>OX327012.1:2917565-4373848 GCA_946800695.1 Geum urbanum
TAGTCACTATTACTGAAAATCACAAAAATGAACCCCCTAATATTACAAAACACAAAAATGTCTACTACTGAAAACAAAAAAACAGCTGATAATAAAAATAAACATCAATTAACAATCATACATTGCACACATACAACAACAAAAGCATCACCAATACTGAAAACCTGTAACTAAGCACAAAAGCAACTACAAAACAGAGCATTCATATTGAAGCTCTTATGGTTCAAAGATTTCTAGTTCAAATCTCTTCTGTTTCGCCTAAAACTTTAAAAATATAACAACAATCACATAATTTGCTTTGAAAATAACAAACCTAATCTTCAATCAAACTCATACTGCAGTAATCATATATAAAAACACATGATATGATACTGAAGAACAGAAAACATACTTGAAACTAAAAAAACACATCAACAAAGTCGAGAAGCCTCACCGAGAATTGCTGATTTGAGATTCGGAGATGGAACGATTCAAACTCGAGCAACTGCTACTTTAAAATCACATATTCGTATATATTCACTAAAAAACCTAGAAAATTTTCAAAAATCAAGCTTCAATCATCGAATAAACATCCAACATGGAGAAGAATCGAGCAACGAATGAACTTTAGAAACGAAAACGTTGATGCTGAATCGAAGAAGATCAAATTGAGGCAGCAACGATCAGAGCTCTAATCGTTAGTTACCCAGAATTATGTTTTTTTTTTCTTCAGAAAAAGGGAAACATATGGGAAGGCCTGGGGTAAATTTAGAAATTTGTCTGTGACACGTGTCAGCGTCAGATCAAAGTGTCATGATTTATAAGATATTGTCCTTAATTGTCCAAATTAAAGGGCATTGTCGTAATATTTATTTGACTCCTCATGTGTTATTTAGAATAGTTTGTTATAAAAATAATTTAAACTTTTTAGAATAATTTAATAAATAATTTATTTTTCTTTTCTCTCTCCCGGACAGTTTACTCTCCTTTTTTCACCCATCTCTCAAGAAAAAATCGACTAATTTAAAAAAAAAATTGATTCTCTATTATTTTTTTCTGATGATTTTTTTATTTTATTTACACACAGAGTGCGTGTGTTTTACCTAATATTTTGTACGAGATCGATTTCTTCTGTCTAAAGATCGGTGGCAAAGTCGTTCCAACATGGATCTATCTCCATGTGAGATTTCAGCAACAAAAACAGAAATCCAAGTGTCAAAAAAGAACCAAGAAGAAAGCCACATGAAAACACACCACTTGTCCACTTTGAACTCAGAAAACCCTTCTTTATTCAAATTTAAATTTCAAAAGCTGTAAGAAAACATGCACCAATGTAAAACTGCACCTTCCACAAGGGCATCTCTGCAACAAGCCAAACAAAAATCTACTCCACTACTCTAAACGCGAAACAAACTCGCCTCCTTAACCTGCCACGTATTCCACTCGATCACTGTGATTGGCTGGATCTACGTGTACGCCTCCGTATCTCAAACCACACCGCGAGTACAGCACACATTCATACTCGCGCGAGTGTTCGTCACACCAACCCAAACACCGCTTAACTTTTTTAAATCTCGAACGCGTGCATAATACGACGCCGTTTTGCCCTCGATCTCTGCTCCCACTTATCACTCTCACCCCCTTTGTCCGAGTTGGTTTTCGAAATCGAATTTCAGAGACTTGAGAGTCTTCCTCGAGCAAAGCGGCGTCGTTTTGGTCTCTCTAAGTACGGACATGGCCTTCGTTTCCACCGTCGGGAGACTCCTATTCGCCGCCGTCTTCCTTCTCTCTGCTTGGCATGAGTGAGCCTCCAGATCTCTGTCTCCTCTTCTTCATTTTTAATGTATTATTTTCTTGTTATTTTTGGATCATTACAAATCTGATATGAAATATTACTTGTTTTTTTTGGATCTAAGTAAAAAAGGTAACTTAATTAAGCTTGATCTCTCTGCATCGGAAGTTAAATTTTACCGTTATAGAGACGGTTAAGTTTGTTTATGAGTGGAAGATTGATGCTTTGCCGGTTATGATGAGATAGTTGAGTAGCTAGATCGTTTGATGAATGCTTCATTTTGATTAGGCGTTACGGTTAATTATAGGTTTAATGAATATGGTGTGGATGGTGGACCTGCGGCGAAGTTGCTGAGGCCGAAGCTCGATGTTTTGTCGACACATCTGTTGATGCATACCGGTTTGCACTTGCCGAAACAACTTGATGTAAGGAAAATCCATTGAATTTGTGTTTGATTTAGTCGCTCGGTGAGTGAATGTGTTTGGAAATTTGTTATCGGCAGGTTAAGCATTTCGTGGCGGCGGCAATTGTGTTGAAGGGTGTTGGGGGTTTGCTTTTCATCTTTGGAAGTTCGCTCGGAGCGTTTCTGCTGGTTTGTTGCCGCAGCTTGTTCTTGCTTATTTCGTTTCCTGTTTTGTAACATGGAGCTTGACATGGGTCAGTAATGTGTTTTACTTCTGTTATGTTTCTCTGCAGCTTGTGCATCAGGCCGTTGCGACTCCTATATTGTATGACTTTTACTATTACGATGTTGAGAAATCTGAATTTCATCATCTTTTCATCAAGTTCACCCAGGTTAGTGATCAATACTTCCTGCTCTCTTGTACTGTTGTGGGTTAATTTACAGTTTGATCTATGCCTTTGTCTCAATTTCAATTTTCCCAAACTCCTAAATGAAAACTCAACATATCCTTTACTCTTTTAACCTGATTAGTTCAAATTGCATATTCTGGACATCGTGTCGATAAAACATGCATGAGTTAGTCCAACTAATAGAGTTGAGGTCAAGCTGCTAGATTATATTTATGTGGCTCACTTCAGTGTATGTATTTGGTATTAACATTGGTGGATTCCTAACTGCAACTGAATTTTGATCACAGTGCTAGGATGAATGGGTAGTTTCTGTTGCTCTTACATTGACACCATTAATATAGTTGGGTTACCTCATTAGGGCTTGGACGTATTGGTACAGATAGAGATTCTATGTAGGTTTAGAAGTAAAGTAGAAGTGAACAATTGACTGTTAATGATTCTTTTTCCCTGATTTTCAGAATTTGGCATTGTTCGGGGCTCTGCTCTTTTTCATTAGCATGAAGGCATCAATGCCAAAAAGACAACAACTCAGGAAAAGAGCCCCCAAAGCGAAAACTACATGAGAAGGAACCTTAGATGATGTGAGGGTCTAGTTTTTGACTTCATCTGACTGTTTTCCACGAACTAGTTTTGCATGCCTGTATCTGTCTGTATCATGGTTTTTCTTTTTCAAAACATTAGGGAAAAAAAATTAGGGAAAGAAGGCGCTTTATTGTGTATTTTCACTATTTTGAGGGGCTGATGTTTTATTCTTTTGAGCCAGTTTGTGAACCTCAGAAATTTACGGTATTTATTAATTTTATGCGTTCGTTTAGTTCTCTAATTAGCTATTTTTCCCGCTCTGGTTGAACTTTGCAAACTGGTTCTATCCGGAGCCATTTATGTGTTCTTGAAATAGATTATGAGATTGTCATTAATGATAGGGTGATGAACGATTTCGCTCTATTATAGTGAAACACTTGTTGAGAAATGGTTTTAATGGTAGCCATGCAGAGTTCTTTCACGTAATGCTAAGAATTATAAGAGAAATCCTTTAGATGTAGTCATGCAGAAATGTCCATATGTGTTCAGTACTTCCGTAGACGATTGTCGACATTTGTTTGATTAGAGAGTTTTCCATCTTAGCTACTTGTGTTTCTTTAGATCAGTTTTGTCTCTGCATTTCCATATTTGTTACGAAAGGTGGTTCCTCTTCGAGTTGGAGATCACACAAACTAGTGGCGATTCTCAGTCCAAAAAAAATTAGGACATATTTATATTTTGCAACAGAGCCCTAACTATTAATCCGGAAAAAGAAAAAAAAATCACGGGGTTTGAACTCTTCTCGTCAACCCAATTTTTGAAAATGTACTAATATGGTGTCTAAAGTCTCAAAATTGAGTATATGTGATACATACGATCATTTTTTATCAAGGTAACTGTGTGTTACGTTCAAAGTTATACCTTCAAAAGTTGAATGACCGTATTGTCTATTTAACAAAACTCAAGATCGAGACTAAAAGTTAGGTGATGAAAATATCTATTTCGTAAAATTTGAGTGATCATTACAGATTTTTTTGCTTTAGTTTTGTTTAATTTAATGTTTTATTTTTTACAATTCTAAAATCGTTGGGCGTCTCAAAAGCAATCCGAAACAGCCCATTTATCGCAAACCAAAGAAGGCCCAATCAATTAGCTCGTACTGAGATGGCAGGTACAAACAGAAACGAGACTCATATCTGCACTTCGGCTTCGCTGGTCGAGTTTCGTGTTGAGCATAGTGCATCACTGGTGGTGTGCATTGATGACGTCGAAGGATTGTGTTTGCATAGCCCGCAGCGTAGTCTGGTTTTGGATGGCTGCATTGCTTGATATTTGTCCCAATCTCGAGACGATGGTTCTTGGTTACCTTGACAAGATAGGACTGGATGCGAGTTTACCAGAAGAGATATTAAATAAAGAAGTGAAATTTATTTAATATGCCAAGAAGACTGAAGGAAGTTAAGATTGCTGAAGTTCACTGGATCAGATGATGAACGAAAGTTTCTGTTATGTTGAAGAAACAAGGTATCAATGTCATCGAGTAGTAGTTCAAGGTATTACTCAAGGCATACATTTGCTGTTATGTTGTAAAAACGATGAGTGATTTTACTTGTTACTATAATGTTTGTCTATGACTTGCTACATAAAGAGTTTGCAACTGATTTTTTAAAGAACGAAGTGTTATGATGATCAGGTCTTTCAAGAGTAATACCTGATGAAGAAAGACCTATTTATTTTTTTCCGATGATTTCCTATTTGGGAGTAAAAGTGGTTACAATTATGCTGTGACTTGAAATAAACTGAAACTTAAAGGAGTGCAGGTGAAATTATCTATTGTTTTTGTTTTGTTTTGTTTTACTAGTCAGACTTGGGTGAATCAAATGATCCTAAAGATTGCCACTTGTTTTTGGCAATATTGTGGGTCGCTGCCAGAGAAGTAGGACTAATGGTGGTCTCATCTTTGCAACTTTGGTCTTATTATATGCTCAGTTTCACATACTTCACATTCTGAATAAATATCTTGTTTATTGCAGTAGAGCTTATGTTGCCACAACCAAACATGGTAGCTACCAACACACATGAGGTTACAGCACACTATGATAGAAAGAGTGAACTGAAAGCTTTCGATGACACAAAGGAAGGTGTTAAAGGCCTTGTTGATGCTGGCATAACTGAAGTTCCTCGTATCTTTTACCATCCACCAGATGAGTACTCTATCAGCCATACCTCTAATCCAGAAGAAACTCAGTTTAGCATTCCAGTCATTGACCTTGAAGGCCTTGCAGATCCTACTAAACACAAGGAGATTGTTGCAAAAGTTGGAGAAGCATCAGAGACTTGGGGCTTCTTTCAGATAGTCAACCATGGAATATCTGTTAATGATCTTGAGGAGGTTAAAGATAGAGTACGTGCATTTTACGAGCAAGACACAGAGCTGAAGAAAGAGCTTTACTGTCGCGATCATTTCAGTGGTCCAGTGCTGTACAATAGCAACTTTGATCTGTATAGTGCGCCGGCGACTAACTGGAGAGATACTTTTATGTGTTACATGGCTCCAACCTCTATTAAGCGAGAAGATTTACCAGAAGTATACAGGTATCTATTTTATGTGACACATAAACTCTTCATATCTAATCTATGCTTAGCTAGTAAGTTTATAATAACAGTATTGTTTTCCCAATTTTACAGTACAAATGAACTTTTTTTTATTTGAGTCAAGATAACCATATAGAATATGAAGTTTACGAGTCTCATGTGCTTTCTGTGTTTCAATTACCTAGAGACATACTTCTTGACTACTCAGACCAAGTAATGAAGTTGGGGAAGCTATTGTTTGAGCTGTTGTCTGAGGCTCTTGGACTCAAGCCAAGTCATTTGAATGACATAGATTGTAGTGAGGGGCTTCTGCTTGCAGGCCATTATTATCCCCCTTGTCCGCAACCAGAACTAACACTAGGCGCAACAAAGCACGCGGATAGCAGCTTCCTCACTGTTCTTCTTCAAGACCATATAGGTGGTCTTCAAGTTCTTCATCAGAAAAAGTGGATTGATGTATCCCCCATGCCTGGAGCTCTTGTGATTAACATTGGAGATCTTATGCAGGCTAGTTTAATTAAGCATTAATTTTCCTTTTTCCTTGGTTCTTTTAGCAACGAATATTTTGTGTTTCCCATGCTGACTAAAGTTCATTCGATTTTTCAGCTTGTATCAAATGACAGGTTTAAGAGTGTAGAACACAGGGTACTTGCAAGCCATAGAGGTCCGCGAGTATCCATTGCAGTCTTCTTCAGCACAGGATTGCTGCCATTAACAAAACTCTACAAACCGATCAAGGAGTTAATATCAGAAGAAAATCCTCCAAAGTACAAGGAGACTACAGTTAGAGACTATTGGCTCTTTTACAATCAAAAAGGCCTTGATGGTACATCTGCCTTACCTCATTTTGAGCTTTGAGCAACGCAGGATACTAGCTAGCCTAACTGCTGCAGTGCAAGCCATCATATGATTTGCAAACATACGTAGATGGAACTGTTTAGCAGTAAGATAAAGTTATTCGTTTGCCCAATAAAATGTAAAATCATCTCTTATTGCATGCCGCAAACCTTAGCGCGTCATTGTTCTAGACTTACCTTGAACTTTGTGACAGGATGATGCCATCCAGTGTTTCTAGATTTAGTATGTTTGACCTTGTAGTCTGTGTTAGAGCAATTCCCTCCTTGACTACGGCCACTACTGAATCTTCTCAATCAAAGCATCATTCCAGAACATGATTTCTGTCTAAATTGATTCTGGTGTTAAAGTGTTTTAAATGCTTTAATTGTATACCTTATACAGATGTAAAGATCTGCTATATATATAGCATGTGTACATTTTGATTTTGAGAAACACAGAATATATCTTCATGGCAATGATCTCTGGGGATACGTTGATGGTTCCATCTCTGCTCAACCAAACGCTGCAAGCGCAAATCGCATGCTAAATCTATTGCAGATGCCCTCGCCGCCATCAACCAACCAGTTTCCGATGCCGACTTGGTGCTTGCTGTTCTCCATGGCTTAGGGCCTGACTACCTCATGTTGTGCACTGCTCTAACTCAGAACTCTCAACTACCTGACTTCACTGAGTAACGTGCCCGGATTCTCTCCTTTGAAAGTCAGCAACAGCCACGACACTCTTCAATCAAACCTCAGGTTCTCAATCTGGAGGCTCTCGGCGCGATCAAGGGAATCCAGGGAATCAAGGCAATCAAGGTAATCAGTCAGGGTATCAAGGAGGACGAAATTCTAATCAAGGTGGTCGGCAACACCACGATGGAGGTCGCTGGAATCAAGGAAATCGATCTCGGCGAAATTGGCGTCACCAACAGCAGAGTTTTTATTACCCGCAGCAGCCTCAGTTCGTCCGACTTGGACTCTGGGTGTACTTTGCCCAGCTTTATGGTGTTAAAATTCCAACACGAATCAGCATGGGCCACAACAATGCCCACATGGCCTATTGCTGCCCTGCTTTTGTCGGAGTCCGTTTTGTTACGGATCCGACATGATATTCCGACACTGGCACTACTCATCACATGAACTCTATACCCCTCAACAATTCCCAACTCTATGGTGGGCCACACAATATTTATATGGGTACTCATATCGGTACCCTTATTCTATCTCTATGCTCTTTTAATTTTTCTTTGAATAATATCTATATTCTTCCTTCTATTTGTAAAAATCTTTTATCTGTTGCTCAATTTACTAAAGATAATCTCGTCTTCTTGGTTTTTGCTCCCAATTATTATCAAATCTATTGGTTACGTTTCGGTCGTTTATTGTTTCAGGGGTCCATGTGGTCTCTATCCGCTTCACATGTTCTCCACCTCCTGTTCCTCATGCTCTCTCCTTCGTTCACTTCTCCCTATGGCATAATCGATTGGGTCATCCTTCCTCTCCAGTCTTAGCTCATCTTGGTTCCTCTATAGGCTCTAAAATCTCTTTTGATTCATTTTGTAATAATTGTGCACTTAGCAAATCACACCAACTTCCTTTTCCTATCCACGAAACTTTGGCTCATTCTCTTTTTTATATAATTCATAGTGATGTTTGGCAATCACATACTCTTTCTCATGATGAGTTTAAACACTATGTTTTATTTATTGATGAATTCTCTCGTTATACATAGGTCTATCCAATACGGCGCAAAAATGAAGTCCTCACTCACTTTCAAACACTTGTTGCCATGATATCCAATATTTTCATTGACACTGTCAAATTCCTACCAAGTGATAATGGTATCGAATATGTCAACAATGCATTTTCTCATTTATGTGCCTCTTCGGTATACAACAACGTTTCTCATGTCCCCATACTCCTCAACAAAATGGCCTTGCTGAAAGGAAACATTGCCACATTGTAACCATGGTTCACACTCTTCTCATCACCTCTGGAGTTCCTAAAAAATATTGGGTAGAAGCCATTCTCACTTCTGTATCTCCCATTCTCGCCTTTATGGTAGTCCTACTTCCTATTCCGATTTTCGTGTCTTTGCTTGTTCTTGTTTCCCTCATCTTGGTTTATATGTCTTCACTAAACTCTCGAGTCATAATATTGAGTGTCTTCTTAGGTTATAGTCCTTATCACAAAGATAATCGTTGTCTTAATCCCTTTACTGGTCATACTTATGTGTCTCGTCATGTTTTATTTAACGAAATAAGTTTTCCGTTTAAGAATTGGCAAAATAGCATAAATGATCACTAATCTTTGCCCGACAGTTTGGTCACTATCGTATGACATATGTCAAAATGGTCACTCCCTCTAACATTTCATTATCAAATTGGTCACTCCCACTAACTTTTTAGGGGTAAAAATATCTTTTTATCATTAAATTGTATGTATTTATAAAAATGACACTTTGGTCACTATCATATGACATATGTCAAAATGGTCACTCATATTCGTTCTCCGTCTATCAATTTAGTCACTCTATCTATTTTAGACATTAAATACTTGATATGTAAGTGGTACAAATATCTTTTTTATCATTTAATTTTATTTATTTACAATAATGTCATTATTACAAGTTTTAAAACATTATTCTCTCTCTCTCTCTCTCTCTCTCTCTCTCTCTCTCTCCCTCCCTCCTTCTCTCTCTCCACCCCACAATCACCGGCCGAACCCGAGCCCGAGCACAACACGGAGGAGTCGTAAACCCTAAACGATGAGGACCCACAAACCTCTCTCTTCCCTCACCCTCGCCGTCGCCGCCCTTAGATTCTCCACAATCAAAGTCACCTCATGGCATCCTCTGCCTCCTCTCGGCTAGCCAAATGAAGGAACCCAAGCATTGCGCCATCTCTCCCTCGAGCTCGACGTAGCCACGGCCAGCTCCTCCCGACCTTCCCGACTGTCGCTTTCGCCTTTAGCTCACTCTCATAGGCTTCTCACTCTGCCTCAGAGCATGTGGCTTGAGGTGCTAACAAGCCTGGTTGAGGTAGAGATCGATCTATCGACAATGAGTTTCGGTTGTGGTGCTACTACAAATGTCGATCGATAAGTCGTCGCCGGTGGTGGCGAGCCTCGGGGGAGGAGAGATGGAAATGATATTATTTTTTATATATTTTTTAGATTTTTAGATTATTTTTTGTCAAATGAGGATAAAAAGACAAAAATACCCCTGAAAATAAACGGAATATTCTTTTTTTAAAGGACGTTTGAGCTCGAATGACCAATTTGAAAATGAAACCTTAGCGGGAGTGACCATTTTGACACACGTCATACGATAGTGACCAAACTGTCGGGCAAAGATTAGTGACCATTTATGCTATTTTGCCAATTCTTAAACGGAAAACTTATTTTGTTAAATAAAACATGACGAGACACAAAAGTATGACCAGTAAAGGGATTAAGACAACGATTATCTTTGTGATAAGGACTATAACCTAAGAAGACACTCAATATTATGACAATTTAAGTAATTTTGCCTTAAGAATTTGTAGGTTTGTTCATCACCACCATCCAACATCATGGATTTTACCTTATTGTCTAGCGCACTCCCAAATGGATCTCTGCATGCCCAACTTCCGAGCCCACTTCCTCACACCATTTCATCTCCTTCTGGTTCGATTTTCTCACAATCGGTCTATCCCGACATCTCCTCGCTACCTCCGTCGCCGTCGACTATGAACTAGCCCTTGCCTCCCATGCACCATCCACTGTCACCGGTCTTCACCACTCACTCGTCGTCAGACACCACCTCTGCTGCTCCTTAGACCCGTGACACTGGTCCTATCATCACCTACCATCGTCGGCATGTGGCTCGCGATTCAGCAATGGCCCGTGCCTCTTCATCATCTCCACACGTTGCGGCTGCCCATCAGTCTCCACCACCTGCTCCTCTGGCTCTTCCCACCCCTGCTTCTCCGTCTCACCTAATGCTCACTAGCTCCAAAATCGGTTCCCTTGCTCCCAAACAACGATCTGATGGAACCACAAGGTACCCTATTCCTAAAGCTATACTTACAGTCATTGACTATGTTGATCCTACATGTTATTCTCAAGCAGCAAAGCAAGCACATTGGTCAATGCTTTACTCAAGAACCAGACATGGCCCCTTGTGCCTCCTTCACCCTCTTAAAATCTGGTCGGATGCAAATGAGTATTTCGCACCAAACGCAAAGCAGATGGTTCAATCGAGCATCACTAAGCTCACTTAGTCGCCAAAGGTTTTCACCAATAGCCAGGCATTGACTAGGCGTGCTTCGTGAAGAGGTGTACATGACTCAACCATCAGGCTTTGTTGATTCTGTGCGGTCATCTTATGTCTGTAAGCTTCACAAAGCCATTTATGGTTTAAAACAGGCTCCTCGTGCTTGGTTCTAGCGTATTAGCTCATTTTTACTCTCTGTTGGTTTTTTGGCAAAGTGTGGCTGACTCTTCTTTATTTATCTATCGCACTGAGATGCATACAATCTATTTTTTGCTCTATGTTGATGATATTGTGGTGACTGGCAGTAATGACCGCGTTCTTCAAAGTTTCATTGATGCTTTGGGTCGCGGCTTTGATATCAAAGATCTTGGTCTGCTCCATTACTTTCTTGGTTTGCAAGTCAATTCTATTGCTAATGGTCTGCAGCTCAGTCAACTGAAGTATGCTCATGACATTCTCACTAAGCATGCCTTGTTAGACAGCAAACCGGCATCCACTCCCCTGTTTGCCAAGACATTGCTTACTGCTACTGATGGTGATTTACTCACCAATCCCACTGTTTTCATAGAGATTGTCGGCTCACTTCAGTACCTCACCATCACCCGTCCAGACATTGCTTATGTCTTGAACTCTGTCTCTCAATTCATGAGCACTCCACGTGTCCCTCACCTTATTGCAGCTAAGCGCATTCTTCAGTACGTCAAAGGCACTCTTGACTATGGCCTTCACTTTAGTCCACAACAACAGCTTGTTTGCTTTCTTGCCTACTCCGGTGCTGATTGGGCCGATTGTCTTGAATCCCGTCGTTCCACCTCTGGCTATCTCATCTTCTTGGGATCCAATTTGATCTCCTGGTATTGCAAGAAGCAATCTACTGTTGCCCGCTCTAGCCCTAGTGCTGAATCAGAATATCGCTCCTTGGCTCATGCTTGTGCTGAGACGACATGGTTAGGTTACTTACTATCGGAACTTGGTGCTCGTGTTCAGCTGCCTATTTATCTATTCTGTGATAATTTGAGTGCCACCTACATGGCTTCCAATCCGGTCTTCAATGCTCGCACTAAACACATTGAACTCGACTATCACTTTGTCCGTGAGAAGGTGGCTCTTGGAAGTCATCGTGTATCCTTCATTCTGTCAATCGATCAACCTGCTGACCTCCTCACCAAGCCTCTGCATAAGCATCGTCATCTCCTTCTTCAGCGCAAACTTCTGCGTTCAGGACCGCCAAGTTTGAGGGGGGATGTTAGAGCAATTCCCTCCTTGACTACAACCACCGAATCTTCTCAATCAAAGCATCATTCCAGAACATGATTTCTGTCTAAATTGATTCTGGTATTTAATGTTTTAAATGCTTTAATTGTATACCTTATAGAGTCTGCTATATATAGCACTATACTGTGTACATTTTGATTTTGAGAAATACAGAATATATCTTTCTACAGACTGTTTTATTTTTTCATCTTTCAAGAAGGCACCGTCTGTCTTGCAAACCACACGCAACTGCATTGGTTACTCTTCATTGTTGGAATTGGATATTCAGACATTCTGTTTTCAAAGCGTCAGGGCCCCTATTTTCATACATTATGTTCAATTGCTCTAAGATGTATGAAAAATTGAAAACTAACTTGAACAGCCACCAAACCAATCAACACAACGTTGATGTGTTCATTGGCAACTGCAGTAGCATTAGATACGCGAAGAACAATTTCTCATCACTTCAGGCATAATTTGTTTTTATCAATAATCAATAAAAGATACACTAAAAGTTGGAGAACATAATATCAAAATCAACGTTTAACCTTGTCACTGAAATACATAAAAGGGGAAAACACACTCCAAAGGAAAACACTACACTTATGAAGAGAACAAACTAGCATGACCGAGTTCTGTAAACTAGAACATACATGTCTCCGCTTAGCAGTCCTAGAATGGAAGAGAAGATGAAGGCAGGGCCATTTGCGTAATAAAATACCACGAAATACCCATTGTTTCTTAGAACTGCCGAACCCTGATGGGGTCCTGTCCCGCTTTCATAACCACCGGGCACAGTTGCTATGAGCGTAGCCGCCACCAGATTAGCTTTTCTTAATTCACTGATTATTTCACCGGACTCTCTTTCCCCGCCACTGTCTTCGATTTCTTTGATTTGATGACCTTGTCTGCCCCCAGTCCATTTCAAATTTTCAATACTTGTTTAAGAATTAGTCCCTACAAAACACGACATTTATTTTAAAGATAAGGTTTCAAATCTCTATTAATAAAGTCAAGTGTGTCTTTGGTGGCATCAGCCTCACTAAAATATTGATTTCCCAAAATACTCATAATAAAAAAAGTATTTATTTCCTATTTTTTATTTTAAAAAATCAGCAAAATAAAAATAACTTATATAAATATGTTTTTACTCTCTTAAACTTCCATTTGCGTCTCTCCGCACACATCGAGTGCGGATTTTTTCTAGTGTGAAGTTACTGTAGAGGGAAACAAGGGCAAGCGAATATAAAATATTTTTTTATTATAATTTTTATTATTTTTATTTTGTCATTTACTTAAAAGGTTAAAACTGTAATAAGATAAAAAAGGTAGTTATGGGTTGATGGCTTACAATTTGTTTATTTTATTTATTATTTTGGCTACCTATACAGTTTATTTTTGTGGATAACAAATACCGCATTTTTGTAAAATCTCTCCCTAAAAACTAAAAGTAAAGAAAATCTGAATACGAAGAAAGCCTGATAAATCCGTTCATTCTATATAATATGTTTTGTCTATTTTATAATTTATTTTATTAAGAGTTGACATATTAAATTATCAAATAATTAGTCATATTTAATTAAAAGAAATAAAATTATTCTACAACGATATCAAAGTATCACATGGCTTGTAATATGAACTAAATGTATTAATTAAACATAAAATTTTAATTAAAGATCAAGTAAAACGGTGTTACTTTGTGTAGTTATAGACATATAAGTCTTATCAAACTATGTTCATCTTAAATTGAACCCGAAACTTTGTCCGTCACGTCCTATTTGGGTTTTTATTGTTAAACATTCTATTAAATGTTTATTTCACAATGAACCCAAAATTAGACCATTTCCCGTCCTGTGTTATTCGAGTTTTCGGCCGGTCGGGATAAATTTTTAAAATGTCTAATCTCGTCTCATCCCGTTAGAGATAAGGATACGGATGACCAAAAATTGGCCCGACCTGTCCCATGCATGACCCTACGACAACTTCTAATATATATATGGAACATTTCGGTTTCAAGACTCAAATGTTTTCTGAACTTTTAAAATGTTTTCCAGTTAGAGTGTTTCATTACACTATTGTCTTATGAGCTTTCAAAATGTTTCGACCTTTCGATAAAAATAAAATAAAATAAATAGACTAAGCAAGTTAACGAAATTTATACGTACGCACCGGTACCGCTGTTGGATCTGCACCTAGAAAAATATCAAACGGGTTCAGATTTTCCTTGTTGTAATTATCAACTCTACCATCTCGTATAAAATCACAGCATGATTTCGGAGCAAAGAAGAGATGAATCAGATAATGAAGGCATAATTCCTTTTTTAAGAGATGATGGAGCGGCGTATTGTGACCATTATCTTTACCATTCAAGAGGACGTTGCTAAGCCATGGATAACCTCGACAATTTTTTTTAAGGTTGATGGGAGAAGAACTAAAAAAAACACTAAAATATGGAAGCAGAAGAAAAAATGGGAGAAAAGAACTTAAACGCAATAAAATTTGGAAAATAAAGAAGCTACAAAAGCAGAAGAATATATATAAAAATAATTGAAAGAGAAGAAGAAAAAAGAGAGCAAAAGTTCAATTTCGAGAATCGAATCTTTGATGAGATATACGTTAATTCGAACTCTTTGTCAACTGAACAAGATCGTCGTTGATGTATGACTATCACATAAATTAGCATTAAACATTCTTCAAAAACTCATCCGGACTTAAGCCGGTACATAGATCCACCACTACTATTATAGAGCAATAGTGTGTTTCATAAAATCGTACTAAGGTTGAAGATGACGAGAAAACGGATGGCAGATGAGTTATTGTCGAATATCACCTTATTACACGTGTCAGAAAATTATTAGAATGCCAAATGAATGATATGGACTAACCGGAACGTGGACAAATTTCTCGAATTTAACAGAAAAAATGCAGAAAATGTCCGTTATTTCAAATGCCACATGTCACGAAATAATTCGGGCCTCAAACAGTGGAACAACTGAGCCCAAACAAAAAACAAAATGGCAGTCCGGCGATGTGTAGTCAAAATGGCTCTGGATTTTCTTTAGTCAGAATCTGTGAATCAGTACTTAAATGAATCTCCTTATACCCAGATTGAGATGGGCGGAGAGAATTTCCAATTCCAAGTTCAAGATGATTTTTCGGTAAAGCCTCCAAACAAGTAAGAATCGCCTTTGAAACTTGAAAAGGAAAGAGCATTATTTCCAGGATTGGAATATATAGAGTTCTACCATGGGATGGCTATTTAGGAAAGATTTGATTTAGCTACATATGAGGCTGCCCTCTACCATTTACTATCAGAAATTTTTGTCAACTTTGAATGTACATTCTATGATTTCTATCACTATCTTATGCAGCTGCTATAATAATTAAAGTACATTTTTCTTCGTTTTAAGTACAAGATGAAGGCTTGCATTGTGACTTTCATAGGTACAAACTGATCATATCTGATTCACAAGAAACCCCATTCAAACTTTGCAGTTCAATATCAACTTTGATCTTTATAGTACCCCATCATGTTAGATCTTTAAAGTACCCAATTCGAAACGTTAGATCATGTTATTCCTAATTTAATCTGCTACTGATATGCATAAGGGCCAAATTGATTTGGATTTCTGTCATACATGATAGTTTTCAGTACTGATGGATACCCCAAACCACATGTAAAAAATTTGTAGTGATGCCATAACTAAGAAAAGTATTTTACATAATTACATTATGATTGCACACATGTTGGTTCTTTATTGCCGTGTCTCAAACTCAAATTTTGTTTCATTTTTTCTTATCTGTATACAATACTAATTGGATTTCTGTGGGGTTTCAGCTTATTTCCAATGACAGATTCGAGAGTGTTGAACACAGGGTTCTTGCAAACCGTACAGGTCCACGGGTATCCATTGCGAGTTTTTTCTGCACTGGATTGCTGCCATTACCAAAACTCTACGGACCAATCAAGGAGTTGTTGTCAGAAGACAATCCTTAAGAGATTATGTTGCCTACTTCAATCAAAAAGGCCTTGACGGTACATCTGCCTTGTCTCATTTTGAGCTTTGAACAATGAGAGAGCATCACTGCAGTGATTTCCATTGCAAGTTTGGCAAACATTTATTTTCTTTGAAACTTTATACAAATGAAACTTCCATGATGAAATTAATTATCTATCCAATAAAATGTAAACTCAGCTGTGAGCATAAATAACTTGAAATGATGTAACATGATATGATCATAGAAGTTCAATTTGCTTTTTTAATCTTCTTTTATGTTTGTCCGATTGTGTTGTCTTAAAATGTAACATTACACTGCTGCAGAATCTTGCTCTCAGGCACTTCTCCGATCGAGATGATGAGTAATGTTACTGATAAAGTAATTTGGAGTTCACGATCAAAACTACGGCGATGGTCCCTCATTTTCAATGTGAGATCCACTTTCTCTAACTGTTATTCTAGGAGATTCACTTCTGTCGCGTCATCCAGTTTCTATAAAAATGAAATTAAATCAAGTTGCCTGATAATTTAATTCATTTGAAAAATTATGACACTCCAAATTATTATATTTGTTGTACTAAACATTGGAAACCTTTGGATTTATCCTTTAATAATGAAATCCTTAAAAAAAAAAATCGATCTCTATTGGTTGTTCAAATTCACTAGAAACTAGCTCAAAAGTTCAACTCAAAAGTTCTAGATGACCAGCCAGAAGAATGTCTGTTTATGCCACCCAGCTTTCCCTTGATGCATGGTAATTTTTCTTTGTCTCACTCTAGCTGTGACCTTGAAACTTTAAGAGCTTCATTGCCTTGATGAATATAAAGTTCCAGACTTCCAGTAAGCAAATGAAGCTATTCTGTGAGGACTATTTCTTTTATTTTGTAAGACTTGATTCAGCTGAGTCCATTCTGTCACCATCATATAAATGGTCTCAATAATAATCTAAACATAAACATAGTTTTGCTTCATCTTAAATTGAGAGAGGTAGGTTTGTGATATCGAGCTCCATAGTGAAGCATTTTAACCTCCATTTTAGGAGATAGAAACAAGTATTCATGCTACAACAAGTTGGCATTGTTCAATAGCCATCTCTATATTAAATGCTTATAGTTTTAATGTAGAATAAGAAGCGCATGTACAAGAAGAAGTAATCTATATTTATGAATCCGAAAAATACAAAAAAAACATGTGGCAGACAAAGAATAAACATAAAAATATGCATTAACTTGAAAGGGGAACATTTTTGACTTTGAATGCCATAGTTATAAAATGATCATATCTGGGGCTTTTGTAGGCACATCTGATCTGAATTTGTGAGAGGTCCACTACCTTATTACATTTCATTGCTTCAGCCAAAAATGGTAGCTACCAACACAAATGAGGTTGCATCAACCAATTATGATAGGGAAAGTGAACTAAAAGCTTTTGATGACACAAAGGGGGGTGTCAAGGGTCTTGTTGATGCTGGCATAACCGAGATTCCTCGAATATTTCATCATCCGACAGATCAGTACAACGTGAACGCTCTCTCAGATTCACAAGGAACCCAATTCAGCATTCCTGTCATAGACCTCAAAGGTCTTACGGATCCAACTACACGAAAGGAAGTTGATTTGAAAGTAGCAGAAGCATCAGAGACTTGGGGCTTCTTTCAGATAGTTAATCATGGAATACCTGTTAATGTTCTTGAGGAGATGAAAAATGGAGTACGTGGATTTTATGAGCAAGACACTGAAGTGAAGAAACAATTTTACAATCGTGACTTAAGCAAACCTTTCCAGTACAATAGAAACTTTGATCTATATGGTGTGCCATCAACTAGCTGGAGGGACACTTTCATGTGCTACATGGCTCCTATTCCTACAAATCCAGAAGACTTGCCAGAAGTATTCAGGTAGTTATGACAATACCTTTATTCTGAAGTTGAACCAATTTACATACTTCTTGACGAGTTAAATAGTATGATAACTCATTATCTTGCAGAGATGAACTAGCTGATTACTCAAAGGAACAAATGAAGTTAGGGAAGATATTGTTTGAGTTATTATCTGAGGCTCTCGGTCTTGAGTCAAACCACTTGAATGACATAAACTGTGGTGAGGGGCTTATGGTTTTTTGCCATTACTATCCAGCTTGTCCACAACCTGAGTTAACTCTAGGCATAACCAAGCACGCTGACGGTAGCTTCATCACAGTCCTTCTGCAAGATCATATCGGCGGTCTACAAGTTCTTCATCAGAACAAGTGGATTGATGTTCCTCCTGTGACTGGTGCTCTAGTTATTAACATTGGAGATATGCTGCAGGAAAGTATAACTCTCATTCTTCTTTACCCTTCTAGTAACTATCTTGATTCCTCCTATTTCAAGTTTTATATCTTATTGATCATTATAGTCTTTTGGTAGTGCAGCTTATTTCAAATGACAGATTCATGAGTGTAGAGCACAGGGTACTTGCAAATCATAGAGGTCCAAGAATATCAGTCGCTTGCTTTTTCTGCACAGGATTGCTGCCATCAACAAAGGTCTATGGAGCAATCAAGGAGTTGTTATCAGAAGACAATCCTCCAAAGTACAAGGAGACTACTGTAAGGGACTATATTGCGTATCGCAATGAGATAGGTCTCGATGGTAACTCTGGCTTGTCTTGTGTTAAGCTTTGAACTTGAATTCAGAGAAGCACAATATATAACAGAGTAACTTATTGAATTTGTATTTTGTGTATACTAGCTGTTTTGTGAATTTGGAATTTGATTTGATCGACTTGTGTATACTAGTTGTTTGTGAAACGTTAACTCTTCAGAATTTGGATTTTGAATTAACTGTAATATGTAATGTAGTTCAATAAATGTTTCATATCCTTTCATGTTGGAATACTACAAATTATACTCATCTATACTATTATTATTTAAGGAAAGTCATGTTGTTCCCCTAATTATACCATTTCTTCCAAAAAAAACTCTTTTAGTTTAGATGTAGTAAAATTAATTAAAGTTACTATCGTAATTGGCCAATCGATATTTTTATCTAAAAAAAACCCTTTGTTGTTTCTCTCCCTTTTTTTCCGTTCCGTTTCAGTTTTTTCTCTCTTCCGTTTCACTATTGCTTAAATAATAGGGCAATAGTGATCCCCAAAAAGGAATCTCTTTCAAAGTCCTTCCCATTACCCATTTGCCCCGTTGAACAAAGATGCAGCTGCCCAGAATCAGTTCCGATCTTGTAAGTATATATATATATAACTGACTTCTTCTACTCTTGGATTCTTAATATCTTATAAGTATGTGTCTGTTAGGTCAGGTTAATTCAGAGTTATTGATGGGCTTGAGACAGTGGATATATTCCTCTTCAGTATAATCAAACTCTTGTTTTTGCTCGATTCCTGTTGTTGTCTTCTAAGAATCATATATATATATATATATATAAAACTAAGCCGGTGAAGAAATAAGAATGAAAATTTGCATCAAGTTGATAGGGGATCGTTTGTGACTTGCAATGCCATAGTAATAAAATGATCATATCTGGGTCTTTTATTGGCACTAGTAATTTGTCTGAATTTGATCTGATGTGGAAGTTCCACTACCTTTAGCTAAGCCCAAGATGGTAGCTACCAGCACAAATGTTGTTGCATCAACCCATTATGATAGGGACAGTGAACTGAAAGCTTTTGATGACACAAAGGAGGGTGTCAAGGGTCTTGTTGACGCTGGCATAACTGAAATTCCAAGAATTTTTCATTGCCTGGTAGATCAGTACAACACGAGCAATCTCTCGGACTCACAAGAAACCCAATTCAGCGTTCCTGTCATAGACCTCAAAGGTCTTTCGGATCCAACTACACGAAAGGAGGTTGTTTCCAAAGTAGCAGAAGCATCAGAGACTTGGGGCTTTTTTCAGATAGTTAATCATGGAATACCTGTTGATGTTCTTGAGGAGATGAAAAATGGGGTACGTGGATTTTATGAGCAAGACACTGAAGTGAAGAAACAGTTCTACACTCGTGACTTCAGCAAACCTATGCAGTACAATAGCAACTTTGATCTGTACAGTGCGCCATCAACTAATTGGAGGGACACTTTCCTGTGCTACATGGCTCCTAATCCTACAAAGCCAGAACATTTTCCAGAAGTATGCAGGTACGTAACAATGTAGAACTCTTACATTTATAGTTTTCTGCGACTTAATTGGTAAATTTATAACATTGTAATGATTCTGGACCAAATTACACACTGCTTAGTGAATTTGGTGAATCAGGTGATACGGTTATTCATTAACTTTTGGGAGTGAAATTTTGTAGAGACAAAATTGCTGATTACTCGAAGGAAGTAATGAAGTTGGGGAAGTTATTGTTTGAGTTATTGTCCGAGGCTCTTGGTCTTGAGCCAAGTCACTTGAATGACTTAGATTGTGGTGATGGGCTTATCGTGTTAGGCCATTATTATCCAGCTTGTCCACAACCTGAGTTAACTTTTGGCACTAGTAAGCACGCTGATGATGGCTTCCTCACAGTCCTTCTGCAAGATCATATCGGTGGTCTACAAGTTCTTCATCAGAACAAGTGGATCGATGTTCCTCATGTGACTGGAACTCTAGTGGTTAATGTTGGAGATCTTCTACAGGCCAGTATTAGTCTCATTTTAGTTTTCTAGTGTACAATATTGAACTTTCCTATTTCAAATTATCTATTATATTGATCATAATTTTTTTTTGGTAGTGCAGCTTATTTCAAATGACAGATTCAAGAGTGTAGAGCACAGGGTAATTGCAAATCGTAAAGGTCCAAGAATATCAGTTGCAAGTTTCTTCTCCACAGGAATGCTGCCATCAACAAAGCTATATGGACCAATCAAGGAGTTGTTATCAGAAGACAATCCTCCAAAGTACAGGGAAACTACTGTAAGGGACTACTGTTGGATTGGTATTCAGAAAGGCATCGATGGTAACTCTGGCTTGTCACATGTTAAGCTTTGAACTTTAAAAATGAGAAGCACAGTTACTCGATCATTGCTAGTTACACGTTCTACTTGTTTGTAAAATGTTAACCGTATCAATTTAGATGTTTGAAATAATGTAATCTATGATGTTGTACAATAAGAATTCAATACCCTTCATGTGCATGATTTTGTACTTGTCAACTCAATGTTTAGTTATGTTTCTTATCTATTCGACTAGAAAAATTAATAATTTACCCCCTATGATGTTGCAACTCAACATGTGTCTTGTTTCTTTTAGAGAAATTTGCAGCCTTGTATCTTCTCTGCTGCTTGTGGTTATTCAATCACTCTTTATTTTCTCCTGCTATTCATCAGTTCTGATCTTGTAATCTTGTAAGTATATATCTGACTTCTTGTAATCATGTAATCTTGTTAGTATGTATCTGACTTCTTGTAATCATGTAGTTTTGTACATATATATATGTAATGTCAGATTAAGTAAGAATTATTGATGGCCTTGAGAGTTTTGGTTTGTCCCATCAATGTAACCAAGCTCTTGTTTTTACTCATCTTCTGTTTTTGTCTGCTGAACTCCCAAAATGACTGATTTGATTAGTGTAGGAAGTGTTTTCTCTGTCTTCTGTTTGTAGCTAAGACTATTTGTTGAAGTGTACTGATCCTGTATATTGCCTTGTTGAAGTGTATTATATCAGTCTAATTATGATCTGTATCAGTCTGCAGTCTTTGCATCAGCTGATTAGAGAGACTCAATTGGCTGTTTCATGGTTCCTAATCCACGCAAAGAAATATGCCAAGTATTCAGGTATGGATGGCTTACTCTAGCTCTCTCTATCTGTTATATGTCGTTCGGCTGTCAATTTAAAGAACCACAGATTAAGATATGTTTGCACTTACAGAATAGTTCTAATCAGAGTTGCAGTGGTGTATAATTAGGACAAAATAGAGTCTGAGTACTGAAATATTGTCTGCTTGAGTACATTTGAAAGTTCTAATGAAAATTCAGAAACTAAATTTGAAAAGTTACAAACAAGCATTGTTCTTACCACTTTAGTGAACCAATGCAAGTTTTAATTACTTGATAAATGAAGTTGCTGAGTACATACATAACAAACAAGCTCCTCACTCACGTTAAGAAGAGACACAAATGCAGAAAGCCAGTAACAAATGCTCTTTCTAAACATTATTTTGGTTTGATTTATTATATCAAGCCTATTAATACATTGTTAAGATATATCAGAAACAAACTAAAGGAGTATGCCACACCTAATTAAGTTCACTATTGAGGGGCGTGAACATAATTCTTTGATCAAATTTAAAAAAAGAACATATAAATAGGCTGGTCTTCTCTATCAATAAGACTAGGCACAAAATCTTCAAACTGTAGCTGTATATAGTACTTACGCAACCAAAGGTTAAGAAGCCCCCTTTGACCTAGAGTAAGCCAAATATACAAGAACACTCAATTCCAAACAAATGTACTAATGGACCCACCAAGATGAAGATAGTTCACCTCCGTCACCGTTGTCCCATGCCACTGACTTAACCACCCTCCCTGCACCACATATATGCAACACCACCGCCAGCAAGAAGCCGCCGCCACCTGCACACACCAACGCAGTTATGCACCTGTCAGGCTATCAAAGCCACTAGCAAGATGCCCTTACCCAGACTTAAAATATATAGACTTCCACAAAAAAGGGTCAAAGATGTCGACTTGAAGACGACATGATTCTGCGTCCGGCTTCACCTGCCACTAGACCAGTCCGGAGCCATTGTCAGTGCGGAAGCTGCTGGACAAGAGATAGAAAACGCTTGAAGTAAACTAGTAAAGATTATGTTTGTCATATTAAACAATGAAAACATTAAGTAGTTCAATCTCTAGTCGTTGTACATATTCACTAATTAAGTAAATCCCAACTAGGCAACTAGCTAGAATCCCAACTCTAAACAATTGGTTTCATTAATCTGATATTGAGATGGCTGGAGAGATGTACCAGTTCTCATATTGGTTTCCCTCCAGAAGAGAATCTGTTGATGCCACCCAGCCAGCCGTTGATGGTATGTTTTCTTTGTCTCGTTTTTAGCTCCGACCTTGTAAAAGTAAGAGCAATTTGTGCTAAGACTTGATTCAGCTTTATATCAATTGGGAAATCTTTTAGCAGGTGATCCCTTACTGCCTGTGCAGAGAAGTCGCTCCGATAATTCATAGCATATTGTTCTCTTGTGTACGAAACTTATTCTGAGTTGGCAGTGTACCTGATCAGAGTGATGGGCCTCTTTCATTACAAAGTTATAAATTAACTGTAAGCACATTCCCACCTAGGTTCAGTGGTCCTTATGTGCCTACTTGTTGAAAATATGCCCTATCACACAAGGATCTGCAGGAACCAATGGCTCACTGGAAAAAAGTGTCTCCCTTTAACACATGTTCAACTTAAATAAATGTTCCTTAATCTTGCTTTGGGCAAGGAAAGCGCTTTATGCAACATAGTGGTAGGTGTATTTGTGGTCTGTGCCAAATCAAGCTTGTGGGTTTGAATGCTTTGATAAAGAAATCTGCCCTGAAACTGATGGACCATCATATTTGGGGCTGTGTCACAACAGAAGTGGGTGGAATCAGAGATGCTGGTCTAGTGAGTGATGCTCCAGTCTCCGGTGGTGGGTTAGGACCCCATAAGTGGTTCATATCATCAGTCACTAACATTGTTTCAGATAAATTGTTATTAGCCATTTTAGAAGCTTTGTATCATCATGATCCACAAAACTTTTTACTTGTATTCATGATTCATGTCTATTTCTTCATTTGCCGAGTGGACCTGGACAGAATTTGTGTCTGATACTAGAACCGATATCATAGGTTAAGTTGAGCTCAGCAGAAACTATTCTTTCATGATGGGGATTTTGAGCTTGAATAGAAAGAGTGGACGTCTTCAGGCATCCCAGACCCAGTATACGCTGTGCTATGAGTACAATGTGCCCAGTTTCAAGGAATTAAGGCCATCTTCAGTAAGGGAGGGCCAAACTGGACTTAAGGTTATAATATAGCCTAAGAAATATTACTTTTTTACTGAAAATTTGGTGACCATCTCCAACAAGATTGGGTCAAATTTTAGCCATTTTGAATATTTTATTATTTAAATTTTCTTTTTAGATTTATGATGTTATTATATTATGATAATATTCTATAATTAAACAAAACTAGTTTTTGAAACAATTTAAATTTTTGCGTCTATTTTCGATTGAGAAATTATGATACATGTGAATCTTGTCGATAATATTTTTGTATAGAAAATTTGTCATGTATCTTTTACAAGCAAATTATGAATAAATTTGTCACGTATGTTTTATTTTTATTTTTTTTTGAATAAATTTTGAATCAGATGTTATTTAAATTTTGAATATTTATTCATAATTTTTGAATAATTTTTGAATATTTTATTATTTAAATTTTCTTTTTAGTTTTATGATGATATTATATTATAATAATATTCTATAATTAAACATAACTAGTTTTTAAAATAATTTAATTTTTTGTGCCTATGTTCGATTGAGAAATTATGATACATGTGAATTTTGTCGATAATATTTTTGAATAAAAAAGTTGCTACATATTTTTTTACAAAGAAAATTATGAATAAATTTGCCGAAATATATTTTTTCGTTTTTGAATAAATTTCAAATTGGGTATTATAAAGTCAACATAGAAAATTGTGAAAATCATAAATTTTTGAATATTCTATAATTAAACATAATTAGTTTTTGAAACAATTTAATTTTTCATGCCTATGTTCGATTGAGAAATTATGATACATGTGAATTTTGTCGATAATATTTTTGAATAGAAAAATTGCCACATTTTTTTTACAAAGAAAATTATGAATAAATTTGCCGAAGTATTTTTTTTTTGTTTTTGAATAAATTTCAAATCGGGTATTATAAAGTCGACATAGAAAATTATGAAAATCATAAATTTTTGAATAAAATTTATGTATACATTTATTGAATCAACTAATTAAAATATGACATTTGTCTTCATTTTAATCACCAATATATATTTTTAATGTAATAAGTGGTTTCCAAAATTTGGCCTGAGCTACCCAAAGGGCTAAATATGACCTTTTCTATAGCTTTTGTCCCTTTTATGGTATTTTAGCTTAGCCCTTATTTCTTGTTGGAGTTCAAAAAAGGGTTATAATTTAGCCTATAACCCTTTAACCTTGTTTGAGACAAAGAGTCGTGTCTCTGACCAACTCTGAGTTTCAAGATCATTTTTGGGCTTAATTTAAACTAAATGGACCATTTTTCTTTTGAAAATAAAGTATATTGAGCCTAAGTTACCTTGAACTCTTAAAGTGTTGGGCAATTGAGTTGTCACTCAGTCACTTGTAGGGCTGGGCACTTGGGCTCGGAAATTTTGATCTGTTCAGATTTTGAATCGTCCCTTATAAGGATGGTACAGATTTATATTTTTGAAATAGAAAGCCCATCCCATCCCGGTCTATTTGAAATGGGATGAATTTTTGGTTTAATTTTTTGGTGTAAGTAATATCCCGACCCGGACATTATACAAAACATAGTAAAACCCTATCAACTATACATTACAATTTACTCTTTTATCGATGTTACTTTCTTCTAGTGCTATTTCTTACCCTTTCCACTGATTCATTGTAAACCCTACTGCAATTGCTTGTAGCACAACATGACCACCTCCAATTCTTGTTCCAAAAGTAAAGAGCAAGGCTATTATTGATGTGTGAGATGAGAATAAACTGATTTGACTTTCAGTTGGGGGTTTCTATTTTCAGACTTTCTTTTGGGCATATTTTGAAGTTGATTTTGGATTGTTTGAAGATGTGATGAACATTATGAATTTATTGAAATGCTTCTATTTAGTCGTTTTGGGACTTTTAGATATTCTTGCTTTATTTTTATTTTCTATCGAGAAAAAAACATAGGGATCCCGAAATGAACCCGTACTGAACCGATTCCGTTTGAGTTAAAACCTTCTCGGGATTCATTTTTAGAATAACAAATCTCATCCCAATCTATTCCGCTTAAAAACTATGAGATTATCGAAATCTTTGTCCCGAATCGATTCATCTCATCCCGTGCCCAATCCTATCACTTGTGCTTGTTTGATCTCTCTCTCTCTCTCTCTCTCTCTCTCACACACACACGCGCGCGCGCGCGCACACGCATGCACGCATTAGCTCTATGCCTCTACATACTCACATATAAGGTCAAACATATATATATGCACCAATCGCAATAAAGTCAAACATGATAAGTTTATCTTTTATCCTCGATGTTTTCAAGTTTCTTTCTTGGTCTCGTTAAAAGAGGTAGCAGCTCAAGTTTTTTCACACTATGATTCTCCGTGCATAGTGTTGCCTATCTTTAGTCTTCTTTGCTTGTCTCTTTTGTGTGTTGTGACTCCAAAATTCATTCCGGTGCTTTGGGAATCTCCACCATCTCAATAGATTAAGGTAAATACTGATGGTTCTTTTTCGTACCTCTGATTTGGCTGGCTTTGGTGGCATTTTTCAGAGAGTCTATTGGTTCTTTTCAAGGGGCTTACTCATCTCTTGCTTTGATCTCTACTGTCAATGTTGCTAGTGCCATTGATGTTGAGATTATGGCAGTCGTCAAGGCCCTTAGAGTTGCACTGATGAAGGATTGGCTTCAAGTTTGGGTTGAAACTGATTCCAGTCTCATTGTCTCCTACTTCAAGAATCCAAGTTTGGTTCCTTGGAGACATAGAGTAGCCTGGTGCTCTTGTTTGAATTTTATTGATAGTGCTCAACTGCGAGTTTTCCATATATATCGAGAAGAAAATAAAGTAGCTGATAGTTTGGCTAACAGAGGTGCAATGTTCTGAGAGTGTCTGGTGGAGGTCTATTCCCACTTTCCTTGAGAGACTTCATGCCCATGACCTCAATGCATTACTTGCTTATCGTTTTCGCTAAGCTTGGTTGGTTATTAATTATGCTTCTTGCCTCTCTCGATTCATTTTCGAATGTATGTTTATTTTGTATGGTTTTATGAATGGTTATGGTTATTGCTCCTCATCCTTTGTATGTTTATCATTGTTATCAATACAATTTCAGGTCTAAGCGTGGAGTTTGCTGAGTACCCACTTCCTTAAAAAAACAAAAACAAAAAAATACTCACATATAAATGGTTACGTAATACCTCATACAAGATACGTAATACCCTTTGTGGTTTACTCTGCAATAAAATCCGCAACATGATGTTTTGCAATTGAGCAATTGAGCCGTGTTGATGAAATATAACATTCAAAGTGACGATGATGATATGAAGTAACTGCTGATTCAATCAAAATTATCTTTTAGATGACTTCTGAGTGGTTACAACTTCTCAGATTGCAAATCTGTGAATATGTAGTCAGATTAACCTTTCGTCCTAACGTACCGAACAATGTAAAATTACATCAATGAAAAAAAAGAAGCTAAATTAAATGACCAAAACAGACATTTGTGGTGTATATATAAATGAAATGATCATTTCTTCTTCTCAAGTTCTAAACCCTAATAATTGTGATCTCTTCGATCTCTGCACACCACCTCAACATATACGGCTATACCATGGATATGAATTCTCAAGTTTCAGTTGAGATATGAGTTCTCGTCTTCTTCTCTTAACATAGTCGATCTGTTTCTCATGTTTAGTTTTTGTTGTCACTGTTTTTATACGAACGCTAATCTCCTGCTTGATCAATGACCATCTCTGTCTTGTCGAAAGTGTACTATGATTTGTAAAACCTTTACTATCTAGACTTAATGTTAGAAGTTCTTCCTAACAAATTGATGCATGACATGCAAGTCAAGGAAGTTGTTCTCCAAATCGATGCGTAACATGCATGATTCCTAAGTTGAGCAAGTGTTCTAAAAATGGTAAATACAAATTTCTCCCTTACACCAAATAGAGAGAGTACACGGAGGCTATGTAAATAATAGTATCTACTGTAAATTTTAGAACATACGTAAGAACGCTCTCTGAGAATAATCATGGGCCAGATATATTCTTGTACGTATTCCTCTAATCTATCATTGCAGTGAAGTTGGCAAGGTTTGCAGGCACGTGACAAGAGCCTGATACTAATGGCAACATGAAACAAGAATCAAGACGCAATTATTCTGTAAGAGTGATTATATTAACACATCCCTTTTTACTTGATACATATACTTGTTTTTTGGAACTTTTTAAATTTTTATTTTACCCTTAACAAATCTGAAAGTTGAAAGAGTCTTAGACAACCATGGAGATTCACCATGAACAGCCATTGTTCTTCACAAATATTTTTGATATTTTTATCATTAAGATAACAAAAACCAATCAAACTAAAATACTCATGTTGGTATCAATATAAATTCAACAAAGAAGTATGAGGAATTGAAGAATCTCCAAATCAATGATGCTGAATAGAACTAAGTTACTCTTAGATAGATTCATTTTGTTGTGCTTGATTTCATACGCACCCATGATGTGCCGTTTTATCAGCAAAGTTGCTCTAATGACGAAAAACTCACTGCCAACAGAAATATGAGGGGTTATCCATTTGTTTGATCTTTATTATCATGACAACTCTCGTTCCCTCACCATTGAATGATATGATTGAATAGTGTAACACAGGCCAATCAATACAGATATTTTCAGGAAATCAAAATCAAAACTGAAGTTGTGGTCTGTACGTACGTGTATCTCATCCTTTCGAATTGCTATAGTCCCCTATTGATGAATTTTGATCTGGGCTTTCTTATTCATTTTGGTATCGCAAATATTTCATAACCAAGTGTCATGTACAATTTAAGAGTGAGCAATTGCAAATAAATTAATTGGTAAGTATGTAAGATTGATCGATGATATAACATTTGTTGCTGAGAGAGATAGATATATAGGTTCTTCGCAGCCAAAAAAGAGTATTTGGGGAGAGATGAGAAGAGAGATTAAAGGGTAAAGGAGGGAAAAGTTGGAGAAAAGTGTCAAAAACGAATGAATGGGTGTGCATCTAGAAATAAGGCATGTGGAAATAAATTTTCTCATTCTATAATCCTCTATATGAGTGCATTGTATGCATGATGTGCTCTCCACCAGCTTGTCATCAAGAACTGAATTAGGAGAAGGAAGGAGAGGAACGAGTGTAGAGGCTATGGCAAAAGAGGCAAGCTCCCATGTGGGAGTTTACAGGAAGTTCAAGCCTCACCTCCTCATGGTTTTAGCTCAAATGGGATACACACTTCTCTATTTTATCACAGAAGCTTCATTCAATCATGGGATGAATCCTCATGTCTAGATAACATATCGGCATATTGTTGCCGGCGTAGTGATGCTGCCTTTCGCCTATTTTCTTGAAAGGTATAGATGTATACAAGTTGCATTTCTATTCACCTGATATCATACAAGTTTTATCAACTGACAGCAATAAAAGAAGCCTCCATTAGCATCGACTAAATCGACAGTGTGACAACATAACATGAAAGATTATTTAGCATGACAACATTAACATTTCTACGTATCATGCGTTTAACTATATATTGATCTTTGATTGTTCTACTGCGGAAACAAAAGACCAAAGCTCACATTTGCTCTTTTCTTGGAGCTTTTTGTTCTGTCTCTTCTAGGGTGAGAACATTGATCGAGAACCCATTTATGCTTCAGAAGTTTGAAGGAGATAGTAATAAGCTAATCAAAGGGTAATTTCTTTTGAAACAGGTGGGATTGACTATAAACATGTACTTTGCAAGCTTAAGATACACACCCCCAACCTTCCTTGCATCAATGGTCAACACAATAGCTTCTGTCACTTTTGTAATTGCAGTTGTCCTCGGGTTAGTTTACTTTTGAATAAAAGCACTAGTCTTGTATCACCAAGCTATATTAAAATTTTGTTTAATGCTCAAGAGAAACTATTTGATCAGGTTGGAGGCTCTTAATATTCGAAACCCTCGTGGATTAGCAAAAGTTTTGGGCACCCTCGTCTCCTTAGCCGGTGTGATGACTATGACATTGTACAAGGGACCTATTGTGAGGAATCTATGGAGTCAACTGATCCACATTGAAGGAAAATCTTCCATCCATGAGGACTGGTTGAAGGGTTCAATTCCTACCGTTGCCAGCTGCATAACTTGGTCTGTATGGTACATTATGCAGGTTTGTGACTATTTCTTTGTACTATAAGCCATTTGACTAGTGCATAAATGAGTACTAGTAAGTTCACCAGTTCACCATTTTTCAACAGCTAAATATTAGCAAACAATCATTCGGTTGACATTTGTTTGGCATACAGCTGGAATGATCGATTAAGGTGTAATTGCAGCTTACATAAGTACATTAAAGAGACGGAAGATAGAACTTACGGATTAATCTAGATGTTGGAAAATGATGAATGCAAATAGTTTATTTACTTGAGAGAAAAAAATGCAGGCGATCACGTTGAAAAGATATCGGGCGCAATTGTCATTGACTACATGGATGAGCTTCATAGGAGCAGCACAATCAGCTGTGTTCACCTTGTGTATAGAACACAGACGCGCTGCTTGGACAGTTGGGTTGAACATTGACCTTTGGTCCATTCTGTATGCTGTAAGTTTCAGGATACTAATATATCTGGCAATTAAGCCTGTTTTATAATGGTAAATACTTAGGTTTGCTAATGATGTGGACGGTTATTCCAGGGAGTAGTGTGCTCAGGTATAGTAATCTATATTCAACTATGGTGCACGGAAGAGAAAGGACCGGTCTTTGTGACCATGTTCAATCCTGTTTCAATTCTATTGGTGGCAATTCTAGCATACTTTGTGCTTGGTGAAAGACTTCATATTGGCAGGTAAATTATTAACTCTGATTATCATTACAGATTGTTGCTTCAGCTTTACGGAGAGTTTTGTATATTGTAAGGACTCAAAAGAAAACGTTCTTTAGGTAGTAATGTTGAACCTGAATATGCTCATGACTCGCATCAAACCTATCTAACATGTTATGTTGTGAGACACCGAGTGAAAACTGTTCATTAGTTCGGTAGAACAATTTCTAAATGTATATCTTGATCCACAGTATGACAACAAATTGTACTAGTGTACTAGCTAGATACCTGATAAAAACTTTCATTTACCAATGTTCATGCATATCTAGTTTAAATGAGAGGTTAATGGTGTGAAAACTTAATTGGAATTTTCTGAATTTCCGTATGCGGTTTGTTCAGCATACTAGGGGCAGCTATTGTCATTGTTGGCCTATACTTGCTGTTGTGGGGAAAAGAAGGTGATGAAGTTTGCATCATTAAGTCTGAAGACTCATCTTATCAGACATATGAAGAGGAAAAAGATGACAAGATACAAACTATCACTACAGCCAAGAGGGATACATTACATAATGAACCATAGAGATTTGCTATGCATTACATGGTGAACCTATTATAAATGATGTAGTGTCTATTGATCATTTCCTGTATGATTCTGGAAACAGTGGACAAGGATTGAGTCTCTTTTAAAATCTCTGTTCCATCATTTGAGCTATATCAACAAAAATATCTATCGGAAACTCAACATGGTTGAATTATTTCTGTTTTTGTTAGTACTTCGACTATAACTCTCAGGCTGCAAGTTTTTAATGAAGTTATCATCATCTTTGGCCAAGAATTAGTGTATGCGTAACCAAATTAATTTATATATCTTTAGTTCTAAGTAGGATGACTCACTAAAAATGTAAGTGCAAAAGTTCTATTCCCAGATTGATGGAATGACACGCATGATTCCCATATTGAACACACTGATTGCCTCCACCGAATAGAATATACAGGAAGAAGAAAAAGCCAGTTCTATTAAGATCATTAAATATATTTAATTTGTAACTTTCTAAAGCACCAAATACTAGCTAGCAACATGAAACTAGAATCAAGATTGAACTGTTTGACACTAAAATATCTCTCGCGGAGAGATTCTTTCGTAAATCAGTTTCTTTTATTGACTTCGGATAGTTTGACCGCAGTTGTCGGTTTATCCTGTATGTGCTTCGTATGCTGGCGTGCCACCGTCTCTCAACGGAATATTGAACTTAAAACTGCCTGACTTCTTAATAAGCGATTAAGACAAGGAGAGCGCCAACCTTACCTGAATGGGTCCTTCTCGCCTAGTAACCTAGGACTTTGGGTTTATGTGTCTCTAGCAGAACCCCAAAAATCGATACCTCACACTACCCTTTACAAGTGCAAAGCAGAGCAACTTCTCTGACGATGTGTTGAGAACATCGCTTCCTTGGATGTCCGAACTCTCACTCGATATGTGACAAGCCTTTCAACCTTCCAGTCGCGTTTACTCCCTTTGGATATCCAAACCCTCACTCGATCGGTGACAAACTCTTCAATCTTCCAGTAGTGATAATTGCTTCCTCTGATCGCAATACTCTCACTCGTTCGGTGACAAGCACTTTGATCGTCTGGCTGCAAAGATAGAATCTCTCGACGAGATGTCTAGGTGTACTTGCATATAGCAAATGTTTTATGTTTGATCGGGGACCCTTTCACCAATGCTCTTACTCTCTTATATAATGCTCAGTAGTCGTCTTTCAATTCTCTTGAACTTCTTCTGCTCTTGCTCTTTGAATCTCAATATAACTCTAACACCATCCAGCACACGGGTCTTATCTTTATATAGTTCTAATGTTATCACAACTCTCTTACTAGAGAAAACCTATCTGAAACAAAAAAGGTATGATAGATATTCCGCATGAATAAGTTATCCAGAATCCATAATCCTAAATCGATCTGGAAACGGACTCTGTTTTTCCACTTGACCGCTCACCAAGCTACATCTTTTAACTGGGCTGCTCGCTAAAACTTCAGCCTATCCTGGGTCGCTTGCTAAGACTTCAGTCTTTCAAGCTCAATATGAAATATTTATTTCAGGCCCAAACATTGCCCCTCAAGCCTTGAGCTTAAATTACCTGTGCAAGCGAAAAGACTTGAATATTACCTGAATGACGCGCTGTTAAACCAAATGGTAACATCACACGCAAATGCCACGTTACACAACTCTTCCAAAAGGTTGCGTCACTCGACTGACGTAATATAAAAGCACCAGTCCATATCAACAAAATCTCATTCCCCAACGAGACTCTCTCACTTGCCTTGATCCTAACCTTTCAACCTCCTTAGTCAAAAGCTAAGACTTTTCATTCTCGTCGCCGTCCATCTGTTCCAATTAAAAACATGCCTCCACGCAAAGATATGTCCATTCTCTACTCAGATCGTAACGTTAAAAAATTCTCTAGACACCTCAAAGTCGTCGCCAGTCGACAGAACTCAGAGGCAATCATCTCCTTAAATGTCAACCCAAGTGAAGACACTGGCCTATTTGGTCCCTTTCTGGACACTCCATTCAATCCAGAATTTTTTAATCTTCTCCACCATCCCCTTTGCAACTCAGCCTTGATATTCCAAGAACATCCCAAGGCAGAACCCAAAGAATGGATAAAAAAAGATACTATTTGTTTAATTGGAAAATGGCTGCATCCAAACGCAAAGGATATTGCTTGGTACCGGCACCATCGCGGACAAGACATCGATCGATAGGCAGTGGTCGGCATTACCTAACTTATCGATTTATGCTTTTCACTCCCTGTTGGTGGCAACAGAGCATCTTTGCCATAACCATGTGTTTTTGGGATTGTACCGCCAACTGCTTCCGTATTCCCTGTGGTGATGTGAGCATTACTATTCTTGATTTATATACCCTTTTGGAGTTCCAGCGTTTGAAAACTCCTGGTTACATAATCACCAAATCAGGACACCAGTTCAGGCCTCCCTTAATCGTCCTTCCTCCTACTCTTCCTAGGTTAAGCATTTTGCATAGGAGGAGAAAGACACCGACCAAGGAGGCATAGCCTTTTTGGAATACTGGCTATCAAAGTACATCTCATGTCCTTCTTCCGCAAAGGTCAACAGATGCTGGACCAACCTTGCCGAACGTTCTTCAATCGTGAATAACTGGGCTTGGTTGAATCCGTTCTCGCTTACATCTACTATGGTCTGAGGCAAGTCGTCATTTCAAAGCTTGACCTTAATCAACTAGGACCACTCTGGATGGTAGAGTTCTGGTTGCAGATGTATTTTCCTTTCTTTCGCCCTTCAGCAGTTCCTCCTTTTGAAGAACACAAGCTTTTGGGCCAGACCTTGGTATCTACACCAACTAGGACTAGAGCATGGTCCTATCTAATCTTCTTCAACTACCTCTACTCGCATAAAGACTTTCCAACTACAGCAGTTGAAGTGATTCTGAATCGTCGTCACCCTGGCAGTTTTGCGAGTGGATTTATACTCTCGCCAGAGCAAGATGACCTCGCGAGGAACCTTTTTCTTCGATGTCACACATGCAAGGACCTGATTCTTTGAGCCCCAAGTACGAGCTCTATGCTCCAAACCATTTCTCGAGACAATTCGGGCTCACCCAAGATGCCCCCATGCCCCTTGCTTGTTCTGTGAACAAATATACTCTTTAGTGAGGGACAAGTCATCCTACAACACTGGATATGCAGGATAAACATTTTGCCTTTCCAACGGTGATTATTCCTGAATTGACGAAACCACTTATGATCTCTCAATCGGTCACCGAGTCATACCAAGTGTGGCGCTCCCAGCTTTTGGAAGATATACGACATATATGACTGCTTGCTCGTTTTGCCAACATCTTTTGCGATTTTGGCAAAAGTTTCTCGAATGAAGAAGATTTGGCGGTTGTTGGTAAGCTGTACAAGAACACAAGTAGAATTCCCTGGCCACAAGTGTACTTCTTACATTCAAATGTGCCACATGTATTAACAATTTCTTATATTGTGTTTGACCAATCCTTCATTCTTATAATCAATAGCACGCCCAAGAAACAGACGTGATCGTCGCCATACAAATCCTTTACCCAGAATAATTACTTTTTCAACTTTTTCACTGAACTATAGCTGACCCAATCTTTTGATAGTCTCATAAGCACAGAAAAATCCACTCCAGGCCTGAGGTGCCCACAAGTGGTATCTGGACAGTTATAGAGATCAAGAGCAGGGATGGACAAGCCAAGCTTCAATCTCATGTCTTCCACGCCTCCTTTGATCACAGAGTGACAAAGCCTCCTGGGCAAGCGCCTGCTCGGCACTGGTTTTCACCATTGCACACTGGCTATGTGCAAATCCAAACAGCATGCCCACGGTCTTCGAATTTGATAACCGTGGCCTCATAGTACAAGGTTCTTCGGAGTGGCAGAAACTATGCAAGGACGAGGCCCTCACCAGCTCCTACCCAGATCAACATTATGACCTCGAAGTTATTTTGAAGGCCAACATCAGACCCTTGAAGATTTTGCCAGATGACTCCTCATTGGGTATTTTAACCCAGAGAGGTTTGCAGCCCTGGGTGATCTTGCATCGTTTGATATGATATGGGAGCACATCAGCAAGAGCACCAAGCCTCAGGTGTACCTAGTAAGTTGGAACGATCATTTGTTCATCCTCAAAGCTGAAGATGAAGTCTACTATATTATAGACTCACTCGGAGAAAGGCTTTTCGAAGGATGTTGCAAAGCCTACATTTTAAAGTTTGATGATTCCAGCATCATGTTTGGAACTGAAGATCATGAAACGAGACTCGAAGTCATAAACAGCGGCAAAGAGTGCTGTAAAGACTTCATAGCCAGGTTTCTTGCTGGAATCATGCTAAAGGAACTCAAGGAAGAAGAGAAGAAAAAACCAGTTGATATTGCTATTTTATTTCGGCGTCTTCAGATTGAGTTCCAATCTTGCTTCATTCCTTCCTCCTCTGGCAAGGGTACAAGTTCTCAGAATGACTAAGTCATTCTAGAGCAAGAAATTCAAATTCCTTCCTCGCCAGAACTCCAAGTCATAGTTGAAGAACCACATCCATTGGTTGAAGTTATTCCATAACCAAGGGACCAAACTCCCCCCTCGCCAAAGCCTAAGCTTCAAGTGACTGAAGAAACGCAACAATTATTTTCCGTCCAAGTAAGATTTCCATTCGCTTACTTCGTTATGTATATTAATTTCTTTTCTTGGTTGGCCCCTTGACTTTTTGTATTTCCTTTTTTTTAGTCCAAACCCAATCCTCTGACAAGCGACTAAATGGTCCTTGACTCACAAACAAATTCAGAGGACCAAGCAAGCTCGCAAGGCCAACCTCACTCTTCTGAGCCTTCCACAATGGCCGCCATGGACCAGCCTTCCAGCTCGCTACATGCTATTGATGAAGAACCTCAATCTTCTCTTGAAATAACCAAAGCTCTGTCTTCATCAAAGGGACTTCTCTCTCACGCACCCAACCCACAAGAAGAAATATCAATCTTGCGAGGGATTTCAACCAAACTGAGTGTAAAAAGCCTCCCTACTGTCATTGATATTGCTCTCCAGAAGATCTTTTCTGGTAGTCTGGATTCCCCTCAAGACATCAAACGCGTCCAAGAACAAGTTAGGAATTTAAAGGCCACTGCCCCTGCTGAATTCCTCCATAATATACTTGACCTTGAGAAAGAACTTTATGAATTTCTTAGTCAAAGCGAAGCCCAGCACCGTTTGAAACTTGAAGCTGAACGTAAGAAAGAGGCGGTGGAGACACTGGCTCGCCAAACACAAGAAGAAAACCAACGAATCCAGACCCTTCTGAAAGACGCAACAACTCAGCAGGAGGTTTTGGCAACCAAAGAAGTTGAATTAGTTGCACTCCAGGCTGAGGTCGACCGCCTAAGGTCCAATGTTAACTCAAACCGAGCGTCAGTTCGCCAACTTACGATTATGGGTCATCATTTGGCCCGTGGGCCTCGTGGGCCGGTGGAGGCCCGCAAGCCCGTGGGCTAAAAGCCTGGCCCGGCCCGAAAAAAAGCCCGCAAAAGCCCACCAAGGTGGTTGGTGGGCCGAACTTCGTTTAGAGATCTAAAGCCCGGCCCGGCCCGCCAAAAATCAGTCAAGGCCCGTTAGGCCCAGCCCGTCAAAGCCCGCAATTTTTTATATATATAAGATAGTAGTACATATATCATTATACCTACACTTATATATATATATATAATATAGTGACTAGTATTATATAGATATATATTTTATATTTGTGTATGTCTATATTAATATATTACATATACATATATTGATCAAATATTGGAATTCCATATATAGTTATATTTGTGTATCTATTTTACTATTAAATCATTGTTTAAAGTTTAGGATAAGTTAGGGTTTAGGTTTAGGGTAAGTTAGGGTTTAGGGGATTGAGATTTAGGGTAAGTTAAGGTTTAGGAATTTTGAGGTTTAGAGTAAGTTAGGGTTTAGGTTTTAGGAATTTTGAGGTTTAGAGTAAGTTAGGGTTTAGGGTTTAGGTTTTAGGGTTTCATTGTAATTTTTTTTATCGATTTACCTTACACAGTAAAACAGTAAATATAATAGATGGTTCAGATTAGATCTTGTAATTTTTCAATGGTGAGAGTTTAATTGAGAGTGCGTGAAATGACATTAATACCCTTCTCTTATATATTGCTTATTTTTCCATGGAAAAACTAGATAAATCAAATTTTTATGTCAATTTTTTTGACACTATGAGATAGATATGTAATTTACAAGAATGTGTGTTAAAATTTTGATCTTAAAAAATTCCTTTAGGGATGGGTAATTTACGTTTTAGTTGTAAGGGTACTACGGTCACATTTAGTGAAACTCATAGATGTAGGTCTAAATCAAGTCCAAAATTTATAAAATTTTAACGGCATGCTTAGAATATTATGAACAACCAATCTGACAGTCGGTTTTGTAAAATGATGATACATGATCGATTACGTTTCACAAAAGTCTTTCAACCCATATAACCAAGGAATAAAGGTAAGAACATTAGTATGCATATAGAGAATTCAAGCAATATAAGAATTAAATATGTTTTAACAATAAAGAATGCCATATATAATAGTTCACCTTGTAATAAAAGACACCGTACGTAAAAATTAGCCTAATCGAAGTACGTTTGGATCCCGATCAATACAGTTAAACAAAATTTGTGAAAACACTAAAATATACTCATCTTATTTTCCTTATTTTCCTATGGGGGGAGTAGATCGATAAATCAATTTTTTATGTCAATTTTTTTGACACTATGAGATAGATATGTATTCCATAAAAATATGTGTCCAAAATTTGATGTTAAAAAATTATTTTCGGGAGGGGTAATTTCCGTTTTAGTTGTAAGAGTACTACGGTCACATTTGGCGAAATACATGGATCGATGTCTAAATCAAGTCCAAAATTTATAAAATTTTAAAGGCATGGTTATAATATTCTAACCAATCAATCCAACGGTCAATTTTATAAAATAATTAAACATGTCCGATTAAGTTTCATAAAGGTATTTCATTCCATATAACAAAGGAACAAATGTAAGAACATAAATATACATATAGAGAATTCAAGCAATATGAGAATTAAATATGTTTTAATGATAAACGAGGACATGTAGAAAGGTTCATCTTATAGTGATAAACACCGTACGTAAAATTTAGACTCGTTGGAGTACGTTTAAACCTCGGTGCATGGATGAAGGTTACATTTATTTTGAAATGCATGTCTTAATTTTTTAATAATTAAAGCCTGATAGGCCTGGCCCGTAAAAGCCCGCAAAGGCCCACAAAACCCGCTTGAATGGGCCGGGCCCGGATCCTTATATAAAAGATAAAGCCCGGCCCGACCCGCAAATATTAAAATGTTGTTGAGGCCCGGCCCGGCATGGCCGACCCGGCCCGTGCCGGCTATACATGGGCCGAGCCGGGCCGGGCCGGGCTTTTTGCCGACCCCTACTTACGATTGAAGAAGAGAGCCAAGCTCAACTACTGCAGGATGCAGAAGAAGAAGCCAACAACGCTCTACACATGTATAAACAATCCTGGCAAGACCTCGAGTTTGCAAAAATATTGTTGAAGGCAAAAACCCTCGTTTTGTAATTATTGGGCCACAGATCTTAAGCCCTTTTTATGTTATTCATGGTATTCCAAAACTCTTGAGTATATGTCTGTCTAGTCCAAATTTTGGAATTAGTGTATCGATTGGGCCTTAGGCACCATATTGGGCCTCAGAATCAAGCCTTCCAAGAATTATTCGAATGAAACTAGTCTCATTTATAGAACCTAACCGCTCGCCTGCCCTGATAATCCGGATTAAATGGACTTTAATTCCAAACTTGGAATCTGTATCGTGTCAACCATCAAATCTTCAAAATACGCTTTACCTGCCCCAAAATCTTTCATTCATCACGCTTTCTTCTAGGGGTAGATAAACTGCAACATGGCCCAATTTCCATTAGACGCGTGTCCTCTATTACCGGGTGCATTTACTCTCGCAAAGCCTAACCGCTATGACTCCTTTCTATAAAAGGTTTTCTCCTTACTGCTTTGTGATCAAACCGTTCAGAAGTTCTTTGTAAGAATGAACTCCCCTTTCATGTGTTTGCTCTAGTTCTTCTATCTGAAGAAACCTCCATATAGAACCGTCCATATTGTAGACTCTAGATAGTAATATCCATGTCCACACCTGGACTAGATAGTAATATCTATGTCCAGGTATTGCCTTGGCTGACTCACCTTGTGTTTCTACAGGGTGACGAAGCCACAATCCCGAGGGACAACTCACCTTGTCTTCCTCACAGGCACCCACTCCGTTTCTAGATGCATAGAGGCTGCAAGCCTTATGAACACGGCTGCACTGAAAAGGAAGAACAAGGAGTTCAACTGGGGAAAGGCAACAAACGCCAAGCCTAGTTTAAATGGTCTTCTGATCTGCTGAACTAGCTTCCTTAGTGTTTCAAATCCTCTCTTTTTTGTCTCTTGAGGTCGCTCTCTCTTTTCAATGTATCCATATTTGATATGTGGACCCAAGGATCGGTTATCAACTGTTTGAGGATTTGGAAAAACAAACTGTATTTATCTTTCTGTTCTGTTGCTGATTGTAGTTTGTTTCTCATATGGTATCAGAGCTTAAGGCTGCAAATCCCTTGTATTCTTCTTAACACTGTAATTCTTTCATTTAGAGCAAAGAGTTCCTTATGCAAACAATAAATTTATATTGATAAACTCAGATGTAGTTTGTATATAACTTTGGCCACAGTAATTGGCTGACATGAACTCTTTTAATTCAGAAGAAAAACAAATAAAATCTTGGCCCCAAGTATAGGCCGAAACTAAAAATTTAGCCCCAAGTATAGGCTATTCTGATGCAAAATAATCCTTGTGTGTTGCCCCTTCAGTTTAATCATGCAAGTGAGATGAGATGAGCATGAATAAACTGGATTAAGCCACTGTTGGAGGGTCTTCATACTCCCAGACCGGTTGTATGAACTTCTTAAGGAAACGACCATTGATAGGGTTAGCATGAATGGTTCCATCTCGATCACGTAAACGAACTGCTCCTTTTCCTAAAAGTAGATCGACGATGTATGGTCCTTCCCACTTTTCTGACCACTTTCCTCGGCCATCAGTTTTGTTGTCAACAGGCAGAATGACTCACCAAACCAATTCTCCTTCTGCAAAACTCATGCCCCAAGTCCATCGGTCATAGGCACGAGCCACCTTTCGTTTCTCAGCGCACAGACTGTCATAAGCTTGTATTCTCTTTTCATCCAAGTCTTCATGCTCCTGCCACATTGCTTGCACATAATCTTCACCGATCAGGCTATGTTGTTCCATCACCCGTAAAGATTGGACGTTGATTTCTAAAGGTAGAACTGCATCATGGCCGAACATCAATGCATAAGGAGTGGTACCTGTAGGCGTTATTTTACTTGTTCTATAAGCCCACAGGGTGTTAAATAATTCTTCGTGCCATAATCTGTCATTGCTCGCAAGCATCCATTTAAGGATATGTATGATGATCTTGTTGCTTGCTTCAGCTTGACCATTAGATTTGGCATAGTATGGAAAAGAATGTAGAAAATGTATTCCAAAATTCTTCATAAGCTCGTCTACATCTCCAGACATGAACGCTGTCCCACGTTCTGAGACAACACTCCCAGGAGTGCCAAACCTACAAATAATATCTTTGAATAAAAACTGGCGGATGGCCTTCCTTTCCTCTTCTATACAACTCATCATCCATGAGTATATAATTATGAGCTAAAAAACGAATCCGCTTATCGACTGGATTATTAGGATTCTGGAGATAAGAAATAATATCCTGCCTCCAATCCACATCAATGTGATTGAGGTTAGCAACGTACCACTCACTTTTGTCTTCTTTGCGAGCAAAGAAAGATGGCAGGGTCCTTCGTTCAACTTTTAATATGTGTTCACGTACTTCATCTTGCAAGCTCACCCCTGTTGCTAGTTGGGCCAACTCATTTGCTGCATAATTCCTCTTGCGAGGAACATGGCTCAACTCTACCTCGGTAAACAACTTGAATAAATCACAGGCTCGCTTAGTATATGGTTCTAATATTGGTCCAGCCTTATACTTGGTTTCAAGTTGTCGGATCACTAGTTGGGAATCTTCGAATATATGTACATCTGTGATTTCCATATCTAATAAAAGTTTCAAGCCAATGATAAGAGCTTCATATTCTGCTTGGTTATTTGTGCACCTGAAATCCAACCTGAAAGAATAAGAAAAAATTTGGCCGCGTGGAGAAACCAATGCTACTCCTGCCCCAGCCATAGTACTCGTACTAGACCAGTCAAAGTATAAACACCAAGGTGCCAGATCAATCCGAGTGAGTTCTAGTTCTGGCCCCTCGTGAACATCCTTCATCGGATGATGAGTCAAAAAATCAGCCACTGCTTGGCCTTTGACCGCTTTTTGGGGAACGTATTGCAAAGACAACTCTGAGAAAGCCAAAATCCACTTCCCAATCCGCCCTCGGAGAATGGGTCTCGAAAGCATGTATTTCACCAAGTCTGTTTGTGTTATGATGCACGTGGTGGAGGATAGCATGTGATGCCTCAACTTGCATCCTAAAAAATACAAGGCCAATTACAGTTTTTCCATTGGCGAGTATCTCGTTTCACACTCGTTCAAGGTACGGCTGAAATAGAAAATAACGCGTTCAGTGCCTGATGTGTCATCCTGAGCTAATAAACTCCCAATAGAAGGGTCAGTAGCTGAAATGTATAGCTTGAGAGGGACCCCTAGCCTTGGAGGTACCAAGACTGGCGGGTTTGTCAAATATGCTTTGATGGTTTCAAATGCCTCTTGATGGATAGACGCCCACACAACGTCTTTCTGATTCTGGAGCTTGAGCAGGGTTAAAAATGGTTGTGTCTTTCCAGCAGCATTGGCAATGAACCATCGTAAAAAATTAATTTTTCCTAATAAGCGTTGTAGTTCTTTCTTACTGGTCGGTGGGGTTGCACTAAGAACCGCTTGTTTTTTGTCGTCCGGTATCTCAATCCCACGCTGATGAACCAGAAATCCCAGAAAATCTCCTGCTTGAACTCCAAACACACATTTAGCTGGATTCATCTTTAGTTGATGTTGCCTCATCCGGATAAACACTTGCTGCAAGTCTTCAATATGATTACTTCTACATTTCGTTTTAACCACCACATCATCGATGTAGACTTCCATAGTCTTACCAATAAGATTATGGAAGATTAAGTTCATTGCTCGTTGGTAGGTTGCCTCTGCATTCTTGAGTCCAAATGACATGTCCACGTACTAAAATACTCCTACAAATCCTGGGCACCGAAACACAGTTTTATGTCTATCTGCTTCTGCCACTGGGATTTGATGGTAACCAGCCCTCCCATCCATGAATGTTAACATCTCATGACGAGCCACTGAGTCCACCAACAAATCTGTTACTGGTATTGGGTACGCATCCTTTGGAGTTGCATTGTTCAAGTCTCTATAATCAACACAAACTCGCATTTTTTTCGTTCTTCTTCTTGACCTGAACTATGTTGGATAGCCACTCATTATATTTAGCTACTCGTATGATCCCTGACTTGAGCATTTTCTCTACTTCTTCCTTGACTAGAATTGTTGTTTCTGTGTTCATTCGATGCATCTCTTGTTTTACCGGCTTCTTTCCTTCTATGATGGGTAAGCTGTGACAAACCAATTCCGGTGACACTTCGGGCATGTCATCATATTTTTCTGCAAAATAATCAACGTATTCTTGTAGCAATTCAATGAGCTTTAGTCGTTCTTCAGGCTCTAGGAAGGTACTAATAGCTACAGAGATTGACTATTCGTTATTCCCAAGATTGACTTTTTCAATGGGATCTTTGACTTTAGGGGGTAAATCGTCCAAGGCTGCTGGAGCTAATTTGATTTCTTCCTCCTCATCCAAGTCGTGTAACATATCTCCATCCACATATTCCAATGCTGCAATCATTGGAACCCTCTCGTAGGCTTGACTCTCCATCAGAAAATTATGGAAGCGTTCGTACAAAGAGTAGCAAGCCTCGGTCTCTATACTTGATAGAAACCTGATCATTGAGAGTGTTTGGATGGTAGCTCAATGGTGTAGGGTCTACTATTATCATGATTTATTTGAATAATACCCCACTGTGCTAGCTCAGAGGTCGTAACACTAACTGGGCGGCCTTTGTTATCAACGCCACATACATCCAGTGGCCTGAGGTCACTGTTGTAATAACTGCCTTATAAAGAATTAGCAGATACGGAGTATGGACGAGGATCATCATTGACAATCTCGGCTTCACCCGACTCCATATTCTAAAGTAACATCTGCTGATGGAGGCACGAATGTACACAATAGCTCTGGTAGATCTAGTCACGCCTAAAATTGCACTGTATGGAGCTATGCATTCTACTACAAAGAACATGTATGTGCCAGTGGCTGGACCAATGTGCACCTGCAAAAAAACAATGCCCAAAGTCTTGGAAATGCTAATCTGAAAGTTTCTAACATTAAGGGTGGTCTCTTGGATAGCAGACTTGGGAACGCCTGATAAGGCCATTGCTTTGACTGTGATGATGTTTACCGCTACCCCTGAATCCATTAAAAGTTTGTTGACTTGAATTCACTGGATGTTTCCCATCATATATAATGGCCGCATGTGCATGGCCATGTTCAGGGTGGGCTTGGCGAACACCATCTGTCCCTTTGTCAATGATGGATCAGTCTCCGATGTCTTAGCGAGTGCTGATTGGTCTGTCAATATTGGTTCATCTTCTGGCACTACCAAGTTATTAACGTTTCTGCTTGAGACTGATTCACCTATTGATTTTGGCGAAGGTAAAGCATATTTGGAAGATAAGACGAACACCATGTTAACATTGGTGTCCACTTCCTCTACGTATTCTTCTGTTTCTTCGTCTTCACCGTCACCGTAATCCAACAACTCTTCATCATCTGTATTATTATTGTCCTCAAATTTCCGTCCCTCGAGATCCAAGGTTGCAGTGATCTCCAGAGAAGCAACTTGTTGCAGCTGATCCTCAGATGTAGGATCTATGGTTGCTGACATGAGTAGTTCAGAACTTTGTTCTTTAGGACGGGGAAAAGTCTTGTTAAGATTAGCCTTCTTTTGTTCTTCTATGATTAAAGGCTTCGGTTTCCATTGCAAAACTCTAGTCTCGCCTGGAGTGACATGTCCTTGGACATGCTCCCCTTCCTTTGGTGGTGTGTGTAGCCCCAATATTTCCATCGCTTCATCATCGAAACTAAGACGTCGTCTTGTTGGTTTACATTTTGTGACTCCACGACGAACCTCATAAGTAGGTTCGGGCTGTTTGTCTTTGAACCATAGCTCTGGGTTATGGTCAAAGACACCTAGTCGTTGTGCTCGCACTTTAGGCTCGCGAGACTTCTTTCCAAAAACCACCAAGGGGTTCATTGCAAGAGCGTTCAATCGCCTTCGCAACGTCTCCGGGGAACATACTAGTTCTTCTTCTTTGAGCAGGTCCATTTCATAATCCTCTAATGCCCTTTTGGCTTCTCCAAATCGTCGTTGAAGGTTCCTTCTTCTACTTGGAGTTACCTCAATGGTCTTTCCCTTTGCCTTCACGTACCATACATTCTCCTTGGTGATGTTTCTTGAAGCTGGTGGAATATACGACCTGGCGAGCGTGTTAGCAATTTCTGATTCGGACTTCTTTGCTTCACTGACCTTTTCTGTCACTTGAGAACGCTTAGGTGTTGGGGAATCCCTTTTCCTTGCTCGGCGTGAGCTATGGGACTGATGATCTGTTTGTGAAAATAACTCTGGGAAGACCTTGGCGGCTTCAGCCAATTCTTCATAGGAAATCTTCAGCCCACCCCTGAGCTTACAATGAGCACAAAGGGCTACTGGCGACTCTGCTTTCGGATCCACTGTTTCTTTTCCCTTATTTGATTTTGTCGTTTGCTTGCTTGGTGGATTCTCGCCAGTAGTTTGGTGATCGACGGTTTATTTGTGTTTACTTAGTTTGTCCCTTGTTAACTCTAACATCCCAACCCTCAATGATGTTTTGGTCGCCAAGCTTGGCGAGGGCTCCGGGTCTATCATTATTTCTACCTCGTCAATCTACTGCTGAATCCTAAACTTCAAATCACGACAAGCATTCATGGAATGGTGACCCCATCGATGGTGATACCGACAGTAAGGTAGACCCCTAACATCTTGAGGATGTGGGTCTAGTGTTCCCTAGTTATCAGGAACTGTTGCTATCCCTGCTTGGATTAGCTCTTCAAATATCGCCTGTCGCCTGGACGCATCATATGTTATCTCGGCCCGTTTGGGTCGAACAAATGCGATATTATGTCTAGGCTTCTGCCTTGACCTTTTCCTTCTGTGTATTGGTTCAGATGCATTGTGAGCGGAAGAGGTGTCTGGGGAGGTAAATGATATGTCAGGAGGTGGTGATGCCTGAGGATTTTGCGGATACCATTCCACCACTCCCTTGTAGTTAGTTTTAATCACTTCCTGGTTGATCAACCCCTGAATTTTATCTCTCAAGGTTGAACACCTTGATGTTCGATGATCAAACTGATTGTGGAATCTGTAGAAATGTTGAGCTGGACCCTCATACTGTAAATGTCTGAGTTTGAGTACCGGGTAATAAAAGATCAACCCCATTTCACACAACCTGTCCAAGATCTCTTCCATCTTATCATACGGGAAAGAATAAGATAAAAAAAACTGGCTTATTCCAATCTTCCACGCCTCCAACACAACTATCAGGTGATGACCAACCGATATCTATCATATTAACTTGAGGCAATAGGAAGGGTTTTGAATCTACTAATGCAACTGCCTTGGTCGCTCCCTCTAGTTCTAGTCTTCCTTCATTGATCCACTTTTGGATCTGATCTTTCAGCTTGATGCAGTCCTTCGTAATGTGGTTCCATGCTCCATGGAATTTGCAATATTTTTTACCTTTTAACTGCTCAGCCGTAGGGAGAGGTCCGAAATTTGCTTTGACAGCTCGCATGCCATAGAGCTCGTCCAAGATCTCATGGGCCATGTTAGCGTCATACGTGTATGTTTCGAACTCTGGCTTAGTGAAAGCCACTGTTGAAAGCTTGATGGGGCCCTTACTCTTTTGAAGCTTGCGGGGTTTTAAAACTTTATTTGTCGATAAATCCACAGCTCCCACTTGTGAGTCTGAATCCTGGTCATATATGTCTTCTATATAAGCCAAAAACTTTGGCTTTAGTCTGTCGTAAGACCTAGCAATGTACGTTCCCTTAGACGTATTCCTTCTGTTGTCTCGTTCTTGCATGGTGCTGTAAGTTCTAGTTACAGCTGCGATAAGCTCGTTCAAGGAAAAGTACTTGCTATTCAAGAACAGTTGGTGGTATGTATCCTCCAAACCATTCTTGGCCATCTCTATTACCTCCTCTTTACCTAGTGGAGTCTTGCATAGATTATATTCTGACCGAAAACGATGCAGGAAGGTTATTGGATTTTCTGTCGCCGATTGGCTCAAGGAAGCCAATTTTCCAACACTGGTTTTAGGTCTAGCCATTCCGAAGTGGTCTATGAATAAAGCCTCCATATCCTTCCACTCGTTGACCGATCCCTTTTCCAATTCCGTATACCATATGAGGGCCGATCCTGACAAAGATGATCCAAAGACACTTAACTTGAGTCCATCATTATCGACAAACTTCCCTAATTACAGTGTGAAGTATGCTAAATGTGTTGCCGCATTGGAATCATCGTCGCCAGAGAAAGTCTGGAAGGTTTGATGTCAGTAGTACCTTAGCCATTGCCAAGCATCTGGATCATCCTTCTGCATGGGAGGAAACGGTGTTTCGTATGATTCATACATCTTGGCCAGATGTATGTCGCAGTCGTTCATGAACCTATTTAATCATTGTTCCCACACAGGTGGGAAAGACTCCGCTTGTCTAGTCTTTCTGGTGAGATCAGAAACGGATTTCGTTAGAAATGCAATGTCCCTGTCTGCCCTTTGAGACAGTGTCGCCGCATGTCGGCGGTATTCATCCAAACTTGATCCCAAGATTTGCATGATATCTATCCGTAATTGATCCTGACCTTCCGCGAGACTCGCTACCTGGGCTCCAATTGCCTCTTTCTCCTCCTGATCTCTATTGAATTCTACTTATAATGCTTGGATTTCGGCTAACGCCGCATCGATTATGTCGCCTTGAGTAGTGAGAAGAGTTGCTTGTTGTTCAATCATTTTCTCTGAGAGCCGTGTAGTAGTTAGTCTGATGTTTGTCGCACCTAGCCGCGTAAGCTAGGTACTCCGGGAACGTAAGTTCTGCAATCTCCATTTCACTTAAAGATTTGAATGACATGGTTGAATGATATTCCTTAGCGAAGATAATTTCAATCGCTTGATTACTTAGTGAACGACATCGGGTAGATGTATGTTCACGGTAACACTACTACGTTTTGAAACATTACCGGCGATGGTTGGAAAAACAAGGCCGGCGACCGGGAAAGTCGCCGGTAATGATCATCATTGCCGGCGACTTACTCCGTCACCGGTAATGTGTCCGAAAAGTCGCCGGTAATGTTTCAAAACATTACCGGCGACCTACTCCGTCGCCGGCAATGTCAAGCCAACCATTGCCGGCGATTTTCCGGCCGGAAAATCGCCGGCAATGGTTGCCGGCGACGGAGTAGGTCACCGGTAATGTTTTGAAACATTACCGGCGACTTTTCGCCGAAATTTCGCCGGCAATGTCTCCATTTCTGGCGATTTAATGAATCGCCGGCAATGCCTCTTATATTAGATGCAGATCGCAGCAGCTCATTCATTTGGATCGAAAAAAATCCGGTGAAATCGAAAGAAGGAAAACGCTCTGAAATCGATCATTCGGTACCGGTATTGTCAAAATTAAGGCGCGCGTCGAAAACTCGATCACTCGGGAAGCTATATATAGGTACGTATATATATATATGTATATGTGTATGTATATATATATATATGTGTGTGTTGATCGATCTAATTAGATCGATATATATATATATATGCATGCATGTGTTGATTTAATTAGAGTTGAATTGAGATATCGCGTCGATTATTAGTAGTGAATGTGTATATATATAGTACGTAATATTGTTAGAATTTTCAGGATGGACAAGAGTTGGATGAGCCTCGAAAGATGGGATGTGAGATATCACCAGGGAATTAGGAGTTTTGTGAATTTTGTGAAGGCTAATTGTGGAGACACTACACTTCATTATTGCCCATGTAAAGAATGTAAGTGTCGCAGCGATCGATTTCGTTTTCCCATTGATAAAGTCCAGAAGCACCTGAGTAAATACGGGTTTTGGGATAAGTACACTTGTTGGATTTATCACGGTGAAACATCGTTAGAGGGTCCGCATGATCATGGACAATTTGGTGAGAGGGCCAGTCCACGCTATGATCATGGAGATTTTGCTGAGAGGGGCAGTCCATCCTATGATCCAACATCGATGTTAATCAATGATATGTTTCCTCATGAGAGCAGTGTATTTTCTGATCTAGCACCAAATGTCCCTCCCGTCGTTGAGGGTTTCCCCCATATTGAGCCAGTCGAGCCATTACCTGGAGCTCATGTCAACACAAGCGGTATGGACAAGTACAACAACCTGATTGCATTGCAACAGACTCCGTTGTACGACGGTTGTAGTAAGACTGTTCTTGAAAGTGTCATGGGAGTGATGCAGCTCAAAATGGAGAACAAAATGTATGTCAAAGCTGTTGATTCTTGGCTGAAGTGGACTGCTTCGCTACTGCCACCCGGGCATCGTCTTCCTACCACTCATCATAAGGTGCGACATATCCTGAAAGATCTTGGGCTTTCCTACATCAAAATCCATGCATGCAGATATGATTATATTCTCTTATGGGGAAAAGATCTTGAAGACCTTGAAGCCTGCCCGGTATGTTTTACAGAAAGGTATAAGTTGACTCATGCAGGCAACAAGAAAGCTGTGAAGATACTTCGATATTTCCCGCTTATTGATAGGCTGGAGCGGTTGTTCATGTGTGCTTTCACGGCCGAAGCTATGAGATGGTGGGCTGAGAGGAATTTGCCTGACGATGACACCCTTATACACCCTTCCGACAGAGAGGCTTGGAAGCACATGGTCAGGGAGTTTGATCATTTTGCAGCAGAGGTCCGAAATGTTTGGCTAGGGCTCTCATCTGACGGATTCAACCCTTTTGGCAACATGAGTCTTCAATACAGTATTTGGCCAGTTATTTTGGTACCGTACAACCTTCCACCATGGATGTGCATGAAGAAGGAATACAATATGCTCACTCTGTTAATTCCGGGCTCGGGTTATCCAGGAAAGTGTCTCGATGTGTATTTGAGGCCTTTGATTGAGGAGCTTAAGTACCTGAGTGAGTGTGGCCACCCCACTTACGATAGGTTCAAAAATGAGATGTTCCAGATGCATGCCATGCTTGTTGGCACCATCAGTGATTTTCCTGCCCGCGGTATGTTGTCGGGCAACGTTACCAGGGGTTACAGGGCTTGTTCAGAGTGCATGACGGTTGATTGTTGCAGCCCTCATTGCAGTAAAATTGTTCAGATGCATCACCGTTGTTGGCTTCTATATGATCACCCATTTAGGCAGGATCCAGACGCGTTTGATGGGACTGTGGAAACAGGTGTGGCACCCAGGCGATGGACAGGGGAAGAAATTTTGGAAGTGTTGAATGAATATGATTTTGGCCAGCTGAGCAATCATCCTGAGATAGTGGCGTCAATTCCAGACAAGCCCGAAATGTATAAGTTTTGGACACACAAGAGCATATTCTGGGAACTCCCCTACTAGCCCAGGTTGCCTATAAGACACTACCTAGATGTCATGCACATAGAGAAGAATGTGTGTGAAAGTGTGGTGGGCACAGTTCTTAACTTGGAGGGGAAAACAAAAGACATCCCTAAGGCACGCATTGATCTGAAAGCTATGGGACTGCAGAAACATTTGTGGTTAAGAGATGGTAAGAGAAAAATGTCGCAAGCTCCTTACACCGTAAAGTCGAAGCATAGGCATGAAATTTTTCGATGGCTGAGTAATGTCAGGTATATATTCTTATGGCTATGCAGGAATTTGGCCTTAAATTTTTATGGGAACATAGTTATATGCGAGAAATATAATTGTTGCCTATGGCTATATATATATATATATATATATATATGCAGGTATCCTTATGGCTATGCAGGAAATATAAGCAGGTGTGTTAACTTCCGGGACAATAAGATGTACGGATTAAAGAGTCATGACTGCCATGTACTGCTTCAACGCCTTTTCCCTATTTTCATTCGAGGGTACCTGCCCAAAGAGGTGGTGGAGCCGTTGGTGGCCTTGTCAAGATTCTTTCAGAAGTTATGCACCAGGGAAGTTAAAAAATTAGATCTCAGGGAGATGCAAGATGACATCATTTTTATCATGTGCAAGCTTGAGAGGATATTTCCCCCAAATTTTTTCGACATCATGCCTCCCCTGGTGATCCATCTTCCCGAACAATTGTTGCTTACCGATCCCGTACACTACACTTGGATGTATCCCATGGAAAGGTACAAATGATTCATACATTTGGTTTGCCTCTGTTTTTATATGTAAATTCTTATTTTTTAAGTAAGTTAACATGCACTTGTTAACTTGTAGACAATTGGGAGCCTACAAGGACTATGTGAAGAATAAATATGCACCTGAAGGGTGTATCGCTGAAGCATATGTTGCGCACGAGTGTGTAACGTACACCAAAGTGTATTTGGGAGCGCTTGAGGATCCCCAACAACAGATGCCGATAGATGAACTCCAGTTCAACCTTTCTATCATCTCCAATAACGTGGTAGTACATGGAAGCTTGCCAAAGTCGTATAAGTTGGATGGAAATGAGGTAGCCATTGCCCACTGGTCGGTACTGATTAACTGTCAAGAAGTACAATATTGGAAAAACTATCATCTTCACTGCCCTGCTATTGCCGGAAATGTTGATTACCACAACAGGACGTTTGCAAACTACTTTGGTCAATGGGTAAGGGTATATGTGTATATATATTTTTTATATCCTTATATAGCATGTGTGTACGTGGTTTTCTTTTTCTATGTTCATAATTTCTTGTGTGGTTTCTTATCTTTTTCAGATGAACCATGTAGCAAATGATGGTTGCCCAGAGTGGTCAAACGAATTGAGGGTCCTGGCGATGAAACCGATAGCTTCAAATGTTTACTCGATGTGTCAGGTCAATGGCGTGAAATTTATATGTGAAAATTGAGACGACCGACTGAAAACACAGAATTGTGGGGTGATGGTCCATGGTGGGCAGGATGGCGTTGACTATTACGGTGTCCTTCATTCAGTTGTTGAACTAATTTATGGGAACCGCATGAAAGTGCACTTGTTCAAGTGTAGATGGTTTGATACTAGCCTGGAGAACATAAGGACCGATCAGTACGGAACATTTTCGGTGAATACTGCTACTAGCTGGTATGAAGAAGTCCCTTTCGTTCTTGCCTCATCAGTAAAACAAGTGTTTTACCTTGACGATCTTCTTAACAAAGTCCCGTGGAAGGTGGTTAACCATGTTGCTCATAGAAACATATACAGTGCTGCCACACTTGGTGAGACCGCAAATGATGAGGAAGTTACTGCATACCAAGAGCCGAACGCTTTTGACATTCCGGAATCATCTACGATTCGCCTTAATAATGTGAGATCTGGGAGTGTGGTTCGAATTACTGGAGCAGAACTTCTCGATGTTAATCCATATGAAGTTGACGCTGATTCAGATGACGAGGAGCGGCACATATTGTCAGAGGTTACCTATGAAACCGAGTCAGACTCAAGTGATGAAGATGATTACGATTATCATCCTTAGTACGTTAATGATGTACGTATTTTAATTATAGTCGGAAATTGTAGTCGGAAATTGTAGTCGTAAATTGTAGTCGGAAATTGTTGTCGGAAATTGTAGTCGGAAATTGTAGTCGGAAATTCTATAGTCGAAAATTCTAGTCGAAAATTGTAGTCGGAAATTGTTGTCGGAAATTCTAGTCGGAAATTGTTGTCGGAAATTCTAGTCGGAAATTCTTGTCAGAAATTCTTGTCGTAAATTCTAGTTGGAAATTGTAGTATGAAATTGTAGTCGGAAATTTGATCGATCTACTCGGAAATTATAGTCGGAAATTAAAGTCGGAAATTCTAGTCGGAAATTGTAGTCAGAAATTCTATAGTCGGAAATTCTAGTCGGAAATTCTAGTCGGAAATTCTTGTTGTAAATTGTAGTCGGAAATTGTAGTCGGAAATTGTAGTCGGAAATTTGATCGATCTACTCAGAAATTATAGTCGGAAATTAAAGTCGGAAATTGTAGTCGTAAATTGTAGTCGGAAATTCTTGTCGGAAATTCTAGTCGGAAACTCTAGTCAACTTTGTAGTCGGAACTTCTTTTGCCGGGAATCATTATCATTACCCACGAGTTGATAAGCAACTCGTGGATAATGTCATTACCCACGAGTTCATGAGTAACTCGCCGGTAATGTCCCCCTCTATTATTTCCAGATCGGGCAGCTAGCTGCTCCTCCTCCCCTCACTCTCCCTCCTCCACATTTTCCTCTCCAAAATCTCCCCCTCTCTTCCTCACCTCGCCCCCCAATTATATTCCTCTCCTCAAATCTCTATCTCCTCCCCTCTCCCCTCCTCCCCTCTCCCCCCCCCTCCCCTCTCCACACAAACACCCAAAAACCCTAAATCTCCCCTCCTCCTCTCCTCCTCCCCTCCTTCTCTACCTCCTCCCCTCACCTCCGTCGCCGGAAAGTCTAGTCGAGCTCCACCATGGCAGGTGCAAGCTCACTCTCTCTCCCTCTCTCTCTCCCCCTCTCTCTCTCTCAATTTTAATTTTATTTTTATGCATTTTAATTAACTTGATTAATTAATTTTTGATAATTAATTGTGGGGTGATATATATATATGTGTGATGTATGTATGCATGTGGAAAATATTTGGAAAATTTAATTAAGGTGATGTATATATATATGTGTGATGCATGTATATATGTGACAAATTAATTAATTTATATGCAATGTATATATATACGTATGTTTGAAAAATGTGGAAAATTAATTAGCTAGGGTGATTTGGATTAATATGTGATGTATATATATATATGTGAAAATTAAATTTAATTAAGATGCATGATGTATATATATGTGATGTATATATATATATGTGGAAAATTTAAAGTCGGAAATGATGTATGTATATATGTTAATTAGGTGATATAGTTGTTAATTTAACGTATAATAGGTGAAAAATCGGAATCGGAATTTAACGTGTTTGGATTAAGGTGACATAGTTGTTAATTTAACGTATAAATTAAGGTGAAAAACCGGAATCGGAACGGTTTGGAACCAGAACGGTTTTAAACCGGAACCGCGTGGAACCGGAACCGTTTGGAACCGGAACTGTTTGTAACCGGAACCGTTTGAAACAGAACGGTTCCAATTCCAAACGGTTCCAGGTTCAAACGGTTCCGGTTCTAAACGGTTCCGGTTCCAAACGGTTTCGGTTCCAAACGATTCCGGTTCCAAACGGTTCTGGTTCCGATTTGTTATAGAACCGAATCCATGACTATTACGGTGTCCAGGAGGTTTTGCGGCAAATTGGCTTGGAGGCATCAAACGGAGAGGGACACGAAATAGTGGAGGGAGCAGTAGTCAAGCTTCCTCCTCAGCCGCAGTCAGCAACACGCGCAGTGGGCCAATGATGAATGCTCGCACACAAATGTTGCTAGCTGCGCGAGAAGAGGAGGAAGCTGCACGATCCGGAGCCGTGCAACCGGAAGTCCAGCCTCGAGCCTCAGTCAGCAGACGCTCAGTCAGCAGACGTCCCTCCGTCAGCAGACCCTCAGACGAGCAACAGTCAACGGGGGCATCAGAAACTCCCTCCATCCGAATGCCCCCTATTCGCCCGGTGCCTACTCCCATTTCACGGGAATCATCTGAGGCAGATGGTGCTGGCGCCTCATCGTCCAGGCCTCGTCTATCTCCGCCGTCCGGTCTCTTCCTGCCTGACGAGATTCATGTGATCCCTGAATTCGATGATAGGGGGATGCCTATTTATGTTGAAGGACGGCCGGAGTTCCTGAGCGTGGAGGAAGCGTACAACTTCATCCCGTTCGATCCCGTGTATTTTTGGAGTGTGAGGTGCACCAACCAACAAACGGACGATGCAAGTAAATTTTATTTAACAAGATTGATTACTTAATTATTACTTAAGACTTACGATAGGTTCAATTAATGATATCAATTTGTTGACATTGTATTATTAGGCAATTTTGTTAATGGTACTGGAAAACGGAAAGGGGCTAGAGGCACCTGCACCGGGAAGAGACTTGAGCAGGCCACCGGGGGAAGGAAAACGCCCATTAGGGCCAATGAGGATGGCGAGGTGATCGAGGCATTTGACACCACGCGGAAATATGTCAGCATGGCCGGGGCGATCGTGCGGGACAAGGTCCCAATACTTTGGCCAGATTGGGAATCTGTGCCTATCTACGTGAAGATGCAAGTGCATAATGCACTGAGTGTGAGTTAAATCGTATTTTCATTACGTAAATTTTACATTTATTAATTAAGTCCGAATATATATATAATTTTACCGTTTATATATTCATATTGCAGGTGTGGTTTGACATGGATGAATGCCTTATTCACACGTGGGTAGAGCGTCAACTACATATGAGGTGATGTGCTTCGAGTTATTTGAGTATATATCGAGTTAGATTTTTGTTTATCAAGTGTTTTAATATCTCTAACTTTTTTTTCCTGGTGTTAATATAGGTATAAAGAGTGGAAGAACGAGCTTTCTTCACATTACACTGTATACAAGGAGCTAGGCCGAGGTTCTACCCCTAGCGAATTCCAGTTTAGGGAGTATGAGTGGCTGTGGCTGATAGCCCACTTTGAGCACCCCAAAGCGAAGGTATGCATCCTGAATATATCTTACAAGCCTAATGTATCGTATCACATTGAAATAGTTAGTTACTAATTTTTTTACATATGTTTATCAAACAAGGCGATTTTGAAGACGAACCGGGCGAATAGATTGAAAAACACCAGGGCCCATCATGCAGGTTCACTCAACTATTTGGGTTGGTCAAGTAAAGCGCAGCAACAACAAGAAGTGAACCCGTTGGTGTATATTCATCAGAAGTTCTATCTGCAGTGCCCTGAAGAAGCGGTAAGTCTTTCGCCTCTGCATGTGTTAATAAAACTATTTTTCGATATTAATTTATTTTGTTAAATAATACATTATTCATTTTCGCTTTTCAATTAGGCGAGAGTGGAGGAGGCGACCACAGAAGTGACCATGAATATAGCTCAGAATAACCATCCTGACTGCTCCGAGGAAGAAGTCACCCAGTATGCCTCTCAGATCGATCCGCTTGATCGCCCTATAGTGGCTCAGATCATGGCAAAAGCGTGCGGGACTGGAAATAATACCTACTACTGCAGGGGAATGGGTTCGGCGGGCGAAGGAGTATTGAAGAACACTTCAGAATACTCTACCGGGTCAAGAAGTTCAACTTCTAGTCGTAACCTCGCAGCGAAGCTTCAGAGGACGCAGAGGGAGTTGGAGGAGCAAAGGAGGCAGATGGAGGAGATGAGGCAGATGGCCGAGCAACAGGCAGTCAGAGATGCCGAGTACCGGGGGATGATCGAGCAACACCGACTCATGGTCCAGCAGCAGACACAAATGTTCACCTGGATGCAGACGATGTACGCGGCTCAGACTACCGGACAACCGCTCCCCACACCTCCCCCGGTCCCTGTGTTCCCCAGTTATCCACCACCACCACCGCACCAGTCACCGCCACAGCAAGACCAGGGTAGCCACCGGAGTTCAAATGAGTACATGGATTTCTTCGACCCTGACCCGCAAGTTCCTCGACCCTAACGTGTAGTTGTATTTTATTTTCGTATCGTTGCTATTTGTACTATACGTTGGACATTTATGTGTGTACTGTTGAACTTGTATTTGTACGGTTTATGTCTTTCAATGCAGGTTCTGGAATTGGGCCCAATCCAGAACCGACTTTTTTTTTCAAAATTTTTCCAAGCATTGCCGGCGACATGGACCTAAGTCGCCGGCAATGACTTCACATTCCGGCCACGGCGGCGCAAACATCTAGTCGCCGGCAATATCAACGACATTACTGGTGACGTGAAAATGAGTCGCCGACAATGCTATCTCCGGCGGCCAATTTCCGGCGACTTGTCGCCGGTAATGACATTTCCGGCGAGAAAAAAAACAAGGCCGGCGACTTAAAGTCGCCGGCAATGGGTCTTAATCCGGTAGTGTAAGCCGGTTGTGGGTGTTTGCGACACTGAGGGTAATTCCTTTGGTAAGGATCAGAGACACAAAGATGGTCCCACTGGGCGTGCCAAGATGTTTGACGCTAAAATATCTCCCACGGAGAGATCCTTCCACAAAGCAGTCTATTTTATTGACTTCGGATAGTTTGACCGCAGTTGTCGGTTTATCCTGTATGTGCTTCGTATACTGGCGTGCCACCGTCTCTCAACAGAATATAGAACTTAAAGCTGCCTGACTTCTTGGTAAGCGATTAAGACAAGGAGAGCAGCAACCTTGCCTGAATGGGTCCTTCTCACCTAATAACCTAGGACTTTGGGTTTATGTGTCTCTAGCAGAGCCCCAGAAATCGATACCTCACACTACCCTTTACGAGTGCAAAGTAGAGCAACTTCTCTGACGATGTGTTGAGAACACTTCTTTCTTGGATGTCCGAACTCTTACTCGATATGTGACAAGCCCTTCAACCTTCCAGTCGCGTTTACTCCATTTGGATGTCCAAACTCTCACTCGATCGGTGACAAGATCTTCAATCTTTCAGTAGTGATAATTGCTTCATCTGATCGCAATACTCTCACTCGTTCGGTGACAAGCACTTTGATCGTCTGGCTGCAAAGTTAGAATCTCTTGACGAGATGTCTAGGTGTACTTGCGTATAGCAAATGTTTTATGTTTGATCGAGCAACCTTTCACCAATGCTCTTACTCTCTTATATAATGCTCAGTAGTCGTCTTTCAATTCTCTTGAACTTCTTCTGCTCTTGCTCTTTGAAACTCAATATAACTCTAACACCATCCAGCACACGGGTCTTATCTTTATATAGTTCTAATGTTATCACAACTCCCTTACTAGAGGAAACCTATCTGAAACAGAAAAAGTATGATAGACATTAAGCCGCATGAATCAGCTATCCGGAATCCACAATCCTAAGTCGATTTGGAAACGTACTCTGATTTTTCACTTGACCGCTCGCCAAGCTACATTTTTTAACTGGGCCGCTCGCCAAGACTTCAGCCTATCCTGGGCCGCTCGCTAAGACTTCAGCATTTCAACCCCAATATGAAATATTTATTTCAGGCTCAAACATGAACTATATGTCTATATTCTCTGATCTGAATGATCGAATACTTGCGGAAGTGTTCTAACAGCTAGTTAAGAACTGAAGTCGGTCAAGGAAGAAGAGGGACTAGATCGAGGAAGCTAGATTATGGAGAAAGTGCCAAGTTCCCATGTGGGAATTTACAAGAAGTTCAAGCCACACATCCTCATGGTTTTATCTCAAGTGGCTTATGTATTTCTCTATTTTCTCTCACAGAAGCCTCTTTCAATCATGGGATGAACCCTCATGTCTGTATAACCTATTGACATATTGTGTCCGGCGTAGTCATGCTCCCTGTTGCCTATTTTCTTGAAAGGTACATGTTTACAGTTGCCCTTTGAAGATTGACATGTTTCTCAATATAATTGTCCGTGTTTGTAATGGAACGTCAAAGTTTCTATATTTTCATCACATCAAGTTTTTCACTATTGATCTTTCTCCTGCAGAAAAGACAGACCAAAGCTCACACTGGCTCTTTTCTGGGAACTTATTTTTATTTCTTTTCTGGGGTGAGAACAAATAAAAATGCTTCTGACTTAGATCTGACTTTTGAGGACAAAAATAAAATGTCAAAGTAATTAAGGGTGTTTTACAAAACAGGATAGGTTTGACATTAAACATGTACTTCGCAAGCATAAGATACACCTCTCCAACCTTCATCGCATCCATGATCAACACCATAGCTTCCCTCACTTTTGTGATTGCAGTTTCACTCAAATTAGTCCACCTTGCAGAAATCCAAATTATTAGTCTTTTTTATCAACTATATTAAATTTTCTATGCTTGAGAGATTAATATTTGATCAGGTTGGAGGAACCTTACTCTCCTGGTTTAGCATAAGTTTGGGGAACCTTACTCTCCCTAGTTGGTGTAATGGCCATGACTTTGTACAAGGGACCTATTCTGAAAAACATATGGAGTCCCCTAATTCATATTCAAGGAAAAGCTTCCATCCATGAGAACTGGTTGAAGGGTTCAATTCTGACTGTTTCTAGCTGCATAACTTGGTCTTTGTGGTACATTATGCAGGTTCTTAACTCGTACTGAAAGACTATTTCTTACCAATTAATTTAATTACAAACATGTGAGTCATATCTTCTACATTGAATAAACATTTGAGTGGTTTAATTTCTAGGCAGTCACATTGAAAATATATCCTGCTCAACTATCACTGACTACATGGATGAGCTTCCTAGGAGCAGCACGGTCAGCTGTCTTTGCAGTTTGTGTAGAGCAACGGCGAACTGCTTGGACAATCGGATTCAACATTGACCTCTGGTCCATTCTGTATTCTGTAAGTTTCAGGATTCTGCACTTGTAAAATATCACGTACTTTATGAAACTCAAATGGTTGGATTGTCTATTTTGATGGCAGGGAGGGGTGCGCTCTGGCCTAATAGTCTTCGTTCAACTATGGTGCACTGTGGAGAAACGTCGGGTATTTGTGACCATGTTTGGTCCCGTCTCAACAATATTGGTGGCAATTCTAGCTTATTTTGTGGTTGGTGAAAGACTACATTGGAAGGTAATTTAGAGATTTTGTCCAATTTGGTATGCATTGTCCGGCAATACTTTCATATTGTATCAAATTATAAAACCCTGGAGAAGATGTTAAATGGCTTGAAAAACTGAACTGTTCTAATTGTTTTCATCTGTGATTTGTTCAGCATAGTAGGGGCAGCTATTGTCATCGTTGGCATATACTTGCCGTTGTGGGGGAAAGAAGGTGATGAAGCTTACATCAATAAGTCTGAAGAATCCAACTCTCAGACCCATAAAGAGGAGAAAGATGAAAATATCTAGCAAATTACTTCAGTGAAGATGGCAATGCATGGTGAAGGAACATGACAATTAGATCACTCTCTTTAAATCAAATTTCAAAAGCAATAACACCTAATACAGAGAGAATGCAAACCATCATTCTTTCTGCTGACACTGTTTACACCAATTCCATGTCTTTTTGCTTCGACTGTGTATGGTACTAGGTGATGCCCGCCCCTTGGGGCGGTGATTCCAATACTGTTTCAACATAATATAACCCGAAATTTGACAATAATTGAGATAGAGCAGAAGAGTGTTGTTGAGATATAATAACAATGATCTATTTATAATATTTTATAAGAGAGTATCTAACGCTAAAACCACCATGGGTCTTGGGTCTTCACCAGAATTTTGCATATCTATTTAATTGCTGTTTACTGCTGCCTAAGCAACTCTCACAAACCTAAGATATAAAAGCCAGAAAATACTTCATCACATTGCACTTATATGTGTGAGAGTGTGCATGTGTATGTGAAATCTTACTGAATGACGCATGGTGATAATCTTACTAAATGACATTTAATAAATAATCATATTTATAAATTGTTGAGTAATTGAAAGATGAAATCTTGATCGCAAAAAATAAAACAATACACAGCAAAAAAGGAGATGGACACTGAAAAATAGTAGTAACTTACAATCTAAAGCCTGGTTTTCATAATAGAAACTGGATACAGTGCAACTGTGTCCCTGTAAAGAATCCAGCTCCAACTACACAAAATTTGGTCTTATCTAACTTGCAAATTGGAATACACAAAATTCTTTACATCAAACATTGAACTCAATATTAACAACCCAAATAAAAATCAAACAAAAATCCATATAGTTCATTTAAGAACACATTTGAACTAAAGTTAACAGCCCAAATCAAAATCAAACAAAAATCCAATCCTTTAATTCATTCTAGAACACACATAACCAAATGCAAAACAAAAAAAAATGAAAATAGGGATTTGGGAATCAAGAGAATTAGACAAAAGAAACACAATTGTCATTGATAATCAGCTACATAGAACAATATGAGAAAATTGAGTACACAACAACTAATCAATATTGTCACCAAAAAATTCTCACGTGCCGAAAGTTAGAAAGAAAAACAGAGCAACAAAGAGGAGACTCACAGATTGAAAAGCAGTAGCAACAACTCTAAGTTGAATTATCAAGCTCCTCCCTTAACTTGATTCCCACATTCCTCCATCCTATTTGCTCCATCACTCACCATTGAATCAACTAAATGGGCTAGAATTTGCATTGCTTCAGAACAGAAATTGGGTACAGTGTAACTGTGACCCCCCTGTAAACAATGCAGCTGCAACTACATAAAACTGATGCAAAAAACTAATAAAGTAGCAACAAATACAAACCGAGTGTCAATGACGAAGGAAAAAAAAGACGATAATTTCCAAAAAGACAATAGCACAAAGATACAGCAAAGAAGTTTTTGCATATAACCTACGAATCGTGCAGAAAAAATAAATGAACATTAAAGCCAGAACACTTTCAAGCACAACAATAACAATAGTCTTAGGAACAGTTCTACCCATGGCATCTAAATGCAGAAGGTTGAGACAAAAAAACACTATGTATCACTGAAACAACATCAAATCAAATCAATTAGCATCACACATAACACAAAACAGTTCTCAATTTCTTATAAAGCACTCTCAACCACTTAACGGATCACCAAATTCATGTAAACCCAATAAAAAGCGAAATTCGTATCCTAGTGACCTCATGAAGTGCTTAGATGGAAACAATTGCATGTGAGCTTGTTTCCTTTCTATGATGAAGCATGTATCTATAATCCACACCTTACTATTTTTCTCTTCTAAAATGAAAAGTGCAGCTCTGCAACTCTGCTGCCATGCATTGTGGGCAAGGATGTGCCATGCATTGTGGCATGATCTCAATCATCTCATGAATGATCCTCAGTTGTCATCTCTAATTCCATGGCTCATGTCATTCTCTTGTCTAAATCCCTATGTGTTCCTCTATTCCATTGAAATATAACATTGCTATAATATTATTTCGCTTTGGCATTTTTACGTCTGCTGATTAATTTTCTCACTCAGTCAAGTTTGCTATTAATTTAGATTTCAGAGTAGTTTTGTCTGAGTTCTCTTATCATGAAAGGCACTTGTTTTGCTCATGATAATTTTTAATTTCTACTTCTGACGCGATCAAAATTCAAGAATGTTGAAGTCTTGAACAAATTGTGGTTAGTTGGAAGTGGTGGTGATTGGCCAACTACAAAGGAAAAAAAAAGGAAAGAAAGAGCCGTCAACAGAGACATCTCCAGAATTCCAGAAACTCTTTCTTGATTAACTTAACTATGGATTCATCAAACGTATACTTCAAACCCAGTTCCCCAAATTGATGTCTCAAGTAACTTTTAATTCAATTAACCAGTAAAAATTGATCTGAGCTAAACAGGAGTTTATTAGTGCAGGTATATAGAAATATAAATATTTTATTGAGGGGTATAAAGTTTGCTAGTTACAACACTTGCCAGAGCATTTGAACTAATATTTTGCTAGGAGCTTATGCAAAAGTGGTTTTTAAGCTTACGACACCTGCTGCGGCATTCTTAAAACCATATTCTGTCAAAAGGTGAACAATTTAATAGCAAAATCAATAACTGTAAATCGATTTTGTTGCACACTGCAGTATACTTCCTAGTAATCCAGATAATGTGCAAACTGCAGTATACTTCCTAGTAATCCAGATAATGTTGCACACAACAGATTGGCGACAACATTTTTTTTACCAATTATAGTAGTGGAGCAGTATGCTAGCTGCAACTTTTGGAATGGAAAGTACTGTAGATATCCATTCAACTTCCATACAATTATTCATCAAAAGAAAAGGAAACTGAGTAAAGGGAAGCAAGTACCTGGAAAGCTATCAATCGAGGTCCGGAGCTCAAACCCACTGCGTCCGAAGAAGAAGGCCGATCAACCCTCCATCCCCATCGTTGACAACAAAAGCGCCAGCCCCATCTCCCAATCCACCTCTCTGTCCTCCATCCGAGTCCGGCGAGTCCAAATCGTCGCCCCATCCTCAATTATACTTGTCGCCTTCTACAGTACACTGATCTCCTCCTCTTTATTACTTACCGCCGTGCCCACCACACCGAACAGTCTCTGCCTCGGATCCCCTCCTCGAACACCGATCCCCTCCTCAACCGAAAACCCACTGCCGCAGAAGAAGAAGCCCGATCTCGACATCTTCCACCGCAGGCCGATCTCGACATCTTGCTTATTCACCGATTACTGCACACGGGGTTACTGCGATTGGCGATGGCTGCGGCGAGAGACGGAGAAATTGGAAGCCCGATCGAGAATTGGGATGATGTTGTTTGAACATCGAGAGAGAGAGAGAGAGAGAGGGAGAAAGAGTTTACTTGTGTTGGTTTGGAAACAGAACGAATTGGAATGATGTTGTTTGAGCATCGAAAAAGAGAGAGAGAGAGTCAGTCGAGAGAGGGAGAGAGAGATGAAGCAAAATGACCAAAAGGGCATTATGCAATAGGAACTATGAACAGTGCAGAGGAAGGATCAAAATTGTTATATAGTAAATAAATTTGGACTTGCTTTATTCAAGAAATGGTCATTTCATGAACTTCAGTAGTTCAGTATGCTAGAGAAGAAAAAGAATAACCATCCTCATCATTGATATTCAAGATTTTTGTCTCAAGATTAGATTTTTGTCTCAAGATTAGAGTGAAAGATCACAGTAACACTAATACTACATCCTTTCATATCAAAGATCCATTCTGAATCATTGAAATTCTCAACTTTTCCTGCCTTGTCATGTTGCCAAGTTACAGCAAGGTCTTCAAAAGTGCAAGGCACATATGTACATGGTAAAGACCGAAACATTTTCATTTTATTCTCAAAAAGCGTCTTTCAGCTATATTAACAAGTCTATCAAACGTTTCCCATCAGCCAAATAAAATCAGGCAAATTGAAAATCAATGACATGTATGCCAATAGGTGATGAAACTTTCAGTTAATTGCTTAACAAAGCATCTATAGTTCTCGGAATAGTCCTGTATATCTAAGCAGCAGGGGGCCTCAGGTCCTGATCACGGGATGTATCACAGGCCGACGGAGGTAAATAGTGCCACATTGGAATCATACCATAGCTAGGATACATTGCCATCTTGCTTGCTGCAGGGTGATATGCAGCTGGAATTGCAGGGTGGGCTGGCATAAACCCAGTAGGTGGAATGCTCATAGCTTTCAACTGCTGCTCCAGCCTTTCTTTGTCTGTTTTCAGTACAACTTTCTCCTCACGAAGTTCATTCTTTTCTGCCTGTTATTAGCAAACAGTAAAAAAAGTGAGTTTTCAAGATTCCTGTAACATTGCATAGTTATTAGTGACGGTTAGAGAGAAGTTGCAGCATTGAAACAATTTCCTTGACCATAACCTCCAATATCTACCTAAAGAGTTCAAAATAAGCAATTACATCATTTATAAAATGAAATTCAGATATAGGAATTACAATTAACTTACATGTCAAGATGTTTTGATAAAGTCTCACTAATCCATATATATTTGCATTTTTTATGGCAAGAAAAGAATGAAATAACTAACACATGCATACATATACTTCTTTGGAAAAACCAACTTATATAGTCATTTAACATGCATTGTATTAAGTACTTTCATGATTATCCTGACCAACTAGACTCAAATCTCAGAATTGAAATTTTTGTCTTGTTGCCTTGAGTCCTAATTCACCTAGATTATTCATGCTTTAAACAATCACCTAGCAGTGGAAAAACAAATAACATATGCTTCCAATCAAATCAATGAAATTAAAACCAGTTCATCTTGTCCAATGAATGAAAAAACTCACATAATCTTACTATGACTAAACAACATCTGCAGATAGGATGAGAGTTCTACAAACTAAACTTTACAAAGATAAAGTTTGAGCTGGGACTATTTGAAATAAATTCATTATCGAGTAACAAAACAAAAAATATCCCAGGAACCCACATGGTTATAATTGTAGTTACGATCCTTTTCATTCAGAGAATTATAACTACAGATCCTTTCAGAAAAAGAAAAAGGAAAATATGACTTAAGATTATCAAAACTGATAATCTCCCATCAGAGCAAACAGATTGGATGTTAGTACATAGAAACTGATCAACGTTCCTTCAACCACATAATAATCGCAAAATAACTTATACTACCGACGACCATTCTAACTTATGAAATATAACAAACAGCATGTCATCTATAGCAGCCAAGAACCCAAAATCAAAAACTCCAAACACAAGTTAACTATCTCATCCAAACAACTCTTAAAGAAACATTCAAAAGGTAATAGTGCAAGTATGAACCTTTAAAGTCTTTATTTCCTCGAGCAGCTTTTCATTTGTTTGTGTTAGCTCCTGAGCTTCAGCTCTCAGTTGTGTCAAGACCCTTATGGCATCATCAAGTATAGCTGACTTGTCAGTCTTGACTGGCCTCCCAGGTTCCAATACAGCACTCAAATCTACAAACCTGAAACCATCATATACCCCCACATAAAAATCTCTCCTTCACTTTCATCAGCATCACAAATACAAATACAAATACAAAAACAAAGATGCATACTTGTCATTCAATCTCTCCCTCCTCAATTTCTCACGGCAAGCTTTAGCCCCAGAACTACATGAAGACTCTGTTCGTCCCCTAAAACATTAAAAAACAATCATCTTTATCAAAATCCAGAACACATTAGCACAAATGATTATCAAAAGCAACGATCTTTATCAAAACCCAGAACGCATTGGCACAATGGTTATCAAAAGCAAGGATCTTTACATCAAAAATTGAGATATGAAACATTACCTCTTGCGAGGACACAACTCTTTTTGTTCTTGGGTCTGTGAGGCAGAGGCAGCAGGAGTAACACCACTAGTAGCAGAGAATTCGATTTCAGGAAATGGAGGGCTGGGATTGGACCACAGGAAATTGGAGAATTGGGGTTCGTCGATCAAACCATTGTAGCCAAAAAAGTCTTCTATGCCTTCCATTGCATCCATTGCAGAATAGAGAGTCCTCGTAGTTCTCTATATGCTTTGGGAAGGCTCTCTATGTGAAATTGAATATTCTTCTTGTTATTGTTTTTGGATGACGAATGTGGTTAATTAAATAGAAATTATAAAAAGGTTTTTTGTTTTTGAATAAGTACACTCTGATGGCATCACCATGGTTCATAGTTTTACTCTTGTTTGTTTATCTGTTTATCTGGTTTCTGTTTTTAATTTATTAGATTAAGACATGATTAGTTTATATCCAGATTTGTGCAGAGTTGTGATAACATGTTCACCTTGATGGAGTCACATTAGACAATTCTCTAAACTTGGTGAGTTAGAAGGCTGTCAGCCTATAAAATGGGATAAGGACCACAACAGTTGGTTTCATGAACCAAAACAATAGCATGACACACTGGATCTATGAACATAATGTTATCTCAATGTTGTATTGTGATTTGAACGGTAGTCCTCACATCGTCAACTAGACAAACAAGTTGACAGATTACAGCATATTTGGAAGAATTTAATGAGTGTTAAGAAATTATTATTATCTAAAACTCAACTGTAAGAATTGTTTTCTGTGATTCGGATACTAGGCTATAAGTTGACCGCACCTTGGTTCAGATCTATGATTATATGATAAAAGATGTCACCTATCAGTTTAATGTTGATGATCAGTATGATGATGTCCTTAACGAAACATAAAATATCAAATAGGGCCGCGGGAGAAATTAAAATAAACCAAGGCCAACCCCACCAACCAAATAATATGATCCACCATTCTTTGAATTTATCCGCACACAGATGTGTCTGCACAACGTAATGAGTGTATCTACTTAGTTCTATACTTCCGAAAATACTACTTCCAAAGAACTCTATCAATGTAGGAGGAGGTTTCCAAGCATGTATGCTAGAAGCATAGTCATCTTCAATAAGCTATACAATAAAGGAACTTTCAATACTGGCGTATCAAATACATGTATTATTTTGTAGGAAGATTGTTTCTTGCAGTTGATCTAAATTTATAAAATCATTGATCAGCTTGTTCAGTACCTATAAAGCTTTTGAACAAAATAGTCAGATAAAGATCACATGACATGAGCTTCATTTTTGAGCTTGTCAATCAGCTCATCCACAGAAGAAACAATAATCCCTGCTTTTCTCTTGGGAGGTTCTGTGACTTGAACCTCTTCTATGTCGGATTGGATTTCCACATTCAGATCCCGTGGAGTAAATTTCTTTATCACCTTTGATTCTGCTTTCATTATGTTGGGGAGTGTTGCATACCTCGGTTAGTTTTACCAGATGTAAAGTCTGGATACACTAAGTTCCATCATTTCCTCAAGCCAGAGTTTATCTCTTACACTGTATTCAGTCCATTTTTTTTATAACACTTGCAAATTCTCTAACACAACAAATATAAAGCTGAATCCTTCCAACCACAGTTATATCAGAGAGAAAGAGCAGCAAGTGTTCTTAAAATATCATTAAGCTTAATACTTCTGGCTTACACCACTTTAGACATTTTATAATCTAAGTTAATAAAAATTCAATAGTGATTAGGTCACCACGTCATAGAACAAAGAAGAACCATTATCTCATCTAATTTTTTTTCTTTCTATTTCTTTTTATAGAAGAACTCTGAAACAAAGAAATACTATACATGTGGTATCTATAAGATGAGTTATTTTTATTCAACAAAAAATAGTACGACACTGTCACACATTAATTAATAAACATGTCAAGTTGCATCATAGAAGTTGAAGCCGCTAGAACTACTAACGTATCTTAATCACTTCATACATGTCACTTTTTTTATCAGTCAATGAAAATTCTGGTTTTAGAGTTCAAAATTCATATCTTTTTTCTCTTTCACAAAACTAAAAACAATTCTTCATGTGTTAAGTTTCTTGAGCCAAGGATGAGATGATTCTACTATCTAGAGACAGCAAGAAAGAGTAGGGGAATGATTTTGTGAAATAACTCCATCTGAGAAAGATTGAGGAATAAGGGAGAGAATGAGAGATGGCATCATTGCCAGACAGGAAAAGGCCGTTCGTTCCTGGTTATTGATAGAGAGAATAAATGAAAAGAAAAAAAATATGTAATCTCACAAAAAATAATTGTCAGATATATACATATATTATGTACCTAATAACACTTGCACCAGAGATTATGATATGATAGTGTGATTGTCACTCAAGGAAATGGGGATTCACTTTCCTTGTACTAAAAAAACTCTCCAGTTTCATTTCTTGGAATCACATGAAAGGCTCTCTCCTTGTTGACTATAAGTGAATGATTCAGAAATAAGATGCTTTATATGCGGGGAGGTCTATTTAATTAGCTTTCTTGAAGTGTAAAATATCAAGGATGTCAAATTGCTTATTTGGCTATCTTTGTGAAAGATCAATTTCCTCTGCTTCCTCAGTAGAAGCTTTGAAGAATTAGTTTTTCTTACTTCATCATTTTACTATTTCTTATCCATACAAAACAAACAGCTTCATGTTTCCAATGCCCAGATCATATCATTACAATTCGACTGACAGTAAAGAAGATGAATATAAAGTGTCCTAAGTCCAAACACAACATCCTGAGAAGAGTTACTTACGTGATCACTGCTGGTAAATCTAGACAGAGAGTCTCGAGACCTCCATCTACCTCTCTGTCTACTGTCACTACCTGCTTCTCCTTATCCAGCACAACCTACTGAAAACATGTAGTCATAAGACGTTGTTCAAAATGTGTTGTAAGAATCAGAGAAAAACAAAATGATTACCATTACATCCGATGATTCCAATCTCATCGAAAAGCCCTTTTAAAAATTTCTTTGTTCTTTTTAAAGATTGAAAACTTATTCAATGTTGTTCAAGTTGAAAATTCTACACAGAAAAAGATGCAAATTTAAGAACGATGGACTCCCAAGCATGTAATTTTGTGATTTGTTCAATTTTCAGAGACAGATTCAAAATTGGACAAAGATGACAAGAAAGGAGAGAATATAATTTGCCTCCTTAAGAGAAAAAGACAAGTTATTTATGAATATTGAGGAGTGATAGATGGAAATAGAGAATATGGTATAATGCTAAGAAAAATGTAACACCCTATTTATGTCAGGTTATTCAAATATCTAAGCTCCCTGATCCTTATTAGGAAGAAATAAAGCGAGCATATGTTTTCGTCAAATACCATATTATCTGATCTCCAAAACTAAATGACTAACATGTGGGAATTCACAAGACACGAGATCAGTATATCCTCTAAATTACACCGCCTCCACTTAGTATCTTTTTAACCCCCATCCAACTTCCAGTGGCTTTCTTTTGCCATTACACATTGTGACACACCAACTATGTTCACTTCGAACAATTTAAGATAACTTCCATGAAAAAGTGCCAGCCTTTCCACTATTTATGATCTACGCAATCAGAATATCCAAGACTCCATAGAAACTTTTGTTGAAAAGGAACAACAAGTGTTTTAGCAAGCACAGAGAGGAACATCTCTGGTATATTTAACCTCCTCAACTATGTATTCTTTATCAGCCTTTGAGCTCACTAGTTGCCATCCTTCTCTGACCCATTTATCTTGACACTTTCATTCCTTTGCATTTTAATTAAAGGCATTAATAAAATCTTTTGCTTCGACTTTAGGGAAAGACCAAACAGAAACTCATAATGTGCAGCATCAGTAAGCTGACACTAACTGTCAAGACGGACTCGATAATTCAGTCTACGACTCTACGGGCTTTTCTAAAAGCAACATTTTATCTCACACTCTCAAAGTCACCTACATTCCTATAATCCATGAACAAAATGATCACATATTTTCCTCAATGACAAAAGTATATATTAGTTCCATTTGAGAAAATTGAACAGAGAAAGCTAACCTTTGAAGCAAATGTCCCTTGAGGCCAGTTCAAGAGCCCTACTACTGTTTCTACCGAATTACGCGCGGGACGTAATCTGGCAGAAGCAAGTACGAGTACTCCTTCTCCTTCTTGTTCGTCCGAACGTTGGGGCTGTTCAGATGGACGGGCGCTTCCTCTTCCTTCGGGTCTTCGGGTGCGCGTGTTCGGCTACGGCTGTTAGAAGAATACAACAACAAACAGGCGGTCAGGGGTCGAGACGGGGTGGCCCGCCTTCAACGCTCCGATGCCTAAGTCAGATGATGTATTGGATATAACAGTCAAGCGAACGTGCGTGTGAGTAGTGTTTGGGTGGAGTTCAGAAGATATATCTATCCCTTACCTGTAATAAATACCTTACATATATAGGTGGTTGAGTTTGCTGCTAGCCTGTGTTCCTCGATGTGGGACTGGTGTGCTTGCTGTCATGTGATTCGCACATTCGGGTATGCGCCCCACGGGCGCGTGCGCGCTCGGATGAGGCTGGTCTTGTGAGTGAAGTTGGAGCCTTCCTGGTGGTCTTTCAGGTGGTCTGGTAGGTGTTGATTACCTGCTTTAAGTGGATAAGTATATTTAATCGGACAACTAATGCCATACTAACAAGTCCCCCAAGTCCCCAAGTCAAAGAGAACTTTCTTGACTGGGGAGTTGAAAAAGGGTTCGTGCGATTAACAAGAATACTTATCCGATTGAGCAGTGGTGTATGATCCTGTAACCCCCAAGTCCCCCAACTCTCCGGTCAAGGAAGGGCTCGCATGACGGAGTGGGACCTGCGCGTTTTGATCGTGTACCTTTTCCTGTATTCTGGGCCCGGCCTCCAAACGGATCTTGCTAGTTTGGAGCCGCGCGCCCGTTGGGTGTTGTCTTGTAAACATAAATAAGTACAACAGATATATAGGTATGCAAGTGTGAATGTATGGTATGATGCATGAATGTATGGTATGATGTATGAATGTATGAGAATGTTTTTCGTAACACCAGCGTTGGGATGCCGCGGTGCACCGCGTACGTCAACGGGGATGTCGTCGCGTACCGTGTAGCGTCAACGGTGGGATCAAGACCGCGACGTACAATTAACGCGCACGGAGGGGACGGACCGCATGCCCGTGCCGTTCTTCGGCTTAGCATGCAATGACAGCCGGCTTGCTTTCGCGTCTGGGGAGGGCGTACCTTTGCCCGCGACACTCATTGGTCTCGGAACGCGCAAGGAGGGGTCGGACCGCACGCCCCTGCCGTTCCGAGTCGGCGAGTCGATCGTTAACGTTACGCTCACGGAGGGGCCGAACCCCACACCTGTGCCGCCCATCGGCTTAGCATGCCCAGAGAAGAGTTGGCCCCATGCCTCTGCCATGACAGCCGGCTTGCGCTTCGATCGTTAACGGTGCGCTCACGGAGAGGACGGACCCCAACCCCGTGCCGCCCATCGGTCTCAGTGCGCGCAAAGAGGGGGCAGACCCCATGCCTCTGCCGCCTGATCTGGCTTGCTTTCTAACGTTTGCGTGTATGGAGAGGAAGAACCTCATGCCCGTACGGCGCAAGTTCTTCACTCGGGGCACGGCCAAAAGGGAATTCAGGCGTTTGCCCTCTTTCGGGGCGCCCGAATGGTGTTTGTACTAACCTGATGGTGTTTCTCGAGCGCCCGGTTGTGTGGGTGGTGTACGCGCTAGTACGAATGGTGGATATCGTGGCGTGTGTTGTCCTGCCTTGGGTGGGGTGATTTCGTCTGATGAGGTGTTTTGAGGTGACATTCATTTTGACTTCTCTTTGGGAACCGTTGTGTAATAAATGCTAGCCGTCGTATTTAATGCTGGCGTGCCCTGGGCATTGAATGTTGCTGACGTGATAACTGCTCGAAGCCCAAACGTCAGGCGCGTGGGCGCGTGTGGTGTTGCATGGGTGACATGTGTCGAGCTGTGGGAGACCGTGCTAGGGTTTGAATTCAAGGCGAGAAGCTGAAGAGTTGGTGCGGTTACGAAGGAGGGTTAGTAAACCGCCCTGGGCCACGTGTCGCGATCCAACGGTGGACACGCGAAAATGGACGGCTGGCGTTCGTTCGCGTGTCCCGCCTGATTAGTATAAATAGGGCCTTTGATTGTTGTCTTCTTCATCACTCTCAGATTTACCAAAATGCTGCCAAATTCCTTCTGCAACCTGTTGCTCTGATTTTTGCTGTGTTCGTGTTCTCTTTGCCGGAAAATATTTGCTAGCCGTCGTGCAACTTTCAACGTAAAAACTCTGATTTGGTGAGGCTCTCGTCCTTTCTGTTTTGGTTCTTTTTTTTTTTTTTTTTGTTTCTGTTGTTTTGCGTTTTTCTGGGTTCTGAACTCAAGAACAGGGCGTGTTCTTGAGTGGTGGTGGTTTTGATTTGTTTCTGGGTAGTTTTTGTGGGTTTTTGGTGTTTCTTCCAGGGAAATTTTTTTTTGCTAAGTGTGGGTTTGCGCGTGCGTGCGTCTAGGAATGGAGCCAGTAGAGATATCAAGCGGGCAATCGCGCGAGCGTATATACGTAAAGGGGGTGGGGTGGATTAGTTGTGGGTCGGGCGGGTCGAGTACGTCGTCGTAAGAGTCTGCGTTGAGTGTGACGCCTCTGCGATTTATTCCTAACACCTCTCCCGTGGTGCAGTCAATGGATTCCAAGCAGGCGTGCGCAACCACAGGGTTGGGAAGCTCGTCAGGGTCGTCGGGCGGGTCCTCGGGTGGTTCTGGGCCATGGGGTGAGGAGAGCGTGCAGGGGGAGTCCGTTCCTCAGTCCGCGGAAGGTGGACCCGTTCACTAGGTGCTACCAGACGGAACGCCGGTTCAAGAGCCGGAGCGCGCGCCGTCTGTTACGGAGATGGCCAGATGGGCGCGTAATTATCATATCCCGAGCTCGGTGCGTCTGCGGATACCTGGCAAGGGCGACACGTTTACCCATCCCCCGCCCGGGCACGTATGTCTGAGCGAGTTTCACCTGAAGGCTGGGATCAAGCTGCCATTGAATCCCTTCTTTCAATACATGCTGGCGCTGCTGCGGATCTCCCTTGGCCAATGTGGGCCCACACTCACCCGCACGCTCGTGGCGATGTTCAATATCTTCCAGGTGAGCGGTATGGATCAGCCGACGCGGGCGGAGTTTCTTCATTTCTTCCGTCTTCGATATTCTACGCGCCAGAGGGACTCGGGGATCTTCATGGTGGAGCCCCGCGTGAAGTGGTGGTTGGTGGACCCGCCAAGCTCTTCAACCTCCTGGCGCACAATCAACTGTTTGGTGGGGGGAGACTGGGAGTTCGGCGCCTTCCCGGCCGAGTATGCCGCCAACGCTGACCAGATTGATCGAGTCCCCCAGTCCTTCCATTCACTTGATACGAACGAGTATCCGCTCACGCCCGTCGAAGAGGCCAGGATTGCCCGTTTGAAGTTCATTTTCGACCCGGCGCCCGAGTCAAGATATTTCTGGGCGGCGTGTCACTGGGATCTCATCGAGCGCACGCGTCTCGCCAGGCCGCCTGGTCTGTGGGTCCTTGTAGTTTGTTGCTAGGAGTTGGAGTAGATTTGTAGCTAACTGTGTGCCTCTGTTGCTGACCTTCCGTTTGTGTGTTCTGCAGTTAAGATGACCAAGTCCAAGGCGACAGATAAGGACGAGGCGCTCAAGCGCCGCATGGACGCGTTGCTGGCCACTGCCGAACAGGTCCGCAAGGTGGCGGATGACGGGCGCGGTGGGCTCGTGTTGGGGGATACCACTCAACCCAAGATTCTGATTCCCAATGTTGCTGATTTTGCCCAGCCCATCCAGGGGCCACATGCGGATGTTCCTCGCCCTCCCCCAGGCAACGTCGCTGGCCCCAAGACTCAGGCGTGGGCGGATCGTGAGCAGAAGCATCACGAGAAGCGGCAGGTGGAGTGCGATTAGCGCCGATCCGACCGGGATGACCTGCGGGACAGGCGAGAGGTTGTACGTATGCCCCAGTCATCGAGTCGTACTCCCGTCACGCCTCAATCATCTAGCCGACCTCCAAGTCCTCCACGGGTGTCCAGGCAGAGGGGGAAATGGTGAACCTCCGTTGAAGCGGCCAAGGACGGATGGTCCGTTTTCCTTCTGTGCACCAATGATGGAGGCCATTGAGATCGGTGTGAAGTCCATCGATGGGCTGATACCGCAGGCGCCTGTCGGTCTGGATGACATGGATCAGGCGTACAATACCTGCACCATGATGCAGTATAAGCTCTTCCGGGCGCACGAGCGTTACGCGAATGAGCGGCATTCGGAGGGGCTGAGGGAGGAGATGCGTAAGCTCACCGAGGCGAACAAGAGGCTGCAGCACAGTCAGTCCAAGTCGGATGAGCTGGCGGATCGCATGCGCTGTGAGCTTCGTGAGGCTGCCGAGCGGGAGGCGCTGCTGAAAGCCGAACGCGATAGTGCCCTAGCTGCCGTGGAGGAGGCGAAGGCTGAGGCGGCCAATCGGTTGGCTTTGATGGAGTCCCGCTTGATGGAGGCGGAGCGGCAGGCGTGGACGAGGGAGCGCGCCGAGCAGGCCCGAGCGGAGGCGGTTAATGATTTCAAGAATTCTTCGGAGTTCCAGTAGTTGGTGGCTGCTGAGGCTGATAGCCAGGTGGCTGAGTTCCAGGCGGCGGTATCTCCCTTCCTGGACTTGGAGAGTTATCGCGACCACTTGGAGAAACAGGCGGGTGGGGCGTCTGTCGAGCAGGAGCAGGCGTAGCCGGAGGCTGGGACCGGTGGGGCGGCGGGCGGACCGGATGGGGGATCAGTAGTGTAGTTTTTCTTTTTCTTTGTAATAGAGTAGGAATTTTGTAATCGGGCCTTCGTGCCTTTGATGATTATTAATGAAGTCTCTTTTCTTTCTGTTCGTGCGTGTGCCTTGGATATTTTTTTGAATGACTCGCGCGAACGTGCGCTCGCTTTCTTTGTTTTTGAATGGAATTTTAACCAAGTGTTACATCTTTGCGAATAGCCTATCCCCAGTCCCCCGAGTACTTGGGCGGGCGGGGTAAGGACAAATGAACGCAACAATGAAATGAACTAAAGAATGAAGTACATCACAACAAAATTTAATGAAAATACTTCCTCAAATGTTGGATGTTCCATGGGTGCCGTAGTCGTTGACCCTGCATATCACGGAGGTAAAAAGTGTTGGCGCTTATCACCTTATCGACGACGTACGGGCCTTCCCACAACGGACGGAGTGTCTTCACCTTTTGCTGGATCACCTTCATCACCCAGTCCCCCAGTTGGATTGGTCTAGCCCGTATGCGCTGGTTGAACAATCGGGCGATCCTCTGTTTGTTCGCGGCGTTGTGGAGATGCACCGTGTCCCTCCGTTCTTCCAGCAGATCATTGCTGAGACGTAGCCCCTCGCTGTTCGTGCGTGGATCGTACCCCTCGATCCGTGGGCTCTGATGGGTGATCTCCAGGGGTAACACAGCTTCCGTTCCAAATGTCAGGCTGAACGGAGTTTCGCCCGTGGAAGCATTGGCGGTCGTTCGGATGGACCACAGAATCTCTGGAACGACCTCGGGCCAGTGCCCGTAACCCGCATCCTTAGGTTCAATATCTTCAATTTTCTTCTTGATACCAGCCTTGATGATCTTGTTGGCTGCTTCCACTTGCCCGTTTGTCTGGGGGTGCGCCGGTGAGGCGAAGATGAGGTCCGTCCCCTGGCGCTTGCAAAAGGCTATGAGCCTGGGGTTGTTGAACTGTGGCCCGTTGTCTGTTATGATGCTGATCGTTGTCCCATATCGACAGAAGAGGAAACGCCAGAGGAAGCGCTCCACCTTCTCCGTGGTGATCTTCGCCATTGGTTGAGCTTCGATGAATTTGGTATGGTAGTCGATGATGACGATCAGATACCTGTACTGCCCCTTCGACTTTGGGAGCACTCCGATCAGGTCCAGTCCCCACTGTGCGAACGGAACGGGCGACATGAGGATTGACAGTGGGACAGCGGGCGCGTGGTGGTGATGTGCATGTAGCTGGCACTGGTGGCATTTGCTGGTTAGCACCGTAGCATCCACATGGATGGTGGGCCACCAGAATCCGTATCGGAGGGCCTTGTGTGCGATCGATCTGGCGCCCGCATGATGGCTGCACGTGCCCGAATGAATTTCCTTCAGAATCGAGTTGCCCCTTGTTGGAGTGACGCACTTAAGGCTCGCCCATGTCCTCCCCTGTCGATATAATGCTCCATCCCGTACGCTGAAGTTGGCCGCCCGTGCGACAATGGTTCTGGCCTCTCGTTTTTCCTTCGGTAGCTCTCCCCTTACTTTGTAAGCGACGAGCGCGTCCATGTAGCTATGCTCGTGTGGTTCGATTGCCAGAACCTGCTCTGCTCCCGAGATGCTTGGTCGTCGCAACACTTCGACGATGCGTTGTCCTGGTCCCGTATGTACGGGTGCCGTGGCCAATCGGGCCAGCCTGTCCACCTTCGCGTTAAATCCCCTGTGTATATGGTTGATGTTGACGTACTTGAATCCCTTGATTAGCGCCTTCACGCACCTTAGATAGGCGATCATGGACTCCCCTTTTGCTTGGAACTCTCCTCCGACCTGGCTCACCACCAACTATGAGTCACTGAATATGTTCAGGTCGGGCGCCTCCGAGTTCTTGGCCAACTGCAGGCCCGTAATGAGCGCCTCGTACTCTGCCTCGTTGTTGGTTGTCTTGAATTCGAACTTGAGGGCGTACTCCGCGTTTACCCCTCCTGGCCCTGTTAGGATGATCCCGGCGCCGCTCACCTTCTTTGTGCATGAACCATCGACGTAGAGGTTCCACTCCGACAATGGTCGCTCCTCGACCCCCGATTTGTCGGACGCCTCCGCCGTCATACCGTCAGTCACGCCGACCGGTGTTCCTTCCGCTTCCGTGTACTCAGCGATGAAGTCCGCCACGGCCTGTCCCTTGATTGCCGTGCGGGGCTTGTACTGGAGGTCGAATTCACTGAGTTCGATGGCCCACTTCGCCAGGCGGCTGCTGTGATCGGGCGATTAGAGTATCTGGCGCAAAGGCACGTTGGTGAGGATGTGGATGCTGTGCGCCTGGAAGTATGGCCTCAACCGTCGGGCGGCGGGAACGAGTGTGAACGCCATCTTCTCGATTGTCGGATACCGGGTCTCAGCGCCCGTCATGCCCTTTCCTGAGAAGAAAACGGGCAACTCCGTGCAGTCCTCCCTGTGGACGAGGGCAGAACTGACGGCCGTGAGGGAAGCGGCGAGGTAGATGTACAATACTTCCCCCGGGATGGGTCTTGAGAGGAGCGGGATGGACGTCAAGTATTCCTTTATATGAAGGAAAGATGCCTCGCACTCGGGCGTCCACGCGACGTCACGCTTGTTCGTTGTTCGGAGAGCTTTGAAGAACGGGGCACATCTGTCCGAGTAGCAGGATATGAACCGATTCAGGGACGCGAGCTTGCCTGTGAGGCTCTGTAGGTCCACCCTTTTGACTGGAGGCTTCATGTCGATGATGGCTTTTACCTTGGCGGGCGCGGCTTCGATCCCCCGCTGACTGACAATATATCCAAGGAATTTGCTATTGGTGACTCCGAACATGCACTTGGCGGGGTTCAACCTCATGCTGTCCTTGATGAGGACGTCGAGTACAGTCCCCAAGTTCCGGACGTGTTCGACCGCTTGAACACTCTTCACCAGTATGTCATCCACGTACACGTCCACAATGTTGTCAATCAGGCCATGAAACATCGCGTTCATGAGCCTCTGGTACGTGGAGCCAGCGTTCTTCAACCCGAATGGCATGATGACGTAGCAATATAATCCCTTGTCTGTGACAAACGTCATCGCCTCCTGGTCGTCGGGGTCCATGAAGATCTTGTTGTAGCCCGAATATGCGTCCATCATTGATAGGAGCTCGTGCCCTGCTGTTGCATCCACCAGCTGATCGATCCTTGGCAGAGGAAAGCTGTCCTTCGGGCACGCCTTGTTGAGATCGCTGTAATCGATGCACATTCTCCATTTCTTGTTGCTCTTCTGCACCATTACAGCATTGGAAATCCACTTCGGATAATCCACCTTCCAGATGAACCCGATGCCCAGTAATCGGTCCACCTCCTCGTGCATTGCCGCGTAATGCTCTGCCTTGTACGCTCGTCTCTTCTGTTTTACCGCCCGGGCGCTGGCACTGATGCTCAGCCTGTGGGATATGATGCTCGTGTCGATCCTGGGCATGTCCCTATACGACCATGTGAACACCTCCTGCTTCTCCTTCAGCAGCGCGATCAGCCGCTCGGCTATCGCGGGAGCCAGCGATGCTCCGATCTGGACTGTCCTCTCCAGGTGTTCGGAGGATAGCTGGATTGTTCTTAGCTCTTCGCGCTCGGGGACGGGCGACACGACCATCAGCCCGTCGCGCGGGTCATCTGGTACTTCTGATCCTGGCGCGGGTTCTAGGGCGAGGACCTCCTGCCTGCCCCAGGGTTTCGCTGCTTCCTCGCTGTTGTATCCCCGGATATATCCGACTCCGTGCTTGGTTGGGAATCGTCCCAAGAGCATGTGTCCCGCGATGATCATCTTCAGCTTGCAGATCCCTGGCCTCCCGAGTATGGCGTTGTAGGGGGAGGGGGTGTCCATGACTATGAAGTCCATTCGGATCTCACTGTGCGGGGAGTCGGGCGCGCCAATTCCAACCCGGATGCTGTCACTCCCGATCGGATATGATGCCTCGCCCGTGAAGCTGGCGACGCACTCATGATCCTGTGTCATCTTGCGGGCGGGCCTGCCGAGCGCCGTGTACGCGTCCAGGTAGATCACGTTCACTGATGCCCCACTATCTACCAGCACCCTCCTCACGAGGAAACGTTCCATGATCGCGTCGATCACAAACGGCAGGGTGCTGTCCTCCGGGCTTCCCTCCTCGTCTTCCGCCGTGAAGCAGATGGCGGGCGCCTCCCTTCTTCCTGCTTTCTGCGCTCGTCCCGCCCCGATCGTCAGCACCTCCCTACTCGGACGGTCGGGCGACGAGGTGCCACCCTTGCGCTTTCCCCCGGATATGGTGTTGATAGTCCCCCGGGTTTCGATGCCTGCCTCGTGCCGTCGCTCGCCTGCCCTGGGAGGGGTTGTTCGTTCGTCCTTATGTATGTCCATGAGGGCCCTTGTTAGCATTATGTAATCGTTGGTATGGTGGGTGGCGGCGCTGTGGTATTCGCACCAGACGTTTGGGAGTCGGCCGGCCGGGATCCTTGCCTTTGATATGTTGTTTGGTGGTAGGAGCCGGTGTTGGTATTGGCGGAGTAGGTGCTCATTCGACTGTCGGTTGATCGCGTATACCCCCTGGGCCGCCAGTCGGTATTTTGGCGCTGGTGGTAGACGGGCCCCCTGCTGCGCTGGTCCCCTCGTCTGGTTGTAGCGGTTGTTGTTGTAATGGGAGGGTGGCCTCTGATAATTCTGCCTTTGCGCGTCCCAGCTCCTCTTATAGCCCCCGATTGGCCTCTCGTCGTCCGCTAGCTGTCGCGGTTGGGCGCTTGCCGTCTCTGGTCTGTTGGTGCTGGATTCGGAAGTGGACCCGTACACTCGCGTTTCCACGAGTGCCTTCTGCACAATCAGGTCCATGATCTCATCGTAGTCGAGATGCTCCTTCCTCACCAGTTTTTCTACGAACGGGGTGGCAAGCAGGTTATCCATCAGGGCTACCTTGGCCACTCGCTTGTCGAGGTCCCTGCACGTGCTCGCAAGCGTCCTCCACCGGTTTATGTAGCTTGACAGGCTCTCGTCCATCCCATGGCGGACCTTGAGGAGGATACTGGTGGTGTTATACTTCCCCTAGAGCCGATAACGCTTCTGGAAACTCTCCGCCAGCTCAAGAAACGAGTGTATGGAGCCTGGCGGAATCTCATAAAACCAGCTCCTGGCCTCCTCGGTCAGCGTTTCCTGGAATATATAGGAAACACAGGGTTGGGTCCGAGTACCGGGTTCCGTCCGTGGTGGATCGAAACTCGTCGATGTGCGCGCGGGGGTCTCCACTCCCGTCGAACCGGGTAATCTTCGTTGTCTTCGCGTGGGGATCCCTCCCCCTCTCTAGTATATGTGCCAAGAACGGGCTGACCCGGGGGGGCGAACGTCCCACCTTGCCCGGCCAGCTTGTCCTTGCGCAAACGCGAGACCTCCTCCGCCAGTTCCTCCATCCTCCGAAGGATTAGGGCGTTGTCCGTCGGGGGTAGCGACTCCCCTTCTGGCGTGAGCGAGCGGACTCTCCGGGCATCAGCCCCGCCGAACGGATGTAGCTCCTCTTCAGTGGTGTTCTGGGACCGCTCGCGTTGCCCCTGCGGCGGGACAACGAGTGCGTCCAGCCGCTCCTCCAGCCTCTGCCGGATCTGGCGCTCCTGCTCCCTATCGAACGCTGCCTCTCGCAGCTCCCGGATCAGGCCGTCGACGTGCTCTCCGCTGCCGCTCGTCCCGGGCTCTACTATTGGGTGCGCCAGCGCGCCCACGGGTGTTTCCTCAAATGGTGTGCTGCCGGTGTTAGTCTCCTGGGTGGGCATGTGGCTTTTTTTAGTGGTATTTATACGAGGATTACAATTTGTAAGCTTCCCACAGACGGCGCCAACTGTTTCTACCGAATTACGCGCGGGACGTAATCTGGCAGAAGCAAGTACGAGTACTCCTTCTCCTTCTTGTTCGTCCGAACGTTGGGGCTGTTCGGATGGACGGGCACTTCCTCTTCCTTCGGGTCTTCGGGTGTGCGTGTTCTGCTACGGCTGTTAGAAGAATACAACAACAAACAGGCGGTCAGGGGTCGAGACGGGGTGGCCCGCCTTCAACGCTCCGATGCCTAAGTCAGATGATGTATTGGATATAACAGTCAAGCGAACGTGCGTGTGAGTAGTGTTTGGGTGGAGTTTAGAAGATATATCTATCCCTTACCTGTAATAAATACCTTACATATATAGGTTGTTGAGTTTGCTGCTTGCCTGTGTTCCTCGATGTGGGACTGGTGTGCTTGCTGTCATGTGATTCGCACATTCGGGTATGCGCCCCACGGGCGCGTGCGCGCTCGGATGAGGTTGGTCTTGTGAGTGAAGTTGGAGCATTCCTGGTGGTCTTTCAGGTAGTCTGGTAGGTGTTGATTACCTGCTTTAAGTGGATAAGTATATTTAATCGGACAACTAATGCCATACTAACATCTACCATTTGCCCAGTTTGATTGCAATCCTCATCAATAGCCTAAACACACACAATACACAAATGCATAAGTGAGTACAGAAGTTTCAATATTCCATATGCTGGAGACCTACCCAATGCTCATAAGTCATAACTATGTGCTACTTTGTTGTAGATTTGCAGAATAATCTGTTTAATTGCATATCTAATTTTTATATCAACTTTACATTGGAGACCTAATTAGTAAATTTCATTTTAGGTCCTCACTTTCACTTTGGACACAGACCTGAGCTGTTTTACACCATTTTAAACTTAGACCCCGTTAGGGGCTGTGGTTCCATAGCTATTTTGTGCGTTTTGTTTTTTAAGTAATCCATAGTGTAAAAATTTAATGAACAATTATAAGTTTATTTTAACACGACAATTTATTGTAACTTACCGAATGAGTAACTAGAGCAATAAGACTTTTTTATTCCTAATTAATCATGATATAATGAGAGATCTAAATTGCAATGAAGGATACAGAATTAAATTTGTGATTACTCATCTTTATGATTTGCATTTGGCTGTTACGGATAGCTGATGCATATGATGAAATCATATAAATACGAGGTCCCTGTGCTCTCTTTGGACACCGTTGCTATTTAATTGTCTTGCCCCATAGATAGAAACATAAGAAAGAGAAATCGCAGGAGACTTTGTGTTTGATCTCAATGGCATCATCTAATTCATCTTCGGGTAATTTACAATTTCATGTCTATATATTAAGTTTTACTTTTAACATGTATATTTACTTTCAGTTTACAATCGGTATGAGAGCTTGAATCCATGTTTCATAGACCAATTAGATTACATGACTATGTTTATATTTGCTAGAGTTCATATAGCACCCAGGAAATTGATGCTCACGTGCCTTTTTACTATGCGGTTATATCCTTATAATTAACTATATTTGTTAATTACACAAGCCCATGTGAAGTTTATTTTCTTAAAGCCCAAAAGTGATATCCGAGCTCTAAGCTCTTGACACACACAGACGTCAAGAGAAAAACAAAATTAGCGATCGAACATATCGGTCTCTTTCTCTGTTTCCAGTTTTTGGGTATTTGTTTTGGTGATTATATCAAGTTAGATCCTGTGATTTTCCGCTGCTATGAAGAGATTACTGTGAGTTTCATGTTCGTATTCTTCTTTCATAGACTGTTGTATCTCTGTATATAGTTTAAACTAACAAAATTGCAGTGCCGGAGCGTCCTGGTTAGTTTTCGTTTCAAAACTCGAGTTCATGGATTCTAACATTAGTATTTGAAAGTGGAACCTTAGAGCATTCCTGGGATGCACATAAGTTAGAGTAGATGGTGCCCAGATGAACCATTTTGATTGATTTTGTTTTCTGAATTTGAATGATTGATACTGTTTGAATTCCTTAAGATTGAAATTGAGTGTTCATGTCTGTGTTGCTTTCGGATGAATACATCCTTGATTAGCTTTGAATTGAATCTTATATGTCCTTGTTAAACCTTCTTAAACAAGAAAATCTCCCCACTTCATATAGTTGTTTATGAATTTTTGACAGAGAACATGCTGGTTTCATATTTTAGCTTACTGAAAATTGAAACATCCGGTAATAATCATTGGTTCCAGATCCTTGAAATAATAATGTAGCTGTGTTGTATACATCAAACTGTTATCGTGTTGTTTTTCTTTGATGATTGATTGAAAGAACTATGAAGCTTGTGTCTTTAACTACTTAGAACACAATTGTATCTTCAACAGAAGGATTAACTTTGTGTGTTGTTAGTATTAAAACAGTACATTACAGAGCTTTAAAGACTAAACTGATAACTGAAACTTTTCTTCTTGCTATACATGTGTTGATTGTTTCAGTGATAACTTAGTTTTTTTATCGTTTTGGTTTTGTAAATAAGAAACTTAAGTAATAACATATCCTTGTGCTACACAGGTAAGGTTTGTTATTGAAACACTAGTAGAAAAATAATATCACACAACATTTATGTACTGTTGTCTGATAGACATATCTGCTGTTGTCTATTGAGAAGTTGTCTAATACAAAAACTCAGACAACTGTTAATAATTGTTGTATGATCCAACCTTTAACAATAGCACAGTCGTAAAAGATAGTTGTGATTGCAATTTCAAAATCACGTGTCTTAATAAAGTTGTTGTTTGATACCTGTGTAAGTCAACAGAATTCACTCTTATTTGTTGTGTGAAGTGAGTTGTCTAATTCAACTAAAGACAATAGACATTTTTATTATTGTTGTTGTCTGATATATTAAGAGAATACTTATTTTACCACAGTAAAACTCTCAAGTTTGAGCTTCAAATATCACAAATATGATCGAAACCCAACAGTCCATGAGAGTACTGAGACTGAGAATCTGAAACTATGAGAGGTCATCCAAATGCACTCACATTGGATATGGTCAGCAATCAGTCTTTCATCATGAATGGTGTTGCAGTATTGAAACTATTCTTACCACAACTATTCACACATCTGTGCTACTGCTAATAGTGTGTATCGGGAATGAGAACCTAACATGTTCAAAGCCCAGTGACCTCAACAGTCGTTACTTGAACAGTCCATGCTGTTCCCCACGAACATGATTGAAGACGTACATGGATTGGATTTAACTTTTTGTTGATGCCCAAGGAAGGGGATAAGATAAGGGTCATAATGTAGTCTATTTAGACTGCGTTTGCTCAAGTGACTCGGATGTTTTCGAAGCAAGTTGTATATGGTTATTATGGCGTATAAACAATATCATCGAGACTTTCGCAGTTGATCAAACTTGATGTTCTGAACATGTTGAAACACAACCCAAGTCAATATATAATCTCAAGTTCTCAATTCGTTGTGTATGATTGAGATAATCATTTCATTCTAGGTAAGTAGGTTGATCATCGATCTGTAGAATACTTGGAATGTATACATCGTTAAACAAGAACCTTACCAACCTACCTATATGCGCGCAAGAACAAACTATACCTCCCTTCTACCAGCACTAGCATTATTGATGATCACAACAACATGGTATCGAGGAGGACCCGTATATGCTAATCTACAATAGAAAGAGACCTTCCCCAATTTACACGCTCTGCTAATCTTTGGATTCTCCAAGTTAGCTTTAGTTATTTCATAGTTCTCATAATTAAAGGGCCCTATCATTCTAAAACTTTAGTCCCTTTCCTGATTTCCTTTTGGAAAGTTTGATCCCCTTCTTGGAGTTGCTCTGTCTTTCTCGGTTTAACCGACGATGAGACTCCAAATTTTCAATTCAATATAGGTGGGAAAAGGTAATTTCTTTTTTCAAAAACAAACAGAAAATGGAAAAGTTGTGGTTTTAGCAATGATGCTCACAATAATGGATTCGTCATTCGTGCCATTTGAAACACAAAGGTCCCCAAAAAAAGATTGTACCTTTGAAACTTCAATCGACTATAGCATATGTAACAAGCGCTGTAATCTGTCAATAATACAACTAGATTTGTCTAATTCACAAAAAAGCCACCAAGAACTTGGGGGAAGAAAAAGAAAATTATGGCTCCAAATAAACGGGAAGAATTGCATTGTTACTTCTAGATCCTCTACTATGCCCAAAAGAAAAGAAAGACCTTCTGATTCTTGAACTAGTGCTACTACTGCAACCTTCAATTGGACTGACCTCACTGATTTGGCTTCTTTGCTGCTGCACGGCTTCTTGAACTGCCAAATAGAGCTGTCTATCACCAGACGAGTCCATTGAGAAAGACCTCCTTATCGGTTGGATAGAGAATTGCTCATCTTTGCCTCTAGTATCAATGCACTCATCACCCATACTAATAACCTTGTTGTGAAACTTTCTTGCCTTTTTGGGTCTAATTTGTTCGAATTTTCTCGGTGAAGGACTAATGGACATCACTGACAACTCCCCTGAGTTCAGTCTTTCTTGCACTCCAAGCATCAATCTTTGATTGGCCGGATTGCTTTCGTTGCTCAATTCTATCACCACGTAGTCTTCGTCGAGGCTTGGATTCAGAGGTGAAGAGCTCGGAGCCACAATTTGGTCGAAGGGGAAGTGAGCTGTGTTGGACGAAATGCTTGTTCTACAAAGCGGGCAGTTGGCATTGTTTTGAAGCCAGACGTCAATGCAGTCAATGTGAAAGACATGGCTGCAATTGGGTATGATCCTCAGCTTCTCATCTTCTTGAAACTCATTCAAGCAAACAGCACACTCGGAAAACAAGCTTCCTTGCTCAAACCCTCCTCTGTTTTTCCCTTCTTTCTTGAACTTGAGCAATGGGATTGATCTGATGACAGCCTCGTCGAGCCCTCCTCGGGCCTCCAGTCCTGGAGAGTGGGCCATCAACTGGTCCTCCTCTCGGCGGTTTCGCGACAGTGAAAACCGCCGGAGAAGATCCACACGGTGCCAGTTGAGGCAGCACTTGATGACGAAGATGTAGTAACTCACTAACAAGAAAGCTGTGGCTATAATACCTATTACGGCTATTGCTATAATGGGGAAGCTTGTGTCTGAGTGGTGATCACCAATAGGAGTCGCAAAGATTGAGCCTTTAGCATTTGTTACTGGGGCGAGTGTTTGTGAGGAGGATGAGACATGGATCAAGTAGTAGCTTTTTCTCCCAAGATCCATACTTTCAAAGAACACCAAATGTGGCTCACTCTTGAATGTAGTAATCTATACAAGCAAAGCACAAGAGCATATGAAACTCAAAGGCATTGGCAAAGATCTGTACTAGCCAGAGAGTCGAAAACCAATCTGGGAATTAGTAATGTATGATAAACAGAGAACAATAAGAAGGAAAACCCAGGTGGGAAATGGGAATGGAATTGATGAATGATGAAGGGAAGTAACACCAAAATATAATTGAAGGAAAATGTAGGTCTTTGCTCTTCAGGTTTTTCTATTTAAGGGGGAGACTGGGGGAGGAGGAGCTTCTCTGCCTCAGAGAGAGAGAGAGAGAGTTAATGTGGCGCAGAGAACTAAAGTGTAGTTGGTGGATTTCTTTCTGTTCCAGCTTTGGCTTCCTTGCTACGAGAGAGAAACTGAGGAAGGAGTTTTGGGTAGAAAATTGTTCAAGTGGATCTCGATTGTTGTACGTCTTGTTATTAAAATGTTGCAGACACGTATGGCAGTATGGGATTACTATAAAAATGATAGAGGGTGGTATAGAACGGGACGGTTGTCCACCGTAATTCATAACAGGGGCTTTGCATATATATATATATATATATATTTGTTTTTGCGACAATCTCTAAGTTTTTACTAATGAAAGTATGAAACTGTTGAATACATAAGAGGAAGGATATAGAACTTGAACCCCATATTACGATGAGCACATATAAAACAATCTGAATAGTCACAAAACATCTTATAATAACTACGTAGTCAACTATGCACCAATTAGCAGAGAAAGTCATGCAAACTATTCTATTCACTTTACATATGTGGCGACACACTGGAAAGATCATATTGCTACTCCCGTGGAAGCATTCCATCCATATCCATTTTTGACAAGTTTTTCTAGTATGTTGCCAAACGACAAATATGTCGTCGGCACTACATTTCATCCTACCACTAAGATGATGAGACCATCTTACCATAATTTACACCTTCACTAGGACAGACAAAACACAAAAAGTGTACATCTAGACAAATTGCCTTGATTGCCCGACTAGCCCTATCATATATTGGTAGAGCATTATTCTAGACTTAAACAAAATAACACACCTAAATAAAAACATAAAGAAAACCATAATAGTAACTAAAAAATTTGGGCTAAGGCTTAGAATCTTGTCCCAACTACCACAAATGTCAAGTTGTGAGCCGCAAGCCCAATCTAACGTTGGAGAAGAGATTGCCACCGCAATTGTCCTCTCGCTTCCCCGTATTAGCTCGCCGCCACCCAACCTGTGCCAACTCTCTCTGATATGCTCAGGGCAGCACCATGATGCACCTAAGCCCTCCACAGACCACCTGTCATCCAAGGAAAAAATGTACAAAGTAATAATCGTCGACTCCGTCGAATCCCAGATTCGACACGCAACTAGTTGATTGATCATGCAATACGCCATCACCATCGCTCGGCCAAGGCTGATGGTCGATCAGAGATCACCACGTCGTCCCTTGAAACCACAGACCCGCTTCCCTTGAAACCTCAAACCATCACGAACTCTCCAACAACTCTTGACAAAAGCAATACCACTCCCAACCTGACCTTTGTGCACAACCTCACCCATAAGCGAGCACAAAGTCTCGTTCGGCTGCACCCTATAGGCTCCGACGACGCCAAAGATCACCGCCAATGTCAGGGCTGCCAGATGAAGACAAGAGAAACTAAGGGCATCTCCAATGGAATGTGCTAAACCCTAAAAATATAGACCCTAAATGAAAAAAGGTTCTCCAATGGTAAAATTTTGAGGTACTAAACCCTAAAAAAATAGGGTGGGGTGTTATCAGAAGTGCTAAAATAGCACCTCATTTAGATCCCGTCCCAAACGATTTGACACCAGCAACGTGGGCCCCAGCTGACGCAAGAGAGAGGAAGGCAGATGGGTGGGACGCGCTGGACAACTGGACGAAGCTTCACGCACGAAGCTGGATGAGTGAAGGTGAGCCGAGCAACGCGCGACGAGCGAAGGCAGGAGGGTTTTAGGGGACAGCCAGACAGACGTGGGTCCCATACCACGTGATGAGCTCAACCGCCGTTGCTCCCCAACGGTCCGAAAATGGACTGCCCGATTTCAATGTCAATGGAAATCAACGGCCAGATTTCACTGAATTAAAATTTTGAGTTTTTTTTTGAATTTCTAATTCTCATCCAACGGCAAATAATATATCCGAAATCGATCAAACGATTAAAAATAAAGATATCTACAATATAGGACTTCACAATTGAAGATGATTGAAGTTCTAAATGAAAAGTCATAAATTGAAGTCCTAAATATAGGCATAGGACTCCATATAAGACTTCACCATTGGAGTTGCCCTAATAGGGTTTTATGCCAGGCGCGTGAAACGCGTTTTATTACTCGGCCAAACCTTTTCCTTTCTTATTGCTCATCAATTAGCATTTAGCACAAGATAATGTTTTACAAGAAAATATTGCACCATCTTTTGTTCTTTTCTTAAAAGAGAGAATGGCAGCTACTAATTCTTATTAAACATACTTCGAAATATAAAGAGTAGCTATGAACTTATGAAGCGACTAATATTGGGAGAGGTACTCATTCATGTACGTACAAGAAATCGAAACATCTAAATCTTGTGTTGCATCATTTGCGTCCAATGGAACATGTTGAAGACCACATTTAGGAAGACGAGTTAGAAGCTCAACAAAATCTTCTACAATATGACCAAACGTCGAAGTATTATCTACACCATCCTTCACAGCTCCAATTACCAATCTCAACCAATACTTTACAAAAGAAACCGAATTACAGTTAAACAACGTTTCACAACAAGATCACAAGCTGCAAGCTTTACCAATCTCCAACGTTGCCTTAAACACAAAAAATGTGCCAGTATTGTGAATATGCGCGCCATTTAAATCTCTTACCTATGGAGAATTTAAAAAATAGTCTCTCATGTATCAAAAACAAATGCAGTGGTACATATGATTCTCCTGTGGTCTTGATTTTGAACAAGAAAATAAACAAAAAGACAAGCTTGACTTTCTACATGTTCATACATTTCCCATATTCTAATCTCATGCTATACTCACTCATACGGTCAATGATGATCAAACATGATTCGAAGCAAAAAGTCCAACACCCACATGCAACCCACCATTGTATATCATGATTCCACAGCCCCTAGTCGACGATTGCATCCATACACAGACACACAATCTAACATGCTTCACCCGCTATACCAGTTTGAACAGGCTAAGATTGAACCAAAATTAGCACAGTTAGCCTACACACGTTTAGTGATAAAAGAAACCAATCCAATAGGTCCCAATTAAAAAGCTAATTTTTTCCCATAGTGAAGTCAAATCCTTGCACAGTTTGGTATATATTGTATACCAACAAGAAAAACACAATAAAATCAGAACCGACACACCCTCCTCTATTTCATTTTTGCAGTGTTGTGAGTTGAATAAGAACAAATGTGACACATAAAATTCGTCATGTATTGATATTGTCTAAATTTAATCACATTTAAGGTGTTAGATTTTTTCATAAAAGGTCTCGATATAGTTAAAAATAGTATACATTCATTTAACTTGTATTTCATCTTGCCTTATTTCGATGTGAGATCTCTACTCCAATACCACCTCGCATGTACAACCTAACTCTAGGTTAGCACGTATAAGTACATTCAAGGAGTCAACGCATCTTTTCGAAGACCCAATTCATTCATTCAACTGGAATCAACTGCTCAGATTTCAATTCGAATCCATCAGCCTCGGACACAATCAGAGAGAAACCCATTCTAATACCAAATTGCAACTTAAATTAGGTCTCTTTAGGTAAGAAGAAGAAGCTAAAAATAAAAAATAGGCACTCGTTAAGCTGCTCTTTTCAAAAAGTGCTTCTTCTTAGTCAAAGGTTGAGGCCCTCTGCCGTAGAATTTTCCCATCCTTTTCCAGTCCACAGGTTACTATCTTTTGGTTCCCATCAGGATCACCGATGTATCGATCACCTAATGCTTCTTTTAAACCTAAAAGCCAAAATCTAAAAGCTATAAGCCAGAAGCTGATCTGAAGCTTCGCCATGTATATATATTTCATGAACTAATTATCTAAGTCATCACTCATCAGTGATCGAGCGAGTATAAGAATTGAGTAGGTGGAGTACTGACGTTGGTTATCTGTTGCAGTAGACTTGCAGAAGATTTTGGGGTAACTTGTAAACTACGTTGTCGTCTATTTCATTTGCTTGGAAATTAATGTGGGGGGGGGGGGGGGGGGGGGGGCTGGCGATTCTCTTTGTATCAATATAACCCTAAACCAGACGCAAAGAATAAAAGAGGGGAACTGACACTCTTCTTCATACCTCGACCAGACCAATTTAAGAGGATGTGTACAATTCATATTATTTTGTAGGAAGATGGAAAATTAAATTAATGCTAGCTGTGTTTAACCCGGTTAGGGAACATGTTGGTTTATTTGAGTTGAATACTCCGTATAGTACGTAAAAACGCCTAATTTTTTTTCTAGACTTCCTTCCTAAGCAATTATCCTCTTAGTCAACGCCTAGACGACTGCATTGGCCGCTAAATACGCCTAGGCAGCCGCCTAACTCAAAATGAGGCAAAATTTTAACCTCCGCATTTTAATTTTTGACTTACTTTGAATTGGAGATGATAGTCTACAAGAAAATACTTAGAGAATTTGAAAAAAATGTACTTTGTTGATATTTTCTTATTATTTTTTTCTATATTATTCATAATATATCTATATATACTATACTAAATAATTATATAATTAATTTAATAATATAAAAATAATAATTTACCTAGAATCTGATTAATCTTTACCTAGGTGACCACAGTAATTCTACCGCTTAATATGGCTATATTTTTGAACATTAGTTGAATGCAATTTTTTTTTTACAATATATCTAAATTTAGCGTCACACGCACGCAAGCAAGCTCTTCCTGCACGTAGCGCAAGAAATAGCGGGAAGGACGGGTAGGTACATATTGGCCGGACTAAACTGAAGATGAAGTTGGTAATTTCTCATACTCATATTTAGGAATCAGAGGAGCTATGACTTGCATCAATAATGTGTATTATTTCATGTACTTATATGTTCAAATATATTCACAACGTGCATGGTACGTACGTACCCTTCTTGGTCTCCAACTAATTTGGCTGGTTTAATTTGAATATGACCATATATATATGGAACAATGCTTACTTATATTAAGTCATATGCCCACCTTCGATCTCCAATTCGATATGATCTGATGAAGCTCATGCATGCATATACCTAGCTAAATGATATTAGAGGATAAGAAAAACTGAGAAAATGTTTATATTGTATGAATTGAAAATGGAACTGGGGATAGAGAAAATGATTGAAGTGTAGATGCACATGGAAGTGGGAAGATGTCAACAGCTGTCGCTTATTATTGATAAAAGCATCAGCTGGTTTCTTGATACAGACGTCAGTGGTCAGTCAATAGACATATACACAATTACGCATATAGATGTGAAAAATCCTTAATGTTTTCAGCGAGAAATGTACCTCCTTGTCTGTTGACTCCATCAGTCACATTAATAAAGATGGAATATAACAGTCCTGGCCAAGTACATGTGATTGCTGGGTTAATTAATTTATAATATGCATGCTCATGTGTACGCTTATTATTTAGGGTTTCCAGCATGTGTAGCTGAGTAGCTTCAGAGTATGAGAGAAGTGTGAAGTGAAATTTCTTCCATCTCCAGAAGGTACCGAGGGAGGGGCATCATTTGTGAAACCCAACTTAAAAAAAAAAATTGAATCTTTATTTCTGGGGTTTATTTCATAAACTCACTTTAAGGGGTCTGTTTCCAAAGAAATTCAAAAAAAATTGATTTTTTTTTAAATTCAATAAGCTTTCGTCCTAAATAACTAATCATAATTTTTAAGTTATTTAGGCGAAATGTCACTGAAATCTTCAAACACCTCACCTCTCCCTTTGATTCCTTTTCAGTTTTCATTTCTTTCTCTCTCTCGTTAGTCTTGGCTACACCTCCCTCTCCACACCCCTAAAAAAAATTAAATCTCAGTCGTCGATCTTAAAACATAAAATGAACTTACGATGAGCCAAGGATACAAAATCACCACCTTACCCAGATCCCTTCGGCTCTCTCCGCCACTAGAGATTACGTCCGTCGCCGAAAAATTTCATCGTAACTCTCTCTCTCTCTCTCTCTCTCTCTCTCTCTCTCTCTCTCTCTCTCTCTCTCTCTCTCTCTCTCTCTCTCTCTCTCTCTCTCTCTCTCTCTCTCTCTCTCTCTCTCTCTCTCTCTCTCTCTCTCTCTCCTTTCGGCTCCTCCTCCCTCTCACCATCACGACATCGCCCTTAGATCTGCTCTATACCCAGAGATTACGCTGGGCACCCAGAGCCGCCAAGGTCAACCGTCGACGGATCAATTCTTCACTTCTTCTCCTCCGGCATGCTGCCCCTCGCTTCGCTGCACTCGCCTCGTCAACCTCTCCTTAATTAGAAATTCCAACCCAACCTCGTCCCTCATTCCTCATTAGTTGACATTGAAATCGACACCAAGGCCGAGGCCAAGGACAACAACGACATCATCTGAGATCATCTCCAACCTAAGACTGGACGATCCAAAAAAATCATGATAAAAAAAATGAAATCAATTGAACGGCTTAGATCCACCTTGGAAAAAAATTAATTAAAATGAATTTTATATAATTTCAATCCTTTTAAAAATTATAAGAAATAGGTTAAGATTTTGAAGAATTCTACAAAAAATTTCACGGAACCATTGTGACGTCTATGTTACTCTAAAATTATCGAACACGAAAAAAAAATCAAGATCAAATGTGTCATTCCATTATCATTTATTAATTTTAATGAAATATAAGTTTGAAAATCTACTAACGTTACAAAATAAAACCTAACAAATGTACCGTACAATTAAATCTATGGAATATTTTATACGTCACCAAAAAAATTGAATAATTTTGGTGACCATTTTGAGCTCGATCAGCCTACTGGAATTTTATTTTGAATGAAATTCTCAATATACAACTCTAAAAAAATAATAAATAAATAGCTCAGTCATTGAAAAAAATCTCAAAAAAAATACCTGCGGTTATTTATGCTACATATTTTAACTTTAAGTGTCTTATATTACAAAATCCACAAATTGTGTCGACAAAGTGAATGAATTCATGATGTGCCCACTAGTATTATATAACTTATTAAATGCTGTGAAAAAATATGATCATTTGAACGTAAAAAGGTTAGATACAAATCCAATATGAAAAAATAAACTATAGGATGGGTACATATAACTATTGTGTACGTAGTGTAAAAGTTTGAGCCGGTTTGGTCATCGTTTGGGCTTCAATCCGCGCAGTCAATTTCGACGGTCATTTATGTCCCTATCGTCATTATAGATAAGTCATAAAGAAAAACGCTATCGCACATCCATTTGGGAAAGTAAAAAGTAATACATGCATATAGAGGTACCCCTTACAATGTATTGGACGTGAGTAGAGCAAAAAATTGAATTTTTGAAGTCGCCAATAAGGCAAAATTAGTAGAATTTTCAAATAGGGGAATAAATGACCATCACATTTGACTGAATGGATCAAGAGTGAGACCACGACTAAATCGACTGAAATTTGAACAACATATTTATAGTAGTTCATTGATCGCATCATATGGTAGATTTTTCAAAATAATTTTTTTTGACCTCGATCGATATGGTCAACCGTGATGCCTATTTTCATATTATACAAGTCACAAAAGAAAATGTTATCACACCGTCATTTTGGAATATAAATTTTCATTATAGCATACAGAGGTGTCCCATAGGATATCGTGGACGCAAAGTGACCTCAAATTGGATTGCCGAATTTGTCGACAAGTTAAAATGAACGAAACTAAATTAACAAAATTAACGTCGGCGTCGGAGCTGACTTCATGGATCAAGGTCAAAAAATAATATATTTAATTAAACCAACTGTACGTACAATGCAATTATTAAACTATTATAAATATTTGGTTAAAATATCAGTATGTTTCGTCATTTCTTCGATTTCGATCAATTTAGTTAAAATCAATGGTCATTTATACCATTATTGTTTATTTTCGTTAATATTGCCTTATCAGCAACTTCACCAATTCAATTTGAGGTCTCTTTGAGTCCACAAAATTCCAAGGGACATCTCTCTATTCTTGAATGAAAATTTATATTCCAAATGATGGTGTGATAACATATTCTTTTGTGACTCGTATAAAATGAAAATAGGGGCATAAACGGCGTAGCGGTTGACCACATCGATCGCGGTCAAACACAATATATTTTAAGAAACCTACCGTACTATGCGATCATTGAACTATAAAAATGTGGTTAAAGTTCTAGCCAGTTTCATCATGGTCTAGATCTCGTTCTATTCGGTCAAATGTGTCTGTCGTTTATGCCCTTATTTTTTTATTCCGCTAATTTTCCTTATCCGTGACTTCGACAATTCAAATTTTTGCTCTCCTTCCATCCAAGACATCATAAGGGGTACCTCTGTATGCAGGTATTACATTTTGCTTTCCTAAATGGATGTGCGATAATGTTTTTCTTTGTGACTCCTACGTAATGATGATAAGGGCATAAATGGTAGTCGGGGTTGACTACGCGGATCGAGCCCCAAACGATGACCAAACTAGTTTAAAACTTTACACTACGCATGCAATAGTTACATGTCTCCATCCTAGGGTTTGTTTTTTCATATTTGATTTGTTTCCAACTTTTTCACTTTCAAAAGATTATATTTTTTCAAAGCATTCAACAAGTTCTACAATACTAGTGGTCGGACACATCATGAATTTATTCATTTTGTGGACATGAATTCATGAACTTCGTAATATCAAACATTCAAAGTAAAAATAAGAACCATAAATTATTGCAGGTATTTTTTGATTTTTTTTTTCAGCGACCGAGCTATTTATTTTTTATTTTTGAGAGATTCCAATCGACAATTTCATTCAAAATATAAGTCTACTATGTCGGTCGAGCTCAAAACGGTCACCAAAATTGTTCAAATTTTTTGGGGATGTACAAAATAATCCATAGATCTAATCGTACGGTCTGTTTTCTCTTTAAAAAAAAATTATTACTGAAATTTTCAAACAGTTATATTCCACTATACTTAATTAATGATAATCGAATGTCGTATTTGTATTGAAATTGCTTCGTGTTCGATAATTTTAGAATAACGTAGAAGTCAAAAAGGTCCCCTGAAAATTTTCTTGGAATTTTTTGAAATTTTAAACTACTTCTTATAATTTTTAAAATAAATAAAATTAACTAAAATTAATTTTAACTAATTTTTTTTCTTTGTCGATCTGAGCAGTCCAATTTATTTTTTCTTGAATTTTCTTGGCAATTGATTTTTAGCCACAAAACCGCCGTCGTCTTCGTCCTTTGTCCAAACTTCGACATCGGCATCGTCGGCGTTGACCGACGAGAGAGTGGGGCGAGGAGGAGAGGAGATCGACAGATAGAGGAGGAGGAGGAGAGGAGGTCGATAACGGTGGGCAATTGATGTAGAATTGTCGTCATGGTTGCTAGGTGTCCAAATCAATCGACGGAGGCAGCGAGGGAACCGATTGTCGGGAGAACATCGTCACCGCCAGGGAGAGAGATCGGTTGAGGGCGATGGAGAAAAGGAGAAGGAAGCCAAAAAAGAAAGAGGAGGAAGAGAGAGCGGTGGCAAAGGCTTCGGTGATGAATTCCTGCGGCGGAGCGCGGTTGAGAAATTTGGGAAAGGATGATAATTCGGTGCATTGAGCTTATTGAAAGCTTGCTGAATTTTTACTTCATGAACCAATTGGATGTTGACATGTGTCAATTTTTTTTAAAAGGAGGTATAAAGAGAGGGGTGCAGCGAAGACTAACTTCGTCGGCTCTCTCTCTCTCTCTCCCCGCATCGAGACTGAGACTTACATTGAACCTTCGTCGGCTGACATCTTCATGCCACCGCTTGCTCCATTCAATTTTGTAAGTTTCGATTACTCTCTCTATCGAATTAGTTTTCTTAAGATACCATCTAATTTGTGGTTGTGCTTTGCTGGTTATTGTTATTGTCAACTGCGTTGTACTCCTTGTTGTTGTTATTGTTGTTATTGCTGTTGATACGTTTAATGTTTAAGGTTTACTTGTTGTTTTTGTTGTTGTTGTTGTTGTTGTTGTTATTGTTGTTGTTGTTATTGTTATTGTTCTTCTTCTTCTTCTTCTTCTTCTTCTTCTTCTTCTTCTTCTTCTTCTTCTTCTTCTTCTTCTTCTTCTTCTTCTTATTCTTCTTCTTCTTCTTCTTCTTCTTCTTCTTCTTCTTCTTCTTCTTCTTCTTCTTCTTCTTCTTCTTCTTCTTCTTCTTCTTCTTCTTCTTCTTCTTCTTCTTCTTCTTCTTCTTTTTCTTGATACAATTAAGGTTTACTGGTTGTTGTTGTTGTTGTTGATTATGATGATTTTATGTTATGGTTAATTGTGGGTAGCAGTTTGGTTTACTGTGGTTCACTTTGTTTCAGCGTGTGTATCACTTTGTTGTGTCTGTTGATTTCTTGTTAGGGTTAAATGTGGGTAGCAATTTGGTTCACTGTATTTCCTTGTGTTTCACTATGTGTATTACTTTGTTGTGTTTGTGGATTTTTTTAAGATGGCTAGACATCAGAGATCAATAGCTTTGTTGTTTGTTGATTCACTGTGTTTACCATGTTTGGATTAGATGTTTGTTGATATCACGTTACGGTTCAATGTGGGTTGCTGTTTTGGTTAACTGTGGTTTACTGTGGGTCAATGTAGTGTTAACTGTCTGTATCTGTTTGAAGTATTCATTCTACACGAGTTATCTGCTATTATTTATCTCTGTGTTAGTAGTGCACCAACTAACATTTGTCTTTTAAACAGAAGAAATGGCAAAAAATCATAATAGAAAGCATGCCACCGAATCAGAGTCATCTTCGAAGTTGGTCAAGAGAAGAAAGTGTACAGAGATAAAGATGACGTCCAAAACAGAATCTGAATCTGAAACTAAATCATTAGATTCTTCTTCAACATTAAAAGTGTGAGGTATGAAACGTCCGATGAAGTACAAACAACACAAGGAGCAGAGTAAGAAAGCAAAGGCTAAGAGTAAACCAATCTCAAAGAAGAAGGGCCAAAAGAAAGACAAGAAGAAGACGTCAAGAAAAAAGGACACCAGTTTTGAGGATGAAAATGAAGACGATGACGAAGATAATAAAGATGGAGATGAAGATGAAGATGATGACGCAGATGTAGATGCAAAAGATGATGATGATGATGATGATAATGAAGAGGAGGATGATGAAGAGCAAAAAGAAGAATAAGTGGTGGAAAAGAAGAAAATGGAAAAGCTGAAGCCTGGGCATTAACGAAAATAGAACTGGAAGATTCAGTTTCGTTGCAACCTTATCATCTACGTGCAGTTCATCCAAATGAACAAGAGCAAAATCAACAATCAAGTTATTGCTCGAATATTGGAGACTCCATTTGGGATAATGATCAAGGAAATCATAGATGGAGAAATAGGAGACATTGGAGGGCTGTATCAATCAAATGTATCTATGGTGTTCTTAGTCGATTGCTATGATATCGCGACTAGGTCATTCCAGTTTCACCTTACTAGGGTGGATAGAATCAAACCAGAATATGTTGTCGATCTCTTTGGCCTCATAGATTGTGGATAGAGACCAGTTCCTTTCTGCAAAAAGGTTCCTCTCAAGGCACAATTTGGTATAGACCTATTCGGGAAGGGGAAGATGATCCCTAATAAAATAATTATTGATAGACTAAAAAAATCAATGTCAGATCCAAGCAGACTGGAGGACACTACTAGTCTTCTCATTTTGCTGCTATTGTCGGTTATTGTGCTGCCAAATTCTGCCGGTAGAGTTGGTTAGAATTTGATAAACTTGGCCAGCAACTTAGAAGAATTGAAAGAATACGATTGGGGAAAAGCGACATCATTAGTCTTCTGCTTAATGAGTTGGACAAGCATGCAAGAACTTACTACATGACAGCAAATCAATTGAAGGAGGAGGAAAAGAGGAAGGAAGGAAGGAAGGAAGGAAGAAGGAGGAGGAGAAGAAGAAGAATAATAATAATAATATAGGCAATTGCAGCCTTGTGCTACCGATAAGTTCATACTTTCTGATATTTCAATGTATATAGCTCACTGTTGGCATCTGTGTGTATTATTTGTAGTCCACTGTGTATTCACTGATGGTTAACTGTTCTAACTGTGTATGGGTTACTCTTTATGGCAGAGCAATATTTGTTCTCAAGTATTGCAAACTTGATGAAACCAACAACGGAGAAAGATGCGACAAAAATTGGTCTTGTGAGATGGAAGTTCATGCACATCATGCAAAATCTGAAGAACATAACCAACATTGAAATGCTAAGAATGACAATGATAGCGTTATGTCCACTGATATTTCAATGCTTATATTTCACTGTTGGTAGCTGTCTAGGTTAGTTGTAGTTCACTATCTACTTTCTATGGTTAACTGTACATTCGGATAAACTTTTGGTAGCTAAGATATTGGTTTATTTGAAACAGGGAGAACTTGAAGCATTAAAAACCAACCAGAACGCTAACACTTTTCTGAGAGAAGAGGAGGTCGGTCAGAGCTCCAGAAGAGATAGAGGGCCAGAGGCTGCTGTTGAAGACTTCGACAATATAACGAATATTTTGGCAAAAATAAACTCAGAGACAGCTGTTGAAGAATGCAAAAGATTAAAGGATCTCTTGGATAAGGAGCAGTCAATCAAAAAGAAGGATGAAACACTCGAAAACTTGAGAAAAGGTCTTGAAGACATGCTTCAAGATAACTCAAGAATCAGTTTACTCTTTGATCAACAGAGGTAGCAGAAGGAGATTTTGGAGGCCAAGCTTTAAGTGAATGAGCAGGGAGACAATAGGGCTTCAATTCTTTGGAGAAGATTAATGCTCTCCGTATTGAGATTGAATCTCAGCAGAAAAACTATAAAGAATTTAATGAAGCTCTTCAAGTTTCTGCTTTGAAGAAAGAAGAAGTGGTACAAAAAATTAGAGAGGAGGAAGCAGAAAAGACCAAAGCTATGCAAGCAAAGGTTGATGAGTTAAAGAAGCAAGTTGAAAAGTTGCATGTTGATAATTCACGTCTCCATGAAGATTTGTCTGTGATGATGAAGGATGCCAAAGAGATGGCGGCGATAACAGAGGAAAATGGGGGAGAAGCAGCAACTAGTATTAATCTTAAAGAACCTGCACAAGTAGTAGATGAATGAAAAAATCAAGTTTAAAATCTATATTTTTCGACACTCATTTTGGTGTTGTATGACATTCAGTACACTTTTGTTCAACAATGACAATGTTTGGTTTCATTTTCTTGATTCTCTTTTTACTCTGTCAAGTTTGAATTCTTGTCTGCTGTTGCTAAATGTGTAGCTGTTGCAACATACGTGTTACAGGGTAGCAAAAATTGAAAAAAATTGTGTTAACTGTCTTTAGCTGATTGGGTTCACAGTGGGGTCACTATGGGTTAACTGTCTTTAGCTAATTGGGTTCACTACATATAACCATTAAAACTGATAGTTGACTGAAAGTTGTTCTGTGATAGGTGCTACCACATCAATTGATGAGGCTCTCCTATTACTAGAGGCACCGTCTTTTGATATTCAGGGTCCTGATGTGTTCCTCACACCAGTATTTTCAGAGATTGAGAAAAAAGAATCGTCTGAAGTGGTGAAGAACTTGGCGATACTAGTTGCTCAGGGGACAGAGCAAAAAGAATCGCCTGCAGTGGTGAAGTACTTGGCAACATCAGTAGCTAAAGGGATTGAGCAAAAACGATCACCTGCAGTGGTGGAAAACTTGGTGATGTCAAATGCTCCAAAAAAGAAGGTCATGGACGATGGTTAACCATCACACTTTTTGGTCCAGACGTTAAGTTAACGAAGAACAACATCGACATAAACTCATATGTGAAAAGATTGAAAGACAAGGTTTAACTAATTAAGAAGACAGACGAAATATACTAGTTTCCCCCACAAAAGAAAAATGCACCTTAAAAAAAATGGTGAAGACACTTTTGGCTCAGTTTCAAATCAAGCAAAAGTGTTCACCCGTATCATATATGAATCTAAGCAGAGGGAAAGAATCATCATGCAGAGCTGATCTTGTCGATGACTTGAAAGAAGTTCCATGGGGTGACAGAAAAGTTTTCAGGTACATGGGAAAATCGAGGCAGAATGAACTTCTGTGGTACTTGACAAAGGCAAAGGAATCTCTGCAAGCCCCTCAACTCTAAACTTCAAAGTTTTTGTTTCTATGCCAAAATGTAGCGATGAGGTCAATGTTACAATAAACATAGGTTTCACTTTTCCTGATTTCACTGAACTTGTTGTGCTGTGAAGGTTCTGGATTTGACACGAACCAACAATATTATTCGAACGTGAGCACATAAAAACACTTCTGAATGGTGGACCAATGATAAATGGTGTAACAGACTCTTATGGGTAGATCTTTACAGAAAAAAAACAAGAACAAACACCTACATGGCTTTAGGAAGTCTTTTGTTTTAAACAACCAAGTTTTTGTAAGGCCATTTTTCTTTCTTTTCTGCTTTTCAGATTTCTCATTTTTGAAATTCGGTTAGTTAGTACTACTTTTTTGTTATGTTTCTTATAAACTAGTGGGGGGTCGATAATTTGGCGATGGAGACAGTGCATGAGCTTCTCTACGAGAGGCTGTTAAAGGATCTTGATTCTTACGTCAAGATTTTCTTCCCAATTACTTCTGACAACCATTACCACCTACTATGCCTTGATACATGCTGCCCACATTGGACTCACTTTGACTCATTGTATCTAGCAAATCCAAAAGATTTAAGGAATGGGAGTCACTTCAAGGAAGTTCTGAAGATCATCCGCTTGTTCAATCTAGGGTTGGATGTAGTCTACGGGCTCTTAGATGACATGCTGAAGAACAATAAGAGATTCTAAAGAACTTGAGATAAGGGAAATCAAATTGTGTGCAAGAGAGAGGAAAACTGTTTAGTGGATCAGAAACCATAGATGTCCATTTGAGTCCGTGATGGGAATGACATGCGACAACTGTCCACGCTAACCTCCAGGATCGTAAGTGTATCTTCACTTAATTTCTGGGTAGCTATAGGTAACAAATGTCCATAGGCTTGTCTTAGCTATATATGGGTAGCTGATTTTCTATTTTACATTGAACAGTTCAGTTCAGCTCCTAAAAATAATGGTTGAAACCGAACTGTTCCCAGGCCTAGCTCAACTCATCGAATCTTTTATTGACCATGAGCTTGGATGGTGCAAGAAGAACATTCTAAAGGCAACAAGCAGAAGACTACTGAAGGGAGGCATATCAATATCTAGTTAGGAATACTAAGTTAGTAGTTTCCATGTAGGAACTTGTAAACTCAATCAGTTAGTAGTTAGTTATTCAGAACAGAGTCTCTAGATTGTTGAATAGTGTAACTGAGTTATAATATTTTTATGTAATTGTCTGCCTTTATCATCGTTCTCTACTACAACTAAGAAAAAAAGATAGTTAACAACATCTAACAATCAGTGAAGTACAACTAATCGTCAATGAAATGACAGTGAACCCTATTCTGTATTTGAAAGCACGTTAAAATGATGCATCTTTTATAATGTTTTCATCCCTTGATTTTACACATCAATTGGTGTTAGTTTCTCTTGCATACACACTGAAACAAACTGAAACACATTGCAAAATATTCGACAACAAAATCTGATTCAAGCCGCTAGTAAAAATTTTAACAACATTTAACCCTCAATGAAATACAGTTAACAACAGTGAACCCTAAATCCTTGTAAGTAACAGCCAACCCTACCTAAAATTCGTACCATTTCCTTTAAGGAGGACTCAGTCAACAGTCAACAGTGAATGACAGTGAAGCATAGTCAAACCCTAAAAAATTCGTTAATCTCTCTTTTCTATCAGTTGTACCCAAAAACGTAAAAAACTGATGACCCCAAAAACTATGGCTCCCACTACTCGTTGATCATCTAGGCTTGACTGAAAAGCTTCAAGCTCGACTTCTGGTCCATCTCAGTCTCCCATCGTTGAATTATCTATGGCTGAGCAATATCTTGATACAATTGGCGCCAAGTTTGCAGGGACAAGGATTGCAATCAAGACGACTTATGAGACAAATCAAATTTCCATCCTTAAATTTCCATCCTTAATGAATGAAATCGAGGCCATGGTGAAGATTGATAAGGCCACTAAGAGGATTAAGAAATTAGAAGTGAAGGCGTAAGGTTTGACCGAGATTGTTCTGAACAAGCCTAACTGATCTGCATGTACGTTGTGTTGGTTTTATTTAGGTTTATGTATATATAGTTTCATTTTCGTTTATGTTTTTGCTATGCTAGATAGACCACTATCAAATCTAGTTTGTTGTAGTTTGTAGTTTCTTCAGACTTTTGTGATAGTTCTGGTTTGGAGTTCATACATAAACTTCTCTTTGTAATCATGTATGTGGAAATGTAAAAGAATGAACTATTTTGTTGGTCATGTTGATTTATTTTAAGATTTTGATTAGTGATAACAACAGATAACCATTAATGAAAGACAGTGAAATCTGTTTTGCAAATCATCACCTACCCATTGGAAACAAAAGTGAAGTATAATTAACTATCAATGAAGTACAGTTAGCTTTTAGTGAGATACATTTAACCATCACTTAAATGACAGTGTTCTTTGTTTTGCCTATAACAACACACTAGCCATTGCAAAACCAAAGAGACATCTCTCTTGAATTGGTTGTATTTTGTGAATGTAAATGGAAACTAAAGAGATACAATTAACCATCAATTGGTGTTAGTCTGCTCTTGCATACACACTGAAAAAAACTGAAAGCTACAACTAGGGAAAATGATGTACAGTTATCCAAACAGAGTTGACTGTCATTTTAAGGACAGTGATGGACAACAAACCATCAGTGAAACAACACAATTAAATCTGCAAAAAACTGAATCTCTTGAATCATAATGAATGAAAGTAATGCATCTTTAAAAATGTTTTCATCCCTTGATTTTCTAGCAGTTTGATCTCAGCCGTTGATTTCAGCTAAGATCAAACCTCAGCCGTTGATTTGGTGAGGAACTTAAAGGTATAATAGAAAGTCAGGCCAAAACCCTAGCCAGTATTCTCTTTCAGGTTCAACCCATTTCTCACATGAGACCCGCACTACTATCCAACTCGACCCGCCGGAATATTTTCTGGCCAACCACCAATCTCGACGTTCTAGGTATGAAATTGAAGCCCTTTCTCTCTTGATTATTGTGTTGGGTTTAATTGGTGTTTTCTGGTGAGAAGATGAGAGAATCGACGAGATTTCTCTCGTTAGGGTATTGCCGCCATGGACTGTGGTGCTCTAACTGGTCTGGGACGTTGGAGGTTGGTGGTTTTGGTAGCCATACTTCTCTTGCATCATTTACGACCGGCCTCGAGCTCCGTGGTGGCTCGACAGAGGCGCTGCGATGCCGAGAAGTTTTTAGGGCATTTTCGGCTGCCGATTGAAGAGGCCGATTCTGGCAAAACTAGGCCGATTTTGGTGTCGTCGACGTCCTTTTGAGGGAAAAGGTTAGATGCATGGTGAACTTTCTAACCTGGTGTATTTTACCATCGTCTGTAGAGGCGCGTGGCGGCTATGCGCTGCCGTCCACGACAGATCAAGCTTAGTTTTACGAACCGCATTTCTAGGTTCTTTTTAGACCATTTTTGTATTATTTCATCAATATTGAGCGATTTTTTTTTGGTCAGGAAACTTTGATACAGACTTCAGCAAAGGGACTTTTGCTGGACAGCAGGATTAGCCGTATACTGTGAGTGGACACCTTTGTTTCACAGTCGTTATACAAGTCTTTATGATTTGGTTATGATTCAGTTATTTCAATTTCTTAGTTCATTTAAATATGGAGGTTATATATATGTATTTTGAGTTTTTAGTCATGTTGGAGATTGTATTATAGTTAGGTTATTCGCATTGATGCATCGGTTACTCGGCTGATCCCCGAGTAGCTGCGGGTTGTGCTACGATAAAATCCCCCACCGGCACTTGATCATCTCTAGGTCACGACAAATACCCCAAATTATCATGGTTGTCCTTGGGCCATGAAAAACTCCCCGAACAACTCATAGTGGCTAGAGGTTGGAGTACTCTAGTCACTGTCTCCATTGGTTTTTTGTCGTCTTTGAGCTACGGTAAACTCCCTAGACGATATTTATTCTGTACGGACTCGCATAGTATTTTAAATTGGTGGAAAAACATGCTGAGTTACTTTCACAGTTTTCTATTATAAATAGTTATTACTTTTCATTCACTCACTCTAACAATTTCATGTTTTATATTCCTTTTCCTGGGCATTTTGGTTTCTCGTTGCCTAGTTTGCAAAGTTTCCCGACAACGGCGCCAAAAACTTGTTCAGAAGAATTTGTATCCCTACACTTGTGAACTATTATCTAACCTATAAGTGGAAAGAATTTCCCTACCCGCAAGTATACGGAGTCAAGTTATAGTATTTGTAAGGAAGTCGAGTGTTGAACCCATGAAGATTGACCACTTATCTCCTTAGCTTGAATCGATTAAGCACTTTAAATAACGGATTAACTAGACATCTGTCTAGAGGTTGCTGGTTCACGTTGGAGGCTTAGAGATCGAGTCGTCTGCCATCATTAATTGGTTCCTAATTTAGCATACTAGCTGTATCATATGTAAATGAGAAGTTACTCTGATTTCCATATTTTATTTCTGTTGTATGTAGTAAGTTATGAGTTTAAGTACTCTTTCAGTGTTTGAGTTCAGTTTTGAGGTAGTACCTTTGGTTTATCAAGTGAAAACGTTGTGTTGTGTAGTTTAAATGTTTTGAGAAATTCGAATGAGAATCGGCGTCCCACGGTTTGTTTTTGAAAATTATTTTAGAATTGTGTTTTCAAGTGCAGGTTTTGGGTTTATTTAATTTTAAGGGAAATTATGCCGAATTTTTTTGAGTTGAGTTATGTCGTTAGGGTCGGGTCTTTTCAACGACAACTAGCAATAGTGAAGTTATATACTTACATCAGCCTGAACATTCAATTGGATCTCACCATAATTGGATTTAAACATTTGCATTTAATTTAGTTGTCGAAAATAGTTGTTGAAAATATTACCGTTATTATTTACACTGATGTTTTAATTGCATTGTATTTATTATACTCATTGATAACATTTAACAAATTAATACATTATTAGTAATATTTTAAAATATTACTTTATTTGTATTTATTTATTATATTACCGTTGCATATAGATTATATTTACTGAAATTTTTAAAAAAAAAATTCTAATATTTTTAAAGTATTACACATGATATATTTATTATTTTGATTATATTATATACGAAAATATTGTGATTGTCAATAGAGTTAAAAAAATAAAATAAATTTATTAATTAAATGATGTCACCGTAATGTTTAAATTGACATGAACACTAATTAAAATTAATATTAACCATTAGGATCATCAATTTTTTAGTGTTTAGGTACAATTGTGATCCCCACAAAAATATAGCATAGGGCCATGCCAATGATCACATATAGCATAGCCATTGACTTGATCGGACTACTTTATTAATTTTTGGTATAATCTTGCCCTACGTTAGAGATGAGTTTTCGTTGATTTTGAGGTTATATTAAACCCTTAACTCTGGATTGAAGATGGTATGAGGACCCTTATTCAGTTATTCCTGCTCTGTCCGAGTATAAGACCAATATAGCTTTATGACTTTATCCATATTGACAATTTAATTTAGTCCAGAGATCTAGACCGAATCTGGACAAAGCCAGATAAATTTTGAGCACCAATTTCTTCCATCCGAGTTCCGATCACTTACATAAAAACCTGTTCTCTATTTGGTATCTAACAAACTATTCGAAACAGAAAAACTAGCTTTATTCGCTTAGCCAGAAATCCTTGAATAAGACTAGCTAGGAGTTGATCGAAAGTTCAAAGCAAGCCACGTTAAAACATATATATACTTATCCCTCGTAGTCCAATTATTCTGTGGAAACTTCCCTAGATTGTTTGTGATTAAATTATTCATAATGGGCGTAAAAAAAAGTCCTAAACCATTGTATCCACTGTTCTAAAAAACGGTTGCCTAGGCCGCTTAGGCACCGACTAATCAGAAAAAATCATCTTATCGCCTAATTTTGGTCCTGGGCAGGGTAGTTAGGCGGGAACCGACTAATCGGCAATTAGGCGGGCGACTAACGACTAATCAGCAGAAAAGCACCGCCTAGGTGTTTTTTTAAAAAAAATTAAGAAGTACAACGCAAATGAATGAATTTTAAATAAAAAATCCAATCCAATTTCTTTCGCGTAACGTCGTCTCTCTCCCTCTGCAAACGCCGCGACTTGGACGCCGCTCGCCGATCACCGTCGTCGCCGCCACTTGCCGTCCACCGCCGTCATCCTTGTTTGTTATATGTTGATAATTTAATATGGTTAAATGTGGACATGAGCATAGTGTCTATGACCATCACACAAACAAAACTTGATTCCGTGAAGCTTTATGTTTGAATAGTTTATAATGTAAGCTTCATTGTCATAAACTCATAATGTACTATGATTTATGAATTATCAGCTTCGAAATAGATAATTTCATATTCTTGAGATTCTTGTTTCAAAAATTTGAGATGGATGGTTAATTGGATTTCTTTATAAACTTAGTTTAGAATTTTTATGATATTTCTTTATAATTTTTATTTTATGTTTCAAATTACAATATACCATATAAATATATAATTAATTAAATATATATAACAAATGATCCGCTTAATTACCGTTTAATTATCGATTAAACTCCGCCTAAACGCCTAGGCGCTAGGCAGTAGCTTCACCGCCTAATTCCACCTAGCGCCTTTTAGAACCTTGATTGTATCTGGAGTACTAGTACGTGATGTAACATTAGCTGTTCGAAGTGGCTAGAGATCGTCTTGATAGGATGCTTAAGCCTTTTGGTTTAGGGTCCTGTCCGATCCCTTCTTCTCTATGGATCCCTACCCTTTAATGGTAAAGTTACTAGAAATTCTGATGATATGTACACTGAGAGAGAACCAAATCCAGCACTGTGTGCAAAAGATTGAGTTCATAGCACTTTGTATTGAGTTCAGTTCCTGGCTGCAACATGCAACTGTATCTTAATTGTGAATCCTTACATGCATCTAGCTAGCCCATATAATTGAACATAGTATCACATCAAAGGGCATTTCATCATACTACGTTATATTTGATGTCAATGCGAAAAAAAAAACACGAATTATCTCAATAGAAAGTTCTTTTTATGACATATACACTCGTAGCACGTATATTATGATGAAACTCAAACAACATATCTTACTAATCATGGTTTTCCAATTTTATGTAAACCCCTAACCACATCTCATATGATCTCTAAAATCTGCGGCGTCCATCTCCGATAAAACACATCATACATTAGCCTTGGTACATAGGCACCAATGTTTAAACGACTACAACAACAGTATATCCACCAGTCCTCAACGATTATAATTAAGGGTCCCTATAATTAAATTAAGTTCCTAAAACTGTCGATGTATCATTTCTCTGTCACAATCACAAAATAGCGTCATGTCACGCCCCGTCAACATTCCAAGAATTGCCTTGAGCATTCGCGAGGGAAGCATGGCTTAAGGATAGGATTGGAGCACCCTAGAAGCATCCGAGGGCAGCTAGAGGCACCCAGAGGAGACTGCCAGAGACATACGGGGGCTGTCCAAAGCACCCGTACAGCCCCCGGAGGCAGCCGGGTGCCAGCCAGGGGACTGCCCAGCGCAACAGGAGGCAGCCGGGTGCCACCCGGGTGGCTGCTAGAAGCACCCGGGGGGCTGCCAGACGCACCCGGGAAGGCCTGGGAGATTCCGGAACAGCAGGGTCAGTTCCGGAGGGGTCCGGAACAGCGTGGTAGCATCCGGAAGGGTCCGAAATGGGATGGAGGCACCCTGAACACTACAGAAGGTGTCGGAAGGCCGTGGAAGGCCTTAGAAGGTTACGGAAGATCGCGGAAGTCTCTGGAAGACTTGGGAAGCATCAAGAGAGGTCTTGAACTCTCTAGAACCTTAGAGAGGCTCATGGGTCAAGGTCACTCCGGAGATCTCTAGAAGCGTCAAGGGACACCTTGGAGTTGTCTAGATAGGTCTAGAACTCCCTATACTTGTATATGTGCTAGATTAGTCTAGAAACACATAGACTTAGAGGTGGAGACTATAAATAGGGAACCTCCCCTCCCATTTGAGGTAGATTAGAGAGATTAGAGATAAGAAGAGTAGGAACTCTAGGAGCTATCAAACTCTTGTAAAACTTTCTTTAGCAATACAAGTTCTTCTTTCAAAGCTCTTGTCCCTTCGATCTTTCGGTTGTTCTAGCCAAGCGTTGGCGATAGTTAGGCTGACTTAACATAAAAAGAGTGCTAAGACCGCACGAGTGCTAGCAGAAAAATAAGCTCGTGACAGTCAGCTATACGATCCATGTACGTAGTGGCTCAGAAAAGTTTATATAATTTCTCTTGTCACAATCACATTATTATGCTGCTCCTCTGCATTGAACAAAACAGCTACAAAATAAAATAAAGGTGAATGGAGCTGAGAAACACAGAAACTAAAAGCCATCGCCTTGACCAAACGACCATCCCGATACACTGGATTCATGCCCTGTAATGTAATGTATGGTCTAAAATAAGCTTCTTATTCAACACGTGCCAAATTTGAAGTACTGGGACTAGAATTTTGCTTTTCGAACCCATATAAATGCCATTGACCCCAACACCAGTTTTAGCCATGCCAGTTGCTGCGAGTTGCAGACAAACAAATATATACGTACAGATCGAAATGGACGAGGACCAGAGAGGAGGAAATGCCATGGGACACCGGCGGCGGAGATTCGCGGGGAAAGTTCGCGGCAGAGATTCGCCACTCCAACAGGCACGGTGCGCGCGTTTGGCTCGGAACATTCAACACTGCGGAAGAGGCAGCCAGAGCTGCTTATAACATGAGGGGAGGTTTGGCCATTTTGAATTTTCCTAACGAGTACCCTATGAGAATTGCCAGGAGTTCTTCGTCGTCATCGGCTATTTCTTCGTCATCTTCTTCAATTCCGGCCGGTAGTCAAGTTCTGGAGCCGGAGTACTTGGACGATGGGTTGTTGGAGGAACTGCTTGATTGTGAACAGGTGACGAAGAACAAAAAGGAGTCCGTACTGTAATTCGAGCCGTCTATTATGCGAGGAATGTCAATAATGCCTTTCATCTTTTGATGTTTTGGTGTTGGTATAACTAGATTCTATTGATACTCAAAATCAAGTTTTTCATGCATGCATGTTGTCCTTGTCAATGGAGAATCTAGCAAATGGATGGTGTGCTAAGCCATTAATAAGATACATTCAAATCCAATCACTTCTACAATTAAAACACATTACTGTGAGAATTTGTGTACATTTTAAAATTTTCAATATCCAAAAGAGGTTGAACTGTGGAAGCCAACATTATCATCAGCCTTGTCTTACCCACTTTTGGCCCTCACTGAATCAAAAGCAAAATTAAATGAACACAACAAACATCAAAGAATTCCAATCTACGTACTTAAAGAATTCGTTATCGGCGAATAATTACGTGTCATGTTCATCAAATTTAAATAACATGCATCCCAATTGTGCCACAAATTACTGGCCGGGCGATGCTAAGATGAATATGATGGACATTGATCAAAGTCATATTCATGCAACACAAAACAAGCAATTTGGTGAAGCGTGTTGGAGAGAGCTCGAGACTGTAGAACGCGTCTATATAGTAGTTTTGATGTCACAAGAATTCTTGAAAACTAATTTGCATGCACAACAACTTGTGTACGTAGTATTAGATGATTGACCATCCTATATATTGAATCTTGACCAAAATCGTGGTGGCCGGTCGTTTCCTTCTTCGAATTCGTTCTCATGCTGACATTCGGTATACATCACTCCGTGAAAAAGTGGTTCAAACGACTCTTATATTCATGTCGTATGAACATATTCACAATCGTCGTCTTATACGCAGTCCATCAAACAACGTTTAACAATCTATATATAGTCTAAATTGACATAAAAAACACATATCTCTCGACTTTTAATAGTATAACATGACATCATATCTATCATGCATTTCATTAACATCCTTCTTTTGCATATAACATCATATCTATTGTCTCAATTTACATTCAGGTTTTGCTTCTTTAGATTATATATATATTGAGAAATATAATTACACGATATCAAATCTGATAATTCAAAATAATCATATTCACATTGAAATTGTCATTCGATACACTAATGTACTCGACATTGAAGTTACATCATGATTTAATACATGTATATATAATCAACTAAGCAATTGAATTAAGTAAAGCAAACTAACACTACAAAATTAAGCACTATAACCGACGACTTATAGTCGTCAGTTATAGCAAGACCAGTCGTCAGCTATAGACAGACTATAGCCGACAACTTCATCATGTCGTCAACCGATCAACAATCGATGTTGACTGAAGATGACTGTAACCGACAACCAGGACACCAAGTTGTTGACTATAACATTTACCTTAGCCGACGACTTTGAATAGTGTCGTCAGTAGAAAATTTCCGAAAAAAAATATCCAAAAATGTACAATTCTAATTCTTGAACCTACAATTGCATTCTATGTTCATGTAACATTGTTGGTTCAATAGTGTTGAAAACTACATCAACTTGGATTTAAAGCTTCAAAAAGCTCTTGCTAAGTATGAATGGGTAAGCACACTCGTGGTATAATTCCCTTTTGGTTTGTTTTGTTTATGACTACCTATTTGCTCTTGCATGTTATAAAAATGTACACAAAGCAGTTGTTATAACGCCTGGAATTTCAACACAAGAATGAAACACTACAAAATCAGGCACTATAACTGACGACAAAATCAGGCACTATAGCGGACGATCTAAAGTTGTCAGCTATAGCTGACGACTCACTGGAAGGTCGTCAGCTATAGTCTTGACTATAGCCAACGACCGATCAACAACCGGCGTTGACCGAAGGCGACTATAGCCGACGACCAGGTTATTGACTATAGTATTTACCTTAGTCAATGACCTTGAATAGTGTCGTTGACTATAGTAGAAAATTTCAGGAAAAAAAACCCGAAAATGTACAATTCTAATTCCCGAACCTACAATTGCATAATATTATTGATCAAAATTGCAAAAGACATTAAAAATTCACTAACAAAACACAAATTCATGCATATTAAACTATGGGTTATCCAAATTGATGTCATTGAAAACATCAACGTTAATTTCAGGGTCTTCAGGATCCTCCTGCAGCCGCGTGGCAGGAAAATGGAAGCATGTGGAGCCAAGAATCCAGATGCCTGGAGCTGTGCAGTTCAATTCTGAAACTAGGAAGCCATCGTAGACTGCTCGGCAAATCTCGTCCGCTCCATCTCCTCCACCCACCTTCGAGTCTCTTCTAGCTCCCTCTAATGCCTGCCTTTGGGTGCTCGGTTGTCTGCCTCTCCAGATGTTCCAGTAGATGTCAGAAGACCTCGAACTTACTGACATGCGTGAGAATCTGGGAGTGTTTTTCAATACCCTGTCCCCTTTGCAGTAGTAGCCGCTTCCCTGTGGTGAGAGAACCTCACCCACTACAAGCAGGTAAGATTTATCAATCTGAGAGCAATCTGAGAGATGGCCTTGGGGATATCCGTATCTTGGGTCTCAGACCATTGCTCTCTCACGATCTGAGTCAACACCTCCGAAGTCACGTCTTGCACTCGCCTAATTGACAAGGAAAGATAATAAATTAGACCAGTGAACATACGTAAAAAAAATTTAGAGATATATAAGCAAATGTGTTAATTAAGTTATAATGGCATAAGACTTACAATATCTTCGGGGCACTGAGGATTAAGTTATAAGGGTCTCCTACATCCAACTCGCAAAGGATCTCGAACTGGCATGATGGTTCTTCATGTTTTTTTCCCGGTTGGCTGCGTTTATTGCAGAAATAGCCTTCTTGGATGAACATATGTGAAAAAAATTATTCAGGAAACTATTTTCGCCAAATATGATACAAGTAAACACAAACAAAGTGTTTACTTGTATACCTCAAAATTTGGGGTGTTGCAGTGGACTACGAGCCACTTATATTCCCTATACATAAACTTCATAGGAATACCCCTACGGATGTTGACGTGCTTAGTGCGCTTTGAGCTCACTCTTCAACTCCTTGTATCTATATATGAGATATATATTATAAATTGACAATACATGATTAACAAAATGTCTGAAATTTAACTTCATATCTCATGGCCTTCTTCCTTGCACGTCAATTGTCCACATGCATTTGAGTTCCTCCAGCACGATAAACCACAGCTATAATGTATACATCTATATATAAATGGTAGACATGCATAATAAACTTACCGACAACGCATTGTGGCACGGATGACCACTCTCTCCATAAAACTGGCACAATTCTATCATGTATTATACTCCCTACCATGTCGGCATATTCTTTCCTACTATCACGTCTAATCCGAATTGGTCAGTATGACTTTCCCTGGCTGCCTTGTCAAATAGCTTGCTACTGACTGTACCTCTAGTTGTCTTTTTTACATTGTCGCTGACTGTACCTCCAATGTCGATTAATAGAAAGAAAGAAAAAATTCAACATAACCACTTAAGCGATATATGCGTAAATATTAATGAGTTTTAAATTAAATATAGTAATATTTACCTCATTCGGACGTCGATGTATTTGATACCCTCGCACTATACAGAGGTATATCAAACGGCACATAGAAGTATGTCTCTTTCGGGGTAGTGTAACCAATCTGTTCAGGAATAGGCACTCCCCAATCATCGAGCGCATGTATGGTATCGTATGAGGCATGAAGAGATGCGGTGGCAAACCACCACGTGTCTCTGTAGAGGAAATATCTGAAGGACCTACATTAGAGGCCGAAGGCTGCGTCGAGGGAGGCATACAGACACCTGAATGTAGGAGACCCGTAGAGGCGGCTGACGAGCCCCTATATCTTGTTGCGACTGTTGAAACAGTTGAAGGTGTCGATAGATCATCGGGCGACTATAAGTGTTACTTATAGAGGCGGACGAGGAACTATCACTGTTAAACTCGGTTCCTTTGTTAGAGCCCTTTGAACGCATAGTTCCTTTATATAATTAGGGATCATGAATTAGGCATACGAACTCTTCTGACTTAACAAATTCATGATCCGTAATTACACAAAGGAACTATGTGTTCGAAATGCTCTAACAAAGAAACTGGGTATAGCTACGATAGTTCCTCATTCGCCTCTATAAATAACACTTATAGCGACCCGAGGATCTCTCGACACCTTCAACTACTTCAGCAGTCACAACAAGATGTAGGGATTCGTCGGCCGCCTCTAAAGGTCTCGTACATTCATGTGTTCGTATGCCTCCTATCTCCCAGCCAACGACACCTATAATGCAGGTTCTTCAGATAGTTCCTCTACAATAACACGTGGTAGTCTGCTGCATACAATACCATCCATACATGCGCTCGATGATTGGGGAATGCTCATTTCAGGATAGATTAGTTACACTACCTGGGAATAGGCATACTTTTATGTGTCGTTTGATACACATCTGTATAGTGCGAGTGTATCAAATACATCGACATCATAATCAAGTAAATATTACCAAACTTAATATTTAATTTGAAACTCATTAATATTAACGCATGTATCGCTTAAGTGGTTATGTAGAATTTTTGTTTCCTTTTGTTACCCGACGTCGGAGGGACAGTCAGCGGCAATGTAAAAAAGACAATTAGAGGCACAATCAGCGACAAGCTATTTGACAAGGCGGTCAGGAAAAGTGGTCATACAGACCAATTCGAATGGAGACGTGATAGTAGGAAAGAATACGCAGAAGTACGCCGACATGGTAGGGAGTATAATACAGGACAGAGTGCCAGTTTTATGGGGAGAGTGGTCATCCGTACCACAATGTGTGAATGACTGTGTGAACAATGCATTGTCGGTAAGTTAATTATATATTCATTATGTATAATTATCCTTTATATATTCATTATGTATGTCTACCATTTATTTATATATACATTACAACTGTAGTTTATTGTGCCGGAGGAGCTCAAATGCACGTGAATAATTGACATGCAAGGAAGAAGGTGATGAGATATAGAGTTAAATTTTAGACATTTTGTTGATCATGTATTGTCAATTTATAACATATACCTCCCATATATAAGTATAAGGAGTGGAAGAGTAAGCTCAAAGCGCACTGGAAGAAGCACGGCAACCTCCGCGGGTATCCCTATAAAGTTTATTTATAGGGAGTACAAGTGACAGTGGCTCGTAGTACACTGCAATACCCCAAAGTTTGAGGTATGCAACACTCCGTTTGTGCTTACTTGTATCGTATTTAGCAAAAATAATTTCTTGAATAATTTTTTTTTCACATGTGTTCATCCAAGAAAGCTATTTCTGCAATAAACGTGGCGAACCGGAAAAAAAACACGAAGAACCATCATGCTGGTTTGAGATCCTTTGCGGGTTGGATGTAGGAGACGACCTAACCCCTTGAAGTCCCCCATTTGGAGTATACGTTACAAAAAGGATACTCTCAGTACCCCGAAGATATTGTAAGTTTTATGCCCTTATAACTTAATTAACACATTTGCTTATATATCTCTAAATTGTTTTACATATGTTTACTTGTCTAATTTATTATTTTTCCTTGTCATTTAGACGAGTGCAAGAGGGGACTCTAGAGGTGTTGAATCAAATCGTAAGAGAGCAATGGCCTGAGACCCAGTATGCGGATCTCCCCCATGCCCTCTCTCAGATTGATCAATCTGACCCACTTGTAGTGGCGAGGATTATGGGTGAGGTTTTCTCACCATGGGAAAGTGGCTACTACTGCAGGGGTCTGGGACAGAAAGGAGACGGGGTCTTCAAGAATACTCCCAGATTCACACGTAGGTCGGTAAGTTCGAGGTCTTGTCATCTACTGGAACAGCTCCAGAGGCAGATAGCAGCGCACCAAATGCAGGCATCAGAGGGAGCAAGAAGAGACTCGAAGGTGGGTGGAAGAGATGAAGCGGGCGAGATTAGCCGAGCAGTTTACGATAGCTTCCTAGTTTCAAGATTAGACTGCACAGCTCCAGGCATTTGAATTCCCGGCTCCACCTACGTTCTCTTTTTCTGCCACGCGGCCGCAAGAGGATCCTGAAGACGCTAATATTAACGCTGATGTTTTCAATATCATCAATTTGGATCACTCATAGTGTAAGTGTGTAATATGCGTGAATTTGTATTTTGTTAGTAAATTTGTAATGTGTTTTGCAATTTCGATTAATAATATTATGCAATTGTAGGTTCGAAAATTAGAATTGTATATTTTCTTGTATTTTTTTTCTAAAATTTTCTACTATAGCCGACGACACTATTTAAGGTCGTCAGCTAAGGTAAATACTATAATCGACAACCTGGTGTCCTGTTCGTCGGCTCTAGTCACCCTCGGTCAACGCTGGTTGTTGACCGATCGTCGACTATAGTCAAGACTATAGCCGACGACCTTCCGGTGAGTCATCGGCTATAATTTTGCCGACGACATTTTGCCATCGACAATATAGCCGACGACCGGTCATCTAAAGTCGTCAGCTATAGTGCCTGATTTTGTAGTGTTTCATTCTTGTGTAGGAATTCTAGGCGCAAGAGAGAAATTCAAACAAAGGTAATTGAGGAAGATCAAACAAAATCAATTTGGGGTAGAGGATTAACCAAGAATCAAAATGAGACTAATACAATGTAAATACAGAGATACTATTTTAATTGGGGCAGACCAAGAGAAAATATGAAGAGAGCATATGATTAACGTACCAAAAATTCACACAAGCCCTTAGCAAAATGGAGTCTTTAACCTAACCAATGATCAAATTGAGTTGATACAATGCAGAGGTCAACTGAAGAAAAAGCGATCAAAAGAAGCAAATTAGCAAAGAACCAAAGAAACTGTCCATGTATCGAATTTGACATAATCTGTTATGTTCATGTTGTCTTGAAGCATCATAATCAAACAGTGTTTATGTAGATAGGTCTAATGAATCAGAGTAGATAAGGAAATGCTAATTAGGAACCCTCATAGACAATTTAATTCACAACAGAGACACATGTAAATATGCAAAATAAAACAGCACACATGTAATTAACCAATCATCTGAGAATCCAAGTCATGTCTGCAACTGTTGTACTTACATATACATAGTGACAATTCTGATAACATTGTAATGACATACATACCTTCAATCTACAACTATTCGACTAGAAGAGCGGAGGATCAAGAGAACTGAAACAGAGCAATGGATATAAAATGTGTGGTGGAAACAAAATCATATGCTATAAAAGCATCTGTGTGGTGATGAACCAAAACCATAAAAACTTCAATGAACACAGGCAACAACAACAACAAAAATTCAGAAATCTCAATACCCAATCTCTAAGTGTAGCCAAAAACAAATTCAGAACATACCCATTTCCCTAAATTGAACAGTAATGAATTGGAGACACATCCTTCAACAACATGAAATCGAATTCAAATTTCTCCAATAGTGAAAGAAAGAGAAAAGAACTCACAGGAAGCCATTGAGAGATGACTAGGATCTTGGAGATATGTAGTCTCGAGATCATACACCTGCATTGGAGCAACACAATCATTCATTACAAAACCTAGTTATAAGCAATACGATGGAAGCAACCCAATTCAACTTAACCAAAACCCAATTACATTTGAACACAACACAATTCAATTTAACTAAAACTCAATTGCATAAGACCATAGAAACTAGTATAGCAAGAATGAATTCGTCAAAGCATCTCATTTTCACAGATTTAACAAAACCCTAATTCTAAAAATTGAAAGAACGAAACACCAAACTGGATTTGATCGAGCTCGAGAGATAAGGGGCTTACCAATCTAGAGGAAAAGAGCTATGAAAAGTCTTGATTCATGGCAGAGAGGTTTTGGATCTTCTGGCGAAGAAGAGAAGAGACGCGAGAGCTTAGTCTGGAACTCGCGAAATGAGCGAGAAAGAAGAGAGAATAGACGCGCAGGATACATGCATCAATTAGAAATTGCATGAGGACAATTTTGAAATTTTAGCAAATTTTCATTAAAATCACACTGTTCACGAGTGTTTTCGAAAAAGTCAGCTTTTAAAAGCACATCTGAACTTCCTTTTCGAAATAATAAAGAAATTTTTTTTTTATAAGTTCCTATGAAAAAAAATCAGTTTACCAAACACTTCCTATTTTAAAAGCTGATGGAAAAACTCCTTCTCTTAAAAGAGAAGTTTTCCCAAACACACTCATATTTGTCGCCCAGTTGGAACACAGTTCACAAAGGAAAACTCACTATAACCCTGTCTTTTCCACGACAGATAACTGTCATAGTAATAATGCTTGATTCTCATAAGAAGTACTCCAAGTTTAAATTTACTCATACGACATATTTATGTCGTGGTTTGAAGACGTATGCTGAATTGAAAGTTAAAAATCATCGATAAAACATGTCATCAGACGACAGATGTTATCTTAACTGTCGTGATTAAATGTTATAAAATTATGACGACAGATATATTTACATCTTTCGTCGTTCGCCTGCCTTCTGAAGCACTTTTTCACGTAGTGCATCATGATCGACTTCTCTTTGACTGTCGGTTAATTGTGTCTACTAACTTCTAGACATGTTCTTTCAGATGGTATAAACAGCAGTTGTGATATAGTATTCTCAGCTACTCTTTTGTCAATTTTAGGATTCGATCTATTTTACTTCTTTGATCGGAACATAATATTCTGTCCTGTTGCGTGATTCTTTGTTAAAGTTGTGAGTTGTGCTACTAGCTAGTCAACTTTAATTTACGTACAAGGAGAACAGATTCCGATCGATCAAGATTTCTGAAGAACATACTACGTACTGCTACTTTTGTACTTCGAATTAGGGTAGGGCTAAATTGTTTTAACATCGATCTATTGTACTTTCAGGAAAGTGCATGTGATTCTCTACATTTGCCTCCCTGCTTTCTTCTTCTTCTTCTTCTTTTTTCAGGAAAGTGCATGTGATTCTCTACATCTGCCTCCCTGCTTCCTTCTTCTTCTTCTTTTTTCTTTTTGAAAATTATGTTCACATCTGTAAGTCCTGTGCTTCTGAAAAGTGTAACTCTGACATTGTGATTGCAGGTTACCACAGTAGTGCATACGTATCTAATTTTCATTTTTAAGTCATAGTAGAAGCGGAGGATCGGATATGAGGTTTGCGAAAGGCTTTTCCGACCACTAATCTGTGCTGTCTAATATGAAATACCTTATAAGCCATGCATGCATGCGAACCAATATTGCAATATATATAATGCATGACTAGCTAGGTTAGGGTGGTACGTACCTATCTATATTGCCATATTACAACCTCAAACCCTAAACCCTGCGGATGTATCCTTCTAAATGCATGCCAATTAAGCGTGACTAGAAACCTTGTGGTAGTACCTAAAACAGCTAGATATTAAGGAAAAGCATACGTGTTCATAATATATAATTCATCTCGCAACAAACCGGAGAAATTCAAACAAGAAAAGACGTTATTCAACTCAATTGCTAGCTATTCTCTTCGAACAAAACAGAATTTCACTATTTTCATTTATATTTCTCCCCAAGAAGGTCCTCCAACACCTTGTTATCCAAGTATTCAAACTCGAACACATGCCTTCCTTGTCCAGCAGATGAACTACCTCCCCTCTCAAAGCTCCCACCCGAAGTGTTGCTAGCAGTAGCCGGAGCGGTAGAAGAAGATGAGGAGGAGGAGGAGGAGGAGGAGGAGGAAGAAAAAAATCTCGGAGGATGAGGAGGAGAGCTGACTCGAGAATAATACTCATTGGGGAAGTTGAGTGTGGCGAGATGACCCCTTAGGTCAAAAGCAGCCTTATCATAAGCCCTAGCAGCTTCCTCTGCCGTGTCGAATGTACCAAGCCACAGACGAGCACCTTGCCTCGAAGGGTCTCTTATCTCCGAAGCAAACTTCCCCCAAGGCCTCCTTCTAACGCCTCGATAACGCACGTCATCCCTGCCTGCTGCCTTGTCTTCCATGTACGCCAGCTAGGTTTTCCCTTTGTCTATAATAAGGTACTAAGCTAGGTTTCAAATTTGGTGGCAATGATATAAAATAAACACATCCCTGGATTTATTTATAGGAGTCCAAGCTGATGACCGCGGATCGACCAAGTACGTGCAGTCGAGTTTTCTCGGAAGCTGCTTGATGGATCTCCAGGGAAATAAAAATCATTATCACAATTGTAGGCGGTGCAAAAGTTCGATTCTTCCTCGGCTCCCTCTACGTAGAGTTTCAAAATGCTGCATGTAGTAAATCTCTCATCTCCGATAGGCATTTCGTTCTTCAATTTGCATCATTCTTCGCTTTGCTCGTTCATACTATGAGAATAGGAGACCGATTGTTTCAATTTAGTCGGTGATATATATAGTTGTTTTCACTGGTCATATGGTACTGTAGTTTCCATCTTACACATAATATGAAGTAAGAAACGGAGGAATTTTAGGACTTCAAAACTATAAATGCGTGAAGCAAAGGCAGCACACATAACTACATAAGGGTTGTTTCCTGTTGCCGGACTGTTCTACCAGCTCGTAATATGCTTTCATGACTGAAGTGATTACGGTTTAGAACTTTTCAAAATCATATATTGTATATTGAATACTCAAGATCTTGGCACAATTGGTGATTGTGCTTAATTTGATCCTCATGACCGTCTTAATTAACTAGTGTACCAAATGGTTAATTAATTATTTGTAAGCAGCAATGTTTTAAAACATAAACACGGACGCGGCACAGTTTTTCGAGAGTTTCACATACGTGATAGCCTCGACGCAAAACGCGTAAGTTTTTTGAAAAAAAAAAACTCATAAATTCAATAAAAATAAATATGCCAAGTCTCAAATTTAGACCTTCAAAGTTCTCAAGTATCAAACATAAACTTTCATCGTGCTAAACATAAACCTCTAAAATCTCAAAAATAAACATTCAAAGTATCAAACATAAACATAAACATAAACATAAACATGAAATAAATTTCCACATTCAAATTGGTCATCATCATGTAGAATGTCACAATTTAAGCTATCATCATCATTTTGAGAGAGAGCTGTGCGTGAGTGAGAGGAGAGGAGGGTTTCTAATTTAGTAGGTGGGCCTGTGAAGTTATAATGGGAGAAGTTAATTAAACCCTGCAGTTTTTTTTTTTTTTCAAAAGCTTAGGCTCAAAACAAATTTGTTTTGATCCTAAAAGGGAAAAAGAAAGAAAGCAAAATGCGGTTCGCGTTTCACACGTTTTACGCATTTCGGATCGTTTTTTACGCGTTTGTTGTGTCGACCGTGTTTTCCCGTAGAACTCAGCAAAATCCTCCCGCGTTGCGCTGAGGCGCGTTTTAAGGCGAGTTATTCGGCGCTTTTTAAAACATTGGTAAGCAGAAGCCTTATTTTCTTTCTTTCTGTTTGAGAGATTTACTTAAATTTAGTCTAGTGCTAATGCATATTTTTACAAGTTTACAGAGGTATCAAGATATATCGACTAATTATCTCAATAGTTCTCATCTTCCCGTTCGTGGTTTATAGAGTATCCATTTCATCAACCCTCCCCCTTTTTCCTGATGTTTATAGGGGGCTCATTAGATTTAAGTTTATATATATGTATTTGTTGAAAAGCACTTACATTAGTTGAACGATCTACATGCATGAATCGAATTACAGAATGATCTTAGGTATATTTTGTTCTTTTATCCAATCTAGCTAGACACTACTATATTAGTAAAGTGCATGCGGAATAAGCTTAAAGTGAAGTTCGATTCAATTCTACTTGGAATATGTTCTCCTTTTGCTATCACGATTTTATGCCCGAGCGATTTGCTTTCAAGTCTGGGGTACAAAATTGACTGTTGAAATGGGCCGGCCAGCCGGGGATTAATTCTATATTAGGAGAGTGGAAGGATCTGGCCTGACCTAATTTTCTCGGATCGATCTCTGTTCATATTGGCTGTTTTATGCTGGTTGGCTTTAAGAATTTGGATGCTCATTAAAGTCATTATATCTGTTAGGGCTTGGATCTGATGTCAAGGGTGTGATACCGATTTTGCTTGCTTGATAAGTGTAAATGAAGATTTGGCATGCATGCATGTGTTGGCTAGCTACTAAGTACTGATTCAGTTTGTGAATGAAAAACTTTTTCGTCTGTGTTAATCTGGTAGTTCAGCTTGGATTGCACCCTTTTTGAGTTTCTGTATATTAGCCGTTGTAAAAGTGGGAGTATCTAGCTCCTGCGTGGTTTGATTAGCAGCCTCATACAGAAACCAAGGATGCTATCTTTTACTGTCCGTAATTATTTACACCACATAAAGAAAGAAAGAAATGGTTCTCTTTAAACCAAATTTTAAAAAGAAATTAAATGATCAGAAACCCTAAACTGAGTACGACTGAGGTGAACTGATTCACTGTGAACCAACTTCATCAAATTTACCATCTTGACCACAGGACGGTTGATAATCTAGCAACCTGAAAGTAGAAAAAACTTAGATTCCTCGCTGCATTATTTTTGGCCTTTTCCAGACCTCCTTGCTTCATCACTGATCGATTAATTACGTCATTTTTTAGAGAGAATCACCAGTTACGTTGTCTGAAGATGTGTGCGTAGGACTTGATCGAGCTATGGGCTGTCTGTTCACATTTTGGTATAGCTAGGTCTCCATGTTAATTTGTTATTTGTTCTAGTCTTGTAGACCAACTCGTTCTTTACCATTTAAAGTTTTTGACCTCATCACCGAGTATATATGAGTCAATCCTTTCATTAGGTAGTTTCGAAGTATACACTAATTGTTTGGCTGCAGAATTTTTAGGAAGTCGGAGAAGTCTCAAACTGTCTCTTTTCGCATGTGTGAGTGTGCTAAGTGTGCCACTATCGTGGGACAGAACGTTAAACGTCGGTTACGCCGCCGATGATCTTCTATGAAGCGACTGGGACAGGGAGAGCACCAACCCCGTCTGATGGATTCTTTTTGCCTAGTGGTCTAGGACTTGCTTCATGATCTCGTCGTTGAACCACGAAAAATGATGCTTCACACATCTTGTCTGATGCAAAGTAGAGTAATCTCCTTGGTGACTGTTGAGAACACACGTGGTTACGTCCTTGAGTCTTCGAATGCCTCACGCCATGTCTGGTGAGAATCTTGTATCGCCAGATGTAGGGTTTTTCTCGCAAGGAGAGTTTGAGTTTGCGGAGAGAAAATTGTATGTATGATTGTCCATGTCGATTGCATAAATATTTTCTCTATTTATAGGCTATATGCAATTACTTATCGTAGTTGTCATAAGATTCTAGCAATTGATATCATTAAATGACTCTAATTACTAACACTACCAGAATACTTACTATAGCCGACGATATAAAGTAGTCGGTCTGTCCTAATTTCTCGTTGGTTATAGCTTATAGCCGACGATGAGTCGTCGACTATAGTATCGTCGGTAATGCACCGTCGGTGATACTATAACCGACGACATAATAGGGTAATCGTCGGTTTTAGTATCGAGCTATAGCCAACGAGATCAAGTCGTCGGATATAGTTGATACTATAACCGACGACTTTGTCGTCGGCCATACCTCCTCCCCTGGTCAAACTGGTTGACCATGAAGAAAACTATAGCCGACGATATTAGTGTATATCGCCGGCTATAGTGTGTATTATTTTATTTAGTTGCTTAGTTACGATCTTGGAGACGACGTCTGCAGCCCACGCGAGCAAAACTTTTTCGGCGGAGGAAAGCATCATAAATGATCTTGACAATCTTAGTTGGATCGGGAGAATGAGGGTTGAGAATTCTTACACTACCGGCAGAAACACTATACCTGATGACATGCCAAAAAACAGACCGACGAGAACCCATGTCGTCGGGTATAGTGAACTATAACCGACAACTAGAGTACATCGTCAGGTATAGTTATTTTACCAACGATGTATTCTTGTCGTCGGTTATAGTAGCCGGAAAATCGTCGGGTATAGTTTTCCACTATTACCGACGAATTTTTTTTTAACTATTATCGACGATTTTGTAGTATCGTCGGCTATAGTTGCTTATTTCAGATCCATTCTGGGCAGCAGCTCTGTCATTCAAAAAAAATCTCCTGCAAAAACTGAAAATGCTCTGAAATCATTGTGTGATGTCGAAAACTGTCAAGAATGAGTTCGTGATTCATTATATATAGGTACGTACGTACTTAATTATATATATATATAGGTGTATATATATATATATATAGATCGATGCATGCATGCATGTGTGTGTTGATCGATTGTTGATGTTGATTTTGAGTTAATTGATTGTTTAGTTAATTTGAGTAATTGGTGGTTGATTTTGAGTATGTGATTGATAGTTGAGTTGGAGTAATTGTTGTTGATTATTGTGAATATATATATATAGCTAGGGTGATTTATTTGATTATATATTGTGATTATTATAGGGTTAATTGTGATTATTAATTATGGGTAATATTGTGATTATTGTGATGTTTCGGTTAATTGTGATTAATTATAGTGTGGTTATATATTTAGATTTTTGTGATTATAGTTAGGGTATATATATATTAAAATTATGGGAATTATAATAATATATATTTATATTAATTGATTGATCGAATGTTGATTTTGAGTTAAATTAGACGAAATTATATATGAATAATTATGGATCGAGTAGAATAATTAGACGAATATATATATGTTCATTTGTAATTAATTAGCTAGGGATCGAGTAGAATAATTAAATTATGTAATTTATAGTTTGAATATCGATATATATATATAGATATATATATATATCTATGAAATTTTAATTAATAAGATCATGGGTATATATACATGCAGTTATAATTTTCAGGATAGATAAGAGTTGGATGTGTCTTCCAAGATGGGATGTAAGATATCGCCGTGGAATTAGAAGTTTTGTGGAATATGTGAAGGTTAATTGTGGAGGGATGACAATTCATTATTGTCCGTGTATGAAATGTCAGTGTCGCAGCGAGCGATATCGTTTTCACATCGATAAAGTATTGGATCACTTGAAGAAAAACGAGTTTTAGGATAAGTACACATGTTGGATTTATCACGGTGAGAGCTCATCAGTTGGTCAACATGATCATGGATAATTTTTTGAGAGTGCCAATACATCCAATGATCCAACAACAAGGTTGATCAACGATATGTTTCCTCATGAGAGCGGTATATTTGCTCAAGCACAGGATATCCCTCCCGCCGTTGGAGACTTCCCTCATATTAAGCCAGTCCAGCAATTACCTACAGCTGTCAACACTGCTGGTATGGACAAGTACAACAACCTCATTGCCTTCCAACAGGCCCCGTTTTACAACGAGTGTAATAAGACTGTTCTTGAAAGTGTTATGGGAGTAATGAAGCTCAAAGTGGAGAACAAAATGAGTGTGAAGGCTGTTGATGATTGGCTGAAGTGGTCTGGTTCGTTGTTGCCCCCCCCCCCCCCCCCCCCCCCGGGCATCGTCTTCCTACCACTCATTGTAAGGTGCGACAGATCTTGAAACATCTTGGCATTTCCTACATCAAAATCCATGCTTGTAGATATGATTGTGTTCTCTTCTGGAGTGAAGATGCTTATGGGAATGATCTTGAATCCATTGATGATTGCCTGGTATGTGGTACAGATAGGTATAAGTTGACTCCTGCCGAAAACAAGAAAGCTGTGCAGATACTTCGGTATTTTCCGCAGATAGATAGGCTAGAACGGTTGTTCATGTGTGCATACACGGCTGAAGCTATGAGATGGTGGGCCGAGAGAAATTTGCCCAACGGTGATACTCTTATACACCCTGTTGACGGAGAGGCTTGGAAGCACATGGTGAAGGATTTTTCTTATTTTGCATCAGAGGTTCGAAATGTTTGGCTGGGGCTTTCATCTGACGGATTCAACCCTTTTGGCAACATGAGTCTTCAATACAGTATATGGCCAGTTATTTTGGTACCGTACAATCTTCCTCCATGGATGTGCATGAAGAAATAATACAATATGCTCACTATGATAATTCCAGGGCCGGGTTATCCAGGAAAGTGTCTCGATGTGTATTTGAGACCCTTGATTGAGGAGCTTAAGTACTTGAGTGAGCATGGTGATCCCACTTATGACAAGTTCAAAAATGAGATGTTCCAGATGCATGCCATGCTTGTTGGCACCATTAGCGATTTTCCTGCACGCGGGATGTGGTCGGGCAACGTTACCAGGGGATACAGGGCTTGTCCAGAGTGCATGACTGTTGAGTGTTGCAGACCTCATTGCAGGAAGATTATACAGATGCGTCATCGTTGTTCGCTTCCACATGATCACCCATTTCTGGAGGATATGGAGGCATTTGATGGGACTGTGGAAACAGGTGAGCAGCCGAGGAGATGGACGGGGGATGAAATATTGGAAGTGCTAAATGAATACGATTTTGGCGTCAATACCTGACAAACCCGAAGATGCAATTGAACAGGTTTGAAGTTGCAAAACGTCCTGGCAAAGTACTCAAAACTTCCTGGCCAAGCTTTGTACTTTCTGATCAAACTCGAAACATCTAAACCTATAAAACATGCCTCCGCGTAAGACCAAGTCCGACCCCATCCTTAACGAGGGCAATGCCCAGGCTTTTGCCAACGACATATGCGCAATAGTCGTCCGAAAGAAACCCAGTACCACCATCCCGCTCCGCTTAGCAAATAACAACACGGCTCACCTTGGGACTTCAATCAAATCGCCGCTACATCCATATTTAATCGAAACACTTTGAGCCCCATCTGATAAGTAGTGTTGACATTCTTCAATCCAAAGAGCATGTCCACATACTCATTATACTTGGCTACTCGGATCATGTCTGACTTCAACATCTTCTCTATCTCTTGTTTTACTAATATTGTTGTCTCTGTGTTCATTCATCGCAGCTCTTGGTTCACTAGCTTCTTGTCAAGCAAGGTTGGAAGTCTGTAGCATACTAAGTCTGGTGACAAACCTGGCATATCCTCATACTTTTCAGCAAAGCAATCCTTGAACTCATGCAACAACTCAATGAGCCTCTTTTGTTCTGTAGGCTCGAGAAAAGTAATGATAGCCACTTACGATGGCTCATCTGTGGTTCCCAAATTGATTTTCTCGATAGGATCATTAACTTTAGGTGAAGTATCATCCCAGACCGCTGGAGCTAGTTGGATAACCTCCTCCTCCTCTATCTCTTGCAACATATCATCATCCACACATTCCACCGTTGTAATAGTGGGTGCTCATAGGCCTGTTTCTCCAAGAGATACATTTGCAACAGTTCGCAAAGAGAAGAACAATCCTTTACACTGTACGATGTATGTGCACTCCAAGACAAATAAATTATGTGTTCCTGCTGTGGGTCCAGCTTGGGTCTGTAAAAAGAGAAGGCCTAAGAGCATGTACACCAGTGGGAGAAAACGGCACGAGCAGCCTCCAAAATTCGGTGGCCCCCGCCGGCGAGAGCACGAGCCGGCAAAAATGGCGTGCAGCGGTGCCTCCTCCCCCCGACGATCGCCCGTTGAAGATAGCTCGAAGCTCCATCACGAGCTGGAACAACACCTTCTGCAACTCGAGCAGGCTGGCAGTCCCCACGCACGTGACGCCAGCTTCCCTTTTTTTTCGCGTGGGACCCACCCACGCCAGTAAGAATTTTATTTTACTGTGGGGAGACACGTGGCCCAATAGAAAGCTGCCACGTGTCCTGGTCGGTGCAGAAAAAAATCAGAACGGTAAAGTTGATCTGGACCGTAGATTTTGAATCGAAAATCCAATCCAATGGCCCAAATTCAACTGAAACGGCTACTTTTATATATAACGGTATGAATTAATTATTTTGCAAAAGAAACCCTAAATATTTTCTATAAATACTACATCATTTCATTAACCTCTCACACCGATTTGTGCACAACAAATTTATCATCTCCCTCATTCCCATCTCTATTTCCTTTGTATTTTTTGGCAAATAAATGGCCACTTGGCTTCCTTCGGAGGATTTACAATTGTGCATTTCTTATGTTCATCATAGTGTGGATCCTCTCACCGGCAACAAGCAAAAGACCGACAAATTGTGGGAAAAATTTTATGGCGATTATTCGGAAAATTGGGAGATTGGTCATGGTGAATCAAGCAAGGAAGCTAGGACCCAAATCGCAATTTCATTTCGTTTTACTAAGTTGAGACCAATTTTGAAAAGTTGGGGTGATGCTCTTGCTTATGCACAAAGGAATCCACAATCCGATACAAATTTGCATGATGAGGTAATAACTCCTTATAATTTTGGCATCTCCATTTTGTTTGATTTATTTAAATAAATGTTGTCATCTCCATTTTATGTAATATTATTGTGACATAAATTCGTGTATTTTTTGTAGCTAAGAAAAGCTCAATCATGGTATGTGGCACAAAAGAAGAAAGAGTTTACAAAGTTTGAATGTTGGGAAGTGGTGAAGAACCATCCTTATTTTAGGTTCATCCAAACTATAACTCCACCTTCTTCCTTTCCATTCGAAGGTACTCCTCCCGTTTGCAAAATGTCTCCCACAATCGATTTGGATGAGAATGAAGAGGTTTTAACACCACAAAGCAACCCCCAAAGTCCCTCTAGTCCGGTTAGACCAATGGGAGTGAAGGCGGCTAAGAAAGCAAGGAAAAAGGGAAAAAAAGGAATGACTCCTACAAATGAGGTACACGATGAGGCTTTAAAATGCATTATGGCCAATAAAAAAATTTGGCTCTCCGGCCAAAAATCAAATGATGATAGTGCGCTTGCTTTACACAAAGAGACACTCGCCCTCCAACGCGAGGACTTCAATTTGAGGGCTTTAGCCGAAGAAACAAGGATCATGACAATGGATATGAATGCTTTGACCCCAAACACAAAGAGGTATTTCTCGAAGAGGAAAGTGGACATCCTTAAGAAAGTGGATGACAATGAAGGGGAAGATAGCACTGCAACATTTTCAAACTGTTATCACCCACTTAATTTTAGTGATTGGTTTAATTAGTTTGTCTTCATAATAAATCTAGGCTTGGCTTATCATTATGTAATTTTAATTTTCAAGAAATAAAAACGTTGATTTCTTTATTGAGATAAAATTCAAACACACAACAAAAAAATAATGTACATTAAATTCAAACAACATGAAATCCAAACACACAAAATTCAAACACACATAATGCAAACACATTAAATAAAAACAACATATTTAGATATGTTCACCGGTTTCAATAAACCAATTGTGTTTCACCAAGTCCTTCTGAAACTCCCCATGGATATAAGCAGATTGGAGATCCACAACACGGTCGCGGAAACGTTCTTCATTCAGGCCATCTCTTCCAACTGGCTCCAAAGGAACTTGATTACCTAAACCATCCACTGGCCCATCATAACTAGCGAAGGCGATGGCTGGGTTTTGTAGATCTTCTTCGTCGTTCTCCTCAAATTCGTCCTCCACAAATTCTTCTTCAACAATCATGTTGTGTATTATGATGCAAGTCAACATGATCATTTTTAATACCGATGTGTGGTGACACCGAGCTGCATAACGAATAATTCCCCAACGAGATTGTAAGATCCCAAAGCACCTCTCCACGTCTTTGCGGTATGACTCATGTTTTCTTGCGAACAACTTCTGTGGTAGCTCCTGGGGATTGGGAATTGTTCTGACAAACGAGGAGTACCTCGGATATATTCCGTCGGCTAGATAATAAGTGTTGTGGTACGTCATACCGTTAACTTTAAAACTCCGTTGTGGACTTGTACCGGCAAGGAGTGAATCAAATATATCCGATTGGTGGAGCACGTTGATATCATTTTGTGCTCCAGGTACCCCGAAGAAGCTGTGCCATATCCATGTGTCATATGAAGCCACGGCCTCTAAGATAATAGTGGGTCATTTCTTCCGGCCCGAGAATGCCCATTGCCAAGCTGTTGGGCAGTTTTTCCATTCCCAGTGCATGCAGTCGATGCTTCCAATCATACCAGGGAATCCCTGAGACCTTCCTCTCCTTAGAAGTCGAGTGAGATCAGCTGCATTTGGAGCGTGGAGGTAAATGTCACCGTAAATCTCGTACACTTGCTTGCACCACTTCTTCATGCATTCTAGTGTTGTTGAATCACCCATCCTTGTGATTTCAGCGCACTGATATGCGGCTGAGCCGTACGCTAACATACGAAGAGCACCGGTCATCTTTTGTTGGGGAAGAAGGCCGAGCATTCCAGTGGCATCTGATCTTTGATGCCAAAATTGGTCGTGGTTGCAGAGATCCGTCATTATAAGGTTGAATAAGTTCGTACTCATTCTGTACCTCCGACGAAACGTTTGCTCATTGAAGATAGGGCATTCGATGAAGTAATCTTCCATAAGATTCTGTCCCCTTGACTCCCTATGCCTTTCTTCATTTCGTCAGCGGCGAGGGGGTTCATCATCGAACGATGTAGCTACCATGACCGCGTCAGTGACGAAGGCATTAGCAACTTCAGCATCTTGCTCACGTTGTTGTTGCCTCCTCGTGATAAAATTGTTCAAATCGAAAGGATTCATCTTACTGATGTGGGAATGTGAGGAAATATTTGAAGAAATGTGTGTACGGGTAGAATAGCAAGTGAATTGGAGATGGTGTGAGAATACAATGATCAATTGCTGATTTTTATCGCCAAATTTAGATCATCTTATGTCTGAAGATGATAACACGTGGCACACTTTGATTGATCAAAAATCTTATCAGAAATCTTCTTCAATTATTCGAACGATAATGACACGTGTAGTGGACACGTGGCAGCCCGTGATTGAATGGAAATCTTATCGAAAATTTGGTTCAATTATTTAGACGTAACGTACTGTGGGAATGACACGTGTCTACTCGTCATTGGTCGAAAATCTTACCGAAAATATGGTCACATTATTTAAACGATAATGACACGTGTCGCCTATTTATTGGTTGAAAATCTTATCGAGAAATAAACAATTTAAATTTTATAAGTTATGAATAGTAATAGGAGGTGCTATTTTTTACACCGCTGCACGAAAAACAGGAACAGCACCTCTTATTCGATGAATAGTGATAGCACATCCTCAAATAGGAGGTGCTATCCTAATAAGAGGTGCTATATGGGTGCATATGCTCTAATGTCTTAGAGATTGACCCTACAAAATTCTTGATAGTCAAGGATATCGACTGAATAATAGACTTTGGGATGCCAAGGAGAGTCATGGCTTAAAATATTATGATATTCACCGCTGCTCTTGAGTCGACCATCATCTTACTAAGCTATGTTCCCCCTATGTTAGTTGTAATGTAAAGAGAGGTCTCATGTGTATTGTCATAATCACAGTTGGTTTGGAAAACATCATAAAGACCTTTTTGATGGCCGGATCCATAGTCGGATTAGGTTCTTCCACCTCTTCTAGCATGGCTATTGTGAAGCTACTCATAACTTTTAACGCAGCCTCACTGCTGGTCCCTGTGGTTGGCGTCGTAGAAAGTTAAGAAAACCATGCGAGAAGGAGATATACCATGTTGACCATGACGTCGTTGTCGTAGATGTCATGGCCATTGTTTTCATCCTCGTAGTCTACCAGCTCTTTGTTCTTGTTAAAATCGTCCTCGACCGCCAATCACTACTAGAAAAACACACTTAGGCGACGAAGCACTTCCATCGTCTAAGTCATGATTTTCGTCGCCTAAGTACCTAGGCGACGACAGTTTTATCATCTAAGGCTCATCGCATAACAATCGTAGCCCAAGTACTTAGGCGACAAAAATCTTTTGTTTCGGCCTAAGTAGCTGCTTAAGCGACGCAAGATGGTTCGTCGTCTAAAATCTTAGACGTCGAAAAAATCTTCCTCTAAACGATGACAGTGGTCTTCGTCTAAGAATCATTTTAGGTGACGAACAACTAGAGTCGTCGTCTAAGTGAGAGTACTTATATGAAAATTTGGTTTCGTCGGCTAAGTGCTCTCACTTAAACGAAGGTAGTAGGTCGTCGTCTAAGTGATGCTTCTAAACGAAGACCTGTTTGTCGTCATTTAGGTGTCACCACTTAGGCGACGAACACTCTTCGTTTCGTCTTCTAAGTTTACACTTAGGTGACGAAAATGTCGTTGCTTTAGGTGTTCACTTGGATGATGAAACGAAGAGTGTTCGTCGCCCAAGTTGAATTTTTTTAATTTTCATTTTTTATCTGAATTATACAATAAATTAAAAAAATATATAAATCTATTAATAAAGTTAATAAAATATTGATAAAATATTCATTAAATACAAAAAATGTACGTACATCGATAGACATAATAATAAAATAATAAAAATAAGAAACTAAACTGGGGATAGACATGTTGCCAATTCCCTTGCCGCCACTCGGATCGTCGCCATTGGGGCCGAAAGTGGGGCCGAAGGGGGGGAGGACCACACTCGTTATCAAAATCAGGAACAGGCAATCTCATTTGCCTGCACGCCTCGTAGAAGGCGACCATCTTACGGTTGTGAGCGCTAAACAACGCCTCCACCGACCTCAAATGCTCCCAAGCACCATCAGCCGACTCCTGTGCCAATTGAAGGTCAGCTCAGAGTGCCTCGGTATCCTCCGTAACGCACAGATCGAGTTAATGAAGTGGAAAAATTTGTCTTCACCGTGTGTCTATGCCCACGAACTTCCTTGCCAGGTCAACGGCCGTAAATAGCATCGGCAATAGAGATCTGACTCAGCATCGACAGGGGAGGTACCTGTTCAGGCGTCATATTCGGGTTGGCCAGCCGGGTCGCAGCCAATTCCTCTCCGGCTATTTGTATCAACCTCTCTTGAAATTAATCAAGTGAAGAATACATGAATATAATATTAATTTCTAAAAAAAATTGGCATAATTTCTCCTAAAATTTGTCGAAAACTAAAAAACTTGCAAGCAAGATTACACTTCAAATAATAAATTACAACAACACAATTACACCATGGGAACCGATTCCCATCTGAATTTCTCAAGTTGAAAATCATAATTTAACCAACATACTAAACTAAAGCATAACCAAATTTAAGTTCAAAATCATATTGCAATAGTACACTAACTAAATCATGCACTAATCATAATTAAATTTCTTAAAAATACAGTTAGCGTTGTACTAAATCTCGATATGCTTTGAAAGAAAGTACGAGTAAATTCAATTGATTTTAGAAATGTGAGTTACTTACTCCTTGTTGACTCGCTTTATTAACGACCCTTGGCTTCACATAAACTTGGACGCTGGCATCCAAGAAGCAATGCTTCGAACCCACATCTTTGTGCTCCTTCGCGATGAATGAACTTTTGCAAGTCCAATCCATGGTGTTTGTCCGATTTGCCCTGTTGGTGGAGGACCTTGCCTGTTACACAACAAAGATAATAAAATAATAGTTAAAAATAATAAATTATGTAATTTTCATTACATTAAAGAAAATAAAGATGAACCTTATACTTGTCGGTCTGAAAGTGTTCGACCAACCATTGCTATTCCTCTTTTCTGTCATTCCAGAGGTCCACAGGTTGAGGCGAGGCGCCGTGTCGTTGGTAGTACTTGTGGATGTTGTATTTCTAGTCTTTGTAAATGCAATATGCCTGGTGCTCTATATCATTCATCATCTTCGCTGAGCCGGAGATTTCAAAATGATTCTAGAAATATAAATAACAAATTAAAAATAATTAGAGAAATAATGCATTTATGTTTTGTAATTACTTAAAAAATAATAATAATAAATAATATTATTGATAGTTCGCAGTACAGCCACAACTTTTCAGATTGCGGTAACTCGTTCCACGAAGGGGCAACCATACGGATGTTGTTCCGTATGATTGAGCAGATGGAGTACGAGGTCAGACTCCCGAGCTGCATAGTCGGAGGGTCTCAAGTAAACTCGTCGTACGGGAGGTCGATCTTCTTTCTCATCGACTTCACTATGTGCTCGCCTTTGGCACCCTTTCCCAGTCCACGATTCCTTTTCGCAGGCTCGTCAGATGGCTGCCTCCTCACCTTGCGCCGAGTGCTCTAGAGAATGGACTCGTTGACCGACGAAACTGGACCTTCTGACGCCATAGACGATCGGGACCCGTCCGTAAAGGCTGAGGCCTCCATACGTGGAGCATAAGGAATTTGGCTAGTTGCCGGAGTCGAAGGTTGCTGCGGAGGATTTGTAACAGTTTACTCTGAATCCTGCCTCCAACCCATTGCTCGCGCAACGGTTTCGCGTTCGGACTCCTTCTCGGCAGCCGTGCGTCTCTTCCATGGTGTCATAATTCAGCTGAAAAAATGAAATACTGACAATATAATATTCATCGAATATTAACATTATAATATTTATCATAGTTCATCGCCTTAATTATATCCAATTTACCCAAAAATTTCCAACAACATTAATATACCCAAATTAATGAAAATAACATCAATATACCCAAATTTATCCAAACAACATCAATACACCCAAATTAGTCCATATATCAAATAATCCATATTTTCATACTTATATTATAAAAAAAATCATAGAATTACCAAATAAATCCATATATTACCAAAATATTTATTCATAAACATATATAATATATGTATATTATAATTAATATATTATATTTAATACACATCAAATACACCATATATGTATACACATCAAATATATACATCTATATCACCAATTATATATCAAATACACCATATATATACAACATCAATATACAATTTCATTAATTAATATATCCAAATGTGTATTTATATATATATATCCAAAATATATATCCATAAAATATATCAATTAATTTCATCAATATATATCCAAGTTTATATATTCATAAATATATATATTATCAAATATAATTAATATATATTACCAAATATATTTCAATATATATCCAAATAGATATAATATAGATTACAATATAGGTATGTCAGCTGGAAACTCCCTTGTAACAAGATAGTTGACAATGTCTGCATACCATGGTAACTCTTGTGAACTAGTTTGGACTCTGAAAAGCTGCTCGTCTGGAAAACACTTGATGTCCACGACCTCCTTATTTCCATGTACAATTAGTGAAAAGTGATCTACTACAACGTTCTCAAATCCTTTCTTGTCTTGAACTTCAATATCAAACTCATGGAGAAGTAGAACCCATCGAATAAGCCTTGGCTTGACATCTTTCTCCACCATTAAGTACTTCAATGCTGCATGGTCAGTATAAAGGATCACCTTAGTCTGAAGCAAGTATGATCGAAATTTGTCTAAGGCAAACACCACAGCAAGTAACTCCTTCTCGGTTGTTGTATAGTTCATCTGAGCTTCATCCAAAGTTCGAGAGGCATAGTAGATAGTGTATGGCTTCTTGTCTATACGTTTCCCTAAAACAGTTCCTACTGCATAGTCTGAGGCGTCACACATAAGTTCAAAGGGCAAGGACCAATCCGGGGCACAAAGAATGGAAGTTGAAGTCAAAAGCTCCTTCAACTTGGGAAAGGCATGCTGGTATTCATCATCAAAGGAGAATGGCGTCTCCTTCTTAAGTAGACGACATAAAGGTCTAGCAATGTGAGAAAAGTCCTTGATGAAACGTCTATAGAATCCTGCATGTACAGCCAACCGTTCAAGCATTTGATAAAGGAATGGCAAAGGGAAGTGATCCTTCCTAGTTTAGCTTCCTGTAGTCAATGCATACTCAATGTCTTGTAATAGTCCTCTTAGGCACCAACTCGTTATCTTTATTCTTCACATCAGTAATTCCAGACTTCTTCTGAACGACTTGTACTAGAGACACCCAACGATCGTCATAGATAGGGTAAATCAGGCCACAATCATATAGTTTGATTACCCCCTTTTTCACAACTTCCATCATTGGTGGATGAAGTCTACATTGAGCCTCCCTACCAGGTTGGGCGCCATCTTCTAGCAAAATTCGGTGAACACAGGTTGCCGAATTGATTCTTTTGATATCAGCAAGCATCCAATCTATAGCTGTCTTATGTTTCTTCAACACCATAACAAGCTTGCGTTCCTACTATTCTTCCAACGTTGCAGAGATGATAACAGACAATGTTTCCTCTTCTCCCAAGTAAGCATACTTCAAGTGTTCAGGTAAGATTTTCAGCTCTAATTCTGGTGCTCAAACAATTGAAGGTAGCATATTATTTCCCCCAAAAGTAATCGTCGTAGGAGGAGAATACTTGAGATCTGCTTATGCCGCGTCTAACAAGGCTAGTACTTCACGAGCTACAAGTTCCATTTCGACCCAAAGTTCATCAAAATGGGTATCATTCTCGAGTTGAGTCTGCCCTGCTCCTCTTTGAAGTACTAAGTCAAACGTATCCTTCTTCCTAGTATCCAAGTGTGCTTTGCGCCAAAGTGTCAACAATATCCACAGAAAAGAAGAAATTGACACTAGGTGAAGGATGTCTTATAGCATTGAAAATGTTGAACTCGGTCTTCTCTCCATCGAATTCCATGTTGAAAGTTCCACTGAACATATCAATCTTTGTCCTTGCAGTCCTTATAAATGGATGTTCCAATAACATTGACATGGTGTTAACATCACTATCTTCAATATCAACAACTTAAAAATCAGCTGGAAAGATAAGCTGATTGACTTGGACAAGAACATCTTCTGCATAACCTCGTGGATAAGTTTCAGAACGATCGGCTAACTGAATGATCACATCGTCCTTCTTCAACGCAGGGATGAAAGATTGATATAATGTATAGGGCATAACATTGATGGAACCTCCAAGGTCCAACATCACATTGCTGAAAGATCTGACACCAATAATGCAGGGAACAGAAAAACTCTTTGGATCCTTCAATTTAGGGAGTAGCCTTCGTTGAATGACTGCAGACACAGTCTTGTTCACCTTCACAATCCTCTTCTCTCTCATTGGTCTCCTCATTGTGCACAACTCCTTGAGAAATTTTGCATACATCGACACTTATTTGAGGCACTCCATGAGGGGTAGATTTACTTGCACCTTCTTGAAGATTTCTAAGATCTCGTCATTAGTTTTTTATTTCTTCTTGCTTACTAAACGGCTTGGAAATGGTGTTGTGACAAACGGGGAATTAGCAGGAGTAGAACTTGAACGAATTAAGCTCTTGCCTTATGGCTGTGAGTTGACTTGTGAAGATGAAGGTGCCTTGGTGACAGGTGGCATCACTACTGAGTGAAGAACCACCTCTCAAAGATATCATATTCTCAATTAAGATATATCATTGTAATAATCAATCATATGGGTTATCGAACACAAGAAATTGGTGAAACTAAATCTTAACACTAGACTAAAATGCTGACAAACTCGACTATAGTTAACTAATGACACTACGAACCTAAGCTAGACTACTCTAAAAGATACTAAATTTTTTTAAAAAATACTAGACACAGTGGTGGAATACTACACAAAACTTTAGGGTATTCGGAGTTGATTTGGTTGCCTGAATAATTCGGCCAAATAATAGCTAATGCAAAGAGTAAATGCCAAGAGTAAATATGATTATGAATGCAAAGAGTTTAAACTATGGATGAATGAGTTAAGAGAAATGCAATCCACCACCACCATTCCATATTTTTAACGCATACTTAACCTAATGCAGATATCCAATGAATGAAAGTTTCCAGGAAGAGTTGATCGTTACAACCACATCCTATTACCAAATCATTATGCCTATGCAAGTTTGTCATTGATCTCCCCTACATCTATCATTCTATGAACCCATAGTCATAGATCCCAAGGTTTACAAAGAAGAAAGCATTAAATTCTAGAAAATATTTGAGAAGCTACAAGTGTTGACAGGTACACTATATGCGTGTCCTACTATACCTAGGGTTTCAATCACCCGACAAAATTGGTGTATCACTGTTGAGAATCGGGTGGAAGAAATTATCTTCAGTCACCCGTATCTCATGACAATAGAATCCTAGCATGTATACTAAGTTTTACACCAAAGCAAACATACAAGAATTCATACGGTGAGTCACATAGAGAAAGAAATATCATTCAAACAAATATGCAAATTTCGTTTAAAGTGTATGCATTAAAAAGTCTTCATGTATGGGGATTCAAGCAGCCCTGTAACAAGGTGTTTAGCTACTAAAAGTCATAACGAAATAATCAAAACAAAAAATGGAGCTAATACAAAAGAAAAGAGATGAAGAAGAATGGCTCTGTTCGGCCGTTCAACGGATCGAGAAGATTTCCTCGACGGGTCGAACTGGGTTTTAAAGTTGTTCTCCTGCGGCTTGTTCTCCGTTTGCTCGAATTAGTGCTCCCAATTTCTGATTACCTTCCTAAAAACCTAAAATAGGTTTATATAGTTCTCCCAATTATTCTCCTAGAGTCCTCCTTGGAAAAGGTTTCTTTAATTGCACAAACTTCTTCTTAAATCCATATTAAGCTAGGAATCCTTCTTTTATTTCATTTTTCTTTATTTGTCCACAAAACCTAAAACAATAAATATTAAATAAATACTCAATTATATAACAATAAACTAAATATAGATAATGAATTAAACATTGAACAGACACATAAATATGCGACTACCAAAATACCTCACACTTAAACATTGCTAGTCCTCGAGCAATACACTAAACTAAAAAACTTTACAAACACCGACTCTAATGCCCTCAACAATTTGCCTCAGCATTCTTTCACAAAATTGCAACACCAAGATCACATCTACCTACAAGTTACCACAGATAACTCCAACATATAACACACATATAACATGTAGGACACATACATAATCAAGGTGCATAAAGAGCTAGAACATGCACAAAACTAATCAAGATTCAACCTCACATCGATATGCTCTCTTAAGTGTTTCTCTCAAAATATATCTAAGGTATCACTCAATTCGATTACTTGCCAAATGGACCAAACCAATGCTCACTCTTGTGACTAATCTCCACAGAACAAAGGCTGTTATCTTGAGGATCAAAATGACTTCATGGGTTGTAATGGGAATTGGCTCATAGGTTAAAGAATAAATGGATATGGATTGCAAACACAATTTTAGAACCTAGTAGAGCATTAACTAAGAGACTTCTTCAAACTTCACAACCATGAACTTTTTCACTATCGTGGCCTGGGTATCAAGCTAGACATCACAACCTTTTTTCTTCTTCTTCTTTTGTCTTTTTTTTTTACACTAGCTTGATACCCTACACTTATTTCTTTGTATCACTTTTTGACATTGTCGCTGTCTTCACATACCTATCTCATGTATAGCTCCACCAAGTCCCAGAACAAAGGTAAAGAAATAACTATTATAAAGTTCAAGGTCAGAGATATGTGGGTGATGAATAAAATTTTACATGTAGGCTGAAAGTGGTTAACTACGATGTGCACATCTTGTGTACTCAAAATCAGGACATAGGCTTATATGGCTATGGTGGTGTCACATAAATGCCTTTATCACTTCCTTAATCAAAATATGTATTGACTAAAAACTTTGAATAACACAAGAGCAAGTTCTCGTAATCTCTAGAGTCCATTAACTTAGTCTGCGACAAGCAATTGACACTCAATAATGAAAACATGTATTTCACATAAAGGCTCAAAATCTCACGGGTTAAATGAATCTCAATAAAGTTTATGCATGGTCAAAAATCTGTACCATGTTAACTTGTTTCTGCATCCACTACATATCCGCATACGCATCATACATCAAAATTAAACAAAGAAAATCAAGTCACACAATCATCTCTTATTCACAAAATTAGAAGAAATAAGAACATCATTGACTAGTTAAGGAAACCTAAGACTCAAAACATAAATCAAAAGTCTCTTTTTGTATTGTTTTTCTTTACACTTTTTACTTTTGTATTTGATTTTTCATATAAGACACTAAAACACAAGAATAACAAAGAAAAACTCAAAAATATCAAAAAGTGATGCAGAAACCCTTCTCCGACGAAAAAGTCATCGAAAAAAATCACTTCAACTTTCGATGAGTTGAAGATTTTTTCTCGACGGGTCGAAGACATGCTACTGTCCAAAAATCTACACAATTTCGATGGGTCGAAGAATTTATTTGATGGGTCAAAAATTTGATATCGATAATTCACAAAAGACCTAAAAACATTTTGATGGGTCGAAGAGTTTCCTCGACGGGTCGAAATGGGTCACTTGTACATCCAAAAATGAGCGTATCCAATTTCATAAATTACAAAGAATTAATCACAAATCAGAATAAGCTAAAATTTTATGAACATAAATTAGACACATGTATAAGCATTCTCTCAAAATTTCAGAATTTTCCAAGACCTCTACCCATGTAAAATAAATTACACAAAATAGCATACTGCACAGTTCCGAGTTAACACCCAAAAAATATAAAATTTATACATAAACGCTGAGGATATGATATAAACCCCACCCACACTTAAAATTTGCATTTTCGTCAATGTAAATAAAACAAAAGCATAAAATACATCAAACAAGCATGGAATGAGACACATAACACATCACAAATCATACTAAACATGGAGAAAAATAAAGTAAAGGAGAAGGGATAAGAGAGCAAATCTAGTAGCCACGCTTCTTCATCAACATGGGTTGCCTCCCAAGTAGCACTAAGTTTAATGTCTCCAGCCAGACGGAAAATCCAATCAATCCACACTAGGAGGCATGTCAGCAAGGTTTGCATCCTTAAAGACATGCTCCATAAATGAGTCATAGAATGGCTTGAGTCGATGTCCATTCACTTTTAATGTCTTCCCTGTTTTTGAACTCACAAGGTCGATAACACCATGAGAGAAAATATTAGTGATAACATAAGGTCCAGTCCATCTACTTTTAAGCTACCTGAAAACAAGCGTAGACGACTACTGAAGAGTAAAATTTTTTGACCAACTTCAAATTCCTTCCTCTTGATATTCCGGTCATGAAAAGCTTTAGTCTTTTCTTTGTAAATCCCGCTGGACTCATAAGCAGTGTGCATAATCTCATCAAACTAATTCAGCTGCAACTTCCTATGCAAACCTGCTTTATCCATGTCAAAGTTGAACTTCTTGATAGCCCAATATGCCTTATGCTCTAATTCCACTGGAAGATGGAAAACTTTTCCATAAGGAGACATCCCAATATATGTTTTATATGCTGTTCTATACACCTACAACGCTTCATCAAGCCGTTGACTCCAATCTTTCCGGGTTGGCCCAACCGTCTTCTCAAGAATTTGCTTGATCTCTCTATTTGATACCTCCACTTGTCCATTTGTCTGAGGATGATAAGGTGTTGCAACCTCAAGTGTCATATTGTACTTCCGAAGCAAAGCATTGAAGATCCTATTGCAAAAATGAGATCTTCCATCGCTGATAATGCACCTAGGTGTTCCAAATTTAGCAAAAAAAAATTTCATAAAACACAGAACAACTTTAGTATCATTAGTGCGGGTGGCCTTAGCTTCCATCCACTTGGAAAACATAATCCACAACAAGAAGAATATACAAATAACCTCGAGAATTTAGAAACAGTCCCATGAAATCAATACCCAACAGATCAAATATTTTCACAACAAGAATAGGGTGCTGAGGCATTTGGTCTCTTGGACAGAGGTTACCTATCATCTGGCATTTTTCCCATGATTTTTGCATGACATGGGCATCATGGAACAGTGTTGGCCAATAAAATCCACTCTCAAGCACTTTAAGAGCCATCTTCTTTCCTCCAAAATGTTCACCACCTGCATGTGAGCGAGTGACAAAAAGCTAGAATATATTGAAATTTAGACTCAGGTACACACCTATGAATGATGGCATATGTACAATGTTTCCAAAGATATTGCTCATCCCATATATAATACATGGCCTCTTTGACAAGTTTATATTTCTGAGCTCTGGTGATGTCAGGTGGAATGCACTTACTTACCTTGTAATTGACAATGTCGGCATACCATGGCACCACATCTTGAACAACAAGGAGCTACTCATCTAGAAAGCTACCTCTTAGGGGAAGATTGTCCCCTTCTGCATTGGAACCATGGGTGAGCGTACTCAAGTGATCTGCCACCACATTCTCAGAACCCTTCTTGTCCTTGATCTCAATGTCAAACTCTTGTAGCAAGAGCATCCATCTAATCAATCTAAGCTTGGCATCCTGTTTAATCATTAGATATCTCAAAGCAACATGGTCAGAAAATATGATAACTTTAGTTCCTAACAAGTAAGATCTAAATTTTTCAAGGCAAAAACCACTGCTAATAGCTCATTTTCAGTAGATGAATAGTTTAACTGTGCATCATTCAAGGTTCTGGAGGCATAATAGATGACATGTGGAAGTTTCTCTGGTCGTTGGCCAAGACCAGCGCTAATAGCACAGTCCGAAGTATCACACATGAGCTCAAATGGTAGATTCCAATCCGGTGCTTGTATGATGTGAACTGTAGTCAACAACTCCTTGAGCTTGTTGAAAGCTTGTAGAGACACTTTAGTAAAATTGAAGGTCACATCCTTCTGGAGCAATGCGTATAACGGTCTGGCTATCTTGGAGAAATCCTTGATAAACATGCGATAAAATCCTGCATGTCCAAGAAAAGATCTCATCTCGTTCACGGTGGAAGGAGGTGGTAAGGTACACAGAATATCCACTTTATCTTTGTCTACCTCTATCCCCTTAGCAAATATAACATGCTTTAAAACTATACCTTGCTCCACCATAAAATGGTATTTTTCCCAGTTAAAGCACAAGGTTAGTTTTCACACAACATTCTAAGACCATATATAAATGATGAAAACACATGTCAAAAAAATTACCGAATACTAAAAAATCATCCATAAATACCTTAATGATTTTCGGACCATGTCTGAAAAGATAATCATCATGCATCTTTGAAATGTTGCAGGCACATTGCATAAGCCAAAGGGCATCCTCCGATAAGCCAAAAGTGTCATAGGGGCATGTGAAGGTGGTCTTCTCCTGATCATCCTTGTGTATGGCCATCTGGTTGTACCCTGAATAACCATCCAAGAAATAGTAGTATGCATGACCTGCCAACCTTTCCAACATCAGATCAATGAATGGGAGTGGAAAGTGATCTTTTCTTGTGGTGGCATTGAACTTGCGGTAGTCAATACACACTCTCCATCCTGTTTGCACTCGTCGAGGCACCAACACATTCTCATCATTCCTCACCACTGTGATGCATGAACGCTTTGGTACTACCTGCACAAAACTAACCCACTTGCTGTCATAAATATCATAAATTATACTTGCATTACAGAGTTTGATCACTTCTTTCTTGACAACTTCCATCATGGGAGGATTGAGTCGACGTTGAGCTTCTCTTGTTGGCTAAACTCCTTCCTCAAGATGTATCTTGTGAGTATACAATGTAGGGCAAATTTCCTTGATGTCTACTACTGTCCATCCAATCGCTTGGTTGTATTCCCTAAGAACAATCAATAGCTTCCCCTCTTGCAATTTTGAAAGCTTTAAAGAAGTTATGACCGGTAAAGTTTCACCGTTACCAAGAAAAGCATACTTCAAATTCTTAGGTAGAGGTTTAAGCTCTAGCTTGGGCATTGCTTGAATAGATGGAGCAAGAATGTCAGTTGAAACTGGAAGAGGGATTGGTTTAGAAGGCTTACCTTTGATACTTGGCAATGGTTTGAATGCCTCTTCCAGTACATAGTACTTTTCTTCCATCTCAAGATCTTCAGTAGAAGTAATCTAAAAAATGGACACAAATTCGACAGGTCGAGAATATCCTCCATGGGTTGAAGACAAGCCATTGTCTAAAACAGGGTCATGCTGAAAATCAGTTTCGACGGGTCGAGGGTTTTCCTCAATGGGTCGAAAGCATGCCACTATTTTTTCTCGGGATCCTTTTTTGACAGGTCGAGGGTTTTCCTCGACCAGTCGAAAATGTTGACCTGTAACTCCTTTTTTTCTGGCCACTTCAATGACATTTCTCAAGGGATCCTCCTCTAATGAATATTGAATGAACTATTGCACAAAGCTATCAAACACATCAATAGAACAACAAGAGTACATATCATCACCATTTGGGTGCTTGAGGGATTCAAATATGTTGAATTGAATCTTCCCTTCTGTTACTCCATGCTAAGTGAACATTCATAACAATCAATCTTTGTACGAGTCGTTATCAAGAACGGTCTACCAAGAATCGATGGTATCTCAGAGGGAACTTATTCACCTTCCATCTCTAAAACAAAGAAATTTGTCTGGAAATATCAAATCACCCACCTGCACTAGCACATCTTCTATAATACATCTAGGGTAATAGTTAGATCTATCAGCAAGTTTAATGGTTATCCCAGTAGGCATAAGTTCTCCCATATTCATCTTATTATACACAACATATGGCATTAAATTTTTGGAAGCACCTAAATCAAGAAGAGCACCATCAAACCTGTGATCACCAATGGTGCATGGAATAGTGAAACATCTCAGATCACCAAGCTTTGGTGGTATTTTCCTCTGAAGAACAGCAGACACTCTCACTAAAGGTAACTATTTCGATTCCTTAGAAATTTTTCTTGGTAGTGCACAAGTCCTTGATGAATTTTGCATATTATGGAATTTGCTTGATTGCATCCAACAATGGAATGTTCACCCCAACTTTCTTGAAGATATCTAGGATTTCCTTGTCTTTTTCCTCTTTCCATTGCTTCTTTAACCTGCTAGGAAAAGACACATTTGTGGTAATCAAAGGTGAAGGTAAGAGACATACCTAGGCTGGTTTCGATCTTGTCACAACTTTCATTCTAGGTGCATTCTCAACGGGTTGAGGGATTTCCTCAAAGGATTGAGTTAGGGTTCCTGGATTGAATTTCGATGGCTCCTCAAGCTCTAGTACAGGCTCTTCCCACTTCCTTCTTGGCTCTTTTTACCTCTAGAACTGTATCCAACACCTTCCTATTCTTCAATGTCATGGCCTGAGCTTCATATTGGCCATTGAGATTGGGGAGAGTGTTGCTAGGAAGACCTCTTGGATTAGCTTGAGCAAGTGTTTGTTGGATTTGGCTCACTTGACGCTCTAGAAAATAAATTGTTTTCCCTTGTTGCTGAGTTGTGGCCTTAATCTCTTGACGGAAGGCACCCATCTCCCGGCGAGATGCACTGTTTTTCTCTCTATCCTTCTTGTTGTCTAACATCATATGTTGTATCAGTGCTTCCAAAGTTGAAGTTCCTGTTGATGTTTGAGCTGGAGCTTATTGTTGTTATGGCACACGCCTTTGACCAAATTGTTGCCTATCCCCTGTAGGCTATCTTTGCTGAAATTCAGGTGGAATAATTGGGGGATTGAGCACATTGTTGCTCCTATATCTCAACAGTAGATGGTCCCTATTTCTACCATATGCGTTGGGTTGCCTCTGGAAGTAATTTTCTTCCTTTTCTTGAACAACCTCTTTATCCGCTCTGAACTTGGGACAATCTTCTGCTAAATGATCTATAGCTGAGCATAGAGTGCACACAACCTAAGCTGTTGCTACTGTTGTCTTCTTGGCCACTTTCAAACTACTAGCAATCATAGCAATATCATTCTCCATAGAACTTAATCTTTTTTCCATGGCTCCATCGATTATAACTGCATTGAGAGATCTTCTACTTGCTCCCATGGATCTATCCCTTGATTGGAATTGCCTTGAATTTTTGGCTTGGTTTTCTACAATTTCCTTTGCTTGAGCTCCAGTCTTATTCCACCAGTATCCCCCACAAGTTTAATCAAGCTTTGACCTATTAAAAGAATCAATTCCTTCATAGAAGAACTCGATTTGAGTGTTTAGGTCAAATTTATGATGAGGGCATTGTCGAACCCTTAAACTGGTTCCAAGCTTCATGTAATTCATTTCCATCTTTCTACCTGAATGTGCTAATTTGCTTCTTTAAGTTCTTTGTACGGGAAGCAGAATAAATTTCTTTCATAAATGCAGCACACATCTTCTCCCATGTGTCAATAGATAAAGGACCTAAAGAATTGTACCATGCATTTGCCTGCTCCTTCAAAGAAAATGAGAACAAGAGGAGTTTGACAGTGTCTTCCTCCACATTTGTCGACTTTTGGATTCTGCACAATGCTGTGAATTCATTGAGATGATCCTAAGGGTCTTCAGAAGGTGTTCCTTTGAGCTGTGGTAGATTCGATATAAGGGATGGGGCTATAGAATAAGACCCCAAATTTTATGGTAGAACGGTTGGCGAATCTGATGCACCTGTGCCCGGCACGAAGGATTCTCTCAACTTAATGGCTTTTGCCATTTGTGGTGGTGATGGTGGTGGTGTTGGGATATGTTGTTCTTCCTCAAATTCAGACCCTGTATCATAATGTATATCTTCCTCAGCCTGGCCACCACTATTCACGTTCATGGACCACTGTCTTTGCAACTTTCTGTTTTCTCTCACTGAGCATTCAATCTTCAGATCAAGTAAGAATGGCGCAACGCTTCTAGTGTGCCTAATACGCATATAGAATGTTCCTGCACACAGAAGAAACAATAACACTCAAAATAAAAACAAAACAAAACGAAACAGAATTGAAAATTAAAGACTATTAGGACTTAGAATTAAGCAATTTTTCGGCAATGGCGCCAAAATTTGATGAATGGAGAACCACCTCTCAAATATACCTTATTCTCAACTAAGATATATCATTGTAATAATCAATCATAGGGGTTATCGAATACAAGGAATTGGTGAAACTAAATCCTAACACTAGACTAAACTGCTGATAGACTCGACTAATGCACTAATGATATTACGAACCTAAGACAGACTACTCTAAAAGCTACGAAAATTTAACACAATATACTATACAAGTGGTGGACTACCACACAAAATTTAAGGGTATTCGGAGTTGATTTGGTTGCCAAAATAATTCTACCAAACTGCAGCTAATGCAGAGAGTAAATGCTGAAAGTAAATACGATTATGAATGCAAAGAGTTTAAACTATGGATGAATGAGTTAAAAGAAATGCAATCCACCACCGTCATTCCTTGTTTCTAACGCATACTTAACCTAATATACATATCCAATGAATGAAAGTTTCCAGGAAGAGTTGAACATTACACCCACATCCTATTACGTAATCCTTATGCCTAAACAGGTTTTGTCATGGACCTCCTTTACATCTATCCTTCTATGAACCCATAGTCATGGACCCCAAGGTTTACAAAGAATAAAGTATTAAGTTCTAAAAAATATTTGAGAAGCTACAAGAGTTCACAAGGTACACTACATGCGTGTCTAGCTAGACCTAGGGTTTCAATCACCTGACAAAATTAGTGTATCACTGTAGAGAATACGGTGGAAGAAATTATCTTCAGTAACCCATATCTCATGATAATAAAATTCTAGCATGCATACGAAGTTGTACACCAAAGAAAACATACAAGAATTCATACAGTGAGTAACATAGAGAAAGAAACCTCATTCAAACAAATATGTGAAATTAGTTTAAAGTGTATGCATTAAAAAGACTTCATGTACGGGGGGATTCAAGAAGCCCCTTAACAAGGTGTTTAGCTACTAAAAGTTATAAAGAAAGAATCAAACAAAACATGGAGTTGGTACAAAGAAAAGAGATGATGAAGAATGGCTCTGCTCGGCCATTCGACAGGTCGAGAAGATTTCCTCGACGGGTTGAACTGGGCCCTGAAGTTGTTCTCTTGCGGCTTGTTCTCTCTTTGCTCGAATTAGTGCTCCCAATTGCTGATTACCTTCCTAAAAACCTAAAATAGGTTTATATAGATCTCTCAATTATTGTCCTAGAGTTCTCATTTGAAAAGGCTTCTTTGCGACCTTTTCTCGAAAAACTACGGATCGAGTTAAAGGTGGTGCAACACCGAATCCTGTTAATTGCAAAAAACTCCTTGAATCCATATTAAGCTAGAAATCCCTCTTTTATTTTCTTTTTCTTTATTTCTCCACAAAACCTATAAAAATATATATTAAATAAATACTCAATTATATTACAATAAACTAAATATTGGTAGTGAATTAAACACTGAATAGATGCATAAATATGCGACTATCAGTCACCTTCATTCTCTTGGCCTCAAGAGTGATCAGATCATGCTCAACGCCATCCAAGATGTTTTGTGACATTGGCATCTTTTTCTGATGATACTCACTGTGCTGCTTCCCACTCCAAGTAGCTACTACATTTGCTAGTCTGAAATCACCTCCTGGATTCAGAACTGACTGACTTGGCAACTTTCCATATCCTCCCTTGATCTGGCCCATGAATTCAACAACCTGGCCCATCTGCTTCTTCAACTCGGCAATATCATTCCCTTGTTGAGCTTGAGTGTTCAGCAAAACCTGTGTAGATGATAAAAGCTGTGATAACATCTTGTCATAATTCGGATTGGTGAGAATAGGCTTAGCTGAGGTATTAGTGACGTTGGGAAGTCTTTGCTGAGTCGATTGTTGTTGTTGAAATGGATGAGGCGTAGGATGGTTAAGGAAGCCATCATTGTTCCTCCATTGAAAACCAGGATAATTATGTCTGAACCCCTGATTATAATTTTCATAATTGTTTAACCGAGAGGCGCCTTGGTTATTCTGGAAACTAATGGCGTTGACTTCTTCTGCTACTGGAGCTGGTACATTTTGAGGACACTGATCATTGTGATGTCTATCAAGCAAGCAGATTTCACAAATAGGTATTGCAGGTGGCATTAGCTGAGGTGACTTGGTCTCAAAAATCTTAGTGATCAATGATGTAAGCTTGGCGAGCTCGGCACTAGTGGTTGAGGAAGACACTTCATGAATTTTTCTGCACTGATGTAACGCTATTCCCTCATATTGCTGAGTATTGAGAGCACGTTGGTTCAACAAAGCATGGCCTACTATTGCCGGCTTCTCTAGGAATGAACCACCAGTTGATGTGGCTAGAATTTCTCTCTCCAATGGCTTGAGTCCTTCATAGAAATAAGTCAAGAGGTTGCTTTCGGATATTTCATGTGAAGGACAAAATTCACACAACTCCTTAAACATTTCATAGTAAGCAGAGAAAGACTCATCACTATCTTGTAGGACGCATGTGATCTTCTTCCTTAGATTTGTCATCTTGGACGCTGGAAAGTACTTGATGAGAAACTCCTTCACATACATGTGCCATGTCGTGATAGATCTAGTAGGTAAGCTAAATAGCCAATGTTTGGCCTTCTCTTCTAGTGAAAACAGAAATGCTCTTAGCCTGAAAGATTCCTTTGAAGTTCCAGATGGACACATGGAGTCACACACAAACAAAAATGTAGTCAAGTGTGTGTTTGCATCTTCAATTGAGTTGCCATGAAAGCACAGAAGATGATGTATGATGCCACTCTTCAACTCAAGGGCAGATTGGCCTGCTGCTGGCTGTGGATACACAATTGAAGTTGGGCCAAAGTTACCCAAATTCGAATAAGTTTGCTAACGGATAGACTGCTCAATATTGTTGTTATTATCAACAATCGCTATAGATTCTGCGTCTGGTATCTCTACTGATGATGTAGGGGATGAAGGTGGACTATTCTCAAAAACAGGCAGATCCTGTTCAAACTGAAAGATGACTGTGCGAGATTTGAGTTCAAGTTCACGTGGAATAGGAGTGGACATTCATTTGTTGCCTGAGGTATACATAGATCAAGTGTTAGTATCATCGAAGACAAAAGAAATGCAAAAATGTACTGTACACGAAAATTGTATAAACACCCAAAATGCAAAAACACACTTTAAACGTGAAAACAAATGATATATATAACAAAAATGCAATGCAAATGATACATAATTATAAAAAGCTATGAAATGCAAGTATATATATGCTAATATTATTTCACATGTTGGATTTCTCAAGCTTAAAACATGTTTGAAGCACTTTTCACACAATATCACACTTTGATTTATCATGAATCACACATTTACTTAATCAGGATTTAACTAAATGTATCAAACAAAATTAACCTAAATGATAAAATGGTGTGACTGCATGAGAGAAAATTGTTAGAACCAGCAGAAAACACACGAGTTACATGAACAATCATGAATACAATGACTCATCATTTAGTCTCATGTCCCTAACTTCACATAGGTTAGGGTGCCCGGTGATGAAATTCGAGCATCACAAAATCGCAGGGAAGTTAATGCAACTAAGTATATGCAACGTTAGTTTATTCTTTACAAGTTCAAAAATTTCGACGCTTTAAGCATACATGTCCCTTTTGAGTTCACCAAAGATTTAAAAAGAGTACATGACATTGATTTTTAGGTCTTTCCAAGTACGTGCGACCCGTGCGACCCGTGCGATAAAGTATGAATTCTCAATTGTCCAGCCTTGGTTCAATCGAAAAATATGGCCAGTTAGGGATAGAGAAATATGGCCAGTTAGGGATAGAGATAACTCGAGAGGCGGTATTAATTTCGACAAAACAATCTGAGGCTAATCGGGCCAATGGTATATACTATATTGATGTTATTCTTTCTTAGATCCAGAACCTGTCACCACTCATAACCCATTCTAGACACCATGTCCGATATTCAGCTAAACCCTTTCGAGATTTGCATACTCCCACAAGTCCTTTGTAAACTCCACCCTCAACCTCACGTGTAAAACATGAGGGGTTAAGGAGATAAACAAGAAAAAGAGGCACCATCTATTCCAAGGAGTGAGACTTAATCAATCAAGCATGTAATCAATGTAAATCTAAGATTATCCTTTAACATGTTTAACAATTATTAGATATATGTATATGTATATAAACATCGTTTACTGTTTACAAAAATTAAAATCTATCTAACACATGTTTATTCACATATTGCACAAAATTTATTGGCACATATACAAGGGCATCGAAAATTTGAAGTAAAATTAGCATGTATAACAGGAAATTTACAAGTCAAATTCCTACAAGAAAATTGGTTAGTAATATTCACAAATATAAATTTACATATATACACACAAAAATCACAAACAATTCACAACCTCCGGCAACGGCGCCAAAAATTGATACGAGTAAAACATGCATTAAATAAACACTCAACAAATAAATCAATCATATGCAATTTAAAACCTTTTTGTTATAAATGTAGCATTAGTAAATAGGGTATCGTTCAAAACTGGGGATTGAAGGGTGTGTACAATAATTGTGTAGTAAAAAGGAAGGTAAAAAAAGAGTTTGTTTTAATTATCTAAATTAACCACATAGAAACTTCAAACACATAGCAAAGAATTCTTAGGACTCTAACATGCATCGACTCATAGACAAGCAAACATATAAAGAACCCTAAAAACCCTTACCTTATATTTCGACAAAAATAAAACCTAGTTAAATGTTTACAAGTGATCATCCTATTTCACCTAGCCAATTTTCTCTACCTAATTAAGTTACATGCAAAATTCATGCTCAAGATTTCATAATTAACATGCCATGTGATTTAAAGCTTAACGCCTTAATTTCTAAAAATCTTTGAATAACTTCTAGGCGAGAGGCTTAACGCAATAATCTTAAACTATCCAACGCATTAAGAATAAGACATAACATGCTTCAAACAAAACCAAAAACATAAACGCATGGAAGATAAACTCAAATAAGTATTAAAAATCCAAATAAACACACCAAAAACAATTGTTAAACAAGAAGAAAGCAAGAACAAAAGAGAATTACGGAGTAAAGGTTTCATGGTTACACTTTTGAAATCTCACTTAACGATGCAAACTCCAAGGTGTAGATGATTCCAAGGATGGTGATTCTCACTTGTATGGACATAACGTATGCAAGTGATTCGAGAAGATGATGGATGACGGTGTAGTCGGCTATGCACTCGGCCTTGGTGTTTGAGGGAGAGGTTTGGAGAGTATTTTGGGTAGATCTTAGGCTGAAAGTGATGATCTCAATTAGGGACGAGCCTCTTGTATATATAGGCATTTACAAAGTAGTTTCCTCTCAAAACAAGGTTTTCCTACTCTATCGAGGTAGATCTGGCAGTCTTCAAAGAATCTCACTTTCCTAGAGTTTCAGAACTCAAAAAAAAATGATTTTTAGCTCGTTGGAAAGAAGACTCAAAGATCTTTCCATCAATAGGTTGATTGCCGTTTAACTCCAACTGAACTGTTCACAATCGTCGTTTGAAGTTGGTTGACCTGTATAGGCAGATTCTTTTTTCCTTATTCTCTATGATTTCTTTCTTCTACTTAACTTAGGAATCCTCTTCTTGCCATATCTTGCTCTCCACGAAATTGGCTGATTTGGCCTTCAAGTTTGGACATTTCAAAAGGGCTTCGAATTAATTTGACCCATTTTCATTTGTTCTTCTTCTAAGACCTTCCGGAAGCTTCTAAATCCTAGTCAATCTAGGAAATATTTTCCTAGTCAACAAATGACTTCTTTTTTCTTCTTCAATTTTTTTCTTCTTTCTTCCTTGGGATTTTTGGCCATATTTCATCATCTCCTTTTTTATTGCGTTTTGCGAGCTTGTAGCTTCCTTTACTTCATCTCTTTTGTTCTACACCTAAAAATAACAAAATAAATCAAAACTAATAATACTAAGTAATTAAAAAAGTAAAAATGTAAAGAAAATACATTAATTAATATGCCTAAAATGCATAGATCAACGCTGGCCCCAAACATAACCATCACCAAGAAAATGAAAAGGACGCCACCAACCCTTAAGATTTGGCTCGCCGCCATGAACTGTGAAGAGCGAGAAACAAAAGAAAGTCATGAAAAAATCACACCGGTTGAGAAGCCGTGATGATACTCACAAATCACCAAGCCCACACCGTGAAACTTGGAGCACAAGGTTTTTCGGTACGCCCAACAATTGATTGAAGCACTGTATTAACAAAAAGACATGGCATGAATTTTAAATCTATACTATCTTTTAAACAAAGAGGCTTTGTTTCTCCACTTTGTCCATTTCTTCCTATTATCTCCTTTTAACTTAAGAAAAAATAAATACTTCAAGGTTAAATTAGTAATTAAAAAATTTTAAAAATAAAAAATTAATAAATATCCTGATTTTTCTCACACACTCCCCTTTTTTCTCGGTACAAAACTGTTCCAGTCTCATATAATAACCAACTCTGTGAAGTTAAAAATTATGCACTTGCGTAGCCTGTGGGCATATATATGGCTAGTAAATTTAAATGAGGGCATGTGATGTAAAACGGAGAGAGAAGAAGGAAAATGAAAGAAAAAGGAATAAAAAATTAATTATAGATAAGAGCGAGTGGCATGATGTAAAATTGTAAATCAATTCAAATTGAGAGCAATATAATCTTTTGTGAACAAATTACTGTTCGTCTCTACGTGGGGCTTTAGTATATCAAGTAATACTCTTTATGGGTCACTTGCTTATGATCATAAGTTTGATGGGATCGTTATGCTTGTATGGTAGAAAAGTATGTTGGAAAAATTTAATAATTTCATTTGTCTCAATTTTAAGGTTAATATAGCTTTACAACTAGTTTTTTTAAAAAGAAAAAACATATATAATTTTGTCATATCTACAAGAGTTAATTCTAATTACAATAAGAATATTTCAACACTCCCCCTCAAGTTGATGCATAGATGTCAATCATGCCCAATTTGTCAATCCAACCTGCAAATGCTTGATGTGACAATCTTTTAGTGAGTACATCTGCCAGTTGTCCTTCAGAAGCTATAAAGGGAAACTGTATAACTTTCCTATCAAGGTTATCCCTGATAAAATGTCGATTAACCTCTATATGCTTGGTCCTATCATGATGTACAGGATTATGAGCAATCTCAACTGCAGTTATATTGTCATAGTATAAATCTATGGCCTTATGAAGCTTGAAGCTTAACTCCTTCAATACATTCCTGATCTATAATAGTTCACACACTACATTTGTCATTCCACGGTATTCAACTTCAGCACTAGAGCGGGCAATCATAGTTTGCTTCTTATTATGCCAAGTTATTAAACTTCCAGAAATAAATGTAAAGTATCCAGAAGTAGATGCCATGTTAGTCTTATCTCCTGCCAAATCTACGTCAATGTATCCTGTAACTCCAAACTCATCATTCTTTGAAAATAGTAAGCTTTTACCAGGTGTAGACTTCAAATACCTAAGGATGCGTATCACAGCACTCATATGCTCTTCATTAGGATCATGTATGAACTAACTGACAACACTCACAATATATGCATTATCAAGTCTAGTATATGACAAATAGATCAATGTTCCTACTAACGTTTGATATATGTCCTTGTTTGTTGGATCATGGCCAGAATATAATTCCAACTTGTGATTCATCTCAATTGGAGTATTAGCAAGTTTACAATCCAGCATTCCTATTTCAGCAAAAAGATCAAGCTCATACTTTCGTTGTGACAAGGTGATTTCCAACTTGGATCTTTCAACTTCAATCCCCAATAAATACTTTATCGAACCCAAGTCCTTTATTTCAAACTCTTGGGACAAACATTTCTTCGAATCTTTCATTTCAACTTGATCATCACCTGTAACAGCCATAACATCCATATATACAATCAGAGCGGTAATCTTACCATCCTTGTATTTGATGGACAATGTATGATCAGAGTTACTCTGTCGATATCCAACACTACAAGAAAAGAGGACTTAGACGACGGAACAGTATTAGTTCCGTCGTCTAAGTTACACTTAGACCTCGGAGATTTCTCCGTGGTCCAAGTAACACTTAGACGACGGAGATGTAATTCTCCGTCGTCTAAGTGTTACTTGGACCACGGAGAAATCTCCGAGGTCTAAGTGTAACTTAGACGACGGATGTGAAATTTCTCCGTCGTCTAGGTAAGTACCTGGACCTCGGAGACGTATCCGTCGTCCAGGTTATCACTTGGACGACGTAGAATTACATCTCCGTCGTCTAAGTAACATTTAGACCTCGGAGATTTCTCCGAGGTCCAAGTAAAACTTAGACGACGGAGAATTACATCTCCGTCGTCTAAGTTTTACTTGGACCTCGGAGAAGTGATCACCTGGACAACGGACCGACACGTCGTGGTGTAAGTTCCACTTAGACGACGTACCGACACCTCCGTCGTCTAAGTGAAGCATTATATATATAGGCCATGCCAAACTCTCTTAGCTTCGATCATTCCATTATATTTTCTCCCGTGGGGAATTTTTGAGATCGAAGGAGAAGGAGAAGGCCGGATTAGGCTAGGCCGGGGCTAGAAATTAAAGGATCTCCGGTGTTCGATCACTAGCTAGCTTAATTAACTGCAGATATCGAGAAGGCGAGCAGGTACGTACGTACGTACGTAGGCAGTTAAAATTTGCATGATTAAATATATATATATATATTTAGGGAAACCGTACGTACGTACATACATGCATGAATGTTAATTAGCTATATATACAGATTAAATTACGTACGTAATTTGATGGATCGATGTAGATCGAGTACGTATAATTAATGGTAAATTAATGGACTAATATATATATATGTAATAATTATTTAATTATAATATTTTGTAGCAGTATGGACAAGAGTTGGATGAAGTTAAAGAATAGATGTGATGTCCGGTATATGGATGGAATTAGCGAATTTGTGAATTTTGCGATAGAACATGGTCATGGAAAGAAGCGTTTCAGGTGTCCGTGCCAGAAATATCTTAATTGTCAGTATGCGGAGGTTAATGTTATGGTGCAACACCTGTACGAAAATGGTATGATGTGGAGTTACACTACATGGAGCGAGCATGGTGAAGCAGTAGAGTTCAGCGCAGCAGACTTCAGCTCAGGGTACAGTTACCATGGTGCCTCATCCAGCGGCAGTGGTGCCGGACCCCCAGCTTGCAACCCAACTGCAGATTTGGTCCATGATGCGTTTCCGGGATGTAGTCATGGCGGACACCAACACCAAGACGGAGGTTACAGTACCACCAATGAGCATGATGACACATTCCCCGCAGCTAGCTTGGCCACTGACACCAGTGAGATGGAAAAGTACAACCGGATGCTACTTGAAGCGCAGACCCCGGTGTTCCCTGGATGTCGAGAGAATGTGTTGCAATATGTGATGGAGCAAATGAAGATAAAAGTGAAGCACAAAATGTCAGTGAGTGCTTTTGACGAAATTCAGGAGCAAATATGTAAGTTGCTTCCTGATGATCACAATCTTCCTAAATCTCATTATAAGGTTAGAAATATCCTGAGCAGCCTCGGCCTAAAGTACAGGATAATTGACGCATGTCCGAATGATTGTGTGCTATTTTACAAAGAGTATAAAGAGTTGGACTATTGTCCCGTATGTGGCCAGTGCAGATTCCAGTTGAATAGGAAGAGTTCGAAAAAGAGAATTCCTGTGAAAGTTGTTCGATATTTTCCCTTGATTCCCAGATTGCAGCGCCTGTACATGTCTCTACACACAGCAGAGGCGATGCGATGGTACGCAGAAAAGCGAATAGATGACGATGTCCTGCGACACGCCGCAGATGGGGAGGGTTTCAAACATTTCGACAGAGAATTTGGAGACTTTGCTTCAGAGGTTAGAAATGTTAGACTCGGCCTATCTACAGACGGATTCAATCCTTGGGGAAGTAATAGCTCCGCCGTCAGCACTTGGCCAGTTATTCTGATGCCGTACAACTTGCCTCCGTGGATGTGCATGAACAAGGAATTTAATTTCCTTACCGTATTAATTCCAGGTCCTAAATCTCCATCGAAGTGCTTAGATGTCTACCTCAGACCTTTGATCGACGAGCTGAAACTGTTGTGGGAAAATGGAGTCCCAACTTATGACAAATTCACTAACACGATGTTCACGATGAGGGCTGCCGTAATGTGGACGATCAGCGATTTTCCAGCGTATGGGATGTTGGCAGCGTGCAGGACAAAAGGATATAATGGATGTCCTATATGTTTGGACGACGTGAACTCTAGTTGGCACGCAGGGAAGGTGTGTTACTTGGGTCACCGTAGATGGCTCCCTCACGACCACCCTTGGCGACAGGATGAAGCTCATTTCGACGGGACGGTAGAGAACAATCCTAAACCCCGTAGTTGGTCGGGCGAAGAGATTTTAGAGAGGTTGAGCTATTTCGACTTTGGTGTGTTGACTAACGACGCGGATGTAAAGAAATGCAATCCAATTCCTCCACATGATCTGAGCTATTGGGATCACAAGAGTATATTCTTTGAACTCCCTTACTGGTCGAAGTTGAAGCTGAGGAACAACTTGGACGCGATGCACATAGAAAAGAATGTGTGCGACAGCGTGGTGGGAACAATTCTCGGTATTAAGTTCAAGACTAAAGATACTCCCAAAGCGCGCAAAGATTTGGAATCAATGAATCTACGTCGTCCCTTGTGGTTGAGGAGGGATAGGAAAGGAGTGTACAACAAGATGCCAGCTGCACCGTACACAGTGAAGCCGACACTTAGACGTTCTGTATTTCACTGGTTTAAGGGCGTTCGTTATCCGGCCACGTATGCAGCTACTATAACTGGAGCAGTGGACGAGGTGCAACACAAGTTTGTTGGTCTAAAGACACATGACTATCACGTTATGCTGCAACGTCTGATTCCAGTGGTAATTCGACCATATTTGCCTCGCGACGTCGTAGAACCAATAGTGGCATTGTGCAGATGGTGGCAGAGGTTATGCGCCAGAGAATTAAAGAAGTCAGATGTCGTGGAATTGCAACAACAAATTGTGCACATCATTTGCAAACTAGAGAGGATTTTTCCTCCTGCTTTCTTCGACATAATGATTCACCTAATGATCCACCTGCCCGAGCAGGTTCTCATTTCTGGTCCGGTCCAGTACACTTGGATGTATCCTCAAGAAAGGTACGTACAACTAATTAATTATACAGGTTTTTCGATTCATAATTTGTTCCACTGGAGATTACTAGCTAGCTATATGCATGTACTTATTTTTATTGTACGTTTGATTAATTTTGTAGACAGCTTGGACAGTATAAGTCATTCGTCAAAAACAGGTCGGCCCTGGATGGCTCCATAGCAGAGACATACCTAATGCATGAGTGCGTTACTTACTGCAACAGGTACCTCAAAGATCCACCACCTCCAACTGCCTCCGATCCCAGTGCCCGCATCAATCTTTCTGTCGTCACCAATGTCGTCCGACCGTTTAGAGGAGTATTAAAGGAAACGTTAACACGGGAAGAACTTATTGAGGCACATTGGGTAGTGTTACGAGACTGTGACGAAGTTGAGCCGTACATGATGTCATACAGGGAGAGGCTTCAGGCGTTATATCCAGACAAGAGTTCGGCGTGGATTGAGAAAATGGTTAAGAAAAAGTTCCCCGATTATTTCTTCCAATGGGTACGTATTTAGTGATTTATATACATATTGAGATCATGCATGTTTAATTTGTAGAAAGTAAACCCTTACATTTTTCCATTTTCGCAGATGATTGATCTGCAAAAATCCGAAAACCACGGGGGGTGGTGGTCTTGGCCAAAGCACTTGCTAGCAGGGAAGCCGATTAAACACTATATTTATCCGGGATGTTTTGTGAACGGTGTGAAGTTCCATTCATTGGCGCGAGATGAAGGAAGAAGAACACAAAACAGTGGGATAGCGGTTGGGAAAGACCCTGATCTATATTACGGAATGATCGTATATGTGGTTCAGCTATGTTACGGGAATGATGTCAACGTTTTCCTATTCAAGTGCAGATGGTTCAAGCGTACAAAGGAAGACCTAGGACTTTTATCAGTCGATACAAACTCAAGCTGGTATGAGGATGAGCCTTTCGCTCTCGCCACCTTAGTTAGGCAGGTGTTCTATCTCGACGATCCGAAAGCTGGTGACGGGTGGAAAATAGTGAACCAGATCTCTCATCGAGGAGTTTGGAATACAGAGACAATTGAAGGGACACCGGCGACGACTGAAGATGCTGCTGAACCAGATAGAGACATTCCTGCCTATCAAGAGCCTAATATTTCTGTCATCCGCTCCGACATAATGGACCTGGTTCAAGACGGTGAACGGTTACCCATGCCTGATGGTTGTACAGATCTAACTGAAGAAGAGATTATTGAGGTAGATGAAGAAGACGTGCAGGATGAGGACGATGACGACAACTCTGGTTATTCCTCGGACGATGTTGAGTACGATGAGGAGGATGAGCAATCGGATAACGGTGATGATGATGATGACGATTATGACGAAGAGTACGGTCACACGACGAGGATCATTAATTGGTAAACCCTAATTTATTATTGTAATATATATATGATCGATCGATGCATCGTAAAAAGGTGAAAGATTTCTATTATGTCGAGACTTTAAGATTCCTCGTCCAGCTTTGGTTGGTTTTATTGTTTTTAAATACTATTTATGTATAAATTGGATTAATTATGGGTCCCTATATATGATTATATATATTGACTTGTGATAGTATTATTGAGAGCACAAATTTTGTACGTAGTCCCGGCCCCTCTCTTTGCTTTCAACTTCATCGGTGTATTCTCTGATCTTATTAAAAGTAAGCTGAAGCTGCTCTACATTTCGCTCAAGCAGCCCTTCAAACCCTAAATCCTCGACACTAAATGTAGCATGATCGGATCGATCGATCATTTTTTTAATTATATTCTTGAATGAGAATAATTGAACGAACATACAAATGACCGGGGACGACCTAAACCCTAAACCCTACGGCCCTAACCTCTGAATTCAGGGTTTTACACTTGGACGACGGAGACAGTCATTATCCGTCGTCTAGGTACACACTTGGACGACGGAGAATGACTGTCTCCGTCGTCCAAGTGACAAACCCTATACCCTAAACCCTAAGGACCCCTAACCCCTGAATTCAGGGTATATTCACCTGGACGACGGATACGACATTCTCCGTCGTCCAAGTACACACCTGGACGACGGATATTAGCGTCTCCGTCGTCCAGGTGTGTACTTGGACGACGGAGAATGTCGTATCCGTCGTCCAGGTGTAAATTTCGTAATTTTTTCTAAGACAACGACCATCTAGACCATCTTCGAATGCATATTCTTTTCGTCAAGACTTTAGAGTAGTATATTCTTGGTGTGTGAGATTCGACGGTTCGAAAATCGGAGTTGCGAAATGTCCTGTATCCACGTTTCCGGTTTGTGAAATTCTCGGTTTTGCGGTTGACTGTGCCGATGAAACCCTTCCCAAACTTATTATTTCCTGGTCCTTTATAGTAATTATATATTATGTTACGACGAACATATCCAACGGTTGTTTTGTCCAAATTCAATTTCGTTAGTACTCTGCTGCAAATCAGCAACTACAAGTGAACACTAAAGTCTTAAAGATTAGTCGATACTTAACAACTTTCAAAACGTAAAATTATTCGGCGGTTCAAATTTATCTGTTTATATATACGATGCGTTCATCGATATTGTACGACTATTTCACTCGAATGACAGATCGCTAAATTCCTAGCGAATTAATTTAAATATTTTTTTTTGCATAATTTGAACCTAGACGACGGATACGGTCATTTTCCGTCGTCTAAGTGTTCACCTGGACGACGGAAAATGACCGTATCCGTCGTCTAGGTTCAAATTACCATGGCGGTTCGAATAAAATTTTTATTATTTTTCGATGTAAATATTGACTTGGACGACGGAAAACGACATATCCGTCGTCCAAGTCGAAATAACATGGCGGTTCGATTTGCCGCCTCAATTTTCGGCGCCGCTTGAAATTCCACTTAGACGACGGAAAACACTGTTTCCGTCGTCTAAGTCAACATTTATGGCGGTGAAACGGCCCGCCCATTTATTTGGCGCCGGTTCGAAAAAATTTGACTCTTCACTTAGACGACGGAAAACACTGTTTCCGTCGTCTAAGTGCACTTAGACGACGGAGAATAGTGCTCCGTCGTCTAAGTGAAACTCTATAAATAGGCCGAGCCTCATCTTCTTTTCCTCATCCCTTACAACTTTCTCTCCTCCATCTCCTCTCTCTCTCTCATTCCGGCGATTCTCCTCCGGCGACGCTCCGACGACATTATTTCCGGCGTGGTTCCTCCTCTCCGACGACACAACTCCGGCGATTTTCGCAGAAAACTCTCGAAAAACTCCGATTCGGTAAATTTCTATTTTTCCCTTATTAAAATAATTTTTTTTAATTAATTAGTTTTAAATATTTCTTAAATGATTATTTTAATGTTATTTATTAATTATTGCTATTAATACTAATTAAATGAATAATTGTAAATTTATTGTTATTAATTATATTTAGATTAATTATTGTTATTAATTAAATAAATGATTACATATTGTTATTAATTAATTAAATGGTAAATTATTGTTATATATTAATAATAATTAAATGAATAATTGTAATTACTTGATAATTTATGAAATGAATAAATATTATTGTAATTATTTATTAATTAGTTGCATAATTAAATAAATATGAGATTAAATTAATTAGTAGTACGTGTTCGATTTAAATTTAGTACATAGGCTTGGTGTAATTAAGTCGCACTCTTTGGAATAGATAGCGCCTCTTTTCCTTGCTTATCTCCTTAACCCCTCGTGATGTGTGGATTTCATCACCGCACACCATAACCTAAGTGAAGTTATGGACACGAGGTTGAGGGCGGAGTTTGCAAAGGATTTGAGGGAGTGTAAATTTTCGAAAAATTGGCCGAATGTCGGACATGGTGTCTAGAAACGGGTTATGACTGGTGACAGGATTTGGACTAAGAAAGACTTTTGTCGAAATTAGTCCTGCCTCTCGCGTTATCTCTATCCCTAACTGGCCATGTTTTTCGATTTAACCAAGGCTGATTAATTGAAAATTTACACTTTATCGCGCGGGTCGCACGTCCATTGAACGACCGAAAATGCCAAGCTAGTGTACTCTATTTAAATCTTAAACGTACTTAATTAATTAGCGTAAATTTTTAAGTTGTAATTATTATGGTAAGTAGGTACGCGTATTTTAACACCGTACTCTTAGGTTTAAATGGCTCCGCCAAAGACCACATCCGGCAAGAAGAAAGCCCAACAGGAGTCAGAAGATGAGATGCTCCAAATGTTGGCGGCCCAAGTCGGTTGGGTTCAACCGCAGGACGACGCCCTCAATCCGGGGCCTTCTGGGGAAATTCCCTCTGCCCCATTTCTCTCAAGCGGTGATGACGTCGACCCCTTTTCAACTCCGACGCCCGGTACCGCTTCAACGGGAAGTACTCAGGCGTCTTCGATGGCCGATTCTATCATGTACAGCGCCCGCCGTAAGCAAAGGAGGGCCCCCACTGACCCCCAACCGAAAAAGACTCGGGGTCTCGTTAAAGGTGGAAAGGCGGAGAAAATTTGCAAGGCGACCAGGAGCAAGATCGCCTTGCCCTACGACGAATTCACCGGTGGCCCTCCCACACCTCAGCTAGCAAGTCTCTCGGCTCATAGCATTGGGTCGATTGTTCGTAACCGGGTTCGTATCACTGCCCCTACTTGGAGGGAGGTGCCGGATTCGGAGAAGGCGAAAGTCTTTAAGGATCTTTCGGTACGTAATACGTACAATTTTAGTTATTATATACTATTTTTAATATTAGTTATATATAATTTTATAATATATACGATTATAATTTCCAATTTATTTCTGATAGGAACAATTTGCGGTGGATCCGGATCCGGCGATGTTGAGGCATATCAACCAAACCGCCAACAACATCTTCAAAGATTGGAAGTACAGGCTCCATCAGTACTTCCGAACTAACGGTCCCGTGCCTCCCCCCGAAGAGCTGCGTGGGGATAGAGAAGATGAGTGGGAGTGGTTGTGTAACCACTTTGCCGATGAGCAATTTCAGGTGTTAATTTACTTTTTTTATTTCAATTAAGATAATTGAATACTCTAAATTTTAGTTACTTATAAATTTTTTAATGATTTCATTATGTTGTCTAACAGAAATTCTCCGGTGTCAACAAAGCCAACCGGGGGAAGAAGGACAAGCACCATACTTCCGGCGCCAAGCAACTCATTCAAATTGCCAAGGAGCACAGGGATAAGGGCTCCAAACACCCTTATCTCGATGCAAGCGTAAGCGCGTACGTGACGTCTGGGCTCGATAATGAAGCGAGTCAACGCGGCGTAAGTCATATATATATATATGTGTGTGCGCTAATAATTATAGTAATTATTATTTAAATATTATTTCATTATAATAAATTTATTATTCTTTTGTAGGCAAGAGTGATAGATCGTGCGCAGGAAGAATTGGCTAACACTCAGCTTGCGTTCCCAGATGTGCCGCTAGAAGACCTGCCTCCTCTATCTGTGGAGAGCCAAATAGCAATTGCGGATGAGGTCTACGGTCGTAGAGCTGGCAAGGAGGTTAGGCACTTCGGGCCTAAGGTGGTTCGAGATTTGTCGACCTCTGAGTCATCATCTACGGGAGGTTCGGGGCGGCGGAGAAGTTCTCAAGCTGCGGCAGCCTATGAAGAGGCTCGAATCGCACGGGAGGAGAATATTGCCATGCGCCAAAGAATGGACCAGCAAGACGAGCGAATAGCCCAACTCATCGCCCTTATGCAACAAGCTCAAAGACAATGTCAACCTCCTCCGAACCCATTCCCCGACGACGACGACCCGGCTGGAGGCGGAGGACGAGGCGGCGCATCTGCTCCTCCAGTGTTTTAGCTAGCTAGTAGTTTATTATTTCGTTTCTTAATTTCCGCATTACGAATAATATTTTCATTTTTAATTATGGGTTTTTTCGATTATGTATGTACAAATTAATTTTAATTATTTTATTAATTTAGTGTATTTAATTAATTTAATTAATTTTTTTTCAATTAATATTAATAATATTTTTGAATTTAATTTTTTTTTAAAAATTAATTTTTCACTTAGACGACGGAGACATTAATCTCCGTCGTCTAAGTCCCCACATGGGCCACGGACGTTGTTAGCTTGTCCGTGGCCCAGGTGGTGACTTAGACGACGGAGATTAATGTCTCCGTCGTCTAGGTGACTACCTGGGCCACGGAGAAGCTAACAATCTCCGTGGCCCAGGTTGTGACTTAGACGACGGAGATTAATGTCTCCGTCGTCTAAGTTCCTACCTGGGCCACGGAGATTGTTAGCTTCTCCGTGGCCCAGGTAGTCACCTAGACGACGGAGACATTAATCTCCGTCGTCTAAGTCACCACCTGGGCCACGGACGTTCTCCGTGGTCCAAGTGACATAGACGACGGAGACATTAATCTCCGTCGTCTAAGTCACCACCTGGGCCACGGACGTTCTCCGTGGTCCAAGTGAACTTGGACGACGGAGATTAAATTCTCCGTCGTCTAAGTACTTAGACGACAGCACTTGGAGCACGTACCTTGGACGACGGATTTTCCGTCGTCCAAGTACTTAGACGACGGAGACTGTCACTTAGACGACGGAAATGCTCCGTCGTCTAAGTCACTTTTTCTTGTAGTGCAAACTTCTTCATACCTCTAGAGAACCTCCCAAACCAAGCTCTTAGAGATTGCTTCAAACGATTTCTTTAGTCGACAAACCTTTCCAACATCACATGGCCTACAGTTGACACCCGGAAGGATGTTCATGTACACTTCTTCTTCCAATTTTCTATTCAAGAAAACATTCTTTACATCAAATTGTTATAGTGGCCAATCATATCGAGTTGCTAAAGTAATGAGAATGCGTACAATACAGATCTTTGCAACTAGGGCAAATGTCTCATGATAGTCTTGTCTCGTTCCAGGTTCAATTTTTGACGGGTTGGACAGGTTTCCTGTATTATTTTCTGCCCGATTTTTAGCTTCGAGTCTCATTTCCAATCTCTCTAATTCTTCAAATTCCTACAAATTCAGTTGATTTCGTTTACATACATTTCTCTCCTCCTGAGGAGAAGACTCTGAAACTCCTCCTGAGTAATAAGGCTCAGATTCATGAAAAGAAACATCCAGAGAAACATTCATTTTGTTCAGATTTGGATCATAACAACGGTAAACTTTTTGGAAAAGTGAAATGTTTGCCAAAAGTTTCAAATTTCTACCGGCTAGATATAAAATCTTTTGTAGTATATTTTGTATTAGTGACTTGACTGTTTTGGTTCAAATTACTTTAGGGAAATTGTATTGTGAGTGTACAAATTTTAAAAAGGGTAAATTTTTGTTTACCTACATGTGGTTTGCCATCAATATCATTTTACTATCTGACTTTTTGAATTTTATCATTTTACTATTTATAGTTTGCCATCAACTTCAGTTTATTACCTAACTTTTCTTTTTTAATCATTATAGTATTACCTTAACTTTTCGATTGTAATCATTTTAATACTTCAACTTAATATTTTTCATCACTTTTAACTTCCTTTTAGTTTATGTGTTATGTTTAAAATTGAAAAATCAGGGAGTACAATGATCAATTTTAACAAGTTTAAGTAGTGAAATGATCAATTTCGACAAGTGAAGTAGTTATCACGTTTGCCTCATCATAGGTAATAAAATGAGGAAATTTGAAAAGTGAAATGAGCTGATGTTGTTTGCCCCTTTAAATATAAACTACACTAGCTGAGAATCATAATAGATAGAAACAAGGGGGCAGCTCTATTAGTCAATGAAATGACCATAATCTTGATTCATTGAGCCTAGCCTAAAAAAACAATCTCTCTTACTTACGATGACACAAAAGATGCTATATACATTCTTCAAAGCTAATGAGTACCCTCAGTCACATATGCATGTTCAAAATGGGGTATGGCGTGGATTCGGAGAACTAATACCGATAGGATGGGGGTAGACGTACAATCTTCGATAATTTCTTTTTTTAGAATGAGGTGAAAATGAAGTCCATCGGAAATGATAATAAGATAAAGAGACAAAAGAGTATCTAAAATACAACTACAATTCTACAAAAAGAGTTCAAATTACTACAATTATTACAAAATTTAATCTCAATTTGTGAAAGGATAATCCTCCCACTCAGGTACCTACGAATAAGTACTAGAACAGTAAAATCGAGTTTTGTTTAGATTTGATGCAGGGTGCAACCGTGCAACCCTACAAAGTTACAGTTGTACCAACTAGCAAATAGTATCGGAGTTTTAGTGGATAACAATTTCGTTTGCTTTTGATTTTCTTTTCTTCCTAAAGATTTTGACATTGAAGATTTTTAACATGAATACTAGGTTGGTGCAAAGGGCACGGGAAAAGTGGGGGGGTATGATTGCACCAAGTTAAACGTGAATCGTCTAAGAATGGACCATGTACCATGAATCTGTATGCATCAGTGCTTGCCTAACTGCTTAGTCAAGATCATGCGCATGAATTTGGCTTTACCAATCTCGGGAATCACTCTCTATTTTGGATTAATTTTATCGATCCTTTGATAATGAGGTTTCAGCAAAGAGCATCTGAGGACTTCTGTAGTTCCACCCCCATTTCATCACACGTGAAAAGGGTATAGGTTAATTAATTGGTTTTCGTATTTGACACTTGAACCAATTTTCTTTTATGCGATCGATTCAAAATTTCCTTTCAATGTTTATAGAAAAGAATGGAAGAAGATTGATGTTGGAAATAACCTAGCAGCTTCGATTCATTGTAGTTCATGACTTCATGTTCTTAGTCTTCTACTTTTCTTATCATCCATATACTTTTTGAATGGTCATAATTAGTTGACATGTGTTTATATTAATTAGCAGATCTCTCTTTTAACTAGTGTAATCTTGCTGATAGTCGTTTTCTATGTTGCTTATGGGGATGGAGACACAAAGATGGATGCAGGCATGTAGCTAGCTGCTGAAATTTACACCAAGGGGGGTTTTAGTGTTTGTTTAATTGTATATAATTAAGTGGAGCAGGTGAATAGACCGAATTTATGAAGATTATGGCTATTTGGAAATGTATAACAGCATCTCTAACAATATCCACCCGTAATGTTATAATTTTGTTCAAAAATTGATCTCAAATTTAATTTAACTAATCGATTTTTAAAAGTTGTTCCAACAATATTATTTAAAATTAAGTTATATTTTAATAAATATTTAATTTTAATTGGTTAATTTTAACAAAATTATTAAATGTATATAATTATTAATTATATTTCAAACATAAAAGGAAATAATTTATTACACTATTTATTATTCTCATTACCCACATTCTCAATTTTTGATATAAAAATAGGAGATGAAAATTTGAAATTTAAAAAATTTCTAAAATAAAGAATGATATATATAGCAAATTTGTTAAAACAAATATTGAGAAAAATTCTTATATTATTGGTGAAACTCACGTTAAGGATCTACTGAAGTTGCCTTGAAGAACAAGTCTCACTTACTTGACTGGTGGGCAATGACTATGCATTAAATGAAATCAGCACCCTTGCAAAAGAACATCAGCATGAACTTGATTTGAGAAATTGGAGCAAAAGATGTCCTTCTAGTTCAAGAATGATTTATATGTTAATTTGCATTATATAGGGATTATAAGCTTCCAATTTTATGGTATGTTCATTTACGAAAAGTTAGGCTCGTCCATTAATTATCACTTGATATATACATCGTGATATTTATTAGTTATATCAAATCGTTATACATTCGTTTAAATTTAACGGGTTTTTTTTTTGTTTTATAAATGTTTAGTCCAACAACTAACTGAAAATTTTAGAATGGTACCAAATTTCTCTTGCATAGTCAATGTCATGTGAAATTGACCGAAAATTTTCTGGCATTTAATTGACTTGATGAATTATAGCCATGAGAATCCATACATATGCGTACAATTTAACTTTCTGCTGTAAGGGTAATGCTATTGCTGTTTTTAGTGAAAAGATAGAAAGAGTTTATTCGATCACCAATGCCATATTTATCCCATACGAGGTCTTTTCCTAGAAGCTCCATATAGCTATGAAACATTTTAAAGATGCCTATACTGGGTTCTCTATTTTCCACTCCAAATAGAAGTTGTCTCTGTCACGCACATGAATCCACATTTTTCTGGAGGACTTTTAAACTTGAACAAAGAAAGTAGAATCTTAGTTTTGATGACTTATGGAAAATAACAGATCATCATCAAGCTAGGGGCTCTGAATGTAGACCTTTCAAACATCAATTTCGAAAGGGTGACTGATGGTTTTGTACATTTGGGATAACATTGATTTTGATTATACAAAATATCAAAATCATGACACAGTTGATACAAGAAGTAGTTAAGCCAAGTTCCAAGTTCATACAAAACCATGTCATTTTCATTCGGGTACCGCTGCAAATTAATTAAGAATTTTAATTTGCACATGAATCCCGGTGATATTTGTGAATATTTATATAGAGACGGTAAACAAATGTAATGGGAATAATACCTCTTTGCAATTTCAAAAGCATGCATATTTGTAGTTTGTACGTGGTTTCAATTCACTAATTATTTTTTTGTTAAATTAACCATATATGAGCGATCGTGAAAACCTAATTTGCATGCATGTATAAGTTCGCAAAGATCGATAGTACTAACAAAAACTCGATCAAACACATGTGATTAAAAGGGTAGGGTGTTACTCTGTCCACAAAAGAGCAAAAACGTACAAATCAGAAAGGGTGTTACATGCAAATATATGCATCGTGTTTATTTAGTCCATAAAGACTCTTTAGTCTATCAATTATGACGACACTACTTTTAGCGTCCCATGAGATTCGAATACTTAATTTTTATGCATGAGTCTATGTATGAATCCGTTCTGCTCATAAATTCCTTAAAATTAAGCTAACTCAGATGCTGCAAGGCAAAAGAACAAGGCAGAAATCAAAGGGGAAATGACCAATGGAAAATATACAAACAACATCTCTAACTGGGAATCTGGCATTCGAATAGCCGGACACGTCGATTTTTTTCCCCGCAGATAAATTGTAAATGACATCAACATTAAAAATCATCTTTGACTTGGCCGCCGGGATGCGATTGACCCATGTGCTGTAATTCATCCACTTGTGTCGTACCGAACAACAATACAATAATGCACAAACAAATAAAATATAGCCTCCACAATTATATAATATTATCCACCTGATTTCTTTGTATAGACTCCACAATATAGCTCTTAATCTGTTCTTTGTTTAGAAACTTCCTTTTTGTAATATCATAATTTTTCTTTTTCTTTTATTGTATCTGTTACAGTAGTTTATTCGATTTACATTTAAGAATTAGAGTTTCTACGTTCAAAATTTTCTGGATGTAATAAGTTAGCTACTTGTCAATACTTCATTTCGTGTATAAAATACTTATTCATTGAATTCTTTGCTGAAGCCAAAATCTTAATTATTGATTATTGAGTACATTGCTAATTTAGCTATCCTTAATTTTTTATGTGTAGTAAATTATCACCTTTACTTTTTTGTGGGCTCTAATTTTGATTATCCTTCCTCCACCACTTATTGGAAATAATAATTTTCTTGGTCATTTTAGCTTCTGACTATTGGATATAGTGGCCCCACCAGGTCCTCTGGATCTTTTGGAATTCTATACTTCCATATACTTGCATAGTATATATAGGCGAAGAAGAGGCTCCAAACTATAGCTGAACCAACATGGTATATTGAAGAAACCAGACTATGAATAGCCACACAATCTCAAACACATTCCAAAAAGAAGACACAAACACCACCTTCGATCTCCAAATGAATTACTCTTACTTCCACTCCCCAAATTCAGATACATCCTCCAACTTCTCTTGGGAAACTCCAGAATTTGGCAATACTACTTCTTCTCTTCCTTTCAATGAAAACGACTCCGAAGAAATGCTTTTGTTTGGGATGCTTTCCAAGGCCACTACCCAAGAGGTAATTACAGAAATACGCAACTCCGCTTCTTCGTCAAACCCTATCAAGGATGAAGAAGTCAGTTCCGATTCCGCAACGTCCGAAGAAAATAAAACGAAAAGCTCAAAGAAGCAGCAGGGGAAGTCCTACAGAGGAGTCCGAAGGCGGCCGTGGGGCAAATACGCGGCGGAGATAAGAGACTCGACTAGGCACGGCATAAGGGTTTGGCTAGGCACATTTGACAGTGCCGAAGCCGCTGCTTTGGCCTATGATCAAGCCGCTTTTGCCATGCGTGGCGCCGCGGCTATCCTCAACTTTCCGGTTGAGAGAGTCCGGGAGTCTCTTCGTGACATGAACTGCGCTACGTCGGATTTAGACGCCGGGTGTTCGCCGGTGGTGGCGCTGAAACGGAAGCACTCCATGAGAAGGAAAATGGGGAACAAGAAGAGTAAAATGGAGAGAGATGTGATGAGGTTAGAGAATGTGGTAGTGTTTGAAGATTTAGGAGCAGATTACTTAGAACAACTACTGTCGACTTCATCTGATCAGATCACTACTTCTACCAAATGGTGATCTAAGCACATACAATTTGCATTTTTTTTTTTTCAGATAGATCAATCTCTCTGTAAATCTATCACTTCGAAATCCTTTCAATATCTTTAGATCTTCTTTTCGCGTGAAGTAACCAAAAGGATCGATAATGAAGGGGTTAAGTATCGTATGTAAATGCTAAATTTTGAAAGCCACGATCTTTTAAAGATTTTGAGGTGACACTATGTTGTTTTGAACTTTTGATCACCTTTATTATGTAAATATAGTCGACTATCTAGCTTTATTTTGCCATATCGTACACCAAATGGTTTTCCTTCTTTGGACCCATGCAGGCGTGGAGAACAAGAAATTGACAACTATGAACTTAACCATTTGAAGTTAAATATCAAGCTAGTACTTGCAATACCAAAAGTCGTATAATATAGTTATATGACGAAATTTTAATCGTTTCGTGGTCTAAGTGACCGTTAGAGAACGGAAAAAAATTCATCGAACAAGAAAAAATTTCGTCGTCTAGGTTGACCTTAGACGACGAAATTGATTTTCGTCGCTCAAGAAATGTCTGAGATCTAACTTAGACGACGGAAAACATAATTCATCATCTAAGTATAATATTTTAGACGGCGAAAATGTCTTCATCACCTTAAAAGACACACTTAGACGATAAAAACAAACTTCGTCATCTAAGTGAAAAATTAGACGACGAATATTTTCATTTCGTCATCTAAGAACATATTCTAAACCTAAACTCTAATCCTAAACCCTAAGCCTTAAACCCTTTCCCCTAAACCCGGAAATTTTTAGATGACGAAACCATTTTTCGTCGTCTAAGTAGTACTTAGACAACGACATTCAACCACTTTCGTCGTCTAAGTAGAGTTTCACAATCTGACTTCTAAAAGTACAACCATGTATACCATCTTAAAATGTGTATTTTTTTATCGAGGGCATAGAGTAAACAATTCTTGGACTGTGAGTGTCGACGATTCGAAAATCGGAGTTACGAAGATTCGTATATCAACGTTTCCGTTTCATTGAAATTTCAGTTTTATAGTTGACTATGTCAATCAAACACTTAACAAACTTCGTATTTACTGCGAATAAAAAAAGAAATACGACTAAGAAAAACCACATTTTGTTGACACATAAGAAATTGTTATCAAGGATTCACGCAAGAGGCAGGGGGCTCACAATTGTTTTACGATCTTCAAACAAAGGCCAAATTTATACCTATGTAAACATCTTTTATGTACACATACCAATTTCATTATGTTTGGGCCCAAAATAAATATTCTTTATTTTGTGGATTAGTTACGATCTTTGAGCCGACGTTTGGTGGGGGAAAGAATCTTGAATGATCTAGCAAGAGGTTTTACGAGGTTTTACGAAACACTCTGGAGATTGTTGCAGTAGAAGGGTCAGGGTCGACTGAGGTGGAGATTGATAAGCTTGGGAGACCTAGCAAGAGGTTTTACGAAACACTCTGGTCGAGGGTGTTGATCACGACATGTAAAGTGGCCATGGCAGCAACGAGGTTTTTGTCTTGTTGGGGGTTGACATCCTACGACAGTTGATCAGCCTATTAGGAGGTTGGGAGTCAAAATATGCGTTAAGAATGAAGCGTTGAAGGGACACTTACCGGAGGCGAGCAAGGCGGCGGAGTTGCAATTTCTATACTGGTTTCTGCAGCGGGAGTCTCATAGGAAGTATGCACGGGAGTAGGGTCCGTCGGGGTGGAAGAGCTTGAAGCCTCCGCATTGTGAGTAAAGGACGTGACGTCCTGGTTGACACAAAAGCCACTTAGTGAAGAAAGTATGGACAGAGGAATAAGTGTAGTAAATTTTTTAGGAATACCTACCACAGAACCTGGGCGTGTGTCATCTCTCGCCTGAGTGTTTCTCGCATGATTTTCACTCGCTAGTTGTTCACTCGTTGGGTCTCCCCTTGCCTGTTGCTGACCGCTTGGGTTGTTTCCATTTGTTCTGGTTCCACGGGAATACTGCTCATTGGGTGAAGGATTTCCAAGTTCCCGACCTCCTTGTTAGTATCAACTTCCCTTTCAAGGGGCAAGTTGACCGAAGGGTTCTCCTCAGAATGGAGCTCCTCAAGAATTACATCCTGCATCAATTTAGGTTTAGCCGAAAGGTGCAGTAAAAAGGTTACCTCAGTACGTAGTCGCCATCATGGGTATGTCTTGGGCATTTTCCTCAAGAGACAACAGAGCCGACCCTGTAAGAGTAGTCTCAGGTAACTTGCTTTCATTATTATCACCCCATTCCTCGCTTATAGTAGGAGACTGTGGGATGACAAGGTTGGCCAACCTGATGAAAGTGGGTTCCCGATACTGGTTAGCCTAGTGAGTTCCCGTTGTTCTGTCATCTTCTCCAATCTCCTCGTCTCCTTTTTCTCCGACATTAGATGGGGGATTGGAGGAAGAACCAATAGTTGGGCGACGACGCACCAGGTGTGTCTCGTCATCCTCTTCCTCCTCAGAATCATCAAAGACGATGGTTCGTCGCCGTTTTGGCCGTCCCTTGAAAGGACCCAACCCTAGACTAGTAATCTAGGATCACGTCCAAACGACAAGACCTAAATTACGAATTTCTGTAAAAAAAAAATGGACATAACTTCCTATTTGAAGTGGACTACCAGAAACCTGCAAGAAATTCACACTTCGGATTTTCAGCAAACAATACCGTGGACCATCGATGTCCATCTGGATTTCTCAATAAAGTGTGGAAAGTAAATTAATTAAAATGCTGAAATAATAATACAGAATCTGAAAATTCATAATTAGGTAATTCTAACAATTCACTACAAACACTGAAAATATTTACATCATTAGTGTTCAGAGCGACTTCTAGGAGCCGAATAAAACATAAGAAAATAAACTACTAGTGGCTGAAACCTACAAGAAGGTAGGATAACCCGGTGGACTCAAGCCTCAGAGAATCCAAAATTTAGCTCAAGAGAAGAACTGCAATCTGGATGCGGAAAACCCAAAAGCCCAGAAAAAGGCAGATAAAAACATAAAAACGTTAGTGTGAGTGGACAAAAACTCATAATTCGTATAAAATAATAAAATATTCTATCTGTGTCTTTCTGCTGATTTCAGAGAAATACAGCAAATTCAAAGAAACTGTAAACTGAAAACAATGGAGGCGCTCACCCAAGCCTGAGTCGGATAACTGTAAGAAAATAAATGTGATGGGATCGTTCCCAAGCCACCTAACTTGAGTCGATCTGGGTCAGACGAGGTCACCTAACCTCCCCTGACTAAACTATCTGGTGATCAGCTAAATCGCTAAAGCATCGATGCAATAAAATAAACCATCACAATAAACCTCCAAATTTAAAATCTCTAAAATAAAACTGTAACACATACTGTATAAAATAAGAACTCGCTATAGCTGTGAAAATAAAGTTTCACTCACCATACTATGTTGGGATATTCATAAAGTCGTAACCTGTTAATCGGCGCAACAATTATTCGACATGGCCCGCTAACTCGTAATCCTAAAACTATGATTATTATTAATATTTACTCATCAATATTGAACACCTAAGCTCGTAATCCTATGAGTAATAATGTCAAAAATCTCGCATTCTCGAAATACGTATTTTTCGACTAAAAATGCACTTAATCGAATTTAGAATTCAATTCCTTACATTCCATCACTATAACTAAACTTTGGAGTCATAACCTAAATCTCAAATATCGAGCGATTCGAGTTTAAATCGATAGTTGGATCGTCCATTAATAATATCGTGAAATTAATTAATTATTATTCGATTAAATACACGTTTAAATTAAACAAGTCCAGATCCAACCAAGAACCTCACCATTGCGTTCGGCGCAAAATTCTGAGCGGAACGACATAAAATTTTGGTCGAAAATTCCACCTTGCCAGAGCTCCACCATGCAAGGCGACGCACGGGGCCATGAACCACCGCCGGCGACGGCCGGAATCCCACCGGTACCAAATTGAGCAACCTGAATACCAAAATGTTCATCTCAACAAGCCCAACAACATTAATGAAGGACACGATATCAAATTCTAACCGAAAAACATCCAATTTACCGAAAAACTAGAAAACCCAACCGAAAATTCAAGTCGTCTGATCGTCGGAATCCGTCCACGGCAAGTCTCTCGAGACTTCAAAACCTCCATAACCTCGACGTCCAACGCCACCGTCACAGTCGCTGAGAAATTTAACCCAAAATCGACCGATTTCACCACCTCAATTCTCCCTCCTCCGACCACCAACGTTGGAGATTCACCCACCAAATGAAAGAGGAGAGAAAACCCAACATTTTTCACCAAAAGTTTTGGTCGGAGATGGCCGAAATCTGTCGTGCCGTCGTCGTCGCCTTTGAGGGCGATTCCAGGTCAGGGAACTCGGTTAACGCCGAGTCAACCCGGTTTCCAAATATGGAAACTTATTACTTTCCCAAAATGGAAGCCCGTATTTATACCCACGATTTTGCGACAAAAAGTTTTCCAATATTTCCGTAAAATTTCTACTGACCATAACTTTTTCGTCATAACTTCAATTTCAACACTTGACATGGCCACAATCTCGTATCGACAAACTTTACAACATTATCCAAAGAAATTTCTCAAAAGACGTCATCGATAAATTCTCGATAAATTGTCAGTGAAAGTTACCAACGGTAAAAACTAATTACCTTCGATGATTAACGTAATTAATTAGCAACTAATCTCATAAGTTCTAATTATCGAGTAATATTGTTCCGGGTCGTAACATCCTTGAACAGAAGTGGAAATACTGAGTATCTAGCATGATGGCTTAATCGACATGTAGATAGGAGGTGACTTACTAAGTGAGTTTCTTCTTCTTCCTTGTTTCTGACCTCTCTTTCAGTGTCAGAGAAAGTTTTTGTGCTTTCTGATTGAAGGGAGAGGGCTTTTTCCTGCCATAAAATAGGCCTGCGTTGACATCCTCGTTGGCATTAGGGTCTTAGAGAAATAGCAGGAATGTAAACACCAATGATGGGGTTGCAAATCAAAGCGAGATATTGCAACATTGTATAGAGACATACCTATGACTGAGTTAGGGTTGCAGGGCACCTTTTTTTGTGGGGAGGGAGTGAGATCATTATGATCACTCCTAAGGACTTCTTTATCAGCCGCACAAGCGAAGAAAGTGGAGAAGCCCTTGAAGATCCTCGCAAACATGGCGGAGGATGAGTTATTCAACACTTCCCAATGGTGAGATTGCCAGAGACTGTAAGTCTTGGTTAATCCAAAGGAAGGCAGAAGCGTTCTTTCAAAGAAAACCTTGGTTGGACATACCACGGTTGGGAATCCGAATTCCTCGTCCGCTGCATCGTCAGGATTGGGAAAGGCGTTGGACCTCCAGGAGGTGTACCAGTTAACTAAGCTAAGTAGGGGAAGTGGAGTACCTTGAACCAAACCAAACTGCCTGGAAAAATGGTTGGGTGCATTGAGCTCATACACCAGAGTTGTGTCTGGAACTCACAGATCCGTGCATGTGATGCTTTGGATAAATAATATCCTGGTTGGCTCAGCTTGGTCTGGAAAAGGACAAAACCCACTGCTCAGCTCTTCTGGGTAGCGTCGGCCTAGGATGATGCTGACTAAATGTTCTAAAAATTTGTCCAGCGTGTAGAAGAAATTGAAGCTGTAAAAATAGGTAAGGGGGTCAGAATGAAGGGGCCTGGTTAGAGTTTTTCCCAAAAGCCAATCTTCCCTGAGTAGTCTCGCCTTGGGATGGTGGAAGATTGGGAAGTAGACTTGCATCCATAGGTCCAGCATCCATAAAGGTCAAGTGACCTTGTACTTCAATGGCTCTAGCAAAATCCACCCTAGGTTGCGGTAGAGGTAAGATATAACTGATATAACTGAATGGTCTCGCCTTGGGGTGGTGGAAGATTGGGAAGTAGACTTGTATCCATAGGTCCAGCATCCATAAAGGTCAGGTGACCTTGTACTTCAATGGCTCTAGCGAAATCCACCCTAGGTTGCGGTAGAGGTAAGATAGAACTGATTGGGCACGCCCAATTCTAACCCTGTCGAACATTGCCACAATGGTCTGGGTCCAGCTCGAGATGATTTTCTCTGGGGAAGTACAGAAGACAAACTTGAAAAGCAATATTCTAAAAAAGCAATTCCTCCTTGATCGCCATCAAGGGGTAGTGCTTCTGCCAAGTGGTGTAGGAATGAGCAAAAGCATTGTGGGCTATACACGCTTTAGCGTTGAGGCCTTAGTAGTTCAAATCGCCATGCTCGTATGGCACAATAGTCGTGGGTAGTCCAAAGATTGCGACCATATCAATCTGGGTAATGCTCATATTCTCACATGGAAACTTGAAAGTGTTACTGCTCGGATCCCAGAAACATATAGCAGCAACGAGAGGCGATTGATTGCCTCCAGAAGGAAGAGAGAAACATAGTTTCAGGAAGGGAGCGATTCTGGCAGCTTCCCATTTCCCGAAGTTAGTTTTGTTGTGGGCTTTGTACCACATGATTTTCTCTTTGAGAACGGTGGGCCATTTTTCCATCTTGCACTCTACGTCTTTACGCTCAAATGGGGCGAATTGCTTTCCCAACGAAAAATGAGGGCTTGTCGACAAATGGGGGCTCATAGGGTTTTGATTAGAGCCGGGTGGATCGGCGAATTGATGAAAGGCCCAAGGTGAGCCATGTTGTTATCTGCTAATCGGAGCGAGATGGTGGAGCTGGGTTTCTTTTAGACAACTATTGCGCGTATGTCGTTGGTAAAGGCCTAGGCATTGTCCTCATTAAGGATGGGGTCAGACCTGCTTTTGTGCGAAGGCATGTTTTCTAGGCTTAGATGGTCGGATTTTGATCGGAAAGTATAAAGCTTTGCAAGGAAGTTTTAGGTACTTTGAAGATCGAGAGGAAAAAGCAGGACTAGTGTTTCGATTTGTGTGCACTATTGTCAGTCGTGTTGCTTCATGTAGGTGTGATATCATAAAGGCGTGACTTTTTAAGGAGGGTGATGTGAAAGGGAGAAACGAGTCAAAAGTTTTTGTTTGGTCCTAGACGATGTTGTGTAATTTCAAACCTCTTCGATTGCGTCTGGGTCTTATCTCAAGCCTTGAGAAACAATGTTTGAGCCCAAAATAAACACTCTTTATTTTGTAGATTAATTACGATCTTTGCGCTGACGTCTACAACCCGCGCGAGTAAAGCTTTCCTAGCTGGGGAAAGAATCTTGATTGATCTTGACAATTTTAGATGGATTGGGAGAAGAAAGGTTTATGATTCTTGGTAATTAGAGTCATTTCATGATATCAATTGCTAGAATATTATGACAGCTACGACGAGTAATTGCATGATGTTTATAAATAGAGGAAATCTTTATGCAATCGGGACGGATAATCAGACATACAATTTGCTCTCGACAAACTCAAGCTCTCCTCGCGAGAAAAACCCTACATTCGGCGATTCAAGAATTCTTAGCAAACATGGTGTGAGGCATTCAAAGATTCAAGGGTGTAACCACCTGTGTTTCTCGACACGCACCAAGGAGATTGCTCAGCTTTGCATCAGACATGGTGTCTAAAGCATCGATTTTCGTGGTTCAGTAACGTGATCATGAAACAAGTTCTAAACCACTAGGTACGAAGAACTTATCGAGCGGGGTTGATGCTCTAACAGCTCCAGTCGCTTCTTAGAAAATCAGCGGCGGTGCTATCGACATTCAACGTTCTGCCCCACGACAATAACACACGTAGCACACTTACACACGCAAAAAAAAAAATACAATTTGAGACTTCGTCGACTTCTTGAGAATTCTGCGGCCAAACACATTCCAAAGTTAATTTGACAAATTTCTTGCTTGATGAAGTGGGTAGGGAACGATCGAGCATTATGCGCAAGACATAGCTTAGCCAAGGGAGCCAGTCTTCCTAAATATCAAAGAAGAATATATAAAGCTATACCAGCTTTGTAAGGCTGTAACCAATTACGAGATGCAACTTAATTGGTTATGATCTGGGGTTGTTCCTCGATCAATCTCACTTTCTTTATATAATTTTGTTCGAAAATTTGTCTTTAAGCATTAATAAGCGCCTATAGTCAGATTCTGTATTTTGTTTGTATCAACTTTAGTTGCCGACGAACTGCGACACGTTGAATAATACTGGATAACTTAGGATAATTTAGCAACCAAACTATGCCATGCATGCAACTCAAATGGATAGAAAAGTAGAACCTTGTGGTTGTGTGGAGAGGAGGAAAAAAATGAGGTAAGCAAGGGACCCAGAGCTTACACTTTGAATTAGTACTGTTTTGGTCCAATTTCAAAGCTAAGAACAAGAAGCTTCACAATCGGTTTGCAATTTCGGTCTTGGCAATTTGGTTGGACCAATATCTGCTACTTACGACTTGTCTAATTTCATCCGTAATAGAATTAGCAACATATTATGTCAGTTTAAATTATGTTTAAGTGGGGTCATTAACTGTACTATAATGACTTGAGAAACATTGCTAGCCGTCTTCTTCTTCTTCCTCTTGTTTTTTCTTATTTCTTCTTTACTTTTGGAACAACTTCTGATTTCTCCTGTATAATCTGGAAATTTAAAGTGTGGTTAATATCATAGAGATTTTATGTGTCATCTCGATCTGAGAACCACCCATATAATATAATGGTCAACAATGATCGATGGTACGACGATGATGATGTTAACATTTTCTAATGTCAAAAATGCAAACTAATTAATTGATCTCTTATAGAAGAAGCAGTGCTATATATGTTCCAAGCAGCTAGGTTATTTCTATTTCATGTTTAGGCCACGAAGAACATCATGTTACAAACAAGATTGGCTTGTTTGTTTTTATCAATTTCTTTGTGTAACTTCTCTAATAAAGAAGAGTACGTATGTGGGAGAAATAATATTGGCAGCTCCCCTAAAAAAATATTGGCAGCTCTAAATTAATTGACAAAGTAATATATACGGAGTAAGCGTTATATTTCTCCCAAATATGTATACTAGACACATATTATATACGCTAAGTTTATAAGTCCACGACGAATCATTGTTTATTGGATACTGTATTTTGTATCCCACATCGTAAAGAGATTGTTGATAAATTAAAATTTGTACTATCCCAAAAAAAGAAGAACGTTAACGTTGATTGTGGTTTTGTTTGAGATTATTTATGATTAGGAAATACATGCTCAATTTCTTACAATCATAACATTGATTTTCATCTTCACAAAATAGCAAGGGTTTCTAGTACTGTTGCTCCTATTTATTCTGAGTTTCTATGATCCTAAGTTCCTAACCATACATATTGTCGTTAATTTCACAGAAAAGAAACAGAACAATATTGTCAATATATGATGTCACATGAATCTTAATCAGTCGCCCATGGTGAAGCCGTGAAGGTGAAGGTGAATCTGATATCACACAAAAGATGTAGTTACACAAGGGTTAGTATAAAATTTCAAATTTTAAAAATTAGTCTTATTTTTAAATTTGTACATTTAATGTCTACATTATCAAGAAATTTATTTAAAAAAAAATTAATCCCCTTATTATAAAATCTTAACTCTGTGCTTGTAACATGAATCTTAATCGCGATGAGGGGTCAAAGTCCAACAAGAAATCGTTCATTCTAAAAGATGAAATTAGGTTTGCGACGATTCAAGTCACTTAATTAGCAGAAAATTATAAGTTCCAAGTACATCATTGCAATGCTGAGAAATGAAGATTCTAGACTATTGATAATGCGTCCCAATTAAGCAGAGAGAAATGAGAAATTTTATTCGCTGCTGAAATTGGGAGGTACAGATATCAGTGATATGTATAAAACACATATATTACTGATCCGTCGACATAAGTCACTTCGATTTGTGTATGGCTCACAATAACACACGTATAATAATAATACACCCCTTGAAAACATTCAAAGGACGTTGTTTGCTTGCAATCCAAATTAACAGCATAAATACTATGAAGCCGCGTATCAATAAAGCTCGACATGTGGCATGCATGGAGTTCTAGCTTGATTAATCGATCACTTCACATACCCTACCTCTACTCAAATAGATATACTGTATAAATGGAGACCAAACGCAGTGATGTATTTGGGGGGCATTATAGAATCCATCAGTACCCTGAGATCCAGACAAACGTTTGGTTTGAAGCCCCTGCGCCATTGTTGATACATACGTATGTGCTATGTTGATTGATTGCGAAGTTTAACGACAAAATGTGCATCAACTTAATTGGAACACATATATAAGATACAGATCTTCATGGCTGGTGGAAACAAATTAATTGTTGGGGTATTATTGGATGCCTTCTATATAGATTTCTGTCGTCCAATAAAGGAAATTGATTATGTATATGTATGCATGCCTTCTATATAGCTTGTGTATGAAGTAAATTTTGAAGAATGTATCAGTTGGATTATGATAACACACACAAATTTTATCAAGTGTGAAGTTTTATATTGAAATTTTGGTGTTACGTCTTATTGTATATAAAATGAACGATAATTGAAATCAATTATACTTTAGAGTCTCATTCAAATATTGTATATGTAAAATTCAACTAAATCGAAGATGGATACATTCAAATTATAAGTTGAATTGGACAATTAGAATACTTTGTTACTATAGTACGTAATAGACACGGGCGGATGCATGCCTAGGGCTGTGTAGGCTGCAGCCCACGGCAAAATTTGGACAAGATATCTAAGAGTATAGGTATAATTGAGTATTTGAGTTGCATAGTCAATTTAACACACATATGGATAAATAAAATTAAGGATTATTACTTTAATATCTCTTCAAGCAAGTTATGTTCTTGTTTAGTTGTTTTTGGTTCTTACGCCTCTAATTCCTTTACTTTCTTTGCTCAAAGTCCTTTGAATAGCAACCAAGAATTATTTTCAGCTTTCTTCACAGTCCCACTAATGAATAAAATTAAGAGATGATCATGAGATTTGGGTAGTAAAACTGATAGAGATGGGATTGCTCCATTCATTTAATCAAATAATCATGTGTGTGGTATGTATCAACCGACACCGTTAGATATATTTCATTAAGTCTTGATTATATATGTATTTTACACATTTCAATTAACTTTAGTACATAGACATTGACACGAGGATGAGCCATCCGTTCATTTACAAACCTTAGACAAAGAAAAAAATTGGGCGCGCAAAGAAAAAAAAAATTGTGCGCTATGCGCACAATATAGCCCACACTCTTTAGAAATCCTGGATCCGTCCCTGGTGATAGATAAAAATCTTAGAATGCTGGTAACATATCCCAATTACGCAAAGAGGCTAGAAATGTTAGCCGCTGATGAATTTGGGACGTACTGATATATAAAACACTTAACAAATCAATCGATATAAGCTAGCTAGCTTAAAAGATCAATCAATCGTTTATAGGTGAATGTATCAATTGAAATTTAAGTTCATATATATACGCGCACACAGATCGTTTTGATGAAAAATTGGTTTGTGGCACAAACTTGATTTGCTCGTGCTGCAGAGTCAAGTTCGTACCGTAGAGTTAAATTTTTTAAGGGATCAAACACTATTATGAAATTATTTGGAATTATAGGTATTTATGACATCAGCTTGTCATTTATATATGCTTGTCCTAATTAGCTGGTATTGTAGCCTACAGCTGTAACACGTGCTGCTCATGCACATCATATACTAGGTGGAACCCGTGCCAAATGCTCTGTTATTCGTTAAAATGACATGAATTGTTTATAGAGTATAGAATATGTATTTGTTCCAAGTGTTTATCGAAAAATATTAAAAATTCAAATTTAAAGTCCATTGCACAAAGATAAGGCATAGATAGCATAATGCATAAGTTAAAATTTAACAATAGAAAGTAGCTACATGCATACAGTTAGGGGTGGGACTTCCGAACCGAAAACCGAAAAAAAAACTGAGCCAAACCGGAACCGAAACCGAAAAAATCCGAACCGAAAAAACCGAAAAACCGAAAAAATTCGGTTCGGTTTCGGTTTCGGATTTTGAAAACCCGAACCGAACCGAAAAAACCGAAAAAAACCGAACATATATAAAACGATGTCGTTTTGGAGTGAATAGGAAAAACAGTGTCGTTTTGATTTAAAAACTTAAAGAGAAAATGGTCAAAAATCAAAATACTCAAAAATTAAAATAGGGTTTTTATTGAAGCAAAGTGCAAACTGCCTTATGCTGAGATCAGTTGCTGGAATTTTCATCAAATAGTGCTAGAAATTGAAGCAAAATGTTATTAGAACTATATTGAGATTTTGCATCAATTTGCTATTGTTTTTGCTATTTTCTTAATTTCTGGACTGTTTGTTTTATGGACTGTTGAAAAACTTGAAACTGAACTACAAATATTATTTGCGAAATGTTTTTTTTGATGTTAGAAACTTGGAATTAATGGTGTAACTTGAAAATTTGAATTTGATGTTTGGATTGCTATGCTATTGTTATTTGTTAATGTCTTACAAGCTGAAAGTAATTGATTTTCTCCTATTTATTAAGGTTTTTTTGTGTGAAATTTGTTCATAATTTGAAGAAAAAAAAAACCGAAAAAACCCGAAAAAAAACCGAAATTTTTAACCGAACCAAACCGAACCGAATGGCTTGGTTTTTATTGTCGAAAATTGAAAAACCGAACTGAAGAAATTCTTATGGTTTGGTTTTGGTTTTTATCAAAAACCGAACCAAACCGCCCGAATTCCACCCCTACATACAGTAGTCTGATTTCACAATAAAAATTCAACAGTCTCTGATAACATATTTAAAATAACTACTTGGTCATCAAGCTAATAGAAATTCAATAGTGTTATTACAAAGTAGAAATTCACCGATTATATATTACAAACAAAAGTTGCAGTATGAAGACTCTACATTATAATGGTCTTTAGCAGAGAACGATGATCTTTAGCAAAATGGCAACTTCTCTTCACATTGACAAAGGCATGAACATTATTTTCTTCAAATACAATTCTTAGCTAGGTTAATTTCAATGTCATAGAAACATACATCTAAACTTAGCTAAGTCTAAATAATTGAGAGAACAAAAGATTTTCAATCAATAAATGAGATTGTCGTGAAATGTAAAGTAAAATATGTTTTGTACACTTGTAACAATAACTTTATAATCCATATATCATTCAAAATTCAGACTATAAGTAGTGCATATTTGAAAGTATTATAAATAAGAAAAAGCAATGAGGTTTGAGAATCAATTCAATTGTAACAATCAAATGAAACAACACCTCAACGCAATTACTGTGAAAAAGTAAAAGATTAGTTTTAAGAATCTAACTTCAACTTGTCTATTAGAGACAATCCGAACACATTCCCTATAATCAGTTGATTTCCATTTATAGACATACCACTCTGAGTCATACAAAAAAGTAACATTTACCAAACGTAAAGTTTATATCTATATAATTGATTTTGTATAAATATAACCATTAACACACACAAAAAACACAAACCAATGACAATTTGACTTGAGCCTAGATCTCTCAAGCTCTACATCCAGATTAGGTTTTCCGCCTCTAAGATACTTGCTCCTTGATTTCTGACTCATCATTGTGCTTCTGCAAGTAAATATAAACCCCATTAATTAACCAATTCTTCCAAGATATAAATTTCCAAATTGAGACAAAAAAAAAAGCAAAGAAAAGCACATGTTCAGTAGGAGGCACAATAGGGCCTCAATCCAAACCCATCTTGTTGGTTTCGCGATGCGATCAAACTGCAATAGTTCAACCGATACTTCACACCTCAAAGTAAAAACAACGCATTTTATCCGTTCTTCATTTCACAACCTCCACTATCTAATAAAAAGTAACAAACCCAATTGAAATGAAAATATATACTATCAGGAAAGTAGCTAAAACCCAGAAACCCAGTAGTGAGAATTATCACATCAATTGAACTGGGTCTACAGCAGAAACCGCAATAGAGAAACAAAACCACCGCCATTACCCAAAAACAAAACAACAAATCACTCACACAAATTACAACGTTGCATTTGAAGAATTGTGCTTATATATATATACACAAATGCATATTTTTTTCAAAGCTTTAAATGCCTTTGAAAAAGCTAACTATTTTAGCAAGTGATCGTTTTGGCCATATATAAACAAATGCATCCCCATTTATTTTAAATGATTCATATATATATAAATGGCTAAAATAACTATTTCCCTAGGTAACCAATCTACCATTCTCATCAGAATTTGAAAATTAGAAGAAAAATGATAAAACAATGTGTATCAATCAACTCCTTATTACAGTTGAAAACATGAGTCGAGTTTACTATTTACTAAATAAATATGACACAATGTTTAACGAAAAAGATAACGAAAAAGAAACATGGTTTCAATTCATCATTACTAAAGAAATATGAGACATTCAAAACGAACACTTGCAATATAACAGTCAGTTTTATAAACACAATGTTAATCTATTTTAGTGTTGCCACTACAGATGACAAAAAAGAGATTGCTACAATTTGAGAAGATCTGGAAAAAAAATATATGGTTCCAAATTTTAAAAAAAGATCAAATCACCCAAAACTTGAATTGAAAAGAAAAGAAAAACAACATCTAGCACTAAAGCATATGATTACAGAACAATGCTACAACTTGAGAAGATTTGAAAAAAAATGGTTCCAAGTTCAAACAAAAGAACAAAATCAAGTTAAAATAAAATCAAAATGAAACCCACAAAATTAAATCAAAATGAAAAGAAAAGATCCATCCAACAATAAATAATTTCGTATCTAAACTTCCTATTTATATTCTCATAAATTTCACTGTAGATAGTGGCAACCGTAAACAATTGAAAGAACAAAGACATCAAAATTCAAAAGCAAAGAAAGATCCCTTATTAAGAATTCAGATTCATAAACGTGTGTCCCAATATTGTATTTTGGAGACATCAAAAGCATCTTTCTCAAATTCAACAGAGATTTTAAAAAGGAAAAGAAAAAAAAACAATACGGGGGATAAAGAACTTACCAAGTTTCTTTCTTTGAAGGATTAGTCCTCAATTTGGTGATTTAAGCAATCATCAAAACAGACTCATATGTCAAAGTCAAAGGCAGAGGAAAATCAACAGTCCCAAAAGTTCAAACTGTAATTAAACTGAATTAGAGGAAAACCAAAACCATATAATCTGATTCAAGTTCTTAGAACCCAACAGTCCCAAAAGTTTTTTAAAATAAAACACGAAATCTTACCGTTAGCCTTCAACTTCAATGACGCTCTGTCTTTTGCATTGATTTTTAGTCAGTTCAATCCGGGGAGGCATTTCCAACTTCAAGTAGTATATCACCATAAAAATAATAATAAGTAACTTGATGAGAGGAGTCGATTAGGAACTAACCAACAATATAAAAAAACATATTACCATATGAAAAATCATATTATTGTCAAAGGCTGGAAGCATATTGGCAAGATAGAAAGTGAGTAAAATATGGAACCCCAACAACAGAATCAAAAAATGCAATTACACATCTGAGGCAATATAAGTAATCTGTACTGAAAGTAAATTACATCCAATAAAGGTATATACACCAACTGATCATGACTGTGGAATACGAAGCCCACATATGCAACCGATATCTCAAAAACAAAAACACAAAAACATGATTGTTGATGGGAAGAATAAAGAGCATAGAAACAGTGTACTAAGTGCAACATAAATCCACACTTGAAATATACCAGAAGCAAAGCATTGAAGTATATGAGATAAAAAAAATGGTATGGCCATATTTGGAACCAATCTAATTTGAACAGAGTAACTCTTTGCCTAGACGCTCCTTCACGAAAGTGACACTTCAGCGAAATCTCGGTTCAAAGTAACAAAACCACTCTTTCCACACTTTCTGAATAACATGTCAGGTTTGACAATCAATTTGGAGGTAGATAGTCAAGTCTCATTCTTAAGTAAATCATTGAAATCAGTTGATTCAGTCACCTAAAGATCGAGCCAGAAATAAACAAACACCAAGCAACAACCCACAACAAATATATGTTATGCAACTTCATAACACATAGCTCAAAACCTTAAAGGGTACCAATGGAACACATGGCTCGAAATCATATGATTTCCTCAGGTAAACTTTTATGTCCTCAGGTAAGCTGAAATCATATATTTTGATTTTTTTTTACTGCAAATTGGTCCAAGTTTCAAGCTCATACATAAACAATAGGGTAACTGAATTAGTTTTACCAACTACTTAAAAATAGGACAGGCATATCTCTTCTTCATCCACTAATATGGTCTCACAATTAAACTTAGTATCACTCCAAATGTAAATACAATGTATTTCTAGAGAGACTAACTATTTCATAAAAGAGCTACAAAATAATGTAGACACAACGTATTTCTAGACCGCATAGATGTAGTTAAACTACTGGATTACCTTTCTCTAATTTGAAGCTTGGTCCTCTAACTTATCAGTTTCATCATCAGATGAGTTTGTGTCCATTCAATCTACACCATCTTCAGTTGTGGCCTATTTCATTTTAAAACAACTTTCAATACTACCTTACCATATGCATAGACATAGACAATTAACTAATCAAAAGACACCCTAAGGTTTGACCAAAATATCAAAAGCCATGGGATTATGATCATTTGCCGCATTTGAAAGGCAACAAATTTTCGAATAATGGAGAAGCAATCTCGCCGGCTAAATCCCACTCATTTGTTCTATACCAAAATCTCCAAAAAGTTGATTGAAATACTTATAATCCCTCAAGACTACTACTGCCATTTCTATAAGCAATTGTGGATAAAAATGATGAGAATGAATCCTGAATAGCAAATATTTTTTGGGAGTTACCAAATTAAAGTTTTTATATTTAGCTAGTAAAAGTGTTAAAAATCTTGTTATACAGACCTCTTCAAGTTAAACCTTTACACTGAATATCTCTCCAGCAGCTGATATGAAGCTAAATTGTATGGCCTATGCATAAGTGCAATCGTTTTTATGCACATGATGTATCTACACTTGTTATATCCATAACATATATATATACATATATATAACTAAGTGTTATATACTATGAGAATCATCCATCTTGAGCAGAGAGATAGGGTTACCTCTGTGACATGAACTGTTTGACTCCAAAATATCTCCGGCGCTGAGATCATTTTGCAAATTGTATCTTTTATTGACTTCGGATAGTTTGATCGCAGATATCAATTTATCCTGTATGTGTTTCGTGTGCTGGCGTGCCATCGTTTCTCAACGGAATATGAATGTAAAGCTGCCTGACTTCTCGATTAAGCGATTAAGACAAGGAGAGTACCAACCTTGTCCGAATGAGTCCTTCTCGCCTAGTAACCTAGGACTTTGGGTTTTTATGTCTCTAGCAGAGCCCAAAAATCGATACCTCATACTACCCTTTACGAGTGCAAAGCAGAGCAACTTTTTTGACGATGTGTCGAGAACACTACTTCCTTGGATATCCGAACTCTCACTCGATATGTGACAAGCCCTTCAATCTTCCAGTCGCGTTGCTTCCTTTGATCACAATACTCTCACTCAATTGGTGACAAGCACTTTGATCGTCTGGTTGTAGGTATAGAATCTCTTTATGAGATTTCTAGGTGTTTGCGTATAGCACAGCTTTTGTATTTGATCAGGGACCCTTTCTCAAATGCTCTTACTCTCCTTATATAATGTTCAGTAGTCGTCTTTTAATTCTCTTGAACATCTTCTGCTTATTGAATCTTAATATAACTCTAACACCTTCCGGCACACGGGTTGTTATCTTTATATAGTTTCAATGTTGTCACAACTCCTTTCATGAAAGAAATCTAATTGAAGCAGGAAATGTATGATAAACATTAAGCCGCACATATCAGCTCTATTATCTTACAGTCCTAAATTGATCAAGAAACGGACTCTATTATTCCACTTGGCTGCTTGCCAAGCTTCATTTCTAACTGGGCCGCTCGCTAAGACTTCAGCCTTTCAAGCCCAATATAAAATATTTATTTAAGCCCAAACATTGCCCCTCAAGCCTTGAGCTTAAATTACCTATGCAAGCGAAAAGACTTGAATATTATCCGAATGACGCGCTGTTATTCAAAATGGTAACATCCCATGCAAGCGCCACGTTACACAACTCCTCTAAAAAGTTGCGTCACTCGAATGATGTAATATAAAAGCACGAGTCCACATCAACAAAATCTCACTTCCCAACAAAACTCCTTCGCTTGCCTTGCTTTTAACCTTTCAGCCTCCTTAACCAAAAGCTAAACCTTCATTCTCACCGTCGTTCATCTTCTTCGACCAGAAATCATTCCTCCACGTAAAGACATCCTCCTCCCATTCTCAGAATGAAACGCCGAGAACTTCTCAAGATACCTCAAGGACGTCGCCAGACGACAGAACCCAGAGGACATCATCTCTCTGAATGTCGACCCGAGTAAAGGCACTGGCCTACTTAGTCCCTTTCTGGAAACTCCAATCAATCCAAATCTTTTTCCTTTTCTCCACCAACCCCTATGCAATTCAGCCTTAATCTTCCAAGAACATCCAAAGGCAGAACCCAGAGAGTGGACAACAAAGATACACTTTGTTTAATTGGAAAGTGGCCGCACCCAAATGCAGAAGACCTCACTTGGCATCGGCACCGTTGCGGAAAAGACATTTATCGATGGGAAACGGTTGGCATCACCTAACTCCGTTCGCCACAGCCATTGATCTACGCATTTTATGCTTGATTATTAATGTTATTCTCTCTGCATTTTGCTTTGTTATGAGCTTAGTAAATATGTTTCTAACTTATTTTATGTTTTTAGGTAGAAAATAAAGGCGGAACAATAAATTAGGCGTTTTGGAGCTAAAAGCGTGCTAAGGAGGAGGTTCCTAATTCCGGAAAAGAAATAATGAAGACATTTCTCATGCGCGGTCTAGGAAAGCATGTTCTTGCCGAATTCATGGAGGATACTTCGGCCAAAATTGTGGAGACCATTCCAAGATGATATGGATATGATTTAAAGCCCAAAATGCGTGCAATTATATGGTATTTTCTGCTAAGGAAGAATTGGAGAGAAAGAAGCTCAAAAGAAGAAGATGGACCGAAAGTTAGAAATCCAGAAATCTGTCGATGCAGATCAGCCTAATTCAACAGGCCACCAAAATCAATTGAAAACGAATTTGGACACATGTGAGGCATTCTTAGAAAGATATGGAAGTCTAGTTTCCAACCCCACTGGAATCATGCCGTTACAATGTGTAGATATTCAGAAATCCCGGATTTAGTGGGTACAGGTCATTCTTCCTAACAGCCAACTTAAAATGGAAGTTGAAGGCGCGTCAGGAGTAATTATGGCACAAATAATGCATAGCTGGAAAGCCCTGGAAGTCTATTTTCTAGTGCCGAAAGAATTACGCCGTTTGAAGTTGTAAAACGTCCAAAACGTAGCTTTTAATACAGAAGGATCAGATTTGACAGCTTTCAGAAGGTGGGAAGTTTCCTAATCTTCTTCTATATAAAGGGAAGCTCGACCCTTTCAAGGGGGATCTCTCAATTTACTAGCAAAATCTCTGCCAAAACACTCTCCCTCTCATCCCAAAGCCGAAGGTCTACAAGGATCACTTATCAAAGAGCCGAACCCCTGTCCTAGAGTCCTCTCAAGCCTCTCCAAAACATCATAGTCTCCAAGGAAGCCGCACATCTTCACAAACCGCCTCCACCATCCTTCAAGGGCCGAATACATAGCTTGGCAATCCCAAGGTGTCTTCATCCTCCATCCATCGAAGGAGCATCAAGCACGGATTAGTATAGGGCAATTTCCTTACTCAAAAAGTGTAAACTTACGATTATTATGGATTGGTTTCTTGAAGTCTTTTGGTTAAATAATTTTAATTAGTTTTGTATGTCTTGTTTGGTGTTCTTCGAAATTGGTTACTCATGCTTATTTGTTCTTAACGCTTAATTTGAATGCAGGGCAATTCCCGGTTTAGATTATGATGTGTTGAATATCGGGCAATTCCCGAGTTTGAAACTTAATTACGAGATATGCATGTAAAACGTTTCTAATGACTTAGAGACCAAATAGGTTGCATGAAATTGGTTAGGTTATTAAATGATAGGTAACTTGATGAGTTGATCTTGTAAATATTAGATATAGATTGATTTTCGACAACTATGCATGTTTAGGTTTTTTTTTAGGGTTCTTGATTGTTTGCTTGTCTATGAGTGAAGCATGTTAGAATTCTAAGGTTCCTATTTGTGTATGGTTGCTACTTTTTGTTCTTATATTTTGTAGGAAATTAGTTAAACAAACCAACTTTGCACCCCCATTTAAACCTAGCATAGTTATGCATGCACCCTCAATCCCCGGTTAAGAACGATCCCTACTTATCAATGCTACATCTACAAAGAAGGGTTTTAATTATTTTCGTGTTTGATTGAGTGTTTAAATTAAGTACTTGAAAAGATGAGAATCAATTTTGGCGCCGCTGCCGGGGATTGAAAAGAATTGTGTGATTATACTTGTACATTATGTTAATAACTTTCTGTTTTGCAGGGCTGCACACTGCCCAGTTTTGGGTAAATTGTTTGACGTAGCTACATAGCTCCTAAAAATCTGAAAATTTGCAGGATTGTTTGGTTATGTGTCTAGTTTTTGCCTGTAAAATGTCAGCCCCATCGGATTAACCAATAATTTTGCAGAAAATCTACGAACAGCTGCGCGCAATTTGCGCGAATCTGGAATTTGTATATGTCCTTTGTGAATATGTGAAATTTTGTGCATATACACTTGTAAATTTTCGAGATTTATACTAACACTTGTTCATAATGTTGTTTTTGCAGCCATTTAAACGTTAAAGGAAGCTTGGATTTGCATTGAGTACATGAGCTTGGTTGATTAAGTCGCACTCATTGTTGAATAGATAGCGCCTCTTTTCCGTGTTTATCTCCTTAACCCCTCGTGATGTATGGATTTCATCACCATACACCATAACCTAAGTGAAGTTATGGACATGAGGTTGAGGGCGGAGTTTACATTGGACTATGGGGGAGTTGTACATTTTTGAAAGTTTGGTTGAATGTCGGACATGGTGTCTAGAAACGGGTTATGACTGGTGACAGGATTTGGATCTAAGAAAGACTTGCATCATTGGAGTATATACCAAAGACTCGGTTGGTGGATGACTACTTATCTTTGAGTAAGAAATTCTCAACGCAATGGTGTCTAGAAGGTGACGGTTTCTATGACAGGTTTTGGATCCGAGATATCAAAACGGTCCTACCTCTCGTGGTCTCTCTCGCTAACTGGCCATTTCGTTGAGTTTGCCCAAAGAAGATAAGGACTAAGTCTACTTGCCATAGTCGGTTAGCATCGAGTTGCTTTGTCGAAATTAGTCCTGCCTCTCGCGTTATCTCTATCCCCAACTGGCCATGTTTATCGATTGAACCAAGACCATTCGATTGAAAGTGTACACTTTATCGCGCGGGTCGCACATCCTTTGAACGACCTAAAGATCAAGCGAATGTACTCTCTTCAAATCTAAAGTGCAACACAATGAACCCTAAGTGTACATAACCAACGAAAATTTTGTGTATATTGTCAACATGTAAAGGCCCTCTGGCGGCTTTGTGATGTGTGGATTTCATCACCACACACCCTAACCTAAGTGAAGTTAGGGGCATGAGGCCAAGAGAGTGGTCACGTTTGCATCATGTATTTAGCACGTAACTTTTGTGTTTTCTGCAGGTTCTAACGTTTTCTCTTATGCATTCACTCCATCCTTCACTTAGGTTCTTGCTTGATGCACTTTGAATGAAAGTTTGAATGAATTCTTGCATGAATTTCGTGGACTATGGTGTGTGCTTGCATCTTTTGAGTAACAACTTGTATATAACGTTTACCTTAGTGTTTATACAACTAACCCCTGCAGGATACATGTACAAATATACATAACTTGTTCTTAGTAACTTGCATTCATTTTAGGATGACCTATAGCCTTTGCATTTCATCTAGTGTACAAAACGTAGCTTATGTATATATAATACCTAATCCAAACGTCACTTGTATGTATGTGAATATGATGTGTTTTGAATTTGTGTGATTTGTTTTTGTGTGTTTTTGTGAAGTCCTTGTGATTTCCAACGTTTTGGATCAAGTATCATGCATTCTTTGTGTATTCTTTTGATACTGACACTTGATCTTGGTTGAATCTCAGGTTGTGAATGACCAAACCTTTTCCACGTGAAATTCAACTCCGTAACCGCACAGTGATCATTCCTCCTAACGCAGTGGAAGACCTTGACCGACCTCTTGTTGAGGACGAGGTTGACTCACCAAGATCTCATCACTCCGAGCACGGTTTTGAGCAAGATCAAGAAGAGGAATCAAGAATGTTGGGACTCAATGGAAACAATGAAAACAACAACAACAACAATGTGGTTCCTAACGTCAACAACAACAATAACAACATTGTCAGGAGAACTCTTCGCCAACAAACCTGCTCAACAGATTGGAGTGCTGGCCCTTCCTGCATTCGATTTCCTGAACCTCAAGATGACAAGAGGGATATTGAGCTCAAGAGTGGATTTCTCCATCGCCTTCCAATCTTTCAAGGGATGGCGCATGAAGATCCTAACATGCATTTGAGGCAGTTTCAGTTTGTGTGCTCGAGTATGAAGCCCACTGATGCAGATGATGAGCTTTTGAAGTTGAAAGCATTTCCATTTACTCTGAAGGAGAGAGCTCAGACTTGGCTCATGGAACTTCCACCAAATCACATCAGTACATGGAAGCAACTTGCGGATGCTTTCTTGAGCAAGTACTTTCCAGCCTCAAAGATCACTGTTTTGAGGAAAAAGATCACTGGAATCACGCAAGCATCAGATGAGACATTTGGGCAGTATTATGATCATTTCAAAGTCCTCTGTGCCACATGTCCCTCCCATGGTTTCTCTGAGACGAATCTTATGAACTACTTCTATGATGGACTAAAACCGATTGATCGAGAGCTTCTAGATGCTGCTGCAAATGGAGCCTTCATGGATTTAGATGAAGAACGTGCCCGTGCACTCTTGGAGAACCGAGCTAACAATGATGCTCAATATGGGATGGCTCCAAGGAAGACTGTTGCCGAAGTGAGCTCAGCAAAAGTCGCTGCAGATGACAAGTATGACAAACTTTCTGACTTGATGGAGCAGATGATGGAGCTTGAAGTGAAACGTCAGAAAGTCTCTCTTGGACAATTATGTGGCGTTTGCCATTCTCAAGGGCACTTAGGTGATCAATGTCCTACCTTGGCCGAGCAACCACATGAAGAACAAGTCAATGCCATAGGTGGATATCAAGGAGGCCAACGCTACAACAATTACAACAACTTTGGCAACCGTGATCATCCTGGTTTCAAATGGAGCAGCAATGAGGGATGTCTTAACCCTCCAGCACCTCAGCAGCAGCAATACCAACGTCCCCAACAATATCAAGCAAGGCCACCAATGGCCCCAACGTCACAAGTTCCCTTGCCCCCTCCGGTTCAGACTTTCACAAATCCGGATTATGACAAGATGATTGCTCAACTGTCTGCCTCGACTCAAGTACTTTTGGATGGACAAAAAGAAACAAAGGCAACGTTGGATGCACATGGTCAAGATATCAATGAAATCAAGAAGCAAATGGGCCAACTTGTGGAATTTATGGGACATATTCGAACAACTGGACAGCTTCCATCTCAACCAACGCCACCTACTAGGAATGTGAATGCGGTTACTACAAGGAGTGGGAAGGTTTTTGAGCTGCCAAAGCAGAAGGAAACGTCATCACCAGATGAAGTTGTTGTGGAGGAAATTTTTGAAGAAGATCCAGCTACTGAAGAGCTCAAAAGGAAGAAGAAAGTGGTGCCACTTTTGCCACTACCAACACCAACACTGACGCACCCTACCCCAATGAAAGGTATTGACTCTACCCCTTCAAGTTTAGTTAATACTAATGCATCGTTTGCTCGTGCACCATTTCCACACAGGTTATCCAAATCAAAGAAATATGATCAATACGAGGAAATTCTGGACATCTTTCGGAAGGTGCAAGTGAATCTGCCCTTGATCGAGTTCATAAAGCAAGTACCTATCTATGCCAAGTTTTTGAAAGAGCTATGCACCCAAAGGAGGCAAACGAGAGCGAAGGAGGTTGTGAAGGTGAATGCAACAGTTTCTGCAGTGTTGCAACGATGGCTACCCCCTAAATTGAAGGACCCTGGGAGTTTTTCTGTTCCCTGCGTGATTGGTGACAAGAGATTTGAAGATGTCATGCTCGACTTGGGTGCATCCATCAACGTGATGCCCTACTATCTTTATGCATCCATGGAGCTTGGCGAGCTTAAGCAAGACAATGTCATCATTCAACTAGCCGATCGTTCTCACAAGTATCCAAGAGGATACGTTGAAGATGTTCTTGTGCAAGTCAACAATTTGATATTCCCTGTAGACTTTTACATTGTTGACATGGAGGAGAGTCCGTTGAATACTACGCCACTTTTGCTTGGACGTCCCTTCATGAGAACCGCAAGAACAAAGATAGATGTGTTTGAAGGGAAGTTCTCCATGGAGATTGATGGGGAGAAGATTGAGTTCAACATCCTTGATGCTATGAAGGTTCCCATTGCTACTGTCAACTCATGCATTTCGTTGGATTTAGTTGAAGATGTGGCACAGCAGCATTTGGATGTACTTAGAGAGGATGAGCTTGACACTGTCCTGCAAGATGGAATTGGGCTGACTTACACTAGGGATGATGCCCTAGTTGACGTTTTGATTGAAGTCTTGGAGCCCAGACTTAGAGAAATGGCGTTGGCACTTAATGAAGCAGCCCTTGTGACGTCTAGACCTCCACCAATTCCCTTGGTCTATGGCGAAAACAAGCTTGTTCCTTCCATCATTCGAGCACCAGAATTAGAACTCAAAGTATTACCGGATCATTTGAAGTATGCTTACTTGGGTGACAATGAGACATTACCGGTTATCATCTCATCAACATTGGAGGAAGAACAAGAGGACAAGCTAGTTCGAATGCTTCAACAGTACAAGCCCGCCATTGGTTGGACACTCGCGGATATCAAAGGTATCAATCCTGCTACTTGTGTTCATCGTATTCTGCTTGAAGATGGCGCCAAGCCAACACGTGAAGCTCAAAGGAGACTCCATCCACCAATGATGGAGGTTGTGAAGAAGGAAGTCATCAAACTCTTGGATTGTGGGGTCATTTATCCGATTTCAGACAGCCGATGGGTCTCACTTGTGCAAGTTGTTCCTAAGAAGTCTGGAATCACTGTTGTGAAGAATGCGGAGAATGAGTTAGTGCCTCAACGCGTTGTCACTGGACACAGAGTTTGCATTGACTATAGGAAGCTCAACGCCAGCACTCGAAAGGATCACTTTCCTTTGTCATTCATTGATCAGATGCTTGAGAGATTGGCTGGTCATTCATACTACTGCTTCCTTGATGGATATTCAGGTTACAACCAAATTAGCATTGCTGAGGAGGATCAAGAGAAAACAACGTTCACATGCCCTTTTGGAACGTTTGCTTATCGACGCATGCCATTTGGACTTTGTAACGCCCCAGGTACGTTTCAACGTTGCATGCTTTCTATCTTTTCTGATTACATTGAGAAAATAATTGAAGTATTCATGGATGACTTTAGTGTTTTTGGGAAAGATTTCGATACATGCTTGGGAAATTTAGAACTAATCTTGCAGAGATGCGTTGAAACGAACTTGGTACTCAATTGGGAGAAATGCCATTTCATGGTAACTCAAGGGATTGTTCTTGGATATATTGTGTCGTAAAAAAGGGTTAGAGGTTGATAAATCAAAAGTAGATCTTGTGAAACACTTACCCTCTCCAACTTCGGTTAGAGAGATTCGTTCTTTTCTTGGACATGCAGGATTCTACAGGAGGTTCATCAACGACTTTTCCCACATCTCACGTCCCTTGTGCAAGCTGCTTCAGAAAGACACACCCTTTGTGTTTGATGATGAGTGTGACGTTGCATTCAAGAAGCTCAAGGCGTTGCTCACATGTGCTCCTATTCTCCAAGCACCAGATTGGTCCTTACCTTTTGAGCTTATGTGTGATGCTTCAAACTATGCCGTTGGAGCTGTTTTGGGACAAAGGAAGGACAAGAAGCCATATGCCATCTACTATGCTTCTAAGACACTTGATGAGGCTCAAGCCAACTACACAACAACCGAGAAGGAGATCTTGGTAGTAGTGTTTGCATTGGACAAGTTCCGGTCCTATCTACTTCAGAGTAAGTTTATAATTTACACTGATCATGCTGCTTTGAAGTATTTGATGCAGAAAAAGGATGCAAAGCCAAGGCTCATACGTTGGATACTACTTCTACAAGAGTTTGATGTGGAAATCAAGGACAAGAAAGGAGTAGAGAATGTGGTAGCTGACCACCTCTCTAGGATTGAGAGAGAGAGATCCAACGTTGCAATTGAGGAGCATTTTCCGGATGAACAACTCTTCGGACTTCAGGTAAGTGCCTCTGAAACTCCATGGTATGCAGATATTGTTAACTACTTAGTTACTGGAGAGTTTCCACCATCAATGCATAAGGCCCAACGTGACAAGCTTAGGAGTAATGCTAGGACTTTTATTTGGGATGACCCTTACTTATGGAAACAATGTGCTGATTTAGTGATCAGAAGGTGTGTTCCGGATAGTGAGTTTGCATCTATTCTTGAGTTTTGTCATAGTGGTGCATGTGGAGGTCACTTTGGTTCGAAAAAGACTGCCCTAAAAGTGTTAGATTGTGGTTTCTTTTGGCCTAACCTATTTCGTGATTCTAATGATTTTTGTGCTAAGTGTGATAGGTGCCAACGATCCGGCAATCTTGGATCTCGAGATCAGATGCCACAAGTGTTCATACTAAATGTCGAAATTTTTTATGTTTGGGGTATTGATTTTATGGGACCTTTTCCTCCATCTAACGGTTCTACTTACATCTTACTCGCTGTTGATTATGTTTCGAAATGGGTGGAAGCAAAAGCCACCCGTACTAATGATTCGCGAGTTGTTGCAGATTTCCTCAAGACGAACATATTTTCTAGGTTTGGAATGCCACGCGTTCTAATCAGCGATGGAGGAAGTCACTTTTGCAACAAGACAGTGGAAGCGTTGATGAGAAAGTATGGGGTCAAGCACAAAGTTTCTACACCTTATCATCCACAAACCAATGGCATGGCGGAGGTATCAAATCGAGAAATCAAGAAGATCTTGGAGCGAACTATCAAACCAAACCGCAAAGACTGAAGCCAGTGTTTGGATGATGCTTTGTGGGCATATAGAACAGCGTACAAGACCCCTATAGGCATGTCACCCTATAGACTTGTTTATGGGAAGTCTTGTCATCTTCCGGTGGAGCTAGAACACAAAGCTTGGTGGGCGGTGAAGAAGTTCAACATGGACAAGGATGAAGCTGGATTACATCGAAATTTACAGCTATGTGAGTTAGAAGAAATCCGGAATGATGCGTTTGACAATGCTTGGATCTACAAGGAAAAGACAAAGGTGTTTCATGACAAGATGATCCGAAGGAAGGAGTTTGAGATTGGTCAACAAGTTCTCTTATTCAACTCTCGACTCAAGCTTTTTTCGGGCAAGTTACGCTCAAGATGGATCGGACCTTTCATTGTTATTGAAATATTCTCACATTGAGCAGTTTTGATCAAAAGTCCAATAACCGGCAATGAGTTCAAAGTCAATGGCCATCGTTTGAAGCCATATTATGCAAATTTCAAGGAGGAACTCGTTGAAGATGTGAAGCTTAAGGAGCCGCCAACTTCAACCACATGAAGGATGCATCACGTCTAGGCTGGAAGACGTTAAAAAACAAGCGCTTGTTGGGAGGCAACCCAATTGAGGAGTCTACAACAGATTTGCATTCTCTCCCCTTATCTTTTTAATTTTCGTAGCTTTTGTTTAATTACTTAAAATTTTCATGAATTCCTTCTTCCATGCTTGAATTCTGACTTTACTTTGGTACATTGAGGACAATGTAGAGTTTAAGTGTGGGGGAGGGGTTTACAACTTTGTTGAGTCATAAAATAAAAAAATAATTAGTGTATAATTAGTGTATTTTTGAGTCAAAAATAATTAGTATAATTAGTGGGGAAAAAAATTTGTTTTGAGTCATAATTAGTGTATTTTTGAGTCTTTTTGTTGAACTTAGTGTTTTTAAAGAGTCTTAGGATGCTCTTAGTTAGTCGATGATGAAAATGGACCGAAAGAACATACCTATGGCGTTGGAAATCATTAAGAAGGAATTCATTTGCTAATGGAGACATCTTTGAGTGTTATGACATGTGGTAGATATGGTTTGTAAAACTTGGCACAGAAATTCGCATGTTAGAATAAGTTTTGAATCATATGAGCCTTACAAGTGAGATTTTGAGCCTAAACACTACTTCTTTGAGAGTGAATTTCGTGCATTACATATGATAGGTCTCAAAATCATGCATACACTCACTTGCCATAGATCTTAATGAACTAGAGAATACTAGAACTTACTCATGTCGACTTGCAAAGATTATAATTGATACATACTCTAATTTTGGATGTGATTAAAGGCACTTAGGATTTTCCACCACTTTGCCAAATAGCCATGTGTCCCATATGTGCGCACGAGTTGCGACACCCCTAGATGAGCCCATTTGAGCCTACATTAAGCCTCTCTTTCATTGCCATATACATCTAAACACTTAAACTTAGTGTAGATTGTCCATACACCCTTGTTATAAAGACTTGGTGGGATTTTTGAAGCTAAGTACATAAGATTGGCGTGAGAAACACAAAGGAGAATGTATGTATGGAGATAGACTTGTTCAAATAGCTTGTTAAAGTAGAAATTGCCGAAAATAAAGAAAAGAAAAGAAAGATCAAAAGCTCTCCGGCAATAGGTTTTAAATGTACATTGTTTGAATTAATGTCCCCCATATTTATGAGTTTGGAGTTTGTTTCGAAATGAAGGCCCAACAATGTAAAATTTGGCCTTTGTCCTGTTCACAAAGCTCAAGGGAAAGTTTAGAATGAAGATAGGGCCCAACACGATGAAATCCGGCCCTTGTACTTCAAAGTTATGCATGGTGACGTTTTTTTTGGTAAAGATGGGAGCTTAAAATTGATCAAGTTCTGGTGCTTTGGCTAAGTCTTTAAAATGTTCTTAACCACCACATATCTAAATTTCGAATGCCTTAACTTTAGCCCCATTACAAACCCATGAAAGTCCTTTTTGATCCTTAAGATGAGTAGCCTTCAATCTGTGGAGTAAGTTGCATGAGTAAGCATATGGTTTTGGTTCATTTGAGCAAGTAATTCATTCCATTCATTGATTTAAACACTTTGAGTGAAACCTTTGCATGAGTGGAAATATGATGAGAGCATCCATGAGAGTTGATTTGAACTTCATTCGAAACATGCACAACTTTAACATCACCATTGTTTTCTCTATGTCTTACTTGTTCATAGCATGATCATGTCTCTATTATCCATTGAATTCAAAGATCATTCATGCTTGACACATTGTGATTCCATCGCCATATACTTGAAAAAAAAAAGAAACAAAACTTCTGAGACAGTTTCGACTAAGGGCTTAGTTTTGTGTACTTAGTGTGTCATTTTTTTTTCTTTAATTATTTTTCTTTTAACGAATTCATTGCTTTGATTTGTATTTTCTAGGGACTAGCAAAGTCTAAGTGTGGGGGAATTTGATCTACGCATTTTATGCTTGATTATTAATGTCTTTCTCTCTGCATTTTGCTTTGTTATGAGCTTAGTAAATATGTTTCTAACTTATTTTATGTTTTTAGGTAGAAAATAAAGGCGGAACAATAAATGAGGCGTTTTGGAGCTAAAAGCGTGCTAAGGAGGAGGTTCCTAATTCTGGAAAAGAAACAATGAAGATATTTCTCATGCGCGGTCTAGGAAAGCATGTTCTTGCCGAATTCATGGAGGATACTTGGGCCAAAATTGTGGAGACCATTCCAAGATGATATGGATATGATTTAAAGCCCAAAATGCGTGCAATTATATGGTATTTTCTGCTAAGGAAGAATTGGAGAGAAAGAAGCTCAAAAGAAGAAGATGGACCGAAAGTTAGAAATCCAAAAATCTGTCGATGCAGATCAGCCCAATTCAACAGGCCACCAAAATCAATTGAAAACGAATTTGGATACATGTGAGGAATGCTTAGAAAGATATGGAAGTCTAGTTTCCAACTCTACTGGAATCATGCCGTTACAATATGTAGATATTCAGAAATCCCGGATTTAGTGGGTACAGGTCATTCTGCCTAATAGCCAACTTAAAATGGGAGTTGAAGGCGCGTCAGGAGTAATTATGGCACAAATAATGCATAGCTGGAAAGCCCTGGAAGTCTATTTTCTAGTGCCGAAAGAATCACTCCGTTTGAAGTTGTAAAACGTCTGAAACGTAGCTTTTAATACATAAGGGTCATATTTGACAGCTTTCAGAAGGTGGGAAGTTTCCTAATCTTCTTCTATATAAAGGGAAGCTCGACCCTTTCAAGGGGGATCTCTCAATTTACTAGCAAAATCTCTGCCAAAACACTCTCCCTCTCATCCCAAAGCCGAAGGTCTACAAGGATCACTTATCAAAGAGCCGAACCCCTGTCCTAAAGTCCTCTCAAGCCTCTCCAAAACATCATAGTCTCCAAGGAAGCCGCACATCTTCACAAACCGCCTCCACCATCCTTCAAGGGCCGAATACATAGCTTGGAAATCCCAAGGTGTCTTCATCCTCCATCCATCGAAGGAGCATCAAGCACGGATTAGTATAGGGCAATTCCCTTACTCAAAAAGTGTAACCATGTCTTCTTCTCTTTATTCTTCTTCCTTGTGTAAACTTGCGATTATTATGGATTGGTTTCTTGAAGTCTTTTGGTTAAATAATTTTAATTAGTTTTGTATGTCTTGTTTGGTGTTCTTCGAAATTGGTTACTCATGCTTATTTGTTCTTAACGCTTAATTTGAATGCAGGGCAATTCCCGGTTTAGATTATGATGTGTTGAATATCGGGCAATTCCCGAGTTTGGCACTTAATTATGAGATATGCATGTAAAACGTTTCTAATGACTTAGAGACCAAATAGGTTGCATGAAATTGGTTAGGTTATTAAAGGATAGGTAACTTGATGAGTTGATCTTGTAAATATTAGATATAGATTGATTTTCGACAACTATGCATGTTTAGGTTTTTTTTTAGGGTTCTTGATTGTTTGCTTGTCTATGAGTGAAGCATGTTAGAATTCTAAGGTTCCTATTTGTGTATGGTTGCCACGTTTTGTTCTTATATTTTGTAGGAAATTAGTTAAACAAACCAACTTTGCACCCCCATTTAAACCTAGCATAGTTATGCATGCACCCTCAATCCCCGGTTAAGAACGATCCCTACTTATCAATGCTACATCTACAAAGAAGGGTTTTAATTGTTTTCGTGTTTGATTGAGTGTTTAAATTAAGTACTTGAAAAGATGCGAATCAGCCACGTGCTTTTGGGATTGCACTGTCAATTGCTTCCGTCCCCCCTGTGGTGATGTGAGCATTACTATTCTTGATCTTTATACTATATTTGGAGTTTATGTGTTTGAAAACATCTAGCTACACAATCACATAATCGGGACACCAGTTTAGGCTTCCACAAATCGACCTTCCTCCTACTCTTCTTGGGTTAATCATTTTGCACGAGAGGAGAAAGACACTGATCAGGGAGGCATAGCCTTCTTGAAGTACTGGCTATCTAAGTACATCTTCTGTCCTACTTTCGCCAAGGTCAACAAATGTTGGACCAACCTTGCGAACGCCTCTTCAATCGTGAACAACTAGGCTTGATTGAATCCGTTCTCGCCTATATCTATTATGGCTTGAGATGAGTTGTCCTTTCAAAGCTCGACCTTAATCAACCAAGACCACTCTGGATGGTAGAGTTTTGGTTGCAGATGTACTTTCCATTCTTTCGCCCTTCAACAGTCCTTTCCTTTGAAGAGAATAAGCTTCTGGGCCAGACCTTGGTGTCTGCACCATCTAGGACCAGAGCATGGTCCTATCTAGCCTGCTTCAACTACCTCTACTTGCATAAGGATTTTCCAACCGCAGTAGTTGAAGTGATTATTAATCGTTGTCATCCCGGCAGTCTCGCGAGTGGATTTATGCCCTTGCTAGAGCAAGATGACTCTGCAAGGAACCTCTTCCTTTAATGTCACACCTGCAAGGACCTGCAAGGACCTGCCAGTCCCTGATTCTTCGAGCCCCGGGTATGAGCTCTATGCTCCAAATCATTTTTCGAGACAGCTCGGGCTTATCCAAGATGCTCCCATGCCCCCATGCCCCCCAACTTCCTATTTTTCTAATCAACAGCACATCCAAGAAATAGATGTGACCATTGCCTTGCAAGTCCTCAAGAAGAAAAGATCAAACACTTCTGGGCAAACAGTAAGTATCCAAAATCCTTTACCCAGATCAATTATGTCTTATGCTTTTTTACCAAATGTAACTGACCCACTTATTTTTTATCAGTCACAAAAGTGTAGGAGGACTGACTCTTCTTCTGGAGAAACATCCAAGGCTCGAGGCTCCAAAACTGCTCGCCAAGATGTCTCCAAGCTTCCTTTAGCTTTGGAAGTGCCCCCAAGTGGTATTTGGACAGCTACAGAGATCATAAGAAGAGATGGATATACTAGGCTTCAAGCCAACGTCTTCCATGCCTTCTTCAATCAATAGAGTGAAAAAGCCTCTGGGGCAAGCGCCTGCTCAGCACTAGTTTTCGCCATTACTCATTGGTTATGTTCAAATCCAAATGCTATACCCACGGTCTCCGAATTTGACGACCTCATTATCCAAGGTTCTTCAGAGTGGCAGAAGCTCTGCAAGGATGAAGCCATCGCCAGCTCCTACCAAGATCAATATTTTGATCTTGAAGTTATTCTGAAGGCAAACATCAGACCCCTGAAGATTTCTTCTGATGATTCCTTTATTGGGTATTTCAACCTAGAGAAGTTTGCAAACCTGAGTGACCTTGCATCATTTGATGAAATCTGGGAAAACATTAGCAAGAGCACCAAGCCTCAGGTGTACCTAGTGAGCTGGAACAATCACTTATTCATTCTTAAGGCTGAAGCTGAAGCTTTGTATATTATCGACTCATTGGGGGAAAAGCTTTTCGAAGGGTGTTGCAAAGCCTACATTTTGAAGTTTGATGATTCCAGCATAATGTTTGGAGATGAAGATCATGACACCGGGTTGGAAGTCATAAACAACGGTAAAAAGTGTTGTAAAGACTTCATAACAAGGTTTCTGGCTGGAATCTTAATAGGGAGCTTGAGGAAGAAGAAAAGAAGAAGGCAGTTGATGTCGTTGTTCTCTTCCAGCGCCTTCAGATTGAATTTCAATCTTACTTCCTTCCTACCTCCTCTAGCGAGGATAACGACTTCCAAAATGAATAAGTCATTTCGGAGCAAGACATTCAGATTCAGCCCTCGCTAGAGCTCCAAGTCATAGTTGAGGAACAACAACAGCTAGTTGAGGTTATTTCAGAACCAGAGGACCAAGCCCCTCCCTCGCGAGAGTCACAACTCCAAGCGACCGAAGGACCACATCAATTGGTTTTACTCCAAAACTTGTCCCCTGTCTAGGTAAAACTTTAGTTCATTCACTTTGTCTTGTATATTAATTTCTTTCGATTGAACCTTGACATCTTGTATTTCCTTTTAGTCTGAATAACGACCAAGCAATTCCTGACTCATAAGCAAATTCAGAGAAAAAAGCAAACTCGCAAGGCCAACTTCATACTTCGATCAGTCCTCAATCTTCTGATCTTTCAACAGTGGCCGCGGTGGACCAACCTTCTAGCTCGCTACAGATTATCGATGAAGAACCTAAAACTTTTCCTGAAGAAACTGCTGCTCCCTCTTCATCAAAGAGACCTATTTCTCAAGCACCCAACCCTCAAAAGGAGACTAATCTTGCTAGAGATTTCGACCAAGTTGAGTGCATTGAGCTCCCTTTCTGCCATTGACATTGCCCTTCAAAAGATCCTTTCTGGCAGCCTGGATTCTCCTCAAGACATCAAACGAATTCAAGAAAAAGTCAGGAATCTAAATGCCACTGCCCTACTAAATTCCTCCAGACCAAACCTGACATTGAGGAAAAACTTCATCAACTCCTAAGTCAAAGCAAGGCCCACTACAGTTTGAAACTTGAGGCTAAACGCAAGAAATAGGCGGTAGAGACATTGGCACGCCAAACTCAAGAGGAGAACAAACAAATCCAGGCACTTCTTAGGGACACATCCACCCAACAAGAAACTCTGGCCGCCAAAGAAGCTAAATTAGCTACCCTTCAAGCTGAAGTAGCTGCCCTTCAAGCTGAAGTGGATGGCCTGCATATAAACGCTCATTCAAAGCCTCTATCTGCCAACTCATGATTGAAGGAGAGAGCCAAGCTCAACTGTTGCAGGATGCAAAAGAAGAAGCCACAAGCGCTCTACAAATGTATAAACAATCTTGGTAGGACCTCGAGCTTACAAATGTGTCATTGAGAGCAAACAACCTTTTACTATAATTAACGGGCCACAGAGATCAGGCCCCCTTTTTCTTTGTATTAGGATATTTTCCAAAATAAATCCAAAAATTCTAAAGTGTTTTCTTTCGTAATTCTTATTTTGGAATCAGTATTTTAACTGGGCCCTGGATATCCTGCTGGGCCTTAGACTTAGGCCTTCCAAGAATCATGCGAATAGAGCTAGTCCCACTTACAGAACCTAACCGCTCGTCTGCCTTGATTATCGGGATTAAATGGACTTTAATTCCAAGCTTGGAATTCGTGTCGCGTCAACCATCAAATCTTCAAAATATGTTTTAGCTGCCCAAAAAATATTTCATTCATCACGCCTTCTTCTAGGGGTAGATAAACCATATCATGGCCCAATCTCCATCAGACGCGTGCCCTCTATTAATGGTGCATTTAATCTCGCAAAGCCTTACCGCTATGACTCATTGTAATTTCTTTCTATAAAAGGCCTTCCTCTTCATTAATTGAGATCATACCTTCCAAACTTCTTTGCGAGATGAACTCCCCATTTTCATGTTTGCTCTGGTTTTCCTATCTGAAAAATCCTTCAGATAAAACCTCTCATATTATAGACTCTAGATAGTGATATCCATGTCTATACCTAGACTAGATAGTAATATCTATGTCCAGGTGTTGCCTTGGCTGACTCACCCGAAGTATCTACAGGGTGACGAAGCCATAATCCCGAGGGACAATTCACCTCGTCTTCCTCGCAGGCACCCGCTCAGTTTCTATATGCATAGAGGCTGCAAGCCTTGTGGACGTGACTGCACTGGAGAGGAAGAACATGGAGTTCAACCTGGGAACGACAACAAATGCCAAGCCTACTTCAAATGGTCTTTTGATCTGCTGGACTAGTTTCCTTGGCGTTTCAAATCCTCTCTTTTTTGTCTCTTGAGGTTCCTCTTTTCCATGTATGTATATTTGATATGTAAACCCAAGATCCGGTTATCAACTGTTTAAGGGTTTGGAAAAATAAACTGTATTTATCTTTTTGTTCTATTGCTGATTGTAGTCTGTTTTCATATGGTATCAGAGCTTAAGGAGGCAAAGCCTTTATAATCTTCTGATTAATGTAATCTATTTCTATTTAAAGCAAAGAGTTCCCTTATGAAAATAATAAATTTATATTTGATAAACTCAGATGTAGTTTATACATAAATTTGGCCACAGTGGTTGGCGAGCGTGAACTCTTTAATCAGAAGAATAAAAATTTAAACTTTAGCCACAAGTATAGGCTGAAAGAAATAAAACCTTAAAATTTTAGCCTCAAGTATAGGCTATCTATATGTAAATAATTCCTATGTAATGCCCCTTCAATTCAATCATGCGAGCGATATTGATGAGCATGAATGAACTGGATTAAGTTCCCATTGAAGAAAATCATCGGATTGCAGAATATTCTAATCAAGTTCACACAGATAAGTCCCAATACCAGAGGTTAGTTGGAAGATTAATTTACTTGTCACACACTAGACCTAATCTTGCTTATGTTGTTAGTTTGGTAAGTCAATATATGCATAATCCTAGTGAAGATCATATGAATACTGTGATAAGGATTCTGAGGTACTTGAAGTCTGCTCCTGGTAAAGGCCTTGTGTTCCGCAAGCATGGAGATTTGGGGTCTAGTGGTCATACTGATGCAGATTGGGCAGGAAACATCACTGATCGACATTCTACTCCTGGCTACTTCATATTTTTGGGTGGAAATCTGGTTACTTAGATAAGCAAAAAGCAGAATGTGGTGGCTCGTTATAGAGGTATGGCCCAAGGATTTTGTGAGTTGTTGTGGCTAAAATATTTGTTGAGGAATTTGGGTTTCAAGCAAAAACGGCCAATGCCTATATATTATGACAACATTGCTGCAGTTGAAATTGCACATAATCTTGTTCAACATGATCGGATGAAACATGTAGAGATTGATAGACATTTCATCTAGGAGAAGTTAGATGCTCATATTATTACATTCTCATTTGTTTGTTCAGATGAGCAGTTAGCTAATATCCTTACCAAAACAGTTCCGTCCAAAGCTTTCAGTGACTCACTTGAGAAGTTGGGCATTAGAGACTTGTATGCTCCAACTTGAAGAGGAGTGGTCGAGTGAGTCACACTCCTAGTATGTTTAGGAGGTGTATATTCTGTAATTATGTAGAAATCTGTAATTGATTAGGTGTAAAGTAGTTTCCTACTTGAGTTGTAAGTATGATTGATCAATATATTAGAAAATTCATCAAACACTTATGTTCTCTTCGATTAACCATTCATTAATTCAAGAAAGAACCAGGTATGTAATTTTTTCAATAATTCATATTCCATCAGACTAAATATGTAAAAAAAAGGCTGTAAGACTATGTTGATAATGTAAGTTTAAATATATAGAACAATAACTATATACCTAGCTATGCTAAGCATCTCCAACAGTGATGTTAAATTTTATAATCAAATTAGTTAAAAATTAAAGGAAACTTCTACTTATTTCTCTTTTATTTCAGAAGTGAAAAGTTATAATTAAGTCAATTCAAAAAAAGTATGTTAAAATTAAGGAAAGAAATGAGAGAAATATTTAACTCAAGAGTTATTTTCTCTCTTCTCTCTAGTTATATATAATTACGAAATTTAACAAAAAGTTATATATTGTAACTTTTATAAAAGAGCATCATCGACAATGATGTTAAATTTTTTAGTCAAATTATCTAAAAGTTAAAAATAATCTCTACTTATTTAACTTTTACTTCAACAGTTGAAAGTTATAATATAGTCAATTAAAAAAAACTACGTTAGATTTGAGAACATAAAAGAAAGAAATTCTTTTAACTCATAATTATTTTCTCTCTCTACATTAGTTATAAATAGCTATAAAAATTAATTAAAAACTATTTTAACTTTGATATAGATTAACTATTGAGAGTAAAAAAGTTATAAAATTAGTTATATTTTAACTTTTTTTTTCTTAAATATAGTATGTGTTAGAGACGTCTAATATAGTTGTTGAAAATAAAAAAAAATTATAAAATTAGTTAAATTATAACTTAAAAAAAAATATGTGTCAGATGCTCTAAAGCACGTGGCTACTTGCATTCTCTTATTATATATACATATATATTAATTGCACATGTATTCGATCTCTTTGCTGTCTATAAATGGAAAGTACGTCTTGTTAACAAAGAAACTACACAAATAGTCGTCATCATTAGAGAATTTTCCTTGTTTACACACGGTCGGTGACATTTTATTATAGAAAGTTGCGAAATATTACATATACACTCGTGGTTAAGAGTTTATTAACTTCGATCGAACGATATACGTAGTATATTTCTAATCGCTCCTTACTTGACCTCATTGCATGCACACCCAAAACTATAAAACATAAAAAGTGCAGAGAGAAGAACCATCTCATTGCTTGGCTTGCGGAGTAAGGTAAGCACCAATATCTTTGAAAACACCGACTATGAACAGAAGCTTGGCTTCTGGCTCTGGAACTTCGTCATGCAGCTTCTCATATTCCAGAGTCAAATGCACAAAGCAACTGCTTTCTTCTCTTTCACCTGTTGCGGTTGCAGTGGAATTTGACCTTAAAGCTCTTGTAGTTCTGCAGAATGTAACCTTCAATAACTTTCAAAGTAACCTATCTTTTTTCACAGTCCACTGCTTCCATTAACTCTTTTGATGAAACGCCATCATTCCCATCTGCAAATGTTGACGATATAAGTAAAACTAAAATAAGAACCATTTAACAAGTAAGGGCGGAACAAATTTTGTATAAACTGCATATGAATTAGAATTGAAGACATACCAAGCAATACCATGAAGACATACCGACCAAGAGATCACTGAACCCTCTTCTCCCCAGTCACCTCAAATTAGTTCACAACTCAAAATTTCATCAGGAGAGACGTACATTTTATAGTTGGTACATTTTTCGCATAAAAACCGATCAGCAGTAGCCTTGACTTCAACATCTGCCTCAAGCTTACCGAACCTAGAAGGAGACTCGGACACTGTTTTATCCATGGCAAATAATTAGCGCGGTGGAAAACTGGGAATAATACGAAGAGTAGCAACTTGCAACTACATGCAATACCAGTACTGTACGTTCTATACGACAAAACTTGAGAGCCTAGCCCTATATGCAGGCAAAACTTGATGAAGATAATGTTTGGTCGACCTATATATAAAGGCTAGAGTAATGTTTTGTGCCTGTTGGGCTTTTATGGGTTGGCACAATTTCATTAGTTAGCCCGGATTCTACTATGGCTGGGGTTGGCGGATCATACGGTTTGGCATGAGCATATTCATCACGACACCATTTAATTTTTAACGAATTAATACTAAATAATATTTTGAAGAAGTTAAATACATTTAAGGACTTTATTTTAAACAATGAAAGACAAAATTTTACTAATAAGAATAAGTTATTTGTAAGTTACCATGTGACAAATATAAATTTACTCTTATGCTCATCTTTGTTTTTTTTGTGTATTTAATATTTATTATATATATCTGAAAATATTTAATATTTTTTTTCAATATTTTTTGGTTAGATTATTTTTTTATTCAAATTTTTTTGTATTCAATTTTTTTTCAACCTGAATTGATTATTCTCATTAGTAGCACTATCAATAAAGATTCAATACTTATTCAAACACAAATTTAATAGTAATTTCGAAATAAATTCACTAGAGGTTCCGATACAAATTGAGTAATAATTTCGATACAAACTCAGTAGAAATTTTGATACACATTCCATAACATTTCCCGATACAATTCAATTCCTGAAATAATAGTAGCAGTCCCTGATACTATAGTAGCAGTCCTCGAATAAAAAATATAGTAGCAGTCCCAAAAACGTAGTAATAGTCCGACATCGTCAAGTCAGTCGCGGCTGAGAGAGGCACGCAAGGCTATGAGGTTTGCAAGGTCTAGCGTGGCGGCGTGGAGAAATTGGCGAGCTCGGCAGCGCTGTGATGTGCCGAGCAAGGCGCGAGGCTACAGTGCTTCATGGGCGACGAGGTAGGATGGAGGAGATCGGAGAGCGACGACGCAAGGCTTGGAAGTGGCGTTGCCCGCCTGCAAGGCGAAAGTCGACGGCAAGGTCGGAGCAGAGCAAAGCCTCTGCTACTGAATTTTTTTTATTTTTCTCAGAGAGAGAGAGAGAGAGAGAGAGAGAGAGAGAGAGAGAGAAAATAATTTTGTTATGACTATGGTTTTGTGTATATATATAGAGAGAGAAGGGTAATATTGACATTTATCATGTTAAAGGGGTTGAGTTTATTAATATTACGTTTTGAGCTTCAGACCAAGTCTTTGATTATCTAAATATTATGATAGTTGGTGGTTTATTTGTATTATTGATATTTATCTTGTCCTTGTCTATTTTTTTCTATTTTATTTTTGGGACATAAGTAAAGTATCTAAGTTAATCAGAGCCCATTTCAACGCCTAAAATTATTATTGATAGAAATAGAAATCAAATGATATTTGATGTGATTCAAATACAGTAGAACCTTGATAATTTAATATTCGATTAATTAATAACCTCGCTAAAATAATACTTTTTGCCGGTCCCGACTCAGGAACAACGTGTTAAATTAATATTTCACTAAATTTATAAGATAATACAAATACGATAATTTATATAGACCCCGTGCGATATATAAATTAATAACTTCTTAATATATATATAATCAATTATTCATTTATGAGGACTTCATTAAGAATGACTCACTTAGCTTGTTACTTTTTTTCTTCTTTAAATTGTAGTCACATTGAATCTAATGTTGATTTTTTCTTAATATGGTAAGAAATTTTGGTAGGGTTTTCTCATCCATGCATGAATTTTTTTTAATTTTTTTTAAATAGAGTTATATTATCAAATGAAATAATATTTTACATCGAACAATATAATACATTGAACAAATGTCATACGTCGAATAAAATAACACATATAGTAATGTAAACGTGAACAAAATAGTATATATATTGAACAAAGTACAATAATTTAAAAAAGAAGAAGTTAAAATAAAGAATATTTTGATAAATTAATAACTTGCTAAATTAATAAATTTTATCAGTCTCGATGTTATTAATTTATAGAGGTTTAACTATACATGATCTCAATAATCACAGTATGAGTCTTTATTTTTTACTACAACTTACCGATATATTAAAAGACCTTTTAGGTGCCAATTAAAAGCTCTTACATATACAGTACATGATATATATTTCATGTAGTGACAAATATATGCACCTAATAAAGGTATATATATATATATATATATATGGAACATAAAACCAAATCATCTGAAGGTTAACACCAGGCCCTAGGATGCAATCCCAACACTATTTGAACCCAATTAGTTAAAACACTGAAGCTATCTTGCTCTAAACCCTAAGCGCATCCCCAGCGTATTCGATTCCTCCGAAGCTCTAAATCACGGTCACCACCATCCGTCATCATTAGTGCCTTTTGCTTCTCAAACTGACAAACTACTTCCCTTTCTCCATTTTTGAATTCATGTGTATTTTGCATATTTCCAAAGAATTATGAAGAATCGGGTGTAAATTATACAAAAAAAAAATGTACTAACTTCACCCTCCATTCCTTGTGGAATCGAAATATATTCCTAGGAACAATCAATGAAGTCCAACTCGTCAATACTTCATTTTCAAATTATGTTATCTTCCCTTGTACTGATCACTAATTCATTCATAAACTCCTCCATGCAGCAACAACGTACTACGTACCAAGTTTTGCGACATCTTGTACTCTTGTTTCCATGCTTGAAAATAGTTTAAGATAATAATGGTTTCATCACTAGATCGAATGCTTGAAGAGAAAGTATTAGAAAGAAAATAAAATCTAATTCGTAATATTATAAACGTGTACGGTGGATGCCTTACATAGAAGAGCAAAGTATGTGCTCGACCTCTAGTAGGATAGCAAATACAACCTGCATGGAATCAGAGGTTGTTGTATGTAACTCATCTTTAGAATAGTGAGTCTAAGATCTACAGTAAAGATACAACATGTTGCTACTCTTATTTTTATGTATAGAAACTAGCAAACTGAGAATGCAATAATGGCCGATCAGTAAGGAGGTGGACGTTTGTGAGATGGTTTGTAAGGGAAAGTTGGAGTCTTCTTTTCAAGAGTACTTAAATTTGGAGGCTTTAACTTCCGAGGAAGCTTGTGTGGTGCATCTTTGGCATCTATCTCTGCAATTTGTTCAAGGTGACGATCATGATGTGGTGGTTTCTCCTCCTTTCTCTTCGGTAGTTTGTGTTCCGAAAATGGCTTATGGTCCTTGTTGTTATGTGTAGTTGGTGGGTTGTGTTTTGGGGGAGGCTTCTTTCCCATAGGAGACTTATCTTGTAACTCAGCAGAAGAAGACGATAGCAAACGATTTCCGGTGTTTTGAGGTGGCTTATGCTTTGGTGGTGGTTTTTATCCTTTATGAAGTCCATTGTGCTCTTGTGGTGGCTTCTCCCCCTTTCTAGGTCCTTTGTGTTCTTGATGATGTGGCTTATCTCCTTTCGGATGTTTGTCATCCAACTCTAACAACTGGTGTTCATGAGGTGGCTTATGTTTTGGTGGTGGCTTCTCTCCTTTGTGAGGTCCATTGTGGTCTTGTGGTGGTTTCTCTCCCTTGCTAGGTCCATTGTGCTCCTTATGTTGTGGCTTTTCTCCTTTTAGATGTTTGTCATCCAACTCTAACAATTGGTTTTCATGAGGTGGCTTGCGTTTCGGTGATGGCTTCTCTCCTTTGTGAGGTCCGTTGTGGTCTTGTGGTGGCTTGTCTCCCTTACTAGGTCCATCGTGCTCCTTATGATGTGGCTTTTCCCCTTTCGGATGTTTGCCATCCAACTCTAACAACTGGTTTTCATGAGGTGGCTTGTGTTTCGGTGGTGGCTTCTCTCCTTTGTGAGGTCTGTTGTGGTCTTGTGGTGGCTTCTCTCGCTTGCTAGGTCCATTAAAATCCTTATGCTGTGACTTTTCTCGTTTCGGATTTTTGTCATCCAACTCTAACAACCGGTGCTTATGAGGTGGCTTGTGTTTTGGTGGTGGTTTATCTCCCTTGTGAGGTCCATTGTGCTCTTGTGGTGGCTTCTCACCCTTATGAGGCTCATTATGATCATTATCAAACTCCAACAGGCGGTGCTCATGTGGAGGCTTCTGTTCTTGTGGTGGCTTATCCCCCTTACCCTTTGGGGGTACTGGGGTTGAAAGCTTATGCTCGAGGAGTGGCTCTTTCTTGCTCAATGTAGTTGGAGGCTTATGTACGAGATGCTGTGGGAATTTCTGATGTTGAGAGATTGGTGATTTTGGTAATTTGTGGTGATCATCTTGGTGATCAGCGAGAGAGAGAGAGAGAGAGAGATAGTTGTAGTGAAAAACACCACTCCAAGAAGAAGCAAAAGTAAGTAGCTAGCACAAGGCATTGTGTATGTTTTGTGATGATTTGGAAACTGGAGTGTGACAATTTATAGTGATGATCGAGTAACACTCATAACGGTTGTCACAAGTGATGTCATTGTGCATATAGGTAACAATTTATAAAATTGTAATAGGTCCTTATGTTTCGTCGAAAAGTTTGACAATGGTGATATTCATACCAAGATAAGAGTGTTCACAACTCACATGCTAATATATACATGGTACTAGATCTCACTCAACCATCATATTCCACTTAGTATTACTTGAATTGCTAGTGCTTGAGTTACCTTAGGTAGGTCGGTCACATTACTCATTTCCCTGCTACCGAATTTAACTGATTGAAATACCACAATACGTTTTGGCATGGCCTAAAGAAAGGGAAAGGTTAATTAAAAACATTGTGTGACCTTGAGTCATGTGGTTGCACATGTATGCTTGCAAGTGTGAAACCAAGTATATGAGTCATGTGGTTGGTCTTTTGTATCGTTCAGACTTAGAGAGAGTCCTGAAATTTTTGTCATATTTGATTATTTTCCTACAAACCATGAGTAAATTAAGATTGTTAATCTTAAAAGAAAAAGACCTTGAGTAAAGACCACAATACTTATAAACTTTTGGATCCCTCGAAAATTTTAAGTGCCGCAATTATGCCATTAATTTCTCTGTCTGTTCCTTCAATATCACCTTTCTTTGTAACTCATTTATCGACTGTGTGTCTTCTTAAGAACTAGAAAGCACTAGAGAGAGTAAGCTAGGTTCCATCGTATTGAAATAATTGAATGTTAGTTAGTGTACACACTTTTTCACCAGGCTAGCTAAAAAGTCCAAACAAGTTTGTGTGCAAAATCCATCTTAGTCTTATAATCTCAGGCAAAAAGGCCTAATCTAGATTAATATATAGGCCTGTGGTGAACCAATCAAAGTCCAACAATAAGAGAACTGAATTTTTTTTTTTTTGCTAACTAGTGAGATGAATCATTGTTTTTCAATACAATGCAATTTTGAAGGGTATTGGCTACACGATAAGGAGTGCAAGAATGTTGTGGAGCGTAGATGGTCCTTACCTACATCGACTGACCCCCTTCGGGAAATTGGTGTAAAGATAAACGCAACAAAGGAGGCCTTAGTTACATGGAGCTCTACAAAGTACGAGAGTCTAAAAAGAAAAATTAGGGAGGTCTCGGAGGAGTTGGTGGGGTACTTTGACTTATCTTTTCAAAGTCCTAATCTGAATAGGAAGCTGGCTTTAGAGATAGAGTTTAGGGCTCTCAAGATGAAGGAACAATCGTTTTGGCAATAGAGATCGTGGGTTTTATGGTTAATAGAGGGCGATGAGAACACGAGTTTCTTTCACCAAAATTAAAACAATAGAAGGAGAAAGAACACTATCAAGGGCTTGCGGGGTGAGAACGTCATTTGGCGTAACTTCAACGTGCCCGGGAATAGATGAAAGTATTTTAAATCTTTTCCCTCAGACTATGTCAGGGACTATGAATCAGGAACTTTGCAAGGAGGTGGATGAGGGGGAGGTGCTATGTGCCCTAAAACAGATGAAACCAATGAAGGCTCCAGGGCCAGACGGCTTTGCCCATTGTTTCTACCAGCAGTTTTGGAGTATTATAGGAAGACACGTGGTTAAGGCAGTCTGTGCTTTCCTTGCCTCGGATGAAGACATGAGACAAATGAATAACACTCATGTCACCTTGATACCGAAAAGTAAGAACCCTACCACTATTGAAGAGTTATGTCCGATAAGCCTTTGCAATGTCCTGTACAAATTGGGGTCCAAGGTTCTAGCAAACTGTCTTAAGCCACTATTGGAAGACCTCATCGCACTATACCAAAGTGTGTTTGTGCCTGGTCATTTAATTTCAGACAACTCGCTGATGGCTTTCGAGATCTCACATTTTCTGAAGAGAAAAACATGTGGCTTGGGATATGGAGCTTTGAAGCTTGACATGAGCAAAGCCTATGATAGATTTTCACAGACACAGTGAACTTACTCAGATGATGATAGTAATGGAGAAAGTCGAGTAATGCCTGGTCCATATTGTGAGTTCCATAGTCCTCAAAGACCGCCACCTGACCCATATTGTTGGCATGTAAGTCAATACATATAGAATTTTATGGGAGAGCAATCATTTAATGGATATTCTTCACAATACACTCATGACTCTACACAAGGAGACGAAGAAGGCAGTGTGAATTTCGAACCTCATCGGTCTTCTACATGGTTCTAGAAAACTCATGCAGTTGAATTTGTGATGTATAATATGTAAATAATGTACAAAAGGCGTGATGGCCTAGTCTCCCTTTGGGTTTTAGCCATAAAAAAAATATATATGAAATCATATTTAAATAATATCAGCACTCAGCACGTAGTAATTCATATAACATTGTAACAAATTGATATCTCTTAGATTTTATCAATATTTTCTTTTGATATAAGGTAGATAATATATCATGTAACAACCTCAAAAAGTTTCAATACAAATTTTTATGTATTTTTTTAAATTTCCGTCGTTTTTGTTAAAATTTTCAATTGATCGATATTTTCATCGAAATATCCGTATTTTGAAACATCGATATTTTCTCGATATCCGATATTTTACTCCTTGCTTGTTGCCTTGTTGGGCCGGTCAAATTTCGTTTATTTTGATAATTTTTGCTATATAGCGCGATATATCGATAATATCACGATATATTAACGAGAATTATAATGAATGAATGATTAATATCGTCAGATGATAAAAACGAAATTATCGCTAATATTTCGGTGATAATAACAGTATTTTATACCCTGCTCCTAGCTAAGGCTAGGAAATCCCAAAAAAAAATTAAAATACAATGCAGAATGTAGACATGTACATTGTACAGTAGTAATGTGCTTCTCAACTCTCCAGTTTCAAATTTGGTCATCTTCTTCATCTTATTCCTGTTGGAAGATTCATTTTGGGTTCCATACTCTGCACTCAGAAAGTCATAACCCACTTTAACCCCTCCTCAAACATTCCCTAAAACACTAGTATCATCTCTCTCTCTGATTTCCACTTCTTCTTCTTCTCCAAATAAACCAAAACATTCACAGCATATATTCCTTGCTTTTCAATTCAGCGTGCGCCATTCGTTTTTCCGGAGAGAACCCAAATCCACACTGTACCCATTTTGATTTAAAGCTCGTATCTTTTTCACAGTCCCGTCTCTTTGCTTTAATCAAAATCCTTCTCTTAAGGAATGAAAGTCTTTTCGGAGCCAAAGCAGTGTTCTTTATTCTTATATTCGGCCTTTTCGTTTTGGGTTTGCTTTTCTTTGTTCTCTGCTCTTTGTTCTGCTCCGATAGATTAAAGTTGTGTTTTTGGGTCTAGGAGTACCTTGGAGATGGAAACTTCTGTTCTTCACTCTATAATCTATAGGCTTCTTGAGGTTAGAGGAAGGCCAGGGAAGCAAGTGCAGCTTCAAGAGTCTGAGATTAGGCAGCTCTGTCTTGTGTCCAGAGATATTTTTCTTAGGCAGCCTAATCTTTAGGAGCTTGATGCACCCATCAAAATTTGTGGTAACTTTACTTGAACCCTCTCACTATTTAGTTTTAGTTTCATCACTTCATGTTAATGTGTGTTTGATGTAGATTGATCAGTTTCTGAGTTTGAATTTGATACGAGTGTAACTGCTATCAAGTTACTGAGGATATATCTGAGTTTGATGCACAAGTAAATTTGTGTTTTTTGATTCGAGGGTAGAGATGAATAATTTGAACAAATTTGAGGACGGTTAATTTGATTTCATGTCTGAGTTAAACATGAGTGGCATGAACTGCTATTTCCGTTTACAAGTCATAACCAGAATGAGTCTGTAGTCTTGACTTGACTCTAAATCAAACAAACATGTGACTGTGAAAGCTTCATGGCCTTTGGCAACTTTGAAACCTTATGCTGGCTGTTCATATTGAGTGAAAAGACGTGGAATACTAGTAAATGTCTTCTCTTTGTGGGGATATTAGGTACTTATAGTTTATACATACAAATATGTGATAAGTGATACTGATAACTGAGTAGACTATATTTACAACTTTTCTTGGATTTTGATATGAACTTATGTAACCTCTAGCAAACATCTAGTTTACTATATTTACAACTTATGAACTGAGTAGACTATATTTACAACTTTTCTTGGATTTTGATATGAACTTATGTAACCTCTAGCAAACATCTAGTTTACTCAATGGATATACTATTGAGGATTGACGAGTGAAATTAAATATGCTTCACTTTAATTTTAAGAAGTATTCTACAATATTGAACTATGAATTATACAATTGAGGGTAGTTAAGCATGTCAATGCATCTGATGGATATATGACTAGAGTGAAAGCCATAAAATAACTTGATTAATTGATTTTCTGAAGTTTCCTTAATTGATTTACGTAGTCGACTAGTCATTGATATTCGGAATTTCTGTATAAGCACATTTCCTTCTTGTTCTCACTCACCTCACTATGATAATTAACTTTATACGGTAGTAGTTCAAGAGCAAATGCTTTTTTGTGGACCAATTCCAGTATGATACCTATTTGAAACTTGAAACCTCTGCAGATTGGAAGTGTAAAGATTTTATTTTTGCTCTTCTCCCTGGAAAGTATTCTAGAGTTTGTATGATTTTTCATTCCTGCAGGTTAGATATTACATTGATTACATTCTGTGGTATATCTAAACCCAGGCATCCAATGATTCCCTGAAAACATAAAATTACGGTAATTACCCAATATTTTCTGGAGTCATCTTATCAAAATATGTGTGATTTTTCATGCTTACTTATATTACAAGAAACTATTTATAGATGAGTTTTATTATGTCCAGGTGATACACATGGTCAGTATTCAGATCTTCTGAGGCTTTTTGAGTTTGGTGGCCCACCTTCTCGCTCAAACTACCTATTTCTGGGGGACTATGTAGATTGAGGAAAGCAAAGCCTAGAAACAATATGCCTTCTCCTTGCATATAAAATTAAGTATCCTGAAAACTTTTTCCTTCTGAGGGGCAACCTTGAATGCGCTTCTATAAATTGAATATATGGGTTTTTTGATGAGTGTAAAAGAAGGTTTAATGTCAGACTATGGAAAGTATTTACGGATTGTTTCAACTGCCTTCCTGTGGTAGCTCTCATTGATGAAAAAATACTCTGCATGCATGGTGCATTATCTCCCCAGCTGAATAATTTAAATCAGATTAAGAATTTACCTAGGCCTACTGATGTTCTTGAAAGTGGTTTGCTATGTGATCTCCTCTGGTCTGATCCTAGTAAAGAAAACCAAGGTTGGGGACTGAATGACAGGGGAGTCTCCTTTACCTTTGGCGCTGACAAAGTGACAGAGTTTCTTCTGAGTCATGATCTAGACTTAGTTTGTCGAGCACACCAGGTGCCATTTCGAATAAAGAACACTCCGAAATCTTTTTTTTATTTTGATGTGAGGAAGTTCTCATAATGTGCTTTCCACTGATTGTATATAAATAAATATTTGCAGGTCATTGAAGATGGATATGAGTTCTTTGCTAATAAACAACTTGTGACCATATTTTCTGCTCCTAATTACTGTGGTGAGTTTGACAACGCTGGGGCAATGATGAGTGTGGATGAGTCTCTTATGTGCTCCTTCCAGATATTGAAGCTTGCTGATAAGAAGCCAAAGTCTGGGTTTGGGAGCAGAGCTGCATCTAAGCCAGGAACTCCCATAAAAGTCAAGGTACATTATCTGTTCTACCAAATGTTTGAAGCATACATTGCAGGATAAGTGGGAAAGATGTTTTGAATTGTACTCTAGTATGTTGGTAACTGCTACAAGATGAACACCGAATTTTATAGGATTGTGTTCCAACCACACATTGACGCAGCATAACTCGTATGAATGCATTAATTCGATGGCAGGTTATATAATCCTTTACCCCCACCATGTCGGAATGAAGCCAAACAGTTTCCATGGTTTCTAATTGGACCGTTTAAATTGGCGCTGTTGATGATATAGCATTTTAAAGTTATGTTGTTTTAGAATAGTGTGGCTTAGGCATTATTAGAGTCTTTACTTTTATAACCATACTCCAGGTTATAGTATAATTATTATTAGATGGCTAAACTATGAGTTTATATATCAGCTATAATTATATTGGCTGGAATTATTATCATTGAAAAGATGAAGAAGAAAAGATGAATAGAAGAAAAGATGAATAGGAGACAGTAAACTATATTGGCTGGAATTATTATCATTCATGAGTAGCAAGCTACATATATACCAAAGCTAGCTATCGTACTGTACTGTACAAGACTTGTACTACAATATATATAAGAAACTTTAGACATAGTCGGTTTGGCGTTTGAAGTGTGTACTTGGCGATTAACACTTTCACTTTCTCTGACATTCAATTGATCCAAAAGCCGTTGAAATTGAGCTTTTGTAATGCCGGATTCAATGACGAGTTGTTTGAGTCTTTGCATAAGACAATGCCGATCTTGTTGTACGTGCCATGATAAAGATGAGGTTTTGAATGGTTGTACGAGAAAGTAGAGTACAGCGGACAAAGACGTTGATGCTACACGAGAGATTAAAGCGTAGTGATGAATCAGGATCTTACTCCTGCTTTGATACCATGAAAAGATGAATAGAAGAAAAGATGAATAGGAGACAGTAAACTATATTGGCTGGAATTATTATCATTCATGAGTAGCAAGCTACATATATACCAAAGCTAGTTATCGTACTGTACTGTATACTACAATATATATAAGGAAGCTAATCTCCTAATTCAATCACAATACTATTACAATAATTACAAAAGATCTACTTTCCTACAGTAATGCTTTTCCAAGCATCTAAGAGATTGTTAAGTGATTATCTTATTTTAAGAGAATTGTATACTTTTCTATATGTTATTTCTGGTCTTAGGTTTTGTCTGTCATGACTGTACATGAATGCATTTAACAAACATTTCTTTTTAGAGTTTTAATCACTTGAAATAGGTTGATATGTGTACTTTGTTGTTTTTTCTGCAGTCATTTATTGGTGGAATGGTGTAAGGCTAGGTGATGAGATACCTAAAGAACTTATCTGCCTGATATTGTGATTAGCTGATACGGCAGTTTAAGAATTAAATCCAAAACAGCAACTTCCTCCACTAAAATGAGTTGCAAAAGCTTTTTCCAGGCAAATGTGTGGAGTGAGACCCATTCCATGTATGGAAACCAGGAAAGTTGGAGAACATTTTGGTTGAATCATTTCAGCAATTTCGTTTCACGTTAATTTGTGTCTTGCATATATTTCATGTAAAATAACAACAATTGTAAGACTAGGTCTCATCATCCTCGTTTCTTTTGTCATCCATGTTTTCAACCTGCGGTTCTGTTATGATCATAGATCGAAAATGGTGAGAAGTATTATCATAATGTCTATTGCAGACTCCTTGTTTTGTTTCTATGAAGGGGGTGTGTTACAGCTTACATGACCACTTCAATATCTCCACATAGCCCCCGTAGAGGTGTAGAACCAGATGATTTAAGTTGAGATAAAACCCAACTCATAGGGATACTTTTTCTTTTTTGATAACTCATAGGGATACTTTAAGTTGAGACAGTATTGGCTTCATAGCGAGTTACATCACTTACATGCATTAATCGAAGTTTATCAGAACACAGAACACTTCAGTAACACATATATAGTTTTGCAAAGTGGAGTTCATAGGGCAATTAGATGCTAATTACAATGTAAGAAAACATTACTAGCCAAGTGGCCAGCTGGTAACTATGCGCCTTTATATACCAATCTATCTGCGTTTTTTCACATTCTCAACCCCAATTCTGCCTAATGGTGTGTTTTCTACCGCCATTCTTGTGTCTGCACCGGTTTCGGATGCCAAGAGAAAAGGTGTCGATGGTTATGCGAAGGCGGCGCAACCACGCCACATGCGGCGGTGGTTAGGTGACTTGCGTCATATCTTCACCCTTCTGACTCTGTGATATCTCATTGTCCTTGGCCCAAGAAGATGGCAGTTTGAAAAGTCTCTGGCAAAAAAAAAGAAAAAGAAGGGGGTGTCTGTTCGGCTAGAGGAGGACCAAGGCTCGGGCTCCTAATCACGTCGAGGCGGCTAAAAACTCATAACCCATGAACAACCCTCATGAGCGTTTGAGTTAAGGCATGCATGAACTAGCTGTAACAAGGGTTTACGATACAAGTCCATAGCAAGCACCAAACAAGAGGCTAAGTTGGTGACATACACAGTCGATCGGGCAGCCGTGTTAGCCGATCTACCGGTCCAAAGTTAGTTAATTGACAAACAAGAAGCAAAACACCATAGAGCAGATAGTATTTGGAAAGCCCCTAGTTAACCAATCAGTCAAGGACAAGCATGGGGGATTTTACAGCCGATTTAAAAGAGAGGCCAATCTCTAGTTGATCATTAACTTTGCGACCGAACTTTACGTATAGCGATTTACGCTAGGTAACAATAACAAGCTTCATAGATACAAGCTAGCTTCTCACAAGATTATGGAATATGAGATTACAAATTTACAATTAACTTCATGCACTAGTCTTGAGTAGAGAACAGCGGGATCACATGCATATATATACGTTGGCCTCAAACAAGTTAAACTAATTAGAACAGTTTACATGTTCTTCACGATCGGAAGCATTTTCCACTATCATATCCCACAACTCAAGTACCCGGCCGCTTATATAGCAACTAGTCGTATCCTTTGATCTAGTGTAAGCTAATTAACGTGAGTATTAAGCTATTGCACATTTGCACAAAGCACTACTAGCTAACGGTGCAGTCATGTTTAGCACAAACCCTAGCGCGCCAACTCGATCGATAAAGGGGGTTTAGTAGTGGACGTTGACTCCAGCTAGGGCTTTGATTTAAATATTTCATTTGGACCAGAGTATATACTCTTATTATCCTAGCCAGCTCGAGTTTCTTCTTTCTTTTTATTTTCTTCACAAAGTGGTTTCGTATTTTTCTTCGTTTACATGAAGAACTTGTTAAATTGATCAGGTCTATATATCAATGTTTTTGCCACTAAGCATCTCAAAATCCAATATATTACTCATGAAAATATCTGCAATATACGCATATTTATACAACACTAAACATCTCATTGCTGTCTCATCTCCATTATTCACTTAAATGGTTATTTTCAATTATTTGAAAGCAATTTTTTTGCTTTAGATCCATATATTGGTCGGAATTCAAATGGCCGGTATAGTTGTCAGTGTTGCATGCAGAAATAAAACTAATAAGAATATCCGCAATAAAATAGAACTAACCGGAGATATCTAGCTCACAGTAATTTGGTTGTCTCTAATTTGGTTATCATTCTTACATTAGAGATCCCACATTAAAATATGACAATATTAAATATTGTTTGAGGGGAATAAACTGATATACTGAAAACTATAACTCTTTCATTGATAGAATGCCTTAAATATAAGTTGATATAATATGTTACAATCAATGTCCCGATATAACAGGGATTCACTGAATCTATATCAAATCTAGTCTGTATCTAATAAGGACAAGACACACACCGAAAATTACGGAGAATAAATATCCTTAAACAAATATAACTTAAATGTTGTTGAAGTATTCATAATTGTACTAAGACCTTGTGTGGATAAAACTCAACACCTTAAAGATGATTAAGTTGAGACAATATCAGTACAATACGGATTCCATGTGCCACGTTTGTTGCTGTTCAACTTGGTATCAAAGTGGGTCCTTTCCAATCATGTCCCGAACTCAGGGAGCGTATTGTATTGGAGCTCCCACATCGAAATATGACAATATTAAATATAACTTAAATGTTGTTGGAGTATTCATAATTGTACCGAGATTTTTTGTGGATAAAACCTAACATCTTAAAGGTGGTTAAGTTGAGACAATATCGGTACAATACGGACTTTGTCACGTTTGTCACATTTCAACTATCTTGATGTATAAATTAATAACAAAAATCGTTCAATTAAGTTTTGGATCAAATACGCTGAGGTTAGAGTAGGCAGGGAAATAATAGCAGAAAACTACTAGTCATCTACAGTAGTTTTCGGATCCCTCTTTAAAACATGAATGAGAAAAATAATAATTAAAATTCGTCTAGCTTGTTTTTTTCGATCGTGATATCATCAAGTTAAATTGTCAACCATATGTGTATAATTCTGTAACCCAGAGCCACTCTCATATAGGCAAAAGAATTGTAAAAAAACGAAAACTTGTATTAATCCCACGACTATTTTTGTACGTACATGCAGATTCACCACTACGTACAATGCGATTTGCCCTTTCATTCTAATTAATTGGAGTCGAAAATATAGGAAAATTAATTAAAGTGGCCAAATGTCGTTTTGTGGAGGTATGAATAGAAATACTTTATATTTAGATGTAGAATATTGTTGAGAGCGAATATAATCAATCTTCGTTTTAGCTTCAGTTCTGTGTACCGGTGTCCGTACGTACTTCGGTTTCAATCCAGTTCTTGACGACGTATTTGTTCGATGCAGAAATATCTCTCAGGAAAGATCCTTTCCGCGAAGCAGTTTCTTTTATCTCGGATGTCTTAACCGCGTGAGCCGGTCTATCCTGCTTGTGTTTCGTATGCTGGCGTGCCACCGTTTCTCAACGGAATATGGACTGATTACAGCCGCCTGACTTCTTATGTAAGCGATTAGAACAGGGAGAGCACCAACCCTGCTCGAATATGTCCTTTTTGCCTAGAAACCTAGGACTTTGATATGTGTACCTCTCTGCCGAATCTCGAAATCGATACTCCCACGCCTTATCGTGCAGAGCAGAGCAATCTCTTGACGAAGTGTTGAGAACACTCGCTTCCTTTGAGTATTCAAGCTCTCAACATACAAGTGAGCCGCTCTTCAACTTTCAGGTTGCAGTCGCTTCCTTGGAGTCGTAAATACCTTCACTCGATAGGTGAACAGCACTCAGACCTTCTGGTTGCAAGAAGATAGAAATCTCGAGGACAAGACATCTAGTCTAGGTTTGTTTGCGTATAGCAAGGTTGTTTGATTGATTGTTGGGGGGTTTTCATAAGATCCTTGCTCTCCTTATATACTCGCTCACTAATCAGTCATTCATTCTGTTTCTAACTCCTTCTGCTCTTGTAATCTTGTCTGAATCTAATACCAGCATACGTGTTATACCACTCATAGGTCTTCTAATTCCATCATAACTCTTCCAAGAGTCCTGCTATAATCAACTAGTCATGATAGAATCTAAGCCGCGTGAAACCAGCTCGATAAGACACAGTTCTAATAGAACTCAAAGTCTTCTTCTAGCGAAGCTCGCCAGACGTTTTACAACTTTAACTCCTTCGTCAGGAATTACTAACACAATGGGCCGCTCGCCAGACCTCGGCCATCCAGGCCCAAAGTAAATATTTCATTTAGGCCCAAACATTGCCCCTCAGGTCTTGAACTTGAAAGCTTCCTGAACAAGCGAAAAGACTTGAATATATCTTGACCGATGTGCCCATTAACTCTGAAACGCTACACCATCACTCGAACGCCACGTCAACCACTTCTTTGAAAAAGTATGACGCTCGACTGACACCTCTATAAGAGCAACAGCCCATATCCATAAATTTCATCTTTCAACAAAACCCTTTCACCTGCTCAAAGCCTGCAACTTTCTAACTCTCTCAGTCAAAAAACTTAAACCTTTCTTTCTCACCGCCGTCAATCCCTATTCCTCAGAACAGCAAAAATGCCTCCTCGTAAAGACATTCTTATTCCTTTTGACACCGTTAACGCTAAGAAATTCTCCAAACGGCTCAAGGAAGTCGCTGCCCGACACAACCCAGACGCCGTCTGCATTCTTACTGTAGACCCCGAAGAAAACACAGGTCTGCTTGGCCCATTTCTGGATTCTCCATTAAATCCAGAACTTTTTACTTTTCTTCATGAACCAATATGCAATTCTTCCCTCATACTTCAGACAGACCCTACGGCACACCCGAAGACATGGACTCAGAAAGACAACCTCTATTCCATTGGGAAATGGCCACACTCAACCTCAGACGACCTCGCCTGGTACCGGCAACGCCGTAGGCAAGACAAAGAGCGATGGGAAGCAGCAAGAATTGCTCAACTCATCAATTTATGCTTCTCTCTTCCGTCTGGGGGTAACAAGGCCCCATTCGCTACAGCCATGTATTTCTGGGACTGTACAACAAACTGTTTCAGACTCCCCTGTGGCGATGTAAGTATTACAATGCTCGATCTTTACACCATTTTTGGAGTTCCTGCTTCTGAAAACAGTTGGGCTCCTCAAGATTCCAACCAAACCCCTCTCCAAGCTTTAACAGTACGGCCTTCATCCTACTCCTCCTGTGTGAAACATTTTGCACAAGAGGAGAAAAACACACCACAAGGAGGAATAGCCTTCCTGGAGTATTGGCTATCGAAATACTTGTTCTGTACAACCTCAGCAAAGGTTATCAAGACGTGGACCAACCTCGCTGAACGTCTCTAGAACGAAGAACCACTGAGCTTGGTCGAACCTGTCCTCGCCTACATCTACTATGGCCTCAGGCGAGTATCCTTATCGAAGCTCGATCTGAACCAATCAGGACCACTGTGGATGGTAGACTTCTGGCTGCAAATCTATTTCCCCTTCTTCTGCCCCTCAGCAACCCCTATGTTCGAAGAACAACAGCTGTTGGGCAAGTCACTAGTTTCCACACTGCCCAGGACTAAGCAATGGTCCTATCTCGACTGCTTTAGATATCTCTGCTCCCACAAGGACTTTCCTTACACTGCAGTCGAAGAAATTTTGAGTCGTCGCCACCCTGGCCTTCTCACAAGTGGGTTCATGCCCTCTCCTGAACAAGATGATCAAGCGAAGAGCTTATTCATTAAGTTCAACACTTGCTAGAACCTACAACTCCCAGACTCGGCCAGCTCCGGGTATGAGCTCTATGCTCCAAACCATTTCTGCAGACAACTTGGGCTCAGCTAGGATGCCCCTATGCCCCTCGCCTGTTCTGTCAACAAGTATACTCTCTGGCGAGGAGACAACAAGCCCATTGCAGCAGAAACCTGTGACGTACATTTTGGCTTTCCAATGGTACTACTTCCTGATATCATAAAGCCACTGTCGATCTCAAGGTCAGTCACCCCAACATACCTCGCCTGGTACTCCCAGTTTTGGGAAGAGATACGACACCAGGGACCGGACCTGCGCTTCGCTGCCATTTTCCATGGATTCAGTGAGAAATTCTTGCTCCAGGCAGACTTGTAAGTCGGACCACACCCCTGTTCGAGTTCTACCCCATGGCCACAGGTATGTCTTTAAATAAGAATTGCCACATATATTAGCAATCTTTTTGGATCATAATGATCATTCCTTTCTTCCTTGAACAGCACAACCCTGATCCGGATGTGACTGTGGCTATTCAATCTCTTAAGAAGAAAAGGACCAAGCGTTCTAGATCACCTGTAAGTATGCAAACTATTGTTTATCCAGAACAAACTGACTTCATCACTGATCCTGATATTGACCCCGACCCCCTGCAGTCTTCAAGGCCCAAGAGACTCAGGCTAAAGACCCCAGAGGCAGAAAGTGGAGTTTGGTTGGACTCACGGGTCATGAGCAGAGACAAGCAACTACGCCTTTCTGCTCAAGTCTTCCTTGCTTCTTTCGACCAGAGGAGCAGCAAAGCCTCAGGATCTAGTGCTTGCTCAACCATAGCTTTCACCATTGCATACTGGTTTTGTGCAAATCCGGATAGCACTCCCACTTTCTCCCAGTTCGATGATCTCCTACTTCAAGGTTCAAGGGAGTGGCAGGAGTTATGCAAGGACGAGTCCCTTGCAAGCAAGTACCCAGACCAACATTTTGATTTGGATGCTATCCTGAAGGCGAACATCAGGCCGCTTCATTTTTCAGCTGATGAATCCTTCATAGGGTACTTTGATTCTGAGAAGTTTGCAAACTTGAACGGCCTTCCCTCTTTTGATAATTTATGGGAACAGGTTCAGAAAAGCCGGAAGCCCCAGGTCTTCATAGTGAGCTGGAACGATCACTTCTTCGTCCTCAAAGCTGAAGACGAAGCCTTCTATGTAATTGACTCACTAGGAGAAAGGCTCCATGAAGGACACCGCAAAGCCTTCATTCTGAAGTTCGATGAGTCCAGTACCATATCCAACACTGCAGACAAGGCTATAACTAACAGCCACAAAGAGTGTTGCAAGGATTTCATAGTTCAATTCTTAGCTGGAATTCATCAAGCAGAGCTTGAGGAAGAAGATAAGAAACAACATGTGGCCCTTGAAACTCTGTTCAGGCGTCTTCAAATTGAAATTCAAGGTTGCTTTATTCCTTCCTCCTCTGGTGAGGACCCCAGTGCCCAAAATGAACAAATCATTCCAGATACTGAGCAAATTGTCTCCTCGCCAGAGCCCATAGCTGAACAACCACAAGTCCTGGTCGAGACTAGCCCAGAGGTCGAAGAACCAAATCCTTCCTCACCAGAGCAACGAGTTCCTGAAGAAACACAACCATTGTCTCCCCAACAAGTAAGAACTCTGCAACCTTACTCTTGGATTAGTGATTTTAAAATTAGTCCTAATATGACCTGTTATTTGACTTGAAGTCCAAACAAGTTCCTATGGAACTGGAGGAACCTGAGATCACTCCCCACAGTTCAAGGGGACAAGCGAGCACATCAGGCGAGCTAATTCCGATAGCCACTGAAGATTAACCTGATAGTACTCCAGAGGTCGATGATGAAGGACCCATAATTCCAAGCGAGGAAGTTCCAATTCCTTTTTCATCATCAGACCACCAACTTCAACTGCTTAGTGCCCAAGAGTCGACCAAGATTCAAGAACTTGTGGGCAAACTAAGTACACTAAGCACCCCTTCAGACGCCAGAGACCTGCTTCACAACATTCTCTCTGGGCCCCTAGATTCTCTAAGAGACATTCAGGCCGTACAAAAACAAGTGAAGAACTTGCGAGCCACTGCCCCATCAGACCTCATTCCTTGCTTGGATGATATAGAAAACAAACTCCTTGAATTCTAGCAATAAAGCGAAGTCTTCCAGGAACTGTCAATCGAGGCTGCTCGTAAGAAGGAAGCAGTAGCAACCTTGGAGCAAAAAACCCACAAGGAGACAGAGAGAATCGAGAAACATCTGAAGGAGTTGCCTACAAAGGAGGAGAACCTAGCAACCAAACGTGCCAAGATAATTGCTCTTGAAGCTGATCTCGCTGTACTTAGAGCAGAAGTAAATGCATTGGAAAGCGACATCCCCAGAGATCAGGATGAAATGCATCACTTTTTGGTGGAAGGCGAGACCCGAGCTCAGCTCCTGCAAGAGGCACGTCAGGAAGCCAGCGAAGCTCGCATAGCAGCTTATCAAGTCTGGGAGGCCTCAGAGATGACTAAGATCTCGATAAAGAGCTTTCTTAAGATGTAAAATTTTTGGGCCTCAAGTGTAGGCCTTTTGTAATCGTTACCAAACATTAAAGATTTTTATATATCCACATTGTTTTGACAACAAAGTCTGAATTTGGTTCAAAAACTAAATTGGGCTTCTCCAATAAGCCCTTTTCCTAATTTTGACCTAGCCCCGTTTTAGGCTGTAATTAATTTTGATTACTTTGATTGTCCAGCAATAAATGGAATTGAATTCTAAACTTGGAATCCGTATCGCGTCAAACAATCAAAATCTTTGAAATACGTTTTACCTGCCCCAAAGATCTTTCATTTATCATGCACTTCTTGCGAGCAAATAAACCGCTTCCATGGTCCACTGATAATCGGACACGTACTCTCTATTGTTGGGAGTAATTACTCTCGCGAAACCAAACCGTTGTGACTCCTGGCTATAAAAGGTTTCCTTCTCTCTGTGTGAAACGAACCAAGTCCCTTGCGAGAATGAATCAGACCCAAGTCTATTTGCTCTGGTCTTACTATCCAAAGAAACCTCCAGATAAATTTCTCCATGTTATGTCCCTTAGATAGCAATATCCACGCCCAAACCTGGACTAGATAGCAATATCTACGCCCAGGCGTCGCCTTGGCTCTCCCTGATTGAAGGAGTCAAAAAGGGAGAAACCACAATCCCGAGGTGCAAGCTCCCACACCATTCCCCGGTGCACCCACTCGGTGTCGATATGCATTGGAGAAGGCAAAATTCTTTAATGCCTTTTGCAATACATGGGGGAAGATGGGAGCATCACCCTGGGAAGAAGGCGACAATCGTCAAGGCAGGTGTAACTCTTGTTCTAATGCACCTCCTCTTGCCTTGACGTTTCAGTTTCCTCTCCCTCTCCATCGCCGAGGTCGATCTGCAGGTTTTAACTTCTTGGGAGATGGAGAACAACGCAGAGGAACTAGTGAAGAATGAACTGTTTTTATTTTCTTTGTTGCAATTGTTCAAGTCATTCGTCACCATATGGTATCAGAGCCTGGGGCCGCAAAGCCTTTGTATTATTCCAAGTATTAAATGTAATATTTATTTTGAAGTGTAAAAGCTCTTTATATTGATAAACTCATGTATAGTTTGCTCAAAAATTTAAGCCACAAAGACTGGCTTAACATGAACTTTTTGACTTGGAATAAATAACAATTCTGATTACAAAATTTGGCATCGAATATAGGCACTAACTATTTAACCCCATTAATAGGTTATTTCATGTACAGCTCTTTAACCCCAGTAATAGGTTATTTCATGTACATGATCCTCGATGAGTATATGTGTTGCCCTTATAGTTTATCTATGCGAATGCATGAATAAACTAGATTAAGCAGTATCCGGAGGATCATCATACTCCCAAACTGGTTGTATGAATTTCTTTAGGTAACGACCATTTATTGGGTTCGCGTGTATAGTACCATCTCGATCTCTCAGGCGAACTGCTCCTTTACCCAACAGTCGATCGATGATGTATGGCCCTTCCCATTTTTCTGACCATTTTCCTCGTCCTTCAATTTTCTCGCCAATACGCAAAATCACTCTCCAGACAAGTTCTCCTTCTGCAAAACTCATGCCCCTTGTACGTTGGTCATAGGCACGAGCCACCTTTTGTTTCTCAGCACGTAGACTTTCATAAGCTTGTATGCGATTCTCGTCGAGTTCTTCATGCTCTTGCCACATTGCTTGGACATAGTCTTCACCGATCAAGTTGTGTTGCTCCATCACCCGTAAAGACTGAACATTGATCTCCAAAGGCAACACAGCATCGTGCCCAAACATTAGTGCATAAGGAGTCATACTTGTGGGTGTCCTCTTACTAGTCCTATAAGCCCACAACGTATTAAAAAGTTCTTCATGCCACAGTCTGGCATTGCTCGCGAGCATCCGTTTTAAGATATGGATAATGATTTTATTGCTTGCTTCAGCTTGACTGTTGGATTGGGCATAGTATGGAGAAGAGTGGAGAAAATGGATCCCAAGATCCTTCATTAAAGTATCCACTTCGCCAGACATGAAGGCTGCCCCTCGGTCTGAAACAAAACATTCAGGGATACCAAACCGACAAATAATATCTTCGAACAAGAATTGGCGGATGACCTTTGCAGAAGATACCCTGAGAGGTCGAGCTTCGACCCATTTTGTGAAGAAATCAGTAGCCACGATGATAAACTTGTGCCCTTCAGATGAATGAGGGTGAATCATTCCTATTAAGTCCAAAGCCCATCCTCGAGCTGGCCAAGGCTTGATTATTGGCTGTAATGGTATTCTGGGCATATGGTTGACTGGACCATGTTTCTGGCATTCTTCACAACCTTTAGCGAACGTGATGCAGTCTCTGAGCATTCCTGGCCAATAAAAGCCATGTCTTCGTAATAACCATCTCATCTTGGGACCGGCCTGATGTGCCCCTGCAATCCCCAGATGGACCTCTCTCATTAACCGCTTAGCATCGCGTCCAAAGACACACCTCAATAGTATGCCTTCCTCTCCCCTTCTATACAACTCAGCATCCTTGAGTACATAATTGGGAGCTAAAAATCGAATCCGCTTGTCAACCGGATTATTAGGATCCTGGAGATAAGAGATGATTTCCTGTCTCCAGTCCTTGTCGATGTGATCAAGTGTAGCAACGTACCATTCGTTTTTATCTTCTTGTCGTGCAAGGAAAGAGGGAAGGGTTTTTCTTTCAACCTTTAGTATTCTCTCCCGTACTCCATCTTGTAAGCTTACACCCGTTGCTAGTTGAGCCAACTCATTAGCTGCATAGTTCTTCTCGCGAGGAACATGACTCAATTCCACTTCTGTAAACAACTTTAATAAATCACAGGCCCTCCTTGCATAAGGTTCTAATATTGGACCTGCCTTGTACTTTGTTTCTAGTTGTCTGATCACCAGTTGGGAATCTCCAAGGACATGCACATCATTGATCTTCATATCTAACAGAAGTTCTAATCCAATGATTAAAGCTTCGTACTCTGCTTGGTTGTTTGCGCACTTGAAGTCCAACCTGAAAGAATAAGAATAAGTTTGGCCGCATGGGGAGATCAAAGCTACCCCTGCCCCGGCCATGGTACTCGTACTGGACCCATCGAAATACAAACACTAAGGGGCCAAATCAATACGAGCGAGATCTAGTTCTGGCCCCTCAACCACCTCTTCCATGGGATGATGAGCCAAAAAATCAGCCACCGCATGGCCTTTTACCGCCTTCTGAGGGACATATTGCAAAGAAAATTCTGAAAGAGCCAGAATCCACTTTCCAATACGACCACGGAGAATCGGTCTGGACAGCATATACTTCACTAAATCTGTTTGTGCAATTACACATGTAGTGAAGGAAAGCATATAATGCCTTAGCTTACACCCTAAAAAGTATAAGGCTAGGCATAACCTTTCCATTGGAGAGTACCTCGTTTCACAATCGTTTAAGGTACGACTTAGATAGAAAATAGCACGTTCAACGCCTGCCGTGTCGTCCTGAGCTAATAGACTTCCAATGGAGAGCTTTGTAGCTGAAATATACAGCTTAAGAGGAACCCCAGGTCTTGGAGGAACCAAGACAGGTGGGTTCGTTAAGTAGGCTTTAATGGTGTCGAAAGCCTCTTGATGTGTAGGCTCCCATACAAAGTCCTTCTGATTTTGAAGCTTAAGGAGAGTAGAGAATGATTGTGTCTTCACAGCAGCGTTGGCAATAAACCGTCGTAAGAAATTGATTTTTCCTAATAAACGTTGTAGTTCCTTCTTACTCTTTGGTGGGGCTGCACTGATAACTGCTTGTTTCTTATCATCCGGTATTTCAATCCCACGCTGATGAACCAGAAAACCCAGGAAGTCACCTGCCTGGACGCCAAACACACAATTGGCTGGGTTCATCTTCAGTTGATGCTGCCTCATTCTGAGAAACACTTGCCTCAACTCTTCAAAATGGTCACTTCTGCGTTTCGTTTTGACTACCACATCATCTATATATACCTCCATGGTCTTACCAATAAGATCATGAAAGATCAAGTTCATAACTCGTTGGTAGGTTGCCCCTGCATTTTTAAGTCCAAATGGCATATCCACGTACTCAAAAACACCGGCAAAGCCTGGGCATCGAAACGCTGTCTTATGTCTATCCTCTTCAGCCACTGGGATCTGATGATATCCTGCAGTACCATCCATGAACGTCAACATCTCATGGCGGGCAACTGAGTCAACCAACAAATCAGCTACTGGCATAGGATAAGCATCCTTAGGGGTTGCATTGTTCAAGTCTCTGTAGTCGACGCAAACTCGCATCTTCCCGTTCTTTTTCTTGACTGGGACTATATTAGACAACCACTCATTATATTTGGTTACTCGTATAATCCCTGACTTGAGCATTTTCTCAACCTCTTCCTTGACTAGAATTGCTGTCTCTGTGTTCATGCGACTCATTTCTTATTTTACAGGCTTCTTTCCCTCGATGATGGGCAAGTTATGACAAACCAGATCTGGTGAGAGACCATGCATGTCATCATATTTCTCTGCAAAGCAATCTGCATATTCTCTCAGCAAGTCAATCAGCTTGAGCCTCTCTTCAGGCTCCAAGAAAGTACTAATAGCCATAGACATTGGCTCTTCCTGTGTCCCAATCTGAACGTGTTCGATGGGATCCTTGACTTTAGGAGCTAGATCATCTAAAGCTGCTGGAGCTAATTGAATCTCGTCCTCCTCCTCTAAGTCTTGTAAAACGTCTTCATCCACATATTCCAATGCTGCAATCATTGGAACCTTTTCAAAGGCTTGGCTTTCTAACATAAAGTTGTGAAAGCGTTCGTGTAACGAAAGACAAGCCCCGGTCTCTATTTCTGAGAGAGGCCCAATCATGGAGAACGTCTAGATGGTAGCTCAATGGTGTAGGGTCTTTTACTATCTTGAGTTGCTTGGATAATCCCCCACTGAGCCAGTTCAGAGGCCATAACACCCATTGGGCGGCCTTTACTGTCAACGCCACATACCTCCAATGGCCTAAGGTCACTGTGGTAATATCTGGCTTCTAAAGCATTAGCAGAAACGGAATATGGGCGAGGGTCAGCATTGACCAGTTCTGCTTCGCCTGACTCCATGTTCCATAGTAGCATCTGCTGATGAAGTGAAGACGGTACACAGTAGCTTCGATGTATCCAGTTACGCCCCAGGATTGCACTATATGGCGATGTACATTCCACCACAAAGAATGTGTAAGTGCCCGAGGCTAGCCCGATGTGTACCTGTAGAAAAACAATTCCCAAGGTTTTGGTTATGCTACCCTGGAAGTTCCTGACGCTAAGCGAGGTCTCTTGGATAGCTGACTTGGGAACACCTATAAGGGCCAATGCCTTAAAGGTGATGATGTTTACCGCTGCCCCTGAGTCCACCAAAAGTTTATTTAATTGAACTCCTTGGACTTGTCCTGTGACGTATAATGGCCGCATGTGCGTGGCCATGTCAATGGTGGGCTTGGAGAACATCATTTATCCTTTTGTGTCTGATGAATCCAGTTCTGGTGTGTCATCCGGTGTTGAATTGTCCAGCAATTTTGATTCTTCGTCCTGTAACAACACGCTACTGATGCTCCTGGATTCACCTTTTGGTGCTGGCGAGGACAAAGCATATTTAGAAGATAGAACATACACCATGTTAACGGCTGTAGTGTCTTCCTCGATGCAGTCGTGTGCTTCTTCATCCTCATCCTCACCGTAGTCCAACAACTCCTCATCGTCGTTGTAACTATCTCCGTCAGCCAACAACTGTCCATCCTTGTTAGACACTGTAGTCACTTCAAGGTGAGCAACTTGCTGTATTGAATCCTCAGGAGTAGGATCGATAGCAGCTGGTGGTGGTGGTGTAGTTTTTTCCTTGGGAACTGGGATTAATTCTTGGGCCTTTGCTTGTTCTTCCACAACTAGAGGCCTTGGTTTCCATTGCAAGACTAGTGGCTTGCTTGGAGTACTCTGTTTCTGTGTATCCTCTATTCCCTTGGGAGGTGTCTTCAGCCCTACTGGTTTCACCGTGTCTTCTTTAAAGGTAAGGCGTCTCCTTACTTATGAGTTTCTTGAGTAGATTCGGGCTCTTTACCTTTTCTTCCCAACTCTGGGTTTCTTTCGAAAACCCCTGGTCTTTGGGCTCTCACCTTAGGCTCGCGAGATTTCTTTCCAAAGACCACCAATGAGTTTGCTGTGAGGGTGTTTAATCTCCTCTGCAGCACTTCTGGAGGGAACTCCAGGTCTTCTTCTTTGATAAGACCAGCCTCATAAGCATCCAATGCTCTCTTGGCCCTACCAAAGCGTCGCTGTAGGTTTCTCCTCTTGCTTGGAGTTACCTCGACGGTCTTTCCTTTCTCCCTTATGTACCACACATCCTCCTTCGTAATATTTCTCAATGCTGGAGGTATGTATGGCTTGGCGAGCGTATCTGCAACTTTAGACTCAGGTGTTTTAGCCACACTGGCTTGGTTTGTTGCTCGGGATCGCTTGGGAGCTGGGGTGTCCCTTTGTCTTGATTTTGGGGATTGATGATCCTTATTCGAAAATAATTCTAGGAAGGTGTTGGCCGCCTGAGCCAACTCTTCAAAGGAGATCTTCAACCCACTTCTCAGTTTACAGTGTGCACAAAGGGCCACTTGCGAATCTGCTCTGGGGTCCACCTTTTCTTTTCCTTTGTTCTTTGGTGTGTGAGGTGGATTCTCGCCAGCAGTTGGTTGGTCGTTGGACTGTTTCCTCTTGTTTGATTTATCACGTGTCACGTCCAACATTCCAACTATCATGGGGAGGGGAGTCGTTAAACCACGCGTAGGTTTTTGTTCTATTTCTATTACTCCATCGTCAATCAGCTGCTGGATCTTGTACATCAAATCTCTACAGGCAGCAGTAGTGTGACTTCCCCATCTGTGGTGATACTGACAATAGGGCAAACCCCTAACATCATCAGGATGTGGGTCTGGTGATCCCCAATTGTCTGGTACCACTGCTATCCCTTCTAGGCATAGCTTCGCAAATATCTCCTCTCGCCAGGACGCGTCATAAGTTATGCGAGTCCGCTTAGGTCGGACAAATGCTATATTTCGCCTGGATCTTCGCTTGGACTTCTTCGTCGCCTGAGTCAGTTTATCTTGATTATCTTCTGAAGAAGTGCCGCTGGCGGGGGGATCTGTAACCGGAGGAGATGGTGTCCTGTGAGGATATTCTGGGTGAAAATCCATCTCTCCCCTCTCATTGATCACAATCACTTGCCAATTGATCAGACCCTGGATCTTATCTCTCAAGGTCGAACACATCGTTGTTCGGTGGCCGAAGTGATTGTGGAACCTGCAAAAGTGTTGGGCTGGCTCCTTGTACCGCAGGTGTCTAAGCTCGTAGACTGGGTAGAAGAAGATCAGCCCCATATCCCTTAGCCTATCCAAGTATTCTTCTATCATGTCTAACTTGAATGAATAGGCTAAATAGGCTGGTTGATTCCAAGCCTCCTTATCCTCAAGGATTCTATTAGGTGATGGCCAACTCACGTCAACCATGTTCACCTGTGGAGCAGGGAATGGCTCAGAATCCACTAAAGCTGCAGTCTTGGACGAACCTTCTAGCTCCAGTTTTCCCTCATTAATCCACTTCTGGATCTGGTCCTTTAGCTTAATACAGTCTTTAGTAAGGTGGTTCCATGCGCCATGGAACTTACAGTACTTTTTACCCTTCAACTGTTCTGCTGTGGGGAGCGGTCCAAAGTCTGCCTTGACAACACGCAGACCGTATAGTTCATCCAGTATCTCATGAGCCATATTGGCATCATAAGTGTACTTCTCGAATTCTGGCTTAGTAAAAGCCACCGTCGAGAGTTTGATGAGACCTCTATTCTTCTGAAGCTTGCGGGGCTTTAGCACTTTATTTGCCATCAAATCAACAACACCCACTCGGTCGTCATCGGAATCAGACTCCTGGTCGTCCATCTGTTCAACATAAGCCACTGTTTTTGGCTTCAACCTGTCATAGGTTCGATTATTATACGTCCCTTTGGACGCATTCTTCATGTTATCTCTCTCTTGCATATTGCTATAAGCTCTAGTCACCGCTGCGATGAACTCGTTCAGAGAGAAATACTTGCTATTTAAGAATAGCTGGTGGTACGTGTCCTCCAGGCCATTCTTGGCCATCTCGACCACCTCTTCTTTGCTTAGAGGGGTCTTACATAGATTGTACTCCGAACGGAAACGGTGCAGGAAAGTGACCGGACTTTCGGTCACTGATTGGCTGAGAGAAGCCAATTTTCCTACGGTAGTCTCTGGCCGTTCCGTTCCAAAGTGGTCTATGAACAAGGCCTCCATCTCCTTCCACGTGCTGATCGAGCCCTTCTCGATCCCATTATACCACACGAGGGCCGATCCTGATAATGATGATCCGAAGACTCTTAACTTGAGTCCCTCGTCCTCGGCAAATTGGCCTAGCTGCAAGGTAAAATAGGCCAAATGTGTTGCCGCGTTTGCATCATCATCACCAGAAAATGTCTGGAAGGTTTGATGTTTGTAGAACTTTGGCCAATGCCACTCATTAGGATCATCTTTGCTCGGAGGAAACGGTGCTTCATAAGTCTCATGCATCTTGGACATTTTTACTTGACAATCATCCATGAGCTTATTTATACGCTCCTCCCAAGCGAGAGAGAATACCTCTGCTTGCCTGGTTTTCCTAGCCAAATCCGATACGGTTTTGGTTAGAGAACCTAGATCCCTGTCTACTCTTTGAGCGATAGCCGCCGCGGACCGGCGGTATTCCTCCAATCCTTTGTCCAATAGGCTATGGACATCAGCTCGTAGGCGGTCTTGACCCTCTGCCAAACTAGTTACCTGGGCACTTAAGGCTTCTCTATCTTCTTGTTCTTGATTCACATCTATCCGTATAGCCCGGATACCACTCGCTATCTCTTTTATGGAGCTAGCCTGATCAGCGAGATGATCTGCCTGTTGCCCGAGTTTGTCTTCGAATAACCGAGAGTAACTAGTCTGGTGGTTATCTCGCTTGATCGCATAGGCCAAGTATTGCTCGTATGTAAGTGCATTTATTTCCGCTTCGCTTAAGGCCTGGAACTCCATAGTGTTAAAGTTGCTAGCGAAGATAACCTCAATCGCTTGGTCACTCAATGAACGACACTGATTAGAAGTGTGTTCACGGTATAGCGGTAGTGGATGTTTACGACACTGAGGATAAACCCTACGATAAGGGTCTCCAATTGTCGCTTATAGATGCAAAGAAGTATTGACAGTCCCATCGGGTGTGCCAAAATGTTCGATGCAGAAATATCTCTCAGGAAAGATCTTTCCCGCGAAGCAGTCTCTTTTATCTCGGATGTCTTAACCGCGTGAGCCGGTTTATCCTGCTTGTGCTTCGTATGCTGGCGTGCCACCGTTTCTCAACGGAATATGGACTGATTACAGCCGCCTGACTTCTTATGTAAACGATTAGAACAGGGAGAGCACCAACCCTGCTCGAATAGGTCCTTTTTGCCTAGAAACCTAGGACTTTGATATGTGTACCTCTCTGCCGAATCTCGAAATCGATACTCCCACGCCTTATCGTGCAGAGCAGAGCAATCTCTTGACGAAGTGTTGAGAACACTCGCTTCCTTTGAGTATTCAAGCTCTCAACATACAAGTGAGCCGCTCTTCAACTTTCAGGTTGCAGTCGCTTCCTTGGAGTCGTAAATACCTTCACTCGATAGGTGAACAGCACTCAGACCTTCTTGTTGCAAGAAGAGAGAAATCTCGAGGACGAGACGTCTAGTCTAGGTTTGTTTGCGTATAGCAAGGTTGTTTGATTGATTGTCGGGGGGTTTTCATAAGATCCTTGCTCTCCTTATATACTCGCTTACTAATCAGTCATTCATTCTGTTTCTAACTCCTTCTGCTCTTGTAATCTTGTCTGAATCTAATACCAGCATACGTGTTATACCACTCATAGGTTTTCTAATTCCATCATAACTCTTCCAAGAGTCCTGCTATAATCAACTAGTCATGATAGAATCTAAGCCGCGTGAAACCAGCTCGATAAGACACAGTTCTAATAGAACTCAAAGTCTTCTTCTAGCGAAGCTCGCCAGACGTTTTACAACTTTAACTCCTTCATCAGGAATTACTAACACAATGGGCCGCTCGCCAGACCTCGGCCATCCAGGCCCAAAGTAAATATTTCATTTAGGCCCAAACAGTATTGATCTGTCCTGTTACGTTTTTGATTAATTTCGAGAGTCCACGCACTATAGCTAGCTGCTAAATTAGTAAAAGATGATATATGTTAACTGTTTGTTAATCATCTAGCTACTAACTAACGGGTTGTTTAATTCATTCGTGGTCGATCACATGCATGCAGAGTACGTTCTAGCAATGAAGTTAATTTAACAATATTACTTGGCTATTGGAGTTGTGAAGGGGTTACTATATATAATAGATATACCGTTAGATACACATGTATATAAATGCACGGGTCAACTGGTTGGCATAGATATGAAGCAAGCCGTTGGAGTTCTAGGCTACAAAAGATCGATTTTGCGGCTGTTCTCACTGAGGGACTAATCATATTATGCAACACGGATCTGCTAGGTCATGGATAATAGATCATAAAATATTTTCAAGTGTCGACCATATCACCATATTCTAATACTAGTACCATGAATAATTGATAGATATGTTTAAGATGGGCGCAGTACTTCTCTGGTTGTACTGTGATGTGTTTGAGATTTTAAAAGTATTTTTGAATTATTAAAAATAGAAGAAAAAAAATTAGATGGAGTCATGAAAGCACTATTTTAGAAGCACATAGGTGCTTTTTAATTTTAAAAGTACTTTTGAATTTTTTTAAAAATACTTCTATAATTCTAGAAAGTAATTCTAAACAGACCATTAAATCATATATAGTATATACGTACTGATGCCTTGCAACTTGCAAGTTAACTCCAGGTACAACTTGGAGATGCTCAGAATTTTTCGAAACAACTAGGGCTTTGACTTATGGAAAGTCAGCGATATGAGAAGAGAGACTTATAGACTTATTGTTTCCCGACGTGTAATCCACCAAATAACAGTTTAGTATATGTAATTTGTGGACGTACGTAGCGAAAGATTGTTGAGTTGCACTGCTTAATAACGCTAAATGGATATGCTATGGATACTTGACCTCGATCCAATGGCTTTGGATATGATCCTTTGTATTAATTACAAGGTGAAAGAGCAACCGGTATTTCTTTTTGATAAATGTCGTCATTCCAGGACTTGAATTTGAGCTAGCTGGGTGGTAACAAATCCATTTATACACTTTCATACTAGCTAGTTAAGCGAACAGCTTCGTACTTGGAGGTTGACCTAGGTGAAACTTTTTTCTTTTCATTTACAAACATCTTATCCACAGTAATAAAAGAGACAACGACACCAATTAATATCAGAACTAGCTGGCCTCATTAGTGACCTTAATTTTTTTTGTTTGTAATTTAGTTGCATTACTGTTCCATTTTAGTGGCAACAGAAATCTATTTCCTTTCCGATTTACATGCATAATTGAATAGAATATGACTTCCCAACTTCCCAATTGGTTCATAACCTATTCTCATTTTTGGTCCGTTAATCTATCAGAATACGAAATTAAGTTATTCATGCATGCATGAACTCCTGCAGACAAGAATTTATAAATCAAGTAGAAATTAACCATATCAATTATCAAAGTATATATATGGTGACGATGATGGAATGAGTATTTAGACCTGAGTAACCAAGTTTCTCTCCTACTCATCAATTAAAATGCAAGTCGATTAGAACATAATGGTAAAGCACGAAACCAACAACCAGCAACAATGTCGTTGCTACCATCGATTTTCCTTTGTTCTTAGGCTAAATTTCATAATCAAGTACCTTATGCCCTAACAACTGGCCGTCATACAATATTATGTACAAAACAAATGGGGATCGGAGACAATATAATAACTCATGATGAAATGCCAAAATGGAAAGCCGAAATCGTATAGTAATTTCTAAGACATTATTCAATTCTATCACATATAATGAAAGAGAATTAGAGATTGTGATAGACTTTGTGGAAGCGTTGACTTGAGCAAGAAATGAGCATATGCCAAAAGATGCTATTAATGATTCTATCTAGGTGTATATTCAAAGTCGATCAGTCGCTCTTTAAATAGCTAATTCAAGCAGCTTGCTCATTGTCCACAACCATTTGCCAACTTCCATCGATCTCCTTCTTCAATATATGTTCAAGTAAGAGGTTAGTAACTCCTACAGAGAAGCAAGCAGTAGCTACATATATACTTACTCTATCCTGTCTTTTTCTCTATGAAAATGGATGCTACTAATTTCACTAACTTATATTCTTGTACGTACAATATTGGAACTGGTTTCTTATTTTGATACAAGCACCCCTCAAAAGTTTTGTGTTTTGCCTTTTCGAAACATATATTAAAGTAGTGATCATTGTCATATCGTCAAGGTAGGGCAGCTAGCTTTCCATTCTAGGAAAGTTGGCAAGGGCTTTCATCATCCAATAAGTTCACTTTGCTGGCTCTACCTAGGTAGCTACCTCTCTTAGTTGTATTCCCCAGTTTTTGTGTCTCACTTCTGTTTCGTTTCCCACACTTCTCTTCTTGGATAAGCATTATGTTGCATGCATATTGTTTACTCTTCTTCATTGAGGTCTTCTATTATTACTTGTTTTGTGCGCTCTAAGCTAGCTACGAGCAGTTTCTGAACTATTTAAATCTCAAGGTTATTAATTCCATATATTCTTTCTTTCTTTCTTTCTTGAGAGAATTCCATATATTCTTTCTAAACAGCAAGAGTTAAGTACACTTCGTCCACAAACCATTTTGAATATTCAACTCTAAAAGAAAATAGACATATAGCTGCAGTGGCGTAGCCGCGATAGAGTGAGGGGTGTGCAATGACACTCCTCAACTTTTAATTATCATTCATTATGTAGTAAATTTTACATAAATGGTAGTGATTTATATATCATAACAAAACTCAATTCGACACGGGTAGCTATTTGAAAAATAAAAATATATCTTATTCTATTTTGATCGATAATTTAGTGCAAATCAATCATTTTATTCCTAAACTCAGTGAGAGAAACAAGATACTCTTGTTTGATTTGAGAAATTAGTAATTTTTTTAAAGCTTTTCTAGCTAGCATTATTTGGTTGATAGCTATTAATGTAATGTTTTATTTTTATTTTTTAATTTTTTTATGAAGCAGTTCAGTACAAATAAATTCTTGTTTCTATATAAAGTTTACATATTTTTGTTTATCTCATTTTTTGTGAAAAAAAAAATAGTAATTAATTTGACACGACTGAATGAAATTCTTGGTTAAGCCATTGTATAGCTTTCTTGATCTCTACGCTGTTGTTTAGGCATCTTGTACATATAGCATAATAAGTTCTCTCAGTTTATCTATGAGTTCGATCCTTTGACCTCCAAAAAGAAGTTTATACACACATATATATATACATATATTGCAATTGCAATTAAAGTTTACACATATACATGCATATACATATATTGCAATTTGCAGGATTCAATTAAAGTTATTGTTTGATCATTCAACTCTTAATATATATATATATATAAATATGAAATTGATGTTCCATTTCCTTTGTCTAAACAATTAATTAGAACCACAAAAAATAAACTAGTTTCTTCTCATGTCATGTTTGTCACGTTAATTTGTCATGGTTTTGATGGAGCACCTACAATATTTGACTCAAAAGTGTCTTAGAAAAGCGTTGGATATTTGAATAGATCGAAGCAGGAATTGCATAAAGAATTTGGTGAAACGTACAGAAATTGTTGATTTTAATTCTCTTCGTTTCTATGCGCGCAGGAATTAAATCTAAAATTCAAGTAGACATATTGTCGGAGGACTAGTATTTGTGATAAATACTAGCTAGCAATGGTGAAAGAAACTTTGGGAGTGCTCAATGCACTCGATGTGGCCAAGACTCAGTGGTACCATTTTACGGCAATTGTGATTGCTGGAATGGGATTCTTCACTGATGCATATGATCTTTTCTGCGTTTCCTTGGTGACCAAATTACTAGGCCGCATATACTACACTGACTTAACGGCAGCAAAGCCGGGGACGTTGCCACCTAATGTGGCTGCGGCCGTCAACGGTGTGGCCCTAGTCGGTACCTTAGCCGGACAACTCTTCTTCGGATGGCTCGGTGACAAAATGGGACGTAAAACAGTCTACGGAATGACCCTTATGATCATGGTCGTTTGCTCCATTGCATCTGGCCTCTCATTTTCTGATAAACCAACAAGCGTGATCGCCACTCTTTGCTTCTTCCGATTTTGGCTCGGCTTCGGCATTGGCGGCGACTACCCTCTCTCCGCCACGATCATGTCTGAGTACGCCAACAAAAAGACCCGTGGGGCTTTTATAGCAGCAGTGTTTGCCATGCAAGGGTTTGGGATTCTTGGTGGAGGAATTGTTGCCTTAGTCGTCTCAACTGCTTTCGATAAGAGCTTCCCTGCCCCTCCATACGGTGTAGATAAGATTGCTTCTCTGCCCCCTCAAGCTGATTATGTCTGGCGTATTATTCTCATGGTTGGGGCCTTTCCTGCTCTAATGACCTACTACTGGCGTATGAAGATGCCCGAAACTGCTCGTTACACCGCCCTCGTGGCCAAAAATGCCAAACTAGCTGCAGCGGACATGTCTAAGGTTCTCCAAGTTGAGATTGAAGCTGAAGTTGAAAAGGTGGATAAATTGACTGGAGACGCATCCAATTCCTTTGGTTTGTTCTCTCACCAATTTGCAAAGAGGCACGGTTGGCATTTACTTGGTACAACTTCAACTTGGTTCCTGTTGGACATTGCCTTCTACAGCCAAAACCTTTTTCAGAAGGACATCTTCACTGCAATCGGGTGGATCCCTTCATCCGACAAAATGAATGCCATTCATGAGGTTTACAAGATTGCTAGGGCACAGACACTTATAGCAATGTGCAGCACTGTTCCTGGCTACTGGTTCACTGTGGCGTTAATTGATCATATGGGCCGGTTTGCAATCCAAATGATGGGCTTCTTCTTCATGACTGTCTTCATGTTTGCGCTTGCACTTCCTTACAATCACTGGACCCAGAAGGACAACAGAATTGGGTTTATTATAATGTATTCGCTGACCTTTTTCTTTGCTAACTTTGGGCCCAATGCTACCACGTTTGTTGTTCCGGCCGAGATCTTCCCGGCCCGACTGAGGTCGACGTGCCACGGCATATCGGCAGCGGCCGGGAAGGCCGGAGCAATAATAGGAGCTTTCGGATTCTTGTATGCGGCCCAAAACAAGGACCCGAAGAAAACCGACCATGGGTACCCTGCCGGTATTGGTGTGAAGAATTCTCTCATTATGCTTGGTGTGATCAACTTTTTGGGCATGGTGTTTACTTTCTTGGTGCCAGAGTCTAACGGAAAATCACTTGAAGAGCTCACAGGTGAGAATGAAGACGGTGAAGACGCCACGGTGGAGCAGGCTGCTCCTTCCAACAGGACTATTCCCGTATGATCAATAACATGATCGAGCTCATCAAGACCTACACTGTGTGACATTTATAATTTATTCGAACCTCTTGTGTAATTGCTTATTACAACATGTTTTGAATTCGATTGACTTTATGTAATTTTTCTATTTGGAATTATTCTTTTGGTTTTGGTATCCACTGCTTGTTTATACATACCATGATTTGAAAGTTAATGTAACTGTGTTTTCTTCCACTTATTTCAAAGTGTATAATTAAATAATGAGATTTTCAGAATTAATCAAACGGTGCGCGGGTTATATTATGTTTCCCTTTATTGTCTTTAAGAGTTGAATTTCATTCCTTCCATTCTATAACAAGCTTCCCGTTGTTAGGATCAATTGACGAGAGAAATCAAAAAAGGTATGATAGCAGTAACGTACATTACTAATTAGTTGGACGAGGTAGCAGGAGACTGATACATTGCTAGCTCTCTGGTTGTCAGGATGTCTGAGGAATTGACAATGATCCCAGCTAGCTAAACTTGATTTTTGTTTTTTTAGCTGATCCAACAATAAGGTAAATCAGTGAAATAAAATACAGATGTTTGATAAATTTTTAATATATTGATAATTTTAAATTTGGTATATATACAAGTATACTTACAGTTTTAGAAAGAAACTTAATCAATTATAGAATCCTACTTAATTACAGAATATACGCTTCCTAAATATAAAAGGAGCGGGACTCACTCAAACACTCATCCTCTAGTTGGAGCATACAAGTTTTGAATGTCCAACTTATTAAGTAAGTCACTAAAAGTCCTGGACGTAACAACTTTAGTAAGGATGTCAGCTAATTGCTCATCAGAATGAACAAATAGGAATGAGATAATACAAGCATCTAGCTTCTCTTTGATGAAATGTCTATCAACCTCTACATACTCCGTCTGATCATGTTGAATATGGTTATTTGAAATTTCAACTACAGCAGTGTTGTCATAATAAAGAGGCATTGACTGTTTGTGCTTGAAACCCAAATCCCTTAACAAATATCTCAACCGCAATAACTCACAAAATCATTGAGCCATACCTCTATACTCAGCTTTTACACTAGAACGAGCCACCACATTCTGCTTCTTGCTCCTCCAAGTACCAGTTTTCCACCAACAACTGTGAAGTAGCTAGAAGTAGAACGTTTGTCAGTGATGTTCCCTGTCCAATCTGCATCAGTGTAAACACTAGTCCCCAAATCTCCATGCGTACGGAACATAAGACCTTTACCAGAAGCAAAAAGTACTTCATAATCCTTATCACAGCATTCATATGATCTTCAATAGGATTATGCATATATTGGCTTACCACACTAACAACATAAGCAAGATCAGGTCTAGTGTGTGACAAGTAAATTAATCTTCCAACTAACCTCTGGTATCGAGACTTGTCTGCGGAAACTTGATCAGGATATTCTGCAATCTGATGATTCTGTTCAATTGGTGTATCTACTAGTTTACAGTCAAGCATACAAGTCTCTGCCAATAGATTTAGAACATATTTCATCTGACTCAACATAATGGAGTCCTTGTTTCGAGCCACCTCAATACCCAAGAAATACATCAAGTTTCCAAGGTCCTTCATCTCAAATTTAGAAGACAACTGAACTTGTAATCTCTTGATCACATCAAAGTCATCACCTTTCAGGACTATGTCATCCACATAAATAATTAAAGCTCTCAGCTTACCTTGTCAATGCTTTAGGAACAACGTGTGATCTGAATTGCTCTGCTTATACCCAATCTTCTTCATGAAAACTAAGAACCTTCAAAACCAAGCTCTTGGAATTTGTTTCAAACCATACAGGTTTAATCTGCACATCATCTTCTCACCCATAGAAGTACCATATCCTGGAGGAAGATCCATATAAATTTCTTCATCTAAATCTCCATGAAGAAATGCATTCTTCACATCAAACTGTTGTAAGGGCCAATCCAGATTAGCTGCTAGGGACATGAGGACTTAAATAGTATTGATCTTCACCATTGGTGAAAACGTTTCATCATAATCCACTTCATAATTTTGAGTGTATCCTTTTGCAACTAACCTCGCCTTATACATGTCAAATGAGTCATATGTATTATGCTTCACAGTATAAACTCATCTACACCCAACATTCTTCTTTTCAGATGGTAACAATACTAAGTCCCAAGTACCATTCTTGTTGAGAGCATCCATCTCAACCTCCATTGCTTTGGCTCACTTCTCCTCCTTAATTGTATAATGCACTTTACTAGGAGGAGACACAATAGATAATTGATTTACAAAGATTACATAGAGCTTAGAAAATCTATGGGTTGATACATAATTAATTAGCTACATGATACTTGGCTTTAGCTGACAATAGAGGTTCATATCTTTTGGAAAGTTGACCAAGGGTTGACCTAACAAGCAAGACTCTTTCATGAACACTAGAACTAGACAAAGGAACACTACTACATACCTTAGGCGATGACAGGTCAGGAGAGATCGTTCATGGAGAGAGAGAGACTGGACTTGTATGTACATCTTCAACAACTGGTGGCTGATTACTGAATAATTTTCCTCCTTTCGACGTGTCAGATACTTGTTCAACATGTTGAACACATTCAGAACTCGGAATAGACCCCTTTGCCTGGAAATTTTCGACGGGTCGAGGCTCCCACTCGACATGTCAAAAACTACCTTCTGCCTGGTTCGGGACACAATTTTTGATGGGTCGAAGGTCCCCCTCGACAGGTCAAAGACTATCTTCTGCCTGGTTTGTGACACAATTTTTGATAGGTCGAGGCTCCCCCTCGACAGGTTAAAGACTACCTTATGCCTGGTTCAGTGTACAATTTTTGATGGGTTGAAGCTCTTCCTCGACGGGTTGAAAGTTGCTTCCGTCTGAGACACTTTCAACTGAAATACAATCTTCTAGTTCTCCAATTTGGTCTTCATAAAAGACATTCTTCTCCTCCTCACTTTGAGATGACGTAGGAGAAAAGTAGCATAAGTCTTCACTAAAAGTGACATAAAACCTTTGAGAATGAGAGAAATAACACAATTCTTCACTAAAAGTGGCATCCATGGTGACATAGAACTTCTGAGATAGAGGATGATAGAATTAGTATTCTTTCTGGTGAGTACCATAGCCAAAAAATACACACTTAAGAGAAGGAGCCTCCAACTTAAACCTTTGATTCTTATGAAGATGAACATATGACACACAACCAAAGACACGAGCAGAGATTTTTTTGAGAGATGGAATGACAATAAATTTAAATAATACCTCAAAGGGAACCCGATTATGAAGAGCTGCAGATGGTAGGCAGTTGATAAGATGAGAGGCACACAACACAACTTCTCCCCATCGATATTTGGGCATGTTGCCACTGAGTAAAAGAGCTCACCCCATGTCTAGGAGGCGACAATTTTTCCTTTCAGAAACTCCATTATGCTCTGGTGTCTAAAGACAAGTAGTTTGATGAACAATTTCATGCTGCTAAAAATAGTCCTTGAAAGAATGGTTGACGAACTCCCCTCCATTGTCAGATCAAAATATTTTTACACAAGCATCATACTGGGTTCAGATGAGACTATGAAAAGCAGTGAAGGTGGAAAACACAACATCCTTCTTTTTCAACAACACAATCCATGTCAATCTTGTAAAGTTATCAATAAACAAAATAAAGTATTTCATTCCTGACAGTGTTCAATTTTTTAAAGGCCCTTATACATCAGAATGAATCAACTAAAATGGTGCCGAACTAGAAGACAAACTAGGAGAATAACTAGACTTATGACTCTTAGCAAAAACACAAGTTTCACTATTAAGACTTTACTCATTTATTCCCAAAAATAAAGATGACATAGATTTATTCATGACCCCAAAAGATAGATGACCCAATAGACGATGTCATAATCAAATTTTCTTCACTCAATCAGAACTCAATGTCATGCCAACATTTGGTGAAGGCACTCTTGTCTCCCCGATGTACATGCAATCAAAGTGAAACAGTCTCCCCCTCAGATCTCCCATGCCTATTATCCTCTGAGATGACAGATGTTGAAAGATGACATACATAGAAAAAAAAGGTTACAGAGCATTTGTTTTATGGTTTAATTCGGAGACAGATAATAGGTGATGACATAGAGAAGGAACATAGAGGACATTATGTAACAAAATGGTTGAAGTAACTTGGATTGACCCTATACCTAAAACTAGGAAAGACACATCATTTACATTAGACACTTTAGGTATAGGAGATGAAGACAGACTAAAAAATAAGGATTTATCAAAGGTCATATGATCAAACGCACAAGGATCAATTATCCATGTATCACCACCAGTAAAGCTATAGACTTTTAATGTAATACCAATTTTACCTCTTTTCTCATAAGAGAAAATACCTATCGTAAGACCGTGTCCCTCTACTCCATAGAAATCAGGTCCTTAAACCAGTTGAAATGCACCATTGCTACTACGATTCTTGTTATAGGTGGCACCTTGACCTACTTTTCTAAGGGCATGATTTCTTATAGTGTTCAAACTCTTTACAATAGAAGAACTGCACCTTACTTAGATTTGGTCCACAAGTAGGTTGAATCCGCAGCTGATTGTCTTGTTTCTTGGGCTTCCAACCTTGTTGGGGTTTCGATTGCATTGTGAGGCTTGATACCTCAGTATGAAGCTCCTTGGGCTGAGTGGACTCATCTTTACGAACATAGGCATATGCTTGTTCCAGAGTTGGTGGTGTGGCTTATCATAGTAGCTTTCCTTTAGCAGTAACAAATCTTGAATCCAGCCTCTTCAGAAAGATGTGGACACGCATCGTGTCGGTGGTCCTGTTGTGTGTAGCAGTTTCAAGATCACACACTATATGGTTTAGATCCCTTTCATCATCCAGTTCTTGGCAGATAGATTTCAGGTTTGCATAGTATTTTGCAAGAAGTTGACCATTCTTGGTAGTTGTAAAGGCTTAGCAAGTCAACTCATGTACTCTGGCAAAATCATTGTCATCATAATATGTGGTTGCAACAACATCCGAGATGGCCTTTGGAGATGAGTAGTGAGAGAACGACACCATAAAGAGTCTTGTCATAGATTTCAGGAAAGTCATTATCGTATTGAAATTCATAGTATCCCACAAAGTTTGTTCTTTGCCAGCATCTGCATGTCGCGGTAGAGTACCCACTACATATGGCCACTTTCCAACACCACTAAGGTGCATCTTTATTAATCTTTGCTATAATTGATAATTGATGTCGTCTAGTTGCACTCTACATCCTGTGTTCCCAATTTGAAGAGCCATCAATTGTTCATGAGTAACTTCAGGTCGTTCAAAGATTGAAAGATCCATTGCAAAAAGGTTCAGATATTAGATCAGATAACAAAATTTCTAGAAGAACAAGTTCCGATCGTCAACTTTTGACTGGTCGAGGACAATTTTTGATGTGTCGAACAGGGGTTCAGGTTCAGGTCAGGCAGCAGAATTTAGGTCAAGTCAAATTGCCAAAACCAACTTAGGCTTTGATGTCAAGTCAAACTGGGCAAGCGTGGCATGTGAACCCCCAATATAACCGATATTGTCCCTATTTGAACCACCTTTAAGGTGTTGAATTTTAACCAAAAAGCCTCAGTTAATATTGGGTATAGTTCATTCATTTATAAGTCATCTTTTATTTGCCATTTTTCAGATGTGAGATCTTTCCTCTCCAACATCTAAAAAGTGTTGACAAAACCTGTATACAAAGGTGTATACGTACACAAATGGAGTCTGCCCATTTGTGGTGGCTTGTTCACATTTATCTGTGGACTTTTCATAATGCACATTTATCTGTGAACTTTTCATAATACACTTATAAGTCATCTTTTATTTGTCACTCAAAAACATCCGAATAAAAAGGTGTATATGTACACAAATAAAGCCCTAACATGACAATGAAACAATATACTAAACACAAACATGAGGAAAACTACCAGGTCCAAGGAGCACAAAACTAACCCTAAAGCTAGACTAGTCGTTGAGCAATGTCCTGTCGCCACCGTGAAAAGAAACGGTAGAGACAGTCATATATGGACAGCAGGACACAGAGTGACAACTAAGAAGAAACGGAATCAGAATTTCTAAATTTCGACGTCGTTGTTTAGGAAATTAAATGATCAAAAAACAGATCTTATATTTTATTAAAATATAATTATGAGCATTACTACTTAGTACTTACTAGGCATGATATGTGATCTATTGGTAACCTTATTACAAAAGAAATGGCTTAACAGAACAAAAACAAAAAAGTTGACCGATTAAGATTACGGGATGAAAGATAGGATCATCACAAGTAAACAGAAGGGAAGTAACAGAGTGAGAAATATGGGGAAGAATATGCTTGGTATACGCGTAGATTCGTTAAATCGTTTGTTGTAGCCATTTGAAGGGGAGTTGAGACTTGGTTTTTTTTACAGCTGCCTCTGCTGCATTTAAATACGGAACCAAAACCCTTCATTTTCGAATCGTCCATCTCTCTCTGTCCTCTCATCCCCGGCCTCCGCTCCCAAGCTTTCACTTCTCTCTCATAAATTAAAGAAGAAATAAGGGAGATTCACTCTTGGTCTTTTGAAGAGCGTCTCACTCAGTCGACGTAAAGGTCTTTCTGTTTTCTATTGTGACCTAGTGAAGAATATTTCAACCTTTGTCTCATTTTCTACTGTCGTCTAGCTACTTCTCGTATACCATTCCTTCCCGATCGTTCGCCTACAAGCTTCAAGGTTTGGCCTTTTAATATTCCATTTTACTTTCTTACTCTGTTTAATTTTTCATCTTCTGGGTTTTATTTGTATTGTCTCAATGTTCTTCTTCAAATTAAATTTATTTGCATGATACCCAGTTAGACTCGAATCAACTCTGTTCGTTTAGTCATTCTGTATCTTGGTTTTGTTTTGTATGATAGTTCATCATGTGGTTTTTCGTCGAAGTATATAAGCTTTAGTGCTTTATCATATACTGCTGTGATCAAATTGTAGACCTTGTGTGGCACTTTTTATGGTATATGAAGTTATGAACACGAAGTAGCTACTAATGCATGTTTAATTAGGTTTGGTTTTTCTGAACCTTTTCAACCACGTCGTGAACTTTCTCCTCTTTTCCAAACTGAAAATGAAAGGAGATGAAACCTTTTCTTGCTTTTGGCGTGTCAAAACCTAATTTGTGGGGGTAATTTAGTTTCTGAGGGTTGTGAATTGTGACTTGGTAATGTCAAGAGACTTCTAGGCATTTTTTCTTTTTTTTTTAGATGTTCACGAATATTCTTGGACATCTCTCCATACTTTCACGTCTTTTTCAATTTGAGAGCAAAGGGAAACTGAAGAAACTGTTTCGGTTTAGTTCACAATTAAAATAACAACTGAAAATCAATAAATTCCGCACCACAACTCATATATTTTCCATTTCAAATTCGGAAGAACAACAAAAATCCAGGGCGTACGTTGAAGGTTTGTTTAATTTTTTTTCGTTTTGATATTCTTTTTTCGTTTTCGTTCAGCTCAGATAAAAGACTTCTATCGAAGTACGTATTGGATTCCTCTTGTGCTTCATCATTTCCCTTTACCCTCTATCTTTGTCGGCTTGTTTATACAAACTTTAAACCAAAAATAACAAATATGATGGACACACAGTTTGTTTGAAAATCATGTCAATTGATCTGTCTGCAAATTCCAGTTACATTTCGTACGTTCAAATTTATTCTGTGATAAATATTAATCGATCGATTTAACTTTTCACACATGATTTCCTCTGTTTTGGGTCATCTTCTCATGTTTGTTTCAGTTTTCATGATCAAGCTAAGCTAGGGTTATATGGACCTACGAAAACTCATGTCACAAGTGTAACACTTGCTCACAGCTGAGGCAACTTATTATGACTCGCTCTTAATCACATTCTCGCAATACTTTCACATATATGATTGGTTTGTTAGATAGCTAGTTGTACCTAATTGACTTGATTGATCCATTCGTGCCTAACGTACGTACATGATAATTGAGAACTTCATCTGTTTCTGTATATACATATGAACATACTTATTTGACATATTTTATAATCGCTTAAGGTTTCTAGGTTGCAGGAAGGTGAAAGAAAGAGAAGCTCGTTGACAGATCTTTATTCATGGCTAAAGATAATCTGGAGGTGTTAAATGCACTTGATGTGGCCAAAACACAATGGTATCATTTCACAGCGATTGTGATCGCTGGCATGGGTTTCTTCACTGATGCTTATGATCTCTTCTGCATATCTCTGGTCACCAAATTACTCGGTCGCATATATTACCAAGAGCCTGGTTCTGCCGAGCCTGGAAGTCTCCCTCATAATGTCTCCGCCGCTGTAAACGGTGTAGCCTTCTGCGGCACACTTTTGGGGCAGCTCTTCTTTGGTTGGCTCGGTGACAAACTGGGCCGAAAACGTGTCTACGGAATGGTCCTCATGGTCATGGTACTATGCTCCATTGCTTCAGGTCTTTCATTTGGGAAAGAACCAAAGGCTGTCATTTCAACTTTATGCTTCTTCAGGTTCTGGTTAGGGTTTGGTATTGGTGGTGACTACCCTCTTTCGGCTACTATCATGTCCGAGTATGCGAATAAAAAGACCCGCGGCGCCTTTATTGCTGCGGTGTTTGCAATGCAAGGCTTCGGAATTTTGGCTGGCGGGATGGTTGCTATTATTGTGTCAGCGATATTTAAGCACGCATATCCTGCTACATCATATGCAGCTAATCCAGCTGCCTCTATCTTCCCAGAAGCAGATTATGCGTGGCGAATAATTTTGATGTTTGGAGCCATCCCGGCTTTAATGACATACTACTGGCGTGCCAAAATGCCCGAAACTGCTAGGTACACTGCCTTGGTTGCCAAGAATGCCAAGAAAGCGGCGGCAGATATGTCGAAAGTTCTTCAAGTTGAGGTAGAAGCAGAACAGGAGAAGATCGAGGAACGTACTCAAAGAGGAGATAATGATTTTGGTTTGTTTTCAAAGCCTTTCCTTAGACGTCACGGTCTTCATTTGCTTGGGACTACTAGCACTTGGTTCTTGCTAGACATTGCCTTCTATAGTCAAAATCTATTCCAAAAGGACATCTTCACTGCCATTGGCTGGATCCCCAAGGCCGGCACCATGAGTGCAATGGAAGAAGTCTTCAGAATATCAAGAGCACAGACTCTGATTGCTCTTTGCAGCACAGTTCCGGGGTATTGGTTCACAGTGGCATTCATAGATAGGATTGGGAGGTTCAAAATCCAAGTGATGGGATTTTCCATGATGACAATATTCATGTTCGCCTTGGCGATTCCTTATAATCACTGGACTCTGAAAGCTAACCACGTAGGGTTTGTTGTCATGTATTCATTGACGTTCTTTTTCGCCAACTTTGGACCGAATGCCACTACATTCATAGTTCCGGCGGAAATTTTCCCCGCCAGACTAAGGTCGACATGCCACGGTATATCAGCCGCATCAGGAAAGGCTGGTGCAATTGTTGGAGCATTTGGTTTTCAATATGCAGAAAAGGGTCTTGGGGTGAAGAACACCCTCATAATTTTGGGTGTTGTCAACTTTCTTGGACTGCTGTTTACTTTCTTGGTGCCGGAGTCAAAGGGAAAATCACTAGAGGAAATGTCCGGTGAAGCTGAAGGTGAAGGAGACGAAGAAAAGGGAACTGCAACACAATCAAGTCAACAGGCTTGATCATGGTATAATTACGTTCTTTATTTTCAAGTCTTATAATACATTAATTAGAGTGGTTTAGTTTAAAGGAGATGTCTTGGTCTTATTGCTTTTATTGACAAACTCCAGTTCATTTTATCTATTCTGCACTAAAAAACAAAGAGTGAACTTTATTCGGCTGAATATATATGCTCCTCATTTTCATCAGTTGTGTGCTTATTGTGTACGGTTAATTGTATCATCATGTGTTTTCATTTATTCCATCCATAACCTCCGTCCAAGTTGCGGTCGGTTGCCGGTTACAAATGACCAAAAGAGTGTCAAATGGTCATTCATGAATATATAATAGCAGCAAACTCCCCGAGTGATTCATGGTATGTTGGTTAGCTTGTCTAGTCGACACGTGAGATGTTACGATTTCAATTCTCACCGACATCATAGATGAGGCATGTAAATTAAGTTTATAAAGTGTGTATTATTGATCAATAAAAAACAAAAAAGACTAGCAACTTAAACCATTATGTCAACTGCTTTTCATCTATTCTCCTAACTAGCATGGGGGTACCTGAAAGACTTACACCAAATGCAGCAAGGGGGCGAACCAGTGGATCCCCCGGACATAACTTCAATTTTCAAATCACCCACCATTGCACATGTTATTGAAATTTAAGGACCACGTACTGTACGTACGAAAGCCTAAAACACTTGAAGGTAAGAGCCAACATGAATCTGAGACGAGATATGGAGGCAGTAGCTTTTGTCCCTTTGCTTTGCAAGTTATGGTCTCAAAGCTGAGGGAGCCCTCGTGCATTTACTAGTATTGCTTAAATTTAGTGGATTAGAAGAGGTATGAATTGTGGATCAGTTCGTGAAATACCAACTGTGATGGTCACGACCGTATCCGTGTTTTGTACAAGCTCTAATGGAAGAATTTCGCCTCTCGAGCACAAATCAAGATGAAATTAGTTAGTAGATGCTACGTCTAACAGCTTCTGACGAAATTCAGATTGCCATTTCAATTGTTCACATTATGCAACAGACATACTGGCGCATACCATCTCTAGAGTTTAACAAGGCCATTCCTGAGACCACATAAGTGAGTGGTGGATGATTTGAGATGTCCATGAACGCAAACTTCGGAATAGATGGGGATGCCTTCTCCACATGGGACGTCGCTCTTTTTCTGTTTTTACGACTTGTCCTTGAGAACTTTGGTAGCTACACATATGGCAGGCAACTACTAAATTTGGAACTTGAACGCAATAATTCAGTCTAGCTATTGGTGCTATACACATTTGGCTATCGAGTCACAGATATCTATTGCTACTATACACACGTCATATTGTGGTTATCAGCAACGAAGGCATGGTCGCATCACTCGCATAGACCATCCTTGTTCTAAAATGAGGTAACATCTAACTTTAAGAGTCTGTCTATCTAATCTATACTACTTAATTTTCTTAAGAAAATCCATACTATTGGTACCATGACATCCAACCTAATGTTACTATCAAAGGCTAGTCGATCGAGTGGTTTGCCTTTTTTCGTTTAGCGGTGACAAAGACACAAAACCAACATCTGTTACAATCCAAAGATCAATTTCAACAGAGCCTGATAGGATCCACACAAGACTTCGACAACAACACCAAAGTATATAGTAAACTCCGACCACCTTCATTACACACATCTTCAACACCAAACCACTCCAGGAAGTTCAGTGTAAATGGAGCGACGAAGATTGATCAATCTTCGTCGCTCCAGTGTAAATGGAGCAACAAAGATTGAGCAATCTTCGTCGCTTAGATACTGAACTAAAGCGACAAAGATTGATCAATCTTCGTCGCTCTTCATTGGGTGACAGGAAAAAAATTAAATATTAACGTACCAAGTTACGACAGTTCACAATTTCAAAGCACAATATATGATAAACGAACTCATTCAACCACAAATCAAGTCATATAAAAAAATATACCACAAATTAAAACGTACACAGTTTATACAAACCCTAAATACTATTGTTCACAAATCCGAGTCATGGTCGGGGACGGCATTGCCAGATGGAGGAACTGGAGCTTGTTGACTCCCATCTTGGAACGATCGCATGAAGGCCTCCATTTGTTGCACCCTTTCGGCGAGCGCATTATAATCCTCTCTAGATTTGCGCGCCTCCTCTTTGGCTTCAGCGACCTCCCTTTTCAGGGATTGGGTTTCCTCTACATTGTCGGTCACCCGGGCCCCTCCTCTGGGTTTGGGGTCGCGTGTGAGTGCGCGCCCCACCCCTGTCACGTCGAACAAGAACAAATAAATATGTTTGAATAGTACACAAAAATCGAGCAAAACGTAAATCGAGATAAACGAGCACAGATTTTATAGTATTACCTCTTATAGAAGTCCCGGGCCTTGAACCCACATCTTCCTCTATGATATTTATTTGTGTATCAAGAGGAAGATGATGGTCTCGGGAAATCACATCGCCGTCAACGTCACCTGCTACACTATCTTATTGCGACAAGACTTCGTCGAGCCTTCGCTTCACTGCCGCCTGCTCAATTAAAATATATTAATTAAATAATATTACAATATATTAATTTTTGAGTATGAACAGAGGAATGTGTGCCCTTTAGGAAAAAGTTTATTAGTGTAAATACATAAAGAGTCAACACTTGTGTCCGACCATCCATTTTCATTTTTCATTTCTATTGCATCTTTGTGTGTCAACATTTAAAAAGTTAACTTCAAGAGAAAATACTGAATTTTGAAAATACTCACCCTTTTTTATCATCCAGACTTTGAAACCTGGGCAATGTTTCTTCATGTAACCAGTTTTCTTCCAAAAGAAGCATTTATAATTAAAGACTTTGCTATTCTTAGCATCTGATGGTTTCTCAAAAAATTTGGTGGAGGTAGTCTCTCTAGCTTTGAGCTTCTTAAGATATTTTTTTCCTTCTTTACCTTCTGATTTTTCAACCAGATTCATTGTATAGGTAGGCACTGACTCTTTCTTAATTCTCTCTTCCTCATCAACACACACAAAAATAAGTTTGTTTAAGTTTCAGTTAGTATCAGAGGTGTTATAGGAGGTTCTCAGAGTATTGTATGTGGTAAACAGTGACGCAAGTGACATGTGCACAACCTGTTCATCTTTAACTCCTACACTTAGCTCCTTAAGCCTAGAGTTGAAGTCAATCTTCCCCAGGATACTGAACATTTTCCAGAAAAACTCATCTCATTAAACTTCCTAGACATCCTAGCTACCTCAGCTTTATCACTCTCTATGTACTTCTTAGAAATCGCGTCCAAATAATTCCAAGCTAGCTCTAGTTCCTCAATAGACCCCCTAATTATTTTTGACATGGTGGTCATGATCACACTCTTGGCCTTCCTGTTGTTGTTGTACTAGTCCTTGTAATAAGTCTTCTCCTGAACAGTGGAGACTTCATGCATCTTAACAGGTTATTCCTCCATCAAACACACATCCAAGTGTTGTTTTGCATAGACAAATAGAACTCAACCTAGTTCCTAAAAAGAAAAGAAAATATATAGGAGTATAAGCTACTGTAAAACTATTTTATGTGTAGTATATATATTTATATCAGACAAGACAATCACACCATCAAAAAAAACATGTATCTGTTCAATTTCAATACAATAGCAATAGCCAAAATCTGAAAAGTTCCCAACTGTAGTTATGACAGGTAATGTCTTTGTGACATAAAACATATCAGCTTAAACACTTAATCATCAAACCATATTAAGCAGAATACCCTTTATTGGTGAAAGCAGTCAAATCTTTGGATTATAAAAGTTTCACAAATCAGAATGGATATCTGTCAAACGTATGATGTTGTTATATTTCAAGATTACACAGTGAACATCTTCTTTGGAAGAACAGAATATAAGTGTAATTTTAAAATGCAACACAAGTTTTAGTTTTGTTAGTCTGGAGGTCTTTGAAAAACAATAAAGAAGTTTGCTTTATCCAATATGATCTATACCACTTTTCATGTATTTTACAAAACAAGTATTGATAACCAAATGTCCAGATATTTTCTTCCTTCCGAATCTTATCAATTTTACTTTAAAACTGTAATTGTTTGAAGTTATAACTATCGATTACTCAATTGGAAAACCAAGATTACTCACCTTAGCCTCTGCTACAGCGCTGCAGAAGAGATTAGTGAAAACAACACATGTTTTCCGTATCTATATATATAGGCCTAACCTCAACAAGCGTGTTTAAATGTATTTAAATTCTAATTTGAGCTTTAGCTCAGGTGTGCATTGCGTCTACCCAGAAATACTGATCCCCAATTCTTTAACATTTGACAAAACGATTCCATATAATTGGGTTTTTAGGCTGTTTTTAGGTTTTATTATATGGGCTTGGATTTTGCAAACAGAAAGCGGATAAAAGCCCCAAGCCTGTCTCTTAGAAAATCATTTGCTTGAGAACAGATTTTTCTCATTTTGAAGAACTGTATCAAAACAAGAATCAAAATTAATAGATTTTGTATCTATGAGAACCAAAGCTCTGATATCATTTATTAATCTAAAAAGATGCAAACTAAATACGTCACAACAAGATCAAACTCACATATATTACAAGATCAAAACAATATGTAAACACAACACACAGAACACACAAGAGTTCTTTCTTATATCATAATAAGCATATGTGCCAAAACCTTGTCCTCCTTCTCAATTATACATCATGTTGGCCATCTCTTGAAATTGAACAACTGCTAGACATGAAGGAAAGATCTTTTGGACTCACACACACACAAGCTTTAGTGATGGGGCTAAACTCAATGCTTAACAACTGTGTTTGTGGCCGGAGACTTCTCCTCTTTATATAGAGGTTAGAATACCGATTTAGACTTATCCCATAAAGAGTCTGAATCGACCTGCATATCTATCCAACTACAGAGACCAAACCTTATCATAAGATATATATTAATCAGGTGCATTAATCAATGAGAGTCCTCCTCTTATCAACAATATACTACTCAATAAGCAACAGGAATTAGAGTCATAATGTAACAACTCTTGTTGTATAATTAATGAACATACCACAATGTGTTTAAGTATAATATGTTCTAACAGATATTGTCGGGCTTGATGTCCCAATGGGTCATGCCTAGGCAGTGACAATGCACTACCGCTGCATGAGCTAGGCCATGACCGCAGCAGCCACCGTCTTGGCGAATGGCACGCCCGATTGCTCTGCGATGCGTCAGAAGAGATCAGGCGCGTTGCAGAGGTCGAAGACCATGTGGAGAGAGTCCTCGTCCTTGTTGAGGCCGTGGAGGGAGATCACGTTGGGGTGTGGGCCCATAAGGTGAAGAATCTTGAGCTCCATGAGAAGCCACTACGCGTCGAGCGAGTTGCCGGAAGAGGAGGCCACACGTTTTTTGATCGACTTAACAACGAAAGTGTTGTCATTTTTGTTGTTGTCATTTTTCTTGATGGCCTTGAAAACGACGCCGAATCGTTCCCGGCTGAGCTCCTCGCAGATTTGGTAGTCTCGTCTCAGTTTCTCACTCATGAGTAATAGTATAATCACTATAATGTTGTTTGGTGTGAAATGAGTCAAAATCGAGTGTTTGGTTGGTCAGGTGTATTTAAAAAGCGACCCTAAACTCTTTGGGGGGAATATCTGGTTTGCCAAATAGTATTTGACACTCTGCGAGTGCTGCGTGTGCAATTTTGAAACTAACGGCTATAACAGTCAAATGGAATCAACAATTTTCTGGAAAAGGAGAACGTGATTAACGTAATATGTACCAGTGTTGTCCTTTCCATCTCGTGTCGGCCGATCGTACAACAAGTCCTTTCTCTTCTTTTTCGTATGATTTTAATTTTTCGATCAATTTTTTCTAGCTTGTTGGTATAATCCTACCTTCACACTCGCATTGGGTTCATACCGTGTCCTTGTAACCACTGGCTTACCTGGGGTTAAGCCCAAGCAAGGTTTTAGAAGCAAAAGAAATAACTACTTCAATTAAAAAAAAATTATGTTATTATTTTATTCATTAATTCATTTCGTTGTTTTTATGTCGATCTTCATAACACTTGTTTTCCTTAATTCATCGTTTATTTCTTTTCCCTCACCAAAATACACGATTTTTTCCGAAAATTAAAGATTCAATGCTTGTCTAAAACATTTATCTTTGATTTTTTATCCTGTTTTCGGTATTTGCTTTGGTCATTCTAATCTGTTCAAGTTTAAAGTTTAGAACTTTGGTTTGTTGTGTTTGTAAGATTCTATTTTTTTTTATAGTTTATTATGTTAAAATTCAACCGTCATGGTGAAGTGACTAAACCTTAAAAAAAATCATGCGCTGCACAGAACAGCGTTGAGTTACAATTAGCCTGGGTAACAATTCAATTCAGGCTCCGCCACTACTTGTAACTTGGCTATTATTAGTCAGTACGACCCCTTCAAACTGAGATTGATTATAACTTGCCTATTAAGTTACTAATTTGGTTCACAATATGAGATTGTTAACCGATCAAATGTTATTGGGACACAAAATGCGATTACTAATCGATCGAATGTTATTCGTGTTCTAGGAGAAATATTCTTGGTATTTCAGTGTGTGTTTTGTCCTAATTAGAATAGAAGTAGTTATTCTCTCAATCCCTGATTTATAGGGATAATGATTGTAATATATTGTAATGCCTATATTTAAGGTAATCTATTAATGAATAAAGTATAGTCCGTCTATTACGTATCTATTTGCTTTTCTCCTTCAACACATTATCAGCAACTCTTGAGTTGATAGACATCACCCCGAAACCCTAAACCGAAAAATACTCTAACCTTTAAACACAAAAACTCCACCTTCGGAATCATCACCAACGCCAGATCACCGCCGCCAAAAGCTCTCCACCTTCGCCGAATTTTTGTTGTTCATTCTTCAAACTTTTTATAAAGTTTTCATACCTAGCATAACACCCTCAAGGTAAATTTTCTAACTTCTTCGATTTATAAATTAAGTTGCAAAACTTAATTACTGCAACACCCTAGATTTAGATCTAGATTTAATTTATTATACCGTGATTTACTTTTTATTCCTTAATTCCTATGGATTAATACATGTTTGTAAAAAGTTTGATTTAAGTTTATTATACCGTGACTCCCCTAGGACCATCATGATTATTAGTGAACATTGCGGTTATTGTGATTTCACATTGAAAACAAGGAAAGTCGATATTTGTGATGGATTCTAAGTCAAGTTTTCTGGATGTAATATGAAGCCACCGATTTTGCTCAATTTTGTGACCAAACATAATTAATCCCGATTCTTATTCCCTAAACTTAATATTAGTGATTGTGGTTTTTTGCTCGGTACTAATTACATCTCATGTCTCTTTTGTATATGACATCAGCAGAGCCGGCTAGGCCTGAGTTTGACATCCTTGATCCACAAGGAGCAGAATACCATCATTGGGTATCAGATGTTAAGAATACTCTTCTCGGTAAAAATCTTACTGATACTATCCAAGCACCACAACCATTACCACTACCACTTGGTGAAATGTTGTGGCACCAACTCTAGATTAACCCAGACTCAATTTGAATCGCAAAGCTCAAGCCCTCATATTCTTGAGGTGATATATACATCCAATTTTGAAGAAACAATACTTACTAAAGAAGCGAATTTGTGGGCGACTTTACGAGAATGGTTCAAAAATGTGCATGATGCACTAGAACTGCAAGAAAAATGGGATTCAATCCGGTCATTGGATTATCCAAAGATAAATGATTTTAATCAAGCTATGCTGAAGCTTCAATCTGAGTTGGCCGTCTGTGACATGGAAAAGACCAATCATGCTATGATCGTGAAGTTTTTAAGTATATTTCCTACTTTCACGGATATATTCGCTCATCAATATCAGATGGATTATGAGCAAGGAAGGAATAGATCATTCAGTGATCTCATGAACATTCTAGCCAAGAAAGAGAGATGTCGCGAGATACTTCTCAACAAAAATGCTAGGTCAGCTAGTACAATTTAAGAAAGCTCATGGGACATATAACACTGGTGGAAAGACACATAAGGATAAGAAGAACAGTCGTTATGATCCTTACAGTACTCGTGGTGGTACAGAAGGACACGGCAGAGATCATGGTAGAGGAAGACAGTCGAAATTTCACTTGGACTTGCCAAGACAATAGCCAAAACAACTCCAACAAGAATCAATCAAATTTTGGTCACAGGAATGGTAGAAATTCTTCAAATTCTGCTTCTTCTTCTCACTTATCACCTTGCTATAGGTGTGGTTCTACCAAGCATATGCACATGACCGGTGCATAAATATACACATCTATACTATTTATTGATGCTCAAATAATTATTCTTTTGTTATTTATTCAGAAATATTAGTTTAATTTATTATTTTGTAGGTATTTTGAGTCAATAAATAGAAAAGAAGTAGAAAAAGGGTTTAAAGCTTAATTTGAAAAATCTGCCTATGCAGGTCAGTCAATTTCGACAGAAAACTTAGAGCAGTTCAAGATGAACCAGAAGATGATTTTTATATTCATGGAAAGCCCAAGATGTGTAGTTTCCATAGCTTCTTCCAGAACGTGATTATCATGTGTCTAGAGAGATTTATTGTCATTTTAGTCCACAGGGGTCAGTCTGCTCAGAAATCTAACTTTGATAAGAAAGTTGTGTTTGAAATCCCAAATCACATCAAGAAACCCAATGACGAATTTGTGCTTTAAAATCTAATTTAATATTGATGTGGCTTATGGAAAAGAAGTCAAGAGCTAAAATGATGAAGTTTGAGTTGCCAAGGAAAGAGCCTAAAACCTAAGTAAGCAAGGAGATACCCAATCAAGTATCTATAAATCACTACCACATAATGACTCATTGCCGGCGACTTAAAAGTCGCCGGCAATGTTTTTTAACATTACCAACGATTTTTTAACATTGCCGGCGACTTAAGTCGTCGGTAATGTCTTTTTTTTTTTTTAGACATTGCCGGCGACATAAATGTATGTCACCGGCAATGTCTCGATGGTAATGTAAAAAAAAAAAAAAAAAAGACATTGCCGGCGACTTAATTTATGTCGCCGGTAATGTCTTTTTTTTTTTTTTTTTAGACATTACCGGCGACATAAATGTATGTCGCCGGCAATGTCATTACCATTGAGACATTGCCGGCGACATAAATTTATGTCGCCGGCAATGTCTTAAAAAAAAAAAAAAACATTACCGGCGACTTAAGTCGCCGGCAATGTTAAAAAATCGTTGGTAATGTTAAAAAACATTGCCGGCGACTTAAAAGTCGCCGGCAATGAGTCATTATGTGGTAGTGAATACTCTTTTTAGAGTTTTTTGAAAGACTAATTAGCATTAGGAAGAAGAATTACTTGGAAAAGAAGAGCAAGGAGCAGCAAGAGGAGCACCAGTCGCCCGTCGAATTGTCGCAGAGATTTCTCCATCTTTTAGTTATTTTTACTTTTCTTTATTATTATTGCTAGTAGTTTAGCTTCCTTGTCTATGAGAGGCTAAGTACTTAGTTAAAGATTGATCGAAACCCTAGATATGTCTTCGATTTTGAACCACTTTGCATAATTTTGGATAAGAATTTCTTCACTGTTTAATCATTGATGATTTCTATTATATGTTTCTTTCGTTGCAAACTTAGATGCATGTGGTAGGATCTATTGTCTTGGATGTGTACATGACCATCTTATCATTACATATTCTATAGAGATAAAAGCAACACGATTAGTTTTGTGAAGTAAGTTTTAGGTGATGCAAGAGCACCCCTCATAATAACTCTAGAAGCCTTGTTGTTTCTCAAATACTCTATGAATCTTAATGACTTAGGATAGATAGATTTGAACCCATCATAGTACCATATCTCTTAGGTTAAGATCACGATAAGCCAGATAATCGAAATTTTGATCCTGCGAATTTTTGACCCGTCGAGAGTTTCTCTCAACATGTCAAAGAACACCTACTGGATCGGTTTTGGCACTTTTTCGACCTGTTGAAAATTATGTCTTGTTTTCATTTCAATCGGTTGAAATATGTCCTCCGGTACACTATACAGCACCTTCGACCCGTCAAGAATTTCTCGACATGTCGAAGGCATGCTACTATCTCAAAATTTCTCAATTTTTTACCCGCTGAAAACAGTATCAGAAAATCAAGTTTATTTTGGGCTTTTCGAAGATTATTCTTGACCAGTTGAGGATGGTCTCCTAGACATGATGGATTCTTGATTCGACCAGCCGAGTGATTTTTCTCAATCCATCAAAATCCTTACCCGGAATTGGTGTCTGTGATGTGTTTTACATCAGTTTTATCATGCCATATCAGCATTCTAAAAGGGTCACAATCCTTCAAAAAATCTTTAAGTCTTTACTTAAAGTGTTCACCATGTCTAGAGATCAAAGACTGATTAACTCACATTCTTTTATAGATGCTTGAAGGCGAGATTGAGTGTCTAGCAGATAGTGGTACTGCTCATACTATATTGTAGAATAGGCAATTGTTTATGGATCTTGTGCCATACACTTCATCAGTGACTACCATGATTGATTTAGCGCCGGTTATACAAGGGCATAGTTCAACATAATTTTGTAGATGTTTGAAGGCGAGATTGAGTGTCTAGCAAATAGTGATACTACTCATACTATATTGCAGAATAGGCAATTGTTTATGGATCTTATACCATACACTTCATCATCGACTATCATGATTGGTTTAGCGTCGATTATACAAGGGCGTAGTTCAACACAATTTTTCTATCACATGGTACAAGAATTTATATCACTGATGTATTGAATGACGCTTAAGGCCAATCGAACATTCCTAAGTTTTAAGGACATTAGAGCTAATGGTTTACACTGGAAAACTCATTATAAGAATAATATATAATTCCTATGTATAATCTATGAGGAGTGCGGTAGAAAGCACATCTTAGAGAAGTTAGCGGTCATTCATAGTGGTTTATATCTTACTACGATTAGGATCATTAAATCTAATGCAATCATTCTTATTACTACATGTGACTCAGCCTCTTATCAGTTTTGCCATTTTTCGACTGGAACATCCAGGTCATGATATGATGATCAAAATATTGAAAAACTCTCATGGTCACCCATTTTTCAAAGCTAAGAAGCATATGGAAATACCCATTGGTTTTGATGGGGTGGATAAGATTAACAATCTCCTTCCGGCCTCGGTCTCTAAGACAAGTGAGACACCTAGTGTTGGTCCACAAGATTTCTTCGTGGCAATCTCCGATGCTCATCGCTCAATTTGCAAAGCTTGTTCATTAGCAAAGTTACAGGCTAAACCTTCCTTTACGGTTGATAACACTGAAAATATACCATTCATACAGAGAATCCATGGTGATATTTGTGGACCTATCAAACAGAAATGAACACCATTTAAATACTTATTGTTTTGGTATATACATCAACGCGTTGGTCACACATTGATTTGCTATCTACAAGGAATGTTGCATTTGTAAAACTCCTAACACAGATTATTATGCTTCAGGCTCACTATCCGGAAAATCCAATCAAGTCTATTAAATTGGATAATGCACGAGAGTTTATATCAAAATCTTTTGCTGAATACTGCATGTCGATTGAGGGTTGAAGTTGAACATCTCAGTTCTCTATGTTTATTTATAGAACGGTCTTGCAAAGATCTTTGGTAATGTATACTAATTTACCGGTATTTTCTTAGGGATATGCAGTGTTATATGCAATTATGCTTATTTTCTTGAGACCCATACCCTTCAAACCATTCAGTTCGTGCTAGTTGGTAACTGGATATGAGCCTGATATCTCAGATCTATGTATCTCTGGTTGTGCAATACATGTGCCTACTACGATTTTACTGCATACAAAAATGGGTCATCAATGATAATTAGGCGTTTATGTTGGTTATGATTCTTCAACGATTGTCTGCTATCTAAAACCTTTGACAAGAAATCTCTTTACTGCTTGTTTTGCAGAATGTTCCTTTGATGAAATATACTTCCTACTGTTAGGAGGAGATGGGAATGATTTCAATCCGATTGAACATCAGGAATTGACGTGGTATATCCCCGCTATGTCTCATCATGATCCCTGCACATCTCAATGTAAGATTGAAGTGCACTGTATTCTCGATCTTTAGAAAGTAGCAGATTCGATGCCTGACTCCTTTATTGTTATCAAGAATGTGACGAGATCGGTTATACCTGCTACAAATCCTGCAAGGTTGAAATTCCCTAGAATTGGGCAAGTTAACGTAACACCCGGGCAAGGTATCATTTCTACTGCCCATAGTGGGGGTGTAGTGTCGATCAAAATCCAGTGATAAGCTGCCGATGAAAAAGGCAAGCTATCAAGGCACAACCGTTCAGTATCAACATATGAAATTGTTTCTAACTGGAATTGTGTCTAGAAGTCGACATTGAAAAGCATTTGGAGACACCTCAGAGTCAATGACGATGTCAGTAAAGAAAGAAATCTCACCAAGTTAAACAAATGTTGGCGGTATTATAGATGGTTCTTTTAGGTTCATTGATGATGCATTTACTTAGTTCGTCGCTCAGGAATTGACGACGATGAAGTGGAACCTCGCTCTGTTGCGAATTGTCAATGATTAACATAGAGCAGACTGACCGATGGTTAACGTAGAGTAGATTAACCGATATGGAAAGTTACAATCTATGATAAACTAGACTCTCTTAAAAAATGCAAGTTTTTGGTCTGGTAGTGTCATGACCACCAAATGGTAAGTCGGTTAGATACAAATAAGTCTTTGTTTGGAAGCACAATGAGTAAAACTTATGGCGCACGATTTTTTCAACGCCCTGGTATTGATTATAAGGAGATGTATTCTCTGGATATAGATACAATTACTTTTCGCTACCTCATCAGTTAGGTAGTGTCCGAAAATACTGAGTATGCAGCTTATGGATGTGATTACAGCATATCTCTATGGGGATCTTGATTCAGAGATATACATGAGAGTGCCAGTTGGCATGGTTATATCCAATTCAAGTAACTATAAACCACGGAGTGCTCATGTGTTCAAATTGAGGCGTTCACTACACTAAGTGACTACTTGATTAGGAAGAGATACAAAAATGATAAGTTTTGCCCATGCGTGTTCATTAAATAAACAAGTTGTTTAAGATGATAAACCTTGATAGGACTCGATTTTGTCTCGGTTTAGAGATGGAATATTGAGTTGGTTGAATTCTTATTCACCAGTCTTTTTATTTCTAAATCAGGCAATGGACAAAGCACCCCATTTTAGCACACAAATGGTTGTTCACAGTTTGGAATCCAAAATGATTTGTTTCATCTTAAAAGATGATGATGATGATGAACTTTTAGAATTAAGATTCCATATCTTAGTGCGGTTGGAGCTTGGTTATATATAGATTTGTGCACATATCCAGACATTACTTTCTCGGTCTGTGCCTACACAAAGTCATTGGATTAGAGTAGAACATAACTTCAGGTACTTGAAGTGATCCACTGACTTGGGCTTATTCTTTGGCTCCAAAAAAATTAGAGAGAGACTTGAAATTTAGAAAAAAGGAATGGTTGAAACGCAGCTTTCAGATTCTGGAATTTTTGACCTGTCGTGAATCTCTCGACCTGTCGTGAATCTCTCGACCTGTCGAATGGAAGCCCCTGGATCGACCAGAACCTGTCTCCTGACCCATCGAGAGAATCCTTCGACTCGTCGAAGAAAGGTCTGGCTGCAAGCACTGTACCTCAATTCAGTGTGATCCCCTACTTAGAGACACCATGTGATGTCTTGGTTGGATTTGCTGATGTTGGGTATTTCTCTGACCCACATAGAAAACATTCCCAAACAGGTTATGTATTTACCATGGGGAACACAGCGATTTCTTGGAGATCAACAAAACAAACCCTTGTTGCTACTTCCTCAAATTATTCTGAGATTATTGTTTTGCATGAAGTGGTTAAGAAGTATGTCTGGCTTAGGTCAATTATACACTAGATTCGAGGATCTAGTGGATTATCATCTACTACGACAACACCAACTTGTATATTTAAGGATCATATGGCTTGCATTGAACAAATGAAGTTGGATTACATTAATGATGGTCATACTAATCACATCTCGCCGAAATACTCCTACAATTAGTAACAGGAGTAGTTATCGAATATCCATATAAATCGGATTGGTTCGATGGATAATGTTGCGAACTTGCTCACCAAGTCACTTTCAAAATCTACATTTGTGAAGCATGTGAGACGCATTGGAACGCGAAGATTATATGAACTCTGAGATTGAGTTACTGATCAAGGGGAGTTCATTTTGTATACATCAAGGGGAGTCTACATCACATGTGGCTGCTGTGTTATACTATTTTTCTCTTAGACCAAATTTTTGTTTTACTCATGAGATTTTTATTTACTTGACAAGATTTTCAGTGAGGCAACATGTTATGCATCATACATTAGGATCGTGACACAATGAGGATTGTTCCAGGAGAAATATTCCTGATATCTCAATGTGTATCTTCTCATAATTAAAATAGAAGTAAATATTCACTCAATCTCTAATATATAGTAATAATAATTGTAACAGATTGTAATGTCTATATTTTAGGTCATTTATTAATAAATAAAATATAATTTCAATCTATTACTTTTTTTTTTCAACAATACATAAGACTCAAATAATGTATTGGGCAAAATGTGAGGACGAAGAAGTGGCCTCAGGGGGAAGCAAAAGGTACGTACAGTCGTATCTCAAGCAATTTTAACCGAGATCCGTAACGACCTTCATTGCTAGCTGCGGAGTTGGACAGTTTATAAGCTGGCATAAATTGTGGCTGTAGCTACTTACAAAGGTATATCCGTATATGATATGACAGCATGATTCTGAAGGATATCCTCTCTTCAATTCGAAGAACAAGGTAACTAGTTATAATTACTACACATCTACCGTCTACTTACATCGGACAATTTTAATATATAGATTTGTAATAAGACCACTTGGATTTTACGTATTACTCCAGTTTCACTGGCCTGCTGGTTTTGCTTCGTTTGTTAATTGCTTCGGTTGATCACTGCTATTAAACTAACAATGTCAACAACCAAACCTTGTCCTGTGGATCAAATAAAAAATATATCGTACAAGGAAAACTGAAAAAGACATCTAAAGAAGAAAATCAATGTGCATGCAAATGTGGCATATATACGTACACTAGCTAGCGAGTAACACTACACAAGTCGAATGTAAACTAAAATTGTTTCTGATAACAAACTAGGGTATTTAAATATAAGAATTTGGGCGGCTTCTTTGTCTTAAGACCTTAATCATAAGTTAGTGTTTGTGGTTGTGGTTGTAATCCGTGGAAAACATGCAATAGTTCAATTTACAACCACATCACAGTCAGATTAGACTAATTTTGGTCCATGAGTTTTGATAAGATCGAACGTTGGTTCTTATGCATAGACTGTTACACTTGAATTAATTTCTGGAAGCAAATAAGCTAGCTTGTCTGAGAGTTATATATAAACCCACAATTTATTCAAGTCGCTCTGTACAAAAGGATTATGGGTTTGTAAAGGCAGCTCTCTCTCTCTCTCTCTCTCTCTCTCTTTGCTGAAGGATTAATACATAAACATGCATCTAAACAGTTGGCAAATTGTTTGCTCCAACAAGCATGCATGTCTGAACTGCCGGCCTTCTATCTGTTTTATTGTATCTTGGAGGGAAAACTAGTGCACATCTCAATAGCCTAGTAATCACTCGAATTAACATTCATACAAGGATATATAGTTCATACCATACAGCATCACTCAGTAGGTAAACTTTCAACTCGTGATGCACAGTACGCCAATGAAGTCCGAACTAGACACATGCATCGATCTTCCGTGACTCCTGCAAAAAAACCAACAGATGTTTGAGCTATTGCAAATACAGCAATACAGATGACGAAACAGAAGAAAATTGCTGACAGAACCGACTATATAACAATTCATCTAAGATTTTGAGATTAACAAACCATGACCATGTAAAATTCTCTCAACATGGCATTCATAATCTGACCTATAAGGCATCTCCAGTACTTCTGGTGTATTACAAATTAGAACAGCTTTATGTTTCCTTGTAAAAAGGGACATACTGTTCTTATTTGTATCTATATTCACAAAGATCAAGCACTGTGAGAACCACAAATGAAATTTGTAAATTTAACATTTGTACGTTTTGAATTGGCATTTTACCACTCCATGGCAACCTTGAAATGTGGAGACTGATGGAGACGAACGAAATTTGTGTCCTAAAATATTAGAAGCACACGAAAAGAAGCTACCATTGACCAATGCTTTGCATCTCATTCTGAGAATTTTTCAACAATAGGTTGCTTTTTATCAATCACATCACCTTGTGTTTAACATGCAAGGTAGTTTGGAATTCGGACCAGTCGACATTACCAGCCAACAAGATGGTGATTTGTTTAAATAACACCGCTGGCACTGTGTTTAGCATCCAAGGCACTTGAAACCATTAGCATTTTTGGCTCTGTGATGGAACCAAAGTTATGTGGTAGCTTATTTACTTCCTATATTCTCGACAATCAAGTGCCTTATGTACAAAATCAGATTAGTGATGCTACAATGTTCTCAGATGTATTTACTTATAATGAAGGTTAAAGCAATGACTATTGAACTTTAAGTTTAATTTGGCTATTGAATCCAGGCAGGAAAGCAAATGCAACAACAGGTTATGCATTTCAGCGAATCAGACCAAAGATTAAATTTAGATTCTTTTCAAAAAGTATATCTAATACTCACCGTCTTTGTGTTAACCCTGTTCGATGTCTTTTGTAGGCTCTTGCCATGATTGCCTCATATCAGAAGATTCAGACTCCAAAAAAAGGTTGCCTTTTGATGACGAGGAGTATGACTGTGGAACAGAAAATGAAGTTATGCTGGTTGTCTGCTTCTTAGACATTGAAGATTCAGCTGTAGAGCTCATGTCTTCATTCCTTCTCGACGTTGCTTCATTCGGATTGCAGTTGTGGCCATTATCTGGTAGCGGTCGTTCTGCTTGTGTAATTCTGGATCTCTTCTTGTTCAAATGATTACCTTGAGAATTTTGACATGTAGGTACTTTCTGATCATTGGACGAGTAAGTAACACTAGGAGAGTTGTTCCTTAAGATCACCTTTGGGATTGGCAAGCTTTCATTACCACAAGTATTATCAACAACAACTTCATTTGAGCCATTCAAGTTTGCCTTCGCAGCTGCTTCCAATTCCCACATCTTAAATATGGCTTCAATCAAACGTTCTCTAGCCAAATCTATTTCAATGATAGGTTGTGGATAGTTGACTCCTAACTCTACTCCTGAAACGCTAAGCACATTATCTGGCGTGTCCCACGGATGGTGGATCCATTCAGTTGGCAAACGTGATAACTCAGGCAGCCATTGCCTTACGTATTCACCATCAGGATCATATTTTGAGCCTTGAACCTGGATGGAAGCAATTCAAAATATATATATAAGAGTACACTTGTTGAAACGACTCAGATTCAACCCATTATCTATAATTTGGAAACCTTGGGCTCTAAAGGAACTGGTCTTTCTAACATTTTATAACTCGGAAAAAGGAAAGGAAAGCAATAATATGTTAATTCTTGACCGAACTCACTGAAGCAATTTGAAATTGATGATTCTAAAAATGAGCCCTTATAGAAAGTAATCGAAATCTATAGAGCACTTTTAAGCTTTTTACTTCTTGTTAGTTAATGTGGCATGGTACATGGGTTCAATTTAAATGAATACTATAGAGTTCTAGCTAATATAACCGAGACAATGCATACACGAAGTCATTCAGTGAGATTCTGAGAATTCCTCAAGAAGTCTAGTGTATAGCTAAGGCATTATTATAGCTCCAGTAGGAATTAGATTTGCTATATCTCTGAAATTACTGAAACAAATACTCACCTCTGGGCTGTCCAAACGCTCAAGTTCATGACCATCTGGTAAGCTCCCTGTGATATACTGCCAACCAAGGATATCACATTCTAAGTCTGCGTCCATAAGTGTGTCCCAGAAATACTTCATTCCCCATCTCCAAGGAAGAAGCAAAACTTTCACAGCGAAACTCGAAACAATCACTCTTATTCTGTTGTGTATCCACCCAGTAGCCCAAAGCTCTCTCATTCCAGCATCGACCAAAGGGTAGCCAGTCCGACCTTGTCTCCAAGCCTTGAAACGTGCCTGGTCAGCTTTCCATGGAAAGAATCTCAAGTTGCTCAGCAATGATTTCTCATGAGTGAATGGAAAGTTGAAACAGATATAGCGCGAGTATTCTCTAAGTCCTATGGCTCGCAGAAAAAGATTCACACTCTCTTCGCCAACAGAGTTCCCTTCTCTTGCAAACAGTATCTGCTTCACTCGAGCCATCTGAAAAATTTTCCTCACACTCACTTCTCCATAGTGAAGATATGGAGACATAAGTGATGTTGAGTTTACCCCAAGCTTTGTCCTGTTGTTTACATAATCTAGCAGGTACACGTCAAAGAATTCAGTTAAAGCCTTATCGGCATTGCTCCAGCCTGGAGTCCACACTCTTCCTAAGAGGGCATTGCTAGACTTTTCTGTTTCATTTTCGAGACCCAATTCCTCAATTGAACATTTTGCTAGTGTTCCTGGAAATAACACCCATAAATGAAAGAAATTTCCGGCTTACTTATTTGCCTTTAAAAACAGACACACAAGACAATGAAAGATCACGGGAGCTAGAAGTGTACCTGTTGCGGGCAATAACTTCCGCGGAGGAAGAGATGTCACTAGTTCCCTTTGAATGTTTAAGCACTTATCCCAGTATTCATCAAAGGTTGTAATTGTTTGCCCTCTTGCATCACACACTTCCCAAGGCTCATACAACAAATCAGCATTGTAGCTTTGCACAGAAATTCCTCGTTCTACCAGCTTTCCTTTGATGTTGTGGTCAGAAACAAGCGAAACAGGATCTGGTAATGAAAATATGTGAGTGAATATATTCAGATAGAAACGGTTTTGTCTGCTAGAAGCATTGACAAACTAAGCATGCTAAGAGTTTTGGGCTTTCCTCTACAGACTACAATCTTTGCTACCATTTCTTCAATTTACAGTTGTTAACTGATCTGGTTGCTAAAAGAGAAGATCTTCATATATCATCATAGAGAACAGATGTTGAAGATAATGAATAACAGCACTAAAATTACAACTCTGGAGGAGAAAATGACCAAGATGATTACAATTCTAAAATACTAGTAACAACCATAAACATCCAAACGCGAAGAAGATCAAAGTTATTGCTATAGAAGATCAAAGTTATGACAGACTAAGTGGAACCAAAGTGAGAAGAGGCTTCAAGACATACCATATAGATGGTTAAACACTACTTTTGTGGCTCCAATCGCTTGAACGCAGTCCAAGAGAGCAGAAATAGTACTGTCGGTTTTGATTAGCACAAGTTCAGCCCCAAGAGACCTCAATGACTGATCCAAGTGAGCAAGAGACTGCTTCAGCCACCACCGAGAAACTCGACCCGGGTAATACGCTCCTTCATCTTTCGGGCACCATATGTAAACAGGAAAGACACAACCATCCCTAGCAGCTGCAGCTAAGGCTGGATTGTCCTCAATCCTCAGGTCCCTTCTAAACCAAACTATGGTTTTATTGCTGCTACCCATGCTGTAATTCACTTTCTTCAGAATCAAACATCAACACCAAGAACTCTCAAAATTCCCAAGAAATATGAACTATGGTGCAAAACATGAGAAACCCAGAAAGGAAAAACTATATACAGAGGCTCATGAACTGCAAATTCTCCAGGCTGTAAATAGGAGACAGATATTTAATAGCTCCAACCCACCTCCACACCAACTGAGCGTTACCTACTAGTTTCTATAACTATTACAAAAGTTAAAAACCCGCCACTAAATCATCTTTAATCAAAAGCTTGGACTGCACAAAAACACACAGTAGCAAAACTTTCAGTGACTTCAACAGGAAAAGCAACCCAAATTGGCAAAACACTTGGTCTAGCAGACTAGAACATGCAAAGAACAGCTTCAAATTTACATGATACAATCTCTACAAGTCTACAACAGAAGATCAGATTGCATGTGACTAAAAAAAAACCATGAACTGAATCTGGACACAAAAACTTAATAATACACAATAAAGAATGTTATCCACAAATAGACTAGAACAATCCTCCAAAGGCCAAATACGTACTTGAGAGAGAAGAAATCACCATAAATAGAATATGTAGAGAAGATCTAAGCAAAGTTTGAAGCTTTTTACAAAGATCTTGAGAGGAGAAAATGATCATAAGCTTATCTGGTATAGGATTTACAGTGAGGTGTAGATAATGTCGAACACAGTGAATCAGAGTGAAATGACTTTATGTGAGTGCTGGATTATTATCCCATTCAAGTAAACATCACGTGGAGGGAGATGGTGATAGTGATGGATTGGTGCTGCCAAGGACATTTCTCTTTGCCTTCTTTACTCTTCCAACCCCACTGTTAAATCACATAAATGAGATAAGAATCCAACACAAGTCAAATAGCGTCTACCTTATGTCTTCTTCACAGTTTTAGGCCTCCATACCATGTCCATGATTGGTTTTGTGTCTAGATTGAGAAAGTCTTTACTGCTCCTACAAATTTGTTAATATGGGATGTGAGCCTCGTGAGTCATAGTCTTACTTTGAGGGCTTGTGACTATCAAGTTTGGTTTGGTTTTGTCCCTCTCTGGATGTGAACCAAGATAAGAACAGGATTACAGAAACCTACCGACTGGGATTTTGGAACCAAATTTGTCTAGTATTGACGTCTGAAAGTTTAGAAAAATAGGTAATAAACACAATAATTGATTTGGTATGATCACCCCTACCTAATTTGATCGTCATACTTTTTTAGGCATCAATTCTGACGATGTGATTAATTCATATCTAAAGTCGCCGTACATAAAATTTAAAGATCTGTTGGAGTTGGTTTCATGCTGTGCAAAACTAAAAGTTGGGTACTGTAGCATGTATTGAGGTTTTAGGCCATATCTGCTCTATACTCCACAGTCTTGAACCTGAAACTTGATGAGGGCCAAGTGGAATAAACTAAAAACTCGGGTGAAAATCACTTCACCATATTGCTCAATCAGCAAAACTGCATACCAGATGCTATGAGAGATTTGATCAATACCCCTCGCCAGCTTGACCATGGTGTCACATGGCGCACCGGAGAGCAAGGGAAAGAGGACACTGACCTGTATCATACGGGTGAAGAAGAGCAAAAAGGCTTTTCTATCTTTTACAGTGAATAATCAGACTTCCAGAAGGTATTTCCTATTGCAGCAACTAGACTCTTTCATCTACCAACAACTAAAACAAATCATAACTACTTTAGCCAAGAGTTAGTAAGTAACAACTAAAATGTAATGAAAGCAAAGACAACACTGATGGAACTTAAATATATATTAATAGAACAAAGGTCAAATTAGCCTTAACCATAACCATGTCCAACTGCACCTGAGAAGCATCATGGTAATAAGGAAGCACAAATTCCTGCGCATAAGATATCTTAGCCAGGAGCCCCTAATCAGCCTTCCCAGGTGAAAATTATTAAAATATATAAAACTATTCCTAATTTTTTTCAGGAACATATAATGCACACAGTCTGTAAGACACCTAGTTGTTTTTTTTATATGCCAATTTCTCTTAAAATCAAGTGCTCAGTGCCCACGCTCCTGAAGGACTTCGAGCTCCATCTCAGTGGAGTCAGTTGCCTGGATCTCATAATGGATGCCCTCCAGCTCCCTCCTGAACCTGTCCTTTGATGTTGCATAAAGCATCTTGGCACGGATCCGTGACACAGAAGGTGACCTGAAAACAAAAGCATTCTTAAAGCACAAAATTGAAATGGCAATAGCTACTCGGATGGGAGAAAGAAGTCAATACTATAGATAAATAAACAGAAATACAGCCATTTTCAAAAGAAATAGCATATGTTCAACAGAGATCATCATTGCTCTCCTTACTCTAATGGCATCAATTTCAACTTTCAACTAAAAACTAATAGAGCAATCCAAGTATCACTATCATCATTAACCATATGTAATAAACCAACGAAAAGCACATAGTTAAATAAGGTCAACGAGCAGCATTATCTTTCATCAAACACAGTTAACCAAAGAAAAGTCTCTTCTTTTTTTGGAAGTGAACCAAAGTAAAGTCCAAAAAGCACTAACCACGCAGTGAAAAAGATCTTGCTCTACTGGCAATTCTCTGCAGTGACAAAATCAAAGTCATAGATTGCATATCAGCAATCATTCTCAGGCAACGAAGCAGTGAAATCATCATAACTTTCAGCTGGGCCTCCTGTCTTTTCGACCACCACCTCTTTCTTCTTCTCATCAATTTTAAAGATTACATAGAGAAAGGCCTTCTTTCTCTGAAGTTCCAAGAATGTGTTCCGGCAGTGCTCAGCAACACCCATGCCAGAGGAAGCATTTCCCTGAAGGATGAAAACCCAGAGTCAAACACTTCATCCACCCAACATTAACTAAAAGTTGTCAATTTCTCACAGCATACGAAATCCTTAAACAAAATCTTTCATTTTATCTCCTTTTTCATTGAGAGATAGAGTGATCACATTTATCCTATTTGATGTGTCAAAGCCCCAAACTTGAAAGTGTTCTTACACAACCCTTAATTTTCACATAGTCCAATATTCAAATTTGTAACTACCCTTGTGTAAACTTTTGAGTTTCATCTTTAATATAGAGTCACAGAACCCACGAACACTGTTAGAACCACTAAACGAAACAACAAACAATTCAAACTTGAAACGATAGAACCAAATTCAATTAAAACTCCAAGACCCCATAACCTGCAACTGCAATGAAAGGAATCACAGTCCAGTGTAAGGGACTACACAATTTAATCACAAACAAATTTCTATCACCAATACATATCTGCTGTAAAGATTAAAACTTTGGGCAAACAAAACACAAAACAAGAACACAGAACACATTTACTAACTAGCAACATTAGTCATTTGCTGGATATAAACCAGACCCACTTCTTATTTTTCATTGCAAGCAAAGCCAGACCCAATAATCAGACTCGAACATCACTAAAACTGAGCAGTAGATACAAATTCATATAAAAAATTGAAAACAGAAAACAAGTCGGAGAACTCACCCCTCTGAAAGCCATAGCGGTAGAGAGAGAGAGAGAGAGAGAGAGAGAGAGAGAGAGAGAGAGGAATGTACGGAGAAGGAACAAGGTTAATCAGCAGCCACTGAATCAAGGAAGGCGCAAACAGAAAAGATTCGCGTTTATTTTGTAGAGAGAAAAGAGGTGTCGTGTATATGCAAATAAACCTTCACGAATTGTCTTGCGAATTAATTCTTTTCTGGACAAAAGTGACAAGGACCTTCCGTTCTCATGTTCTCTTGGATTTTTCTTTTTTCTCAAGACACTTGGATTGGATTTGGATACGGTAGAATCCCATAAATTTTAAGTGTGATATAAATCGTAATCTAGGTTATATATACTAAAAGCATATGCACCGGCTGCAGCACGAGCAGCAGCTTTCGATCTCGTTAACAAGCGGTCGCCGATGACAGCACGTACCGCTGCACGCCTTGTTCGTGCTGCTCGCCGGTCGGGCCGGCCTCCCCTCCTCTCACCCACTCCGTCTGCTCGTGCTCTCGCTCGAGCAATTCTTGCTCGTGGAGCTGCTCATGTCGAGCGGTCGCCGATGACTTTGGCGGGCCAGAGGGGCTGCTCGTGCTGAAAAACGCCCCCGGTGCAGCTGCTCTAATATTCTTGCACGTACATACGCGTATGTGGAAGAGTGTCACGCTTACGCGTGCAAATTTTCAGTAAATATATTAATGTATGCATGTATATCATTTTACGCAAGATACAATTCAATACAATTCAACTACAACTACTTTATTCTCAAATTCTTTATTTGAATAATTTGTATATAAAATGAAACAAATAACATACAAAGAGTGCTACTAAAAGGATAGTACAAATCTTATAATGAAGTCAGGTCGCGTACGTGGTATAGATTGTAATATTATTTGTTTTATTCGCCATGTAATAATATAGAAAAGTTTCAATTTTGTAATTCAAAAACAGTCTCAAGAAAAGTGTAAACAAAATCGTTTTACAAAAACGAAAATACCTATTGTATACACAATTCCAAATTTTGTTGCAATGATATATATAAGAACTCGTCCGTTCGGGGACATCCGATATATGTAACTGGCATAGAAGCTAGTGAAAACAAACTCATATCCATTCACGGATATCCAATTTCCTTTTAGTAAATACCAAAATCAACTTATGAGTAACTAAAGTAATGTACGCACACAGTCATCCATCTCTTGTGGACCTAAAGTCTGAAGAAAACCACCTCCCTAAAAGAACACACAATAACATTAGTTACTACCTTAATCACATAGTCAAAGTAAAAGGAACGATGAAACTAAACAACACAATAGTAATATGCCTCTACTCTACTCTGTGGCATATGAAACTCAAGTCTTCTGGATTACAGCACTGTTAAATCTTTAAGCTGAACCACGACCAAATTGCCCAATTGGCTAGGTGAGGCCTTAGTTTAAACTATATAATGTCTTTGGCTTAGTTAAGTCGCATTGCTGGCCAATATGTAGACCTAGAAAACCAAATTAGTGTATACCATATTAGACTTTCATAATGACAGAGTATAAATATCTATTAAATTTCCAACTACATACTCAGCAGTGTAAATATTGATCTTTTTTTTATAATTAGTGCAAATATTGATCTAGAAAACCAAATCAGTGTAAATGACATGTTGCACCAAGGATATGTACAGAAGAAGAAGAAATGACATGTTTACATTACAAAAGATTTCAAAGCCTCAGAAGTCTTGAAAGACTTCTCTGAGTTCTCTTGATCCCCCTTACCATTTCTTGCCCTGTAAAAACATATGCAAGGATTTGATACGTTAAAAAGGAGCATACTTCGGACAAAATCATCACAAAAGTTTTCTCCGAAAGCCCCAATAACTAAGTTCCACTAATACATCATCGAAAATAAAGCTCTGCTACAGAGAGAATATTATATACAACAATTTACATTTCTTCACTACAGGGAGAGATTATTGAGAAAACGATAAGAAACCAATACACTTGAAGAAGTTAGAACCAAGAACTTCATAATCAACTTAGAGAAAACCAGTGAACATGGAGATGAGAACGGTGCCAACTTCTCAAACATTGTTGTGGTGTCCTCTCCTCCGAAAACCAAACCAATTAAAAACAGGAAAAATAAGTTGAATTAGAAGTCTGGACAAACAGAAGAAAACAATGAGTACAAATTTCTTTTCACCCCAAATCGAAACCCAAATAATATGAAATAACTAAATAACCTAGATAATGGGAGACCATGATGTTTGAAATCTGCAAGAAAAACACCCGTGAACTAAATCATTGAGAGAAAAGGAATGTACCTCTATGTAGTTCAAAGTTTCGGCGATGGAGTTTGGGGAATGAAACTATAAATCTGATGATGGAACCGTCCGTCAAATCCGTTTATCCTTGCGGGCATGACAGGGTTACCTTTTTATCCTTGGTTAATTAAATAGAATTTCGAGTAATTAAGTTGGGGAGGAGGTCATTTTTTGGGTTTTTGAAAGTTCTACCTTGGTAACAGAAAGTTGCTTTAATTAATAGAGATTCTCTATACTATTTATATAGAAAAATACTTGGGTCCAAACTCATTTAGACACCATTGTCCAAATTCATTTAGACACCATTGTCCAAATTATTCCCATTCATAGCACTTTCGATTTGTGATTTTTGAAATTGAGACCACTTAGCATATATTTTACCTCATAACGATCATGTATACAAATTTTTTTATCAAATCGGAGATCGTTTGCTTATTAAATTTTGTAAAATAAATAGATGGTTGTTAATGTAATGGAAAATTTCACAATAACCGTCCGTTTATTTAATGAAAAAAGATACTCAAATGATTTTCGATTTGATTCATTTTTTGTTGAGTTGATATTTAACCCATAGTTTATAAGATAGATGGTCTGCACACCGCCGTACTCCACCGTCTGCACACCGACCCAGACCCTCCGCGGCCTCAACAAGCCCAAATGCAGAGTCTGCATGTCGCTTGCTCCAGGTACATTCAATTCAATTTTCTACTCTTTTCAAATTTGATGTGTGATTAGCTTTTTTGTTTGTTTGTTTGTTTGATGGTGAGAATTTTTATTTTTTTTGTACTGACTATTTTGAATGAATGAATTCAATGGGCTGTGATTGATGTTGTTAAAAGCTTGAACTTATGCTCTTAATTGTGATGGGTATTGTTTTATGTATGGATATGAAAGAAAATTAACATAAAATTAAATAAGGAACGACCTATAATTCGAATGGCAGAAAAGAATGATTTATCTTAAGAACAAACCAACTACATATGGCCTATCCTCTTTGAGGCATAGAGACAAACCAGCCAAAACTCAATTTGATACTCTTATTGAAGGGTAAGGATGATTGATTCAGTTTACCTTAATTAATTTGGTTAATTGAATGAATTGATAATGATGAATATGATGGATTGAAAGGGGTGTTTTGCTTTCTTTTAGTAGATGAATATTTAGAGTTGCACACTGCTAATGATTTCAATATTGTTCTGAATCTTAGAGTTAGTGGATGAGATTGAACATTCGGGAGACATTTTTTTTCTATTTTAAATTTTAATGTATTTTATGTCTTTTTGGTGTTTAAAGGAATTGCATTGGTACTATTATAGGTTTTTAGCAGTGAAAAACAAGTTATGTACCATGTTAGAGTCATGCAGATGTTTGTTGCAATTTCCCATTTTTTTATGGACCTCAATATGCTCTTTCAGGTTTCACCAATATGCAAATTGAATACTTCACTATACAATATCAAGCATTATATAAGAAAATGGGCAACAGATAATTAGAGCAAATTTTAACTAAGGCAGTTTATTATCTTCTAGGCATTCCTATTGGAACACTGCTTTTGGGCTCTACATTGAAGAAAGAGTAGTAATATATTCTTACTGTTTTGCTTTTATATCATGGAAATATTTTATCCTAGGGACCGAACATTTTGTTCTTTTAGGTTGGAAAAGAATTTTCATTGCACTATTTGTTCAAGCACTGTGTCTTGCTATCAAAGCCATGTACACATATTGGAATAAAGAGGTAAAGTACCTAACTATTAGATACTTTTCATGCACCAGTAATTTGTTATCCTATTTTATTGTTGGTCCTTTCTCACTGTTCATTTGATTATGTCTATATAATTTGTATTGGTTGGTTATGCACTTTAATTGCTAGTATTGCACTTACATTTGTTCTCTACTATGAGGTAGTCAAATGTAAAATTAGCAGGTTTATAGGCAGATTTTCATTCGGTTTCTTAATCACTAAACTCATAATGTAACATGCAAGTTTTTTCTCATTCATATTAATCTCTTCACTACCACTTTTTCTGTAGAATTGATTTTCTTTTGTCATGGGTTTAAATACCTAATGAGAAGATGTGCAGCATGAGTTGTAGTAGCTAGCTTCGCAAACGTATGTTGGGAGAAAGGATGATAAGTGTTAGTACGTGATCCCGTAAACACATAGAGGTTGCACACTTAGTTACTCCAAATGGGTCAACACAACTCAGACTAAACGCAAGACAGAAACACAGGCTTCAACTTTAAACAAGGAAGCAACACCATCTGAAAGCCCACGCGCTCGGAACAACAAACGGAAGGTACCAGGACAGAACATGAAAAAACAAGCAGGATCCCACATCGAAAAACAACAAAAAACCCCATACTCAACTGCCAATATGTACAACACATTTATGATAGTTACAAGGTACGCCCATTACTCAACAAATACTATTGTTACGCTTCATACACTAACTTGAGCGTCGGAGAGTCGAAGGCGGGAACAATCCGTCAAGGCTTCTAACAATCGTTTGGTGTATTACTCTTAACAGTAGGTAAAGGACGACATACGCGCGACAGCTCAGATCATCCGAATTGACCTCATCTATACTTCTACTAGAATTCCTACGGAGTTTGGTAGAAACAATTGGCGCCGTCTATGGGAATCGAGCAATCGTAAATCACCCGAAACCGTAACAGCAAAGATGGCAACAGACCATGTTACACCCGAAAGCCGAAAGACGAGAAACGCGCCCGTCGACGCAATCAGCAGCATCAACGACCTAACAGAGGATGAAGCAGCAGTCCACCTCGTGAAAGAACTTCAAACGGCCCGAACCAAGAGAGACCAAGAACGCCAAGCCCAACAGCGCTTGGAGGATCGGCTTAACACGTTCATCCGAAGTCAAGAGACCCAACGAGAAGAATCTGGACCAACGGAGGAGCCAAGAACGAGCGGGCAAGATGACCCACCGTGGGGACAGCGAAACAACCGGCTCCAAGGACCTCCACCGCCGCCCGAAAGGATATGGGGGTACGATGACGAGGAACCTACCACGACAGTTAGGAGCGCCATGCTCCGGCGAATGGCGGAGATGGAGGCCGAAATCATGTCACTTAAGAAAAGCACGCACACCAGGCCAAAAAGAATGTACACTCCCCGTGTGAGCCCCTTATCGGACGATATCCTGGCGCAGGGCAGGGATCCGTATTCCAAAACCGTCAAGATCAGCAGGTTCAATGAGAAGGGAGACCCGCGAACACACATTGACGAGTATCAATCCGCCACCGCAGGTACCCTGTACTCAGATGCAACCCTTTGTTTCCTGTTTCAAGAGACACTGGCGGAAGAAGCACGAAACTGGTTCTACGAGGTGCCGATGGGATCCATCCACTCGTTCGATGAACTCACGGAATGTTTCCTCAAGCGATACCGGCTACAGGGCAAGTACAACACCGCCAGCACGCTACTAAAGGTCCGCCAGAGGGACAATGAAAACCTATCCAGCTTCATCAACCGGTGGAGGGCCACTGCGAACACGTGCAGAAACCTCGATAAGAACGTAGCAAAAACGGCGCTACTAGAGAACCTGACGGGAACCCTGTTCGTAAAGAAGATGGTCAGAAAGGACCACCTCGGGTACGACGAGATCATCGACCTAATCGTCCAGAAGGCACTGGTGGAAACCCACGTGTACGGAGCGCAAGGTCCAAGCATGACGCAGACCTCGAAGACACATGGCTACACGCAAGATCACCCGACGTCCCCCCATACAGCCAAGAATCCGCCCCCGAAAGCACAGCCCACCGTGTCCCGCAAGCGCGAAGACCACTATCGCGAACACAGGAACCACAAACAATATCAGCAGACGCACCGCGAGCGCTCACCACCGCGAAACCCACCACCCAGAGATCCACACCAGCGACGCGCAGTCTTCCCCATCACCCAGGGCACAAACGAGGAAGTGCTCAAGCAGAACAAACGACAAATCCGCCCGCCCATGCCTAGGGTGCCCGACATCACCCCCATGCGGAACAACAGGGGAACGTGGTGCATGTATCATGATTCGAATACCCACAACACTAATGACTGAGAAATTCTAACCAAGGAAATCGAACGGTTGCACACGGAGGGAACGTTGATCTTCCGAATAACAAACGCGGAACGCCCGACAAAGGACATACAAATAAGGAGCACCATCAACAACATCACGGGCGGGAAGCGGAAAGCCGAATTCCCATGGGAATGGGAAGAACACCGACCTAAGGACGTATTTACGGTACATCTCGGAAATCCACCAAAGGTTGTCAAGAAGGATTGGCCCCCAATCACCTTCACCTACGAGGAAGAAGGCGACCAGAACAGCACGCTCCCGTTCGTCATCGACGGAATGGTGGACCGATACCTAGTCAAGCGCATCCTCATCGATAACGGAGCCTCCGTCAACATCATCTTTCGAGAGGCATACGAAGGCCTCAAGTACCCGAAATACAAGATGACGCAGGACCACAAGAGCATCGCCAGCTTCTCAGGTGAGACAATTTACCCCCTCGGTAGCTACTACATGCGATTCGGCATTGGTGCACCAGGAACCCCCCAGAGCAAAATCAGAACAGACTTCATTATCATAGACCTCCACACATCCTACAACATGATCCTCGGACGACCGGGTATCTCGAAGTTGAGGCTGATCATCGCAGGCCACATGCTCATGGCAAAGTTCCCGAAAGACTACGGAATCGACACGATCAGAGGGTATAATTTCGTGGAAAAAACCGTTTGACCAGACAAAGACAACACACGATTGGAAGTACTCGCAGTGGGGAGTGTTCCCCTAAAGAGCAGCAACCTGATGACCCGCGTGACAGATTGAACACTATCTGACCCGTCGAAGAACAAGAGGAGCAACACACGATACAACTATCCCGTGAACACCTAGAACGCACGATTCGCATCGACGCTCAATTAGAGCCCGACAAGGCGGCTCGGCTAACCCAAGTCCTGACGGACTGCCAACAGGTATTTACATGGTCCTTCACGAACATGCCTAAAATCGCCCCAAGCATCATCTCCCACAAACTCAGCATCAGCTCACTTGCAAAGCCGGTAGAGCAAAAGGGCGGGCGTATGACCAAGAACGGTATGCGGCTATGCACGCGGAGGTCGACAGGCTGCAGAAAATCAATTTCATCCGAAAAGTTGACTACCCGAAATGGATCTCCAACGCCGTTATGGTCAAGAAGCAAAACAGATCTTGGTACATGTGTATAGATTACAACAATTTGAACAAGGCCTGTCCGAAAGATAGTTTCCCGTTACCCCGGATCGATCAGCTCGTAGACGCCACTGCCGGACACGAACTACTATCTATGATGGACGCATACTCGGGGTACAACCAGATCCTCATGAACCCCAAAGACCAGGCGGCCACGTGCTTCACAACAGACAGGGGGCTCTACTGTTACATAGTCATGCCATTTGGCCTGAAGAATACGGGCTCCACGTACCAAAGATTGATGAACATCATATTTGACGGGCTGACGGGCGAAATTGTAGAGATCTACATCGACGACATACTAGTCAAGAGCACCAAGGCAGCTGATCACCCCGAACACCTATGAACCATGCTCAAACTCTTGATCAAGAACGGCATGCGACTAAACCCGGCCAAATGCACGTTCGGCGTAACAATAAGCAAGTTTCATGGATACATCATCAGCGAGGGGGGCATCGAGGCCTCAACAACAAAGGTCAAGGCAATACTAGACATGCAACCCCCCACGACCAAGGCCGAACTCCAAAGCCTCACGAGAAAACTAGCATCCCTCAATCGCTTCATCTCCCGGTATTCCGACAAGTGTGCACTGTTCTTCAAAGCCCTCCGAACGACAAACAAGCGAAGCGTCGTTTGGACAACCGACTGTGAAGCAGCATTCACATCAATCAAGCAGTACATCGCCTCAATCCCCCTCTTATCCTAACCCGTGAAGGGAGAAGCCCTCTACCTGTACCTATCTGCTTCCCTAACAGCCGTCAGTTCGGCCCTGGTCTGAAGAGAAATGAATTCCGAATTACCAGTCTTCTTTACCAGAAAGGGCATGACACCCCCAGAGACATGTTACCCTACAATCGAGAAAGTGACACTTGCACTCGTCTCAGCTGCAAGGCGACTCAGGCCATACTTCCAGGCCCACAGCATCCATGCCCGACCACAGTGGTCGACTGGCGAAGTGGGCCGTCGAGCTAAGCGAATACGACATCCAATACGCCCCCCGAATAGCAATAAAGGGCCAGACTATCGCAGACTTCATAGCCGAGTACACGGAGGCCGAAGGGCTAATAGCAACACAGCCCGTTAGCACGGAGCCTCTCAAGGAAGAACTCCCAACACCCGAATCGCCATGGAACCTTTACGTGGACGGGTCATGCACCAAGAACACCAGTGGGGCGGGGATCATCCTCACCGGGACCCGAGGGCGTACGAGCTGAGTACGCGCTAAGATTCAAATTCAAAGCAACAAACAACGAGGCCGAATACGAAGCTCTTATCACCGGTCTACAGCTGGCCCGAAACTCAGAAGCCTCGAGCATTAACATCTTCAGCGATTCACAGCTAGTCGTCAACCAAATCCGGGGCGACTTCAAGATAAATGGTGATATGATGACGACATATCATGACCACGTATGCACAATGTTAAGCAAGCTCAAGTACTTTAACATAAACCATATCCCAAGTGAAAGAAACACCAAGGTATACGCAATTTCTGGTTTAGCAACATCGCCTGTACAAATGGAGCCAGGGCAACGAGTAGTGGAAGTGCTGAAGAGGCCAAGCATCAGGAAAACGCCAGAAGAGATCTTCACGATCGAACCACACACAGCCAGCTGGATGGATCCGATCATCAAATACAAGACAAGGGGTGAACTACCAGCAGACCGGGCCCAGGCGCAAAACATCATAGCCCGAGCAATCAACTTCAGCATCCGACATGACAGCCTATACAGACAAGGGAAGACGTGGGCCAACCTCAAATGCGTTATACTGGAGCAAGGCAACAAGATACTCAAGGAAATCCATTCGGGCGTATGCGGCCACCATGCGGGAGCACGATTCATCGCATAAAAAGCACTCCGTTGTGGATTCTGGTGGCTCACCATCCACGCGGATGCAACCGCAATCACTACGACCTGCCATCAGTGCCAACTCTACGCACACAAGAATCATGTGCCCGCGGTTCCCTTATCAATCTTCACCTCTCCTGTTCCGTTTGCATAGTGGGGACTCGATCTCATCGGAGAGCTTCTGAAATTCAAGGGCCAGTATCGATACATCATAGTGGTCATTGACTACCACACCAAGTTTATTGAGGCGGAATCGATGGTCAAGATCACATCCGAAAAGGTGAAGAGATTCCTATGGCGTTTCCTCTACTGTCGCTACTGCACCCCGCTCAACATCAACACCGATAATGGGCCGCAATTCCACAACGACAAGCTCAAGGCATTCTGCAAAAGGTAAGGTACCAATCTGATATTCGCATCACCAGCACACCCACAAACAAACGGACAGGTAGAAGCAGCAAACAAAATGATCAAGGAAGGAATCAAGAAGAAGATTGAACTCATCGAGAAAGGAGACGTTTGGTACGGATGAAGACCCACTTTACTCCCCGAAATACTATGGTCAATCCGAACTACAGCAACGGCAGAAACAGGAGAAACCCCGTTTAGCCTCACATTTGGAACGAAGGTCGTACTACCACTCGAGCTCACGTACAGAAGCCTAAGAATTGAAAACTATGACCCCACCACCAATGGCGAAGGACTCAGACTCAACAACGACCTCCTCAAAGAAAGGCGCGACACGACACACCTTCACAATACCGCGAACAAGCAGCGAGTCGCTCGACTATTCAACCAACGTGTGAAGGAGCGCCAACTCCAACTGGGGGACTGGGTCATGAAAGCAATTCAAACGAAGCCCAAGGGATTACGCCTGTCATGGGAAGGTCTATACGTCATCGACACAGTCGCAAGTCCGGGTACGTTTTACATCAAAGACATGTTCGGAAGAAGGATAGGCAATCCCTGGAACACACAGCACCTAAGGAAGTATTTTCATTAAGTGTTCATCTACCTACGTTTGAGCACGTTTTGTAATCTAAACGCACGTTAATCTAGTAATTGTAAACTTTTGCATATGTACGTTTTGTTGTGTGCCAGTAGCAATATAAGTATACATCAAACGCACTCAGACAAGCAACGTAAACGAAACAAAAGGTACTTAGATATATTTTCCAAAAGTTGTACACAAATCATTCATTAACCGCACGCAGGCGCGAAAGTACAAGGCAAAAGCAAAAGAAAGCAAAAATAAAAGATAAACTAGCTGGCCCCAGCAGCAGCATCAGGCCCACCCTCCCCCAGCACTGGCCCATCAACCCCGGCAGGCGCCTCGACATCCGGCTCCTCGAGCGAGTGCTTCAGCTTCTCAGCCTCGGCGGCCTACCATGCCTCAAACTCGTCCACCTTAACGAACGGCAGCACAAGTGAGGAGAAGTTCTCACACTGGATGTTGGCCTCAGCAACAACCAAGTCCTCGAACTCCTCTGAATCCTTGAAAGCATGAACCGCGTCAGCCCTGACCTTCACAAACTCAGAAGAGGCCTTGTACTTGGCCATTAACTCCTCCGCAATCCTCTGACGGACTTCCTCCTTCACGGCATGAGTTTGGGCCTCCTCCAGCTTACACTCCAGCTTCGCTATTCGCGCACCGCTGGACGACCGGAGGGTGGCCAGGTTGGTCTCCAGGATGGCAACCTCGGATTGCGCCTCCCCCAAATCCTTCCTCAGGTCGTCGGCCTCACGCACAAGCTCGTTTACTCGTGCAATCTTCCGATTGGCTATGTTAGTGGACTTGGTCAGAGCCTGCTACAGCTTGCCCACGTCAGCCTAAAGCTTCCAGTTTTTGGCCTTCGCCTTCGAAAACATGGTGGTCTGCAGCATCAACCCCTCGAGCCCCTTGATGAGGAAGAGCTGATGTTGGAGCTGCGTGCAGGTGTCAAACGCTGCACTGAGGGATTCGCTCGGGTCGGCGCCTAGCTGACGCCACTTCTGAAGGGATTCAATGCCCGCACCCATGGAGCTCTGGATACGAGCAATGAACTCTGACGAGAGCGCTGTTTGGCCCTCCACCGCAATAGTCACGGCAGGGGAGGCCTCGTTGGACGGACCCCGAGAGCGCTTCAACGGGCGGATAGAGGTGCCTTGACTATCTGGCCTCCTAGCCGAGGTCTGGGACCGGCGACCATCTGCCTCTCCAGGCTGACGGATGGAGGAGATCTCAAACGAACTCCTCGAGGAGCCCGTGTGGGTGGAAGGAGACTTGCCCCTGCTAACGCGTTTGTCCACGCGTTCAACGCGACACTCGCCGCGCTCTCTGCTGCGCGTCTCCTTCTCCTGCCGGAGGCGCTCCCTTCGAGCCTGCTCGCTCTCTCCCCTCTGAGCATCGGGGGCAACTTCTTCAGCCCGTCCCTCAGGAATGACGGTTGGGGCTTCGATAGCCGCGCCCACGGCTTGGACCTCCTCATCTCCCTCCGGTACCGGGTCTAGGTACTCGTTGTAGTTGGGGGGATGCATCACACCCTGAGGAGTGTCGCCTTGCACTAGATGGCCGCTCGCATCCTCGACGACCATGCGGGCCTGCCGAGCCCTCTCCATGAGCACCAACATACGTTGGTGGGCAGCATCCTGCTTGGTAGAGGATTTGGACTTCTTCATCTTAGCTGCAACAAAAAGTATACACAAGGTTAAGCCCGACAACCTACACAAACGGAGTAATCAAACGCCATGAATAGGAAGGATACGTACCAGGAGGGCGTGAGAGACCACAACGTTCGACAATCTCCCAGTGATTGACTGTCCAGAAATTTCGTGCGTCTGAGTGGGGGTCGAAAGCAAACTTGATTTGCGCCAACCGCTTCTCCTCCAAACGGGTGAAGGGATATGAACTCTGGTCTGTAAAAAGCACAAACGTATTAGCAAGTACGAATAAAAACTTCAAACACAACAAACGTCGCTAGTCGACACTATTATCACACCTAGCGGTTGAAAAGACTCGGGGACTCGGTGTATCTGATCGCGTCCGCGCGATAGAGCGCCATCCGACAAGGCAATGATACCCACGCCAGGCGGTGGAAGAGGAAGGGGGCTCCGTTAGCCACCACTTCGTTCGGGGCTCGACCGTCATCGTACCTTGTCCTTCATACGAGGAGAATACTTCAAATAGAAGAAGTGCCCAATCTCCGCCCGTGTGGGGAACTACAGCCCACTCAGCTTCCAAATATTATGGAAGGCAATCAGTACGCGCCTCAACGTTGGCCCGCATTGGCCTAACGTGATGTTGAAAAGCGCGAGCGCATACTGGAAGAACGGATGGAGGGGAAGCTTCAGCCCGGCCTTCAGCTGTAACTCGCTCACGCACACATAGCTGTGCGGAGGGGATGTGAACGACTCACCCTGATGGAATGCCCTCAGCTTCACCGTACGTGGGATGTGGTAGTCCCGGTACCACCGCTCGATCTCCCGCACCGACGGGGACCCCTCAGGCTCCTGCACCACTTGGTCGTCCGCCAATCGCCACAATACGGGTCCGCCCTGAGGAAGAATGGGAAGGGCAGCCCCAGACGCCCGCTCACCGCGTGGGAGCATGACGTATCCATCTAATCCCTCGGAAGAGGAGGACGCATCAACGTTCGGCACACTCGACCCAGGTTGCTCCATGTTCGGCAATGACGACCCAGGTTGCTCCATGTTCGGCACTGACGACCTACGCAAAGCACTACTGGCGTTAACGGACAGTGGGGAGATGCTCAGTACGCTATTAGACCAAGAGTCTGAAACACTATGGGATGAAACCCGGGACCTTACACGGAACCTAGGGGTTGACGGAGGTGACTCATCACTGGATACAGCTACTGAGCGAAACGGGCGATAAGCCAAACGGCGAACGTATAGACTGTCGCAACCCCAATCCCCCAGCAAAAACAAGTACCAACCCTTCCCAATACCCAAAAATCGACCAAACAACCAAAAAGTAACAAAAACCCAAGAACTTGAAGCTGTTCTTCCCAATACCCAGAAAAGCCTAGAAATTCTCTTTGAAGAGATGAGATGAAGACACTACCTTTGAAGAGATGAGATGAAGATTCACGAGATAGCAAGCAACACTCCAAGATTGATAAGCAAGCAAATCCAAGAGCATGTTTACGCAGAGTTTCAGTTCAAGCAAGCAATGTGTAAAAAGGTGAAAGTGAAAACATCACTATTTATAGGCAACAATTCTAACCCTAGGCAAACGCCTCCCGTTTATTTTCAGCGCTTCCAACCGCAGGATTATAACACGTGTCTCACGCGCCCCACGTGCTCGCGCCTAAATTAATTACCCTACTGCTTCGAATTCGGCGCGCCATGCGTCACGCATGTAGCAAACAACTGAAATAAACCATCTGACACACGATCACCTCAAGAGACAGATAACGGTTACAAAGACAAAAAGGTCGGAATACGAAAAGACAAGATGGGCCCACTTCGGAAACAGCAACACCGTTTCGGAGTACACCCAATAGGCAAGTGGCAGTTATGCTTGCGCTATCATGGGCACGGTTGATACCACCATGACATGCGCCATCGGTCGGGGCTAATGGACTGAGGTCCGGGACCTCCCGTTACACATCCACCCGATAGAGCAACACCTGATAGACAAGTGGCAGTTATGCTTGCGCTATCATGGGCACGGTTGATACCATCATGACCTGCGCCATCGATCGGGGCTAACGGACTGAGGTCCGGGACCTCCCGTTACGCATCCACCCGACAGAGCAATACCCAACACATGAGCGGCTCCAAACAGTAACATCAAGTTTCAGAGTCCAACCCGATAGTCAAACAGCAACAACGTTCGCGCTATCGTGGGACGAGTAGCAACATCACTTGTCGCCACATAAGTGGCTCCAAACAGCAACATCAGGTTTCGAATTCCACCCCAATAGCGGAACAACAACAAACAACTGCACCATCGCGGAACGAGGCCCCACGGCACGACACTTCAACTTTTCTGACCTCGAAATCAGCTCTTTATCGGAGAGTTGGGGGACTCGGGGTTATCAGGGTGCCCCCCCCCCTTGTCGAGTGACCACGTGTGGAAAATCTGGACAAAGCCTTGCAACTCCCCAATCAAGAGCTGATTCCCTTGACTTGGGGACTTGGGGGACTTGTTAGTACGTGATCTCGTAAACACATAGATGTCGCATACTTAGTCACTCCAAACGGGTCAACAAAGCTCAGACCAAACGCAAGACAGCAACACAGGTTTCAACTTTAAACAAGGAAGCAACACCATCCGAAAGCCCACGCGCTCGGAATGATAAACTGAAGGTACCAGGACAGAACATGAACAAACAAGCAGGATCCCACATCGAAAAACAACAAAAGACCCCATACTCAACCGCCAATATATACAACACATTTATGACAGTTACAAAGTACGCTCGTTACTCAACCAATACTATTGTTACACTTCATACACTAACTTGAGCCTCGGAGAGTCGAAGGCGGGAACAACCTGTCAAGGCTTCTAACGACCGTTTGGTGTATTACTCTTAACAGCAGGTAAAGAATGACATACGCGCGACAGCTCAGATCATCTAAATTGACCTCATCCGTACTTCTACTGAAATTCCTACGGAGTTTGGTAGAAACAATAAGGAACTCATTATTATTATTATTATTTTGAGGTAAATGCGAATTTCTATTGAATAAAATTAAAGTACAATAGGGGTAATAAAACTAACAAAAATAAAAGGATCCAAAGTACACATTAGATCTCGATAATGGTAAGCTAAAACTAGAAATTGAATGTCCTCATTCGCCGGATAAATCAGTTTTGGACCATGAATCACACAATAATGTGTCAATAGTTGTGCTATAATTTTTAGTCGGTCATTCATGGAAGTTCCATCTTCACAATTTACCTCCTCGATCGCCAATCCCACATCATGTGACGCTAAAAGTATACCTCAGACGGGGCGGAGAAGCCTTGCAATGAATACATGATTTAAAAAAAGCCTAAACCAATCTTTGAAAGTCATACCACTAGCAGATGAACCAACGAAGCCAGCTGGATCCTTCGCAGGAAAATAAAAGAAACTAACGAATTAGGCCTGGCCCCTTTTCTGTTTCAGAGCCTTAAAGATAATCTAGATTTCTCTCATGGTCCAAACCAAAGAAATGGCCCATATACCCCTTAGCAGTCCAGGAAGCCCACGAAGGCCAATAGGTTTAAGCTGATCGTAACCACCATGGGGAATGGGATCAAAGGTAGCTATGTGATATTGCACCGACAATCTAAAAATTTTGACATCAGCCTTCCGTCCCCATCGCCCGCCTACAAGCTCAGAAACTCGCCGGTACCACCACCCAGAATTTAGAGACAAAACCAAAGAACCAATCTGGCTTGATTCTTCGACCACCGCCCTCGCTATCATAAAAACCATCAAGATCCTAACAAAGTCGCCCACTCCACCATTTGCCTTCAATGTTTCGTGGATCCCAGACACTCTACGTCCTTGGAAACGGCGCTCGAAGGAATCGCGATCTCATCACGATGTCGGAGCCCTTTTCAAGTCCAGTAACCATCGTCAAAGATAAATGGTAAACAAAATAATGGGGTACATGAAATCAGGTCGAAACCCTAAACCGGAATGAATCAGTAACAATGGCACCGTCATCATGCAAGCACGCCAAGGTCAGTCTGACAATAGCACCGGTAGAAGCTCCGACCTAGAGAGGCAACGGAGTGACAAAGACAAGAAAGAATCTCGTCGACGGCAAAACCCTAGCCCAAGAACTTTAACCGCGTGTGGAGGCGCGTTCTATACTAAACACAAACCTACTATGCCCGATAAGGAACTCATATGAAGATTAAGATGTCCGTTGGATATTACTTAAACCCTTAGATAAGACTAACTAAGGTGATCAAGAAGCCTAAGATGTTTGTCCAAGACTAGAGAAAGAATATCAAGAAATTAGAGCTACTTAGGCAATAGAGAAATTGTACCTAATGTAAAGCAATTTGAAGCATTTGCAAATGAATATATGCTTATTTACTTACATGTATGCAATGAAATGACCGGTACCTTATATGCATATGTGTGTCCACTTTTCCTCTCTGATTAGCTTCTATTATTTCTGTTGTTGTATTTTATTTCAATTATTTATAATTTTTCTGCCCTATTCTATGTTGGTAATGCACTTTTTGATAAGGTGATCATTTAAGTCTGTGTGTATGGATATCTCAAATTTTATCCTATTTTTAGTTTTAGTAGTTGCTCAAAAAGAGTATTTGGGAAATATTAGTAATGGTCGAATTATATAAGTGCACATATTCGATAACTACAACAATAACTTGGACGCACCACGCATTTCTACACTAGTATTATATAATTTTACACTTAAAAAGAAAATATTCGACAACTCGCACATGCTAGCACAACGCACTTTTGCGCGTGCATTTGCGCGTGCAGGAAGGCTAGTATTTATAATTTGATTAATAAATTAACGAAATTCAAGTAATTAGACAACAAGGTAGTAAATTGGCAAGTTTATAAATTCTAAAGTAGCGAATTGGCAGAAAAAATTTCTCGAGTAGCAAATTGACATTGAAATAATTTTTAGGATATCAAATTGGCAGTTAAGCCTTCAAACTAATGAATAATGCCTTTTAATTGTAGCCACATCTAGCACACTGAATTTGACTTCAAAACAAACCCGATCCAAAATACTTGGACCAAATTTAGCCTGACCCAACAAGCCTCCTCAAGTTACTTAACCATAGCCCAAACCATACTCTACAATTTAGTGTAAATAAAAAGGACTAGTATATGTAATATCGGCCACACGATTCTAATTGATGGCTCGTATCAAAACTATCGGCAATACTCGGTGTTAAAATCCTCAGAAAGGATCTGAGTCCACCCAGAGTGATGGAGTATTTCGTCGTGGTTGTTACTTGGTTAGTAAGAATTAGTCAAAATAATACCCCTACAAGTTAGGGCTTAGTGGTTTAGTGTTTTTTTATTCTTTCCCTGTTGATTTACCATGGTTAGAGGTGGGATGCATTTGATCTTTTCTGTTAAGTTTGTAAGGCTATAAAGCCAAAGTTCTAGTTTGAATAAAGGTGAAGTGATTTTCCCAGATTGTTGTGTTTGTTATTCAAGTTCATATTTCCCTGAGTTGTCTACCAATTCTCAACAATTGGTATCAAAGCCCACCCGGGTCCTGATAGAGAGTGAAGAGTTAAGAACAGCAGTCTCCTAACATTAGAGAAAGAGTGAAACAGTTAGACAACGAGTGAAACACAGAGAGAGGTTTAGAGATGGCGAATAAAAGGGAAAGCATGTTGAGCATTCCCAAATTCGATGGCGATTTTGAGCATTGGGTGATGCTCATGGAGAACCTACTGCAATAAAAAAAAATGGTGGCACCTTGTCGAAACAAGGTACACGAAACCAGAAAGAAGAGAGGTGTTGACTGGTTTGCAACGAATGCCATTAGCAGACTTGAAGGTTAAGAATTCTTTATTTGCTTCCATTGAAAAACTAATTCTGAAAACCATCCTTCAGAAAGACATTGCCAAGGAGCTGTGGGACTCGATGAAACGGAAGTACAGGGGAACAAGCGAGTCCAACGTGCACAATTGCAATGCCTATGGAGATATTTTGAAGTACTGGAGATGAAAAATAGTGATTCAGTCACGGATTACTTTGCCAGGGTTATGTTTGTAGCAAATAATATGCAAAACCTTGGTAAAGATATGCAAGATTCAAAGGTTGTGGAGAAAGTCTTGCGATCACTCTCCAAGAAGTTCAACTAAATAGTATGCTCTATTGAAGAATCGAAAGACATTAATAGTCTTTCGATAGATGAGCTTCAAAGTTCTCTCTTGGTTCATAAGCAGAAATTTCGGAAGAGTTTCACTGATGAGGAGCAGGCTCTGAAGGCCTCATATGAAGGAGGTAGATGACGAGGTAATCGAGGATTTTATCGAGGTTGAGGCAGAAGAAGAGGTCGCCAAGCATACAATCGAGTAACAGTTGAGTGTTTCCGATGTCATAACTCGGACACTATCAATATGAGTATCCGGGGGCTAACACGAAAGCAAACTATGCTATGATGGATGAGGATGAGACATTATTGCTCATGTCTCATGTAGAGTTAACAAGAAGCTATGCTAGGGGCTCGATAGTAGAAATTAGTGAGGAAGAAGAGTTGGCCTTAATGGCATATGCATAGGCAAATGGAGTCAACAGAAAAGATGCATGGTTTATAGACTCATGATGCTCTAATCATATGTGTGGTGACAGGAAAATGTTCTCAGAATTCAACAATGGCTTCCGACATTTGGTGAAACTTGGAAACAATTCCAAGATGAATGTGGAAGGGAAAGGAAGTGTGAAGTTGTGTATTGATGGAGTGAATCACATTGTCACAGAAGTTTACTATGCACCGGAGCTCAAGAATAATCTGTTGAGTGTGGGACAGTTGGAAGAGAAAGAATTGGCGATCTTGATGCATGAAGGGAAGTGCAGAATCTACCATTTGACGAAGGGATTGATCATTGAAAGCAATGACAACGAACATGATGTTTATTCTTTTGGCTGGAGTAGTCACAAAATCCACAAGATGTTTTCTCACCTCAACACAGGATCTGCCACAAATTTGGCATTGTTGGTATGGCCATCTTAGCTACAAAGGTTTGAAAACCTTGCAAAATAGAAATATGGTTTATGGCTTACCTAAATTCGATATAGCAAAAGTAGAATGCATAGACTGTCTTGTTGGAAAGCAATACAGAAATCATTTTCCAAAGAAGAGCTTATGGAGGACAACACAAAGATTGGAGCTTGTTCATGCAGACCTTTGCGGACCAATCACACCAGAGTCTAATAGTAGCAAAAGGTACATCTTGTGTTTCATTGATGATTTTAGTCGAAGCGCATGAACATACTTCTTGATAAATAAGGCAGAAACTGATAGCACTTTTGTATGCTTCAAGAAAAGTGTTGAAAAAGAAACAGGCGTGTCGATCAAGTGCCTTCGCACTATTAGAGGTGAGGAGTTCAAGTCCAATGACTTCAACGAATTCTGCAAGGAGAATGGCATCAAAAGACAACTGACTGTAGCATACTCTCTACAACATAACGGAATTGCAGAGAGGAAGAATAGGATGGTTCTAAATATGGTGCGCTTAATGCTCTCAGAGAAGAAAATGTTGAAGTCTTTCTGGCCTGAAGCAGCCAAATGGACAACCTTTATATTGAATAGATGTCTCAATGCTGCAATTAAAGATATGAAGCCACAAGAAGCTTGGAGTGGAGAGAAGCCCTTAGTGGAGTTCTTTAGAGTCTTCAAATGCACAGCTCACGTTCATGTCCCAGATGCCAAGAGAACCAAATTGGACTACAAGAGTCTTGCTTATGTTTTGCTTGGAATCAGTAAGGAATCAAAAGCCTACAAGCTCTACAATCTTGTCACCAAAAAGATCGTGGTTAGTATAGATGTGTTGGAGGTACTCAGGAAGTTTGGAATGGAAAGTAGTAATGAAGTAATGAGTCCCATTGTTCTAGGGTGAAAGCTGAGCAAGGATGCAGGAGGCGTCAAAATCAATGAAACGTATTACAAACAAATTGTGGGAAGTCTGATGTATATAACTGCCTCAAGACCAGACTTAATGTTCGTTGTTAGTTTACTCAGCAGGTTTATGTCTCAGCCAACTGAGATGCATTTGCAAGCAACTAAGTGGGTGATAAGTTATCTCAAAGGAACTACAAGTTTTGGCATCTTCTATAAGAAGAAAGGAAATGAAAAACTCGTTGCCTATATTGACAGCGATTATGCTGGAGACTTTGAGGATCGAAAGAGTACTTCTGGATATCTGTTTATGCTTGGTGGAGGTGCAGTATCTTGGGCGTCAAAGAAGCAGCCAATAGTCTCACTCTCGACTACGGAGGCCGAGTACGTAGCTGCAATAGCTCGTGCATGTCAAGCAATTTGGTTGAAGATAGTCTTAGAGGAGAGGGGAAGTGTGCAAAACGGAAGTATCACTATGTGGTGTGATAATAGTTCTACAATTAAGCTTTCAAAAAATCCAATTCTACACGGGCACAGCAAACATATATATTGACGTAAGATTTTATTTTCTTCGTAATTTAACTCATGATGGGACTGTCGAATTGGTACGTTGTGATACACATGAGCAGCTGGCGGATGTTTTAACAAAGCCATTGAAATTGGAGGTTTTGCAGAAGCTCGGAGCTCGAATAGGAGTGTGATCTAAGCAGTATAAACTGAGTGTTTGAACGCACTCGCTCAAGGGTGGGATTGATGGAGTATTTGGTCGTGGTTGTTACTTGGTTAGTAAGAATTAGTCAAATAATATTCCTACAAAAAGTTAGGCTCAGTGATTTAGTGGTTTTTAATTCTTTTCCTGTTGATTTACCACGTTTAGACGTGGGCTACATTTTGATCTTTTTTGTTAAGTTTGCAAGGCTATAAAAACAGAATTCTAGTTTGAATAAAGGTAAAGTAATTTCCCCAGATTGTTGTGATGTTATTCAAGATCACATATTTCCTTGAGTTGTCTACCAATTCTCAACACAGACCACCACATGTAATGCGCAAATCCAACCGATGACCAGAAGATCACGTCTCACGAGCCACCTAAGCATCAGAATTCGGCTAAGCAGCGGTCTGATGACCACTGATCTTGTGATCTTTGAAGATGCAAAGCTAAAGCTTTACACCATGATAATAAACGCTGTTGCACCAGAAATGATGTTTGAAAGCTGAAACCCAGAACAACAGTACAGATTTCTCGTTTTTGATCCATCTATACAAGTGCTATAATCTACAATCATCGATAAACACAAGTCCTACAAAACTTGGCTCTGCCTCAAAGCATTGATCCCCCTTGAGAGATATTACGGATAAAATAGCACTCAGGGGATGGAAATATGTTGAGGCGATCAAGGAAGAGAGCATTAAAAATCAGGCAGCGTTTAAAATTGGATAGGTTCTGAACTGTGAATTATCAAGCATCTGCAGTTATCAATCCACATAAGTTTATACAAATTCAATGACATTAATAGGAGATGTTCTATGCATGAAACTTTCATTGATTAAAGTAACATTGAGGGTATGGTGGTGCTTAATTGAAAGTTTAACCAAAAGAAAGATGAATAGGGTTCGAGGAGAAGAAGATAATAGGGGTGACCAGACAAGTATAACACATGAAATACTTCATTTGATCTGTAGATGGCATCCCAAACGAATATGAAAAATATGAAACTATAAGAAAAACCATCTTCAAAATGAGAACCTAAAAAGTAGATGACGATATTAAGCAAAAGCACAAATCCACCCACTCTTTCCCTTGCACCTGGATCTCGGTCATACCATCATCTCACATCAATAAGCAATCATAAAATCAAAATTGAGCTACTTGAGCAGAATGAACACTTCAATGACCACTAAGCAATAGCAAAGACTTTAACTAAAACTAGAGTTCAGCTAAAATCTGATATTAAAAGGGTAAGTGAAATCAAATTGAACTACTTCCGCCAAAAAAAACACAGAATGGTAGCAAAAGCAATTCTAACAAGTATCAAAAACAGCAACTGATACCAACACTGACCTAATCAGGTTTCCGCTACAAAATTACCAAGCATAATTCACATTGCTCATCAATAGCTGTGACTGAATTAAAACAGTCCCCAGAACTCTGCAACATTCAAATAACTCTTCTTGAACTAGCAAAAATTCCAATTGCATTTCTAGCAAGTATCTCAAAAACATATCATAAATGCCAAATACTTGGGAAATAAAAATATAAAGATAACATCCATAACCATCTTAGATTCATAACATAAAAAGCAGCAGCTGTCTAACAGAATCACACAAAAAAGCAAGTAATTGGCCTAACATCAACGCCGCTGTTGTTCTTGTTCACTCATCATCAGAGTCCTCATCTACTCCGGCAGCCGAGTTGAAAGCATTCAGCCTCTCAATCAACTTATTCTTCCTCTCCTCATAAGTCAGCTTCTTCAAGTTGAACCTCTTGTGCTCCTTCCTCTCCGGCTTAGCCGTCTTCTTCTCCAACGGATCAGCCCGAATCGCAGCGTGAACCTTCTTGTACAGCTCCTCGATCCCCTCGGCCTCGATTCCCTTCTTGATGTACTCACTGAAGTGAGTCTGATACTTCTCCGGCTCATCCTCAATCAGCGTCCCCATGTACGCCGCCACATGTCCTCCATAGATGTACTTCCTGTGCGTCTCGGCATCTAGAGACTTCGAATCCTTAGCGAATCCGGCGAAGCGCTTCTCGGAGTGAGGCACGTCGAGGCCGCCGTCGAGAGCTCCCTTCAGAGCGCCGAAGACGCGGTTTCCAGTGGTGGTGCGGACGAGTCCGACGTCGAGAAGAGCTCGGAACGGGCGGCGTGACTCGCCGGGCTCGACGGAGTAGTCTTCGCCGGTGGCGGTGGTGTTCCCCTCGTACTCGGCGTCCATGTCGAGCTTCTTGAGGACGCGGCGGGCGAGGAGGAGGCCGGTGCAGTAGGCGGCGGCGTAGTTGGTAAGGCCGACCTCGAGGCCGTAGCGAGGGAGCTCGTGAGCGTAGGCGGAGGCGAGGACGAGGTCGCCGGTGATGGTGGCGGAGATGATCTGGGCGACGATGTCTTTGTTGGTGAAGCGAACGACGAAGCGGTACTTGGGAGTGTTGTATTTGTTCTTGTCTTGGTTGATGAGTCGGATCCGGGCGCGGTAGTCGGTTTTGCCTTCGCGGCGACGCTTGTATTTCACCTGGAAACGCTTGAAGTAAGCGCGGGGCTTCTGGGCTTTGATGAACACCATGGCTGGCTCCTCTTCTTCTGAGGGTTTTGGTTTTTCTGAGCTCTGCGGCTGCTGCTCACAGAGAGAGAGTGAGTGCGAGAGGCAAAATGTGCTAGGGTTTTCGGTTTTATAAAGTAGTGAGTTGTGTGATGTGGGGCTTTTAGGTCAAGTGTGTGTGGTCTCGAGGATGTGGGTTATGGATAAGTTAGTATTCGGCCCAGTTATAATCTCCAGGCCCAGTTTGGGAGAATGGGGGATAGTTTGGGCTAGGGATGGGCACGAATCCCGTAAATCTCGAACCCGATCCGATCCCGCTCAGGACAAGACAGGACGAAAAAATAAAATGTTTACTATTCCGTCCTACATAATATATTTTATCTATTTTATCATTTATTTTATTAAAAGCTGACATTAAATGTTCAAACATTATTCAACAACTTTCCCTATAACGATGAAATGAAATTGTTTGTAATATGAATTAAATGTATTAATTAAACATGAAATGAAATTGTTCGTAGTTTTACTTCATTTAATTAAACATTAAGTAAAACGGTATTATTTTATGTAATTGTAGACTTCTAAGTCTTATCAAAATCTGCTTATTTTATATTGAACCCGAAATTTTGTTGTTAAATACTCTATTAAATGTTCATTTTAAATTATGCCCAAAATTAAACTCATCATGTCTCATCACATCTTGTCCTGTTCAAGTTTCGGGACGATCAGGACGGATTTTTAAAATATTTTATCTCATCCCGTTCGGGATAAAGATGGGGACGGCCAAAAATGGATCCGACCCGTCTCGTGACCACCACTGGTTTAGGCTGTTTCGAAGAAGATAGAGTAAGTGATAATGGGCAATGTAAATTACCAATATAGGTGATGGCCCGAAAGGGACGCAATAATGATGTCTACAAAACCAAAATTGAAGATTAGATTTTTGGGACCGAAACAACGGGTAATGTTTCAGTGATTAGTTGTGTTCAACTACCAAATGATAGTTAAACACAAATTAATAAATTTTTGACCACTAAAATATGACTTATAAAGTAATTCAGTCGAAGCCCCTGTTTGGTGTTGCTTTATTTTCACAATGGCATTGGAAATACTATACCATACTAAAGTAAAGAGGCATTCGGAAAACTCTCTAAAACTTTTCGGTATGCAATTCCAATCCAAATTTTGAGGCTGGTACTGATATTAGTATTGGTTTTGTGACTTAATTATTAAGTTACGTACGTGTATACTGTAGGTACTGCTAATGATCTTTTGGATCAAGCCCATATTTGGTAGACTTGGGAGTAAAGTCTACGTGACCTAATTAAAGAAGGTTTGGATGTATTAATCCTATTAGGATTGTGGTCAAGGGCAGGCCAGGAGTGTTTACATATAAATACTCAAAATAAAAAAATATTGGTTCTTATTGTATAGAAGAAAAGCATAACTGTATAAGTGGTAGCAAGAAATAAAGAAAAATAATGTCTACAAAACTAGATAAAAAGGAAGCAAGAAAGGGAAAAATAGACAATTTATCAAAAAAAGTAAAGAAAAAAAAGGAAACCATATAAATATATAGCTAGAAAGATAGAAAAAAAAGGGGTATAAAATGGTAGCAAGAAATAAAGAAAAATAATGTCTACAAAACTAGATAAAAAGGAAACAAGAAAGGAAAAAAAGAGACAATTTATCAAAAAAGAAAAGAAAAGGAAAACAACTAAGAAAAAACGGAAATAATTAAATATATAGCTGGAAAGATAGAAAAAACACCAGAAAGATAGAAAAAAAAATACATGGGATAACATGGCTAAGGTTTGAACTCAAGCCGAATTAAAAAAAAATTTAGGGCCTTACCACTCCACTAAGTCAACTTCTCAATATTTTGTGGAACATAATTCTATATATTAATTTTTCAAGGGGGGTGGGTCTACTCTGACCCTAATGTGGCTTCGTCCCTGATTGTGGTGAACATGGAGCTCAAGTCTGCTGCTATATGTCCTTCTATATATGTATACGTTGTATGATGGAAGAGGTAGAGAAAAATTGCTAGCATCCGTAGCAATTTGAGAGAGCCAAAACAGTCAGTGTAATTGCAGCCTTGAGATTCTCTTATAGAGTTTGTTTCATCTGTTTAGTGCGATTATACTTCGTATTAGTTGTTTAGTTTTCCTTTGTCTTTCTCTCCTTTGGAGAAACAATATATTCGTATCTTTGTATGTTTTAGACTCTTTGATCAATGAGTGTATTTGGGTGTAATTAGATTTTGGGTTTGTGTGTGAAACACCTTATAATCTCCTTTTGATCTTAGTGGAATCTCCTCACCATCTCCGCCCGTGGATGTAATCAGATTTGGATAAACCACATAAATCTGTGTGTCATAGATTTTTTTTTTCTTTCATATTCGTTGATATTTCGTATTTTTTTTAGCTTCTGCACAACAATTAGGCTGGGTTTTAGCAAGTGAGTTTGGGGTAACTCAGATTTTTTATTTCTGGGTTTTCTTGGAGTTGTATGTTTGTGGGTAAATTAGAGATTGGGGCTCTACTGAATTGATAAATCGATATTGTATATTACCAAACACTTTATATATAGTGTTTTTTGACTGCCTTTTATTTTTATCACTCATTATTATCAAAACAGTTTATTTTCACTTCAATATCAAATTAAGTCGAAGTATAATCGAATAGATCGGAGCTTAAAAAAACATAATATTGAATGGATTTGAATTATTTTTTTCAATCAATTTTGAAATACAACAGTAAGAAATCAAACTAAAATGAAGTATACCACTAGAAAATGGTGTTGCACTAGAAAATGGTGTTGAAAGGACTCGACTCCGATTTAGTTGCCTAAACCGAAACCAAACCCCTTTGAAAACACGACCTTAAAAAAAATTGCCAGAGTTAAATTTGAAATACGTGAACCATTATTAGAACCTGCAAAGAAACATACTTCGAATATGCCACAAAAGCCAAACCGTGGGGCTTCGTTCTCCATCCGGATTTCTCAACAACATATATATAATAAACCAAAGGTTTACAAGAAATCCAGAAACGCTCAGGAGTAAACTCAACTGAAAACACAACATAAGTATTCAGAACGACACCTATAAAAATCATTTACATCAAGTAGGTCGAACAAGGAACCTACAGAAACTGAAGTGTGATCCGAACTCTACGCCTCCATCATCGACGTGCAACCCCGGAATTCAAACTGCAAACTGGGCAAAGAAAACCGAAAAATCCCAGGGGAAAACAAATAAAATCGTTAGAGTGAGTGGACGAAAATAATCATATGTCTTTCATCGTTTATATATTCATAAAAATAATGTGAGCTCTTAAAATAAATGAAGGTCGCCACTCCGGCGGATTTCCCTGCCAGAGTAGCATGTCGGGCAAATCTCTCAAGCCCGACAGTGATAGACTAGGCGAATCTCTCAAACCTAGTTGGCATATCAAGCGAATCTCTCAAACCTGATAGATGGACTACCGGTGATCAACCGCGTAGCCAATGCATCGATGCTAAATAAATAAATGTCATCACCAATAAAATATACAATACCTTCACAACGATAAATAATCTGAGCATTGAACTGGAAACAAATACTAAAACCAAGAACTTGCTACTACAGTGAAAATAAATGTCTATTCACAGTACGAAGCTAACTCTGAGGTCCGGCGGAAGATCCCTCCCCAAACGCTCGATCACGATCACAATCACCTGAATAACAAGGATACGATCAATACATATTGAAGCACAACATATGGAGCTAATACGTCAAGAACCCCGCGTTCTCGAAAGACATATCGCTCGAACTATCGACGAGGATAGCAAAATTCCCAAAATACACCCAAACAACCCTCATTCCAAAATAGAATACTTAAATCAACGCAAAAACCTCACCATTGCGTTCAGCAAGCGAAAACGAGCGAAACGACATAAAACTTGCCAAAAATCCACCTCGCCAAAAATTCGTCGCGCACAATGGCACTTGGGGCCGTTGTCGGCCGCCGTAATTTCCACCAACACATAAAATTGCGACCAACACATCAGTTTGAAGATCTAGACATTTCAAACAATTTTGTAGTTCAAAGCTAAACCCAATTTTAACCGAAAAAGGTCCAAAACTCACCGTGAAGTTCGAAAATCTCGCCGGAATTCCATTTCTCCGATTGGCCACCACCGGGCACGGCAAGGGCTGAAACCACTTGGAATAGACTCACCTCTCCATGGGCTACAAAACCCCCCATAACCTCATGCCTCATCGTTGCCGTCTCCGTTGCCTTCGTCGCCGAAAAATTTGGCTGGAATTCTTCAAACTTTAACAAGCCATAACTTCTTCATCCGGTAACCAAAATGAGTGATCCACCTATCAAAAGAAAGAGGAGCTCAAGCCCAACAACTTTTATGAAGGAATCACGGCCAAAAGATGCCGGAATAAGGCACATCAAAGCCGAGAAGATCACGGCCCAAAACGAGTCAGTTTTGACCCGTGGGTCAACGCAGGTCAACAGGTATTTCCAAAAAAAATATTCACAATTTGTTTTGTATTTATACCGTATACATACCATCCCCAAATCAACGGCAATAATTCAATATGGTCCAAATCAGACGGTCACGATTAAATCCACATTCACCAACCGACTTCAAAACTCGATAAAACATTGCTCACTTATCCGAAAAATTCCCCGAAAATTCTCACGAGTTCGAAATCAAATCCACTACAATTCCCGCGAAGGAACTCAAATCAAATTCTTGCCCAATAATTTAGTCGTTAAGAAACCCACGAGTACGATTAATTCACAATAATCACGGCTCGGACCAATATGTGCACATTACACAGTTCGGGTCATTACAAATCTACCCCCCTAACAAAAATTTCGTCCTTGAAATTTACATACTGGCTAGGAGAACGAAACTACTGCTCATACAAACTGTTCTGGCTGCTACGTGACTACCTTTACTGTATGATTTTTGTATAAACACAAACGTCGATACTAACAGAAAATTTATGTTCCCCAGAATCTACTCTCGACAATTAAAAACATCCAACGGTTCCACAGCCTGAACTGAACTGCAATTGAAACTGTTTTCAACAAAAATTTCTGAGGCACGCTAACATCAGGGATTTTGGAATATACGTCCATAACCATAATGCATAAAATACGTCATACTATATGTCAGCCCTGATAATACTTTTCAAACGATAAACCATAACGCTCATATCTTTACTAACGTGCCTAACTTACCGCGCTAACAACTGTTCATAACTCATTTCCATGGCAATAGCTAGAAGGATACTCAATTACCACAGTATACTCTGACTGACATTCGCGCAAACTTTTCTGATAATTCGACAACTTTAATCTGTTCAGAAAATTTGCATGTTATCTGTCATCTCTAGCAACACACAAACTCTTTCTGAACACCAAAGTGCCATCACTCCTCATCCGAAACTCTGTCGGTACACTATTCTGAATCAAATTCTTCTTACTCAACAGATAGATATCTGAATCTTGAGCTTCACGAACTTGATCAAGCAACACCGGATGAACTTGGAAGTTGGCTAACAATGCTCCATCGTCATTCCACTTCAAACTCTTCTCCCGATGCTCACAACTCTGTCAAAAGTGACATTCTTGCAACACGAACATGGAAAAGAGAAGTACCATGCTTCCGACTAAGAGCATCAGCAACCGCATTAGCTTTCCCTGGATGATACTCGAAAGTGCAGTTGTAATCGTTATTCATATCCATCCATCTCCGCTGCCTCATGTTCAAATCTGGCTGCGTACGCAAGTAGGTAAGACTTTTGTGATCGGTGTAAATCTTGCACTGCGCTCCGTACAAGTAGTGTCTCCAACTCTTCACTGCTATCGTCAAGTAAGGTCAACACCGGTGCAGTAGTCAACCTTTCCTTCAAAGTCAAGTAACTTTCCTCGCAAGCATCAGACCCTTCTAACTTGACTCATTTCTTTGTCAAACGGGTAAGCGGTGTCGCTATCCGTGAAAAGTCTTGTACAAATTGGCGATAGTAGCCTGCTAAGCCCAAGAAACTCCGTATCTTTGCCACATTAGTAGGTCTGCTCCAATTCAACACGACATCAATCTTATCAGGATCCACGCTGACTCCCTCAGCTAATATCACGTGACTCAAAAACTTCACACTGTCTAGCCAAAATTCACATTTGCTGAACTTGGCGTACAACTGAGTGTCTCGTAAAGTCTGCAAAACTGCATGCAAATGCTTCTTGTGTTGCCCCACACTCCTGGGATAGATCAGGTTGTCGTCGATGAACACAATGAAGAACTTGTCCAGATAACGTCTGAAAATTTGATTCATCAGGTCCATGAAAGAAGCTGGTGTATTGGTCAACCCAAACGGCATAGCAAAGAACTCATAGTGCCCATAATGTGACCGAAACGTTGTCTTGTCCACATCGGACTCCCAAATCTGTAGCTGATGGTATCCAGACCTAAGATCAATTTTCGAGAAAACTGAAGCTCCTTTCAGCTGATCGAACAAATCATCAATCCGTGGGAGTGGATACTTGTTCTTCACCATAACCTGATTCAAGTTTGGATAACCAATGCATAACCTCATCGAACCATCCTTCTTCCTCACAAACAGCACCGGAGCACCCCAAGGTGAAACACTGGGTCAAATGAAACCTTTCCCAATCAATTCTTGAAGTTGAATATACAACTCCCTCAACTCTGCGGGTACCATACGATAGGGTGTCTTCGAAATAGGTTTGGTACCTGGAAGTAACTCAATGGTGAAGTCAATCTCCCTGATTGGAAGAACACCAGGTACATCCTCGGGAAACACATCTGGATACTCACAAACCACCACAATATCACCAATGTCTGGCATACGAACACTCGTATTAATCACATGTGCTAAGTAAGCCACACAACCCTTCCTCATCATCTACTCAGCCTTCATTGTTGAAATCAAACAAGGCAAAGAAGTATTCTTTTCACCACAAAACAAAATTTCTGGCATGCCTAGACTCTTGAAAACAACCTCCTTCTTATGACAGTCAAGAACAGCCCAATGGTTCTCCAAGAAATCCATGCCCAAAATCACATCAAAATCCACAATATCCAGCAGCATCAAATCCGCAGCTAACCCATAACCTCCAATTAAAATCTCATAACCTTTATATATCCACCCGACACACACTACCTCGCCATATGGATACAACACTCGCCACAAACTAGGGAGTGGAGATACAGATACAGTAGCCAATGATGCTAATCTATATGACATGAATGAATGCGTAGCTCCTGGATCTAGTAATGTAAGAACTGGATGACCAAAAATGTACAGCATACAAATAATAACCTCTGGGGAAGCTCTGCCCTCACGTAGAGACATGGCATGAACTCGAGCCTGTCCAGCTGGTAGTCCACGCTGGCTGTGATTCTGCTGACCACCATGTCCAGAAGATTGTGTTGCACGATCACCAGAAGCAGTACCCTGATCTCGAGTAGTACTCCGATCCACAACACCACCAAAAGTGCCAAGCTGAGGACACTCCCTTATAAAGTGACCCACCTGGCCACAACGGTAACAAGTAGAAGTGTCGTACTGACACTGACCAAAGTGATGTCTGTGGCAGTTGTTGCATAATGGAGATTCCCTCAGTGTAGTTGGTGTGCCAAAGGAAGGTCGAGGATAACTCGATTCACTAGAACTCCCACTCTCGACTGCTGCCTCTACGGTCGACTCCTCCTCCATCTTTGACTCTGCCTAGCAGTACTAGTAGGATATCTATAAGGTCCACTACCAGAAGATGATGTTGATCCAGAAGTACCTGAACTCAGCCTCTTCGAAGCACCTGGCTAGGTCCACCCTCTTCAAATCGACGCGTCTGAAACCGCTTATGTCTCTCCCTCTCGATGTCCTCACCTCTGAGTGCAGCACTAACAAACTCATCAAAGTTATCTCGAGGCATGGTGGTCAAAGTTCCCTTGATATTCAGATTCAAACCCAGCTCAAACCTCCTGCACTTTGCTTCCTCTGATGCCACCATATCACGTGCAAACGAAGACAAACGATTGAACTTATCCCGATACTCAAGCACTGACATATTCCCTTGGTCAGATTAGTAAAAACCTCATATTTCCTCTGTTGAGTAGCCTGGTTAAAATACCGACGCATGAACAAATCTCTGAATAGAGGCCATGGAGTATCAATAGGAAGTAGGCATCTGACTCAAGCAAACCCACAGCTACTACAGTTTTCTGTTCAGAAGTAAAATGCAGACGCTCACAAACACGTTCAACCTGAACCATTCAAGCTTTACACACCTCAGGATCAGAGGAACCAGAGAAAACAGTTGCTCCGACTGTCCTAGCATTGACCACAGGGAAAAAATGCTGCTCCAAACGCAACACTCGCAAGAGCACGTATGTTAACCCTCAATAGGATCCCCAGCCCCGTTAGCACAGACTCCACGTCAAGGAGTCATCCTAAAGATAAAAAGACATAAGTCCCACAACACAAGGAATGTAATCGTGAAACTTCAAATATTTGAAAGCATACAACACTCTAGAGCATTGATGATTATCCGCTGCAGTCGGATCATTGCTCCTGATATGCGGTACATTCTCAAATACCCTTAGTAACACAACTACAGGAGTCTACAGAACCTAAAACATAATGCTCTGATACCAACTGAAAAGACCCGACTCCGATTTAGTTGCCTAAACCGAAATCAAACCCCTTCGAAAACATGACCTTAAAATTATTTTTTCCAGATTTTACTTTGAAATACGTGAACCATTATTAGAACCTGCAAATAAACACATTTCGAATAGTCCACAAAAGCCAAACTGTGGGGCTCCGTTCCCCATCCGGATTTCTCAACAACATATATATAATAAACCAAAGGTTTACAAGAAATCCAGAAATGCTCAGGAGTAAACTCAACTGAAAACACAACATAAGTATTCAGAGCGATGCATATAAACATCATTTACATCAAGTAGGTCGAACAAGAAACCTACAGAAACTGAAGTGTGATCCAAACTCTACGCATCCCTCGTCGACGTGCAACCCCGGAATTCAAACTGTAAACTGGGCAAAGGAAACCGAAAAATCTCAGGAGAAGACAGATAAAATCGTTAGAGTAAGTAGACAAAAATAATCATATGCCTTTCACCATTTATATATTCATAAAAATAATGCGAGTTCTTAAAATAAATGAAGGTCACCACTTCGGCGGATTTCCCTGCCCGAGTAGCATGTCGAGCAAATCTCTCAAGCCCAACGGTGATAGACTAAGAAAACCTCTCAAGCTTAGTCGGCATATCAAGCGAATCTCTCAAACCTGATAGATGGACTACCGGTGATCAACCGCGTAGCTAATGCATTGATGCTAAATAAATAAATTCCATCACCAATAAAATATACAATACCTTCAAAATGATAAATAATCTGAACATTGAACTGGAAACAAATATTGAAACCAAGAACTCGCTACGACAGTGTAAATAAATGTCCATTCACAGTACGAGGCTAACTCTGAGATCCGGCAGAAGATCCCTCGCCAAACGCTTGATCACAATCACCTGAACAATAGGGATACGATCAATACATATTGAAGCACAACATACGAAGCTAATACGTCGAGAACCCCGCGTTCTCGAAAGACATATCGCTCAAACTATCGACGAGGATAGCAAAATTCTCAAAAGACACCCAAACAACCATCGTTCCAGAATAGAATACTCAAATCAACTCAAAAAACTCACCATTGCGTTCAGCACGCGAAAACGAGCGAAACGACATAAAACTTGCCAAAAATCCACCTCGCCAGAAATTCGTCGCGCACGGCGGCGCGTGGAGCCGCCGCCGAAATTTCCACCAACCCAGAAAATGTTGATTAACACATCAGTTTGTAGATTTTGACATTTCCAACAACTTTGTGGTTGAAAGCTAAACCCAATTTTAACTGAAAAATGTCCAAAACTCACCGTGAAGTTCGAAAACCTCGCCGGAATTCCATTTCTCCGATCGGCCACCACCGGGCACGGCAAGGGCTGAAACCACTTGGAATAGACTCACCTCTCCATGGGCTATAAAACCCCCCATAACCTCATGCCTCATCGCTGCCGTCTCCGTCGCCTTCGTCTCCGACAAATTTGGCTGGAATTCTCCAAACTTTAACAAGCCATAACTTCTTCATCTGGTAACCAAAATGAGTGATCCACCTATCAAAAGAAAGAAAAGCTCAAGCCCAACAACTTTCATGAAGTAACTACGACCAAAAGATACCGGAATAAGGCACATCGAAGCCGAGAAGGTCATGGCCCAAAACGGGTCAATCATGACCCGTGGGTCAATGCGAGTCAACGGTATTTTCAAAAATAGAAAGTTTCCCAATTTGTTTTGTATTTATATCGTATATATACCGTACACATACCATCCCCAAATCAACGGCTATAATTCAATCTGATCAAAATCAGACGGTCACGATTAAATCCATATTCACCAACCGACTTCAAAACTCAATAAAACATTGCTCACTTTTCCAAAAAATTCCCCGAAAATTCCCTTGAGCTCGAAATTAAATCCTCTACAATTCCCGCGAAGAAACTCAAATCAAATTCTTGCCCGATAATTTAGTCGTTAACAAACCCACGAGTACGATTAATTCACAATAATTACGGCTCGAACCAATATGTGCACATTCCACGGTTCAGGTCGTTGCAGGTGTACCGTGTACAAATGTATACATAGTTTTGATTAGGGGTCACCATTTTGCCCATAGGCTCAAAAAGTCTGTGGGCGGCTCGAGGCCTAGAAAGCCAACACCCGACCTAGCCCGGCCCGACCCAAATTTAGGTAGGAAAAATTCCGGACTTATGGGCATCGGGCCGAGGTCCCAAAGTCTGGGGTCCAAAAAAACCCGGCTTGGCCCATAAGGCCAAGTCTCTTTTTTTGTTGAAAGAAACAACTCATATTAATCAATCAAAACAAAACATCCTTGGAGATTACATCTGAAAAATAAACAAGCAAAAGAAAACTAATGCAACATTGCAACAAAATAAAATAACTAGAAGTAAAGCAACTAGATTGAATACGGACATGCAAGACGCAATAGCATTAACAATTTAATGTTGGCCACTTACCAAAAAGCAGTCGCTAGTATGATCACTCATACATATTCCATGGAAATAAATTCATCAAACAGAGACTAATCTTCTACCATAAAGATCGGAATCCATTGGAACCTGAGTCAAAAAAATAATATGTGCAATAATACTAAAATTACGTCGATAAAAATCTCCCGGATCCTGGATTCGAATGGCAGCCCAAAAGCCAGAGGCCCAAGAAAAGACATTCAGTTCAAGAAACTCAGGAAAGGCCCAGGCCCAGAATGACCCTGACCCAACCTTGCATAACCCTAGCAGCTAGGGTTCGGTCAGCATGGCCTAGCCAGTTCAGCGGCTTGGCTTGCCAAAGCACGACTTACCCCGACTGGACTTCCGACTATGGGCCAGCAACCTCCCAACCAACCATCGTCGCCACTTGCTGGGGTACATGAACACCCCACATCACTCTGAGCCACCGGGAAACCTTCTCTGATGCCAACATGAAACAACCTAAAACCAAGCACCTTGCCTTCATGTTAACAACATTGAAAGCCAATCGCAGCCCAAACCCATTCCAGTTCTTCACCGTCTAGGTCGACTCATAGGCCTGTGTCACCTTCCTCACTGAACCCAACATAGCTCGACCTCCCCTCAGTGCATTCATCTGCATTATCTCCTCGTTCTTGTACTTCAACCGATCACGAGGAGATCGCGACCAGACCATCACTCCCCACGATAGAGAAGACTCCAAAATTGCGGGGCAAACAAAGTGCCAACAATGGTCCTTTATTAGGCAGAGTCAACGATGGGGCACACAGGACAACAAAATGACGAGCAAACAAAGTGCTGAATGGTAGCGACTCCACGAATGGCATCAGACATTTATCCCGGCAATGATTGATCGAATTTTGAGGCAGCCAAAGAAGACGAACCCCCAACCCTAGCAGAGCGACAACGCTCCTAGGTTTCATCTCATATAAATCCCGAAATCGTAGGGCCAAGTTCGTCTAACACATCAATTGTATATGTTATAGATTATTTTATCAATATAAAAATCTCTAAACTCTCTAATTTACTTAAATATCATTTATTCATATACTAATTATCAATTTATTTAGGCTTATATATTATTTAGTGTATATAATTGTTAATATTACTTTCAAAAAAATTGTTAAAATATTTAATGGTTAAACACTATTAATTTTTAAGTTTTTTTATTTCATACAAAAGCCCAATAAGGTCGGGGGCCAAAATTTTGGAGACGTTATGTTAAAATCTGGCGTAGCCCATTGCTAAACCCTAGTTTTGATAGAATTTTGAGAATCTTTTCTAGTTTTATGAAAATCCTAACATTTGACATTCCGGCAAAAATGAGAGAAGTTCTCGTGTGAACTGAATTTACCATCAACTAGGACAAAATTTTAAAATGCAACAAGATTATATATCAATTGTCTATATGATCTTGACGATAAAATTAAAACCGATTCGAGATGAACCAAGTTCGGTTAGTCCCTTAGTCGTACTTAAAAATGCAAAGCCTACATCCATGAGTCTACCCCAAAATTTTAAGCCCTTCGATCGATCCAAGTCGCGTACCCCCGCATATGCATTATTATGTGGGCTTAATTTCCTAGTCCTGATTAATTAGCTACGTACATTCATGACTTGGAAGGAAGCTACAATAAAACATTAACACATGCACACATATATACATGTACAAACAAAACACCACCGGCCAGTGAACCAGCCTATCACAATCTCAGTAGCATAAGGTTTTACGTTCAAGCTTTCTTATTCAACTTATGACTCTTGGTCGACATAGAAGTTTCACCTTGGGAGTTGGGAGTAAACTAAATACCGTGAAAGAATCCTTGTTTATTCTGCAGCCAAGTTTTAACGATTACAGCCAACCGGCCAGTTCTTAATAAGTTCCTTGTTGCAGTTCTCCCGTTAAATTTGCTGCCATCGAATTCGATCAGTTTTGACCAGAATTCGATCTAGAATAGTTCTCACTGCGGCAGATCGAGGCTTGTCGATTTTTCCTTGCCAATTCGCCGTCGCATCCCCTCGAGGCCCCTCGATCGATCGATCAGCAAACAAAAACAAAACATATATGGCCGGGATGGACTTGGACTATCCAGGACGGGTGGCCAGTAAGTAATTCACGTCGCAAATGGTAGCTAGCTATAATTAAACACGTACATGCAGGCATGCATGCGCCGACGAAACTGAATCCTTTATCCAATGGATTACCGTTTACGCGGGATCCTCCTTCGAATTTCGATGCCAGAAAAGCATTATGATCTGCTAGCTGTTCTTTCCAAAATGAATGCCCTCGATCATATTAGTCATATATATTGTGGCCAATGCTAAATGACGATCTTAAATTAACTCTACATACAGGAACATTATATAATTAATGTATATTACGCTTCCCGATTTTTCTCTCATGTCACTGGCCGGAAATCAACTCGGATCGATTGTTTCAGGTTAGTTCCGGTAGTCCGGTCATGATTTTTCACTATAGTTGCTAAGCCATTGCTTGAGCAATTGCTCAACTAGTTTGATCTCTAAATTGTTTGAGTAAAAGTAAAACAAAATGCAGCAGTTCACAAACTGTTTGAGCAGTTATTATTCAGTGACCGAATGAGGGCGTGACATATGTCATTTTCGGTTAACGATATCGATAATAATTGAAATCGATTGTCGGTGAGGTTTTCGACCAATGAGGTTGTGACATGTGTCATCTCCGGATAACGATATTGACGAAATAATTGAAGTCGATTGTGTGTTTAATTTTTATTAAGTGTGTTTCAAATCCAATATGTGTGTTTCAATTTCTGAAATTGTGTAATAAATATGATGTGTTTCAATTTTAAATGTTAGATTGTGCTTTTAATCAGGTTTGTATGCCGGTAGCATACGGAGGTCTCGCTGACCCAGATCAACTGGCCCTTTTTTTCCCAACCGGTGACCACGTGTCGTCCTCTCATTGGCATGTAAATTTTTATTTTTTATTTATTACCGGCGCATGTATTACACGCGCCTGGATTAAAAAAATTACGGCAGCTGGGGTCACCCACATGAGTGTGGGCTCCACCAGCTGGTCGAGCTTCAGCTCAACCCAGAATTGCTCGAGTTCGAGCTAGTTGACCGACGATTTGCTCGCGCAGTTTCCTCCATGGTACATCACCGATTTCCGACTTACTCAAACAGCTCCGGCGGGTCCCCCACTTGCTCGAGCAGCCGGCCCGTTTTCAGTATCCCGGTGTGAATGCTCTGATTAAGAACAGATGAACCGTCAGTCGTTGACCGGATAATACTTTTACGTACATATATAGGTGCTTATTAGAGCACCTACAGCGCAGCTGCTTTTCAGCACGAGCAAGCGTGGGGGCCGCCAAAGTTGTCGGCGACCGGCACGGCACGAGCAGCTACTCGAGCAACAATTGTTCGAGCGAGAGCACGAGCACGAGCACGGGTGGGGCCACGGAGTGGGTAAGAGAGGGGAGGTGGGCCCGACCAGCGAGCAGCACGAGCAGCTCCGTGCAGCGGTAGCTGCTGTCGTCGGCGACCGCTCGTTGACGAGCTCGGGAGCTGCTGCTCGAGCTCACTGCGCTGTAGGTGCTCTTACAAGCTACAATGGGGAAAAAGGTGAGTAAATACCGATGAAATAACTGTTCGATCAATTAAGACTTGAGAGCGCTCAAGGAGTAAAAGGACCAAGGTACTAAGTTAATTATGATGACAATTGACTACTGACTAATGCATATAAAATTAAGTTAGAATGATGAAATTAAGAGCCACCAGCATGAATGCCAATTGCAAAGCAAAGAAAAGAAAAGAAAAGAAAAGAAAATAAAACGGGATGACTAGCTAGGGGAACCATGAACATCGAACTGAAGTAATGATTGGTCGACGGTTGCATGGAAATTGGACTATATGATTAATTAGTCAACAATAACATCATTGATCATTCTTCACTTCTAAAAATCTATATTAAATTAAACATGGATTACGTACTGAGAATTTTCCATAGGAGGATTTGGCGGAGATCATTTTTGCCATTTTGCTCAATCACATTCCTCGGTTAAGGTGTGAGCCATGCACTTACCATTTTTAATTAGTCTTGTTTTCTTAGAGAAGCTAGAGATTATTGAGATCAATCCGTTTTACTGTCCTCGAAATTAACATTGATTGAAATTTCAATTCACATGTGTCAATCTTCGAAGTGGATTCATCATCCATGTGAAGCTCACACCTTAAGTGAGAGAGATATTTTGTATGATGTAGTCATGTAGTCATGTAGATGAAGATCTGTAGATAAGCATAACTTCATTTTGACAATTCGTAGTTTCATACCATGCGTAGAAAATAATTCACATGTACTTGTAGTTTCCACCCGCCAAAATTCGTTGCACAAGTTTACTACAATTCAAGTGCATTCATTTCAATGTTCGAATACGATAATACGTACAAGACACTTAACATGATCGATCATGCATACATATGAAAACAATTTTATCCATATGGTAATTTTGGATGCATCACTGCATCTATCAAAGTACTTATAGTCATATAGATCGATCAATCTTTCAACGCTTATATACTCACTAATTTTTCAAAATTTTGGATTGAGCTAGCTAGAATGTGCTCATGTAACTCATCCCATCCCATCCCATGCCATTACATTACTAGTTTACCATAATTTTGTTATTTCTTGATATATCATTTCATTCTTCTAGAAATGGGGAAAATATTAGCATGCAGCTAGTGGAGCAGCTCCGATCGATATGGCACATAAGATTTAAGAATCGTAAGTCGTCGGGTATTGACTCGAGGCCTCCTATCATTACTGGTAGCAACTTTGATCAGAAGCTTAAGATCGATTTGTCATTATCCTCGTTTCCAAGCTTATGCGTGTTTCTCTGACCCTTTCGAACAAGCATATACAAAACCAGTCAATATTATTGACTTTTTCATGTACTCTTCCTCACCCTAACCCTCATCTTGAATAATGAGAAACTAGATGATTTTCATATTGACCAACTTTATAAAAACTTGTTTATATACCTACCAATATTTGAGTATGTATGTTTATCAAAGTTTACGTGATATGTCTGGATCATCACATCATTAGGTTGAATATATTTATATTTTTTCTGTTGGTCAACTCTTTTAAAATTTAGCTAATGTAATAGTCGAAGAACATGACGGAACGATATCGACGACAAAACATAGTGGTGTGAATGCCATTTTTTCAATACTCTTGGTAAAAAATTAGAATAGCAAGTGTATTATATCGTTCGCATTATAACTATTATATGTGTTATATGAGCGCAAATTATGAGTGGAATCATGAGTGCAAATTTGAATGTGTACGTGCTGAGTTAACAGATATATCGATCGAACCAAGTTGAAATAATCTTTGATTTTCTTGACTTGGTAATTGATTGTGATGAAAATTGACCCATTAAAATGAACGCAACTTGTGATTCTAAATGTTTAAGAAATTAATCCAAATACAGAATGTCATCATGCATTAAGCCATTGAAATCTAATACAGCTGCCGGTTTTCTCATCATATATATACATCGACATTGTCAAGCCAATAATATCATTTGTAAAGAGACATGTTGCCTATTTTTTTCTAATTTTTTTTGCCATTCGGATCGGAGTATGTTAACGTTGATATCGTCGGGTCCTCATTTTGAAAATTATAATCCTAACTCCATTCGAATTCAAGGAAGCATGTATCTGGTATATCCGGTAGATCCATTAGAATAATTATGTATCTAGTACATACTGCCTTAGTTTGTAGAATGATCATTTGTAGAATAAACTAGGGTATGGCTCAGTTTCGTCGTGAACCAGCCTCGATCGATCACACCGTACAGATCACGGTATATCCATTTGATCACTAAGCTAGGAACCTTGTATCTACTAAACCAAATGATAGTTCTGATTAGACAACTTTCAACGGTGCATGCATGTAAAAACGAAACTAAAAGAGAAGCACAACTTTAACGTCTACAAAACAACGTGAGCAAACGCGTAAAGGCCACAATGACAAAAACTTCACAATCAGACGTCACGGACGGAACTCTCAACCCTGTTGAATGAGAACCCATTTGATACCAAATAGGAGATATATACAGCACGTACAGCCTGTATATACGCACTAGCTCTTTGACCAATTTGACAGCTCAATCTCTACGTACAAGGCATTACGAATCGAAGAAGAACGAGTATGAATAACTTAATTTTCAGGTATAGCTACCTAAAGGATTGTCAAAGGCTCAGAAGGGGCTCTCTAACTGTAGTACTATACAGTCTGGCTTCAAGCTTCAACTATGTCCCTCATCAACAGTTGCTTACATTAAGAGCCAGGGTGGGCCTCGTCCTTCCTGAGTTAATGTATAGAAAAATATTAATATATTATTATTATATAATATAAATTTTATAATTTATTTGAAGTATATCTAAACTTCAATTACGGACAATTTAATTCGTCAACTTTGTAAGAATATTATTATATAATATTTCAATAATAAAATCTAAATATTAGGTCGATTAGGATTCAATTTGTTACCAGGTTTAGGATTTTATGGTTTTTTTCTTTATAAAAGCTCTACCGTATCTGAGATTAAAATATAATTATTTTTATTAAGTTTATTAGATATGGAGAGATACTTCAAAAGAAAAGAAAAACCATCTTCTTCTACTCCAACATCAGATGAGCAACCACCTACAAAAATTCAAAAGAAGAAAAGTAACAATCTGAAAAAGTCTCGTACTAAAGATATTACAAAAAATTATCCATCAGATCCCGCTAAACGCCCTCCAAGTTCAAGTTATCATCCTAACATTCCAGAAGAAGTTCGAAGATTTTATCTACAACAACGCCCTTGTTGACTTAAAAATAGAACATATCCGCTAGTTTACCGGCTTGTGACATTGGCATTGATTCTACCTGTTACAACAGCAAGCGTGGAGAGAGTATTTTTTACAATGAATATTGTGAAGAATCGATTACGCAGCTGAATGAGTGACGAGTTGATGAATGATTGTTTGATTTTTTATATTGAGAAAGACATTTTTCTTACTATTGACGATGAAGTTATTATGAAACGTTTTCAGGATATGAAACCTTGTCGAGGACAATTACCCTTGTAATAGATAGTATTTTACGAACACTATTTTAATATTTTAAATTATTTAAATTAATATATTATTTTTATTTTTTAAACTTTTCGTTTAGAACCCCCAAACCGAGAATAGCCACTTTGTAAATGACTTAAAACTTTAGTATGATATGATACGAGTTCATGGACCAGATTTTTGTGTCTGCTGCACGTCCATGGTGTATTTTCAGTTAGTCATTATGTGACAAATCTTGTGATCTGCACTATATCATATAAAAATGTATAGGAGCTTGCTTAAATTAGTTTTGATATAGCTTAAAAAAAGAGCTAGCTCTTTCCTGGAAATTTCTGTTGCTTTTGAATAGAGCTAGATTCTCTTTCATTTTTCTTCGGTCTTCGTTCAAACAACTTTTTAAGTTTGAGCTAGGATAAATAGCCAGCCAGGTCCTCAAAAAGATATTGAGCCCAAACTACTCAAACTAAGCACTACCTGCCTTCATCATCGTTATATATTAGATAGCACTTGCTTTGAAGTAGAGTAGTATAGTCTGTGTTCATTCAAAGAAGAAAACATGGTGAGAGCTCCATGCTGTGAGAAAATGGGGTTGAAGAAGGGGCCATGGACTACTGAAGAAGACCAAATTCTTATCTCCTACATCCAAAATTACGGTCACGGAAATTGGCGAGCTCTGCCTAAGCATGCTGGTAATAGCTATTTCCCAGCTGTCTGGTTTCTCTAGCCAGCTCCATTCATTTCTACAGAGTTACCATGCAATGAGTGGCTTCAGATTTCGACTCATGTTGGCTTCGCTTTTTGTTCTTTCTTTTAGGCTTGCTGAGGTGTGGGAAGAGCTGCAGACTCCGGTGGATAAATTATCTGCGGCCAGATATCAAGAGGGGAAACTTCACTAGAGAAGAAGAAGATGCCATAATCAACCTGCATGAAATGCTTGGTAACAGGTATGCATACAAATGGTACAATGCTTAGTTTTAGTTGTGCATGCAACCTGTCGAAACTACTGATAAAGTTGCACCCAGAAATGAATTGCATGCCTTCAACATGAACAAGTATAAACTTTGGGAAGCAGCATATATACACTAGAATAGAGTCAATCCAATAGAGTACTTGCAAATCAATTTAAGGCTAGAGACAAACATTGCCTTGAAGTAAAGGATCAGTAGCTAGTTAGCTTCACACCAAATTTCATTGCAAACAAGATGAACCAGATCGAATTTCGAGCATGAAAACAAAGGTGACTAGCTCTATGTATTAAAGAATAGGAAGCGGGGATCGAGATCAAAGATTCTGTAAATGTTAAGCAACCACATTAATACGAAGTCACATGAAGTTCATGCAGTAATTATTAACTAGATTATGTATCAGTTTCTCTGTTTCTGTCTTAGTAGTCACAAGCTGCTGTGAGTCATATATATGCGCGCAATAGAATACTAAATTTGTACTTGCATAATTAACAAAGTGCCAAACATGCGCATCATGTTAATCATATCTAATTTGTTTATTTTCAGATGGTCAGCAATCGCAGCAAGATTACCAGGACGAACTGATAATGAACTAAAAAATGTATGGCATACCCACTTGAAGAAGAGGCTCAAAAACAACAATATGACATCCCCAACATGTAGCAAGTCCAATCTCTCTGGCCAATCGGCAGATCCAGAATATGCGACTTTTGAGAGTCCAAGAAGGCAAACATCAATGTCACCACAACCAAGTTCTAGCGATCACGATGATGTTTCATCGGTTACTAATGCCTCCGCGGCTGCCGGCCGGGACACTTTCAAAGACGAAAAAATGGAGTTCGACAAATCTTTCCCTGAAATCGACGACAGTTTCTGGTCAGAGGCACTTTCAGCTGATAATTCTATAGCATTAGAGTTTACAGAGGGCACAAATGATCAACTACAACCCCAATTCCAAGTTCCTTTAAACATGGATGATGGCATGGAATTTTGGTACGACCTTTTCCTTAGAGCCGGCTATGAGGGCACACCAGAGTTACCAGAGTTCTGAAGTTTCTTATTCTTGTTAGTTTGGAGGCTAGGAATTTTGTTTGACGGTTACAAGACTCGTTTAAATTTTAAACATGCATGCATGCATGGTATCTCAAATTGATCTTTAACGTTGATAGGGCATACACAAAGTTGTCACCTTGTCCAAAAGCTTGAATTTGATGCATTAATTGAATCGAAGTAGCTACAAAGAGCACATAGTCTTAGAAACGACAGGTGTTGAAGATACGCACAACCATTGACCATGTGATGCGTACTCGCATGCGTGCTCGCATGCGTTCTCCTCGGATGTGCTCTTCTCGCGAGGAGACCTCTTCCTACTTCTCTTGGCGAGGTCTCGCGTGTATCATGTGAGTTACACATGTGGTGTTTCTTACGCTTGGCGAAGTGCTCGTGGGTCTGTCTGAGATTGTGTATCCCAAGACCAGTTGACTTATATTGTCTGCTCTTGGTCTCTGTTGTACCTATCTGAGTTCTGCTTTCTTCTCTGTCGGCTCCCGGCTCCACTGGTTTGTAATGGTTCTAGAACGATTTATATCCGTTAGGTTCTCTCTCTCATTGTAATATATATATATATATATATACTGTCCTTATAATTCTCCAAATGATTATGAATGAATAACACATATCATCTTCAGCTTCTAGATATAATTTTCCTCAACAGGGGAAAAAACATGAACAGAGAGACAAAAAACTTGACTTGGGAAAAGTTTTGTATAGTTCTGGAGCTATGAACGGTGATAATAGCTCCTGCATCGTATAATATTCCCTCAAGCAGTCATGTTTATGGTTCTGTAAATTAGTATGGTCCAGATGATGCAACGGTTGTGATGGTGTCATTGGTGTGGAGGATCGATGTCAAAAATGATGTAACTGAGCTAATTTTGTGTTTTATATCCAATGCAAACTTAAATGCATAAATCTTTTATGTGCTTTTGATATTTGTAGTTTTATGTGGTCGGAGTCTTGGAGCCCTACTTTTTAAGCATGAAAATCTAAAGTTTTGGTTAGTGCGTTTTGGAAACCTCTCCTAGCCAACCTCACTATAAACACTACCGTTTTAGGTTTTTAAGGTTTTGGGATATGATCATATCAATTCAGAATATAAGTTTCACTATGACAAATAGAATTAGGATGTTCATGATTAGAGTAAGCATTGTGATATAAAGTAGACAAGTACGATAGAGAAGTCCTATATGATTTCATGATGTATGTCTTCTATTTGATTTCATGATGTATGTCTTTTGGGTTTCAGCTTAGCGATACGCCTTTACACCACTTACAAAAAATAAGGGGATTTAAATTGTCATTTGGATAAAATTTGGGTCCAAACTCAATTGGATGTCAAGATTCAAACTACTTCTATTTATATAAATTTTGGTTTGTAATTTTACAATCGAGACCACCTATTTTATAGACCATGAGTTGAAGATCAATTCACCCAAAAATGAATAAAAATGAAGATCATTTGGGTATCCAATTTTATTAAATAAATGAACGGTTATTATGAATTTTAACATTACATTAACAACTATCTATTTATTTTGTAAAATTTAATAAGCAAACGATTTACGATTATAAAATCACAAACCAAAATTTGTATAAATAAAAGTAATTTATACCTTGACATCTAATTGAGTTTGGACCCAAATTTTATTCGTGTCATTTTCTCCTCGGTGCCTGTCATAATCCATATCTGTTTGGTTGATCATTTGCTCGTGAAATGTCCTATATCTATGTGACCGACCATAATATATGTATTACAACGTTCAAAGTCTTGTTAAGAGAAATAAAAGTAAACTCCAAGATCCACTATATAAGTGGTCCTCCGAGCCAAACTTTCGTCTTTCGAAGTCGTTTCTTATGTTTTTCTTCTTCTCTAAAGATATAACTCAGGGTCTTGATAGCTGCCTCTCACTAAACGCACTAAGAAACTGAGAAAGCTATTGGTTTGACGAAGAATTGCAGGAAGCTATGACTTTGTGGAGGATGTCTAGTTACAGTTGATAGCTACTACTTAAGATTATCAGATTGCATAAGTAACAAGTTGTGACTTGTGAAGGTCACTGTGCTGTACCAAGATTCGTACCTCAAGTTCTGTCCCAACTAAGTGAAGAGCGAAGTGTGAATTAGACAAATGAAGTAGTAGATACTTTTGGCACAAGAGATACACACTATGGTAATGAAGTGAGCTTGCTTAGATATATACCATATTGTAGTCATTTAACTTACATAATTTGCTATTGCACTATGTTCATGCATCTGTACCACTTTCTACTAAGACTTACCCTGCATGTCATTACAACTTTGTACCAAACTACGAGTATATGATTATATATAGCAGGAAATTAGAACATTAAGAAATATTTTGATGCTTCTGGTGTCACAGAAAGGTCATGGACTTCAGTCTTGCATCAGCATTGCCTCCTGCAGTTATCTGAAAAACGTTTCATGCTGTTAAGAATAACAAAAATTAGATGGGCGTATGCAGTTCATTAATACGCGGTCATTTATAGACTTAACAACTTCATTTGGGATGATCAAGTTAATCAGAGAAATCACTCAAATCAGAAAGTAAAATGATAATTAGGCAAGTATAAGAAGGATATTGCTTCAGCCTCGGGTAGGTTTGGCGGATCAAACACCTTGCAGACGCGTTGTTCCCCTTTGCCTTTCCTGAACATGAGCCTTATGGTTGCTGCATGGGCAAGCACATGTCCTCCTGCTGGCTTCTTTGGATCAGATATGGGTCAGCAATCACTGCATTAACAATGAGATTGACCTACAAGCCTCTCAAATAACATGTTTTGAAGTAGCGGCACAACTTCTGAACACTAACCATGCAACGAGTATTAGAGACATGGTTTAGGTTGGTTTCTACTTTCTGCCTACATCTAGTTACTCAACAATCATTTAGCAGGAATAAATCTTCACAATTGGTCAATGACTGTTTACGTTGGTTGGTCATGTGAACCAGCAACATTGAATTCTTTAGCAATCTTTATTAATCGTGAAAGCATCTGGGCCAGTTTTTGCTGCAAACAACATATGTGCTCATGTTGTGACAGAAATCATGCAGCAAAACTCACAAAATGAAAAGCACAAGATTTGAAAGAGTAGAACTATAGGCAATGTAGGGAATCTATGTAACTGACCTGACGATCTGCAAGCTCTCCTCTCCCAGTAAAATCAACACGAAAAAGAGCACTCACTGAGTCAACAATCTGAAAAGCATGAACACACAACTATCAATATTCCAGGCCCCGTGATATTCGTAACATAAGAGAATTTTGGTTACTAGTATTTACCAGAAGTCTGAATGGCTCTTCCGGAGCTAGACCAAGAAGCAGGTTATATTGATGCTCATATGTAAAAGCACGAGCATAGACGATCTGAAGCAGTTATAGAATATGCAAAAGGTTAGTTCACAGTAATGTATAGCTTTGTTTAACTGTTAAGGAAAAGATAAACTGTGGATTACACTGTCAAGTACAGCTCCTGGGTCCAAGCCAAATTTCTCAGCAATGGCTATAATTCGTTCAGGTCGGCTGCAAGTGTACTTAGTGAAGAGGAAAACATGCTTATATCAAACTAAGTGGTTCTTCTTGCTGTTACAGGAAACATGAGTTGGTACGGACAAAGGAAAAGGATACAAAGTCCCTTCAGTATCAATGGTGGCAACCTTCCCATTCCCTCCATACATGCTAGTAGGAAGCTGAAAAGTAACAATTAACCTCAGTAAGCAAGGCTTGATGTATATGTGTTGCAATAAATTGAACGAAAACTCATCTTTCAATATGGCGATCTTTAGCCTAAATACTAGTTTATTATGTGTGAAACACAAGAGATTGGATAAACTACTAAAACGTATAAGCATTCAATGCACCAATCCAAATCTACAGATATCTCTTATTCAGTATCCAAATTCTCTTCTAACAATAGCCATGATTCTTAAAGCACTCTATAAAATTACACTACATAAAGGAACACTATGACATTCAAACCAAACTGCAAATTTGGAGAGGTACATCATAGCTAGCCATTCAGATTGACATGGTATACTAGCAGCCAATCAGCCACAGCTATTAATTATTCACACAGCACATCTTAGTTCTCAGTTTCCAAGTTAAATGAGAAAATCCAATGGACCACATATGATTTCTACAGTATATCAAAGAGCTAGTATATGCAAGGGAAACTGACAAATAGAGCTAGTATAAGGTTATAAACAAGCATTGACAAAACTTGAGAGAGATAAACCTGTGTAGTAACACAAAGAGTATGTGCTAGCTGTGTTTTCCCAGACCTGAAATTGATGTTTACACGATCATTAAAGAAGAGTTGCAAATGAAAGCTTAGTAGTTTAATACAAGCATTGCCAACATCAATGGGCCAAGGGAAGTGAGAAACTGTGATGTCTGGTTACCGAAACTCTCAAAAAGCTTCAGTGATTTCCATAGTCTCAACTCCGCCTCCCAATAGTTCATCAAGCGCTTGGCTTCCAGTTGTAATCTTAATTATGGACTTTCTCTACACAAACCAAATTTTAATTCTCAGGTTCACAAACAATTCAGATCTTAATTGATATACACAAATCAATTGAAAACAAAAACAACAACTATGAAACTTACCCTGGTCAAGGCATCACTTCCAGTAATATATCCAAAATTCTGAGAAACAAAAACAATAATGAGCGTTAACCACTTCACACAAAATCTAAGATCATCAACGCTCCTTTCATATTATATTCAATTCGAGCACTCACCACTATCTTCTCAGCAGCCTCACATATCTTATTCACTTTAGCCTCAGATAGACCTTTGATTCCAGTTAAGTTCTACCAAACATAATTCAAAATAAGCAAATCAAACTTCAATTCCTAAACACAAGGTGTAAAAATTTCAACCGAAATCGTTGTACCTTCTTAGTGTGCTTGATTCAAGCCATTGCAGGTGTAGATCCCTGCGTCCTGGAGCTTCTTAACATCACCGGCGTTGATTCCCTGAGCAATCACTACACCAAATGCAAAATCCGATCATAAATTCCATTTTCTCAATATTAAACTACTCGCACAACTTAGATCTGGTTGAATATCAGCGAGCAAACATATTAAATATTCAATAATAATTGAAAACCTAGAGTAATTGAGAGCTTGAAACCATGAATACGTGTATAGATCTATAAAATCGCAGTGAGCAAAATCGAGAATTGAAAAACGTGAACGGAAATTGAAAACGACGGAAGGTCGAGTAGCTTACGCTTGTCGATGACTTCTAAAACCTCTTCTTCATCTTCGATCTCTTCGCGTTCGACGAGCTGGGGCTGGCCTTGTTCTTCGGTTCTTAGGACAATCGCAGCAGAGAAACGTTTACGTTAATTTTTTAAAAGTGAAAGACGATTCGAATTGAAGCAAATAGAGAGAGAGAGATCTGTGACTTACTTCATCTTCGCACTATGTTCACGAAACGGCGTAGTATGTTGGTTTTCCGGAGAGTGGATCGGAAATTGTAGAGAGAGAGAGAGAGAGAGAGAGAGAGAGAGAGAGAGATGTGAGTATTTGAAATTTGAGTGGAAGAGGAAAGTGAGGGAGCTCAATTTAAAGGGCGGGAAAGTCCCAAACGACAGCCGTTTATTTTTAGTGGTATTTTTGTTTTTCCAATACTTATTTTAACTTTTTTCTTTATTTTTTGTAATATTTAATTTGGATATCAAACGACAGCCGTTGAATCTCTTTTAATGAGATTCAACGGTATAGATTCGATTTTAAAGTGGAAGACCCAAATAACAAGTACCGGGTCAAATGACCCGAATACCTAAATCTGGGTCAAACACCCAGAATTGTTCATCATCTCCCATGAACCGCCTTCTCCCTCGCCACTGACGTACTCTGATGACGAGCACTAGCTCCGGCTTCACTATATCAATAGTCGAACCTTCCCGACTCGACCTGCAAGTCCGAAACCCGAACCTACCATTTTAGATTTCAGGCTTGATTGCGTTTCGGGATGGAGTCGATTACGTTTCGGGATGGACCCAAACCTACCCGCAAGTCCGAAACCTGAACGACGACGGAGTCGATTGCGTTTCGGGATGTCAGGCTCGGCGAGGCAGCGTTTTAGGGTCACTACAACATTTTTACACATTGCCGGCGACTTTTAAGTCGCCGGTAATGTCCAAAAACAAGGCCGGCGATTTTTGGACATTACCGGCGACTTAAGTCGCCGGTAATGTAATTTTTTTTTTTTTTTTTTTTTACATTGCCGGCGACATGAATTTATGTCGCCGGTAATGTCTCGAAGCTAAAGACATTGCCGGCGACATAAATTCATGTCGCCGGTAATGTAAAAAAAAAAAAAAAAAAAAAAGACATTACCGGCGACATAAATAAAGTCGCCGGTAATGTCTTTTTTTTTTTTTTTTTACATTACCATCGAGGGATTGCCGGCGACGGACATTACCGGCGACAAAAATCGCCGGTAATGTTAAAAAAAAAAAAAAAAAAAAAGACATTACCGGCGATTTTCCGGCGAAAATCGCCGGTAATGTCTAAAGACATTGCCGGCGACTTAAAAGTCGCCGGCAATGTCTCCAAATGTTGTAGTGGGTTTCGATCTCGTTGAGGATGATGCGCTGCTCTTCAGCTTTAGATCGAGCTTTGCTGATCAATTTTACTAGGTTTAAGAATTTCTCGGATTGCCCTAACCCACTTTGTGATCCCATCGTGAGCTCCCAGTCAATCATCTTCAGCTGCTCCATTTAGGGTTTTGGGAATTCGAGGGATTCGATTTGGGGCATGAAGGACTGGAGAGAGAGAGAGAGAGAGAGAGAGAGAGAGAGAGAGAGAGAGAGAGAGAGACATCACTGCATGTTTCGTACGCCCACAAATTTTGAAATGACCAAAAGGGCAACATTGAACAGTGCAAATGCTGCTTCACGATTGTTATATAGTACATTTTATTTGCAGAATAATGTTAAGTTTGGATGAAACACTTATTTTTGTGGAATTTCTTTATGATAATACTTGGCTCCCCATTTCTGACAAAGTTAATTTTTACTCTTACCGTATACGCGTGCAAATTTTCATATCTTTATTTTTTTGCTAGAGAAAACTATTATTTCGTATCTTTATTGAAGGCGTAGATTGTTATCATGCAAAAGTGTCATAGTTGTGCAAATTAACTTTGTTTTGCTATTTCTTAATCATCCAAGTCCACAAAGTGTCTACAGACCCTCCTTCGACGGGTCGAGAATATGCTGCCGGAGGTTCCAGGGATCCTTCTTCGATGAGTCGAAGCCCCTCTTTGATGAATCGAATTTCTACTGTGGCTGTGACACTTTCAACTGTAACAGTAGCTTCCAATCCTTCAAATTGGTCTTCATGATAAAATATATTCTTCTCCTCCTCACTCTGAGTTACATATGAGGAAAAAAAACACATGTATTCTCTAAAGGTGACATCCACGGTGACATAGAAACGTTAAGAAAGAGGATGGTAGCACTTGTAACCTTTTTTATTGGTATCGTAGCCAACAAACACATATTTGAGAGCATGAGCGTCTAACTCAATATCTGATTCTTGTGTAGATGAACATATGTCACAGAACCAAAAACATGAGCATGAAGTTTATTGAGAGATGAAATGACAATATGCTGTGACAATACTTCAAATGGAACACGATTCTGAAGAGATGTAGATAGTAGGCGGTTGATGAGATGAGAGGCACAAAATACAACTTCTTCCCAAATGTACTTTGACATGTTAGTACTGAGTGAGAGAGCTATTCTCATGTCCAAGAGATGACGCTTCTTTCTTTCAGATACTTCATCTCGCTCCGGTGTTTTAGGACAAATAGTATGATGAACAATTCCATATTGCTGAAAATAGTCTTGAAAAGAGTGATTAACAAACTCTTTTAATTATTAGATCGATACACTTTAAAACAAACATCATACCGAGTTCAAATGAGGTTATGAAACGCAGTAAATGCAATGAATAACACATCCTTCTTTTTCATCAAACACAATCTATGTCAATTTTGTAAAATGACTAAAATCATCAATGAACAAAACAAAATATCTCATTTCTGTCGTTGGCCCCCATACGTCAGAATAAATTAACTCAAATTGTACTGAACTAAATGACAGATGACCCAACCAACGAGGCCATAACAAAATTTCTCTAATTTGATCAGAATTCAATGTCACGGCAACAAATTTTGGTGACTCTTGTGTCTCCAATATACATGCAAACCACTATTCTAAAAAAGGGCCTAGGCAACAAACGTGGAATTTGACACCAAAACGGCCAAAAAACGTTTTGCGAATTAAAACGTTTTCTAGGCGGTTCTGGCGGCAAGTTTTTCCCTTTTTTTTTTTTATAAAATATAAACGAAAAAGCAAGGCTTCAACCCAGAATCCAAAACAAATAAAAAATCAGAAATTGTGATTGCCTCTCCCCAAGAAATTGCGACACAGTGAGTGGCAACACAACTCTACTAGCCATGGTATCGTCCCCTCTACTTTGCTCACAGCTCTTCATTTGAGCCAGAAGTAGAAAGTTGGTATGTCGCATGCCTAATGAATAGGAGGAAAGGAGATGGTTGGGCTGATGTTATGAAAAGAAAGAAGAGAACAAGAGAAGGGGTTGATGGCTACTGTGCGAAGCAGAAGATCAGAAAGATATGAATGGCTGGAAGGAGGTACACGCAGGAAAGAACATAGAAAATGGAGGAAATCTGGATTGGGCATCCAACAGAAAAAGAAGGGCTTGGTGGCTTTGGGCTACAAATAAACTTGGGTTTATACATATTTTAGAAATATGCTAATTTTTGTTTCAATTGTGATTTAATTATCATATCAATTAATGGTTTATAATATTTATATATATATTAAATCAAAATTGTCTAAAATTTGATTAATTTCTATCTAGTTGTCTAGGCGTTAGAAGGTACTTTCACCGTCTAGGACTACCTAGCATCTTTTTGAACCTTGGTTTACACACATGAAGTAATTGCTCCCCTTTCGAAATGAAGAAGTGCTCACCACTGTAATCCAATAAATCCACATACAAGTCGTTTCAAAATCTAAAAGGAATAAAGTAGAGTAAAAAATGGAGGCAGAGTAATCTTGTTTGGTTTAAGGAAACCTGGGCTTTATTTTCTGTTTTGCACTCTTGTTGAAAACTCAACAAAAAGCACTTTTCTAGAGAGAAGCAGGACGTTCTCTCACTAAAACGTCCATCTCTAACCTTTCATGCAAGTAATGATTTCTCTAATTAAGAATGATGCAACTCACTACTCAATTATCCTCGTCGCATCCGGGTAAGATTACAATGAACACTCTCTCTTATTGATATTAACTTTTGTGGTTAAGTATGTGGTTAATTATGCAAAACAAGCTCAAACTGATTAAGTTTGAATTACTTGTTTTAGATGCACAATTTTTTGAGTGAAGTAATCATGCAAACCAATCGGCCTTATGGTCTAGACTCTTATAATTCACAATTGTCACACACACTTTGAGGTAAGTTTTCATGGTCTCATGTGAGACAGATCTCATTGTCCTAGGCTCCAAGCTTTAGTCACGAGTACCACAGACCCTTGTCGAGTGCAAGCAACTCTCCTCAATTCTAACTCCAGTGGACACATTTTCTCCTATAACAACTGTCACAAATACTCCACCTGCAGTAGTCTTGTTCTTGCTGTTGAGGTTTTTCCAATCATTGGTTCTACAATTATCGGGCATTTTTTAGTCAACTTGTGCACCCAAGATTACATCTTGCGATTTACCTTACTCTTCCCCACGTCACCTTTCTCAAGAACCACTTCAAGGAAAAGCCTCTCACTCATGATCTTCTGCTTCAAGCTCTGCACTACAACTCATCTACTTCTTATCTGTGACTTAATTTTTAACAGAATGATTTTGTCCGTCTCAATGATTACTATATAGAAGTTTTAATGTATAAATTATGCAAGAGAAGTGTACAAATGTAGATATATCAACATAGATCTCTGGAGATTCAATTGTTTTACATAACAGAAATTACTAGTTTACAATTCTTGAATAAAATAAATAAAGACAAAGTTGGTATGTAACCTGATACTTCAAAACCCACGGTGAAAGGACTCAAATCTGTACATCAAAATCTTGAGGGGATTCTGAAATAGAACTTCATCTATCAGCGGAGACAAACAAGTTCTTCAAGGTGTTCAAGTTGCAGTAAGAGTATATGGTTCACCTGGTGACGACTCATACAGCATAGAGCCTTACAACCTGGTCAATCTTGGCCCGACAGACGGGACAACCCCAATTCTTACCCTTGATCTCAGTCAAGCAAGACATGCATCCAGCCATATGACCACATGGGATGCAAGCTCCTTCAACTGGCGCATCTAAACATATCACACATGAAGAAGACACTCCTTCACCCTTCATTTCATCGACTGGAGGAGGTGTACTTTCAGCACTTGGATTCGGTAGATCAATAGGGCTGAAATCAATTGATGGATATTGGATAGGAGTGTCATCTAAACTTTCATCTAAAACTGGTGCCGATGGGACTGGAGCCGACTGAGTTATTTGGGTAGGAGGAATGTCCTGAATCTCTGTGCCTCCAGTTGAGGAGCCAACTGGGACAGTTTGAACCCCTGACCAGTCACTGCTACTTACTTTTGAGGAAGCAGCTGCAGTTGGTGCATCCCAACCCTTGTAGCCTCCAGTGTTCGAGGAGGTACTCCAACCATTAAAGTTGGCAGTATTCGAAGAGGTACTTGAGCTACTTGCAGCACTTGTAGCATCATGTGAAGCAGACTGGATAGAGGCACTGATAGCCATGGCCAACTCCATATCTTCGGCATCTGGTGGTGCAGTTGCTGGAGTTACTGGGGGCAAAAATGCAGGCCGTGCCTGAAAAATGAACCCAGGCGTTCACTTTAGAGTATGCTCCCAAAACTCATGCCATAGATTGATTTGTGGCTAATCTTAAAAGCTCTGTATATATTGGTCTATGCACAGAAACCTCATAAGAATAAACTCTGCAGATGATTTTACCTGTGGAATTCCTTTGCATGCATTGCTAAACCACTGAAGTTGTTGCTTGTCATTTTCATTTCCAGATGCAAGTCTAATGCGTGTTTCTGCAAAAAAGCATGGTCCAGTTTAAATGACATTGCTAATGAGATAAACAGAACTAATCTGAAACCTTCAACAGTATAACTTCAAATTCTTCCTAGCTAGCCAGACAGCATGTGGAGTGCCTAATATAGTTAGGAGTAAAGGAGGCTGGAGAGTGGCATCACAACATCACCACAGCACTCTCAGGAAACTTTTCAATTTATTGAAGTGCATCTTCAATCCCTTAATTAGTTATACGGATCGAGATGAATTGGTGAACAATACTTACGCCTAAGTGTTTGACGCCTGTGTCTCCGCCTCCTGCCTCTTGGGACTATGCATAGACATAGAATTGAATTAAAAAGTAGCTAGGGATAGGATGCAACATCAAATCCCATTTTTACAACCCAAGACAATTAAGTTTGAATCACTCCTAAGAAAGTTATTCAGATCCAAGACTTACTTGCTGCGAGATCATGAATAATAACAGAAGGATCCGACTGATGTGATTTTGGTTCCTCCAGATTGACTTTCCACAAACTAATAACTGCACATGGTCGGGCGTCCTGATGATCAAAAGGTAAAGGTTCATTCATGTAAGAAACCAGCAGAATAAGAAACGCATAAACAGGACATTTAGAACACACAAAATAAGTGGACCATAGTGAATCTAGATTAATAACATAACTATAAGTAACATAGCATAACTAATTGTATCAGAACTTAAGATACGGAAGTGATAGAAAATAGGGGAAGGCTACAATGAGTTCACACATGCCATGCTTCAACTTGTATATTTATTCAAAAAGTTGTAAAATGAGCCATTTTCATGTAATTGTAGTTCATTAGTGGTAATCACCCAATCAAAAATATATTTACAACTTTTATGACAAAGTTAAAAGTTGAAATACTCATTTTACAACTTTGAGAACCAATTTACAAATTGATTTATGTCATGTGTTAAAGCGTACTAGACTTTACCTAGAAAATAAATCAAGAGCAAAAGTCAAGTGAACTAGCAGAGAGGCAAAACCACCAATATGCTACAGAACACATAACAAGTGAGAGTCTATGCTTTGCCTTCACCGCATACAAACTGAATATTAAAGAAGATGGGATATAAATTGACAGCTACAAAACCAGAGGCTTTTAGTGGCTACATAATCCCATAAATTTTAATATGGTTAGACATCATCACTTGTGCAATAACCTAGCTGCTTAAAGTAAAACAGCAAGACCTAATATCAACTGCTACCTATCAAATTCTCTTACTGAACAACAGCTGGTAACTCCACAATTGGTGAGCAGACACAAGGAATGAAAGGTATGCCCTGCCATCTTTGAAACTAAAATTATCCAGCCAAGATGGCTCGAAAGGGAAGGGCCCTTATGCCTCCACAAGGTGTGATGGGTTGATTTATTCATTATCTGGTTAAATTCATCTACATAAACTAGAAAATTGAGCACCTTCCCTGGAAATTTAGAAAGAATGCACATAGTATGCAGGTGGCTGAAACTTCCGAGTATGGAATAACCTTCGGTTGAGAATACTCATAAAAGTTCATTTTCAAGTACAATACTTTGTGGATATAAGGCAAGATCATTTTGGAACAGTATACAGAGCAAGATATAGGTCTGACAGAAAAAAAATTCTGTCTTTGGCTGTGCTCGTACATTTAACCTTAGCCATGCATTGTATTTATTATTTCAGTGTTGGTTTTTATCACCACCCACTTACAGGGGCCTTGTACCCCAGCAAACGACAGGAAAACAAAGGGAAAAGAAGAAATTGAAAAATAAAGTAAAACTAATATCAAAATTAAATGGGGTGGCAATTGAGAGTTTGAGACAAAGTATCCTAATCTAATAATTCTAAAGGCATTAGGAGAATTAACACTGGACAACACTACAAGTTAGTGTTTCTTTATGTATCTTAAAATGTGATGGCAACAAGCTATTTTTGCTACAAATGCAATAAGACGAGTAAAGTTGATACCTTTATAGAATATCAAATGTACGGCCAGCAAAGTTATTCTATTATTAATTATTCATTATATAATGTGCAGAGAACCATCTTACGTAGTTTACATCACTGGTGAGCTAAAGTCAGTAATACAAATTTAAGAACAACTATATCCAACTATAGCCTTCTACTGTATATGAGAGCAGCAGATTATTTTTTATCATACCTGCAAACTAGAATACATGGCAAGCTCCAACTTGTAAGGCTTGGTAGGTTTACGGGAACTACATGGCAAAACGACAGCCCAACTGCAGAAAAATCAATGGCAATAAATATCAAGACCTTTCTGGAAACTTTATGAATCAAAAGTGGAAAGATTATGACAGCTAAGTAATTTTCTTCACAACAGGTCGAGCAATCAGTAATATTAATGGGGACAACTTGCTGTAGACAAAAGCAAAAAAGAAAGTAATTAACATAAACTTCACTTTTACACATACACTTTTCTTGAAACCAACTGCGGAGCAAGTACTTCCAGAAATCCAGGACCATAAAATTCTCGCAACCAACCAGAAAATAAGCAAATATGCCTCTGCAAACATCCACAGAAACGACTACTTAGAATCATAAAGGATAGCGACAGCAGAATGCAAATCATATCAACAAACTTTCAATACATTCTGAATCCCGAATATACCTCAATTGCACGCACCACATTGCAGTGCCCTTTCACTCTAGCAATGTCAAGAGGACTCTGACAGTCATCATTCATGACCAACGCATTCGCTGCAGATAAACCCCCGAAACATGAAACTTAACATCCAATGCAACTAACAAAGAAGATAAGCGCAGCACCAAATTTCACTTGACTCAGCGAAAAACCACAAAGATAAGAACAACAACACACCTCCATGTGCAAGAAGTAAATTGACAGTATCCTCCAGCCCTCTTTTCGCCGCATGATGCAGCGGAGTCCCAGCATGCCGACCTAAACCACATTATTCAAACGATCACAAACAGCAACTAACACACTTCAGAAACCAACACGAATTCGACAACAATACATATGCTAACAACAAACAGAGCTAATGATATACACAAAGTGAAAAACATACCGGGACGATAAGCATTTACATTTGCTCCGAGTTCAATCAGGGTCTTGGCCACATTAGAAAGCCCAGGATTCATACAAGCCACAATCAACGAAGTCTTGCCCTCTTTATCAACCCACTGAACCCACAAACCAACCAACAACAACAATTCACCATCAAAACCCAAAAAAGATAAAAACTTGCGGACAATTTTCACTACCCAATAACCGAATTAGAATCACGACGATATTGAATTGCGAAATCAATCTGTTTTTTTTTTTTTTTTTTTTTTACCTCAAGCGATGCACCTTGGCTGTGAAGAGATTTGATCCCCTCGACGTTGCCATAGCCGACTTGCTCGTATAGAAGCTCGTCTTTGGATTGCTGTAGCCCCATTCAATCCTCAAATTGATTCAAATTGCGAAGCTTTTTGAGAGGGTGTAGGGTTTTTGATCCAGGAAAATTCGAATTTCCTGGAAAAAATTGGGGCTTGTTTTTGTAGGAAGCGTGTTGAGATCTTTAGCTCGTAATTAAACGAGTGGATGGGTGATACAACTAACAAGAATAATTGAATTTCTTAGCAACGAAGAAATTTTAAGGGTTAAAGACAAGGACCCTTATCTCTATATATTAATAGTCGTGCCTTCTACGATTATTTGGACAATTATGGTGAAAATACGTATGAAAAGTCTTCTTTGCAGAGGAAGACACCACTTAACTAACTCTTAAACAGATACACACTCATTGTGTGTGCCTTTTATCTGGTATCATCAGTATGAGAAGTAATTATTTAAGAATCATGGTGAAAATACGTAGTAAGCATCAAGCATAAGGGGGGTGTATTGTATCTGGAATTAGTGGCAATTTTAAACAAGTTCATGAAATCTGAAAGTCCAAGTGTATTCAAAACAGATTTTTAATAGTCCATAAAAGTCTAGGTGTATTCAATTAGGATTTTAAAAAATCCATATGAAGTCCACCAAAGTCTAGCGGTATTCGATTAGGATTTTAAAAAATGAATAGAAGTTTTAGGGTATTCAAAATTTCATTCATATTTACGGAATTAGAATGTCAAAGAAATTTGTGGACTTTGTAGGGTTTAGTATAAATAGCAGACTTCAACAATTTGCCAGCTGCTAGGGCAAATATTTTGAGCTTGGGAAAAGTCTATCAAAGTTCATCCTTCTGAGCGTGCAAAGAGGTTGGTTCCCATCATCTTGTTTTCTTGATTCTTCTCTATATTTGCCTAATTTCTTGTTGTATCAGAATTCTGGGTTATGTTGGTTTTTGTTGTTGAACAAAATTTGGTCTCTTCTCGAAAGTTTGTACAGACACATTCTTTGTTTAGTTGTTTTGATTCAATAGATTTCACAGACACATTCTTTGTGATATCTGGTTTGTGTTTACGTTTCTGTGATTGATTGATTGATTTTTTTTTTCATGCATGAAGAGTATTTGGAAGCTTACTGTTCTGAAATGGTTGGAAAATTGCCTTCAAAATTTGTGTGGTGAACTACTGACATTGAATTTTTGCTGCTTTTGTAAATGATTTGCGGAACAGAGTTTTTGAAGTGTTTGAGATGGAATTGTATCGGAGAATTGTGTTTCCAAGTGCAAAGTATGAGTGTTTGACTTTTATACTGCGAAAATTGTTAAGAACATGTTAAGTTTTGACTAAGAATCGGGCTCTTTGTAAAAGTTCATGTAAATTTCATATACATGGTGCTATTCGAGAGGATTGAATTGGGTTAGTTTCTTCTACTAGAAAAGTGGCCATATTTGGGAAAGCTTGAAACAGGGTTATTGTGTTAGGTTTGAAGCTGTGTTGTTAAGCTTTTGGCATGTTACCTTATTGCTTGTTGTTTTGCCAAGTGCTTGCAGAATCTCACAGGATTTTTCTTTCTTTCTTTCTTTCTTTCTGATTTGTGCTGAAGGAGGGGATATGTGGTACCAAGTGCTAATAGTTTTCAATCCTGAGTAGAGATAAGCTAGAAAAAACGATGGGAGGCTGCTGCTGTTGTTCTTCCAAAGCAAGGGAGCTGAGTGCTGCGCCTACATACTATTATGTTGTATGGTTTTTTTGCTCATCTTCAATGTTTTTTTTATACTCTCTAGTAGTGTTGAGCTTTAGGGTTTAGGCTTGAGAAAATAAATATATGGGATTATTGATTTGTGTCAAGTAAATGGTTTGGAATTGTTAGTTGATGATTAGTAGTCAATATGAGGTGAGGTGAAGTTGATAATTTCATTAATATATATATACATACTTATGTTTCGACTGTTTCTGCAGTATCCTAGGACATCTGAGCAAGTGCCCTTGTCTTCTCGCCAAGGTGGTGCTGCACTCTCCACAGGCCTCCTTGTCGATACGAACTTGGATACATCAAGTCCTGACACTTATAGACCACCTCCTGCCCCTATCCCATATGATGTGTCCGTAGAGCGTCCCCGTACTCCACCAGCAGCCCAAGAAATTTCTGGCAACAAGAGTGATGCAACATTACCGACAACAACAACTTCTGATTCTGGTCAAGACGCAGCTGGTGACAGTCCTCAAGAAACTTCAGCCAAGTGTGAAGACCTGAAGGATTCAGACGGCAAAGCTGAAACCACATTAGAGCTTGATCCAGTTAAGAAGTCAGAAAAATCAGTGGAACCTATGGCTTTAGTAATAGATGAAGAGGATGTTTGCCCCACCTGCTTGGAAGGTAAAGACCTTCAGATAACTGCTTCAGAATCTTTGATGTCAACGACATCATTACTGCTACCTGCCTATTATAGCTATATTCTCTGTTTCCTTTTGTAAAGTTTATTCAGCAGGATGTCTTCATCTGTGCAGAGTATGATGAAGAGAATCCAAAAATTACCACGAAATGTGACCACCATTATCACCTTGCTTGCATTCTTGAATGGATGGAAAGAAGTGATACGTGTCCCGTGTGTGATCAGGTTTACACTGTTTAATATATACGTCGTGTTGTGATTTAATGAAAAATGTCCTTAAAAGCATAATATTCAGAGGGCTCTTCTTCACGTATGATTCAAGAAATGATATTTGATCCTCCAATTGATTAGTGGAAGTCAGCAATGCAAATCAGGTTCTTTCCTTTCTGAAGTCCAGTCTGAGAAGCAGAGATTGCAAATGCATGAGGTTCTTTTTGTTACCGTTCTGTTTATAGGTTCATAGTTCAGTATAGTCACCAATAGGAAGATGATCATGTAGACAATGGAGAAGATAATTTTGAATGGGACGATTTTCAAACTCAAGAGCAGCAAAGGGATAACGCTAATCAATGGAGAATGAGTATTGCTAATCAAATGTGGGCAGAAGCTCAAGCAAATGCCAACAATGTAAACGATGCAGAAAGTAATCAACAAGAAGGAGAAGGATGATCATATCATTGTTGTTAAGGACATCTGCTTTTCATGTTAAAGTTTTCATCAATGTTTTTTCATTCTCATGTTCGACCATGTACCTTTCAATTATTTTAATATATAACGTAAATTTCCCTTTGAAATCTGTATAAGTCGTTCATATAAAGTCTGTGGATTTTTTTAAATCGTAAGAAAGTCTGTCGATGATTTTAGAAATGCTTAGAAGTCTGTGGACTATTTAGAAGTGTCTGTGGACTATTTAAAGAGTCTGTAGACTTTTCTAAAAGTCCATGGATTAAAAAAACTCCATAAAAATCCATAAAAATCCAGATACAATACACCCCTGTAACTTACAACTTACAAATCAAGTTATGTAATTTTAGTACAAAGCATATATGTTTTTCTGTTTAAATTTTAGTAAGGAACTGAAACCAAAGAAGTATGTACATTTTTCTTTTCTTTTTACAAGAGGATAATCTGGAATTGAAACTAGGAAAATAAAAAATAAAGACACTAAATAACGATTAAATAAATAATCCCATATTAAAAAAGAATTTCGACAATAGCTGAAAATGTTTATTATGTTGTTGGATGCTAGATCATTGGTGATACCTTGGTCATCCCACGGGTCATTTTTGCTCCTCAAACGTTGTCACTTGAACTGTGAACGGCGAGGTCAACGCCCTGGATTCAGCAAACTCGACAACGTCTTCAGCCTTGCCCAATGTCGGCGTCTTTCCAGCATCCCAGAGGTCGCCTTCAGCCCTTTCGACCAAAAACTTAGCCTTTCAGCTCTAGGATCCCGGCCAAATTCTCACCACTTTGTTGGAGAAGAAGAGTTTGGTAGACGAGGATCATCATGGGAGGTTGATCACGGAAAGAGAGAGAAGAGGTTGATACAAGGAAAGTCGTGAAGAAATTAATGCACGTCAATCGGTCCCTAAGCGACGGCACTAAGTCGACTACAATCTCTCAAGCGTTCTCAACCGAAAACCTCGGAGCACTATATTACTGCTTATTTCAGGAGTACGTACAGAAGTACATTGACACATACATGAATAGATAAATGGGTAAATGAGTGTAATAAGATGGTCTGATCTATAAATTTGTTAGGCTAGTCACGTATTCGCGTTCATTAACAATGATAGCACTTTACACATACGAGAGTTACTAGTTATGACCGACAATTTTCTTGTAAGCAGCTAATTATTATGAATCAGACAAGGTATAGCCGTATACGTCGCCTAATTGATTGAAAATGACATTGCCATCCACGTAGCGAAGCATCTTACCGAGATCAGTCCATATATAGTACCGACAGATATTAGATCGCTCTAATTATGGATTATACGTACCATCTAATACAGTTATACAACGAAACACAGTAGTTGTTTTCACCCCTAGACACTATGGCAAAATTTTAGTCTACACTACCACAGTTTCGTTGGCAAAATGAGGTCTGAAAGTCTGAGCATAAGAAATACTATACTTTATATCCTCAAAATCTCACCCAATTTATAACAGCCAACCTATACATGCATAATTAAGCTCACCCATGCATCTATAGTTGCATACCAGACTGATCCATCTCTCTCATCCTTACCTATATATACATAAATGCATAGAGCTCATATATATCTGCCAGCCTTTAATAGCATATGGCTGATATGAGCCAAGAATTCCAATTCTGAATATGGTAATGCTAGATCATGGCCTACACATCATGATCCTACCATTACCGATGAAGAGCTTGGATTTATGGTAGAAATTAAAATCCATTGACAAGTGTTTTTGTCATGAAATAAATAATGATGTGAAAATAAACTTCCACATGAATAGATTAAGACTTACACATCACCGTCTTTCTTGTGGGTTTTTGACAAGTGTTTAGCATCACCGTTTTATTGAGGGCTACAATCATTTTAAATAATTTCAGTTTTGAGTTAGTAACTGTACACGAACCTCAGAGGTGAACAACTTTACTTCTCAAAACAACAGAGCCAATAAAAACTCAACTATTAGTCACAACTCGCAACCAATTAGATGTCATGTAATGTACTTGATTGATCTATTGAACTCTTGAATGGAACAAGCTTTTAACTTCAAAAACCACAAGAAACTGAGCGAGGCATTTTCACAAACACTGGTGGGCGCAAGAAACCGATACCATAGGATTGGGGAGTGTGGGAGCCACCGTCGACGAACATCTCGTCGGAGGTGGAGAAGCCGGAGAAGGTATTTTTTGGGTACTAAAGCCCATGAGCATAACTAATCCTAAGCCTAATAGGTTTAGGGGTGGATTAGTAGGTATACCAATTACATTTTCCTAGTACCATGTACCAACCAATATATAATTGGTAGGAAAAATTCACCATTTCTACCAATCAATAACGTTGGTATACCAACTACTTGGTACGGTTGGTACTCGGTTGGTACGGTTGGTACTGAGCTTCTACCAACATATTTATGGCCCAAAAATTTAAAGGCCCAATCCAAATAAGTAACAACAAATTACAACACAAATCCATAGTCTTATACAACTTCAACCAAATTACCAAATAAAAAGTCACAAACTGAATGCCAAAGTACAAATACCCAAACTTCCAAAGTACTAACAAGTCACAAATTCACAAAACGATTGAAAAAAGTACAAATACCCAAACTTCCAAAGTACTAAATATATATATTTTATATTTAATAATTTAATATAGGATAAGTCGGTAGGTACGGTATACCACGGTAGAGGAAAAACTTGTACCACCTACCGTACCGTATTTTGAAATAGGTACGGTGTACTATATCGTGTACCATGTACCGACTTTCTGGTATACCAAATTATTTGATACGGTTAGTATAGAAATTGGTTGGAATGCAATTGTGTACCATTGCCGCCCCTAAATAGGTTAAGGAATCAATAATAAAGTCGTGTCTGATATCGATGCTCATGCACACATATACATACAATGCCTTTCTCAAGTAATCAAAGTAAAACTAGAAGAGAGCAAAAAATCTTCCTGGGCTGTTTATGGCTAAGAAATTGGGGGAGTGCGATGGCTGTAGGTACCATAAGCTTTGCCATAAGCATATTTCCTCTTCTTTTTCTCATTATGTAACATATGAAATATAGAATTATGAGAACTAAAGTTTAGAACTTTTTCTCTCGTGTTTGCCCTTGCTTCATATGACACAGGAAGTTGGTATGACTCTTGGTGATGGCAGAGAACTTTGCCCAGATTGTTCTTCAATAGCGGTACTGAACCCAAGAGGAACACAATTCCATAATCGACAACGTATTTCAGTTCTATAAGAGTTTGAATCTCAAACTGGAGAAAGACGTCGTTCGGATTTTATTCACAGACAAAAATCAATTGCGCACAATATGTGGTAACGTGACGACGGCACTCTAGCTATTCTCTAGCATCATATATATATAACTATTGCATCACTTGCATGCATCATTTATCGATTCAATAATTCAATCTACTTGGACAATGAAAGAGTTAAGTTGTTTATAATTTGGCTTTAACATTTTAGGTCATCTTTAGTTGAGCATTAAAGACTTGATATAACTCCAAAATCAGCAAAAACCCATATTCAACACAGGACATGTCTATACCAAAAACTGATAAAGTAACTTGATCGGGCCAAAGACTGGGCTATATATGACCTTTGATATGCATAACCTTGAGCTATATTTTTGTGGACCACAATTATATTTAAAGACTAAAAAGTTGATGTTCTTAATGACTAATTATTATTAACTTTAATTAGTGTTCATGTCAATTTTAATGTTATAGTGACATCATTTAATTAATCAATTTATTTTCGTAATGATATAATCAAAATAATCACAATATTTTTGTAAAATTATATAATCAAAATAATAAATACATCATGTGTAATACTTTAAGAACCTTATAATTTTTTTATAAATTTTTTTAGTAAATATAATATATGCAACGGTAATATAATAAATAAATACAAATAATGTCTTATTTTATAATATCAATAAAAATTTATTTATTAAATAAACCATAATTAAATATAAAAAATATAATGCAATTAAAATATCAATATACACTACAACATTTTTATCCATTGCCGGCGACTTTTATGTCGCCGGCAATGTTTTTGACATTACCGGCGATTTTTGCCGGAAAAATCGCCGGTAATGTCTTTTTTTTTTTTTTTTTTTTTTACATTACCGGCGATTTTTTTCGCTGGTAATGTCCGTCGCCGGCAATGCCTCGATGGTAATGTAAAAAAAAAAAAAAAGACATTACCGGCGACATAATTAATGTCGCCGGTAATGTCTTTTTTTTTTTTTTTTTACATTACCGGCGACATAAATGTATGTCGCCGGTAATGTCGTTTTTTTTTTTTTTTTTACATTACCATCGAGGCATTGCCGGCGACGGACATTACCGGCGATTTTTTGTCGCCGGTAATGTAAAAAAAAAAAAAAAAGACATTACCGGCGATTTTTCCGGCAAAAATTGCCGGTAATGTCCAAAAACATTGCCGGCGACTTAAAAGTCGCCGGCAATGGGTAAAAATGTTGTAGTGATAAAAAAATTAACTTTCTATAAAAACAACACACCTAGTCTAATTTATATATAATATTCATAAGATGTTATTAAAATATATATAAGTCTAAAAGTCTGAATTAATAAAATAATATAATAATTAAAATTATAATCCGCGTAAGAGACAACACAAAATATAACCTTTATTATTTATTTAAATAATATATTTAAACTAAATTATAACTCAATACCAAATAGAGGGTACTGACAATGACCTTACTTTTGTTATCGTATAGGCGTGGCCACACAAGGTGCATTCGTTCGCAGTTTACCGGCTTCAATTCTATCCATGTCATCCGTGAGTTTATCAGTTCAAAGTTCAAACCGTTACTAACTCTATTATCAAAAAAAAAAACTTAGTAACTTATTGTACAAATCAGACGGTGAGAAGTTTTTATTACTTTTATACAAGGGATATTTTCTTGTCAACTGTAAGACAAATGCTTAATTAGTTGCTTGTCTATCATAGACTGAGATGTATTCGAAGACTGGACGAAATACTACAACAACAACTACGAAGTTGTCTGGAAACAGAATCTTAATCTTTTTTGGAAAACCAGAGTACGTACGCGTAATTCACAAATTTTTTAGCACGTATATTTTGTACTTCATATACCTTCATAGCAAATTCTTATATATGTCTAACTAGCTTGTTTGACATAACTTTTTGTATTTGCAAAAAGTGTGGGATTGGGGCATATCTTGGCACATGAGATGATGCATGCATGGTTATGGTTGAGTTCTCCAGGTACGTAATGTTACAATTAATTTGGGATTTTCATATTTTCGTTCTTAATCTCGATTTTGTGGCATATATATATATATATATGATATATATATGATGGAGTAATTGTATCATATATGTCTATGACAGCCAACAGTTACGTAACTACCTACAATTACTCCCAATCTGAAATTGTCGATATCCTCTCTTCAGGATTCACAGGAATGCTTCATTTCTGGTGGGAAAAACATCTCACAGTTGAATCTAAAGAATCAATCAAACATGCAGTCATGCATGATGAAGATGGTTCTCCAATCTTTGATACAGATATCGGAATGGGAATCTCTGATGCTGTAAACACCCTTTTCTACACCATAATCCAACACTTCATCGGAACGCCTAGTCACATTACCTCTAGAATTCATGACCAACTCAGTAATCTCAGATGTCCAACCCTTAGTGATTTCAATTGGTACAAAAATGTTTTTATCTCCAGAGTAATGCTTAGAGACGATAGCAACCAACCTTTCTGGAAAGAAAAGTTCATCAATGGTCTTCCAAATCTCTTCGCCCACAAAATAAGACATGTTCTAAGTAACGAATTAGGTCAAATTGATTACGATTCCTTTACCTATGGCCAAATCATTACGATAATCCAAAAGGAAGGTCTAAAAATGTGTATTGACTCCAAAATCAACTCTGCTGCTAAAACAGACAAAAAATTAGCAAAGTACGAATTAGGTAATTTCTGTGAGCAGTACGGTCTCCCTTCTCTTCCCTCTTCAAGAAGAAAACCAAAGCACACTGAACCTAGTCACTACAAAAGACCGTTCACCAAAAACAGATTCACTCCAAAAAACCATTTTGAGCCAAACAAGTTTTATTCAAAAAATAAATTCCAGTCCAAAAGACCTTTTCATCCTCCTACAAAAAAAACTACGAAAGGTAATTGCTTTAAATGCAATAAGCCGGGACACTTCGCCAATAAATGTCCCTTAAAAACTGCAATCAACCAGTTAAAAATAGGCTGTGAAGAACGAGATAACCTTGTTAATCTTCTAGAAATTCGAAATACAGATTCTGAAGAAAACTATTCCTCAGAATCAAACGACAGCGACCAGTCAAAATCCTCCTCCGATATTTCTAGTAAATCTTCTCCCCTTATTACATTTGGTTGCACTGATGCTTCCCATTGTAATAAAGACTGCTGTACTAAAACCATTAACGTTCTTACTAAACAGGAAGAACAAGAAGAACTTCTAATAGATCTAATTAGCAAAATAAATGATCCCGAGTTAAAAGCCGACTATCTTACAAAACTCCGAAAATTAATTACTCAGGAAAAAGAAGTCAGTCTCCCCCAGCCAAAAATCTGTCTGACCACTACTTTTCAAAAATTCCAGAGTAAAAGGAAAGAGGTAACTTTACAAGATCTCCAACAAGAGATAAAAACCATTAAGTCCCAAATCCAGAACCTCAGTCATACCCACCAACAGCTAGTTCAGGAACATGAAGAAATCAAACAAGAGTTACACGTCATCAAAATAGATAATCAATTCCGTCATTTTGACAACGATACAATTCCTAAGAATCCAGAAGATTCTTCCCAAGATGCCGCCATTAATACCATTAGGCAAATTCACCTCAAAAAATGGTACATCTCCGTCAATATCAAAGTCAAAGATTTCTCCTTAACAGCTATAGCCCTCGTTGATTCAGGAGCTGACCTGAATTGCATCCAAGAAGGTCTGATACCTTCTAAATTCTTTGAAAAAACAAAAGAGTCACTTCGTTCAGCCAACGGCTCCAAAATGAACATGAGATACGAACTCCCCAAAACTCATGTTTGCCAAAATAATGTCTGTTACAAAACTGCCTTTGTCCTAATCAAAGACCTAACTGACAAAGTCATCTTAGGACTCCCTTTCCTCACTTTGATTTACCCCTTCACCACAGAATACGATGGGATAATCACTTACCCCTTCAAAGAACCAGTCAAATTTCCTTTTCTCAAAAACCCAGAACTTCATTCCCTGAAGTCTTTTCAAGAAAATTCTATTTCAAAAACAGTCAATTCCATCCAAGCCAAAACTAGACAAATTTCTTTCCTTAAAGAAGAAATTAATTTCAAAAGAATAGACAGTCAATTACAAAACACCGTTTTACAGAATAGGATAAAATCCTTCGAAAACAAAATCATCACTGAACTTTGCTCTGACATCCCTACAGCCTTTTGGCACAGAAAAAAACACATAGTTACTTTACCCTACATCAAGAACTTTGATGAAAAACAAATACCTACAAAGGCCAGGCCCATTCAAATGAACCATGAAGTCATGGAGTTCTGCAAAAACGAAATCACGGATCTTCTCAACAAGAAGATCATCAGGCCCAGTAAATCCCCTTGGTCTTGCCCAGCTTTCTATGTTCAGAAAAATGCTGAACTTGAAAGAGGGACACCCCGTTTAGTTATAAATTACAAACCTCTCAACTCTGTCTTAGAATGGATAAGATACCCTATACCCAACAAAAGAGACCTAATCAACAGATTAAACCATTCAGTTATCTTTTCCAAGTTTGACATGAAATCTGGCTTTTGGCAAATCCAGATAGATGAACGTGACAAATACAAGACAGCTTTTGTCACACCCTTTGGTCATTACGAATGGAACGTAATGCCCTTCGGATTAAAGAATGCCCCTAGTGAATTCCAAAATATCATGAATGATATTTTCAACATCTATAGTCACTTCTGCATTGTTTACATTGATGATGTTCTAATCTTCTCTCAGTCAATAGATCAACATTGGAAACATCTACACCAATTTTTTTACGATAATCAAAAACAATGGTCTAGTAATTTCTGCTTCAAAAATCAAGCTCTTCCAAACCAACATTAGATTTCTAGGCTTCAACATCCATCACCTCCGAATTCATCCAATAGATAGAGTTATCCAATTTGCTGATAAATTCCCTGACGTAATCTTAGAAAAAACCCAGTTACAAAGATTCCTAGGATCTCTAAATTATATCGCAGATTTTTATCAAAACCTACGAAAAAGATGCAAACCACTTTTCGAAAGGTTACAGACCAATCCTCCTCCTTGGTCACCAATCCACACCTCTTTAGTCAGAGAGATTAAGAGTCATGTTAAAACCTTACCATGTCTTGGTATTCCCCTATCCGATTCCTTCAAAATAGTTGAAACTGATGCCTCAGAAATAGGGTATGGAGGTATTCTTAAACAACAAATTTCTGCCAATCATCCTGAACAAATAGTCAGATTTCATTCAGGAACGTGGAGTCAAGCCCAGAAAAACTATAGCACCATCAAAAAAGAAATTTTATCAGTTGTTTTATGCATTAGTAAATTTCAAGACGATTTATTAAATCAAAAATTTTTAATTAGAGTCGATTGCAAAAGCGCAAAACATGTTTTAGAAAAAGATGTTCAAAACATTGCTAGTAAACAGATTTTTGCCAGATGGCAAGCAATTTTAAGTATTTTCGATTTCGATATTGCATACATTAAAGGCTCAGATAACCATATCCCAGATTTCCTAACCAGAGAATTTCTCCAGGGTTCTAATGACGACAAGACAGCTCAGGAGTTCAGTCAAGAAAGAGTCAAAACCAGAAACATCCTCAACAGCAATAGTCAAAACAGAAGCCCCAGATAGTATGTCTATCCCAGGCTTTCCTCACCCTACTCCAGTCATGACCATGTCACCAAACCAGTTAGTCAGTTATAACCCCCTTCTTGGCCCCATTTTAAATTCTCCCAATCAAATTCGTCCCAATTTCCAGTCAGTTCTAGTTACTCAGTATGACCCTTACAAATGTGATCCTCCCCCTCAGACAAACTTCCCAAAATCTTCTCCATATCATCTCCAAGCAAGTAAAAACCTATTCTATGTTGAACCCCCCCATAGTCACCTTAAAAACCCCATGTCTTTAATAAGGGAATATTTTCCCCCAAACTTCCATTTTTCCCCAAGTCATCCCTCGCAATCCCTCACCTTCTATAAAGAAATTTTAGTTAAAACTTGTTCCATTTCTATCCGCGCCATTTATGACCAGAAAAATAGTAACAAGATCCTCTACCACTCTCTCTATATCCTAAAAGTCGATTCTCTCGCCTCTTGGGGAGATCAACCTTACAACATCCACAATTGTCAAGGCACATCTTTCAGTTACAATGACTACATCAATGCATGGTCAAATATCCTCCTCCATCAAACAGAGGATTTTAGTCATTCCTGGTTCATTAATTTCGATAAAAACTTCAAGAGAAACCTCCCATTATGGTTCCTCAGATGGTGGTCAACACATGGTTTCCCCTATCATCTTCTCCCCCAGCAAGTCCAAGAAGCAGTCACAAGATTCCAAACAGTCATGAATCTCAGTAAGTATGACCAGAACTTCCCGGCCACCTTACACTTCATGGCCAAATACAAGCTGCCATGGATTTTCAAATGGCACTATGAACTCAACAGTCAAATTGTCTCCAGACAATTCTTAGTCAAATGGTGGGACAAATTTAACTTTGACAGAGTATTGGCTCAGTTCATCGAAGAATTCCCAGTCACTTCCCCTAGCCGCAGTCAGATCAAACAAGAAGAATCCCCAGTTCCTTCTCCTCGACTTGATCATTTTAAGTCGCCAACCAACAGTCAACTATCTTTGCTAATGCCCATGCAACCTCCTTCTTCCTCACACCAAAGAGCAACATCTTCACCAAAGTCTTCTTCCTCCAAAGGCAAAGGAAATCCTCCTCCCAAGAGTAAAACAAAGTCTTCTAGTTCTGCTGAGTTGAAGGCCTTAATTGATACTCTTCAGAAACAAAGTGCTGTAGTTGATGCCCTTCTTCAGCAAGTTAGCTCAGATTCAGACTCAGTCAAAAATGAAGATTGTGATTCCTCCCAGTCATCGTCTTCTCCTCCCAGTCAATCTCAACCACCTGCTAGATGGTTTCAAGATAGTCAAGATCCTTACGAGTAAAATCCAGCTCATACCTCAGTCAACATCAAGCATTGGATACCAAAGTTACTATTCATAAAGTAACTTTTACTATTCATCAAACAGTAAAATGTCTCCCCCGAGATTCGCGGCGCCACAGTAAAAAACAAACAGTAAAAGTTTCATCCGTGTTTCGCGGCGCCACAGTTCATTTGCCTCTCCTATATAAGGAAGACTCAGTTCTCTTCCAAGGCAGGCTTGGTTCTCCGAAATAGAGGACTCTCTCTCTCTCTCTCCTCTCAGTTAGCCAAATTCTCTCTAGTTTCCAGAGCTCTCATGTGTTGAGATTAAGTAGCTCTGTTAGTTCATAGTTTCCTATTCCTATTTTCCTTCATGCATTGAGCCTTCGGCTCCTATTTTGTAAGTTACATGTTTTATGTTTTATTAATACAAGTTATGTTTTCCAAATTATGTTAAGCTTCCGCGGTTTCTGGTATCAGAGCCGTAAGGGTTAAAGATTATGTTAGTTTTTATAGATTCCAGACCCCAGGTGGCGGACTACCGCCTAGGTGAGGTCTCTGGTATCTTGTTTCCAAACTTCACAATCCCCAGGTGGCGGATTACCGCCTAGGTGAGGATCTTGTGATGTTCTTGAGTTGTTCTTGAGTTAATCTAAATTAATTTATTCATTTATTTAAGTATTTGAATTCTTTCTTTAGTTAAAGTTTCTGGTTTTAGATTCTTTTTTCTGTTCTTCCTATTTTCTGAGTCTATTCACCAAACCAAACAGTAAGGCCGGCGTCCAAACAGTAAGGCCCAAGGAGAGGCGTGAGCGGAGCGGCGTGAGCGGAGAGGTGAGTACCTTAGCATTTAGATTGCCAGACTTAAGTTTCTTCTGCCTAGAACCTTTTTCTAAGTTAAGCCTTCAATTCACTTTTTAAAATGAGTAGACTATTTAGATCCAACTCAGTCACCTCTAGTTCATCCAGGTCTTCCCTTAGTGCAATCCCCAACATTGTAAACGAGGAACAAGTTGAAATCCAGTCACATAGTAACATTGATAGAAATGATTGGAATATTCCAAGAGTTCCTAGCAATGAAATTTATAAGAAAAAATGGTCAATCACTTCGTTTAGAAGTGAACATCATGTTAAAACAGTTGAACAAATTTATGCTGTAAGTTCACAGCATGAAACCTGTCAATTGTTCAGTCCTGAGTCAATCAGAAAACATAAAAAAGATGGCCATAACTTCCTCCATATCGGCTTAGTCCAAATAGGAGTAAAACCTTTAACAAGAAAAGGTTTAAACGCCTCAGTTCTTCTATGTCTTCGTGATGCTCGGTTTACCGACTTCACTGACAGTACCCTTGGAATAATCGAGTCAAGTTTATTCAATGGTCCAATACATTTTGACTGTTATCCAGACTTTACAGTCAGTCTAAGTGACCCTCACATCCTCAAAACCCTAACGTTAAATATTAAAACCTCAGGATACAATATCCTTGATGGATCAAAACCCTTAGCCTTGATCTACAGGGTCCATTATAAAGTCACTGGTACAAACATTAACTTTCAAGCCATTAGTAAAAGTCCCAAAGATCAAACTCTTTTGATCCAAAGCAGTCACGAAAATGCCAATGTACGTGTTCCACACGCCATCAAATGGTCAGATGTCCAACTCCCTTCTGAGTGGGCTCTTACCAACGAAAATCAGCCCATTAATATTCAGCACAGTCAAAGTGATTTAAATTGTATCCACCAATTCAATGATGGTACAGTAAGAATCAACTTTAGAAACAATCCCAGAATTCATGAACTAGGACAATCTTCCAGACATTCCTTTGCTGGTTCTAGCACTGCTGAAACCATGTCAAGGAGAGATTGCGACCTAGACAAAGAGTTAAAAACTATTAAAATAAAAGAGTTAGAGGAAGAACTAAGGATTTTAAAAATTAAGAACGTTAAGACTACCTCCCAAGTCACCTACCCTAGTTACACTGAAACCAGTCATCACAGAGATTCTGATGATGAACAAACGTCTCCCACTGCAACCGATTTTGAAGTAGTCCATCCCATTAATCCTCAATTAAATGTCCTCAACAAATCCTTTGCGATCAATTACCCAAGACTTGACCGACATCTCCTAGATGAAATAAACCTTCCCAGGAGAAATGCCTATAGAAGTCAGTTCCCTACCAAAGAACAACGTTTAGATCTTTTTCAGCAATGGAAAAATTTCATGCTTGAAACAGAATCTGAAATTTTCTTTCTTGACTTCATTGACCAACTCAATGAAAAGAACATCCAGACCCTGACCAAGTCAAAATGGAAAACAACCAATAATACGTCAGTTTCTTCTAGCCACCCCCCAGCTGAAACCATAATTCTTGATCACTGCCAACCAAACATAACAGCCTCCCCCTTCAAATTACCTTCTACTGACAATCAAGATTCAAAGAAAACTACGGAACAGCTTAATTATACAAACCAAAGCTTAGTCACAATAGGTAACCAATTAGACAAAATTGAGACCACCGTTGACAACATCTTTAGTACTGTCCAAACTCCCAAAAAACAAGAGACACCTTTAGTCCATTTCAAAGACTTGAGTAAAACTACCCCCAAACCTATCTCTACCATTCAAAAGGTAGAACACATGCTAAAAGAGCTTAAAGCTGAGTCAAGCACAATTACTGTCATCCATACCACTGATTCTTCAGATGATAACTCTAGCACCATCTCTAAAGTTAACCAGAAATTTGAAGAACTCCAGTTAAAAAGGTTAGGACACCCAACCAGAAAACCTTTCAGAAACTGGAAAGAACGTCCTTTACCGATAGATATCCAGCCAAGTAGTAACGCTACTACAAATCAATTCTCTGTTTCGGCAGATAAAACCTACGAATGGAATATTGATAATCTTTCCGAGCAGGAAATTCTCAATAAACTCCATCATATGTCTATGACAGCCAACAGTTACGTAACTACCTACAATTACTCCAGTTATATATATATATATATATATATAACTACGATATATCTTGACGATGGATAGGTACTCCGTGGAAAAGGGAAAAAATAGTTGAAGATGGTATTTGCGAAGTAATGTCGTACGCATGGTTACAGTGGTTTCCTTGTAGCAGTTATGACTCTTCACACAAAACCAGTGAGCAAGTTCGACATACGAACAAGTTGATAGAGATTTTAGGCGAGGAGATTGCGTGTTCGTGTGATGAAGTTTATGGACAAAGATTCGAGGGATATATGTATTGGCTATCCCTTGTAATTGGACAAAACACAATATATGAAGGATCATCAATGAAGATGCTAAAGATGTTGACATAGCCTACTTATCTCAATGGAAAACAGGTTGATCATTCATACTGCATAACATGTTTTCATTTAGGATAGCACACTACGCATGCATCCTTGTTATTCTAGAACGTTTTCATGTGTGATAATTAGCAGCTAATGTTGTCTCTAATTCCAGATTATATATGCTCAGTATGCCTGAAAGTTGACCTTGAAAAACTGTTTTGAATTATGGAAGATTTCTTGGAGAAAGTTGATTTTTGGTTCACATGTGACTTCTTGGGTTTAGTTCTCTAGAAATCTGTTTTTTACTTTACAGCTGGGATTGACTTTTGCCTTCTCTAAAATCTGCCTTTGTGTACAAAACGTGCTTACCTTTTGTTCACTGCTTGGTCTTTTCTGGTATGAAGTTTGAAAAAGCTTTTCTCTCCCTTAACATACTTTGCCTAAAATGGAAACCCTAGAGTTGACTTTGTGTGTTGTCTCTTAAGCATGCTTTTGTCCTTCAAACTGATAACAACTGGTTTAGGTCTGCTGTAGGACAATTTAGGTCTGCTATAGGTTGACTTTTGGGCTGTTCAGCACGTTCTTTTTGCTGTCAAAGCTGATTGGGCTGTTATGTCTATATAAGGGATTCCAAGGCAGTTTTGGCTCCTTGGTTGAGTGGGTTATTATTTCTAGGTGATTCTTTGAAAGCACAAAATTGTGTAGTTTTCTCTCTTCTCTTCTCTTCCCCTTCTGTGTTTTTACTTGCTCTTTGTTGTGCATCACTACAAGAAAAGGAGTCATTACCGGCGAGATTCCGGCCAACAAGGCCGGCGACCGGAAAAGTCGCCGATAATGTCCATTATTACCGGCGACTTACCCCGTCGCCGGTAATGTCGCCGGAATCTCGCCGGTAATGTTGTAAAACATTACCGGCGACTCCAACCGTCGCCGGCAATGTCTAGGGAGACATTTCCGGCGATTTTCCGGCCGGAATTTCGCCGGAAATGTCTCCCTAGACATTGCCGGCGACGGTTGGAGTCGCCGGTAATGTTTTACAACATTACCGGCGAGATTCCGGCGTAAAGTCGCCGGTAATGTCTTCATTTCCGGCGACTTACTCCGTCGCCGACAATGTGTCTTATATTAGATGCCGGATGGGGCAGCTCGATCATTCAATCATTTTGAGCGAAAAAAATCCAGAGAAATCGAAAGAAGGAAAACGTACGCTCTGAAATCGATCATTCGGTATATTGTCAAAATTAAGGCGCGCGTCGAAAACTCGATCACTCGGGAAGCTATATATATAGGTACGTACGTAGGTGTATATATACGTATATGTGGTATATATATATATATATGTCTGTGTGTTGATCAAATCCAATTCGTGAGATATATATATATATATGAAATGTTGTTGATGTACGGTCACCGAAACGAGAAAACAGCTTGTAGTTAATCTTGTGTCTGAATCAATGACTGGTATTATCGTATTGTTATCGGAGCCAGGCTTAACAGAGCCTCCTCCTACCCAGTCAAATACGTTTTGAATTGAAAAAAGGAGAATACTATCATCGAGTACTGAATCGAATTCAGAGATTAGATCGATATATATATATATACATATGCATGCATGTGTTGATTTAATTAGAGTTGAATTGAGAGATCACGTCGATTATTAGTAGTGAATGTGTGTATATATATAATTAATACGTAAAATTGTTAGAATTTTCAGGATGGACAAGAGTTGGATGAGCCTCGAAAGATGGGATGTCAGATATCACCAGGGAATTAGGAGTTTTGTGGATTTTGTGAAGGCTAATTGTGGAGACACTACACTTCATTATTGCCCGTGTAAAGAATGTAAGTGTTTCAGCGATCGATTTCGATTTCCCATTGATAAAGTCCAGAGGCACCTGAGTAAATACGGGTTTTGGGAAAAGTACACTTGTTGGATTTATCACGGTGAAACATCGGTAGCGGGTCCGCATGATCATGGACAATTTGGTGAGAGGGCCAGTCCACGCTATGATCATGGACATTTTGCTGAGAGGGGCAGTTCATCCTATGATCCAACATCGATGTTAATCAATGATATGTTTCCTCATGAGAGCGGTGTATTTGCTGATGAAGCACCAAATGTCCCTCCCGTCGTTGAGGGTTTCCCCCATATCGAGCCAGTCGAACCATTACCTGGAGGTCATGTAAACACAAGCGGTATGGACAAGTACAACAACCTGATTGCATTGCAACAGACTCCGTTGTACGACGGTTGTAGTAAGACTGTTCTTGAAAGTGTGATGGGAGTGATGCAGCTAAAAATGGAGAACAAAATGTCTGTCAAAGCTGTTGATTCTTGGTTGAAGTGGACTGCTTCGCTACTGCCACCCGGTCATCGTCTTCCTACCACTCATCATAAGGTGCGACATATCCTGAAAGATCTTGGGCTTTCCTACATCAAAATTCATGCATGCAGATATGATTGTATTCTCTTCTGGGGAAAAGATCTCGAAGACCTTGAAGCCTGCCCGGTATGTTTTACAGAAAGGTATAAGTTGACTCCTGCAGGCAACAAGAAAGCTGTGAAGATACTTCGATATTTCCCGCTTATTGATAGGCTGGAGCGGTTGTTCATGTGTGCTTTCACGGCCGAGGCAATGAGATGGTGGGCTGAGAGGAACTTGCCTGACGATGACACCCTTATACACCCTTCCGACGGAGAGGCTTGGAAGCACATGGTCAGGGAGTTTGATCATTTTGCAGCAGAGGTCCGAAATGTTTGGCTAGGGCTCTCATCTGACGGATTCAACCCTTTTGGCAACATGAGTCTTCAATACAGTATATGGCCAGTTATTTTGGTACCGTACAACCTTCCACCATGGATGTGCATGAAGAAGGAATACAATATGCTCACTCTGTTAATTCCGGGCCCGGGTTATCCAGGAAAGTGTCTCGATGTGTATTTGAGGCCTTTGATTGAGGAGCTTAAGTACCTGAGTGAGTGTGGCCACCCCACTTACGATAGGTTCAAAAAGGAGATGTTCCAGATGCATGCCATGCTTGTTGGCACCATCAGTGATTTTCCTGCCCGCGGTATGTTGTCGGGCAACGTTACCAGGGGTTACAGGGCTTGTTCAGAGTGCATGACGGTTGATTGTTGCAGTCCTCATTGCAGTAAAATTGTCTCGATGCGTCACCGTTGTTGGCTTCCATATGATCACCCATTTAGGCAGGATCCAGACGCGTTTGATGGGACTGTTGAAACAGGTGTGGCACCCAGGCGATGGACAGGGGAAGAAATTTTGGAAGTGTTGAATGAATACGATTTTGGCCAGCTGAGCAATCATCCTGACATAGTGGCGTCAATTCCAGACAAGCCCGAAAGGTATAAGTTTTGGACACACAAGAGCATATTCTGGGAACTCTCCTACTGGCCCAGGTTGCCTATCAGACATTACCTAGATGTCATACACATAGAGAAGAATGTGTGTGAAAGTGTGGTGGGCACAGTTCTTAACTTGGAGGGGAAAACAAAAGACATCCCTAAGGCACGCATTGATCTTAAAGCAATGGGTGTGCGGAAACATTTGTGGTTAAGAGATGGTAAGAGAAAAATGCCGCAAGCTCCGTACACCGTAAAGCCGAAGCATAAGCATGAAATTTTTCGGTGGCTGAGTAATGTCAGGTATATATTCTTATGGCTATGTAGGAATTTGTCCTTAAATTTTTAGCGGAGTATATATGGTTATATGCGAGAAATATAATTGGTCCATATATATGGCTTTATCTATATATATGCAGGTATCCTTATGGCTATGCAGGAAATATAAGCAGGTGTGTTAACTTCCGGGACAATAAGATGTACGGATTAAAGAGTCATGACTGCCATGTACTGCTTCAACGCCTTTTCCCTATTTTCATTCGAGGGTACATGCCCAAAGAGGTGGTGGAGCCGTTGGTGGCCTTGTCAAGATTCTTTCAGAAGTTATGCACCAGGGAAGTTAAAAAAGCAGACCTCAGGAAGATGCAAGATGACATCATTTTTATCATGTGCAAGCTTGAGAGGATATTTCCCCCAAATTTTTTCGACATAATGCCACACCTGATGATCCATCTTCCCGAACAATTGTTGCTTACCGGTCCCGTACACTACACTTGGATGTATCCCATGGAAAGGTACAAATGATTCATAAATTTGGTTTGCCTATGTTTTTATATGTAATGACTTGTGGTTAAGTAAGTTAACATGTACTTGTTAACTTGTAGACAATTGGGAGCCTACAAGGACTATGTGAAGAATAAATATGCACCTGAAGGGTGTATCGCTGAAGCATATCTTGCGCACGAGTGTGTAACGTACACCAAAGTGTACCTGGAAAATGTAGAGGACCCCCAACAACATATGCCGATAGATGAACCCCAGTTCAACCTTTCTATCATCTCCAGTGACGTGGTAGTACAGGGAAGCTTGCCAAAGTCGTACAAGTTGGATGGAAATGAGGTAGCCATTGCCCACTGGTCGGTACTGATTAACTGTCAAGAAGTACAATATTGGAAAAACTATCATCTTCACTGCCCTGCTATTGCCGGAAATGTTGATTACCACAACAAGACGTTTGCAAACTACTTTGGTCAATGAGTAAGTATATGTGTATATGTCTATTTTTATATATATCCTTATATAGCATGTATGTATGTACGTGGTTTTGTGGTTTCAAGATGACATAATTTCTTCTGTACGTATTAATATATGGACGTTTTCAGATGAACCATGTAGCAGATGATGGTTGCCCAGAGTGGTCAAACGAATTGAGGATCCTGGCGATGAAACCGATTGCTTCAAACGTTTACTCGATGTGTCAGGTCAATGGCGTGAAATTTATATGTGAAAATCGAGATTTCACGCCATTGACCTGACACATCGAGTAAACGTTTGAAGCAATCGGTTTCATCGCCAGGAATTGAGGATCCTGGCGATGAAACCGATTGCTTCAAACGTTTACTCGATGTGTCAGGTCAATGGCGTGAAATTTATATGTGAAAATCGAGACGACACACAGAATTGTGGGGTGATGGTCCATGGTGGGCAGGATGGCGTTGACTATTACGGTGTCCTTCATTCGGTTGTTGAACTAATTTATGGGAACCGCATGAAAGTGCACTTGTTCAAGTGTAGATGGTTTGATACTAGCCCGGAGAACACAAGGACCGATCAGTACGGAACATTTTCGGTGAATACTGCTACTACCTGGTATGAAGATGACCCTTTCGTTCTTGCCTCATCAGTAAAACAAGTGTTTTACCTGGACGATCTTCTTAACAAAGTCCCGTGGAAGGTGGTTAACCATGTTGCTCATAGAAACATATACAGTGCTGCCACACTTGGTGATACCGCAGATGATGAGGAAGTTACTGCATACCAAGAGCCGAACGCTTTTGACATTCCGGAATCATCTACGATTCGCCTTAATAATGTGAGACCTGGGAGTGTGGTTCGAATTACTGGAGCAGAACTTCTCGATGTTAATCCATATGAAGTTGACGCTGATTCAGATGACGAGGAGAGACACATATTGCCAGAGGTTACCTATGAAACCGAGTCAGACTCAAGTGATGACGATGATTACGATTATCATCCTTAGTACGTTAATGATGTAGTCGGAAATTGTTGTCGGAAATATGATGTAGTCGGAAAATGTAGTCGAAATTGTAGACGGAAATTGTAGTCGTTAATCGTACGTAGACGGAAATTGATAATCGAAATTGTAGTCGGAAAATGTAGCCGGAAATCGTACGTATACAGAAATCGTAGACGGAAAATGTAGTCGTTAATCGTACGTATACAGAAATCGTAGTCGTTAATCGTACGTATACAGAAATCATTAATCTAAATTGTAGTCGGAAAATGTAGTCGTTAATCGTACGTATACGGAAATTGATAATCGAAATTGTAGTCGGAAAATGTAGCCGGAAATCGTAGACGGAAAATGTAGTCGTTAATCGTACGTATACAGAAATCGATAATCGAAATTGTAGTCGGAAAATGTAGCCGGAAATCGTAGACGGAAAATGTTGTCGGATATTCTTCGGGAAATAATGACATTACCAACGAGTTATAAGCAACTCGTTGGTAATGACATTACCCACGAGTTAACTCGTCGTTGGTAATGTCATTACCAACGAGTTGCTTATAACTCGTTGGTAATGTTATTACCAACGAGTTGAAGTCGTTGGTAATGACATTACCAACGAGTTATAAGAAACTCGCCGGCAATGTTTTCTGGATAGATGCATGATAGCCCGAGCCTTTCATTTCTCCTCCTCCCCCTCTCCTCCTCCTCTCCCTCTCCTCTCCCTCTCCTCCTCCCAAATCGGTCCGGTGAGTTCACCTCCTCCTCCTCCTCTCCCACTCCTCCTCCTTATCCTCTACTCCTCCTCTCCCTCTCCTCCTCTCCACCGATCCCCTCTCCTCTCCTCCTCCGAAAATCTCCTCCTCCCCTCCTCCCCTCCTCTCCTCCCCTCACCATTGTAGTCGATCGGCAAAGCATTGTAGGTGGAAATCCATGGCAGGTCTGATCCTCTCTCTCTCCCTCTCTCTCTCTCTCTCAATTTTTAATTATTTTTTTGCATGTGTATGTGTATGTGTATGTGTATGTGTATGTGTATGTGTATGTGTATGTGTATGTGTATGTGTATGTGTATGTGTATGTGTATGTGTAAATTAATTAGGGTGCAAACACAAAAAATTAGGGTGATAAGTTCTAAATTTATATGCAATGTATATATATGTGATGTATATATATATTTAGGTATGTGAAAATGAAGTGATGTATATATATATGTGAAAATTATGTATAAATGTGGTTTGGATGAATGTGTGATGTATATATATGTGGAAATTAAACCTAATTAAGATGCATGATATATATATGTGTGATAAATGTGGAAAATTAATTAGGGTTTGTGATTTGGATGAATATGTGATGGATAAATTTAATTAAGATGCATGATGTATATATATATACACATCGAATATGTATAGTTCTTAATTTAGGTGATATAGTTGTTAATTAATCGTATAAATGAAGGTGGAAATCGGGATCGGAACGGTTTAGAACCAGAACGGTTTTAAACCGGAACGGTTTGGAACCGGAACCGTTTGAAACCGGAACTGTTTGTAACCGGAACCGTTATGTTACAAATGTTTCCGGTTATAAACAGTTCCGGTTTCTAACGGTTCCGGTTCCAAACCGTTCCGGTTCCGATTTGGTATAGAACCGAAACGGTTTGGAACCGGAACGGTTTGGAACCGGAACTGTTTGTAACTGGAACCGTTATGTTACAAACGGTTCCGGTTCCAAACAGTTTCGGTTTCAAACGGTTCCGGTTCCGATTTGCTATAGAACCGAAACGGTTTGAAACCGGAACGGTTTGGAACCGGAACGGTTTGGAACCGGAACGGTTTGGAACCGGAACTGTTTGTAACTAGAACCGTTATGTTACAAACGGTTCCGGTTCCAAACAGTTCCGGTTTCAAACGGTTCCGGTTCCGATTTGCTATAGAACCGAAACGGTTTGGAACCGGAACGGTTTGGAACCGGAACGGTTTGGAACCGGAACTGTTTGGAACCGGAACTGTTTGGAACCGGAACCGTTTGTTACAAACGGTTCCGGTTCCAAACCGTTTCGGTTAATTACCGAATCCATGACTATTACGATGTCCAGGAGGTTTTGCGGCTAATTGGCTTCGGAGAGGTTCCCGAAATAGTGGAGGGAACAGTAGTCAAGCTTCCTCCTCGCCCGCAGTTAGCAACACGCCCAGTGGGCCAATCAGCAGTCAAGCTTCCTCCTCGAGCCTCAGTCTCTAGACGCTCAATCATCAGACGTCCCTCCGGTGGCAGAGCCTCAGACGAGCGACAGTCAACAGGGGCATCAGAAACTCCCTCAATCCGAATGCCCCATATTCGGATGGTGCCTACTCCCATTTCACGGGAATCATCTGAGACACATGGTGGTGCTGGCGCCTCATCGTCCAGGCCTCGTCTATCTCCGCCGTCCGGTCTCTTCCTACCCGACGAGATTCCTGTCATCCCTGAATTCGATGATAGGGGGATGCCTGTTTATATTGAAGGACGGCCGGAGTTCCTGAGCGTGGAGGAAGCGTATAACTTCCTCCCGTTCGACCCCGTGTATCTTTGGAGTGTGAGGTGCACCAACCAACAAACGGACGATGCAGGTAAATTTTATTTAACATCAAATTGATTACTTAATTATTACTTAAGACTTGCGATAGGTTCAATTAATGATATCAATTTGTTGACATTGTATTATTAGGCAATTTCGTTAATGGGACTGGAAAACGGAAAGGGGCTAGAGGCACCTGCACCGGGAAGAGACTTGAGCAGGCCACCGGCGGAAGGAAAACGCCCATAAGGGCCAATGAGGATGGCGAGGTGATCGAGGCATTCGACACCACGCGCAAATATGTCAGCATGGCCGGTGCGATCGTGCGGGACAAAGTCCCAATGCTTTGGCCAGATTGGAAATTTGTGCCTATCTACGTGAAGATGCAAGTGCATAATGCACTCAGTGTGAGTAAAATCGTATTTTCATTACGTAAATTTTACATTTATTAATTAAGTCCGAATAAATATATAATTTTACCTTTTATATATTCATATTGCAGGTGTGGTTTGACGTGGATGAAGTTCTTATTCACACGTGGGTAGAGCGTCAACTACATATGAGGTGATGTGCTTCGACTTATTTGAATATATATCGAGTTAGATTTTTGTTTATCAAGTGTTTTAATATCTCTAACTTTTTTTCCTTGTTTTAATATAGGTATAAAGAGTGGAAGAACGAGCTTTCTTCCCATTACACTGTATACAAGGAGCTAGGCCGAGGTTCCACCCCTAGCGAATTCCGGTTTAGGGAGTACGAGTGGCTGTGGCTGATAGCCCACTTCGAGCACCCCAAAGCTCGGGTATGCATCCTTAATATATCTTTCAAGCATAATGTATCGTATCAGATTGAAATAGTTGGTTACTAATTTTTTTTCATATGTTTATCAAACAAGGCGATTTCGAAGACGAACCGGGCGAATAGATTGAAAAACACCAGGGCCCATCATGCAGGTTCACTCAACTACATGGGTTGGTCGACTAAGGCGCAGCAACAACAAGAGCTGAACCCGTTGGTGTATATTCATCAGAAGTTCTACCCGCAGTGCCCTAAAGAAGCGGTAAGTCTTTCGCCTCTCCATGTGTTAATAAAACTATTTTTCAAGATGGAAATAGATTTTGTTAGCTAATACGTTGTTCATTTTCCCTTTTCAATTAGTCGAGAGTGGAGGAGGCGACCGCAGAAGTGACCATGAGTATAGCTTGGACTAACCATCCTGACTGCTCCGAGGAAGAAGTCACCCAGTATGCCTCTCAGATCGATCCGCTTGATCCTCCGATAGCGGCTCGGATCATGGAAAAAGCGTGCGGGACTGGAAAGAATACCTACTACTGTAGGGGAATGGGCACGGCGGGCGAAGGACTATTGAAGAACACTTCAGAATACTCTACCGGGTCAAGAAGTTCAACTTCTAGTCGTAACCTCGCGGCGGAGCTTCATAGGACGCAGAGGGAGTTGGAGGAGCAAAAGAGGCAGATGGCCGAGTACCAAATGCAGCAGACACAGGTGCAGGCTCAGATGTACACATGGATGCGGACGATGTACGAGGCTCAGACTACCGGACAACCCTTCCCCACACCTCCCCCGGTCCCGGTCCCTCCGTTCCCTAGCTATCCACCACCACCACCGCACCAGTCAACGCCAGAGCAAGACCAAGGAAGCCACCGGAATTCAAATGAGTACATGGATTACTTCGACCCTGACCCGCAAGTTCCTGGACCCTGACCTGTAGTTGTAGTTAATTTTCGTATCGTCGTTGCTATTTGTACTGTACGTTGGACATTTATGTGTACTGTTGAACTTGTATGATTGTACGGTTTATGTCTTTCAATGCAGGTTCTGGAATTGGGCCCAATCCAGAACCGCGTTTTTTTTTCAAAATTTTTTCACACATTGCCGGCGACATGGACCTCAGTCGCCGGCAATGTCACAAATTCCGGCCACGGCGGCGCTACCATTGCCGGCGACAGCGTCGCCGGTAATGTCCGAGACATTGCCGGCGACTCCGTTTCCCGTCGCCGGCAATGTTAACACCGGCGGGGGATTTCCGGCGAAAAAAAAGACAAGGCCGGCGACGGGAGGTCGCCGGTAATGTCTCAATTTCTGGTAGTGCATGTAAGTCATAGATTCTCAATCATAAAAACTGTTTTCAAAACCCATATGCATCATTGCATAAGTGGATTCCATTGAGATAGGTATGGAGATGCTCAACCCGAAGAAGTAGATCAAGAAGATTTAACTTATAAATAGTTAAGATCTAAGTTGATGCTTCTAGATACTTTCCAAGGTGTAAACACATAAGTCAAGTAGTGTAACTCTGTTTAAAACTGATAGTCAGACTAGTTAGGATAGCATACGGGTTATGTATCCCCAGAGTACAAGAGTCTTGTAATTATATGTGTTACTTGATAGTGGAAATGTTTGTCCCTTAAGAGTTAGGGGCACGCAGTTTTAACCCTGGTTGTAGGGTTTCTGCGTTAACAAAAACATCCTCGTGTTATTCTTTACTTACTGCTTTTGCAGTTCAAACACTCGTATCCTGTAATTCGGGATAAGTTGTAACTATGCTATCCCCGAGTACAATTTAAGTGAAAAAGTTGTAAAATGCATATTCACCTTCCCTCTAGGACCTCTAAGAATTCAGAGATGCTGTGAAAGTTGAAGCGTTTGGCTTCGAAGCTACAATACTGGACTATACCTTGAAAAATGGAACTCTCCCTGTTATTCCACCTCCGGTGTTGTATAACATTTGCTCCACCTCCAATTTTACCTCAATAACTAAACAAATAAGCAAGAAAATGAAGTCATTATAGAATGTCATTGCTACTATGATAGTCGCATATTTATGAGTTTATTCGGTGTTTAATTTATTTCATATACTTATTTTATTGTTATATAATTGAGTATTTAATTATGTTTATTGTTTTATAGGTTTTGTGGAGAAATAAAGAAAAAATAAAATAAAAGAGGGATTCCTAACTCAATATGGATTCAAGAAGGACTTTTGTGCAATTAGAGAGGCATATTCCCATGTGGACTCTAGGAGATCAATTAGGGGACATATATAAACCTATTTTAGGTTTTTGGAATGGGAAGATCAACATACTTGGAGAGAAAACTTGAGCTAGAGAAGAGAGCAGCCGCTAGGGGACCTGAAGACTTGCTTCAATCCATCGAAGTATTCTTCGACCCATCGAAACTGGATGAAAGTTCCAGTTCTTCATCTTTTCTTGATCTATAAAACTCTATGCCTTGTTTTGATTCGATTTTAATTATGACTTTTAGTAACTAAACCATTGTTAAGGGGTTGCTTGAAGCCCCGTACATGAAGTTTTTCTAATTCATACACTTTAATCTAGTTTTGCATATTCAAATCAATTGAGGTTTCTTTTTCTAAATGATTCACCGTATGAATTCTTGTATGTTTGCTTTGGTGCGTAACTTAGTATGCATGCTAGGATTCTATTGTCATGAGATAGGGGTGACTGAAGATAATTTCTTCCACCAGATTCTCTACAGTGATAACCGATTTTACCGTCGGGTGATTGAAACCCTAGGTCTAGCAGGACACGGCTATAGTGTACGTGTGAACCCTTATAGATTCTCAAACCTTTTCTAGAACTTAATACTTTCTTCTTTGTAAACCTTGGGGTCCATGACTATGAGTTCAATAGAGGGATAGATGTGAGGGAGGTCCATGACAAACTCACATAGGCATAAGGATTAGGTAATAGGATGTGTCGTGTCTATCGATCTTCCTGAGAACTTTCATTGATTGGATATGTGCATTAGATTAAGTATGTGTTAGATAAATGAAATGAAGGTGGTGGATTGCATTTCTCTTAACTCATTAATCATATAGTTTAAACCCTTTGCATTCATAATCATATTTACTTTCAGCATTAGCTGTAACTTAGCTGATTCAGTTCGGTAACCAAATAAACTCCAAAAACACTATAATTTTGTGTGGTAGTCCGCCACTATGTATAGTTTATTGTGTTAAAACTTTCGTGTCATTCGAGTCTGTTTGGCGTAGGTTCGTAGTGTCATTAATGTACTGTAGTCGAGTCTGTCAGCATTTTAGACTAGTGTTAGGATTTAGTTTTCACCCTTCGTGTTCGATAACCCCTATTTATCATACTACATTGATATATCTAAGCTGAAAATATGGTATCTTTGAGAAGTGATTTTCCACATCAACATACTACAATTACTACTTTGTTGGGAAAGGTCACCGCCGTTTGCGAAATGCCGCAATTTGTGATCATGGACGGTAACATGCATGGTCATTATCATCAGAGCCCTGTAAACTTTGGAGGTGCCATGTCTGCATCACCTACTCTCATTGTATTTATTGGTTTATTAATTGAACATAAATGATCAAAGATCATGTGTACATGTAACCATTCTCTTCATATATGACATGTTTTCATTGTCTTATGGTAAACTAGAATTCCTATATTTCATGTCATCATTACAAAAACAAAGGCACTTTCTCTAATTTACATCTAACTGACTGATACCTGGCAATGCTGAAACAAAGTTTTGATCCTATTGTAACATATGCTAAGTTACGATACTATGTATTTGAAGGAGCGACTTTTTCGGTATTGTTCTGATCATCAACAAGTACTGGAGTGACTGATGATGGTGCTAAACTTGGAGGTAGTGGATTTGTCCTCGGTTGACTGTATCTTCTAAGCACTCTATCTTTGTTGTTATTCCACCACTCTTCTGCTTGTTGCAAAATAAACCTCCACTTACTGCACATGTATCAGTTATAAGTATGAGAGTATTGTAAAAGAACATAGTTAAAATGAATAGGCTAGTGATTCTCACACTCCCCTTTTCTTTTTTTTCCTCATTTTCTTATTTATTTTTTATTTACCAAACTATCGTCGAATAAGGAAATTAAAAAGAGAAATAACGAGGATAGTTTGGTAAACAAAAAAGAATAATTGACAAAAAAATAAGAAAATAAGGAGGAGAGAGAAAATTGACGTGTTGGAATAATCAGAGAGAAAAAATGAGAGTGTGAAAATCACTTCTCAATGAATATAGTTCAATTCATCAGTATAATTTGTCTTGTAAAACCGGCTTACAAGAAAAGAAAAAGTAGCCATGTGTAAATACTACACATACTAAAAAGAAACTGTTGGGCAATGTGAGACTATGCAACAAGGGAACTAATGAAAATCTTGATATGAAATGTAGTTGAATTGATGATAATGATTATAGTAAAAACTCCTTGTTTGAATTGTTAAGTCTGGTTGTCCATAAAATCAAATAAAATTACCTGAATCTAACATGCCGGAAGACCTTAATACCATTTGGTAGTTGAAGCAGGGTTACATAAACACCTGGTTCAAATCGTTCGGTCACTTCTCTTTGTCCTTCGGTTCGCGTTGTTGATGATTCACCTGATCTTGAGCTCCTAGCTGAGCTCGTTGGAGGGTCAGCAGACTCTACTTGCCCCTCCACTCCGTTGACTTCCTTTCTAGAAGATTCAACTCCCAAGGAAGACTTATTAGCTGCACTTCGTTGGTTAAGATCTGAGATTGATCTTCCACTGTTTGTGTTTACAAACTGTTCAGCTTGAGCACGCAATGATTTGAAGCTATCATTGTCAGAAACCTCTGGTGGCAACTTTTCTGCCGATTCCTTCATCTGAACATTAAAGAAGGAATGGCAGGACACAAAACATCAGCATATACCCTTAACGGCAAAGATGACAAAAAATAGAGCACATGGTTTCAAATTTCCAGATCATTATTGATTTTTCCATGAGATTATTTATGCACAAAGAATTTCTTCATTGTGCTGCATGCCATCAATAATAAACAATATGTTTTATAAACAGAAACATCACTGTGCCTTCTGCCAGGAGCAATATATTATAATCAAGAATTTAGCAATACCAAGTAAATTTAGAACCTGATCTGTGATGGATTTGACAAGTTCCTTTGCAGCTCTGCACTTAGAAAATTGTTCTTCTGCTAATGAATCAGCTTCTTGAGCATTTTTATGAAGTTTCCATATCTCCACATCTTGAGCATCACACTTCTGCCTTAGATTTCTGACCTGAAGTGAACAGAGAAAATTAACAAAAATTTCTTTTTTGGTCTCATATTTCTATCTTTTAATTCAGTGTGTACTGTACAACCAAGAATGTAATTCACACGAGATGTAGAACGTACTTAATTTTGCAACTTTGCTACTTCTTGACTGAGACTGTCATTTGTTCTCTTAAGACTGTCAATGACACTCCTCGAAAATATGGAGTTGTAGACCTTGGAGGGCTTGGTCTCCTTGAGTATGGTGAACTCGATCTTGAATTTGCATTACTTGGCTGAGGCGTTGTTACTGGAATAACATGCTTCAAAGCATTTTGAACAGCACTCAACGAACTTGGAAATGCAATATCTTTTAGCTGTGAAAGGGGTGGAACTTGGGTAGCCCCAACCATTGAAGGAGATTCAGATCTTCCCCCGGGCTTCATTGACCTGATCGCAAGATTTTTAATTGGTTCTGTGATGGGAGGAAGCAGAATACGTGAAGATCTCACCTCTCCCCTATTTAGCAAGTCTTTGTTGTCAATTGAGCGGGTGATTGTTCCTCTTCTACTACCATTATTAGAATGACCAGCCTCAGCAGCTTTGAGCTTTGCATAACAAGAATCACATACACGATGTGGTTTTCCAGGAGTTGGAGCCAATGCAGCCCTCAGTGCCTTTTTCGAACTACATGCATGGCAATGCACTAGTCCACAATTGTAACAATTATGCCTCTTCCTAGTGAAACCAAAGGCCTGTCGACAGCCTGAGCAAACAGATTGATCAGCTCCTGTGACCCATTTATGGATGCATATACTTGACGTGAAATTCGAGCCACATGATATGCTCTTCACATGCCTATCTTTCAGAGCTTCAACCAAAGTTGGTGTTCTCCGATCTTCAGTATCCCCATGCCCTAGTCTTCCATTAGCACCTCTACCCCAGGTGAATACTTCACTTCTTGATGTGAGGATAGCAACATGGTACGCTCTGCACGCTATTTCTTCAACAAACTCACCTACTAATTTGTCCTGCACTAAGCAAGGTACTTTTCCATCAGAACTAGGATTTCCTAATTGACCATATGCAGTACCGCCCATAGTAAACACATGACCTGATGTGGTAAGGGCAACAGTCATTGTGTGTCCACAAGCTAGCTGGTTGAAATTATAGTCAATGAGTGAAGAGACACAATTAGGAAGAAGATAAGTATCCTCGCTTCCATGACCTAAACAATGTTTATCACCATCGCCCCAAGTGAACAATTTTCGGGATGTAACATTTACACCAGACTGACCCATAACCTCGAAAATAGCTGCAGTATGCCAAACTCCACATGCTACTATTATAGTCTTCACTCCACTCAATAACTGTACCTCCTTTGGGTATTTAACACTCTCAAGATCCCCATGTCCCAAAACGCCAAATTTTCCATCTCCGAATGTAAAGAGCTTGCCATTTGAAGTTGCCAAAGCTGAATGCCACGTGCCACACGTAACCGACATAACCTGTAGTCCTTTTAAAGGACCAGCAACCCTTTTAGGTATCCAGTGGCCAACATCAGTTCCATGACCAAGGAGTCCAGCATTATGTGTACCACCACCCCAAGTAAATAAATCACCAGACATTGTAACAGCACATGAATGATACTCACCACATGCAACAAATTCTACATTATGAACAGCCAGGATCTCAACAAGGCGAGGTTGACTAAGGTCTCTATCAATCCCATGACCAAGTCATCCACCAGATTCCTCTCCCCAGGTGAAAACTTCACCTTACCTCGTTACGAGAGAAATATGTCATACACCACAAGCATTTTGATGAACATCAAGGACAACATTCGACTCCAAGGGCTTTGGAATAAGAATACCAGTTTTTGAAGGCAATACATTTGCAGACCCATCAGGTAAATTACCATCCGACCAGATCTCTCCCCACACATAAACATCTCCTAGTTATTCTATGTCATCAGGTCCAGACCCTCCACTTGAACAGCTAGGAGTGCTTGAAACACTAACTCGAAAAGCATCTCCTACACTTGTTCTTAGTTGCATACTTGCACGTTCTGTACCCACATCTGAGCCTCCAAAACTCACTGATGAATCTCGAGAATCAACTGATCCCCTACCACGGTTTGAAGTGTCTAAGGTCGCTCCAAAGTTATGGCCATTGAATGATTCACTTCCTTCATGAAACTGAAATATTAACAAACTTGATTAGATCTTATAAATATTTATGCAGAAAAGCTCAGATATGACCAAGAATTTTGTCTAACATTCTTTTTGTGATACAAATAATAAAAACTTCTCATACTGCATGAGCTAGCTGGAAGACATTGATCTACTGATGCACTAATGACATAACCCACATCACCATGTACACTATTGCACCATCCGGTCTTACATTTTATATATTTACATCCTAAAATGTATTCTGATCCATAGTTTTGCATGGAATTTGATATCATTTTTATAAATAAAAAATATAAGTGACAGTATTTCCAAATATAAAACGTATCACAAGACAAATCAATGGTTTCAGTTCCAATTTGATGCAGCAAATTCCTTGACTGTCTACACTGCTCTAACTTTTGTAAACTAAATATTCTTTCACAATCTTCTTATCAATACACTTGCACAATTGTGTTCTATGAAATTAAAAATTAAAGAGTATTCATCAATCCATTTCTTTCAAAAAGAAAGCTTACGTCAGAAAAATCACTCTGACTACGCCTATTTCGCTGCTGCTGCCGTTGTCCTGGAGAAATTAGCGACTTAAGGCCAGCAATCCATACCTCTACCTCAGTTTTGTCCTTGCAGATCTATAATGATGATTAATGGATTTAAACTTCTCATCACACTGACAATAATACAAAAGCTTGAATTTAACACCACTTAATAATGCTTACCAGATCAAGTGACCGTTCACCTTTATTGTATAGAAGAGAAAAGGACAAGTAATCCTTTTCTGGCCGCAAGTATCTTCTAAACACAGCCTGTAGAAAAATTGATAAAATTATATATTTTGTGCCTACTAGATAATGTACATGAGTACATATAAACACAGGATTATTGTAACTTATAATATCAATTATCTATCAAAAGTTGAGTGTCTAACTCACTATTCTCTGTCCGGGGATAATGCGAGTGACCAAAGATAGTTTCAGATGTCGTTCCTCTCCATGTGATAACCAGATTAAAGTGGTTTCATCCTGTAAATAATACTAAAGTTTTAATCATTTGTGCAGTTGAGCCGTTGAGATATACATATAACAATTAAGCATGGAGATAAGTTCATGGATAAATGATCAAGTTAGGGTAGTAATCAGCTGCTCAAGTCAAAATATAAGCGTCAAAGCAACAAAATACATGAATGGGCAGAAGGTGTAACATTAAAAATTACATAAGTAGATAGTAACTCCAATATCCCTGCTGAATAGAAGATAACACTTACCGCAGATAGTCTGAATGGACGAAGCTTTGGTTTTCCCTTCCGGCTATACTTAATCAACTGGGTACCTTTTTTCAATTGAATGAGTGCCTTCATAAAGAAGGAAGAGATGAAACATTGACAAAAGTAAATGGATCAAAATCTGCAATAAAGACTAAAAAGTACGAAAACTATATTATTGTTGGTTTCCCTATCGCGACCAACACAAGAAAACAATGAGTTCAAGTAATGCAGGTAACTTCAAATGTGCAGGTGGCTACACTTGAACCTCTTTCTCGTTTATTACTTCCCTAGCATTAGTTCATATGAGCAAAGACTACATTCTATAGTTCAATTTGTCAATGATTTTATGATCATTTGATTGAATTCCTATATATATATATATGATGCACTTTTATCAAACACGTGCATTGAACAAAATAAAAGTAAAAATAACAAGGGGGATGGGAGACTTACTTGGTCATGATCACGCTCGTTTTTTCCGAAGAGAGAAAGATCTGCCATTCCATCTCAATCAAAAAGAAGAAGCAAGCTCAACCGACAACTGCTTCGGCGACTTCCCTTCACCAGTCTTCATAGATGCTGCTGCATATGCTTTCTTCTTTTTTGGCTCTCATCAAAATTTGCTACTCTAATTCTAATGAAACAATCACAGAAACCATCAACACTTCAAAGGTCCTTTAAAACCACAACCGACCACCTACACGGCCTTGTGCAGAGTGACAACAACCCTGATCAATAAGAAAGAGAGAAGATGGAGCAGATTGAGTTTTTGCAAATTGATCATGCGCAGATCAGAGAGAGAGAGAGAGAGAGAGAGAAAGACAAGAGGGAAAAATGAGAGGGCAGTAAGAAAAAGGGCTCTCACAGTTGAAGGAAGCAAGAATAGGAGTTCAGATATTGGCGCGACTCTTCCTCTTCCTCCACGTCCAACAACGAATTAAACTACTTTTCAAATATAATTATTAAAAATAATATTATCCCCAATGTGCCACGTGGTTAATATTGACTAATTTCAATTATCAAATGCGTTTTTTTTCCCGATGGAATTATAATACATTTCTTTATCCAAAACTCCAAAGTTGCCAAACGCATATTCTAAATAATGTAAATACTTGTGGCATTTCAAAACGATGTACATGGAGAAGTCTACTGAACGCCTCAACCTAGCTATATCCAATGTGCCACACCAAAACGTAGACAAACTTGATGTAAACACAAACCTAAAAATCAGTCATCTGCAACCCGAAGATCATAACCGCGTGCCAATTCCCTAGCATTTCCATCAGATATCACACCATCAACGATTTTATACTTCTTATGAGTTGCTTTGAGGGATTCTTCGTGCTGCTTATCAAGCTTCTCTTCATCCTGCAGTTGTCTATCGAGCACATATTCAGCTTCGGCTGCATGAATTTTAGCGAGCTCCTTCAGTTTCTTTGCCACCTCAAAATCAGGATCATTTGGCTCCAACCAACGGAACTGTATCGTTCTACCAGGCTTTGGAGGGCGATCATCAAACATCTCCATTTTAGCTTGACGTGCCCTCACAGGCCTCGGCATCCCTCCAATCATGAAAGGCCTCAGCGAAAAATCTGATACAATGGCACTGACTTGTGATGGGGTCTCCATCTCAATTAATGCACACTGTGGGATGTTCTTTGCTACCAAGTAGTTTGAAATAAATTGGACATTTTTCACAGTCCCAAACTGACCAAGAGCTCGTCTCAAAATTGATTCATTGACATGTGGTGAGAGGTTGTCAATGTAAACTGTTCGTTTGACTTTCTGCTCAAATTCAGCATATAGTGCTTCCGGAGCCTCCATATACAACAGCAAGCACAAATCTAGTAAGAAACAAAGTCTTGAAAGTCAGCCAAAATGTTGTAAATTTAGCAGTATTTCCAATTCAAGAAAACAATTCGGAGTAATTCAACATATAACCATCAAGCATGTCCATTTTTTTTTTCGCAAAGGGGTTTTGGACTTGAGCTTATAGACTATCTCGGAGGCTCAACCCCACAATAATAGCAGGACCCTCATCAAACCATCAAGCATATCCATTGCCCAAGTAAAAAAGCAATATAGCCTATCCATTAGAGCAAACACATGATGTTTTCCATGGTATATATCACTGAAGATATGTGGACCCCAAAAGCTCAACATATTACCTTTGCCACTATCAAGCTCTAGAAACTGACTACGAGCACTTAGCATTGGCTTAAACATTGTACTCCTCATTCATAGTGTTCATAAGAAACAAGATCTATCACAACAAACTGGACTTAAAAGAGCTCCTAACAAGAGACCCCAAACAAGGAAGAAAGTAACAGCTGATCAACAATCTGCAGCAGATCAAAGTAAATTGCAGAAAGAATACAGAAGACAGACAAACAAACTATTTATAAATTCTAATAGCTGAAGACATCAGAGCCTATAGCAAATCCTACAAACAAACTGTTCCACACAAGAAGTAAAATTCTTCCAAATTTCAAGAAATTGAATTGTTAGACTCCGAAGTGGCACATCTCCACACAAACAATCCCTTCTTTCTAACGAAACTGAACCTTTGACTCAGTCAGTTCATGCAAATGGCTGGAGTGAAGAATTCAATCAGTTCATACAAATGGCTGGAGTGACTGGTTCAATCATTTCATACAAACTACAGAGCTAAATGTCATTCAAAGTCCTATTCTTTTACACCCTTCAATAGATGAAAAATAATTATATTTGTCAAAAGTCTGCGGTGGTTTCAATCATAGCTCACCAGATCTAGATTGGTACAAGTTCTTACATATTATAAAGTAAATTATTACCAGAATCTCATCAGAGACTGAATCAATAGCATATCTGTATATAGCACTCTCGATCATGTGATTGGATTGCAATAGTTAATCCCAACTCTTCAGACAGGCAAATGTAAGGGTACATGCTATATGCAGCGGAATACTCGCATTTGAATGAACGAATCAACTAATAACCAGAAAACATGTCTATCATGTCAAGATGAAAGAAAGATCGAAATAGCTATACAACACCCAAAATTACACTATTAACAAATACTTTATTCAAATTACAAGTAAACCTCGTGACTATCAATGTAGGCACAGTGAGGGAAATTGATATCTAACAACATTGAAGGTGGTTTTCCTAGCAAATGTCAGCACCAGATGAAGCAAGCAAATAGACTACTTTATAAACTCTGCACCAAAATTGCTAATTTGTCGATCTGGTTGATTCTTTGGGCAGTTCAAAATTTATCACTTCTCTCTAATGATCTCCTTGTGAGAATTAAAAGGTTTTGGTTTTCTCTTTATTACAAGTATGTTGATCATCCACAAATCAAGTTACAAAAAAGCAAGATCCACCTACGCCCATCAAATTTTACACCTACAATATTTTGTGCAGGTATAAAAAGACAGGTATCTGAACAGTCCTAATAACAAAAATGATAGTATCTCCGGAAAACTAGCATACCACAGCCCTAGATCAAAATGACAGTATCTCCGGCAAACCAGCATACTATTTTTTCTACAACTGAGAAGTATATGCTTGTAAAACCATTTAACTTTATCCTACTTTAATCTATGAAATCAATAAAAACTTAATCAACGGAAAGACACGAGTGTTTAAACCAGTACAACCAACCCAAATTCCACCAGTATAATTGGTATTCAAAAATTTTCACCACCTTAACAAGTAACAAGTAACAACACCAGACATTTCAAAATATAAAACCGAAAGTCTTGTAACAAAATCTACATAAATCTACTGTGATTTCCATGAATATAATTCGAAACTCTGCAATAAACTTATCTCATGACATTTCTCCATTCGGACTTGCATCACTTAACAAATGAAAGGCACACTCAGCTACAGTAAATAAATCGCACATTGAAAACTTAGTAAGTACATTTACAGATTTACTTGAAAAAAACAAACAGAGAACTATCAGTCTAATGATTTTCGCATCACTCAAAATAGTACCAAACAGCAAAAAAGAATCATTTTTAATACACAAATATGAAAACCCATTAGAGAAAAACCCTAGAAATTGGGAGTAAGTGGGTAACTCACCTCAGTTCTGGGGCTAACAATCACTGTCGGTTCTTAGTTGCTCTGAAGACGAGACTGAAGCGAGAGAGCTCTCTTTCGAGATTTGGCGGTGACGCAAGTTAAAGCGATCACAACTGTATCTTGTTTTGGTATATATATCGATAGTGGATCGGATTTAGCCCAAACCCGGCCCATTTGGACTCCAAAAACTCAATTTCCACTCGTTTGGTGGGCCTGGTCAGTTTGGGACTGTTTTTCAGAGGCCTAAAAGTGCTTAATTGTCAATTTGTTATCATAGAAAACACTTCGGTGTCTATTTATTATCCTAAATTTTTTTTCTGTCAATTTATTACCTTAAAATTTATAAACTTGTCAATTTATTATTTTTTTTGTCTAATTACTTATTATTCATCAAATTATAAACATTTGAAAACACTTTGGTCTAAATTCTCTATCCTATTGATTTGAATGAAAAAAACATAAAAAACTAACAAAAAATTTAAACCTAGGATAGCAAATTGGCCAAGTATTTTGGCTAATTTGATGTATAGGTAGCAAATTGACTAATTTTCATAATTTAGGGTAGCAAATTGACAGGAAAAACTTCTAAGGATAACAAATTGGCACAATGATCATTTCTAGAATAACATATTGACAATTATATATTTTTGAAAGGATGTGAATAGTGTGTCTATTCACACCCTTCTAAATTGATATTTAGACCTCCTAATTTTTTTGTAACTTTGATAATTCTATTTTGCCCTTAATAAAAATAATTGAAGTTTTACATTTGAATTGAAAATTGATGGAGTTGATGTGGAAGGTGAGAGAATAGCAAAGACAATCCTTGGTTGAGAGACTCCCAGCGCTGAGAAAATTGTTGGAAACCGGGGGTATATATGTGGCTTATTAGACAAATTTATAGGTACAACATTCATAATGAGATTTTATTTTTCTCTAATATGTTGGAAACTCATTGGCGACCTACAACCTCTCCTAGATCCAAGAGTGGCTTGTTATGAGACTAAACCATATAGATGGAGCACTGATGTATGTAATGTCTGAATCGCATCGATCGAAGCATAGTAAAAGAGTAAGAGATTATCTCTTAGATTACTTTCTTCTCCCGGGAGATAAAGGTTGATGATAAGCAACCTAACTAAATATCAACACATTGGATTACTGGCTCTGATGGCTTATTAAAAATTGAACAGATTCAACAAAAGACTAGACTATATTGCCAAAGACTGTTTCCCCAAATCACTTTCAGCCCCGAAGCTAGCTTCTTCTAGGTTTATTTTTATTTTTATTTTTTATACATAAGCTTATTGTAGTTGCAAGAAGTAAAAGAGATATGTTAAAACTGAATAGGGGGAAAATTGGAAAATTTGTAGTAAAAAATGATCGGAGATTTAAATAGCATTTTATGAGGTATGAATAGACGCTCCCTGAAAAACACTTTGCTCGAAGAACCATTTGATAACTATTGTCGAAAATCACTTCGTTTCTAAAATTCAGTCATAACTTAGATCATGTTTGGTATTGTTTTTAGAATGTCTAAAAGTCCTTTTAAATTTATAAAAAAATATTATTAAAAAAAATTAAGAAAATGTTATTTGGTTAAGTTTTAGAAATACTTGAAAGTGATTTGAGTAGCACATAATAGGTGTTTCATGATTTAAAAAACTTTTGAAAATTTTCAAAACTGCTTCTAAAGCTCTAGGAAGCAGTTCAAACAAACCCATATTTTATTCTTCTGATTTTATTTATTTATTATTATCAACTATTTAATTTTATATTAAAAAGCAGGTGTTCTAATAGGTAAATTGTTGCTCTCTATCAATTGGGACTGTCACTTCCCAACAATGTCATGGAAAGTGGATCAAAGTGAATAGGTACATCGACAATATTCCAATTAGAACTTTCATTTATAGGAGAATGACCATTCACTAATATTCATGTCCATAGTATATCACTATTGTTCGTCTCTTCAATGGTACGATGTAGCTTTGTTAAGTCTGATACTTTTTTTTTTAAAGGTTAACAAGAGGCTTCTATTTCAATGAAATCAACTTACGGCCAGTACAACCTCTAGAGTATGAGGTATATGACCAAACCGGACCAAATTACAAGGGTAGAGTAAAGAAAATTTTGCTACGTTGTGTGCCCATCCATTAGCCTCTCAATAGACATGTGCGAAAGTATATCCATGCATCTTTGAAATCAGATTAATAATATCATCAATCACCCTTCCAAGCTCTAAGTGATCGTCCTTCACTTGGTTGACAACCTCGACTAGAACCAAACAGTTAGACTCCAATACTACATTCTATCAGCTTTAGTTGTAAGCAAACACACACGCCTCCCTAAATGCCAAAGCCTCAACTATTATTGGAGTAAATACATAAGATATATTGCATGCAATACCACCCCACACCTTCTCAAAAGAGTCACAAAGTAACAAGCTGACACCACCACAGGAAGAGCTGGCTTCAAATGCTCCATCAATATTGATCTTGAAGGGAGTCTAATTACAAAGAGCTCAAGGAACTTTGGTTCTCCTCTTTTTCTCATACACTAACCATAACGTAGCATAGTGTACCTTGATAGCAAAGTTGATTAGAAGAGGATCTTTAGTCTTCCTGGTCCACAACCTACTGTTCCTCTCCTTCCAGATGGTCCAAGAGATTAGTAATAAAAGAGTGAAGTCAACAGCTATTAGCCGAGTATTGCATATGAAAATCCATTCCCTCAATGCCATCTGCGCTATTAGAGGGAGTTTCCTACTTAAATCAGAAAACTGAGCAAAACCGGAGTTAGTGAAGGAACACCTGCGAGTTACATGCATCGCATCCTCATAAGTATTGCTACAGAGTAGGCAACCATTGACAATAGGGACTCTACGTTGAAGAAGGTTGGAGACCGTAGGCAGTACTCCTTTACACGCATGCCACATGTGCAATCTCATCTTCCTTGGAGCTGGGGCACGCCATAATACCTTCCATCTATCCTTTCCTATACTTAAACTATTGCTAGAGGCAACAAAATTGGAACCAACAACTAGCTCATACGCTGACTTCATGGTAAAGAAGCCTTTCTTATCATAATTCCAAATCTAGCTATCATCTCTAGCACGAGTGCTCAAACGAATACTTAGAATTACCTCAACATCCTCTAGGAAGAACCATTGATTTAGTAGAGACACATCCCATGTTCTTGTGTCCAAAATCAACTCTAATAACTTCGAACCGATTGGAGCTTGACACCGTAAAGGGTTTAAAGTATACGAACATGGTATCTAGGGGTCAACATGAATCTGGATTGAATTACCAGAACCAATCTGTCTTCTTAACCTCCCGTGCCGAACTGATAGCCCTCCAAGGAAATCAGAAGAAGGGTAATACCTTGTTCTATACAATCAAGCAAGAATAAAATTTAGTTATTTAAGGAGGTGCCATCCTTGTTTGGCTAGTAAAGCCAAATTATGTGCATGTAGGTGTCGGAAACCCATGCCACCTTCTTCCTTTGGCAAACACAATTTCTCCCAGGACAACCAATGAATTTTACGATTATCCGGTGAACTACCCCACCAGAAATGCACACACATTTGGTGAAGCGTATCACACAAGTATTGAGGGAGCAAAAAATAGTTCATTGAGTATGTAGGTAAAGATTGAGCCATCACTCTAATCAAGATATCTCTCCACCACTAAGCATCTTCCCTTGCCAATCCTTAAGTTTTTTACTCAATTTCTCTCAAATATAAGAAAAAGTTTCCACCCTATCTCTTCCCACATAGGTTGGAAGTCCTAGGTATTTCTCATGCTTCTGCTCAATTGTGACACTAAGAAAAGTTGCAAGACCTTATTTCAAATCCTCCAGTACCTTCTTACTAAACACTATACTACTCTTCTCATAGTTAATTTTTTGACCAGAGACTAGCTCATACTCCTTCAACACCTCTTTGATGTGGCTGCACTCCCCCAAAGAAGTCTTTCCGAAAAGTAATATGTCATCGTCAAAGAGAAGGTGACGGATGATGGGTTCTCCAGTACACACTGTAATCCCTTGAAGATCTCCATTCACCACTTTCCGATCTAGTAGAGTCGTAAAGACCTCAGTGCATAGGAAGAATAGATAGGGTGATAAAGGGTCACCTTGTCGAAGGCCCCTAAAGGGAAGGAGATAACCCTTAGGTTGACCATTCAACAAAAAAGAGTACTTGGTTGTAGATACACACTGCATGATAATATGTATCCATTTCTCCGCAAAACCAAGTCTGAGTAACACTACCTCTAGAAATTCTCATTCCATTCAATCATACACTTTGCTCATATCCAATTTCAAGGAGAAGACACATTTAGTGCTAGATTGGCAATAGTGAATAAAGTGAGATACCTCATTAGCTATCAATGCATTATCTCAGATTAGGCACCGCGGGATGAAAGCACTCTGAAAAGGAGACATCAAAGAATCGAGCACCTTCTTCAACCTATTAGCAATAGCTTTGGAACAAATTTTATATAACAAGTTACATAACGCAATAGGCTTCTTTTTATCCACTTTAGGGATCAAACAGATATGTGTAAAATTAAGCACTCCTAATAAATGACCTGTATGTAAGAAGTTTTGAGTTGCAGCAATAACATTTCGTTCAACCGTCTCCCAGAATTTTTGAAAGAAGAGTGGTGGCATACCATCTGGACCTAGGGCTTTTATAGGATGCATCTACCAAAGCGATGCTTTAATTTCCTCCGCCGAGTATGGAGCACACAACATAGAATTAACCTCCTCTGACACCTTCGGTTGGAGTAAATCAATAACATGTTGCCTTCTATTGAGATCAGTTGGGACTGAAGTAAACATCGATGTAAAGTACTCCTTGAATACCTTCTCCATTCCCTCCATGGATTCCTGGAACACACCACTATTATCAAATAGACAATGGAGTTGGTTCTTTCTACGCGTGTTCGAATCTTTTCTATAGAAATACTTGGTATTTTTCTCTCCATCTGTAAGCCAATGGAGCTTCGCTCGTTGATTCTTGTAAAGGTGCTCAGTAGTAAGCAATGAGTCTAACTTTTCATGCAAAACCACACTCTTTAATTATAAGTCCTTCATCATAGACAACTCCAATAACTCTGCCAGTCGGTTCCAGAGTTGATTGATTTCTCGATCCCTATTTTTGAATATGGTCTTCTACCAGGATGTGAAGGCTAAGCATGTCGATTTGATATTGTAAATGGTGCAATATGTAGGTGTGCCTGACATCTGCACTTCCTATCCTTCTTGGACAGTAGGTCAGCAGCCTTCATCCTCCGCCCAAAATCTTTCACATCAAAATCGGTGATGTTTCCTAGCTTGACTAGGAACAACCTGTTGAAGTGTATGCAATAAAATCAGTATATGATCCCCATGTATTGGGTGAAGGTGTTCAAGCTATGAGGCCTCAAAAACATCACTCCATGACGGAGTAACGATAACCTTATCCAAATTGGGACCGCACTAATCCTTGGTGTCAGGTATGTTCAGCTCCCACAAACCCTAAATCAAATAGGTCTGCATATCTCAATGCATCCTAAAAACTCTGCATCTGAGCCTCTCTTCTAGTAACTCCCTCTTGCTTAGAAGCATTCATCAATTCGTTGAGGTCCCTAATCAACACATAAGGCAGCGAACATTCATCGCTTAGTTCACGTATCAGATTGCGAGTTTGATGTCGTTCTGATGTGGTTGGATGTCCATAAAATCTAATGAAACTCTAGCATACACAATAATTATCAGTACTCCACACCTCTAGATCGATATGGTATGTTGATTTGTTGTGAAACTTCACTTACACACCCTCTCCCCAAAACATAATTAGGCCTTCTGAGTTCCCAACAGTGGAGACCGCTTCACAGTTGAGATCTCCAATCGGATTGAATTCATGTAACCCATATCATCAATCTTCATCTCACTAAGGAAGACGATCTTGGGTTGATTTTTCCGTTAGACACAAAGCAAAGCCTGCACATCAGCATCGTTGTTAAATTTGATGCTTAGTTGTTCGAAGAAAAATTAAGATGTCAAATGAAACAAGGATATCAATGTTGACCAAAATGAATAATAATTACACTCTTCTATACTCTGTATCTCTTGTAGATATCTTAATATCATCCATGAGTTAATATAGGTTTTAGCAAAGGAGATTGAGTGTTTGCATTGCAAAATTTATGGACAAGGATTCAGAGATGATATGTAGGCTGTTGAAACATTTGACTTCCAAACTACACTAGACTATACCATGAAAAATGACACTTTCCCTGTTGTTCCACCTCCAGTGGTGTATACTATTAGCTTTACCTCCAATTCTACCTCAATAACAGAACAAGTATGGAAGATGACATGCTAGACAATGAAGTCATTATGGAATGTCACTGCTACTATAGTTACTGTCTAGTTGGGGAAGATCACTGCCACTTGTGAAACGCCGTGATTTGTGATCATTGACGGTAACAGGCATGGTCATTATCATCAGCCGTCGCCCAAGAAGGAAATCTTTGGAGGCCCTGCCAAGTCTGCATCATCTACTCTTCTTATATTTATTGGTTTACTAATTGAGCATAAATGATCAAAGACCATGTGTACATGTACCCCATTCTCTTCATATATGACTTGTTTTCTGTGTTTCACGGTAAAGTAGAATTCTTATCTTTCATTTCATCACTATAAAAACAAAGGAATTTTTCCCTAATTTACACCTAACTAACTAATACATTGCAATGCTGAAATAATATTTTGATCCTACAGTCAGATATACTAAGTTACGATACTATGTATTTGAAGAATCAACTTCCTCAGTACTATTCTGATCATTAACAGGTTCTAGAGTGACTGATGATGGTGGTAAACTTGGAGGTAGTGGATTTATCCTCGGTTTACTGTATCTTCTAAGCACTATATCTTTGTTGTTATTCCACCACTCTTCCTCTTGTTGCGAACTAAACCTCTGTTTATTGCACATGTATAAGTTATAACTCACATAAGTATGTGAGCATCGTAAAAGAGGATAGTTAAAATGAATATGGTTGAATTCATCTGTATAATTTGTCTTACAAAACCAACTTACAAGAAAAAGGTAGCCGCCAATGTAATTATACTACACATACTAAAATGAACCTGGGCAATGTGAGACTATACAACAACGGAACTAATGAATAACTTGATATGAAATGTATTTGAATAGATGATGATAGTAAACAAATATCTTGCTTGAATTGTTAAGTGTGTTTGTGCATGTATCAACAAATAAAGTCAAATAAAAATACCTGAATCTAACATGCCCGAAGACCTTAATACAATTTGGTAGTTGCAGGAGAGTTACATAAACACCTGGTTCAAATTGTTCAATCACTTCTCTTTGTCCTTCGGTTCATGTTGTTGATGATTCATCTGATCTTGAGCTGCTAGCAGCGCTCGTTGGAAGGTCAGTAGAATCTACTTGGCCCTCCACTCCACTCCTTTGACTTTCTTTTCTAGAAGACTTAACTACCAAAGAAGACTTATTAGTTGAAAAACGATGGTTAAGATTTGAGATTGATCTTGTGCTGTTTGTGTTTACAAAATCTTCAGCGCCTCTCGGTTGACAGAAAAGTATAAATATAATATCAGGTATACGTGATCCATAAATGTCAAGATATAATTATATCTTGACATTTATGATATATGAAAAACTTATACTAGAAAATGCACGGATGATATGCTATATGGAATAGGTAATGAAGGTATGATATAGGAAAAACTCTGGTTACATCTATTGAATAATTTTATAATGTACAATACACTCCATGTTCTCCATTCTTTTCAAAGTCCAAATATACCGAGTAATCTCTCTAAAGCACAACCAATTTTTACACTATAACTTCTCCGAAGAATTCAGATGTACAAAAAAGAAACATTCTAATGGTGATGCAATATTACTAACATCAAATTTTGAAATTCTAATGGCGATACATCACCCAACTTTTTATTGTACGTGGCGCAATATTTATGCCCTGATGGCATATAGAGTATGCGTCAAGTCTGTTTCTTAAAAGCGTTACTTCCATCATGTAGATAGTTATCCTCGGTATTTTTTTCGTGTCTTGCTGCTCACTAGAGAACCTCACATTGGAAAGATATTTTTGAGACTTTCCATCTCAAAATCCCATCAACTTCCTTGAAGACCCTTTAAAATATTTGCAGAAACTTGTCTCATTAACACTGATGGTGATCAAAACAGAATCTCTATGTATGCACCTAATCTTCAAAATTTTTTGTCAATTTTCGTAATGGGTACGTCCCGAATTTTTGCTTCATGACACCATGTTTCTTGAAGAAAGTGAGTATTTGCATCTCTGCGATCGATGATGATGGAACAAATGAGGGAGAAGCAATCAAGTTCTTAACCTCTTTTAAGAGGGATATGTATTTATTCTAAAGCCATTTGTGGACTCTATGCCACGATGCTTTAGATTGTTGAAGCGGTCGAAGATTCGTCTCCTCATTATCACGTATTTGGACGATATGATGGATTTGCTGAAATGTATATCCAAATTGGAACATATTGATTTATATTTTTACCATGATGGTAATTGGAACAACATATCTTACATGTTCAAGCCTCCACAGATGGTGCATTTTTGTATCCAATTGCATTTGAAGACGTTCAGGATATGGAATTTCATGGCAAGCGCCACAGAATTGGAAATCATGGCAAGCGCCACAGAATTGGAAATCATGATGTATTTGGGGAAAATGCTCGCTGCCTCGAGAAGTTCAATATATATACTAAGTTGGACGTAGCAAAAAATAGAAAGTGAATTGCATGAAAAGTGTTTGGCAATTCAGGAGTTGTCAAATAACTTGAGCATTGATATCTGACCGGGGAACTGTCATCATGATTTTTAATTCATCATCAAGTTTTAATTCTCAGGTCTGAGACACCTTTCTCTATGGAAGATGTGCATCTATATTTATTTTCCGTTGGCTTCATTAGTATTGTAAAGTTTCTGTGCATTGTAATCATCAATTTTTAATCTCAGTTCTGAGACGCCTTTTTGTGCGAAAGATGTGCATCTATATATTTTTTTTCTTGGCCTTTATCAATATTATAATGTTTTTGTGCACTGCAATCACATTTATATCAAAATTGAAATTCCTATCAAAAAAAAACATCAACAAGAAAATCCAACATTTACTATTAGACTACTTTATAAGTTACGTTGTCAATGAAAAATGGTATAACTTTGAGAAAGCAAAACAGTTATACCTCTTCATCGATTAGCACAAATAACATTAATGACAGAATTTTAGACATTGTCAACTTATTATTTCTCACACTCAAAAAAGACGGTGGTGTGTCCATTTCGAAGTAATATCTAGTTTTTTCTTTGGGAAAGACACTCTTGAGGGAGGCAGAGATGGATACTGCTTCAGTTCTGATTTACGCATTTTATGCTCGATTTTTATTATTTTTCTTTCTATATTTAGCGAATGTTATAAGTTTAGTAATATGTTATCTAACTTGGTTGAGATTGTACTAACCAAAAGAGACGAAGTAAAGAGGGTAAATCGGAGCAAAAACGCATAAGATATAAAGATTGGCCTAGGAGGTGTCCAAGTGTGTAAGATTCTGCAAGAAGGTCCAAGAACCATAAAGTTTCGACCTTATAAAAGAAGGTTCAAGAACGTGACTAGGATTGGATTGGAGAGCAAAGAAAGTAGAATCATAAGTGAAGAAGGAAACAAAAAGAATCCGAATGTGCAAGACAACAGACTTCCACGCACCATTGTGAACAACTCAGAATGAATCAGGACTTGATTAAGGTATCTAGAAGTCTAGTTTTCAGTGACGTGTTAATTATTAAAATCAGAGTCTTAGAGCGATGAAAAATATTATTTTCGTACGGAAGGGTTAATCTGCCTGCGTAGAAGTAGTTGTCTCCTAAGTGGAGTTGAATTAGGATATCGTTATGCCTATATAAGGGAGAACTCAGCCAAAGAATCAAATCATCTCTCATTCTATAAACCAAAAGGTCCACCGATCCTCTCCCTTACATACAAACCGAAATTCCTCCTTGACAAGCCGAAGTGCCCCATCTTGCCATCATCAACCTTCCATCCGCAATGTGTTTAGCTCGAATTGGTTTCTTCGCTTGTGTGAAAACCCATAAATAGCTTCTTCACTTGGTGTTTGCAGTGCAATTCACAAAAAAAAAAAAAGTATAGCATGGCTTCTTTACTCCGTACTTCCGTTTTGTATTTGATTTATTTATATTGTATGATAAGAACAAGTTTAGGTTTATGCTATGTATTTCTAATTACTTATGATTTTCTTTCATGTGTTTATAGTATAAATTTGGATGCATGTGCTTGTTTATATTCATAATGCTTCGAAATTTTGTGATTGCATACTCTAATTGGTTTCTCTTCTTTCGCATATTTCGATAAACTAGCCAAATGTAAAATCATATTAAGATGTGTCTCGAACCGGTTGCATTCTTATTTGATTCAACCATGTGTGTGCATCTCGATTTAGCTATGAATTTTGTAGATGTCTATGTTATTAGAATATGAAAAATATTAAGGTAGAAAAATGAGATGATCACTTGTAAATATTAGTTATGTTTTATGTTTGTAATGTGGTTTAGGCATTCTAAGGTTCTTAATTGTATTGCTTGTTTATGACTCGATGCATATAGAGTTCTAGAATTTTTCAATCATGTTACACGTTTTATATACTTAGGATATTAGATTCAAACTCTCAACCCTCATTCTATACTTTAAACGCTATCCATGCATTAGTACCCTCAATCCCCAGTTAGAACAATCCCTACTATCAATGCTACATCTACAAAGAAGAGTTTTAAATTGCATACGTTGTAATTGAGTGTTAAATGTTTAATTTCATGCTTAGTTTTAGCATATCAAATTCTGTGGATTCCTCTATGTTGAGTTCGTCTACCTCTTACTTGTTATCTCAGCAAGACTCACATATTCTTTTAGAACTCGTCTGTCATTGACAAGATCTTGTAACAACAAATTTTATCATATCATGAGTCCCATATACCCCCAAAGCCCCAATTATTCCAAAAAAATAAAATAAAGCGGTTCATAGTATAGCATACTAAAAACCCCCACCAATTCTTAGGTAAAAAATTGTAGGTAGCTAGTAATAATCAAGTTTATATACATAATGAAGAGTTGTTTTTTTTTCTATACCAAAGAACATAATCCCATGCCTCCACAGATTTTTTTTTTTTACAACGTTAAGGACTAGGAAGCTAGTCTCCAACATAAGGAATAAGACATATAACTGAAGAATAATAATGAGACAAGGATGGATATGAGAAGATGTATTTGATTGAGTGCATTCTGTGTTACAAGGTTGAGCTTTATGCAACAATATATTCTATGTCAATCTAATGTAAGAAATAATGAGATAGCATAAAAGGTGGACCATAGTAATTACAATAAATCACAGATTGATCGGTATAATGATTGTAGCAATCAATCTTTTTGATATGCAGAAGGAATCTTGTGATCACACTTTGATTAGGAGAGTGATTGTAGTGAGCAAAATATGTAGCAGATTAAGGTCTGCTATCATGCCCCCGTAAGCTGAGAGGCCGAGCATGGACCAGAAGCTTGGACACAAGAAACTGGAAACATTGAGAAGATAACCCCTTTGTGAATATATTAGCTATTTTGTCATCAGATGAGACATAAGAAATAACAAGTTCTTGACTAACAACTTTATCTCTCACCTAATGATAATCAACTTCTATGTGCTTTGTTCGGGAATGAAAGACAGGGTTGGAAGCCAAAAAAATTGAACTAATACTGTCGCACCATATTTTGGGACAAGAGAGATAGATGTTGAGATTACAAAACAAGGAATGAAGCCATGATAACTCTACGACAGTGTAAGGAAGTTGGCGATACTTAGCTTCAACACTAGATCTGGAAACTATTTTGTGCTTCTTTGAACTCCAAGAAATTAAGTTTGCACCAAGATAAACATAAAAGCCACCAGTTAAATGTCCATCATTTAGATCACTAGCATAATCAGAATCAAAGTAAGTAGTTAATTTAAGAGAAGCAGGCCAATAAACTAACCCATGATCAACTGTTTGCTTGAGATATCGAAGTATTCTTTTTATAGCCATCCAATGCACATCAGTAGGTGAATGCATAAACTGGCCGACTTGATTTACAACATAACAAATATCTGAACGGGTAAGAGTGAGATATTGTAAAATACCAACAATACTTCGATATTCATAGGGATATGCTAACTTGACTCCATCAAGTAAGCTAAGCTTTTTCTCACAGTTAACATGAGTAGTATAAGGATTGGCGTCATGAAGCTAGGTCTTTTTCAATAAATCCACAATGTACTTATGTTTTGTCAAATGTAGATTAGCACTATCATAAACAGCCTCAATGCCAAGAAAGTAATGAATATAACCCAACTCTTTCATGGAAACAAAGGATCGAGATTATGAATGAGCTTAGAGGTGTAAGAAGAGTTGTTACCCATCACAAGGATGCCATACACAGAGATAAGAAGAATGAGGTAAATGTCGTGATCATTAAAAGTAAACACGGAGTAATCAACTCGAGATTCCTTGAAGCTAAGTTCCTCTAAGTAGTCTGAAAAATATTGAAACCAAGCTCGGGGAGCTTGATTCAGACCATAAAGAGATTGATTTAGCTGATAGACATGCTTCAGAAATTGAGGATTAACAAAAGCAGTGGATTGCTTCATATAAACCTTTTCTATAAGAAGCAAAAGGACTAGACAACTTGGATATTGGTGAAAAAGACCTCAAAGGGCCGGATAAAGCCCATTTTCACTCTTCTTGTGGTAAAGCGTCTTCCCCGTCCTCAAATACTTTATACGAAAATAATTAGGATAGAAGATAAAATAACGACAATTGTCATTGGTAAATGTTTAGTCTAATATAAGATTGGAAAAGACAGAAGGACAATGAAGAATATCACTCAAATGAAAAGTGAAGGAGGAAGAATTAAGATTAGATGAGCCGACATTTTTAATAGGTAAACCATTATCAAGAATAATAACACCAAGTTTATCAATACTAGTGTATACGGTAGGAGAAGATATGTTACCTATATTTGGTGTCACATTGGAATTTACTCCAGTATCAGTTAGTCAAGTCTCAAAAGAAGAATTATGAGCAACCATGGCGGTAAGTCGGACAGAGGTAACTCGCCCTCCATAAGAGAGACTGAGGCGATTGAAATAATCAATAGCAAAATGACCGACACGGTTACAAATTTGACATTGACTACGGCCATTATTGAAGAAGGAACCACCATTGGGAGTACTTGAAGTAGAACTTGGAGCTGAACCTAAGATAGAGGAACCACGAGATCCAAAGGACGAGTTCCTCGAGAAGTCCCATGGCCACGAGTGCTTGCATTAGAACCACTATGAGAAGATGAGCCACGGTGAGGACTTCCACGACCATAGGTGAAGGGACCACGACCGTGACCATGAGAGCGATTAGCATGGAGCGCCTTCATCGGCTGAAGGGAGAGAAAATTCGAAGCCTCGACGTTCAACACTAAGAAGAAGAGCCTCATAGGAGATGGGGGTGTCTCGGGCTTGAGCAGAGCTGATTGTTGTTTCATAGAAAGGGCCAACATTACTCATGATTATGTTGACAGTGAAGTTTAGTTTATCCAATAATCAACATTGGACAATGTACCTCTAGTGGTATGAAGAAGCTCGACATGAAGTTGAAGAACACAATTCTGAGATTGAGATGCAAATTTGGTTGCCAAGGAGGTCCACGTAGCATGAGAAAAGGTGGATCGAGCAACAGATAAGAGTACCTTGGGAGTAAGGGAACCCTTGATCCAACTCAAGACCATTTGATCTTGTAACAACCATGGTTTGAATTCCGGATTGACTATATCAGTGAGTTTGCCATCTTTGTCAGTGAGAAGGCAATGAGGACATTTATTGGTGACATCAACAAACCCCCAAAGATTATGACTTTTCAAAATTGGGGTGAGTTGAGCAAGCCATAAGGGATAATTGATACGATCCAATTTGATGGTGAGGAAGTTGGAGACAGAAGGAGAATTTTCTGTGGTAGAGGAAGAGGCCATTTAGGATTGGAGGAGAGGGGAAAAATCAGTGTTTGAACCTTAGGCTCATGATACCATGGAGAATAGTAATGAGACAGGGATGAATATGAGAAGATGTATTTGATTGAGTGCATTCTGTGTTACAAGGTTGAGCATCATACAACAATTATATGTCAGTGTAAGGTAAGAACTAATGAGATAGCATAAAAGGTGGATCATAGCAATTTTAATAAATCACAGATTGATCAATATAGTGATTGTAGCAATCAGTCTTTGATATGTAGAAAGAATCTTCTTGTGATCACACTTTGATTAGGAGAGTGATTGTAGTGAGCAGATTATGCAGTAGGTTAAGGTCTGGTATCACTAACGCCATTTCCCAATTTACGACACTGAAATCATAATAAGACACTCTGTCACATTGTCTGTATCACGACTATCATCCATCCAACCAAAGAATGAACAGTCTCTTGTCGCTTTTGCTCGAAGAATCACTTGATAATGCTGTTGGAAATCACTTCCAAATGTTTGATTTTATTTATTTATTACTTTTAACTATTTAATTTAATTTAATTGATTTCTACGTCAATTAAGGAGAGTGGGAGATATGAGGTCCTAGAGGCTTCTAATAGGTAAATTGTTGCTCTCTATCTGTTGGAACTGTCATCTCCCAACAATGTCAACGAAAGTCCTGACCAAATCAAAGTGAATAGGTGAAATTTCTAATAAAAACTGTCATTTATAGGAGATTGAGCATTCACTAATATTCATGTCCAAGATATATCACTGCTGTTCACATCTTCAATGGTAGGATGTAGCTTTGTTATTTCTGATGCTTAGTCGTTTGTTGAGAAATCAAAATGTAAGGTGAAACAAGGAATATCAATATCATTGATTTTTCATCTGTAACCCCACAACCATATCAATTACACTCTTTCATGGTACTATTTTCAGAAAATGGTAGGATCTCTGTATCTCTTGTAAATGTCTTCGATATCAACCACGAGTTCTGGTGGCAAGGACCTCTCAGTTGACAGAAAAGCATCAATATCTTCCTTCAGCTGCTCGACAGAAGTTGCACCGATGATAGAACTGGTCACAAATGGACGATCCCGTGTAAATCCAAGTGCAAGCTGAACTGGTGATATCCCGTGTTTCTTGGCTGCCTCAATATACTTTAATGTTGCTTCCTGATTACAGAAATGAGCAATCAACATGCAGAGCTCAGCTATTAGGCGTAGAATTAAACTTTGAGGTCTAAGCCCACTTTATGTTAAAATGAAAAACGTGCAGTTTGTGTTATCTGGTCATCAGAGATATTATCATACCCTGGAAATAGATTTGTTAAATCTTTCCATGTAGCCTGGGAAGAGGTTAAATCTCCCTTTTCTGGCAGCTTCAGAGTTGCTATCCATGTATTTTCCAGTTAGAGCTCCACCAGCAAGCGGAGAATTAGCTAGCAAGCCAATGTTGTGATTTTGTGGGAGGCATACTTCAACAAGATCGACTGCAAGAAAAAAAAATAAGCGATACACTAAAAACTCACTCCTTGAAGTTGAGAGACCAGCATCACAAAAATTGGGAGGAAACATAAGCACAGCATCATAACCATCCCTCTCAACACACACACACACACTACATCAGGTTCAGTATGATTTTATCTACACCCAGCAAAGATTTAAAACATAAACCAGACAAAAGATGACAAAGTTTGCCGAAACTTCAGGCCAGTGTACAAAAATGGTGAGTAACATTCTTCATACCGATGCATTATACATTCATGACAATGTCCATCCTTAGAGAAATGAAAAGCTGAGGTAGTAGGTGAACTTATTCATAATCAATAGCTGATACCTCACATATCAAGGCTCTGAAACCCATTGCAGATTATACATAGCGGGATTGCCAAATTAAAATCGGTATATCAGAGGACATGATACAGCCCAACCACATTATAGTGTGATATAATAGAGGATTTATATCAACCAGATATTCCTTAGCAATAATTTCATCATACAATATAAGAATGTTTAGTTGCAAAAGTAGAATCTCATATACTAGGATACCAAACTCGGATGAAGGCTGTTTCAAGTTCAAAGAGACCTCTCAGCTGATATTAAGAATGATATTTATTAATTCTTTAATTAACATAAAGAAAGGGGAATATTTTGAACTATTACCTGCAGAATTAGAAGTTTAGAACACAACATACCTTCAAAATGAGTTCTAACTAGCAGACTATAGCTGTTTTGGATGCTGACAATCTTCGGTAGTCCTTCCACTTTAGCAGTATGTACAAACTCCATCACTCCATATGATGTCTCATTGGAAACACCAATATAGCGAATCTAGGAAACATGTGACACTCCATTTAGTTAGCAGCAATGGCTATTCGTTCAAAATTTACAGTTTCAAGGTTTCAGCATTTTTTGCCTTCTCATAAACCACAATAATTTCAATGTAAAAACTTACCTTAAACAGAAGGTCTATAGCACTATGATAAAAGCTTATTTTCGATTTAACATTACAATAGGTCATGAAACGAATTTCTAAATTACTTTCACCTCTGGTGGATAGTAGTTTACAGTTATGCCTGAAAGTAAACGCTTTCAAATCAGTTTTCATTGTTCGTAGCTATTACCTTTCCTTCATCAATAAGTTCTTGAAAAGGCTTCAGTTGCTCCACAAATGCCACACTTGGCCTCCATTTTGCAGGATCATAACTATACTCACCAAATAGTGGCACAAAGCGATCTGGCCTAAACAAAACAGGATTAAATATTTTTGGAAAACGACAGCTTAAACAAGTAGTGTCTAGTTCATCCTTGGAATGTAAAAAGCCAGCATCTTTTGTGTCCTTCTTCAACCTATATTTTCTTGCATCTCGGTCAACTGATTTTAGAACTTATCTAATCTAGAAGCTCCAATGTAATAAATCAAATCATTTGTCAGCTTAATTCTTGTGTGGTAGAAAAGCAGAGATCTCCAATTCATGCACATAAATACTACACAGACCATCCCTAATTCCAAACTGTTCACCCAGTCCAAATCTTAATTGGACAGATTTCGTCACACTCCACATTAAGTTTCAGATTATAAACATGCAAGCAGAAACCAAGTAAGATATTACACCTTACCAATGAATCTGCAATAGATCAATGTAGTCTGTGCCAAGTCTCTTGAGGCTTTTCTCTACACTTTCTTTAATGTTTGCAGCATCCACTCTAGTAACCTCTGCATTATCAGGCAGATAACTTGCCCTCCCTGAATACCCACATACTTTTGTTGCCACAATAATCTACATATATCAAAAATCCAGTGACACTCATCAAAAAGTCCGAACAATGATTTGCGTTAATACCAATGAAGCCCATTATTCTTAATTTACTTCTCACGGTGCTGAGACTTGAGCCAGCTGGAAATATAAATGTCCGTCCTCCCCTGCGTTTCCTTCTTCATCGGAATTGGGTACTACAACAAACAATAGTTAGAGTGTGGCCCAACAAATCCTACCAATTAACGAAAAAGAAAGGAAACAAAGAGAGACTTATCGCTTCGGCTGTTTCTAAAATGTTGATCCCATTTTCGAAAGCGTAGCTGAGCATTTCGTGTGATTCTTTCTCGGTGTTTTGCTGGCCGAGGGTGATTTCGCTGACGTGGAGGTCGGAGTCGCCGAGCTTTCTGTACTGCAACTCGGTCTTAATGAGAAATGCGGTGCTGCACGAAGCCATGGCGGTTGGGTTTATCGGAAAGTGTAAACCGTCGTTAACCCAAAGCGCAGAGAGTGCGAGTGTCACTCCTGTGCCGACTCGTAAATGGATTCTGTGGAGGGAAAGGTAGTAAGTCTCTCGGGTCGTGGGCCTATGGAAATGTACTCACTATTGGCCCAAATAATAAAATGAAAAGTTCATAGGTTCCAAGTAATTCATATAGATCAGGAAAACTTGTAGCCATCGTTCTCCATTCTCAACAATTTCAAATCCTCAATAAGACTAGATGCTGTATCGAATTCTAGTTTCATCCAACGTGATATTGCGTGAAATTTCTTATAGGAATCTCAATTATGTACTATACATGGAAGGTGTACAGAGGCGGACAATAGAAGAAGAAACGATATAAATTTGAAGTAAATATTCTTGACCATAAAAAAAAAAACTACTACATACAATACAATACGAACTCATTACATGCATTTCTTGGCTTCTTGGATGATTTTGTAAGTTTTTATGTCGTTTTTTTAAAATAATTATTAGTTATCACATTTATTCTCTTGTCTTGTCGTGAATCGAACTCAAGACTTAATATATAGCCAACAAGTATGCATAATTGGATGAGTACATAGTTGTTGTGTGAAGCATTAGGGCGTCTTCGAATTCTATCATTGGCGAATCCAGAAAAATAATTGAGGTTGAGCAAAACTAACTAACATTCGTATATATAATTATTACATGCATGAAGAATATGACATCTCTTTATCTGTAATCGTTCAGTTTGAAATTAGAGAATATTATAAGAAGAACGACAAAAATTAAGACTATAATAGTTATATATAGTTGGGTGAAATTTAAAGAATACTGATATATGATTTTTCAGATTATTTAAGTTTTCATAATCATACCACCTGGTTGTTTGATACCGAGTAGGGCATGTGCAACATGTATTGATCACTGAGGAGTTCTTAATATTCTATTCATAATTAGCCATGATCTCTAGATTCTTTAAACTTAGCAATTAGTCAAAAACAGTAGTAGATAAGCCTAACGGAGACAGAAGCCGATTCAAACCATAATCAAATATAAATGAGGGAGGGACTTTAGAAACTAGTGGTGAGGCTAGGGTAAGTTAATTGAGACGAATACATCAACAGATGATGTAACTGTATTTTATCATTGACTATTCAGCTTTATTTCTTTTTGTATTATTTTCATGGTCCTAAAACGACATCGTGCTCGTGATAACCTTTTAAATAAAACTACGTCGTTTTATAGGTCGGAAAACAACTCAGTTTGTCTTCCTTGCTAGTTTATGACATTTTCGACCTGCTTCTACCATTTTTGCCTACCTTAGCCATCCCATCTCAAATAAGCTAAAGTTAAGTTCAGAATTCCAGCGCCTATACCTAGATACGCCAATGAATTCTTATGTTAGCCAGCTCCACTGACTTGGAAAACAAATTAGCTAGAGGGAAGATGACCATTCCTTTATTTTAAAAAAGTGGCCATCAACTTCTTCTTTTTTGTTTTTGAAAGGGGCACGCAAATTAGCTTTTTATTCTTCAAAGGTAAGAGAACAGAAAAGCAAATGCCTTGCGCTCCATATATACAAGTTGCCCAACACACATGTATCTGATTCACCTTAAAGAGAGTATAGGACGCCAGCCAATTTGACCTAGTTTGAAATTAGTTGCTTATAAATTAAGTTTAGATGGCTGCACTATTGGTGTAAGCATTATATTCTTAAGAAAAGGAAAGAAAAAATAGTTGGTTAAGGTACATGCAGCTGAGAGAAGGAAAGCTAGCCTGGCTTATAATTTTGTAGAAAAATTTGAAAGCACATAATTCCTTGAGTCCCGCCAAAAGAACAAACACAAGGCGACATACTGAAAACCCACCATTCAACCCAAAACAATTCAAATACAGATCGATTGAGCTTTAGAGTAAATTATAATTACCTTGATTTTGGTCTCCCACCAAACTTAGGACCCAAGAAACTGCTCCAATCTGGGGCCTAAGCTTGCCGAAAGTGAAATACTTCTTTGTCTAAGCAAACATACAACTCATGATGGAACTTTTTTATATGGCTGCATGGCCATTCCAATTCAAAAGCTGAACCTTTCTTAATTGGCTGGCTGGCGTGCGTATGCAAACAATGACATTCCACAAAATTTTAACACATGAAACCAAGAACATTTAGCAAATCAGAACACAGAATAGCTAAGGAAACCAAAGCTTCTTCCATAAGAGCCATCATACCTTCGTTACAACCAAACCCTAGCTAGCTTGTCCAGAACTCTGTTACATCTATCATCTCCCAAAAGAAACCTATGATTTCATCAGGACCAAACTCTTCGTTGCCTCGCCGGATGCTGACCAGGAAGCTCGAACGTGCTAAGAAGGCGTTGAAGAGCTTCACCAACAAAGTACAGTCGAAACTGCACAAGCTCAACATCCCCAGAACAATAAAAAGTACCACCAAACGCCTCCTCGACTCGCGTTATATCCGCTTCCTCGTCCCATCTAAACTTCGCGCCCTCACGAAAAGTTCCTCTACATTTTCCCGGAACCAATATTACACCCACCACTACCAACCACACAGCAAGTTTCTTCACAAGAACGCTGCAACCATACACATAGACGAGCTCTTCGCACGGTCTTCTTCACGCTATGCGCAGACCAAGAACCGAGAGTTAGATACGCAAGCTGAAACTAGCAGAGGAAAGCAAGGGCTTGATGAAGGAAATGTTTCGACGAAAAATAACAGCAAGAGTATTTATAGCGTTGAAGATGCATGGCAGGCGGTGGTTGCTGCTTCGCCGCAGCTGCGGGTGGTGGACGAAAGGGCGGAGGAGTTCATTTACAAGGTTAGGCAAGACATGAAGCTTCAGAAGGAGAGGTCCATCCTTGAATTTCAGGAGATGCTGGCTCGCGGTGCGTAGCTAGACTCTGTGTGAGTTCACTATATTGCTTTCAGATTTTCAAACTTTTTTCCTTTCTAGTTCAAATCATAACGTACATGAAAGGGATCGATACAATTAAGATTTTTTGTTTGTTTTTTTGTTTTCGACTATACAATTAAGAAGATTGAGTGTTTGGCATGGGAGATTTAGCAGAAATGTAAGGTGTGTATTGGCTGGTATTATATCGTTGAATCAAATCGGCCGGGCAGTTTCATTTTGAATTGTCACGTACGCTATATGCTAAATTTGCATGTCATAATTAACATTAATCTCGTTATACATTAATTCGTAGTCCAAAAACAAGATCGATCGAGCAAGCTTAGGGATACATGCATGATGGATAGTTAGAAGGACTAAAAGATAAATGAAAAAGTCATCAGCATGGTGTGAATTTTCGCTGATGTATCAATATAATGTCTGAACTATAAAAACCATCAAAGTGATGTCCAAACTCTCAAAATTATATTTTCGTGATGCCTAAAGTCATTTTTCGACACAATACTGTCTATAACGATGATGTGGCATTTTTTTTCAAAAAGACTTTAATACCCTTAAATTTTTATTTTTAAAAAACTTTTTTTTTATATATTTTTTTTCCTTTGATAGTTTGAGGGTTTGGGCATCACTTTGATAATTTTTAAAGTTTGGGCATCATATTGATGACTCGGCGAAAGTTCAGACCTTGGGAGTGATTTTTTTCCTAGGAATTTCTCTCCATCTTGATCGCACTCGTCGTTGAGTTCGCTGAAGACGAACGACCCAAAAGGTTATCGATTAACTAACCTCATTACCCCGTAAAGAATATCACAATCTCGAACTACGTAATTTTTGAAATCCCAACAAATTTATAAACTAATCGTATTATTATTCCGATAAAGTCTAAGTCTTAATCAAACTAAGTCCAATTGATTTGAGAACCTCTTCAATGAAATTCATACATAATTACGAATAAAACGACATTAAATATCTACCAAAACACATCAGCCGGATGCACCGCCGGAAAGCACCGTCCGCGCTGCCGCTCCAAATTAATTCCGGCGACCAGAAATCAAAATTGTAAATTAAACCAAGAACAACTTTCTCAACTATACATAAGTCCAATTCCAAATAAAACTCACTGAATTACCTTTTGAATCCAAGAAAACCTAAAAATCTCCAAATTTTTAATTCGTCGATCGCGATTATCCCTCCTCGGTTTGAATTGAAGCTTGTCCTAAGTATGTAAAGACTCACAAGAAATAGGGCTATAAAGCTCAATAGGTCTCCTTGACTAAATTGATACTAAATCAATCGACCACAAATTTTTAGAGTTCTTGGAAATTCGAACTTTTCTCTCTAAATTTGAGCAAAACAAAGGAGAGATGAGTGCTGAGGTTATGGGAAAAAGATAGAGGGGACTGAGACGAAGAGATTGATACCCAACACCGCCGTTTGGGTGGTTCGTCTCCGGCGAGATCGACGACGTAGAGAGAGAGAGAGAGAGAGAGAGAGAGAGAGAGAGAGAGAGAGAGAGAGAGAGAGAGAGAGAGAGAGAGAGAGAGAGAGAGTTGAAAAAAGAAATTAAATTCAAAATTCAAAAAAGAAATAAAGGGCAATGAACTTAGTTAATAGATAACGTTTTTGGTGTTTCGTCTTCGGCGAGCTCGACGACGAGTGAGAGATGGAGATGAACTCCCAAGAAAAAAAACACTCTCAAACAAGGTTTGAACTTATGCCGAGTCTTTAATATGATGCCCGAATTTTAAAAACTATCAAAGTGATGCCCAAACTCTCAAACTATCAAAGGAAAAAAAAATATAAGAAAAAGGAAAAAAATTGGAATTAATTTTTTTTAAATGGTAAGGTCTTTTCCCTTCTATTTTTGAAAAAAAAAAGTCGTTATAGACGGTACTGTGTCGAAAAATGACCCTAGGCATCACGTAAATGTAGTTTTAAGAGTTTGGGCATCACTTTGATAGTTTTTGAAGTTCGGACATCATATTGATACATCCGCGAAGTTAAGACTCCTGGGGTGACTTTTTTCCAAAGATAAATTATTAATTATCATTACAAACCAACACGACTTAAACTAAGATTACTAGAGCATGGGACTTAAACTAAGATTACTAGAGCATGGGAATTAAACTAGAGCATGGGAATTAAACTAAGATTACTAGAGCATGGTCATACATACATATATCATGATTTGATGATCTCCACCAAAGCTTTCAAGTCTTGAGTAGAACGTCCATTAGGTCCGACGGCCTCATGAGCAAGTTGTTTAAGCACTCCAACTCTGTGCCTCATTTCTTTTCCTTCTTCAACCTTCAACGTTTGCTCCAACGCTTTGGTTGCTCTAGCTTTAGTGATAACGCCTCCCTCAATTCTCACACCAATCTTCCATACAACTTCCACGCTTCTCATATTCAGATCTTGATCAGCAAAATGAGGCCTCCCAATCATAGGCACACCACTAGTCACACTCTCTAAAACCGATTTCCAACCACAATGTGTCACAAACGCCCCTACCGAGGGGTGGTTTAGAATTTGCACTTGGTTCACCCATGGGACTACTTTCCCATTCGAAGTTCTTTCAAGAAATCCTTTGGGAAAGTCATCTAGGTTTCCTCTATATGACCAAAGGAAGGGAAACCCTCCTTCCTCTAGTGCCTCGGCTAATTCTACAACCTCATTGGGCGGCAGTGCGCCCACACTTCCGAAGCTGACGTATGCTACCGAAGCAGCTTTGTGGTTGTCCAACCACTCTAGGCAATCATCCTTCTTCTCCTCCTCCTTATTACCCGATACAACTGATTGTAGATGTAGCGGTCCAATGTGGAGAACCTTCTGGAGTCTTTTCTTCAGCTCATCAGACACTTTCATGTCCATTTCTTCAAAAGAGTTGACGGCGACCACTGTTGCTTGTGGCAGCTTCTGTCCCATTTTATGCATCATTCTTGGAAATGGCGATTCAAGGTCTCCATATACAATTTCCTTGGGTAGGTCAGATGCTCGGAACTCTGAGAATCCTGGAAGAAAGTCCAGGGGTTGCTCTTCTTGTCCTACATACGTGTGTGTGTGTGTATATATATATATATAAGATGTTAGTATCTATCTGTACTTATTTTTAGCATGGTGTCACATGATATTGTTTTAACAAAAAAGGTTAAACGTTTGAATCACTATATATAAAACTGATTTCTTGTGATTCTGAGATTTATTGGTAAAATCAATTATGATGTAGATGTAGCCAAGAACGAAATATTCGATTCTTACCAGGAGCTCCGACTTTTTGTCTAATTAGATCAGTCTCGAGATGAACAAGAAGCGGCCGCGGTCCACTCCATACGGTCACCCAAGGAACGAGCATTTTCTTGGCTATGTCGCCGGAAAACCAAATGAATGCATCCGATATCAAGCAGCAAAACTTGTGACCTGTTTCGGCCTCCACCTCTTTGATAGCCATCTCAAAGTTTTGTTGTGCCTTGTCGAAGAAATATTCAACTTGCTCTAGAGGAGGTCCTCTACGTGGCACGTAGCCCTCCGGCAAGCCATCCCATATACTGTGAGGCTTTATATTGGGACAGCCATTGTCGCCGGAACCCGAGAAGAGGGAGCTGTTTACTTTAGATGTGCTGAAGAAGGTGAACTTAATATCCGGGGCCATAGCGGAAAACATAGTTACATAATGGAGAAGAGAGCTTGGATGAGAGGCGAATGGGAAGTTCAAGACTGCAACATTTCGAGGACTTGTACTACTAGCCAGTTTGTTGCTCATTTTGAAAAATTTGAGAAATGAACTGAAAAGAAGAGGATCGACCAAGTAAGAACTTTAATAGAGCTAGAGCACGGGAGAGTATATATAGAAAAAGAACTTCAAGAGAAGGATGAGAATTCTCTTGCAGCTGACGCAACAGACAAGCTAGCCAAAGAAAAGGTTGTTACCTATTCCAATACCTTCTACTAAAGCGTAGTGTATAGTAGGAATTAAATGGCTGGTATAAGTTTGGGGGTGAAAACAGCCAGAAACTGGGAGTACGTTATGGTCATTTTCACGATGTTTTAGTCGCAAGTGATCTTTTGTAGGAAGAGGCATCGTTGTAAGCTTCTCCGCCATTTGACTTACCAACCAATATTGACACGAGGTAGCATTGATCACGTACTCAGCTACTTCTTTTGATATTTTCGTAAATGGACGTATGTAGGCCAGAGTTATGAGTGGACTGCGCAAGTGCCCTTACTATATTTGCTTGGCTTTTGTTCCTTTCTGCTGGCAATGGTTCGTCCATGAGTAGCCTTGGCACCCGGTTCAGATCGGGTTGGGTTTGGGCCTGATCCCAAAAGAGTATCGCTGCAAAGTTGGGTCAAACCTGGGACGCTTGTTCACAGCATGGAACACAAAGTGCAACTTTTGGTGGTCATTTGTGGCATCTTCTTTGGTGGCCGCCATAAGTCGACTCCAAATGAAAGTCGATTAGGCTTCAATGCGGCTTGGGCGGCGTTCGGGGTCAAGGCCATATTTTGCTTTGAGATGCTCTATGTTAGAGGCATCAAACACAAACCGCTAGTTTTTTCTTTGCCAAACGAGCATCTTTTTTCTGAGCTAACTTGGGTGGGAAGAGTGTGGCCGCAACGAATTCAGGAGGTTGTATTTCGGCTTTATCATCTCCAAGTTCCCGACGTCCCGTGGCTGCCCAAGCTTTACTAAACATGAGCATCGATACACCATCTGCAATCTTGTGAGAAATGCACTGACCAATAGCAAAGCCTCCACATGCAAAGACGTTAAGCTGGATACTGATCGAGGGGAATGTTATTATCTGCATCATCAAGGTTAAACGGGACCAACTTAGTGAGATCTTCTACTCGGATAGAACTCTAGAGGACTTCGGAGAGTTAATGATTGGTGACTTGCGCTTCAAGGAAAGGAATTCTGTCGTCTGTCATTGCAGCCTATATAAAGGTTGTCGCACACTCTTCCTGTAAGGGGATAATATAACACTATTACAAAAAGTGAACAAACAACTGAATTTTTTATGTTTGTTGCCCCAAACGTTAAACAACTGAGCATGTTACTTTCAGTTGTTGGAAGATATTTTAAATCATGTGGATCTATTTTGAGTTTGATGGAAGATTTCAAACAACTGAAATAAGCTTTTCAGTTGTAGGGACAACATATTTTGAACTAAGTTGTCTAGTAAGCTATCAAAATAGTATTATTAAGACAACAGATATAACGTTCAGTTATTTCGGGATCATATTAATCTTACGTCTTCTTCTCCTTTTCTTTTGAACATACTAAAAGATTAATTCATAAAATTAGTATAAGAAGTAAAACTAAATACCGAAAACTCTTCTTTTATTGGTAAACATCATTCATTAAGTCCTCAAGAATAATTAAAGTACTCTTAAATATTTCGGGGTCTCACAGAACCCCAGGATATCCAACTTTTTTTACTTTTGGTAAGTGAGAAATAAAGAAAAATAAAATATTAAAAACTTTTAAAATAATAATAAAGAAATATGAAATATTAATAAAAAAAAAATAATTAAAGTGATACCTAAACTTCAAAAACAGTATTATTGAGGTACCTAGTATTTGAAATTACTAATTTACCCTTCACATTTGAAATTGTTGTTTGCCATGTCATCACAATATAAGGATCATCACAATATATAGAAGGAGATGGATGAAAAATTAGTTTCAAGTACCACCAACATACGATTTTTAAAGTCTAGATATCACAATGAAACGTTTAAAAGTTCAAGTATCAAGTTGATAGGACCAAATAAGTTCAGTTACCACTGAATAAATTTTTCCTATTATAAATTATTTTATCAATATTAACATGCATGTAAACTCTCTTATTTACCTTAATATCATTCATTTATATACTAAATATCTATTTTTTTGAGGCTTATATATTATTTAGTGTATATAATTGTTGATATATTTAATAATTAAATACTCTTAATTTTTTAAGTTTTTTTATTCAATACAAAAAAAAACCCAGCCCGGCCCGGTTTTATGAGATTAGCCCATCCTGACTCTAAAAGCCTGATAAAGCCTGGAGTCCAAAAAGCCCATGATCAGCCCGTGAGCTTCAAATTTTATAAAAAAAAAAACCGACTAGGGACAGATTAAATTTTAGAGAAGTGACAGAAAATCCCGTAATTCTACATGACGAACTTTATAGAGGTTAAGAGGTTTTGATTAAGCGAAATCGCAGAGGTTTTGATTAAGCGAAATCGCAGAGGTTTTGACATTCTTGTAATTGACAAAGGGCAGCTTGTGTTCATGTGGGTGCACACAAACACTATACATAAAGTGAGAGCTGAGGTTAAGAGGTTTTGATTAAGCGAAAAATTATATCTTATTGACTTCTTTTTCAAGCTTCAATTAGGACTGTATATATCTTCTCGTTTTGTTCGTCACTTCATAAGGTATGTATATATTTATACTTAATTATCTATCGGGTGTGAGATTGAGAGTGAAACAGGGATCGACAATAAAGAGCTAAATATTGTGTTTATGGTTAATAACGAAGCCTAAATATATATGTGTGTGTGATTTTGTTTTCTAACCCATGAAGAATGTATCGAAGATTTCATCATCATCATAAATGCATAACTCATAATATGAAACAAGAATAGAAGTTTACCAACTGTATTGGTAGAGATGGTCATTGGATCTGCAAAAGTTGAAGACTTAAGTTTTCTGTTCTCTTCTACGTTTAACTTCTCTAATGGTGCAGAACTGAAGGCTATTATTATTGTGTAACGAGAACAGGGACTAGAGCCTTATATATATATATATATATATATATATATATACACACTGATCACCTGATGTTTAACCCATAACGGAGTACCAATAGAACACTAATTAATTAATATAGTATGAGACACCACATCAGAGTACAATATGGATATGGACTTATATTACATTGATATACTAATCACACAAGCACACGAAGTAGCATTAGTGCATTACAATATGACTCTGATTAATTGATCACATCAGATTACTTAAACTATAATAAATACATAGGTTTTTAAGTCCAACTCTTTCAATCTCCCACTGAAATTCAACACATTTCATACTTATTAATCTCAAAATGAACAACAATCATTGAATTGGCCATGAATCACATTATGCTCAATATCCAAAATAAGAACAATTTTGTCATGATGCACTTGCCACAACAAAACTCAGAACTAAGCAAATTTATCAAAACTTGTTAGTTAAGAATCACTACAATAACTCCTGCAACACATGAATTTCAGATGTGGTAATGAGAGCTATTGACAATGTATATCTATACTCAAGTGTCGAAATTCTCTCTGTCCTGCTGAATGGTTTTAAACAAAAACTCCATAATCACAAACACCTCTTAACACCAGTGGATCAATGTTTGTAGCTGAAAAGGCATACATACGCCACAAGGTTGCATACAACATCCACCTTAGATTTATGTAAACTTAACAAGACAAAATGATAAACAAAACTCAGATTTGAAACCGAAGATTGCAATATACTCAAAATATGAAAATTTAGTTTATTTGAAAAATATAGTCTTTACATAAATACGAGAAAATAAACTTCTCAGAAACCAAAGACAAGAAGTAAAACACTGAATCAAAAATTTTATCTAAATGTTTGCTCCCACATACTCTAAGTATCAAAACTAGCTACAACACCCATATCAGAACAATGTTCCTTGAAGACTCCAACAACTAAAGCTTTAGTGAACGGATTTGCTAGTTGCCACTTTGTATCAAGTTTGCTTGTCTCTATTGAATATGCATTGATATAGCGGTTAATCACACATTCTAGACTCTAGATACCAAGTCATGCAACTAAGCGTGCACTCAAAGAAACATGAACAATGAAATCATCAATGATATAAAAGTGAAATAAAACTCATCTAAATAGTTAAATAAATCACAAGAGGTTCGAAATCAAAAACAAATCTAGGGCTTTGATCAGCCCCTAACTAAAGAAAAACCTAACTAAACATAATGAAAAAGAAAAAGAAACGGGAAGAGGAAGATGAGAAACGGGGCAGCCAAGAGTGCCAGAGAAGATGTATCATAGTTCTTTTATATTGCTCCTTGAATCCTCTTTGTTGTAGGTTTGAGACTCATTATCTTGAAAGAAAAATCATCTTCTTGATTCTTCTATTGGCTCTTGACTTTTATGACTTATTTTCACTAGTCACATCCATATTAAATAGAAATATCAACCACAAATTCATCCACGGATTTCTCGGTAAGATTTAGGCCTCAAAATATAAATTCTCATCAAAAGTCAGATTCATGAGCAGAATGACCTCTTTGTACTAAATTGGTCATAACTTCTTCTAGAGATATCCAAATCACGATCCAAAAGAAACTATGGAAACTAGACATCAGGGGATTTTCACGAATATAAAGATCATCTTCTGATTCATTCTGAGCTGCTCTCAGTCCTTTGTTGAAATTTATTGACCTGCACATGCAGATTTTCCGAATTAAGCTTTAAACCCTTCTCACTTATTGACTCAAAATACATATAAAACAACAAAGTAAACTGATATTTCTAAATAAATAACAAAAGAATAAGTATATGAACATCAAATATATTTTATAGAAGTGCATATTTATGCACCAATTAGTGAAGCCCTGAAGAGAGTTAACCATATGTAAGGGACTACCGACATCAAGCCCTGAGAGTGTTAACTATATTTACATAATTTATTCCAGAAAATTAACTAAGGAAAAATCAAATGAATTCAAAGGTTTAAGACACTCACCCTTTTTAACCATCCATGCTTTAAAACCCTTACAGTCATTTTTCATGTGTTTTGGTTTTCTGCAGAAGAAACACTTTAATCTGAATGGTTAATCAGGTTGATTTGGCTGGTTGGGTTTAGGATTTCTAGCCGCTGTAGGTTATTTGTTGATATTTTTCTTTGGCCCTAACCTCTGCTTCTTCCATTTGTTCTCTTTGCTCACAAGGTTCACAGTAGCCACAAGTTTTGGTGCTTTTTCATAGGTGGGATTTTCTTTCTGAATCCTAGATTCTTTTGCAGTAGCTATTGCAATGAGTTCATTCATGATTCACTTAGCCTTTAGAGTGTTATAACTTGTCTTAAGCTGCTCAAACTTGTTAGGCAGAGACTGAAGGACTGTGTTGACTACATGTTCATTAGCCATAACTAGATCTTGGCTAGCTAACTTAAGTGTAATATTCTTCATTTCCAGAAGATGCTCTTTAACACCTCAAACAGTATTATACTTGACGGTGTTGAATTTTTGAGACAATGTTGTACTCTCAACTTTGTCAGATTCCTTGAATTTCTCCTTAATGAGCTCCAAGTAGTCATATACATAATCTACCTGAGATATAGTCTCAGCTACAGTGTTTGAAATGCAAGGTCCTTTAATGTTTTTAGAAGAGTTATTTTTCCTCTTCCAATAGTGATAATGCTTATAGTCTTCAGGATAGAGATTATTATCTTCTTCTAAGACAAGTTCAAGAACATTTTGATAGAGGGCTATGTCTAAATCGTTATTGTTGTTGAAGTAGGTATCTATGTGACGCCTCCAAACCTTGTAATTAGAACCAGTTAAGAGTTCTATGGTGTTCAAGGTTACAATTTGGTTACCTAAGAGCACACAAAAGAAAAATCAATTAGTTCTTGTTACTGAAAACTTGTTGATGAAAGCCAATATTTTAAGTCTTGAGTGTTTTTTGAGTTTTATGTTTGTGTTTTTATCTAAAACAAACTGATAAAAACAGAAAATCATAAACAAAAGCTAAAACACAATTTTCAGACAATATCAATACACTCCAATACTTATGTTACATTCTTAACTACACTTTTGAGCAATAGATTAAGAATACTGAAGCTGTATCATCATACCATATCACATAAAATCAAGTTATAATACAGATTCTCAACACCTTTATGGCAGTAGAAAAATCTAGACTATTCTAATATGAACTCATGTAATATGTTGATGTTGTTTTTCAATTAAAATTATGCAAGATTACTTCTTTTGGATCCAGAATATTGATAGTCGCATATTTATGCATCTATTCAGTATTTAATTTGTTCCCTATATTTAGTTTATTGTTACTATTCGAGTAAATTAATTATATTTATTTGTTTTTAGGTATTTTAGAGATTAATTAAGGAAAGAAACTTAAATAATATATTTTAGAGCTACTTGGCGAGGAACTGCCTGGCGAGGGAGTTTAAGAGAAAAAGGAGATTTATATGGTTGGCGAGACACTACAAGAAAAGGAGACATTACCGGCGACGGGAGGTCGCCGGCCTTGTCTTTTTTTTTCGCCGGAAATGTCATTCGTCGCCGGCAATGACGTCGCCGGAAATCTCCCGCCGGTGTTAACATTGCCGGCGACGGGAAACGGCGTCGCCGGCAATGGTTCCGCCGCCGTGGCCGGAATTTGTGACATTGCCTCAGTCGCCGGCAATGTCTGAAAAAATTTTGAAAAAAAAACGCGGTTCTGGATTGGGCCCAATTCCAGAACCTGCATTGAAAGACATAAACCGTACAATCATACAAGTTCAACAGTACACATAAATGTCCAACGTACAGTACAAATAGCAACGACGATACGAAAATTAACTACAACTACAGGTCAGGGTCGAGGAACTTGCGGGTCAGGGTCGAAGTAATCAAAGTACTCATTTGAATTCCGGTGGCTACCTTGGTCTTGCTCTGGCGTTGACTGGTGCGGTGGTGGTGGTGGATAGCTAGGGAACGGAGGGACCGGGACCGGGGGAGGTGTGGGGAACGGTTGTCCGGTAGTCTGAGCCTCGTACATCGTCCGCATCCATGTGTACATCTGAGCCTGCACCTGTGTCTGCTGCATTTGGTACTCGGCCATCTGCCTCTTTTGCTCCTCCAACTCTCTCTGCGTCCTCTGAAGCTCCGATGCGAGGTTACGACTAGAATTTGAACTTCTTGACCCGGTAGAGTATTGTGAAGTGGTTTTCAATACTCCTTCGCCCGCCGAGCCCATTCCCCTACAGTAGTAGGTATTCTTTCCAGTCCCGCACGCTTTTGCCATGATCTGAGCCGCTATCGGGGGATCAAGCGGATCGATCTGAGAGGCATACTGGGTGACTTCTTCGTCGGAGCAGTCAGGATGGTTAGTCCGTGCTATACTCATGGTCACTTCTGTGGTCGCCTCCTCCACTCTCGCCTAATTGAAAAGCGAAAATGAACAACGTATTAACTAACAACATCTATTAATATCGAAAAATAGTTTTATTAACACATGGAGATGCGAAAGACTTACCGCTTCGTCAGGGCACTGCGGATAGAATTTCTGATGAATATACACCAAGGGGTTCACTTCTTGTTGTTGCTGCGCCTTAGTCGACCAACCCATGTAGTTGAGTGAACCTGCATGATGGGCCCTGGTGTTTTTCAATCTATTCGCCCGGTTCGTCTTCGAAATCGCCTTGTTTGATAAACATATGGAAAAAAATTAGTAACTAACTATTTCAATCTGATACGATACATTAGGCTTGTAAGATATATTAAGGATGCATACCTGAGCTTTGGGGTGCTCGAAGTGGGCTATCAGCCACAGCCACTCGTACTCCCTAAACCGGAATTCGCTAGGGGTAGAACCTCGGCCTAGCTCCTTGTATACAGTGTAATGGGAAGAAAGCTCGTTCTTCCACTCTTTATACCTATATTAAAACAAGGAAAAAAAGTTAGAGATATTAAAACAGTTGATAAACAAAAATCTAACTCGATATATATTCAAATAAGTCGAAGCACATCACCGATTATGTAGTTGACGCTCTACCCACGTGTGAATAAGAACTTCATCCACGTCAAACCACACCTGCAATATGAATATATAAAAGGTAAAATTATATATTTAAGTGGACTTAATTAATAAATGTAAAATTTACGTAATGAAAATACGATTTTACTCACACTGAGTGCATTATGCACTTGCATCTTCACGTAGATAGGCACAGATTCCCAATCTGGCCAAAGCATTGGGACCTTGTCCCGCACGATCGCACCGGCCATGCTGACATATTTGCGCGTGGTGTCGAATGCCTCGATCACCTCGCCATCCTCATTGGCCCTTATGGGCGTTTTCCTTCCGCCGGTGGCCTGCTCAAGTCTCTTCCCGGTGCAGGTGCCTCTAGCCCCTTTCCGTTTTCCAGTCCCATTAACGAAATTGCCTAATAAAACAATGTCAACAAATTGATATCATTAATTGAACCAATCGCAAGTCTTAAGTAATAATTAAGTAATCAATCTGATGTTAAATAAAATTTACCTGCATCGTCCGTTTGTTGGTTGGTGCACCTCACACTCCAAAGATACACGGGGTCGAACGGGAGGAAGTTATACGTTTCCTCCACGGTCAGGAAATCCGGCCGTCCTTCAATATAAACAGGCATCCCCCTATCATCGAATTCAGGGATGACAGGAATCTCGTCGGGTAGGAAGAGACCGGACGGCGGAGATAGACGAGGCCTGGACGATGAGGCGCCAGCACCATCATGTGCCTCAGATGATTCCCGTGAAACGGGAGTAGGCACCATCCGAATATGGGGCATTCGGATTGAGGGAGTTTCTGATGCCCCCGTTGACTGTCGCTCGTCTGAGGCTCTGCCACCGGAGGGACGTCTGCTGATTGAGCGTCTAGAGACTGAGGCTCGAGCCTCGAATTCTGGTTCCACGGCTCTTGATCGTGCAGCTTCCTCCTCAGCTCGCGCCTCTAGCAAGGCTCTCGTGCGAGCAGTCATCATTGGCCCACTGGGCGTGTTGCTAACTGCGGGCGAGGAGGAAGCTTGACTACTGTTCCCTCCACTATTTCGGGAACCTCTCCGAAGCCAATTAGCCGCAAAACCTCCTGGACATCGTAATAGTCATGGATTCGGTTCAATAACAAATCGGAACCGGAACGGTGTGGAACCGGAACCGTTTGAAACCGGAACTGTTTGGAACCGGAACCGTTTGTAACATAACGGTTCCAGTTACAATAAGTTCTGGTTCCAAACCGTTTCGGTTCTATAACAAATCGGAACCGGAACGGTTTGGAACCGGAACCGTTTGAAACCGGAACCGTTTGAAACCGGAACCGTTTGAAACCGGAACCGTTTCTAACATAACGGTTCCGGTTACAAACAGTTCCGGTTCCAAACCGTTCCGGTTCCACACCGTTTTGGTTCTATAACAAATCGGAACCGGAACGGTTTGGAACCGGAACCGTTTAAAACCGGAACTGTTTGGAACCGGAACCGTTTGTAACATAACGGTTCCAGTTACAATAAGTTCCGGTTCCAAACCGTTTCGGTTCTATAACAAATCGGAACCGGAACGGTTTGGAACCGGAACCGTTTGAAACCGGAACCGTTTGAAACCGGAACCGTTTCTAACATAACGGTTCCGGTTACAAACAGTTCCGGTTCCAAACCGTTTCGGTTCTATAACAAATCGGAACCGGAACGATTTGGAACCGGAACCGTTTGAAACCGGAACTGTTTGGAACCGGAACCGTTTGTAACATAACGGTTCCAGTTATAATAAGTTCCGGTTCCAAACCGTTTCGGTTCTATAACAAATCGGAACCGGAACGGTTTGGAACCGGAACCGTTTGAAACCGGAACTGTTTGTAACCGGAACCGTTTGTAACCGGAACCGTTTGTAACATAACGGTTCCAGTTACAATAAGTTCCGGTTCCAAACCGTTCCGGTTCCAAACGGTTCCGGTTCCAAACGGTTCCGGTTTAAAACCGTTCTGGTTCTAAACCGTCCCGATCCCGATTTCCACCTTCATTTATACGATTAATTAACAACTATATCACCTAAATTAACGACTATACATATTCGATGTGTATATATATATACATCATGCATCTTAATTAAATTTATCCATCACATATTCATCCAAATCACAAACCCTAATTAATTTTCCACATTTTTCACACATATATATATCATGCATCTTAATTAGGTTTAATTTCCACATATATATACATCACATATTCATCCAAACCACATTTATACATAATTTGCACATATATATATACATCACTTCATATTCACATACCTAAATATATATATATACATACATGCTAATTTAGAACTTATCACCCTAATTTCCAACTTAGCACCCTAATTAATTTACACATACACATACACATACACATACACATACACATACACATGCACATACACATACACATACACATACACATACACATACACATACACATACACATACACATACACATGCAAAAAAATAATTAAAAATTGAGAGAGAGAGAGAGAGGGAGAGAGAGAGGATCGGACCTGCCATTTTCTTCCACCTACAATGGTGAGGGGAGGAGAGGAGGGGAGGAGGGGAGGAGGGGAGGAGGAGATTTTCGGAGGAGGAGAGGAGAGGGGATCGGTGGAGAGGAGGAGAGGGAGAGGAGGAGTAGAGGGAGAGGAGGAGGAGTGGGAGAGGAGGAGGAGGAGCACATACACTCACCGGACCGATTTGGGAGGAGGAGAGGGAGAGGAGAGGGAGAGGAGGAGGAGAGGGAGAGGAGGAGAAATGAAAGGCTCGGGCTCGACTGGGTTTCTATCCAGAAGACATTGCCGGCGAGTTGCTTATAACTTGTTGGTAATGTCATTACCAACGACTTCAACTCGTTGGTAATGACATTACCAACGAGTTAACTCGTTGGTAATGACATTACCAACGAGTTATAAGCAACTCGTTGGTAATGACATTACCAACGACGAGTTAACTCGTGGGTAATGTCATTACCAACGAGTTGCTTATAACTCGTTGGTAATGTCATTACCAACGACTTCAACTCGTTGGTAATGTCATTATTTCCCGAAGAATATCCGACAACATTTTCCGTCTACGATTTCCGACAATTTCGATTATCAATTTCCGTATCCGTACGATTAATGACTACATTTTCCGTCTACATTTTCGATTAATGATTTCCGTATACGTACGATTAACGACTACATTTTCCGTATACGTCCGATTAACGACTACATTTTCCGTATACGTACGATTAATGACTACGATTAACGACTACGCTTTCCGTATACGTACGATTAACAACTACATTTCCGTATACGTACGAATAACGACTACATTTTCCGTCTACGATTTCCGGCTACATTTTCCGACTACAATTTCGATTATCAATTTCCGTATCCGTACGATTAATGACTACATTTTCCGTCTACATTTTCGATTAATGATTTCCGTATACGTACGATTAACGACTACATTTTCCGTATACGTCCGATTAACGACTACATTTTCCGTATATGTACGATTAACGACTACGATTAACGACTACGCTTTCCGTATACGTACGATTAACAACTACGATTTCCGTATACGTACGATTAACGACTACATTTTCCGTCTACGATTTCCGGCTACATTTTCCGACAACAATTTCGATTATCAATTTCCGTATACGTACGATTAACGACTACATTTTCCGACTACATTTTCGATTATCAATTTTCGTATACGTACGATTAACGACTACATTTTCCGGATACGTACGTACCATTTCCAGCTATGCACATTTTCCGACTACAATTTCGATTATCAATTTCCGTCTACGATTAACGACTACAATTTCCGTCTACGATTTCCGGCTACATTTTCCGACTAAAATTTTGATTATCAATTTCCGTATACGTACGATTAACGACTACAATTTTCGACTACATTTTCGACTACATTTTCCGACTACGTACGATTTCCGACTACAATTTCCGACTACAATTTCCAACGTACTAAGGATGATAATCGTAATCATCTTCATCACTTGAGTCTGACTCGGTTTCATAGGTAACCTCTGGCAATATGTGCCGCTCCTTGTCATCTGAATCAGCGTCAACTTCATATGGATTAACATCGAGAAGTTCTGCTCCAGTAATTCGAACCACACTCCCAGATCTCACATTATTAAGGCGAATCGTAGATGATTCCGGAATGTCAAAAGCGTTCGGCTCTTGGTATGCAGTAACTTCCTCATCATCTGCGGTATCACCAAGTGTGGCAGCACTGTATATGTTTCTATGAGCAACATGGTTAACCACCTTCCACGGGACTTTGTTAAGAAGATCGTCCAGGTAAAACACTTGTTTTACTGATGAGGCAAGAACGAAAGGGTCATCTTCATACCAGGTAGTAGCAGTATTCACCGAAAATGTTCCGTACTGATCGGTCCTTGTGTTCTCCGGGCTAGTATCAAACCATCTACACTTGAACAAGTGCACTTTCATGCGGTTCCCATAAATTAGTTCAACAACTGAATGAAGGACACCGTAATAGTCAACGCCATCCTGCCCACCATGGACCATCACCCCACAATTCTGTGTTTTCAGTCGGTCGTCTCGATTTTCACATATAAATTTCACGCCATTGACTTGACACATCGAGTAAACTTTTGAAGCAATCGGTTTCATCGCCAGGACCCTCAATTCGTTTGACCACTCTGGGCAACCATCATCTGCTACATGGTTCATCTGAAAACATCCATATATATATATATTAATACGTACAGAAGAAATTATGTCATCTTGAAACCACAAAAGCACGTACATACATACATGCTATGTAAGGATATATATATAAAAATAGACATATACACATATACTTACCCATTGACCAAAGTAGTTTGCAAACGTCTTGTTGTGGTAATCAACATTTCCGGCAATAGCAGCGCAGTGAAGATGATAGTTTTTCTAATATTGTACTTCTTGACAGTTAATCAGTACCGACCAGTGGGCAATGGCTACCTCATTTCCATCCAACTTGTACGACTTTGGCAAGCTTCCCTGTACTACCACGTCACTGGAGATGATAGAAAGGTTGAACTGGGGTTCATCTATCGGCATATGTTGTTGGGGGTCCTCTACATTTTCGAGGTAGACTTTGGTGTACGTTACACACTCGTGCGCAAGATATGCTTCAGCGATACACCCTTCAGGTGCATATTTATTCTTCACATAGTCCTTGTAGGCTCCCAATTGTCTACAAGTTAACAAGTACATGTTAACTTACTTAACCAGAAGTCATTACATATAAAAACCATAGGCAAACCAAATTTATGAATCATTTGTACCTTTCCATGGGATACATCCAAGTGTAGTGTACGGGACCGGTAAGCAACAATTGTTCGGGAAGATGGATCATCAGGTGCGGCATTATGTCGAAAAAATTTGGGGGAAATATCCTCTCAAGCTTGCACATGATAAAAATGATGTCATCTTGCATCTCCCTCAGGTCTGCTTTTTTAACTTCCCTGGTGCATAACTTCTGAAAGAATCTTGACAAGGCCACCAACGGCTCCACCACCTCTTTGGGCATGTACCCTCGAATGAAAATAGGGAAAAGGCGTTGAAGCAGTACATGGCAGTCATGACTCTTTAATCCGTACATCTTATTGTCCCGGAAGTTAACACACCTGCTTATATTTCCTGCATAGCCATAAGGATACCTGCATATATATATAGATGAAGCCATATATATGGACCAATTATATTTCTCGCATATAACCATATATACTCCGCTAAAAATTTAAGGACAAATTCATACATAGCCATAAGAATATATACCTGACATTACTCAGCCACCGAAAAATTTCATGCTTATGCTTCGGCTTTACGGTGTACGGAGCTTGCGGTATTTTTCTCTTACCATCTCTTAACCACAAATGTTTCCGCACACCCATTGATTTAAGATCAATGCGTGCCTTAGGGATGTCTTTTGTTTTCCCCTCCAAGTTAAGAACTGTGCCCACCACACTTTCACACACATTCTTCTCTATGTGCATGACATCTAGGTAATGTCTGATAGGCAACCTGGGCCAGTAGGAGAGTTCCCAGAATATGCTCTTGTGTGTCCAAAACTTATACCTTTCGGGCTTTTCTGGAATTGACGCCACTATGTCAGGATGATTGCTCAGCTGGCCAAAATCGTATTCATTCAACACTTCCAAAATTTCGTCCCCTGTCCATCGCCTGGGTGCCACACCAGTTTCAACAGTCCCATCAAACGCGTCTGGATCCTGCCTAAATGGGTGATCATATGGAAGCCAACAACGGTGACGCATCGAGACAATTTTACTGCAATGAGGACTGCAACAATCAACCGTCATGCACTCTGAACAAGCCCTGTAACCCCTGGTAACGTTGCCCGACAACATACCGCGGGCAGGAAAATCACTGATGGTGCCAACAAGCATGGCATGCATCTGGAACATCTCCTTTTTGAACCTATCGTAAGTGGGGTGGCCACACTCACTCAGGTACTTAAGCTCCTCAATCAAAGGCCTCAATTACACATCGAGACACTTTCCTGGATAACCCGGGCCCGGAATTAACAGAGTGAGCATATTGTATTCCTTCTTCATGCACATCCATGGTGGAAGGTTGTACGGTACCAAAATAACTGGCCATATACTGTATTGAAGACTCATGTTGCCAAAAGGGTTGAATCCGTCAGATGAGAGCCCTAGCCAAACATTTCGGACCTCTGCTGCAAAATGATCAAACTCCCTGACCATGTGCTTCCAAGCCTCTCCGTCGGAAGGGTGTATAAGGGTGTCATCGTCAGGCAAGTTCCTCTCAGCCCACCATCTCATTGCTTCGGCCGTGAAAGCACACATGAACAACCGCTCCAGCCTATCAATAAGCGGGAAATATCGAAGTATCTTCACAGCTTTCTTGTTGCCTGCAGGAGTCAACTTATACCTTTCTGTAAAACATACCGGGCAGGCTTCAAGGTCTTCGAGATCTTTTCCCCAGAAGAGAATACAATCATATCTGCATGCATGGATTTTGATGTAGGAAAGCCCAAGATCTTTCAGGATATGTCGCACCTTATGATGAGTGGTAGGAAGACGATGACCGGGTGGCAGTAGCGAAGCAGTCCACTTCAACCAAGAATCAACAGCTTTGACAGACATTTTGTTCTCCATTTTTAGCTGCATCACTCCCATCAGACTTTCAAGAACAGTCTTACTACAACCGTCGTACAACGGAGTCTGTTGCAATGCAATCAGGTTGTTGTACTTGTCCATACCGCTTGTGTTGGCATGACCTCCAGGTAATGGTTCGACTGGCTCGATATGGGGGAAACCCTCAACGACGGGAGGGACATTTGGTGCTTCATCAGCAAATACACCGCTCTCATGAGGAAACATATCATTGATTAACATCGATGTTGGATCATAGGATGAACTGCCCCTCTCAGTAAAATCTCCATAATCATAGCGTGGACTGGCCCTCTCACCAAATTGTCCATGATCATGCGGACCCGCTACCGATGTTTCACCGTGATAAATCCAACAAGTGTACTTATCCCAAAACCCGTATTTACTCAGGTGCCTCTGGACTTTATCAATGGGAAATCGAAATCGATCGCTGAAACACTTACATTCTTTACACGGGCAATAATGAAGTGTAGTGTCTCCACAATTAGCCTTCACAAAATCCACAAAACTCCTAATTCCCTTGTGATATCTGACATCCCATCTTTCGAGGCTCATCCAACTCTTGTCCATCCTGAAAATTCTAACAATTTTACGTATTAATTATATATATATACACACATTCACTACTAATAATCGACGTGATCTCTCAATTCAACTCTAATTAAATCAACACATGCATGCATATGTATATATATCGATCTAATCTCTGAATTCGATTCAGTACTCGATGATAATATTCTCTTTTTTTCAATTCAAAACGTATTTGACTGGGTATATAGGAGGAGGCTCTGTTAAGCCTGGCTCCGATAACAATACGATAATACCAGTCATTGATTCAGACACAAGATTAACTACAAGCTGTTTTCTCGTTTCGGTGACCGTACATCAACAACATTTCATATATATATATATATATATATATCTCACGAATTGGATTTGATCAACACACACACACACATATATATATACCACATATACGTATATATACACCTACGTACCTATATATATAGCTTCCCGAGTGATCGAGTTTTCGACGCCCGCCTTAATTTTGACAATATACCGAATGATCGATTTCAGAGCGTACGTTTTCCTTCTTTCGATTTCTCTGGATTTTTTTCGCTCAAAATGATTGAATGATCGAGCTGCCCGATCCGGCATCTAATATAAGACACATTGCCGGCGACGGAGTAAGTCGCCGGAAATGAAGACATTACCGGCGACTTTACGCCGGAATCTCGCCGGTAATGTTGCAAAACATTACCGGCGACTCCAACCGTCGCCGGCAATGTCTAGGGAGACATTTCCGGCGAAATTCCCGCCAGAAAATCGCCGGAAATGTCTCCCTAGACATTGCCGGCGACGGTTGGAGTCGCCGGTAATGTTTTGCAACATTACCGGCGAGATTCCGGCGACATTACCGGCGACGGGCTAAGTCGCCGGTAATGTTCAACATTACCGGCGACTTTTCCGGTCGCCGGCCTTGTCTCCGGTGATCTCGCCGGTAATGGGCAAAAATGTTGTAGTGAGATGCTTGAACTTTGGAATTGGAGACATAAATAATGAAGTGTACGTGAGGAGATGCTTGGCACGTGAGCATCAATTATCATGATTAGCCTAGCTCTAGTCATATATGTATATATGGCTTAATTGAAGAAGTGGACCTGGCCTGTACTTTGAAAGTTTGACTTAGAGTTTGATTATGAGTCTTGCACGTGGGCTGCTAGGTTTCCTTGCTACATGCATATATATATATATATATATATTTTGCAAGTGAAGCAAAAAGAGGACGACGGCGGTTGGAAGAAGATTAAGAAAGAGAATAGGAGAAAACAATAAAAGAAAGAAGAGGAAGTTCTCGTGCATGAAGAGGAGGACGATCACGTCATCGCAAATAGTTCTTCTTTAATCCTTTATTTAATTTATCTTTTATGAATTCTTTAATATTGTTTTCTAAGACTATGAGCAGCTAATTTTCTTTTGTTAAGGGGCTGCTTGAAGCCCCATACATGAAGTCTTTTTAATGCATACACTTTAACCTAGTTTTGCATATTCTTTGAATGAGGTTTCTTTCTCTGAATGACTCACCGTATGAATTCTTGTATGTCTGCTTTGGTGGCCAACATATTATGCAGGCTAGGGTTCTAGTTTCATGAGATACGGGCGACTGAAGATAATTTCTTCTACCAGATTCTCTATACTGATACACCGATTTTACCGTCAGGAGATTGAAATCCATAAGTCTAGCGAGACATGCCCATAGTGTACTTGTGAACCCTTGTAGCTTCTCAAGCCTTTTCTAGAGTTTAATGCTTTCTTCTTTGTAAACCTTGGGGTCTATGACTATGGGTTCATATAGGGATAGATGTAGGGGAGGTCCATGACAAACCTGCATAGGCATAAGGATTAGGTAATAGGATGTGGTTGTAACAATCAACTCTTCCTGGGAACTTTCATTCATTGGATATGTGCATTAGGTTAAGTATGTGTTGGATAGATGAAATACCGGTGGTGGATTGCATTCCTCTTAACTCTTTAATCATATAGTTTAAATCCATTTGCATTCATTAGCATTTTACTTTCAGCATTTATTTTCTGCATTATCTGTAGCTTAGACGATTCAGTTTAGTACCCAAATCAACTCAGAAAACCCTAAAATTTTGTGTGGTAGTCTGCCACTGTGTCTAGTTCATTGTGTCCAAATTTAGTAGCATTTGATTCTGTCTAGCTGAGGTTCGTAGTGTCATTAGTGTTCTGTAGTCGAGTCTGTCAGCATTTCAGTTCCGCGTTAGGATTTAGTTTCACTAATTCTTCGTGTTCGATAACCCCTATTTATCATACTACATTGATATATCCAGGTTATGAATAGGGTATATTTGAGAGGTGTTTACCCGCCTTGTCAAATTTTGGCGCCGTTGCCGGGGAGTTGCTTAATTCTAAGTTCTAATAGAGTCTTTAATTTTCAGTTTTATTTTGTTTTGTTCAGTTTTCTTTTTCTTTTGAGTCTTACTATTTCTTCTGTGTGCAGAAATATTGTTTATGCATACTAGGCACACTAGAGGCACTGAGCCATTACTAATTGATTTAGAAATTGAACGCTCCGTCAAGCAAAACAGAAAGTAGCAGAGACAACAGTCTATGAGTGTGAGTTGGTGGTGAACCATTTGAGCAAGAAAGACATTCAAGTTCAGAATCTGAGTTTGAGGAAGAGCAAAACATTCCAACACCACCGCCATCACCAAGAATAATGGCAAACGTAGCCAAGTTGAGAGAGTCCTTTATACCGGGCACAGGTGCAGCAGATTCACCAATTGTACTACCAAAGAATTTGGGGTCTTATTCTATTCCTCCATCACTTATATCGAATATGCCACACTTCAGAGGAACGCCTTCTGAAGACCCTCATGATCATCTCAATGAGTTCACAGGTTTGTGCAGAATTCAGAAATCAACAAATGTAGAAGAAGACACTATGAAGCTCATCCTGTTTTCATTCTCTTTAAAGGAGCAAGCAAAGGCATGGTACAATTATTTAGCTCCTTTATCTATTGACACATGGGATAAGATGTGTGTTTCATTTATGAATGAATTTTATTCTGCTTCCCATACCAAGAATTTGAAGAAGCAAATTAGCACATTCAGGCAAAAAGATGGAGATGAACTACATGAAGCCTGGAGTCAGTTTAAGGGTCTTCTTTGACAATGCCCTCACCATAAGTTTGACATCAACACTCAAATGGAGTTCTTTTATGAAGGACTCGATTCTTTCAATAGATCAAAGCTTGATTCAGCTTGTGGGGGGAATTGGTGGAATATGACTGGAGTCAAAGCCAATGAAGTTGTTGAAAACCAAGCAGAAAATTCAAGGCAATTTCAGTCAAGGGAAACATCAATGAGAGCAAGTAGAAGATCTCTCAATGCAGTTGCAATCGATGGATCCATGAAAAAAAAGATTAAGCTCTATGGAGAATGATATTGCTTTAATTGCTAGTAGTCTGAAAGTTGCCTAGACAATAGTCGCTGCATGTCAGGTTGTGTGCACTATATGTTCATCTTCAGATCATCTCGCTGAAGATTGTCCAAAGTTCAGAGCGGATAAGGAAGTCGATCATGAGGAAGAAGAAGCCAATTACTTCCAGAGGCAGAAAAATACATATGGTGGAAAGAGAGACCATCCCCTGTTGAGTTATAGGATCAAAAATGTGTTAAATCCTCTTAATGCTCCACCAGGTTTTCAGCCAAGGTAGCCTACAGGAGATGGACAACAGTTTGGCCAAATGCGTATTCCTCAACAACCATAAGTTCCAGCTCAAACATCAACAAGAACTTCAACTCTAGAAGCTATGATGTAACAAATGATGTTGGACAGCAAGAAAGAACGAGAGGAAAGTAGTACTTTTCGCCAAGAACTCAAGGTTACAACTCAGCAACATGGGAAATCAATCGACTTGCTAGAGAGGCAAGTAAGCCAAATTCAGCAAACACTCACGCAAGCCAACCTATGAGGTCTTCCTAGCAACACCCTCCCCAATCCCAAGGGGCAATATGAAGCCCATGCAATGACTTTGAAAAATGGGAAAGTGTTGAATGCAAAACTAGAGGTTAAGAAGCCAAGGAGATAATGGGAGGAGCCAGTCATAGAGCAAGTTGTGTTTGATGAACCATTAAAAACCATTTCAGGAACCCCAACTCAATCCATTGAGGAAATTCCTCAACCTGTTGAGAATGCACCTGGAATGAAAACTGTGCAAAAACCAAAACCAGCTCAGGTATGTCCCTCACCATTAATTACTACTAATGTACCTTTTCCTAGCAAGTTAAAGAAGTTAGGGAAGGAGGGAAAAGATAGGGAGATCCTAGACATCTTCAAGAAAGTTGGGGTGAACATTCCATTGCTGGATGTGATCAAGAAAATTCCATAGTATGCAAAATTCCTCAAGGATTTGTGCACTACTAAAAGAAAGTTCAAAGGAACTGAAATAGTTGCCTTGAGTGAGAAAGTTTATGCTGTTCTACAGAGGAAGATCCCACCAAAACTTGGTGATCCGGGACGTTTTACTATTCCATGCACAATTGGTGATCACAGGTTTGAAGGTGCTCTTCTTGATTTAGGTGCTTCCATAAATTTAATGCCATATGCTATATATGATAGAATGAATATTGGCGCACTTACATCTACTGGGATAACTATTAAACTTGCTGATAGATCTAACTGTTACCCTAGATGTATTATAGAAGATGTGCTAGTACAGGTGAGAGATTTGATATTCCCAGCAGACTTTTTTGTTTTAGAGATGGAAGGTGAACCAATGCCCTCTTAGATCCCACTGATTCTTGGGAGGCCGTTTTTATGAACCGCTCGTACTAAGATTGATTGTTATGAAGGTTCACTTAGCATGGAAGTAGCGGGAGAAAAGATCCAATTCAACATTTTTGAATCCCTCAAGCACCCAAATGGTGATGATTTGTACTCTTGTTGTTCTATTGATGTGTTTGAAAGTTTTGTGCAGGAGTTTATTAATTATACATTGGATGAAGACCCGTTGAGAAAGGTCATAGAAGTGGCCGGGAAAAAAGAAGCTTCAGGGCCAGTTTTTGACCCGTCGAAAAAGAGGAACAAGAAGTGGCTGTGGCTCTGCATCGACCGGTCGAGGAAATTTCTTGACCCGTCGAAGACGGACAAACGTTGGGCCGTAGCGACGCATCGACTGGTCAAAATTTTCCTTCAGAAATTTTTTGACCCATCGAATTTGAGTCCGTTTTTGAGATGGCTTCTGCCGAAGATCTTGAGATGGAAGAAGAATACTATGCAATGGAAGAGGCATTTGAATCAATTCCAAGCATGAAAGGTAAGCCTTCTAAACCAATCCTTCTTCCAGCTTCAACTGACGTTCTTTCTCCATCTATTCAGGCAGCACCTGAGTTAGAACTTAAACCTTTACCCGAGCATTTGAAGTATGCTTTTCTTGGTGACGGTGAAACTTTGTCGATCATAATTTCTTCAAAACTTTCACAATTGCAAGAGGATAAACTCTTGCTTATTCTTCGGGAATATAAGTCTGCACTTGGCTGAACAGTTGCAGATATCAAGGGAATTTGCCCTACTTTATGCACTCATAGGATACATCTTGAGGAGAACGCTAAGCCAACCAAAGAAGCTCAACGTCGCCTAAATCCTCCCATGATGGAAGTTGTCAAGAAAGAAGTGATCAAACTCTGCGATGCAGGTATAATTTAGGCTATTTCTAACAGCAAGTGGGTTAGTCCTGTGCAGGTAGTACTGAAACGTTCTGGAATAACGGTGGTGAAGAATGATAAGAACGTGTTGGTGTCTCAACGAGTGCAAACCGGATGGAGAGTGTGCATTGATTATCGCAAGCTCAATACCACCACACGAAAAGATCACTTTCCCCTCCCATTCATTGATCAGATGTTGGAAAGGTTGGCAGGACATGCATACTACTGTTTCTTGGATGGTTATTCGGGGTACAACCAGATAGCCATACACAAGGATGATCAGGAGAAGACCACATTCACCTACCCCTACGGCACATTTGCTTATCGGAGGATGCCCTTTGGTTTATGCAATGCGCCTGCAACGTTTCAAAGATGCATGCTGAATATTTTTTCAGACATGGTCGAAAAAATCATTGAGGTATTTATGGATGATTTTTCAGTTTTTGGTGATTCTTTTGACATGTGTTTACATCACTTATCTATGGTCTTGGAACGTTGTGTGAACACTAACCTGGTACTCAATTGGGAAAAATGCCACTTTATGGTGGAACAGGGTATAGTTTTAGGACATGTTATTTCTGCTAGGGGAATTGAGGTAGACAAGGCTAAAATGGATATTGTGCGTACCTTACCATCTCCTTCTACTGTGAAGGAGGTGAGATCTTTTCTTAGACATGCCGAATTTTATCGCAGGTTTATCCAGGATTTCTCAAAGATATCCAGACCATTATGTGCATTGCTCCAGAAGGATATGGCTTTCAAATTCACTGAGGAATGTTTACAAGCTTTTAATAAGCTCAAGGAGTTGTTGACTACAACTCCCATTATACAAGCACCTGATTGGAGTCTACCATTTGAGCTAATGTGTGATGCTTCAGACTATGCTGTTGGCGCTGTTCTTGGCCAACGACCATAAAGACTTCCACATGTCATCTATTACGCCTCCCGAACTTTGAATGATGCACAGTTGAACTACTCAACTACTGAAAAGGAGCTCTTAGCAGTGGTTTTTGCTCTTGAAAAGTTTAGATCTTATTTACTAGGAACTAAAGTTATCATATGGGATGAGCCATACCTCTGGAAACATTGTACTGATGCCATCATCCGCAGGTGCATCCCTGAGTCAGAATTTCAATCTATTCTATCTTTTTGTCACTCACATGCAGGTGGTGGACACTTTGGAGGGAATAAGACTGCTCTCAAAGTGCTTGAGAGTGGATTTTATTGGCCAACTTTGTTTCATGATGCCCACGTCATGTACAAATCATGTGAGAGATGCCAAATGACAGGTAACATTGGCCTAAGAGACCAGATGCCTCAACACCCTGTTCTTGTTGTTGAAATATTTGATGTGTGGGGTATTGATTTCATGGGACCATTCCCTAACTCCCCGGGTTATTTGTTTATTCTTCTAGCTGTGGATTATGTTTCTAAGTAGGTGGAAGCCAAAGCCACCCGCACTAATGATGCTAAGGTTGTTCTTTGTTTTCTGAAAGATATTTTTGCTAGATTTGGAACACCTAGATGCATTATCAACGATGGAGGATCTCATTTTTGCAATAGAACCTTTGAAGCTTTGCTCCAGAAGTACAGTGTGACACATAAAGTGGCCACACCTTATCATCCTCAAACCAGCGGGCAAGTGGAAGTGTCAAATAGGGAGATCAAGCAAATCCTTGAGAAGACAGTCAGGCCAACCCGGAAAGATTGGAGTCAACGTCTTGATGAAGCGTTGTGGGCTTACTGGACAACATATAAGACACATATTGGAATGTCTCCTTATAGGTTAGTGTATGGAAAAGCTTGCCATCTTCCAGTGGAATTGGAACACAAGGCATATTGGGCTGTCAAGAAGTTCAATTTTGACATAGATGATGCGGGTTTGCATAGGAAGTTGCAGCTGAACGAGCTTGATGAGATTAGGCACAATTCCTATGAGTCCAGCAGGATTTACAAGGAAAAGACTAAAGATTTTCATGACCAGAATATTAAGAGAAAAGAATTTGTTGTTGATCATAAAGTTTTACTCTTCAGTAGTCGTCTACGCTTATTTCCAGGTAAGTTAAAAAGTAGATGGATTGGACCTTATGTTATCACTAATGTTTTTCCTCATGGTGCCATAGAGATTGTAAGTTCAAAAACTGGGAAGACAATTAAAGTGAATGGACATCGACTCAGGCCATTCTATGAGTCATTTGTGGAGCATGTCTTTGAGGATGCAAACCTTGGAGATGCATCTCTTTGTGTGAAGTGATGAGAATTGTTGTCTGGCTGAAGATGAAATGACCCAATCCCGATATAGTTTCCTAAACCGGAATCAAACCCCTTCTGAAAACACGAACTTTAAAAAACCATAGAAATTTCGGCAGAGTTTTACTATATCGCGAAGTTACCATTAACCTGCACCCGAAAATACACTTCATCCTATGCCACAAAAGCCAAACCGTGGGCACCAATCCCAACGGAATTTCTCAAAAACATATCATAATGTAAAGCAATAAACAAAACTGTAACTTTACAGAAATCCGAGAAAATCATATGAAAATATAAACATCAGAGTATTCAGAGCAACCTCTAGTATATACATAAATACACAATAGTACGCCAAACTAGAAACCTACTGAGAAGGAAAAGTAGCTCGAATACTAAGCCTCCAACCTTGATGTGCGACACCAGAATCCGAACTGCAAACTGGGCATTGAAAACAAAGAGCCCCGGGAAAGACATATAAACCGTTAGAGTGAGTGGACGAAAATAAATATCTTTCGCCGAATAATATATGTTATAAAAACATATGCGAGTCTAAATGCATGAGAATAATATGGTACACGAGGGAGACTTTAACTCCTCACGCGTACAGAGCATGCATCAAAAATCCCGGGGGGTCACTCAGGGACACATCCGCGCTAGTACAGTCCGAATCACGGGATCGCAGACCCACACGTGATTCTAGCCAGAAAGGCCTCAGGTCAGGGTATCTGTTCCCACCCAGAAATACATCTGCACAAGGTAACAGAAATCTGTTCCCACCCAGAAAATACATCGGCACAGGGTAACAGTCCCCCCTGGTAAACATCCTCGGGGATCAGCCGTGATGCTAAGTGTATCGATACAATCACATATACTAAGACTGTACTTTGTGTAAACCAAATCATAAATAGTTTCATGCAAATGTATAAAGCATAATGTAAATGCATATTCGTAATATATAATTATGAAAATATATTCATCGATGCATATTCGTAAATATATAATCGTAAAGCACATGCTCGTAAAACGTATAATAAAGACTCGCAACTAATTAGTGAAAAGAAAGGTGTCCACTCACAGATAAGCACAGCGCGCAAACGCGCTAATCCCGAGATCCGACGGAATATCCTTCGCCAAGCGTACGATCTCGATCTCCTGAATAATCACAAAACATCACTGATCCAAATCACAATTCAATACTCTGAACCACACCTCGAAAACCAACCATTTTCAGAAATATATAACTCGGATATCAAGAAAATCGTCGAAAATCCCATATATACTCCACATAAACCCTCGACATAAAATTCACCACCCAAATCAACTCGAAAACCTCAAGGCGACGATCGGGGCGCGATTACGAGTAAAACGACATAAAACTTGACAAAATCTAAAAAGTCAACGCGTCGCCGGAGCTTTGCCGTTGACCGCCGCCGGCGCGCCGTCACCGGTGAGATTTTCTTGTGACCAAGACCTCAAAGCCTTCCTCTCTTCAAGCCTAACCTTTTTCCCTAAAGGGTCACGACCGTTCAACTACCACCATGGCCAGAAATCACCTCGAAAGCCACCAAAATTCAAACCGGCCGAAAAATTTCTCCGGCAAAATTCTCTACCGTGAGGCCACCTCGGCCTCCCAAATTCAAGGGGTTTCATCCCAAGCACGAACCCAACCATTTCCACCCAAAATCCCCATCGGAAAACCGCCGAAAAACCCTCCACCATTAAACCCAATTCCGGCCAACTTCACATTCAAAATCAACCAACCAAAACACCTCCAAACATCACAATATACACATCAATCGAAAGCCCAAAGAAAGAGTTTCAAAACCATACCTTAAACTCCAGCAACCGTGCCGTTTTCCGGCGACAACAACGACGGCGAGTTCGCGGCTCACTGAGTCAACTCGGCCCAACTCTGGTCAACTCGGTCAAACAGCCCATTTTTCTAACTTTACGACTATTCGGCTATTTATACATCGCGAATCAACTCTATTCGTAATTCGAATAACTCTAACTCAAACAGATAAACATGACTAACTCGGCGATAATTTCAAATATTCTTTTTATATTCCTCAATTATCCAAAAAATCCTCGGAAAGCTCCTACGTACTCGAAAACAGATTCTCTACATTTCCCACGAACAAAACCAAGCCAAATTCGCGCTCAAAAATTAAATCGTGATCAAGGTCACATAACCCATTAATTACGATAAACCACAATTACTCGTGAAACTCACAGATTAAGCCGATAATATACCAATTCTGATTCGGGTCGTCACAAAAGACGTTAAACTTAGCGCTACTTGAGAGGCAAACCATGTGGATGGAGAAGCTGACGACCAGATTTGAATTCTTATCCCTTCTCATTTTCTTTATTTTTCTCCATGTTTAGTGTGATTTGTGATGTGCTATGTGTCTCATTCCATGCTTGTTTGATGTATTGTATGTTTTAGTTTTGTTTTACATTGAGAACAATGCAAATTTCAAGTGTGGGGTGGAGTTTATATCATATCCTTAGCGTCTATGTGTAAATTTATTGTTTTTCGGTACTGTGCAGAATGGTGTTTTGTGTAATTTATTTGACACAGTTAGATGTCTCGTAAATTTCTGAAATTCTGAGAGAATGTTTTTACATGTATCTAGTTTATGCTCTTAAAGTTTCAGCTCATTCCAATGTGTGGTTAATTCTGTAAAATTCTGGCGAGTGGGATGAGTCTGGCAAGCCTGAGGGGGTCTTTTCCGACGACTAGTTCGTCGTGGAAGGGTTTCCTCACCAGAATTTGGTATTTTTGAGTTTTTTATTTGTTTTTCTTGTGTGTTTTAGTGTCTTATTTGAAAAACCAAATACAAAAGTAAAAAGTGTCAAGCAAAGCAACATAAAAAGAGTCTCTTGTTTTGAGTCTTAGGAGCCCTTAACTAGTCCATGATGTGATTATATCTTCCGTAATTATGACTAAAAGATGATCTTGTTATTTAAGTTTTTTTGGTTAATCTTGATATATGATGCATATGTGAATGTGTAGTGGATGTAGAAACGAGTTAACATGGTACAGATTTTTGGCATGCTTAAACTTTGTTGAGATTCATTTAACCTGTGAACGATTGAGCCTATATGTGAATACACATGCTTTGTTTGTTGAGTGTCAATTGGTGTCCACAGATTAAGTTAATGGACTCTAGATATTTCCAGAACTTGCTCTTTTTGGCATGCTTAAACTTTGTTGAGATTCATTTAACCTGTGAGCGATTGAGCCTATATGTGAATACACATGCTTTCTTTGTTGAGTGTCAATTGCTTGCCACAGATTAAGTTAATGGACTCTAGATATTGCCAGAACTTGCTCTTGTGATTTTCAAAGCTTAATGTCAATACATGTTTTGATTGAGGAAGTGATAAAGGCATTTAGGGGACACCACCATAGCCATATAAGCCTGTGTCCTGATTCTATGTACATAAGTTATGTACCCCTTAGTTAACCATTTTGAGCCTACATGTTTAAACTTTATGTCATCACCCACATATCTCTGACCTTAAACTTTAGAATAGTTATATCTTTACCCTTGTTCTAGGACTTGGTAGAGCTATACATGAGGCGGGTATGTGAAAACGACGACAATGTCGAAAGGTGATGCAAAGGAATAAGTATGGGGTATCAAGCTAGTGTGTAAAAAAATTAAAATGTGATGTCTAGCTTGATACCCGAGTTAATTGTTGATGAAAACAATGATGTGAAGGCCCAACAAGATGAATTTCGGCCACAAAAGTGAGAAAGTTCATTGTTGTAAAGTTTGAAGAAGTCTTTTATTTGGTGCTCTACTAGGTTCTAGAATTATATTTGAATTCCGTATCCATTTATTCTTTAACCTATGAGCCAAGCCCCATTACAACCCATGAAAGTCCTTTTTGATCCTCAAAATGGCAGCCTTTGATCTGTGGAGATTAGTCACAAGAGTAAGTTTATGGTTTGGTTCATTTGCCAAGTAATTGAGTTGAGTGAATGCCTTAGGCATACTTTGAGAGAAACACTTTAGAGAGCATATACCTGTGAGGTTGAATCTTGACTTCTTTTTCGCATGCTACAGCTTTACATTCACCATGATTATGTCTTTGTCCTACATATTACATGTGTGTCATACATTGAAATTAACTTTCGAAACTATGTGGAATGTAAATGTGGAGTCATTCTAATCTTGGTGTTACAATTGGGGAAGATTGCTGAGACAATTTGTTGAGGGCATTAGAGTTATGTTAACTCTTTTCAGAGTCTTAGTTTAGTATATTGCTCGGGGACTAGCAATGTCTAAGTGTGGGGTATTTTGTCAAAATTTGAGAAGGCGGGTAAACAACTCTCAAAGATAGTATATTCACAACCTGGACATATCAATGTAGTATGATAAATAGAGGTTATCGAACACGAAGAATTGGAGAAACTAAATCCTAACACAGAACTGAAATGCTGACAAACTCGACTACAGAACACTAATGACACTACGAACCTAAGCTAGACAGACTCAAATTCTACGAAATTTGGATACAATGAACTAGACACAGTGGCAGACTACCACACAAAATTTTAGGTTTTCTGAGTTGATTTGGTTACTGAACTGAATCGTCTAAGCTACAGATAATGCAGAAAATAAATGCTGAAAGTAAAATGCTAATGAATGCAAATGGATTTAAACTATATGATTAAAGAGTTAAGAGGAATGCAATCCACAATCGTCATTCCATCTATCCAACACATACTTAACATAATGCACATATCCAATGAATGAAAGTTCCCAGGAAGAGTTGATCGTTACAACCACATCCTATTACCTAATCCTTATGCCTATGCAGATTTGTCATGGACCTCCCCTGTATCTATCCCTCTATGAACCCATAGTCATAGACCCCAAGGTTTACAAAGAATAAAGCATTAAACTCTAGAAAAGGTTTGAGAAGGTACAAGGGTTCACAAGTGCACTATGGGCGTGTCTCGCTAGACCTATGGATTTCAATCTCCTGACGGTTAAATCGGCGTATCACTATAGAGAATCCGATGGAAGAAATTATCTTCAGTCGCCCAAATCTCATGAAACTAGAACCCTAGCATGCATACTAAGTTGGCCACCAAAGCAGACATACAGGAATTCATACGGTGAGTCATTCAGAGAAAGAAACCTCATTCAAAGAATATGCAAAACTAGGTTAAAGTGTATGCATTAAAAAGACTTCATGTACGGGGCTTCAAACAGTCATTTACCAAAAGAAAATTAGTTACTCATAGTCTTAGAAAACAACATCAAAGAATTCATAAAAGATAAATTAAATAAAAGATGAAAGAAGAACTCTTGGCGACGACGTGATCGTCCTCCTCTTCATGCACGAGAACTTCCTCTTCTTTCCTTTATTGTTTTCTCCTATTCTCTTTCTTAATCTTCTTCTAGCCGTCGTCCTCATTTTGCTTCACTTGCAAAATATATATATATATATATATATATATATATATATATGCATGTAGCAAGGAAACCTAGCAGCCCACGTGCAAGACTCCTAATCAAACTCTATGTCAAACTTTCAAAGTCCAGGCCAGGTCCATTTCTTCAATTAAGCCATATATACATATATGACTAGAGCTAGGCTAATCATGATAATTGATGCTCACGTGCCGAGCATCTCCTCGCGAAGACTTCATTATTTATGTCTCCAATTCCCAAGTCCAAGCATCTCGCTAAACATATAAATCTCCTTTTTCTCTTAAACTCCCTCGCCAGGCAGTTCCTCGCCAAGTAGCTCTAAAATATATTATTTAAGTTCCTTTCCTTAATTAATCTCCAAAATACTTAAAAATAAATAAACATAATTAATTCACTCAAATAGTGACAATAAACTAAATATAGGAAACAAATTAAATACCGAATAGACGCATAAATATGCGACTATCAAATATGCATGGCTTTAAAACTGATAATACAAGTTTATGAAACTAACTTAATTGGATGCTATACTGTACCATAAAATAATTTTGCTTTGTGCAAAATATCATTCTATATTACAGTAACCATAGTTTCAATTTTGGAATTCAAAGTCATGTTTTCAGTATCCAAGTCCTTACTCAAGCTTGATTTTAAACAAAAAATTCTATTACTGCAGACAATATATGCAGATAGGGAGATAACATATGCTCAATCAATCAAAGAAATGTCTACAGTAGTCTAAACATATAGCCAATTCAACTAATTTGTCACTTAAATAGCATGATTTTTGATTTCAATTTCATAGACAAATCTTATGTCCAACAGATGCTCATATGTCTAGAAACAAAATGAAATCAAAATCATACAATGACATACCTTAACCTCTGCTCATAGCGCTGCAATGTTAGCAAAAGTAAACCACAATATATAGATGCAACACACATTTTAATTCAACAAACAATTTCGATCAATCAAGCAAACACAATAAGAACACAAAAAATGTGAGTTTCATCTGGCCACCATGTACTTTAACCTAAGTGCACGCCGGGAATGCTCTAGGGTTTTTAACATGTGCTCAATCAAAACGAAAAATTAAAATTGAATGAACAATGAAAATCTAACCTTTGGCTTCTCAAAATTGCTACTGTGTGCGGAAGATTGAAATTAAGACAGTAGCAACATCTTTTGGCCCTTCTAAAGCTCACAAAACCCAACCCTTTTCTGTAGAGATGCGATGAGCATCTTGTTTTACAAAACCCAGGGACGAGGGACGGCGTTCTTATCTTTGCCCAGAATCCCTTTCGTTCGTCTGCTCCTTTTTTTTTTGTTCTTACCTCACTTAAACTATCAAGGGTGCTAGGTGGTCATGTGATACAAGCATAATGGGCCAAAACTTTACTCAATGGCCTTACGACCTTCTAAATTCAAAAGATCTTTTTTTTGTTGTTTCAAAAGCACAAACCTAATTGCTTTTACGTTTGAGTTTTTCTTAATTGATTTATATGATGATTAACGAGTCAATGCTGGAAGAAAGTTCTGAAGATTTAATCAACATCATAAACACATAACTTATAACATGAAACAACACTATAGAGTATAGAAGCTTACCAGCTACATTGGTAGAGATGGCTATTGGATCTGCAAAGGTTGAAGGCTTAAGTCTTCTGTTCTTTTCTATGTTTAGCTTCTCTAATGGGGAGAGCTGAAGGCTATTATTGTTGTGTAACAAGAATAGAGACTAGAGCCTCATATATCTATATCTATATATATATATATAGTGATCACCTGGTGCCTAACCCATAACTGAGTACGAGTAGAACACTAACTAATTAATGTAGCATGAGACACCACATCAGAGTACAATATGGATATGGACTTGTATTACATTGATATACTAATCACACAAGAACATGAAGTAGCATTACAATATGACTTTGATTAATTGATCACAGCAGAACTTAGACTATGATAAATACATAGGTGTTTAAGTCCAACTCTTTCAACCCATAGCATCGGAGTCGCTCTCTTTGGCCATTAGTCCTATTATATTAGATGGGATATAAATTGTTAATTTAGATGGATCAAGTAATTGACCAATTTTTTAAGGAAAATAGTCACCTACATGGTCTAAACTTTCGTCGATGTATCAATATAATGGCCGAACTTAAAAAACTATCTAAGTGATGCCCAAACTTTTAAAACTACATTTACCTGATGCCTAGAGCCAATTTCCGTCACCGCTCGGTTATCTTTGATGATGTGGCATTTTGTTTCTTCCAAAAATTTAGTGAGAAGATGGTAATACCCTTATATTTTGTATTTTTTCTATTTTTTCCTCTCTCCCTCCTCTCTTCTGCTCAAAGCCGTTCTCCATTTTCTGGTCATCTCCTCTTCTTCTTCCTCTTCCTTGTCACCTCTCTAGTCCTCTAATGGAAAAAAGACGAGTTCCGCAACTGTAACCAAACCCCATTCTACAAACGAGCCTGAACCTGCAAACCAAACTCCTTCTCCCTCGCCTCCCACCATGTCACCATCTCCTCCGACAATCACTCACCGTCGACCTTATCTCCAAGTTTCCTAATCACCCAAACAAGAAATTGCCGTTAAGCTCAACTTAGTCGGATTAACACCGATCAAAATAAGCTCTTGAATATTAGGACAATTTTTCGCTATAGCAATAAACCCTCATCCCCAATCTTATTTGTCCTCCATCCATCAATGTGAAGCTTCCTCAGTAACTTACAGTTTTCAACAACACAAATAAGTTTGAAATTTGAACAATTTGTAGCCTTAACAATGTGCAACACCTCCAAATTGGAGCCTTTCAAAATCGCCGAAAGCACCAAATTAGTCACTTGAATTGTCTCAAGGTTAGAGTGTTAAGGTTACCATGAACAATAAGGCTGCCGTAATTGAGATAACGTTTACTTGGAGGAGGGGGTGTTGCTGAAAATTATGGATGTCAAGGCCGTGATGTGGCGGCGAGGTCAGATCAGAGGCGGAGGGGACGAGGTGGTTGACGAGGTCGTCGATTTTCTCGAAGATTTTTTTTTAGAGAGAGAGAGAGAGAGATCAGAAAAAAGAAAAAGTAAAATAGAAATAAAAAAATAAAAATAAAAAAGTAAAAAATGACCTTAATACCTATATAGTTTCAAATTCGATAGTGTCACGTCATCAAAGATAACCGAGTAGTGACAAAGAATGGCAGCAGGTATTGCGAAAAATGTTGTTTTGAAATTCTTAGCACCACTTAGTTAGTTTTGAAGTTCGGGCATCATATTGATATAACAACAAAAGTTCAAACCCTGTGAGTGACTATTTTCTATTTACTAATTAACTGTTAAGATGAGTCGTGGCATATTGGTGCATGCAATTGATATGTACAAATGAACGGTTAGATCAATATCAAGCCGCAATATGAAGCCCACAAGAAAGGCAACAACCAACAAGAAATTAAGCATGCAAGGATCATTGTGTACGTGAGAATTGCAAAAGAAACTAATGTTGTTTCTACCGGATTACGCGGGACGTAATCTAGCAGAAGCAAGTACGAGTAATCTCCTCGCGTCCGAACGTTCGGGCTGTTCGGGTGATCGGGTGCCTTCTCTCTTCGGGTGTTCGGCTCCTACTGTTAGAAGAATACAACAACAAATGGGCGGTCAGATGGTCGAGACAGGGGTGGCCTGCCTTCAACGCTTCGATGCCTAAGTTAGAAGATGTATTGGATATAACAGTCAAGCGAACGTGTAAGAAAGTAGGTTGGAGTATTTAATGCTAGAATTGAATTAATTGTCCTTACCTGTAGTAAATGCCTTACCTATATAGGTGGTTGGGATCGTTGCTTGCTTGTGTTCTTCGATGTGCGATAGAGCTGTTTTGCTGTCATGTGATCCGAGCATTCGGATGTGCGCTTGTCGGGCGCGTGCTCGATCGGATGAGTTTGGTCTTGCGGGTGAAGTTGTTGCTTGCTGGGTGGTCTTTCGGGTGGTCGGGTATGTGTCGATCACCTGCTTAATTGGGTAAGTATGTTTAATTAACGAACTAATGGTGCTATACTAACAAGTCCCCCAAGTCCCAGTGTCAAAGAGACCTTTCTTGATTGGGGAGTTGAAAAAGGGTTCGTACGATTAAACAGATATTTATCCGATTGAGCAGTGATGCGTGGTCCTGTAACCCCCAAGTCCCCTAACTTTCCGGTCAAGAAAGAGCTCGCCTGACGGAGTGGGTACCTGTGCGTCCGATCATGTACCTGTTTGGGTGCTTCTGTATCCGGGTGTACGACTCCGAAACGAATGTTGCTGTTTGGAGCCGCATGCCCGGGCGTGCGCCTGTGGAGTTATGTGGATGGATATGTATGTTTGTGTATGTGGATGTATGTCAGTATGTAGGAGTGAATGTGTATGCAGTACATATATACAAGTAGGGGTGAGTATGTGAATGTATGCGGATGTATGCAGATGTATGTATGATCGTGTGATGTGATTGAGTGATGATTGAGTGAAATGTGTTGATGTATGCGTGTATGTGAATGCATGGATGGTTCCGAGCCACTTACCCGGCCCCGCGACGAATATTGCTGTCCGGAGTCCGCCAAGGATAGGCCTATAGAACGGCCTTTCTTGAAATGCATGGATGGTTCCGAGCTGACCCCGACTCCCCAACGAATCTTACTGTTTGGAGCCGTTAAGCCTCGGAACGATCTTGCGAATGATGCATGAATGGTTCCGAGCTGACCCCGAATCCCCAACGAATCTTACTGTTTGGAGCCGCTAAGCCTCGGAACGGTCTTGCTTAGGTGCCCGAGAGGAGATCCTCACTCTCGGCGTCGACCTATCGTAGCGTCAACGGTGAGGCCCCGACCGTTACGTACATGTGTTACAGCGCGCACGAAGGGACGGACAGCATGCCCGTGCCGCTCACGAAAGGAACTTGCTGCTATCGTGCCGCCTAATTCGGCGAATGGTAGTGTTACGCGCTCGGAAGAAAATGGGGCCACTCCCGAGTCGCCCATCATTCGGCGCGCGCTCCGAAAGGTGCATGCCGCTTTCGAGCCACCCGAATGGTCCTGCTGTTGGCGTGCCCCGGAAGGTAACGAGTGACGTTAGCCACTTCCGTGCCGCATAGCCCGAACGGTGGGTCACCACTTACTGGGTGTCTAGGCGCGGACTCACAAGCAGCCGCTTGTGCTCCGGCTTTGCCAACAGAGCCAGGGAGACTATACCATGCGCCGCCTACGGTACATTTAGCGCGCGCACGCCGAAGAAGGGACGAGGACCGTCAGCCTCCTTCGGGACGCCTAAATGGTCTTTCTTTGAGCGCGTGCACGCCGAAAGGAAACTCGTGGGGTTGACCTCTTTCGGGACGCCTCAATGGTCTTGCACTAACCTGGTGGGGTGGCGTTTACTTGCCCGTGAGATTGTGGGGCGCTTGATCGTGCTGGTGGTGCGGGCGATGGTCTGGATAGCGGGAGTCGTGACGTGTGTTTATGTGCCTTGGGTTGGGTGATCTGTCTGACGAGACGCTTGAGGTGACTTTCTTTTCGACTTCTTCTTCGGAACCGGTGGTGTAATAAATGCTAGCCGGCGCAATAAATGCTGGCGTGCCCTGTGTAATTAATGCTGGTGACGTAGTAACTGCTCGAAGGTTAGGCGTCAAACGCGTGGGGGCGTGGGATGCTGCATGGCTGACACGTGGCGATTTGTGGGAGATCGTGCAGGGTTTGAAACTGAGGCAGGAAGCCGAAGGGTGAGCGTGGTTACTTAGGCAGGTAAGTAAACCGCCTCGCTGACACGTGTCAGCATCTGACGGTGGACACGCGAAAAATGAACGGCTGGCGTTCGTTCGCTTGTCCCGTGCGATAGGTATAAATAGGGCTCTTTGGTGTCGTCTTCTTCCATCGTTTTTACATTCACTGAAGCTCTGCCAAAAAATTACCTTGCTCCCTGTTCATTGTCTTCTGATTTTCTGTGTTGCTTTCTTGCCGGAGTTCTCGTCGACATTCATCTTCCCAAGCTTCAATCTTCAACTTTTGGTGAGGTTCCGAACTGTTTTTATTTCTTTTTCCGTTCTGTTTTTTGCTTTTTTCGGTGTCCTGCCGTTTCTGGTTTTCTTGTTTCTAGGTTTTCGTCTCAAAAACAAGGCGTGTTCTTGAGGTGGGTCTGTTTTGATATGTTTTGGGGTGAATTTCTGGGTTTTTTTTTCTTGTTTTTGGTAGGATTTTTTTCTAAGTGTTTTGGGTTTTGCGTGCGTGCGTCTAGGAGATGGAATCGATAGAAGTTTCGAGCGACATGTCGCGTGAATGGGTGTACGTTCCGGGGGCGGGGTGGTTTAGCTGTAGTCCGTGCGCGAGCGGATCGGACTCTTCGTCCGACTCCGTGATGAGTGTGACGCCCTTACGTTATATCCCTAATTTGTCTCCTGTCATGCAGCCGATGGAGGAAGGACGAGTGCAAACTGCTGCCAAGGTTATCGGGTTGGGAGATTCATCTGAGTCATCGGGCTTGTCAGGTGGGTCTTTGTCTTTAGGGCCGTGGGGTGAGGAGCGTGCTCGAGGAAGGGGTCCCTTGCCCCAACTGGCGGAGGGTGGGCACATGCACTGGGTGTTGCCCGATGGAGTGCCTGTTTAAGAGCCCAAGTGTGCGCCCTCGGTGAAGGAGATGGAGGAATGGGCGCGCGACTACCACATCCCTTCATCCGTGAAGTTGAGGATCCCAGGGAAGTTCGAGATGTTCACGCGGCCTCCGCCCGGCCATATATGCGTCAGCGAGTTCCATCTGAAGGTGGGTGTCAAGCTTCCTCTGCACCCGTTCTTTCAATACATGCTGGCGCTGTTGCGGATCTCGCTCGGCCAGTGCGGGCCCACGCTAACCTGCACGTTGGTGGCTTTTTTCAACATCTTCTTCCTGAGCGGCCTCGATCACCCTACGCGGGCGGAGTTCGTGCACTTCTTCCGTCTCAAACACTCCTCCCATCGAAGGGACTTGGGCACCTTCACCGTGGAACCACAGGTGAAGTGGTGGTTGGTCGACCCGCCGAGCTCGTCGACCTTATGGCGCACGATCAGTTGCCTGGTCGGAGGCGACTGGGAGTTCGGCTCTTTCTCCCCGGAGTACGCGGCCAACGCCTACCGCATCGATCGAGTCCCTCAACGTTTCTATCCTCTGAATAGGAACGAGTACCCGATGACGCCCGTGGAGGAGGTCAAGGTTGCTCGCTTGAAGTACGTCTTTGACCCGGCGCCCGAGGCGAGACACTTCTGGGTGGCATGCCACTGGGACTTGATCGAGCACACGCGTCTCACCCGAGCACCCGGTCTGTTCGGGCTTTGAGACCTGTTTTATTTTTGCATGCATACGTATTTTATATTTGATAACTTGCTTACTAACCTTTTGTTTGTTTGTCTTGCAGCCAAAATGACCAAGTCCAAGGCCACTGAAAAAGACGATCCAGCGCCGCATGGAGCTTTTGCTTTCGAGCGCGGAGACCATGCACCGAGTCGTCGATGACGGGCACGATGGTTTGGTGGTTGGGATACCGTCCAAGCGAGGATCCCTGTGCCGAATGTGTCTGATCACGCCCTTGCCGTGCCGACGCCTGCTGTGATAGTCCCCTAGGTGCTGGTCCCTGGTGCTGCTGGTGAATGGGCTGTTCGTCCGCCTCCCGGGTCATCTGCTGCCCGAAGTCACAACCGTGCGGAGCGGGATCGCCTCACCCGCGAGAAAGAGAATAGGCAAGCCGTTCGCGTCCAGAGGCGTGTGGAGCAAAGGGATCGGCGGGAGGCCTCCCTGAACTCGGGCTCAAGGAACCGGGTTTCCTAGTCTTTCTGCAGATCTTTCTGTTGGGTCGCCCGTTCTTGATGGCGAGTCCTCCCGTCCCTTGAAGCGTGCTTGGGCGGATGCTGCTGGTGCCGGGGCGGAGAGTGATACGGTGGCTCATGCTGTCTAGGTCATCTGTTAGGCTCTTGGTGATGGCGTGTCTTTTCTCCAGCTGCTGCTTCAGTCGAGCTCTGGCCCTGCTCCCGACAATCTTGATCGGGTCTTCAACGCATGCACCAAGCTACAGCACCAGATTTTCTGTCTGCATGTGCGGGAGACCTCGGGGGTGCAGATGAGGTTGAGAGCGGAAGCTCGCGAGGCTGCCGCGGCCCGTGAGAAGCTGTAGGCCGGGCTCTCCAAGGCGAACGAGCTGGCTGAGCGGAAGGCCACCCTGGTGAACGAGCTGACCCGGGAGCTCCAAGAGGTTGCTAAGCGGGAGGCCGTGCTTAAGGCTGAACATGATAGTGCTCTCGCCGAGGTGGAGTGTGTGCGCGCAGAGGCTGCCAACCGCGTCGCTGAGATAGAGTCTCGGTTGATGGAGGCCGAGCGCTACACCTGGACTCCGGACCAGGTCGAGCTAACCCGAGTTGAGGCCGTTGCTGCCTTTAAGGAGTCTGATGATTTCTTGGAGTTGGTGACGGCTGAGGCAGAAGAGCAGGTGACTGCCTTCCGGTTAGCTGTGGCCCCATTCATAGACCTTGCGCGCTACTTGGCCAACCTGAGCGAGCGTGCGGGTGGAGCGGCCGGTCCTTCCACCGAGCAGCAGCCCGAGCAACAGGAGCAGCCCGAGGAGCCGGCCGAGCGGACGGACCAGAGCGAGCAACCTCAGCAGCCGGAGGAGTCCAAGCAGGTGGAGCAGGCGGAGCGGGTGGTGGAGGAGGAGGCGGAGGCGGATGTAGAGTAGTTTTTTTTTCCTTTCCCTTTTTTTTGTAGTCGCGTAGGATTTTGTAATTGGCCTCGTGCCCTTTTATCAATGAAGTTCTTTTTTTCTTCTTCCGTATGCGTGTGCTTGCCCTTTATACATATATATATATATATATATATATGTTTTTTTGCTCTCTTTTTCACCAAGTGTTACATCAGTGCGAATAATCGATCTCCAGTCCCCGAGTGTGTGGGTGGGCGGATCAAGGAAATACAAAACATAACAAAAGAACTTTAATCGAAATAAGTACATAACATAACAAAACTTAATGAAAGTACTTCCGCAGATGTTGGATGTTCCACGGGTGTCGTAGCCTTTGACCTTGCATATCTATAAGGTAAAAAGTGCTAGGGCTGACCACCTCGTCCATGACATACGGGCCTTCCCACGATGGATGGAGTGCCTTGACTTTCTGTTGTATTGCCTTTATGATCCAGTCCCCCTGTTGGATCGGTCGAGCCCGGATGCGCTGGTTGTATAATCGGGGCGATTCTCTGCTTGTTCCAGGCGTTGTGGAGATGTGTCATGTCCCTCCTTTCTTCCAGTAGATCGTTGTTGAGTCGTAGCCCCTCTTCGTTCGTGTTCGGATCGTACCCCTCGATCCGTGGGCTCTAGTGGGTGAATTCTAGGGGTAGTACGGCTTCAGTTCAGAATGTCAGGATGAACGGGGCTTCGCCTGTGGCCGTGTTGGCGGTCGTTTGGATAGACCATAGGATCTTCGGGATGATCTCGGGCCAGCGCCGTATCCTGCTTCCCTGGGCTCGATGTCTTCAATCTTCTTCTTGATGCCTGCCTTGATGATTTTGTTTGCCGCTTCTACCTGCCCGTTTGTCTGAGGGTGCGCGGGTGATGCGAATACGAGCTCCATTCCTTGTCGTTTGCAGAAGGCCGCGAGTCGAGGGTTGTTGAATTGCGGCCCGTTGTCCGTGATGATGCTGATCGGGGTCCCGTAGTGGCAGAAGAGGAACCGCCAAAGGAAGCGTTTGACCTTTTCTGTTGTGATCTTTATCATCGGCTGAGCCTCGATGAACTTGGTGTGGTAGTCGATGATAACAATCAGGTACTTGTACTGCCCCTTGGACTTTAGGAGTTCCCCAATTAAGTCCAGTCCCCATTGTGCTAACGGTACTGGCGATAGGAGGATTGAGAGTGGGACGGCGGGTGCGTGGTAGTGGTGTGTGTGCAGCTAGCACTTGCTCGTTAGTGTCGTGGCGTCCGTGTGGATGGTGGGCCACCAGAATCCGCATCGGAGGGCTTTGTGCGCGATCGATCTTGCTCCCGCGTGGTGGCTGTATGTTCCCGAGTGGATTTCTTGCAGGATTGTGTTGCCCTTTGTTGGAGTGACGCACTTGAGGCTTGCCCAAGTCTTTCCTCACCGATAAAGCATGCCATCCCTTATGCTGAAGTTTGCCGCTCGTGCAACGATGGTCCTGGCCTCTCGCTTGTCTTCTGGTAAATCCCCCATAGCCTTGTACGCGATGAGTACGTCCATGTAGCTCCGTTCGTGCGGTTCGATTGCTAGGATCTGTTCTGTTCCCGAGATGCTTGGTCGTCGCAGTACTTCGACAATTTGTTGCCTTGGTCCCGAATGGACAGGAGCCGTGGCTAATCGGGCCAGCTTGTCGGCCTTGGCGTTAAGTCCCCGGTGTATATGGTTGATATTGACGTAGTTAAACTTGCCGATCAGCGCTTTCGCGTGCTTGAGGTAGGCGAACATGGACTCCCCTTTTGCTTGGAACTCGCCCTCGATCTGGCTCACCACCAGTTGTGAGTCGCTAAATATGTTCAGGTTGGGCGCCTCCGAGTTTTTAGCCAATTGTACGCCTGCGATGAGTGCCTCGTACTCGGCTTCATTGTTGGTTGTCTTGAATTCAAATTTTAGGGCGTACTCCGCGTTTACCCCTCCTGGCCCTGTTAGGATGATCCCGGTGCCGCTCGTCTTCTTTGTGCATGACCCGTCGACGTAGAGGTTACAGTCCGACAGTTATCCCGTCTTTGTTTCTGGTTTGTCGGATGCTTCTACCGTCGGACCGCCAGGTGCGCCGATTGGTGTTGTTTCTGCCTCCGTGTACTCGGCGATGAAGTCTGCCACTGCTTGTCCTTTTATTGCCGTTTGTGGTTTGTACTGGAGGTCGAACTCACTGAGCTCGACCTCCCACTTCGCCAGGCGGCCACTGTGGTCGGGCGATTGCAGGATCTGGCGCAGGGGCGCGTTCGTGAGGATGTGGATGTTGTGTGCTTAGAAGTATGGCCTCAGTCGTCGGGCGGCGGTGATGAGTGCGAGCGCCATCTTCTCGATCGTGGGGTATCAGGTTTCAGCGCCCGTCATGCCCTTTCCTGAAAAGAAAATGGGCAGTTCTGTGCAGTCTTCCCTGTGGACGAGGGCTGAGCTGACGGCCGTGAGGGAGACGGCTAGGTAGATGTATAGTATTTCCCCTCAGACGGGCCTGGAGAGGAGCGGGATCAAGGCCAAGTATTCCTTGATCTGGAGAAAGGATGCCTCGCATTCGGATGTCCACACGACCTCTCGCTTGTTTGTCGTTTGGAGGGCTTTGAAGAACGGGGCACATTTGTTTGAGTATCGAGATATGAACCTGTTTAGTGATGTGAGTTTGCCCGTGAGGCTCTATAGGTCCACTTTTTTGACGGGCGGCTTCATGTTGATGATCGCCCTGACCTTGGCGGGTGAAGCCTCGATTCCCCTCTAACTCACGATGTACCCCAGGAATTTTCTAATCGTGACTCCGAACGTGCACTTGGCCGGGTTTAGCCTCATGCCGTTCTTGATGAGGACGTCGAGCACAGTCCCTAGGTTTTGGATGTGATCGGCTGCCCAAACGCTCTTTACAAGTATGTCGTCTACGTAGACATCCACGATGTTGCCTATTAAGCCGTGAAACATTGCGTTCATGAGCCTCTGGTACGTGGAACCCGCATTTTTCAGTCTAAATGGCATAACGACGTAGAAGTAGAGGCCTTTGTCCGTGACAAAGCACGTCGTCTCCTGGTCTTCGAGGTACATGAAGATCTGGTTGTACCCTGAGTACGCGTCCATCATTGATAGGACCTCGTGCCAGGCTGTCGTGTCTACCAGCTGGTCGATCCTCGGTAGAGGGAAGTTATCCTTGGGGCATGCCTTGTTGAGGTCGCTGTAATCGATGCACATCCTCTATTTCTTGTTTTTCTTCTGCACCATTACGACGTTGGAGATCCACTTTGGATAATCCACCTTTCGGATGAGCCCGATGCCTAGCAGTCGGTCCACCTCCTCGTGCATCGCTGCGTAGTGCTCGGCCTTGTACGCCTTTCGCTTTTGTTTCACCACCCTTGCGCTGGTGTTGACGCTCAGTTTATGGGATATGATGTTCGTGCTGATCCCGGGCATGTCTTTGTATGACCACGCGAACACCTCTTGCTTCTCTTTTAGTAGTGCGATCAGTCTCTCGGCTATCGCGGGCGCCATCTGTGCGCCGATATGGATCGTCCTCTCCGGATGGTCAGGGGATAGCTGAATCGTCATCAGCTCTTCACGTTCGGGACGGGGACGGGGGATATTGCCATTAGCCCGTCGCGCGGGTCGTCGGGTGTCTTTGCTTCCGGCGCCAGTTCTTCCAAAGCCAGGACCTCTCGCTTATTCCCGAGCTTTGCTGCCTCCTCGTAGTCGTATCCCCGGACGTGCCCGACTCCATGCTCTGTCGGGAATCGGCCCAGTAGCATGTGCCCTGCGATGATCAGTTTTAGCTGGCTGATCCCCGGTCTCCCGAGTATGGCGTTGTATGGGGAGGACGTGTCCATGATGATGAAGTCTGTTCGGACTTCGTTGTGTGGGGAGTTAGGGGCATCGATCCCGACCCGAATGGTGTCGCTCCCGATTGGGTACGATGTTTCGCCAGTGAAGCTTGCGACGCATTCGTGATCTTGTGTCATCTTATGTGCGGGTCTGCCCAGCGCTGTGTACGCATCCTGGTAGATCACGTTCACGGATGCCCTGTTGTCTACCAGCACCCTCTTCACGAGGAATCGATCTATGATCGCGTCGATCACAAACGGTAGGGTGCTATTTTTCGGGCTCCTTTCCTCGTCTTCCGCTGTGAAGCTGATGGTTGGCGGCTCTCTTCTTCCTGCCTTGTTCATTCTTCCTGTTCCGATTGTCAGCACCTCCCTGCCCGGACGGTTGGGTGACAAAGTCCCTTCCTTGCGCTTTCCTCCGGATATCGTGCTGATGGTCCCCCTGGTCTCGATGTTCGCCTCTCGTGGGCGTTCCTCGGTTCTTGGGAGGGCGATCCGTCCGTCTCCCTGCATGTCCCTGAGTACCTTCTTCAGCATCACGCAGTCGTTGGTGTGGTGAGTGATGGTGTGGTGGTATTCGCACCATTTGTTCGGGGTCCAACCGATCGGGGCCCTTTCCTACGAAACGTTGTTTGGTGGTTGGATCTGGTGTCGGTGCTGGCGGAGTAGCTGCTCGTTCGACCGTCGATTGATTGCGTAGACTTCCTGCTCGGGGGGCCTCCCGGGGGTGGGTTCCTCGCGATGCTGGTGCCCTTGCTCAGTCGTTTCGGGCGCCCTAGTGGCTGCGGTAGGTCGGCCTCTGGTTGTTCTACCCGTGCGTCTCTCGGTTTCGCTTGTAGCCTCTGCTTGGCTCTTCCCTATCATCGGTGTTCTGTTGTGGTTGGGCGTCCGCACTCTCTGGTTGGTTGGTGTTGGATTTGGAGGCAGTCCCGTATACTCGCGTCTCCACTAGCGCCTTCTGTATGATCAGATCTATGATCTCGTCGTAGTCGAGATGCTCCTTCCGTACTAGTTTTTCTACGAATGGTGTTGCGAGCATGTTGTCCATTAGGGCAACCTTAGCCACCTGCTTGTCGAGACTTCTGCATGTGCTCGCCAGCACCCTCCATCGGTTGATGTAGCTAGATAGGCTCTTGCCCGTCCCCTGGCGCACCTTGAGGAGGATGCCCGTGGTGTTGTACTTGCCCTGGAGCCTGTAGCGCCTTTGGAAGCTCTCCGCCAGTTCGAGGAACGAGTGGATGGAGCCTGGCGAGATCTCGTAGAACCAGCTCCTCACTTTTTCGGACAGCGTCTCCTGGAATAGGAAGCACAAAGTTGAGTCCGAATACCTGGTTCCGTCCGTGGCGGATCGAAATTCATCGATGTGTGTGCGGGGGTCTCCGCTTCCGTCGAACCGAGTGACCTTCGTTGTTTTCGCGTTCAGGTCCCTGCCCCTTTCCAGTATGTGTGCCGAGAACGGACTGACCCGGGGGGTGAACATCCCACCTTGCCCGGCGAGCTTGTCATTTCGTAGGCAAGAGACTTCCTCTGTTAACTCTTCCATCCTCCGAAGGATCAGGGTGTTGTCTGTAGGGGGTGCAGGTTCCTCCGCTGGTGCGGGCGTTTGGGCCGCTCGGGGGTCGGTTCTGCCGAACGGGTGCTGCTCTTCGGCGTTGGTGGCTTCTCGGGCGGGACCCCACTCGTGTTGTATCTACTGTGGGCTGATGAGCGCATCCAGCCGTTCCTCCAGCCTCTGCCGGACCTGGCGCTCATGGTCCCTTTCGAACGCTGCCTCTCGTAGCTCCTGGAGCAGGCAATCGATGCGTTCTTCGCCGCTTAGTCAAGGGCAGCTGTTCGTCCCAGGCTCCATTACTTGCCGCGCCCGTACGCTGGGGGTGTTTCCTCGACGGGTGTGTCGCTGACGTTCATCTTCTGGGTATACATGTGGGCTTTTGGTCGGTGGTGTTTATACGAGGTTTGCAATTTGTAAGAATTCCCACAGACGGCGCCAACTGTTTCTACCAGATTACGCGGGACGTAATCTAGCAGAAGCAAGTACGAGTAATCCCCTCGGGTCTGAACGTTCGGGCTGTTCGGGTGATCGGGTGCCTTCTCTCTTCGGGTGCTCGGGTGTTCGGCTCCTATTGTTAGAAGAATACAACAACAAACGGGCAGTCAGATGGTCGAGACAGGGGTGGCCTACCTTCAACGCTCCGATGCCTAAGTTAGAAGATGTATTGGATATAACAGTCAAGCGAACGTGTAAGAAAGTAGGTAGGAGTGTTTAATGCTAGAATTGAATTAATTGTCCTTACCTGTAGTAAATTCCTTACCTATATAGGTGGTTGGGATCGCTGCTTGCTCGTGTTCTTCGATGTGGGATATAGCTGTTTTGCTGTCATGTGATTCGAGCATTCGGATGTGCGCTTGTCGGGCGCGTGCTCGATCGGATGGGCTTGGTCTTGCGGGTGAAGTTGTTGCTTGCTGGGTGGTCTTTCGGGTGGTCGGGTATGTGTTGATCACCTGCTTAATTGGGTAAGTATGTTTAATTAATGAACTAATTGTGCTATACTAATAAAGGTCGTCGACCTCTCCCAATATATTATTGTAATATTGGCGTCCTCGGCTAACTTGCAGCATTTGAGTTCTATAGTTCTAAAAAGAGTTCTAAATTCCCAAACTCATTATCAGGTGTCTTCAAATCTCAACATTCGTTCTAAGGAATTTTTTGTATTGCATCCCATGACTAAGCACTCTGGGGCTAATAACACGTGTACTATTATGAGTGATTTCTTTTGTCAACTTCTTCTAATATTGACTGATCTTAATAAGAGATCAATCCAGAAAATCTATCTATCTATCTATCTATCTATCTATCTATCTCTCTCTCTCTCTCTCTCTCTCTCTCTCTCTCTCTCTCTCTCTCTCTCTCTCTCTCTCTCTCTCTCTCTCTCTCTCTCTCTCTCTCTCTCTCTCTCTCTCTCACCTTGGGCAATCCTCTTCTCTCACCTCGAGCAATCTTCAGCTGAAACTCACCAAGGCTTGCCTCGAGTTGGGCCAGAGGCCGGAGGAGTCAGCAAGGCTGAGGAAGGTAGAGGTGGGGGAGGGATTCGGGGACGACGGAGAGGTGGTGATCTTCCTCGTTCTAAGGATCATGTTGCTATGCACCTAGGGCTAAACATACACCTCATGGGCTAATATCCCTTAATGACTCGTGTCAAAATTGCACTTGTTGAAATGGTCAACTTTCTTTAAGGTTGACTGAGCTTATGTTAAGCCCAGTATTGATGATCATCCTTCTTCCTCAATCTCTCCTCTCTACTTTTCTTTCTCGATCAAATCGCCTTGCGCTCGTTCGTCATTGCCGCTTGTTACTCTTCGTGATCCGTCAATATGCGTTGCTCTCCAAGTCATCACTCTGCATTCTTGCTCCTCCATGATGACCTCGACCACGCCGTGTTGATCTCCATCATTATTGTCGCACACGTAGAAGGAGTTCGGCGACGACGGATTCCCAGCTCTAGGGACTGAAGTGGTAGACAGTGCAGATGAGGAGGAGTTCTTCCCCATCTTCATGGTGGTTGTTGTCCTCTGTTGATCGTGAACAGCTCCCTCATATTCGATTTTGATATAAAAAATTATGATTACAAAAAATCGAAACAAGTCACAGTAACACACACCATTCAATTTCATAATCAAATTGGATATCGACCTTGGAGCATTGGAGAAACGACATCATTTTAGGACCTTATATGATTGGTCCCGAGCCAAAACGCCTGACATACTAGGTTGTCGGCATGAATGCGAAATGTGAAAAATAACACATCAAAATAACAACATAGACTTTGCCGTGGGAGAGTGAGGTCGGGAAGCGGCGGCGGCCACCAAAAGGGCCAAAGTGAATAAATCGAGTTCCTGGTATTGAGTTTTGAGAGAAATAAAGTAGTTCTTTGGACAAGATTAACCAATTATTTTGTGACACTTAGCATACTTTAAAAAAGTTTAAATAATGTATAGACTTGAAGTGCATTCGAATTTTTTTTCTCCTTCTAAATCGATATGTATTATTGAAGATGGATCGTGACTAAACGAACAAATCAAATCAACAAAATTTGGCTAACGTACAGTACGAACGAGTCGATAATTGTAAGTTTAAATTATGTTCCATATATATATATTGTTTAAATTACGTGGAACAAGTGGAACAAATATATATATATATATATATATATATTGTCAAAAACGTACTCTACCATAACGTGCTAGTCAGAAGTTCGATCACATTCAACACCCAATAACGTATCCATCGCCAAAGCTCTCTTCTTCACCGCATCTGTGCACTATTTTGTCTGATCGAATCGCTAGAATGAGTAGAATCTCATGATTTACTAGTACTACTAGCGAATTGAATAAAGTCACTAATCGATGGCATTCGAGCACGCCCAGCATAATCAAGCTCTGTACGTACGTAACTATTAGATATATAAGTTCCTCATGATTAAATGATCTGTAGTAAAATATTCATCAAGACTTTCACGTAAAATATTCATTACCTAATTAGTTCTCATTATGTGATACACTTTCTCTTCAACCCTCAGTGCTTTCACGTATACGATTCAATCAGGACAAAAGTACACCCTAGTTCTGTTTGTTAGGTTATTGTTTGAGCTTGTGTAAGACAGAGGATCGAAAATAACGACCTATGTATACATGAATACATATATAGTTTTGCGCATGTGAAAGAGACCACCTCAGCTTTAATTAATAGAGCTTGATCGACTAGATGCGACGTAGGGAATAACGAACTTTGAGATCCAATCATGGTTTTAGAAAAGAAATTAATTGTCAGTCTTACGCATACAACAAACTTAATGTCAGCTATCAAGTAACCAATTAAGCAAATTAAAGATTAAGCAAATTAAGGTGCACTTGCACCAGTTAACAAATATCTAACAGATATATAACAGTTTGGTTAATGCAATTTACCCAAACAATTTTACCATGGTAAAAATAAAATAAAAAATAATTCCCTCTCTCTACAGTCAACGCGGCCATGCCTCCGAGTTCTTCAAGTAGCATCCCCACCGCCGCTGCTCACTCCCGACCTAGAATTTTCCGCCTGCCTCGCCTTCGGCCCCGTCGCGTGACTACGAGCTCTGATAGGCCACACCCAGTGGTCGACCCGACCTCCTCGGCCCAACCACCATCTCCGACTACTCCGTTCTAGTCAGACGCTCCAATTTGCTTGAGCTCGTCACCCCCTTACAGCCTCTCTTAGCCAGAAGACGCGAGATCTCTGGTCGTGAAGGCAGGGGAGGCGCTGCGGCGAAACGGCGACCTTCTGGCTTTTGTCGAATAGAGGATAGATATTTTTTTATATATTATTACTGTTGCAGGAGAAAGTAGAATAGACAGAAAGTAGTTGCCATTTTCATTGATAGAATGCCTTAAATACAAGCTGATACAATCTGTTACAATAACTATCCCGATATAACACAGATTCTCTGTATCTATCTAATCAATATCCCTATTTAACTAGAACAAGACACACACCGGAATTAATGGAGCATAAATCTCCTTAAAAACTCCCCCTTGTGTCGATGGACGTAAGAATGATGCATGACTTGTACGTTGTCTCATTAAAAACCTCGCCAAGCAAACAAAAACCTCATGGGTAAAACAAAAGCTTGGTCTAAGGAAAAAAGAGTACAACGCACCAGCTACTAAAGCTATTACATGTGAGGTAGACTCCCCCTGATGTCTACAGAAATGTAACTCCCTCTGACCGTAAACTCAATCTAGGAGTTCTGATAACCTGCGCATACCAATACTTCTCACATGTTTCACAAAAGTAAATTTTGGAAGTGACTTGGTAAACAAGTCCGCAGCATTATCAACAGAACCTATCTGTCTCACATGAATATTCAACAGCTGCTGTTGTTGCTGATTAAAGAAAAACTTCGGCGATATATGTTTTGTATTGTCACTCTTAATGAAACTCAACTTCATCTGTTCAATGCATGCAACATTATCCTCAAAGATGCAAGTAGGATCAGTAAAAGTAGATTTCAATCCACTAGAGTCTCAAATATGACTTATAATTGATCTGAGCCAAACACATTCTCTAACTACTTCATGCAAAGTAATTATCTCAAAATGATTCGAGGAAGTAGCAACAAGGGTTTGCTTTGTTGATCCCCAAGAGATCGCCGTGTTTCCCATAGTGAACATGTAACCGGTCTGTGAACGACCTTTGTGTGGGTCAGATAGGTACCCAGCATCAACAAATCTAACCAACACATCAACCGGTGTTTTAGAATAGGAGATAGCAGGAAAACTATTTGGAACAAGACCATTTTTCGACGGGTCGGGGGAATGACTCTAGTCCATACAGGGTGCAGGTTTCAACGGTTCGAAATCTCCAAAATTTGTTTCAACTTTCTCTTTTCCAAGAATCTCATACTTTTCTCTGTATTCTTTGTGAGGGAAGAATAAACCCATGTCAATGGAAACTTTTAAGTGTCTAAAGAGTTGTTTCACTCCATTCCAATGACGTTGCGTTGGTGCAGAGCTAAATCTTGCCAACAAGTTCACTGAGCATCAACAAATCTAACCAACACATCAACCGGTGTTTTAGAATAGGAGATAGCAGGAAAACTATTCGGAACAAGACCATTTTTCGACGGGTCGGGGGAATGACTCTAGTCCATACAGGGTGCAGGTTTCAACGGTTCGAAATCTCCAAAATTTGTTTCAACTTTCTCTTTTCCAAAAATCTCATACTTTTCTCTGTATTCTTTGTGAGGGAAGAATAAACCCATGTCAATGGAACCTTTTAAGTGTCTAAAGAGTTGTTTCACTCCATTCCAATGACGTTGCGTTGGTGCAGAGCTAAATCTTGCCAACAAGTTCACTGAGAATGCAATATCTGGATGTGTGCACTGAGCTAAATACAACAAAGCTTCAATAGCACTAAGATATAGAATTTCAGCTCCCAAGATCACCTTATCATCATGAAATGGGTGAAACGGATCTTTCTTGGGGTCCAGACTGCGAACAACCATTGGTGTGCTAACAGGGTGTGCTTTGTCCATATTGAATCGCCTGAGCATCTTTTGGACATAAACATACTGGTGAATAAGAATTCCACCAACTCGATGTTCTAGCTCTAATCCGAGACAAAATCGAGTCTTGCTAAGGTCTTTCATCTCAAATTTAAATTTCAAGTAGCAAACAGTCTCATTGATCTCTTCAAGAGTTCCGATGATATTCATATCATCAATATAGACAGCTACTATAGCAAATCCTGAACTTGTTCTTTTAATGAACAAGCAAGGGCATAAATCATCATTATTATATCTCTTCCCAATCAAGTAGTCAATGAGGCGTGTATACCACATCCTACCAAATTGCTTCAACCAATACAGTAAACGTCTCAACTTTATAACATGAGCACTCTGTGGTCTAGAGTTACTTGATTTGGGTATAGCAATGTCATTTGGCACTCTCATGTATATCTTTAAATCAAGATCCCCGTAGAGATATGCAGTAACCACATCCATCAGCTGCATACTAAGCTTTTCGGACACTACCAAACTTATCAGGTAGCGGAAGGTGATAATGTCCATAACTGGGGAATACGTCTCCTTATAATCAATTCTAGGGCGCTAAGAGAAACCCTGCGCTACAAGTTTAGCTTTATAACGCAAGATCTCATTCTTCTCATTACGCTTCTGAACAAAGACTCATTTATGTTCAACTGGTTTAACATTCGGTCGGCATGGTACGATCGGACCAAAAACTTGCCTTTTATTCAGAGAGTCTAGTTCTGCCTAGATTGCTTCCTTCCATTTCGGCTAATCTGCTCTACGTTGACATTCATCAACTGAGCGGGGTTCCACTTCATCGTCGTCAATAATCTCCTGAGCGGCGGAATAAGCAAACATATCATCAACTAAGATTGAAGATCTATCCATAAGAACATGCGCATCATTTGTTCTAAGTGAGATTTCTGAGTTCTCTGATATCACAAAAGGTTCTAGAGCGTCCCCTAGAGATGTCAATTGTGATTCAAGGATATAATCATAATCAGAGATAATCTCATGTGAAGGATTCACAACGTTGATGATAAGTGGATCTTTTGGTGCCTTGATGGCTTGCCTTTTAACCGGTGGCTCATCTATAGATTTTCTTGGTCTCCCCCTCTTTCTGGTGGGAGCCGAGGCCGAAGAAACACCATCCACATGAGCAGGAGAAACGCCTCCTTGCCCAGTGTTGCTATGAACAAATCCCTTTACCAGGATTTCTAACCTTGCAGGAACATTAGTAGCAGGTATATCTGATCTCGTTACTTTAGCAATATCAGTAAATGAATCAAGCATGGAGTCTGCCACTTGTTGAAGGTCAAGTATCCTACGCACTTCTATCTCACTTTGAGATGTGCGTGGGTCATGATGAGACACAGTGAGACCAAACCGCGTCAATTCCTGATGTTGAACTGGAATAGAACTATTCCTATCTCCCTCTAACGGCAAGAAATATGTCTCATCATATTGACAATCTACAAATCTAGTAGTAAAGAGATCTCATGTCGAAGGTTTAAGATATCGGATTATCTTGGGTGATTCGAAACTAACATAAATACCCAATCTTCATTGAGGACCCATCTTAGTACGCTGTGAAGGCACAATAGATACATAGACCGCGCAACCAAAAATGCATAAATGTGAAATGTCAGGCTCATATCCAGTTACCAACTCGTACACACTTAATGGTTGACTGACAACAGGTCTAAAAGCGAAGGAGCATTGCTGCGTGTAACACTGCATAATCCCAAGTAGATACCGGTAAATTTGTATGCATTACCAAAGCTCTAGACACAAGCTGTAACCGCTTGATATGAGCCTCTGCTAAACCATTCTGAGAATGGACGTAGGAAACGGGATGTTCAACATCAATCCCAAGAGACATTAAGTAATCATCAAAAGATTTTGATGTAAACTCTTCTGTATTATCTAATCGAATAGACTTGATTGGATGGTCCGGGTGGTGAGCCCGGAGCCTAATAATTTGAGCTAGGAGTTTTACAAACACAACATTCCTTGTGGATAAAAAAACAACGTGTGACCATCGCGTTGATGCGTCTATCAAAACTATAAAATATTTAAATGGTCTGCATTCAGGTTTGATAGGTCCACAAATATCACCTTGGATCCTTTGTAAGAATGTAATATTTTCATTGTTGTCAACAGCAAAAGAAGAATGAGCCGTCAATTTTGCTAAGGAACAAGCTTTGCAGAACGAGCGATGCGCATCAGAGATGACAACATAAGAATTTGGTGCGATAACGCACGATGCCTCAACAATATGTTGTTGGGAAGGTGCTATACTTGTCGCAGAGACTAAGTTAGGATTGAGATGGGTAATCTCATCCTCACCATCTAAACCGATGGAAATAGGTAATCCCACATGTTTCTTGGCTCTAAAGAATGGATGACCATGAGTATTTTTTTAAGATTTTGATCATCATATCACGATTTGGGTGTCCCAGTCGTACATGTTGATCTATGCATTTGATGCTTGATTCTTAACGTCTTTCTCTTTACATTTAGCTTTGTTTTGACCGTAATATTCTTTTTTCTTACTTACTTTGTTATTTTTAGGTTTTGAATAAAGGAGATCAATAAAGGAGGTGGAAATGAGCTCAAAACGCAGCAAATGGAGGTTTCCTAATTCGACTAGGGAAAATGGACTTTTCCTACTTTGACTAGGATTCCTACTCGGATTTGGGAAGTAAGAAGGTTCGAGATCCCGGAAGTGTTGCGGAGCTGAAAAGTGAAGTTTCCTAAATCAACTAGGAATGGCATGGCGGAATGTTCCGGAACCTGCAAAATGGTCCGAGAAATGGTATTTAAATGGTTACTAAAATGCATGCCACATGGTTTTAAGAATTGGAAACCATTTGACAAATGAAATGGATACCAAAATGGTGCAAATGAGGCTGAGAAGAAGAAGAATGTGACATCCAACACCACAAAGGCCCAAGTTACCACGCAATCTGCCCCAAACAAAGGTATTAACTATATCCCTTCAAGTTTGGTTAATACTAATGCTTCATTTGCTCGTGCACCATTCCCACATAGGTTGATGAAATCTAAGAAGGATGATCAATACGAAGACATCTTGGACATCTTTCGGAAGGTGCAAGTAAATCTGCCCTTGATCGAGTGCATCAAGTAAGTGCCTATCTATGCCAAGTTTCTAAAAGAGCTATGCACCCAAAGGAGACAAACGAGAGCGAAGGAGGTTATGAAGGTGAATGCAACCGTTTCAGCGGTGTTGCAACGTCGGCTACCCCTCATATTGAAGGATCCGGGGAGCTTCTCAGTTCCTTGTGTGATTGGTGACAATAAATTCGAAAAGATGTCATGCTAGACCTTGGTGCATCTATCAACGTCATGCCTTATTACTTATATGCATTCATGGAGCTTGGCGAGCTTAAGCAAGACAATGTCATCGTTCAACTAGCCGACCATTCTCATAAGTACCCTAGGGGGTACATTGAAGATGTTCTTGTGCAAGTCAACAACCTTATATTCCATGCTGACTTTTACATTGTTGACATGGAGGAGAGTCCATTGAACACCACGCCATGGCTACTAGGGCGTCCCTTCATGAGAACTGCAAGAACAAAGATTGATGTGTTTGAAAGAACATTTTCCATGGAGATTGATGGAGAGAAGATCGAATTTAACATCTTAGATGCCATGAAGGTTCCTACGGCAAGTGTTAATGCTTATATTTCAGTCGATATGGTTGAAGACATGGCGCAACGCCACTTAGACACCATCGGAGATGATGAGCTCGACATTGCCATTCAAGAAGGAGCGGGGCTGACTCGACTCGGGGATGAAGCCCTTTTTGATGCACTAATCGACATATTAGAGCTAAGGATCTGTTAGATGGCTATGGCACTCAGCAAGGCTCCACGGATTATCAATAGGCCACCTCCTATTCCGTTAGCCTATGGAGAAAACAAGTTAGTTCCATCCGTGATCAAGGCACCGGAGTTAGAACTCAAAGTGTTACCGGCTCATTTGAAGTATGCTTACTTAGGAGAGAATGACACTTTGTCGGTTATCATTTCATCATCATTGGAGGAAGAACAAGAGGGCAAGCTCATCCGTGTACTCTAAAGACACAAAACTGCCATTGGATGGACTCTTGCCGACATCAAAGGCATCAATCCGGCCACATGCGTGCATCGAATTCTACTCGAAGAGGGGACTAAACCTTCGAGAGAAGCTCAAAGGAGACTCCATCCGCCTATGATGGAAGTCGTGAAGAAGGAAGTGATCAAGCTCTTAGATTGTGGCATTATATATCCGATTTCGGACAGCCGATGGGTCTCACCCGTGCAAGTTGTTCCTAATAAGTCCGGAATCACCGTGGTGAAGAATGCGGAGAATGAATTAGTGCCACAAAGAACTGTAACCGGCCATAGAGTTTGTATCGACTATAGGAAGCTCAATGCCACCACTCGCAATGACTACTTCCCCTTGCCATTCATCGATCAAATGCTTGAGAGGTTGGCGGGTCATGCTTATTATTGCTTCCTCGATGGTTATTCCGGTTACAACCAAATCAACATCGCCGAAGAAGATCAAGAGAAGACAACGTTCACATGCCCCTTTGGAACGTTTCCATATCGACGCATGCCATTTGGACTTTGCAACGCACCAGGTACATTTCAACATTGCATGCTTTAAATTTTGTCCGATTACATAGAGAAAATCATAGAAGTTTTTATGGATGACTTTAGTGTATTTGGGAGGGATTTTGATGCATGTTTAGAAAACTTAGAGTTAATACTGCAAAGATGTGTTGAAACAAACCTAGTGCTTAATTGGGAGAAATGCCATTTTATGGTTACTCAAGGGATAGTTTTAGGACACATAGTTTCAAAAATAGGAATAGAAGTTGATAAAGCTAAAGTAGATCTTGTGCGGTACTTACCGTCTCCGACTTCGGTTAGAGAGATACGTTCTTTTCTTGGCCACGCAGGTTTTTAATGGAGGTTTATCAAGGACTTTTCCCACATATCTTGTCCCTTGTGCAAACTTCTACAAAAAGAAACTCCCTTTGTGTTTAATGATGAATGCTGAGCTGCCTTTGACAAATTGAAGGAGCTTCTCACTAGTGCTCCTATCCTTTGTGCACCGGATTGATCTCAACCATTTGAACTTATGTGTGATGCTTCCGACTACGCCATTGGCACTGTTTTGGGACAAAGGAAAGACAAGAAGCCCTACGCCATATACTATGCCTCTCGGACGCTCGATGATGCTCAAAGTAATTATACAACAACCGAGAAGGAGATGCTTGCTGTGGTGTTTGCACTTGATAAATTTCGATCATACTTGTTGCAAAGCAAGGTGATTGTCTACACGGATCATGTTGCATTGAAGTATCTCATGGCGAAGAAGGATGCCAAGACACGCCTAATTAGATGGATACTTCTACTCCAAGAGTTTGACATTGAAATCAAGGACAAGAAAGGAGTAGAAAACGTGGTGGCTGATCACTTGTCTCGGATTGTCCATGAAAAATAAGCCGTTGCAATAGAGCAAAACTTTTCGGATGAATAACTCTTCGGAATTCAGGAAAGTGCTTCTGAAACTCCATGGTATGCGAACATAGTTAATTACTTAGTTACCAATCAGTTTCCATCTTCCATGCATAGTTCTCAACGCCAAAAACTTAAGAGTAATGCTAGGACTTTTATTTGGGATGAACCTTACTTGTAGAAACAATGTTCAGACTTAGTAATTAGAAGGTGTGTCCCCGATAATGAATTTAAGTCCATTCTTGAGTTTTGTCATAATGGTGCATGTGGAGGTCATTTTGGTTCTAGGAAAACAGCGTTGAAAGTATTAGATTGTGGATTCTTTTGGCCTATAATTTGTCGTGACTCTCATGAATTTTGTACTAAGTGTGATAGGTGCCAAAGATCCGACAACATTGGACCACGAGATCAAATGCCACAAAAATTTATCCTTAATGTCGAAATCTTTGATGTTTGGGGCATAGATTTTATGGGACCATTTCCCATGTCTAACGGTTACACTTACATCTTACTCGCCGTTGATTATGTTTCGAAATGGGTGGAAGCAAAAGTCACCCGTACTAATGATTCGTGAGTTGTTGCAGATTTCCTTAAGGCCAACATTTTTACAAGGTTTGGGATGCCGCACGTTCTAATCAGCAATGGAGGGAGTCATTTTTGCAACAAGATGGTAGAAGTATGGTGTCACGCATAAAGTATCTACACCATACCATCCTCAAACAAATGGAATGGCTAAAGTGTCGAACCGTGAGATCAAGAAGATCTTGGAGAGAATCGTTAAGCCGAACCGGAAAAATTGGAGCCAACGCTTAGATGATGCATTATGGGCATACCGAACTGCCTACAAAATTCCCATTGGAATGTCACCTTTTCGAGTAATTTAAGGGAAAGTATGTCATCTTCCGGTGGAGCTAGAACACAAGGCATGGTGGGCTATCAAGAAATTCAATATGGATCGAGACGAGGCTGGTTTATATAGAAAGCTACAACTTTGTGAGCACGAAGAGATAAGGAATGATGATTTCGACAATGATTGGATCTACAAGGAGAAAACTAAGGCCTTTCATGACAAGATGATCCGTCGAAAGGAGTTCACAATCGGCCAGCCAATTTTGCTCTTTCATTCGAGACTTAAACTTTTTCCGGGTAAGCTACGCTCTAGATGGATGGGACCTTAAATTGTCATCGAAACCTTTTCCCATGGAGTTGTCAAAATCAAGAGACCAATAACCGGCAATGAATTCAAGGTTAATGGCCATCGGTTAAAGCCATATCATTCATCTTTTCAGGAGGAACTTGTGGAAGCACAATCGCTTAAGGATCACATCACTTCAAACACATAAAGAAATCTTACGTCTAGGCTGTAAGACGTAAAAAAAACAAGCGCTTGTTGGGAGACAACCTAATGGAGGAGTCTACAACTTAGATTTGCATTCTCTTCCCTTACTCTTTTTATTTTGTAACATTTTTTTAGTTAAATTACAGTCTCCATACTTGATTCTATGCTTTACTTTAGTACGTTGAAGACAATGTAGAGTTTAAGTGTGGGGGAGAGGTTTACAACTTTATTTGAGTCTTAAATCATAAAAACTGGGCGGACAATGGAACTTCATTTACCCTTAGTATGGGAAAAGATCCACAAACAATTGCCTATTCCACATAATGGTATGAGTAGTACCACTATCTGCTAGACACTGAATTTTGCCTTGATACATCTACAAAATCAATGTAAACTAGTAAGTCTTTATAGCAAAGATGAGGCACACACTTCAAGTATACACTCGAAGATTTGAGAAAGGTGTGACCCTTATTGAGTGCCAATATGGCATGACATAAACCGATGTAATAACAACACCTGGTGCTGAATTTTTTTTGATATTTTCCAATAAAACCGATGTATAAATTACATCATAAGCCAATGAAACAAATGGAAAACTCATCTAAAAATATCACATTCGGATTGGATTTTTGACTGGTTGAAGAAAGGCTTCAACCGGTCGAGAAAACCCAAAATAACTTGTGATTTTCCTATACCAAAATTTCAACCAGTCGAGAAAATTTTCAACGCGTCGAAATTAGACCAATTTTGGGACAGAGGCGTGGCATTAACGGGTCAAAAATTGCTTAGTTCAATTTTTCAATGGGTCGAATGCGAACCAATGCCGAACAGAAGCATGGCTTCGACGGGTCAAAAATTGTTTAGTTCAATTTTTCGAAGGGTCGAAGCTGCTCTGTGGACTGCTACAAATTTTTTCAACGTTTTTTTTTCGTTGTCAAAATTGTATCTTAGCTTACTTTTGCCATATATATGTGTAAATATCGAACTATACGTAAGAATCACATGGAATAGAACATTCTCAAACACTTTCATATACCAAAAATAGAGAAATATTCATTGCTTGCCAACAAAACTTACATCATAGATGTGTTCTTATTCATAAAACAAAGACAAATGTCTTCAAAAAAATTCTTGACCGAAAAGTAAGCCAAAAACAAAACTAAAACTTGAAAGATTATAGAGACAACTGCCTTTTAAAACTAGGTTGGTGTCAACCTCCATCTCATAATCTCCAGTGTAATTCGACTCTTGAGCCAAATACTGTTTGTGCTTCTAGTAGATATTCTGGATTTCTCTACTAGCATGACACTGTTTGTGCTTATGTCTAGTAGAGCCACAATTGAAACAACCAAGTTTACCAGATTGTTGATACCGTTGACCATCAGAAATCAAACCAGACTGGTTCTTTTGAAAAGGGGCATTATGATCTCTATGCCAAGTCATATTTTGGCTGCGACTTTTCCCCTACGTAGAGCATGTCCACCACGATTATAAGGTTCTGAACGAGCAACCTTCTTATCTTTTTGAGCATTTCCTCCTGTATTATAACTCTCAGGCTTTTTAGTACCAGCCGGTCTTGAGTTATTATTCAAAATGATCTCATGATGCTTTTCTTTAGTCGCAAGATTGTTAATGAGATTACTGAATTCAGTAATCCTCCCTTGCTCATACTCAATCCGGTACTGATGAGCTAGAAGACTCATAGATGTGGGGAAGGTTTGTAACGCCTTCTCAATCATGTCTTCCTTAGATTTTTCCACACCACAAAAACTTAGTTCAGACTACAGATCGAGCATAGCTTGGTTAAAAGCGTTAATCTTTGGGAAATCCACCATTCTGGTGTTGTTCCATTTTGTAGTCAACTCAGGAAGCTGTGCATTATGCACATTATTAAACCTCTTTTTTAGAACATCCCACAAAACCATGAGATCTGTCTTGTTCAAGTAATGCTTCTTCAGAGATGAGTGAATATGACGCCTCAAAAATATGAGGGCTTGAGCTTTTGTCTCTTCAGTAGGTGGGGGAGGTTTGTTCCAGGCTCAGTGGGTTTAATGGTGTTGGTAAGTCTCTTTCCAATGAATGTGTTCTCTACATCAGAGACCCAACGATGGTAATCCTTGCCTTCAAGGTCAAGGATCTCGAATTTCAGCCTTACAGGCTCATTCAAACTCATCTACAAAAATACACATAGATGTTTTATTAGAAACGATAGAGTACTACGATCATAAAAATTTCAAGTTTAATTGAATAAGAACGGTGGTAAGAACCACACCCAACGACCGTGACACAATAGTCACATAGAATCGATTTCCCTTTTTTTTTTTTCTTTTTTTTTCAAACTGTGACTCATCCAAGACTGTCACGTATACTCTATGGGTATAAACATGTAATATTCATAACTCATATCACAATTATCATCAACTTAGATCTAGAGTTTTGTGGTAAGTAAGTTTGGCCTAGATCTATCAATAGATGATTTAGAAAATATTTACCTCAACAAGTATTGTGCTCGGTATGACCGCTACACTTGCTGAAGAAGAAGTTTTTCTTAAACGATTTCTTGGAAGTCGTGAAATCTTATCAACTTCTGAAATTTCATGGGATTTTGTTGAAGACGAAAAGAGGTTGACGGTGGATCTTGGCAGCCGGCGGTGATCGGCGGCGGCAGCGGTGGTCGGCGGCGGTGATGCTTTCCCCAAATTATAGGATTTTTCTATTAACTCTGGGAGTCGTGCTGATAATGTGTTGCAGGAGAAGTAGAATATATAGAAAGTAGTTGCCATTTTCATTGATAGAATGCCTTAAATACAGGCTGATACAATCTGTTACAATAACTATTCCGATATAACAGGGATTCTCTGTATCTATCTATAACGACCCGAATTGGAAATTGTATGTTAATTGGCTTGATTTGCGCGTTTCACGATTAGTCGCTGTTCTTTCGTAATTGCTCGATATGGTGGGTTTGTTCACGACTTAATTATCGGGCAAGAATTTGGTTGAGTTCCTTCACGGGAATTGTAGAGGATTTGATTTCGAGTCCGTAAGAGGTTTCAGAGGATTTTTCGGATAATCAGAGAATATAAAATAGATATTTGAAATTTTCGTTGAGTTAGTCATACTTAACCGATTGGGTTTGAGTTATCCGAATTGTGAATTTGGTCGGTTTGTGAAGTATAAATATCGAATAATCGTAAAATTGTCGAAAAGTCACATTTGGACCGAGTTTGACCGAGTTGGGGCTGAGTTGACCCGTTGACCGAGTTTGGCGAGTTTGACCCGTTTTGGTTCGCCGTTTAACCCGTCGATTCCGGCCACCTCCGGCCGAGTTCTTGGTATAGTTGGAAAGCTCCATTGATTTCCTATTGATTCATGTATTTAATTGTGTGATTTGGTTAAGATTTGAGGTAGAACGAACTCGATGAAATTTGGGGATTTCGCGCAAATCGGGTGGCGAATTCTGGCGAGATTTGGTGTCGCGGTGGTGGGGGGTTAGCTTCCCCTCAACCCATTGATGAGTTTTGGGCATTTTGTTTGGGAATTGAAGGTGGTTTGGGGTGGTTTGTGGCGGTGACCGGAGAGGAAAATCCGGCGAGGCTTTCTGCCGGAATTCCGGCCGGTGTGGTTAGTTGTGGCTTTAGTGGTAGAAGGGAAATGTGTTGGGATTAAGGAGAGGAAGAGTTTGAGGTAAGGAGTTGGTCATTGTTGGCGCCGCGCCGCCACCACCGGCGGCGGTCTACGGCGGAGCTCCAGCGCGGTTGACTTTTTTGGATTTTTGGAGATTTTTATACCGTTTTACTCGTAATCGGGTCCCGATCGTAGTCGTGAAGTTTTTTAGTTGATTTGAGTATTCTATTTTAGGATGAGGGTTGTTTGGGTGTATTTTGAGAATTTTGCTATCCTCGTAATATAACTATTCGTAGTAGCAATTTAGAAAATAAATTAAAATATCATGTCTAAAGAACTAGGAGTCATTAAATAATACAAAAGGTACTTTAAAAAAATATATACGTAAGGGTATTATTAGTACAAAATTTGATTCCAGGAGGAATGATTCCCAAACTCACCTCCCTCCTTGGGAATCCAATTTCGGGTTTATTCGGGAATGATTCCTAATAAGAAGGTGGGATTCACCTCCATTCCGATTCCTAAATGTACAAGTAAACGCTAGAACTCTCTCATCTCGGAATAATCATTCTCAGAAATTTAATTCTCATTCCCAATTAGTAAACATGTCCCAAATCATTTACTCTTTCATATCGTTAGCCAAGTTTTGTTTTAAGACCAAAAAAAAAACCAAGTTTTATTTAATTTGTCCGATCCATGATCACTATCAATCTTAGTTTTGTTTAATTTGGTCAATCCATCTTTCTTAACACTTATTGTATTTTAATCTTTAATCTCAGTTATTCATTCAATCAAGTTAAATATTTGGCACTAACATCGAAATTAAAAGTTTACAAAGCCAACAAAGATAAATGATCGATAATATATCAGACCCACTATATTTAATTTTTTGTAATTACTTACTTTATTTATCTAAACCCTAAACCCTAAACCCTAAACTCTAAACCCTTATCCTCAAAGCCTAAAACTAAACCCTAAGCTCCTCATATTACCACATTAAATGAGGAATTACAGGTTTTGCAGTAGTAATATGAAGGATTGAAGCACTAGCTTTACTTGAGTAATTAGGTTCACTATCTAGCTAATCAGAGCTTAAAAGCAACTCCGGTGAGCTTGATATTTGAGCGCTTGGACCCGACTTTCCGACCGAGATGACATGCCATGTCTCTCGATCGTCTCTCATTATATATTGAAGCTAAACGTTTGTGCTTTTGAGTATTGGTTACAGAGGTAGATAATTACTCGCATTTCAACAAATTATTGTTTGTGAAGTTTGTTCAATGAGCCTAACACCGGTTACGAGCTGAATTGCTATATTTTGCTCAATATGGCGTACATTTTTACGCGCAAATTACAAAGTCGGTCATACCATTAATATAGTCGGGTTCACATCCTCTGCCATATATGTCAAATGCATCCTCCCTAGATTTACAATCTGATACATCGTGTTACATGCACTTCTGTTATTTCAGATTCCTCCTGGCCTCCTTGGTAATTTGCTATTCAGTTTGATTTGAATAAAGTCAGACAATTAAATAGAAACTAACACTACTGGAGCAAAACATGCATAGTTAAATACAAACTTATTGTTTTCGATGCAGTTAAATTGAATCTCTAAACCGTTTAACTCCAGCATAGTATTTTATTGAGCCAAAGTGCAAAGACATACCAGAAAATGCATTTGAATAATAAGCAGGAATTCAAATTGAAACTGAAAAAAAAATTCTGGAGTCGTAACGAAGTTCATACATGATAATAAATAAATCAAATCAAATAAAGAAAGGAAATTCTGTTATGATTTGTGAGAGGGGATTGGCAAGTTGGGTGTGGGTGGGTGAGACTGAGAAAGAGCGAGCTGCATAAGAATCCGTTCCCTCCTTTCAGTTTGTTTACCCTTTTGAAACTTTGAAAGAACGAATCTGTTTTCCCCAAAGCCCGAGAGGAGAGACAACATGACAAACAATTCGCAGAGAACAAAGCACGTTAAACAACAAGACCGAGATGAAAAAGACCAACAACAACCCAAAGCATATTGGTTTTTGTTTTCGAGGGGGCATCCCACACGAGCGGATCTCTATCTCAGCGCATGCACGAATGCTCTGTATACCCTTTGGACCTTTTCTAAATTCTATAAAGAGCCCCCTCTCTCCCAAGCACACTCTCCTCCTCCCCTTTCTTCTTTGATCATTCTGGCGTTTCTTTCTCAAAAGACTTGAGCTTGGTTCTGTTTATTGCTAACTTATCATATCCTACCAAGTCTTAACAGAAGAACCAACTTCCCCTTCTTGTTCTCATCGTGTCAGCAAATACCTTACTCTAGTCTAACTTGGTTTCCTTGATCTTCTTCCATCTTTCTTCTTTTTTCTTCTTTGAGGGGCTGCTTTGGTTTTTCTGCTGTGACTAGAATATGGGTCCTCAGCAATATCGTCAAGATTTGAACTTGTTTCCGTCTCCTGCTCCTCAGATTTGTCTGCCCCAAAACACCTTTCAGGCTATGGCTTCTGAATATTCTGGGTTCAAGAGGGCCTTTCAGGCATTGGAAAATGCAACTATAGCTAGTAGCAATAGTGGTCGTGGGGTAAAGGGCATTACCATGTTTCTGAATACTGTTGCAGAGGAAGCAGCAGATCCTGATCATGAACATGATGATGTTATACAGAGCTTCGGTGCTGGCAAAACTAAGCTTTGTACTAGAGGCCATTGGAGGCCGGCTGAAGACTCCAAACTCAAGGAGCTTGTGGCCCAGTTTGGTCCTCAGAACTGGAACTTGATTGCTGAGCATCTTAATGGTAGATCAGGTAACAACCAACCAAAAAGTTACAGTCTTGTTTTAATTTTAGGATAATGTTATGGATCCGAGACTAATCGGCTAATTTGTTTATTCTGTAGGCAAGAGTTGCAGACTGAGGTGGTTTAACCAGCTAGATCCAAGGATCAACAGGAGGGCTTTAAGTGAGGAAGAAGAAGAGAGGCTTTTAGCTGCTCATAGACTTCATGGCAACAAATGGGCTATGATTGCAAGGCTCTTCCCTGGAAGGACTGATAATGCTGTTAAGAACCATTGGCATGTCATCATGGCTAGAAAGCACAGAGAGCACTCCAATGTTTGCAATAAGAGAAGGAAGCCCAACTCTTCCAACTCTCAGCACGCTACTATTGTTATTCCTGACCATGATGATCAACTTGGGACTATTAAGAATAATGCTTCCAGCGATCACTCAACGATATCTATCAATGATGAATCAGCCTCAGCGGCCTCTGCCTCAACCTGCACTAATCTCTCCCTCACTCCCACGAATAGGCCAATGCTTCCCAGCTGCTTCGCAAACATCAATCCATTTCAGCAACACAAAACCTCTGGATCACAAATGGGTACGTTTTTTCATCCACTCTTTCCATTATTCGATCAGTACGTTTCATTAGTTCATTGCCTTATTCAAACTTTTGTTACTTCTTGCGTACTATAGTTTCAGACTCTACGGCTAGATTTGGGAAGATGAAGAGCAATGGTTATAAAAAAACTGGTCAATCACATTCAAACTCTGAAACTTCTGGTTCTGGAGATGAATCAGTACTTAATACCTATAAGACAAACAGCAATGCCTCAATGTCCGGAGAAGATCAAAGTGACCAGATCGGCATTGTGTCATTCATCGATTTCCTTGGAATAGGCTCTATATGAACTAGAAAAGATAGAGTGCTGGTTTGGTTAGTTTTGGCCTCAGACTTTATCAAACTGTGCAAGAAAGAGCTTAACCAAAGAGCGCACACACCATGTTTTTTATGTGAAGCATAAATGATGGGGGCCATATTTAGTCCGAAAAGAGGGCATCATCTCTACAGTCTTGGATGTACACAGTTAGTTCCATTAGAAGGCAAAAAGAGAATAGAACTACGACAGTAATAGTATGTTGGCCGGAAATAACGAACATGGTATCTAATTTCTGGTCGCTTTCTTGGGAGCAATGATGGTGATGGGCCAAAATAATAGAAAACTTGGCTAACGGTATGAAAGAGGTGAACTAACGGTATGAAAGAGGTGATGATCATAAGTTATGTATTATGTGGTGTACAAGGTAGATTTAGTTATCGCCGATATCTTGTAGTATGTATATATACCTAGAGGCAATAATAAAATAAAGCGTTGAGTTAGTTAGTTAGTTAGGTCATCTCTAGCCCAGGGTTAAGGACTTGATATAATCATAAAATCAGCGAAAACCGTCTCTAACCCAGGGCTGAACTATACTAAAAATGTTAAAAGTAGTCCGATCGGGTCAAATGTTGGGCTATATATGACCCTTGGTATAGCCTGAGCTATATTTTTGTAGAGATCACAATTATACTTAAACACTAAAAAGTTGATGTACCTAAAGACTAATATTAATTTTAATTAATGTTCATGTCAATTTAAACGTTATGGTTGCATCATTTAATTAATCAATTTATTTTAATTTCTTAACTCCAATAATAATCACAATATTTTTGTAAAATAATATAATCAATATAATAAATTTATCATGTGTAATACTTTAAAAATGTTAGAAATATAATTTTTAAAATTTCAGTAAATATAATATATGCAACGGCAATATAGTAAATAAATACAAAAAATGTAATATTTTAAAATATTAATACTAATTTATTTGTTAAATGAATGAATATAATAAATACAATATAATTGTCAACGGTAATATTTTCATCACTTTTCAACAACTAAATTAAATGCAATGAAATATAAAAATAATTTTTCTTCTTCAATAAATACACCATTATTTTTATACATTTCCTCTGTAGGCTTGAATATATATAAGTTTAAAAGTTTGAATTAATAAAATAATTAAAAAATTAAAATTATAACTCTTACGGATTAGAGATGGTACAAAATATAATCCTTACTATTCATTAAAAAGTATATTTAAAGGGCTAAATTATAACTCAGGCCAAATATAGTCCATCGAGATGGGTTAGGTGCATATATATCTCCATCAAAGTTTGTTAATCTTAGACTAGCTAGCTTGATATAATCGATACTCCTATTTGGACTCCACCTAAATTTTAAAAACAGTTTACATTGACTAAGAAGAGGAATATATCTACTTCTACAAAATACAAAGAAGTTCGTTAGTCTTACGAACAATACTCTGGTTTGGCAGACTTTATTTCAAGAGGAATATGTACAAAATGACATACTAGTTAGAAGATCAAATAGCCAAATTTTGGTGGATAAGAACTCACACTTGCTCAATCTAGTGACAGTTTAATGAGGATTCAAACACCTGGATAATAAGGGGAAGGGCAATCATAATCCACAGTCGAATAGGGCAGAGGACAAGTAGGGATCTCTTGAAATTAAATAGACAAGGTGACTCTGCTTACAAACTTAAAGGAATGTCTATAACCTAATGCTGTCTTGCACTCTGGAATGTTTTTTCTAACCGGAAAAGATTGAATCCAATATCCATGGGAAAAGGCTCAAATAAATTCATTTCCTTTCATCCCTACAACTTTTGTTGTTCTACAACTGTCCGCAACATGACAATGTCTAATGAGCAAAATGCAATGCATATTAGTAAAAATTGAACATTAACTAGATGCTAGTGATGTCATTAGAGTTTATGGTGGGAAAACATAGCTGAGTCTTAGTGCAGAAAATCTCTCAGCGGATCATCATGATGAACCATTTTCCTCCGATATGCATCCACCGCCTCGGGAGTAACCTACACAAGGCATTCCATGGTGCAAGAACATAAGTCAAAAGTAATCCAAGACTCAAGACAAGACTAAAAGTGTTTGCACATGGAAGTAGTATCTACAACTCGAGCACAATCAGATGGTTATATGTACCTCATCATTCCATGTACCATTGTATTTACGCTTTCTTTCATCCTTCTCGTCCTTCCTTCCCTCATCCTCCTGGCAAGCAAAACACATTTCAAGGCAAACACAGCACAAATTCACAAAGATAAACAACAATTGATGCTAATATAATATGAATCACATCAATTAGTGCCAATTATGTATCACAACACTTAAAGCAGAAGCAAGTTACCTTCTTAAGAGCCTCATCAAGTTTTTCCTGGTCAAGCACCAAGCCATCTGGTAATATCATCTCCCCAAGTAGCAAGCCTTTCAACTTCTGTTGGAGCAGAAAACTCTGAAACAATTTCAGAGATCCAATCAAAATGATATTGTAAGTATTCGTATCATAACACGTATGTGACATTGACATATGAAGATATATATTAAATGACTCTTCATAACTCCATAACTATATATAAATATTCTTTCAAAAAAAAACTATATATAAATATTTGCAGGGACTTAAGATTAGTTATGCAAAGAATAGATGAAACCACCAAAGAAAAAAACATTAAGATGAGCTAGTTTTCATGGTAAGCTACCTGGATTAGACATAGTATAGAAACTAGAATAACAGTTTGTTTTTTTATTATTAAAATAAGGGATCCGGCGTAATTGCTAGCTCCTCAGAGGTAGACGAATTAATGAGCAGGTCCGAACTTCAAATCTGAAGGTGAAGGGTTTATCCCACTCCGAGAGTCCACCGCGAGTTCCCCCCCCCCTTCCCCCCCTTTTTTAAAATTTAATTAAGTATACTATTCTTAAACAGCTGCACCAGTGCAATATTTTCCTTCATTAGGTTTGCAGTAGACTCAGATGCCTCAATTCCAGCTGCACCAGTGCAATAACTGTTCCGAATTGTTTGCTTACAACACATAAAGCCCCATTGGTAATCCTTCCACCATGATCCCCATACGCTTGTGTAGTTATTGATGTAAACATCCTCCTCGTACTTGCTTTTATGCAAGGATGTTTCCTTCAAAAGAAATCCACATGACATTGATTGGTAAATCTGTTTGTTTCTACCAAATTCCAAGAGGGAATTAGGCAGAAGAGCGATAGATATTGTGGGTGGATCACTCCTGAGTACTGGGCAGTTTACCTCGAGTGCTCCGTTTAACTGCAAAACAAATAACAAGCGATAGGAAGTTGAAACTGGATTGACCCGCCTTCAACGCTCCGATGCTTAAGTCAGTACGTGTTATGACAGACAGCGTAAGTGAACAGTAGTTCAGAGATTCGATACCCTTGTCTTGACATAAATACCTTCCTTATTTGGGTAGTTGAAGGTGACAACACATTGTGGTCCTCGATATGGGACTGATGCAAGCATTCCTTTTTTATGTAGAGGGCGTTTTGGTCTTTCGATAATTTGTTCCTTACGCTGATTAGCTGATGCGCGCAACGCACTGTGTAGTCGAGCACATGCAAATTACGTCCCACGTGCAGACTTACGTAAATGCCCCTAGTTCTGTTTTAACACTTGGTCCTTTTGAGTGCTAAGTAATGCATATTTTTGGAGTTAGCACATGGCGTACTAGCAAGTCCCCCAAGTCCCTGAGTCAAGGAGATTGACCTTGATTGGGGAGTTGAAGAAACCAATATCCATAAAGCATCTTTACTTAGCACCATTATGCTAGGTAATGGCATGCACCCTGGGTCCCCTCAACTCCTTGATCAAGGGCGATCCCTTGATCCGGACGCGCCCAACGTTCGGATTTGAAACGTTTGAACGTGACAGCAATGAACGGAGACCATGGGAGGTCACACGTTTAAGTTGTATGCGACGTGCGCTAAGGCAACATGTGAAACTTAAGGCATCGAGCATTAAGTGAGGAACGATGTGTGCCTGAGCAGCATGCATTCAGGCCATTAGAGGCCGCCTAACGGCAAATGATTGCATTAGAAATTTTACGTGCCCAAGGAGAATTTAAGTCCCCAAGTAACCAATGCCGCTAGGTCAGGCTCCGCATGAGGAAATGCTCCTAGGAGGATCAGTCGCTAGAGAGATCTGTACTTGGGCGGCATGCGCGATGTAGCGCGCACCCTGGCCACTGGGGTCTCCTTACAGTCAACGGAGCTAGGGCTTTTTCGGGCACGAGTAGAGTTTAAGTCCCCATGTAGCCAATTTTGCTAAGTCGAGGATCATGTCAGGGGACGTCCCACCCAGGGTGATCAGCCGCTAAGGGAGTCTATATGTGTATGAAGGACGCCCGATGCTGTCGCGTTTGAAGAACGGGCTGGGTGAGCGGAATGTTTGGAAAAACAACACAATATTGGCATAAGTGTATTCTTACTTCATTAGAAAAGTGTTTGGCGTTGTGGAGCATACAAGTGAGTAAGAATATTACAAAACTGAATAAGCCAAAGTCTGAGCAGAGTGCCTTAGTGGCAATATTTTCTTAGGTGGGAGAGAACGGTGCCTTGTCACTGAGGTAGAACGTCTACAATCTTGTATGAGTCCTCCCAGGTTGGGCGAAGACTTTTGACCTTGGTCTGAATGATCTTCATCAGCCAGTCACCAACCTGTAAAGGGCAAGTGTGGGTATGCTGATTGTACATGTGGGTGATTCGCTCCTCGTTGATAGTGTTGTGGCAGTGGTGTTACGTTTCTCCTCCAAAATGTCATTGTCCAAACGCTGTTCTTCACCATTTGTGGCGAGGTCGAATGCCTCTATCCTAGGGCTCTGGTAAGTGAGTTTTAATGGAAGTAGTGCCTCTGTACCAAATGTGAGGGCGTAGGGCGTTTCTCCAGTGGCGGACGTTGCTGTTGTGCGGATGGACCAGAGGATACCTGGAAGTAGCTCAGGTCATCGCCCATAATTGAGGTTGCCTTTCTTCATGGCAGTTAACTACTTTTTTCAGGCCATCCTTGATTATCTTGTTGGGCGCTTCGACCTGCCAGTTGCTCTGTGGATGAGCAGGGGAGAAAAAAAGAATGTTGGTTCCCTGTCGTTTTCAGAACTGGATGAACTTAAGGTCGTTGAACTGAGTACTATTATCTGTGATAATGTTGATTAGAGCGCCATAATAGCAAAATAGCGTACACCAAAGAAATTTAGTGTTTTTTTTTTCTGTTATAATCTTCACGAGCGGTTTCGCCTCGATAAACTTGGTTTGGTAGAGGATGATGACTATCACATAGCGGAATTGACCTTTTCCCTTTGGTAGCTTGCTAATGAGGTCAAGGCCCAACTGGGCGATAGGATAATAGAGAGCGAGATAGCAGGGGAGTGGACCTTGTATGCATGGAATTGGCAAGCTTTGCAAGCGCTTGTGATTTCTGTTGCGTCTGTGTGGATATATGGCCACCAGATCCGTAGCGCAACGCCTTGTGTGCGATATAGGCACAGGCGTGGTGGCTTCTGTCACATCTTAATCCACATAGTGAGATATTGTCCGCTTTGGGCCTCGCTCGCACTGTTTTACTTTTGGGCCTATCCCCAAAATATGTCTTCCTATAGAGATGTGGGCATGCTCATATAAGCACATCACCTTCCCACTCCCGAGCGATGTGGGATTGCATGCCCATGTAGGAAGTTAGTGCCCTTGACACCTCCACACATGGGTCATCACATCCCAGTCCACATAGTAAGACATTGTCCGCTTGGGCCTCGCCCACACGGTTTTACTTTTGGACTTACCCCCAAAATGTGTCATATTATAGAGATGTGGGCATGCACATATAAGCACATCACCTTCCTACTCTCGAGCGATGTTGGATTGCATGCCCATGTAGGAACCTAGTTCCTTTGGCACCCCCACACATGGGTCATCACAATCTACCCCCTTAGGGGCCCGACATCCTCGTTGGCACACTTCCGGTCAAGACAGGCTCTGATACCATTCTGTCACATGTCAGTCCACATAGTAAGATATTGTCTGCTTTTGCCATCTCCCTCACGGTTTTACTTTTGGGTGTACCCCCAAAATGCGTCTCACTATAGAGATGTCAGCATACACATATAAACACTTCACCTTTCCACTCATGAGCGATGCGGGATTGCATGCCCATGTAGGAAGTTAGTGCCCTTGGTACCCCCATACATGGGTCATCACAGCCGCACTCACCACTATGAATTTCCACTAAAAGAGAGCATCCTGCTTGAGTTGTAAGGTACTTGAGGTTTGGCCAAGTGCACCCTTATTTGTAGAGGTTGTTATGACAACCGAAACCAAAATGACATGTTTAACAACTCATAATTCGTATTATCGTGTATGGGATAAAATTAAGGATTTATTAACGAATTTCTTATCCGTCAAGATTTTGACTTAACTTCATTCTCAAAAGTTGTAGAGAATTTTAGTTCGAGCTTGTAGGAATTTTCGGTGAATTTTTCAAATATCCTAGCTAGTTGTTAAGAATTTTAGAAGTTTTTATGTTAGTTTATTAGAAAATAAATTATTTTGTGGCGGTTTGATCTTAGTCGTTGATTTTGGCTTAGATCAAACATGGACCATTGGATCAGATGGGGTGCTAGGTATAAATCAGAGTTTTTTTTTCTTCAGAAAATTGGAACCATTTTTTTCTGTTCGGTGTTCGACCCATTTGGTTGGAGTAACCTGCACCGTACCCAACCCGACCCGCAGGAATCTTTGCTCACCGACCACCAAATTCGACGCTTTAGGTATGGAATTGAAGCTTTTGATCTCCATGTTTTGTTTCTGGCCTTAATCGACGAGATTTGTCAACGGATTACTGCCATCGTGGTCGGTAGTGCTTTGGCGAGTTTAGAAGTCGAGGATAGGGGGTTTTGGTAGGCCTCGTCCTCCTGAGCATGTTGGGTATAACCTCGCGCTCTGACAAGGCTTGGTGGCAGTGATGCTACGTTGAATCCCTAAATCAGTGATTTCGTTCTTCGTGGCTTTAAGGGTTCATGAAAGCCGGCTATAGTCGAATTGGAATGCGTGGATAAGGGTTTGGATTGAGAATTAATTTGTGGGGTTGGGCGACATCGTTGGTGGCGATCGTTAGAGGTGGTGGTTCACGGCTGTGGAGGCTATTTCGGCCTCTTCGCCGTCGAATTGGACTTCGACGAAGAAGGAAAAGATGTTTAGAATTGTTTAGGGAAGCTAACTGTGTATTTTGGGAGTCATTGGAGCAGATCGTCAGAGGTGGCGCGTGGCAGTCACGCGTTGCCGTCCACGGCAAAGCTCTGGCGAGGCAAAAATCTGGCTTTGGCCAGCGAGTTCCTAGGGTAGTTTCTACGCTAGATCGCGTACCTTATTGAATTATTACATTGAATGATTTCGTTATTTTTGATCAAGAGACCATGATCGAGATTCGAGCGAGAAAACTTCCGCCGGACCCCAGAGTTAGCTGTATATAATGAATGAACATTTTATTTTCACAGTCGTTTAGCGAGTTTTGCATGTTATATTTTCATTCAGTTTGAGCTTTTATTTTTAGTTTTGGAGGCTAGACATTATTACAGATATTCAATATTGCATCGATGTATCGGTTACTCGACTGATCCTCGAGTAGCTCTAAGATGAGTTAGGCAGCTCTACCCCGACATTCACGTCGTATAAGTTAGGTGGTTCATGTCTTTTCAAGTATTTAATTTAAACACTCAATCAAACACGAAAACAATTAAAACCCTTCTTTGTAGATGTAGCATTGGTAAGTAGGGATCGTTCTTAACCGGGGATTGAGGGTGTATGCATAACTATGCTAAGGTTGTTTAAGGGGGGTGCAAGATTGTTTGTTCTAAGTTCCTACGAAATAAAACAAGAAGATGGGTAGATACATATCAAGAAATCACAAGTTCTAACATGTTTAAACTCATAGACAAGCAAACAATCAAGAACACATAATCCTAACATGCATCTAGCCGAAAATAAGTTCCTAAGTCTATTATTTACAAGTGATCATCACATACTAATTACCTAAGCCGATTAAATCTTCTTTAAACAAGTTCTACGAAATTCATAGCACAAATTAAAACACAAACACATGCTTACATCGAATTAGAGAGCAACCAAATCATCTAGTTAACTTCCTAACTCAATTTTATCTTGATTAATTCGGTGGAACATGCTAGGGTGAACCAAATCATCTAGTGTCATCCTAAACAAGTTTCAAAGCATTAAGATCATAGTAAGCTAGCATATATATTCGAATTCATACTAAGAACACATGGAAGAACTCATAAAAATCCAAAACAATCATCTTTACACTAAAACATGTTGTCTTTCTACAAAAAGTAAAGAAAACCAATACATAACCGAAATTTGATACAAGATGTCATGTTACACTTTTTGCTCCGAGGAATTCGTCTCTCTGCAAGCTCCAAGTATAGCAGCCCCTTGTTGGCGTGAGGGAGGACACAAGTGTTCAAAGCCAAATCTAGCGTAAGAACACTTATGGGTGAAGGAGGGATGTTTTTGAGGTGGTGATGGTGGTGTTTCGGCTAAGGAGAAGAATTCTTCGACTTTGTGTGAGAGGAGGTAGTGTTTGGACAGAACTTTGGCTCCTAGAATGTGTGATCCCAATGAATGAGTCGAGCTCCCCTTTATATAGGAGAAGAGTAGGAAACTTCCCACCTTCTGAAAGCTGTCAAATCTGACCCTTCTGTATTAAAAGCTACGTTTCGGACGTTTTACAACTTCAAACGGCATTATTCTTTCGGCACTAGAAAATAGACTTTCAGGGCTTTCCAGCTATGCATTATTTGTGCCATAATTCCTCCTGATGCGCCTTCACTGCCCATTTAAAGTTGGCTGTTAGGCAGAATGACCTGTACCCACTAAATCCGGGATTTCTGAATATCTACATATTGTAACGGCATGATTCCAGTGGGGTTGGAAACTAGACTTCCATATCTTTCTAAGAATTCCTTACATGTGTCCAAATTCGTTTTCAATTGATTTTGGTGGCCTGTTGAAGTGGGCTGATCTGCACAGGCAGATTTCCTGATTTCTAGCTTTTGATCCATTTTCTTCTTTTGGGCTTCTTTGTGGGTGAATCTTGACATGATCTTGGACCCTCTTGGACACATGAGCATGGTCTTGACCCATCTTAGTGATCTTTGATCCATTCTTTATAAATCGTGGCCCATTCTTCTTCATCTTTCCTCCTCATTTTAGGAACTTCCTCCTTAGTAGGTTTTGAGCTCATTTCTGCCTCCTTTACGGATTCCTCCTTTATTTCTACCTACAAACATAAAGTAAGTTAAAAACATATTTACTAAGCACAAAACAAAACTAAATATAGAGAGAAAGTGATTAATAATCAAGCATAAAATGCGTAGATCATTAGGTGGCTCTTGAAAATTTTACGTGACTAGAGGTCTAGTTACTCTAGTTACCATTTCACTTAGATTTGTTGTCTTGGGTAAGATGGCCCTTGACACCGCCTCCACTGCAGGATAGTCAATGAGGATTAGATGACTTTTACCCTTCCTTGATGTATCTTCTGTCTTTATATTTTACTTAGATTCGCTAATTATTTTAATATAATATTGGTGGATAGGCATAAATAAGTTTTACATTTGTGTTGATTGGATCATTGATTTTCGTCCACTCACTCTAACAGGTTTCATATTTTATATGCCTCTTTATGAGCCTTTCGGGTTTCACGTTGCCCAGTTTCCAGTTTTTATCCTGAGGTTGCACGTCATTTCTTAGAGTTCGCATCGATATTCTTCCCTAGTAGGTTTCTGTTTTAGCATACTAGTATGTATATTATGTAAATTAGATGTCGCTCTAAATACTGTGTTCTAGTTTGGTTCCGTTTGTGTTGTGCTAATAAATAAACAGTATATTTTGTATATTTTTGAATTCAGTACTTAATGTAAATAGTTTGATAAGTTGAGATATCCGGATGAGCATTGATGGCTCTCAGTTTTCCTTATGGGATTTATGTTCAGAAGTATTTTTTTTAGTGCAGATTTTTGGTAGCCCTCTATTTATGGGGAGGTTATACAGAATTAAAGATTGAATTTTTTGATTTTCTTGTGAGTCATTAGGATTTGATCTTGGTTTACTAGTTAAATTGAGATTTGGTCTTTTTAGTTGTCACCCCGTATGCTGAAGTTTTTTGCCCGTGTTATGACTGTTCGTGCTCCCCCCCCCTGTCTGAGGGGAAGGCGTTCGTGGTCTTGTAAGCATAAATGGGGTCCATCCAACCTAGTTCAGTTGATGCTCTGGGTAGAATTTTAGCGAAACTTTTGTGAATGCTTGGCTTGTCCAGTACCTCGACCTTTGTTTAAGTTGGGGAGGTTGGTATTAGAGAAGTAGCTAAGCGAGCGAGCACATCGGCCTTTGAGTTCTGGGCGCAAGGTACTTAAGTGATGTTGAAGAATTGAAACTTGGAGAGGTAATGCTTAGAGAGTGCTAGGTAGGCGGCCATGGATCCTCTTATAACCTCGAAGTCCCCGGTTATCTGATTGACTACAAGCTGAGAATCGAAGCCAGATAAAGCTTTATCTGTTGAAAGACATCTTCACAAGTAGGCGCCCATTAGATGGAGCGCTTATTGGTAAGGCGGAGCACTTTGAAGAAATGCTCTCATTTATTCGAATAATGTGGGATGAATCTGTTTAGGGAAGCGAGCTTACTTGTAAGGCTTTGGAGCTCCTTCTTGGTTGTGGGCGGTTTCATCTCCATGACAGCCTTGATTTTTTTAGGGTTGGCATCGATGCTGTCTGGCTTACAATATATCCCAAAAACTTGCTGGTGATTACGCCGAATGCGCATTTGGCGGGATTTAGGTGGATGCCATGTTCCATCAATATCTGAAAGACGATGTGAAGATTGGCCGTGTGGCTCTGATCGGCGGTGCTCTTGACCAGGATATCGTCTATGTAAACCACTAAGATTGTACCGTTCACGTCCTTGAAGATATAAGTCATGAAGCGAAGCGCTGGTAGGTAGATCCAGCGTTTTTAAACCGAACGGCATGACTTTGTAATAATAGAGGCCTTTTTTTGTTGTGAAGGTTGTGGCTTTCTGGTCGTCTGGGTGCATACGGATTTGATTGTATCCTGAATAGGCGTCCAATGTGGAGAGTAGTTCTTGGCCAGCTGTGGATTCCACCAATTGGTCAATTCAAGGGAGCATGAAGCTATCTTTTGGGCAGGCTTTGTTGAGATCAGTGTAGTCTACATACATCCGTAGCTACCATTGCTCTACTTCACCATGACCGTGTTCGAGATCCATTTGGGATAATGAACTGGTCGTATGAAGCCACTCTTTAGTAGACGGTCGACCTCAATGTGCATTGTTGTGTACCATTCTACGCAGTAGGCACATATTTTTTGCTTGACAGACCTGCTGTTAGGAGCAATACTTAATTTATGTGAAATGAAATTAGTAGAAATACCTGACATGTCGACATAGAACCAAGCGAAGACCCCTGAAACTCTATGAGGAGTTGTATCAACTCTGTCTTGACAACGGGATCAAGTTGGGCGCTTATCTTCACTTTCCATTCTGGGTAGGCTGGATTTAACTCAACCTTGGTGAGGGAGTCCTCGGTGCCTACTAGACGTAGTGCATTAACACCATCCTTGAAATCATCAGGCGGTGCTGTTTGGGCGTTGTCGTTCCCGATCTTCAGGATCTCTTGCCTAGCTACCTGCCCCATTCTTGGACTAGCTACCTGCCCCATTCTTGGATCGATGAATCGTTCAACGAAGTCATTCCCGCGGATAGATTCGGTCCCGAAATCTGTAGGGAACTGGAGGTAGAGCATGTGACTAGTAATGATTGTCTTGAGCTTCTTGATGGTCGGCCTGCTATGTATAATATTGTAAGAGGAGTATAAATCAACCACAATAAAATCAGTATAAGCTTCTTTTTCTAGGGAGTGCCCGTTGCGCCTAAGCACAAGCGCATATAGTCGTTGCCCATGGTGTAAACGACATCGCCCAAGAAACTCATTAATGAATCGTTGTCCTGCTTTAGCTTGCTCTGTGGCCTTTGTAGCTGTGTGTATGTGTTATAGAAGATGTTGTTGGTGGTGGAGATAAAGTTAGTGAGAACGTGCTCAACCTTGCATCTGTCGATTAGAGCATTGATGACGAACGGGGTGTCCATATCTGGAACGTCTTGCTCGTTGGCTTCTAAGAATGTGATGGGCTTTCGTGAACGACGTGGTGCCTTGGTGCTTGATCCCCTAGCTAGTGAGAAGACTTCGCGAGGAGGGACGTCAGCCTTGCGCTTACCGCCATAGGTGGTGTTGATGACTACTCGAGCCTCTATGAGCGCTACCTGCCTCGGTACTGGTTCAACTCGCCCATGTCGAACAGTTCCTAGGATATCTTCTTGAGAACGCTACATTCCTCTGTGTTGTGCGTTTCAGACTCATGGAACTCACACCAGAAGCATGTATTCTTGAGCGGGGCCTTCCTTATTTTTGGCTTTGGTTAAGGGATCAAGTGTTTGTTGTTTGCAAAGATTTCTGCGTAGGTGGCGTTGGTGACAATGTAGACTACCTTATCCGGGGAGCACCGTCTGTGATCACTACCACATTATGGCCCATTGCCGGCGAGATAAAAAAAAAGGCCGACGACGGAGTAAGTCGCCGACAATAATGAGCATTGTCGACGACTTGAACCGTCGCCGGCAATAATCTCTCTACCATTGCCGGCGAAATTCTGGCCGAAAAATGGCCGGCAATGGTGAAAAATTATTGCCGACGACAGAGAAGGTCGCCGGCAATAAATTTCCACTATTTCCGGTGATTTTTGGCTGGAATTTCGCCGGCAATAACTCCATTGCCGGCGATTCATGGTCGCCGGCAATAATTTTTCACCATTGCCGGCGATTTTTCGGACGAAATTTCGCCGGCAATACCTCTTATATCAGATCCAGATCGCAGCAGCTCATTCATTTGGATAGAGAAAAATCCGGTGAAATCGAAAGAAGGAAAACGGTCTGAAATCCTTGGGTATAGTCAAAAGGCGTCGAAAACCCGCTCGGGAAGCTATATACGTAGCTATATATAGGTACGTATGTATATACGTATATATATATATGTGTGTGTGTGTTGATTTAATTAGCTAGATCGATATATATATATATATATATATATATGCATGCATGTGTTGATTTAGAGTTGAGATATCGATTAATATTGGTTTGATATGCATGTGTTGATTTGGAGTGATTGACTGTTGATTTTGAGTTGATTTGAGATTATTTCGATGAAAATATGTTAATTAATTTGTGTATATAGATATGTGTGTGTATGGATATAAAATTATTTTGTGAATATTAATTGTTAATATGTCTATATATATACATGCATGTTAATTTGTAATTGTGAATTGTTGGTATATATAAATTTTTTTTAATTTATATGCATGCATGGGTCAATTCGAATGTAATTAATGATGATTTATTAATTAATTAGTAGTGAATTAATGTGTATATATATATATTTATAGTACGTAATGTTAGAATTTTCAGGATGGACAAGAGTTGGATGAGCCTCGAAAGATGGGATGTGAGATATCCCCATGGAATTAGGAGTTTTGTGGATTTTGTGAAGGCTAATTGCGGAGACACTACACTTCATTATTGCCCGCGTAAAGAATGTAAGTGTCACAGCGATCGATTTCGTTTTCCCATTGATAAAGTCCAGAAGCACCTGAGTAAATACGGGTTTTGGGATAAGTACACTTGTTAGATTTATCATGGTGAAACATCGTTAGCGAGTCCGCATGATCATGGACAATTTGGTGAGAGGGGCAGTCCATCCTATGATCATGGACATTTTGCTGAGAGGGCCAGTTCATCCTATGATCCAACATCGATGTTAATCAATGATATGTTTCCTCATGAGAGCGGTGTATTTGCTGATGAAGCACCAAATGTCCCTCCCGTCGTGCAGGGTTTCCCCCATATTGAGCCAGTCGAGCCATTACCTGGAGCTCATGTCAACACAAGCGGTATGGACAAGTACAACAACTTGATTGCATTACAACAGACTCCGTTGTACGACGGTTGTAGTAAGACTGTTCTTGAAAGTGTGATGGGAGTGATGCAGCTCAAAATGGAGAACAAAATGTCTGTCAAAGCTGTTGATTCTTGGCTGAAGTGGACTGCTTCGCTATTGCCACCCGGTCATCGTCTTCCTACCACTCATCATAAGGTGTGACATATCCTGAAAGATCTTGGGCTTTCCTACATCAAAATCCTTGCATGCAGATATGATTGTATTCTCTTCTGGGGAAAAGATCTTGAAGACCTTGAAGCCTACCCGATATGTTTTACAGAAAGGTATAAGTTGACTCTTGCAGGCAACAAGAAAGCTGTGAAGATACTTCGATATTTCCCGCTTATTGATAGGCTGGAGCGGTTGTTCATGTGTGCTTTCACAGCCGAAGCTATGAAATGGTGGGCTAAGAGGAATTTGCCTGACGATGACACCCTTATACACCCTTCCGACGGAGAGGCTTGGAAGCACATGGTCAGGGAGTTTGATCATTTTGCAGCAGAGGTCTGAAATGTTTGGCTAGGGCTCTCATCTGACGGATTCAACCCTTTTGGCAACATGAGTCTTCAATACAGTATATGGCCAGTTATTTTGGTACCGTACAACCTTCCACCATGGATGTGAATGAAGAAGGAATACAATATGCTGACTCTGTAAATTTCGGGACCGGGTTATCCAGGAAAGTGTCTCGATGTGTATTTGAGGCCTTTGATTGAGGAGCTTAAGTACCTGAGTGAGTGTGGCCACCCCACTTACGATAGGTTCAAAAATGAGATGTTCCAGATGCATGCCATGATTGTTGGCACCATCAGTGACTTTCCTGCCCGCGGTATGTTGTCGGGCAACGTTACCAGGGGTTACAGGGCTTGTTCAGAGTGCATGACAGTTGATTGTTGTAGTCCTCATTGCAGTAAAATTGTTCAGATGCGTCACCGTTGTTGGCTTCCATATAATCACCCATTTAGGCAGGATCCAGACGCTTTTGATGGGAATGTGGAAACAGGTGTGGCACCCAGGCGATGGACAGGGGATGTAATTTTGGAAGTGTTGAATGAATATGATTTTGGCCAGCTGAGCAATCATCCTGAGATAGTGGCGTCAATTCCAGACAAGCCCGAAAGGTATAAGTTTTGGACACACAAGAGCATATTCTGGGAACTCCCCTACTGGCCCAGGTTGCCTATCAGACACTACCTAGATGTCATGCACATAGAGAAGAATGTGTGTGAAAGTGTGGTGGGCACAGTTCTTAATTTGGAGGGGAAAACAAAAGACATCCCTAAGGCACGCATTGATATGAAAGCTATGAGACTGCGGAAACATTTGTGGTTAAGAGATGGTAAGAAAAAATGCCGCAAGCTCCTTACACCGTAAAGCCGAAGCATAAGCATGAAATTTTTGGGTGGCTGAGTAATGTCAGGTATATATTCTTATGGCTATGCAGGAAATTAATATAATTTTTACTTATATATGGTTATATGCAAGAAATATAATTGTTGCTTATGGCTATATATGCAAGTATCCTTATGGCTATGCAGGAAATATAAGCAGATGTGTTAACTTCCGGGACAATAAGATGTACAGATTAAAGAGTCATGACTGCCATGTACTGCTTCAACGCCTTTTCCCTATTTTCATTCAAGGGTACCTGCCCAAAGAGGTAGTGGAGCCGTTGGTGGCCTTGTCAAGATTCTTTCAGAAGTTATGCACCAGGGAAGTAAAAAAATCAGATCTCAGGGAAATGCAAGATGACATCATTTTTATCATGTGCAAGCTTGAGAGGATATTTCCCCCAAATTTGTTCGACATCATGCCTCACCTGATGATCCATCTTCCTGAACAATTGTTGCTTACCGGTCCCGTACACTACACTTGGATGTATCCCATGGAAAGGTACAAATGATTCATACATTTGGTTTGCCTCTGTTTTTATATGTAAATTCTTATTTTTTAAGTATCATAACATGCACTTGTTAACTTGTAGACAATTTGGAGCCTACAAGGACTATGTGAAGAATAAATATGCACCTGAAGGGTGTATCGCTGAAGCATATATTGCGCACGAGTGTGTAACGTACACCAACTTGTATTTGGGAGCGCTGAAGGACCCCCAACAATAGATGCCGATAGATGAATCCCAGTTCAACCTTTCTATCATCTCCAATGCCGTGGTAGTACAGGGAAGTTTGCCAAAGTCGTACAAGTTGGATGGAAATGAGGTAGCCATTGCCCACTGGTCGGTACTGATTAACTGTCCAGAAGTACAATATTGGAAAAACTATCATCTTCACTCCCCTGCTATTGCCGGAAATGTTGATTACCACAACATGACGTTTGCAAACTACTTTGGTCAATGGGTAAGGGTATATGTGTATATATCTATTTTTTATATCCTTATATAGCATGTGTGTACGTGGTTTTCTTTTTCTATGTTCATAATTTATGGTGTACCTGGTTTCTTATCGTTTTCAGATGAACCATGTAACAAATGATGGTTGCCCAGAGTGGTCAAACGAATTGAGGGTCCTGGCGATGAAACCAATAGCTTCAAAAGTTTACTCGATGTGTCAGGTCAATGGCGTGAAATTTATATGTGAAAATCGAGACGACCGACTGAAAACACAGAATTGTGGGGTGATGGTCAATAGTAGGCAGGATGGCGTTGACTATTACGGTGTCCTTCATTCAGTTGTTGAACTAATTTATGGGAACCGCATGAAAGTGCACTTGTTCAAGTGTAGATGGTTTGATACTAGCCTGGACAACACAAGGACCGATCAGTACGGAATATTTTCGGTGAATACTGCTACAAGCTGGTATAAAGAAGACCCTTTCATTCTTGCCACATCAGTAAAACAAGTGTTTTACCTTGACGATCTTCTGAACAAAGTCCCGTGGAAGGTGGTTAACCATGTTGCTCATAGAAACATATACAGTGCTGCCACACTTGGTGAGACCGCAGATGATGAAGAAGTTACTGTATACCAAGAGCCGAACGCTTTTGACATTTCGGAATCATCTACGATTCGCCTTAATAATGTGAGATCTGGGAGTGTGGTTCGAATTACAGGAGCAGAACTTCTCGATGTTAATCCAAATGAAGTTGACGCTGATTCAGATGACGAGGAGCGGTACATATTGCCAGAGGTTACCTATGAAACCGAGTCAGACTCAAGTGATGAAGATGATTATGATTATCATCCTTAGTACGTTAATGATGTACGTATTTTAATTATAGTCGGAAATTCTAGTCGGAAATTCTAGTCGGAAATTATAGTCGGAAATTCTAGTCGGAAATTATAGTCGGAAATTCTAGTCGGAAACTATAGTCGGAAATTCTAGTCGGAAATTCTAGTCGGAAATTCTAGTAGAAAATTCTAGTCGGAAATTCTTGGCCGGGAATCACTATCATTACCAACGAGTTGATAACTCGTTGGTAATAGTATTACCCACGAGTTATCAACTCGTGGGTAATAGTATTATCCACGAGTTGCTTATCAACTCGCCGACAATACTATTACCAACTAGTTAACTCGTTGGTAATAGTATTGCCGGCGAGTTGATAAGTAACTCGCCGACAATAGTCCCTTAAATTCCAGATCGAGCAGCACGCCTCCCCTCACCTCATTTCTTCACTTTTTCTCCTCAAACCCTAAAATCTCCCCCTCTCTTCCTCACCTCGCCCCCCACATTTCCTCTCCTCAAATCTCTCCTCCCCTCTCCCCTCTCCACACAAAAACCCAAAAACCCCAAATCTCCCCTACCTCTCCTCCCCTCCTCCTCTACCTCCTCCCCTCACCTCCGTCGCCGGAAGCCCACTTCGAGCTCTACCATGACAGGTCCTAGCTCTCTCTCTCTCTCTCTCTCTCTCTCTCTCTCTCAATTTTTGTTTTTTTTAATTATGTATATATATATGCATTTTAATTAATATTTGTATGCATTTTAATTAACTTGATTAATTAAGTTTTGGGTGATGTTACAATATTTTTGATAATTATTAGGCAAGTGTATGTATGTATATATGTGGAAAATATTTAGGTAATTTAAGGTGATTTAATTGGATTAATTGATATATATAGTTGATAATTATTGTATTTTTAAGGTGTTGCATGGGCAAATTAAGGTGATTTGGATTAATTGATGTAGTTGATAATTTAAGGTATATTTGTTAACTTAATTAATTGGTTAAATAAGCATTTGGATAATAATTAATTGATATTTTGATAATTATATTCGTAATGATCGAAATGATATGATGCAATTTAATTTAATGTTTGATATGATATCATAAGCATTTGGCCTATGAAATTTAATTTAATGTTTGATATGATGCAAACGGTTCCAAACGGTTCCGATTCAAAACGGTTCCGGTTCAAAATGGTTCCGGTTCCTTACGGTTCCGGTTCAAAACGGTTCCGGTTCCAAACGTTTTGGAACCGGAACCGTTTTGAACCGGAACCGTATCGAACCAGAACCGTAAGGAACCGGCACAATTTTGAACCGGAACCGTTCGGAACGGGAACCATTTGGAACCGAAACCGGAACCGAGAACAGCTAGAACCGGAACCGGAACTGAACGGTTCCGGTTCCGAACGGTTCCGATTCCAAACGGTTCCGGTTTTTCATAGAATCGAAACCAGGACTAATTGTTGGAACCGATAACCATTCGGAACCGGAACCGTTTGGAACCGAAACATTTCGGAACCGGTAACAGTTTCAAACCGGAACCGTTCGGTTCCGGTTCCGGTTCTAGCGGTTATCGGTTCCTGTATCGGTTCCAAACGGTTCCGGTTCCTTACAGTTCCGGTTCCTTAATTTTCATAGAACCGAATCCAGGACTAATTGTTGGATGTGCAGGAGGTTTTGCGGCAAATTGACTTGGAGGCATCAAACGGAGAGGGACTAGAAACAGTGGAGGGAGCAGCAGTCAAGGTTCCTCAGCCGCAGTCAGCAACACGCGCAGTGGGCCAATTATGAATGCTCACACACAAATGTTGCTAGCTGCGCGAGGAGAGGAGGAAGCTGCACGATCCAGATCCGTGCAACCCCTAGTCCAGCCTCGAGCCTCAGTCAGCAGACGCTCAGTCAGCAGGCCCTCAGTCAGCAGACCCACAGACGAGCGACAGTCAACAGGGGCATTAGAAACTCCCTCCATCCAAATTTCCCTTATTGGCTCGGTGCCTACTCCCGTTTCACGGGAATCATCTGAGGCAGATGGTGCTGGAGCCTCATCGTCCAGGCCTCGTCTATCTCCGTCGTCCGGTCTCTTCCTGCCCGACGAGATTCCTGTGATCCCTGAATTCGATGATAGGGGAGGCCTATTTATATTGAAGGACGACCGGAGTTCCTGAGCGTGGAGGAAGCGTACAACTTCATCCCGTTCGACCCCGTGTATCTTTGGAGTGCGAGGTGCACCAACCAGCAAACGGACGATGCAGGTAAATTTTATTTAACAAGATTGATTACTTAATTATTACTTAAGCCTTACGATAGGTTCAATTAATGATATCAATTTGTTGACATTGTATTATTAGGCAATTTCGTTAATGGCACTGGAAAACGAAAGACAGAGGCCCCTGCACCGGGAAGAGACTTGAGCAGGCCACCGGGGGAAGGAAAACGCTCATTAGGGCCAATGAGCATGGTGAGGTGATCAAGACATTTGACACCACGCGAAAGTATGCCAGCATGGCCGGGGCCGTCGTGCGGGACAATGTCCCAATGCTTTGGCCATATTGGGAATCTGTGCCTCTCTACGTGAAGATGCAAGTGCATAATGCACTGAGTGTGAGTTAAATCGTATTTTCATTACGTAAATTTTACATTTATTAATTAAGTCCGAATAAATATATAATTTTACCGTTTATATATTCATCTTGCAGGTATGGTTTGACGTGGATGAATGCCTTATTCACACGTGGGTAGAGCGTCAACTACATATCAGGTGATGTGATTCGAGTTATTTAAGTATATATCGAGTTAGATTTTTTTATCAAGTGTTTTAATATCTCTAACTTTTTTTTCTGGTGTTAATATAGGTATAAAGAGTGGAAGAACGAGCTTTCAAAACATTACACACAGTACAAGGAGCTAGGCCGAGGTTCTACCCCTAGCGAATTCCGGTTTAAGGAGTACGAGTGGCTGTGGCTGGTAGCCCACTTCGAGCACCCCAAAGCGAAGGTATGCATCCTGAATATATTTTACAACCCTAATGTATCGTATCACATTGAAATAGTTAGTTACTAATTTTCTTACATATGTTTATCAAACAAGGCGATTTCCAAGACGAACAGGGAGAACAGATTGAAAAACACCAATGCCCATCATGTAGGTTCACTCAACTATTTGGGTTGGTCGAGTAAGGCGCAGCAACAACAAGAAGTCAACCCGTTGGTGTTTGTTCATCAGAAGTTCTATCCGCAGTGCCCTGAAGAAGCGGTAAGTCTTTAGCCTCATTAGTTTGTAGTTCACATATGCATGTGTTAATAAAACTATTTTTCTCTATTAATTTAACTCGTTTAATAATACGTTATTCATATTCGCTTTTCAATTAGGCGAGAGTGGAGGAAGCGATCACAGAAGTCACCATGAATATAGCTCGAAACAACCATCCTGACTGCTCGGAGGAAGAAGTGACCCAGTATGCCTCTCACATTGATCCGCTTGATCGCCCTATAGCGGCTCAGATCATGGCAAAAGCGTGCGGGACTGGAAAGAATACCTACTACTGCAGGGGAATGGGCTCAGCGAGCGAAGGAGTATTGAAGAACACTTCGGAATACTCTACCGGGTCAAGAACTTCAACTTCTAGGAACTGTAACCTAGCAGCGGAGCTTCTGAGAACGCAGAGGGATTTGGAGGAGTAAAGGAGGCAGATGGAGGAGATGCGGCAATTGGCCAAGCAGCAGGCAGTCAGAGATGCCGAGTACCGGGTGATGGCCGAGCAACACCGAATGATGGTCCAGCAGCAGACACAAATGTTCACATGGATGCAGACGATGTACGCGCGCCAGACTACCAGAATACCGCTCCCCACACCTCCCCTGGTCCTTGTGTTCCACACTGATCCACCACCGCAGCAGTCACCGCCACAGCAAGACCAGGGTAGCCGCCGGAGTTTAAATGATTACGTCCACATGGATTTCCTCGACCCTGACGTGGGATTTCCTCGACCCTGACGTGTAGTTGTAGTTTATTTACGTATTGTTGCTGTTTGTACTGTACGTTGGAAAATTATGTGTGTACTGTTGAACTTGTATTCGTACGGTTTCTATTTTTCAGTGCAGGTTCTGGAATTGGGCCCAATCCAGAACCGGCTTTTTTTTGACAAATTTCTCCTGGTATTGCCGGCGACTTGGACCAAAGTCACCGGCAATACCCCTCATTTTCCGGCTACGACGGAGGGGGCATTACCGGTGACTCAAGTCGCCGGCAATACTTACCGGCAATGATTCAATGATCAATCATTGCCGGCGACTTGAGTCGCCGGTGATGTTCTTAAGCATTGCCGGCGACTTTTTTTAAAAAGTCGCCGGTAATACTTTCACCGGCGCCAAATTTTCGGCGAGAGTATTACCGGCGACTTGTCGCCAGTAATAGTCATTACCGGCGCCGGCAATAGTAGTAAATGTGGTAGTGGATGACCGAGGAAAATAGTGTTGTATGCGGTGTGTACGAGATGTTTGCGTTAGCGGGATGTCGGACATGGCGGAGTTCACCCTCGATATCGGCTAGGCGGGCTAAAATCTGGGTGCTGGCATCGGGAGCCTGCTGTTGTGGTTCCGGACGGGGCGGGTCTCTTGTCAAGAAGGGGTTTAGAAGTTGGGCATTCATGTAGACCATGTTACGCCATTCCTCCCGCCTTCCTAACTCCAACTGTTGACCTTGGAGGATAGCGAGGGCCTCATGTAGGCATTCATTCGTTATAGAGCGTGGCATCGTATTCCGCCCAGAGCTCTGCTAGCTTCTGTAGTAGAGGGGCGTTGTTGTCTTTGAGAGTAGTGTTGATCACTCCCCGTCCGTGGTGCCGGTCTCCTTGGACGGGGCGATGGGGGTTAAGAGTGGGCTGACTTCACGTAAGCGGTTCTCAGCCGGAGTTATGAAATCTTTGTGCTCGGGGGTAGGCATAAGTGCATATTGATGAAGAGAGGGGATGGTCGAGAATCGAGAAGGGGGTAGACTTTTTAGTGAGTGAGTAAAAAATGAGACCGTCGGATAGAGCCAATTGTTTCTATCAAATTCCAAGAGGAAATCAGGCAGAAGAGCGATAGATATTGTGAGTGGATCACTCCTGAGTGCCCGGACGGCTTACCTCGAACTCTCCGCTTAATTGCAAAACTAGTAAAAGAGTTAGAAAGTTGAGATGGGATTGGCCCGCTTTCAACGCTCTGATGCTTAAGTCAGTACGTGTTATGACAGAAAGCGTAAGTGAACAGTGGTTTAGAGATTCGATACATTTGTCTTGACGTAAATACCTTCCTTATATGGGTAGTTGAAGGTGACAACACCTTGTGGTCCTCGATATGAGACTGATGCAGGCATTCCTCTTTTATGTAGAGGGCGTTTGTGTCTTTCGATAATTGATCCCTTACGTTGGCTAGCTGACACGCACAACGCACCATATAATCGAGCACATGCAACATACGTCCCGCGTACAGACTTACCTAAATGCCTCTTATTCTCTTTTAACATTTGGTTTATGACGGACTGACAATGTTTTCCAACCATTTAATGATAAAGAACATAATGCTTCACACCAGACCAAAATACTCATTGTAAGAGCACCCGCACCGGTAGAAAGCTCTTGCTCGAGCAATTTGAGGAGGAGCAGGCACTGTTTGAGGTGGAGCAGTCACTCACTCCCAGAAATTGAGACATTACCGGCGACCTCCCGTCGCCGGCCTTGTATTTTTTTTTCGCCGGAATTGTCATTCCCGGCGACAAGTCGCCGGCAATGACGTCGCCGGAAATCCCCCGCCGGTGTTAACATTGCCGGCGACGGGAAACAGAGTCGCCGGTAATGTCGGAGACATCACCGGCGACTTGTGTCGCCGGCAATGTCAAGACATTCCCGGCGACTCAAGTCGCCGGCAATGGTAGCGCCGCCGTGGCCGGAATTTGTGACATTGCCGGCGACTGAGGTCCATGTCGCCGGCAATGTGTGAAAAAATTTTGAAAAAAAAACGCGGTTCTGGATTGGGCCCAATTCCAGAACCTGCATTGAAAGACATAAACCGTACAATCATACAAGTTCAACAGTACACATAAATGTCCAACGTACAGTACAAATAGCAACGACGATACGAAAATTAACTACAACTACAGGTCAGGGTCCAGGAACTTGCGGGTCAGGGTCGAAGTAATCCATGTACTCATTTGAATTCCGGTGGCTTCCTTGGTCTTGCTCTGGCGTTGACTGGTGCGGTGGTGGTGATGGATAGCTAGGGAACGGAGGGACCGGGACCGGGGGAGGTGTGGGGAAGGGTTGTCCGGTAGTCTGAGCCTCGTACATCGTCCGCATCCATGTGTACATCTGAGCCTGCACCTGTGTCTGCTGCATTTGGTACTCGACCATCTGCCTCTTTTGCTCCTCCAACTCCCTTTGTGTCCTATGAAGCTCCGCCGCGAGGTTACGACTAGAAGTTGAACTTCTTGACCCGGTAGAGTATTCTGAAGTGTTCTTCAATAGTCCTTCGCCCGCCGTGCCCATTCCCCTACAGTAGTAGGTATTCTTTCCAGTCCCGCACGCTTTTGCCATGATCCGAGCCGCTATCGGAGGATCAAGCGGATCGATCTGAGAGGCATACTGGGTGACTTCTTCCTCGGAGCAGTCAGGATGGTTAGTCCGAGCTATACTCATGGTCACTTCTGCGGTCGCCTCCTCCACTCTCGACTAATTGAAAAGGGAAAATGAACAACGTATTAGCTAACAAAATCTATTTCCATCTTGAAAAATAGTTTTATTAACACATGGAGAGGCGAAAGACTTACCGCTTCTTCAGGGCACTGCGGGTAGAACTTCTGATGAATATACACCAACGGGTTCAGCTCTTGTTGTTGTTGCGCCTTAGTCGACCAACCCATGTAGTTGAGTGAACCTGCATGATGGGCCCTGGTGTTTTTCAATCTATTCGCCCGGTTCGTCTTCGAAATCACCTTGTTTGATAAACATATGAAAAAAAATTAGTAACCAACTATTTCAATCTGATACGATACATTATGCTTGAAAGATATATTAAGGATGCATACCCGAGCTTTGGGGTGCTCGAAGTGGGCTATCAGCCACAGCCACTCGTACTCCCTAAACCGGAATTCGCTAGGGGTGGAACCTCGGCCTAGCTCCTTGTATACAGTGTAATGGGAAGAAAGCTCGTTCTTCCACTCTTTATACCTATATTAAAACAAGGAAAAAAAGTTAGAGATATTAAAACACTTGATAAACAAAAATCTAACTCGATATATATTCAAATAAGTCGAAGCACATCACCTCATATGTAGTTGACGCTCTACCCACGTGTGAATAAGAACTTCATCCACGTCAAACCACACCTGCAATATGAATATATAAAAGGTAAAATTATATATTTATTCGGACTTAATTAATAAATGTAAAATTTACATAATGAAAATACGATTTTACTCACACTGAGTGCATTATGCACTTGCATCTTCACGTAGATAGGCACAGATTCCCAATCTGGCCAAAGCATTGGGACCTTGTCCCGCACGATCGCACCGGCCATGCTGACATATTTGCGCGTGGTGTCGAATGCCTCGATCACCTCGCCATCCTCATTGGCCCTTATGGGCGTTTTCCTTCCGCCGGTGGCCTGCTCAAGTCTCTTCCCGGTGCAGGTGCCTCTAGCCCCTTTCCGTTTTCCAATCCCATTAACGAAATTGCCTAATAATACAATGTCAACAAATTGATATGATTAATTCAACCTATCGCAAGTCTTAAGTAATAATTAAGTAATCAATTTGATGTTAAATAAAATTTACCTGCATCGTCCGTTTGTTGGTTGGTGCACCTCACACTCCAAAGATACACGGGGTCGAACGGGAGGAAGTTATACGCTTCCTCCACGCTCAGGAACTCCGGCCGTCCTTCAATATAAACAGGCATCCCCCTATCATCGAATTCAGGGATGACAGGAATCTCGTCGGGTAGGAAGAGACCGGACGACGGAGATAGACGAGGCCTGGACGATGAGGCGCCAGCACCACCATGTGTCTCAGATGATTCCCGTGAAATGGGAGTAGGCACCATCCGAATATGGGGCATTCGGATTGAGGGAGTTTCTGATGCCCCCGTTGACTGTCGCTCGTCTGAGGCTCTACCACCGGAGGGACGTCTGCTGATTGAGCGTCTAGAGACTGAGGCTCGAGGCTCAACTTCCGGTTGCACGGCTCTTCCTCCTCAGCTCGCGCCTCTAGCAAGGCTCTCGTGCGAGCACTCATCATTGGCCCACTGGGTGTGTTGCTAACTGCGGGCGAGGAGGAAGCTTGACTACTGTTCCCTCCACTATTTCGGGAACCTCTCCGAAGCCAATTAGCCGCAAAACCTCCTGGACATCGTAATAGTCATGGATTCGGTAATTAACCGAAACGGTTTGGAACCGGAACCGTTTGAAACCGGAACTGTTTGGAACCGGAACCGTTTGTAACATAACGGTTCCAGTTACAAACAGTTCCGGTTCCAAACCGTTTCGGTTCTATAGCAAATCGGAACCGGAACCGTTTGAAACCGGAACTGTTTGGAACCGGAACCGTTTGTAACATAACGGTTCCAGTTACAAATAGTTCCGGTTCCAAACCGTTTCGGTTCTATAACAAATCGGAGCCGGAACGGTTTAGAACCGGAACCGTTTGAAACCGGAACTGTTTGGAACCGGAACCGTTTGTAACATAACGGTTCCAGTTACAAACAGTTCCGGTTCCAAACCGTTTCGGTTCTATACCAAATCGGAACCGGAACCGTTTGAAACCGGAACTGTTTGGAACCGGAACCGTTTGTAACATAACGGTTCCAGTTACAAATAGTTCCGGTTCCAAACCGTTCCGGTTCCAAACCGTTTCGGTTCTATAACAAATCGGAGCCGGAACGGTTTGGAACCGGAACCGTTTGAAACCGGAACTGTTTGGAACCGGAACCGTTTGTAACATAACGGTTCCAGTTACAAACAGTTCCGGTTCCAAACCGTTTCGGTTCTATACCAAATCGGAACCGGAACGGTTTGGAACCGGAACCGTTAGAAACCGGAACTGTTTATAACCGGAAACATTTGTAACATAACGGTTCCGGTTACAAACAGTTCCGGTTTCAAACGGTTCCGGTTCCAAACCGTTCCGGTTTAAAACCGTTCTGGTTTAAAACCGTTCTGGTTCTAAACCGTTCCGATCCCGATTTCCACCTTCATTTATACGATTAATTAACAACTATATCACCTAAATTAAGAACTATACATATTCGATGTGTATATATATATACATCATGCATCTTAATTAAATTTATCCATCACATATTCATCCAAATCACAAACCCTAATTAATTTTCCACATTTATCACACATATATATATCATGCATCTTAATTAGGTTTAATTTCCACATATATATACATCACACATTCATCCAAACCACATTTATACATAATTTTCACATATATATACATCACTTCATTTTCACATACCTAAATATATATATACATCACATATATATACATTGCATATAAATTTAGAACTTCTCACCCTAATTTCCAACTTAGCACCCTAATTAATTTACACATACACATACACATACACATACACATACACATGCAAAAAAATAATTAAAAATTGAGAGAGAGAGAGAGGGAGAGAGAGAGGATCAGACCTGCCATGGATTTCCACCTACAATGCTTTGCCGATCGACTACAATGGTGAGGGGAGGAGAGGAGGGGAGGAGGGGAGGAGGAGATTTTCGGAGGAGGAGAGGAGAGGGGATCGGTGGAGAGGAGGAGAGGGAGAGGAGGAGTAGAGGATAAGGAGGAGGAGTGGGAGAGGAGGAGGAGGAGGTGAACTCACCGGACCAATTTGGGAGGAGGAGAGGGAGAGGAGAGGGAGAGGAGGAGGAGAAATGAAAGGCTCGGGCTATCATGCATCTATCCAGAAAACATTGCCGACGAGTTTCTTATAACTCTTTGGTAATGTCATTACCAACGACTTCAACTCGTTGGTAATGACATTACCAACGAGTTATAAGCAACTCGTTGGTAATGACATTACCAACGATGAGTTAACTCGTGGGTAATGTCATTACCAACGAGTTGCTTATAACTCGTTGGTAATGTCATTATTTCCCGAAGAATATCCGACAACATTTTCCGTCTACGATTTCCGGCTACATTTTCCGACTACAATTTCGATTATCGATTTCTGTATACGTACGATTAACGACTACATTTTCCGTCTACGATTTCCGGCTACATTTTCCGACTACAATTTCGATTATCAATTTCCGTATACGTACGATTAACGACTACATTTTCCGACTACAATTTAGATTAATGATTTCCGTATACGTACGATTAACGACTACGATTTCTGTATACGTACGATTAACGACTACATTTTCCGTCTACGATTTCTGTATACGTACGATTTCCGGCTACATTTTCCGACTACAATTTCGATTATCAATTTCCGTATACGTACGATTAACGACTACATTTTCCGACTACAATTTAAATTAATGATTTCCGTATACGTACGATTAACGACTACGATTTCTGTATACGTACAATTAACGACTACATTTTCCGTCTACGATTTCTGTATACGTACGATTTCCGGCTACATTTTCCGACTACAATTTCGATTATCAATTTCCGTCTACGTACGATTAACGACTACAATTTCCGTCTACAATTTCGACTACATTTTCCGACTACATCATATTTCCGACAACAATTTCCGACTACATCATTAACGTACTAAGGATGATAATCGTAATCATCGTCATCACTTGAGTCTGACTCGGTTTCATAGGTAACCTCTGGCAATATGTACCTCTCCTCGTCATCTGAATCAGCGTCAACTTCATATGGATTAACATTGAGAAGTTCTGCTCCAGTAATTCGAACCACACTCCCAGGTCTCACATTATTAAGGCGAATCGTAGATGATTCCGGAATGTCAAAAGCGTTCGGCTCTTGGTATGCAGTAACTTCCTCATCATCTGCGGTATCACCAAGTGTGGCAGCACTGTATATGTTTCTATGAGCAACATGGTTAACCACCTTCCACGGGACTTTGTTAAGAAGATCGTCCAGGTAAAACACTTGTTTTACTGATGAGGCAAGAACGAAAGGGTCATCTTCATACCAGGTAGTAGCAGTATTCACCGAAAATGTTCCGTACTGATCGGTCCTTGTGTTCTCCGGGCTAGTATCAAACCATCTACACTTGAACAAGTGCACTTTCATGCGGTTCCCATAAATTAGTTCAACAACTGAATGAAGGACACCGTAATAGTCAACGCCATCCTGCCCACCATGGACCATCACCCCACAATTCTGTGTTTTCAGTCGGTCGTCTCGATTTTCACATATAAATTTCACGCCATTGACCTGACACATCGAGTAAACTTTTGAAGCAATCGGTTTCATCGCCAGGACCCTCAATTCGTTTGACCACTCTGGGCAACCATCATCTGCTACATGGTTCATCTGAAAACGTCCATATATTAATACGTACAGAAGAAATTATGTCATCTTGAAACCACAAAAGCACGTACATACATACATGCTATATAAAGATATATATAAAAATATACATATACACATATACTTACCCATTGACCAAAGTAGTTTGCAAACGTCTTGTTGTGGTAATCAACATTTCCGACAATAGCAGGGCAGTGAAGATGATAATTTTTCCAATATTGTACTTCTTGACAGTTAATCAGTACCGACCAGTGGGCAATGGCTACCTCATTTCCATCCAACTTGTACGACTTTGGCAAGCTTCCCTGTACTACCACGTCACTGGAGATGATAGAAAGGTTGAACTGGGGTTCATCTATTGGCATCTGTTGTTGGGGGTCCTCTACATTTTCCAAGTACACTTTAGTGTACGTTACACACTCGTGCGCAACATATGCTTCAGCGATACACCCTTCAGGTGCATATTTATTCTTCACATAGTCCTTGTAGGCTCCCAATTGTCTACAAGTTAACAAGTGCATGTTAACTTACTTAACCACAAGTCATTACATATAAAAACATAGGCAAACCAAATTTATGAATCATTTGTACCTTTCCATGGGATACATCCAAGTGTAGTGTACGGGACCGGTAAGCAACAATTGTTCGGGAAGATGGATCATCAGGTGCGGCATTATGTCGAAAAAATTTGGGGGAAATATCCTCTCAAGCTTGCACATGATAAAAATGATGTCATCTTGCATCTCCCTCAGGTCTGCTTTTTTAACTTCCCTGGTGCATAACTTCTGAAAGAATCTTGACAAGGCCACCAACGGCTCCACCACCTCTTTGGGCATGTACCCTCGAATGAAAATAGGGAAAAGGCGTTGAAGCAGTACATGGCAGTCATGACTCTTTAATCCGTACATCTTATTGTCCCGGAAGTTAACACACCTGCTTATATTTCCTGCATAGCCATAAGGATACCTGCATATATATAGATAAAGCCATATATATGGACCAATTATATTTCTCGCATATAACCATATATACTCCGCTAAAAATTTAAGGACAAATTCCTACATAGCCATAAGAATATATACCTGACATTACTCAGCCACCGAAAAATTTCATGCTTATGCTTCGGCTTTACGGTGTACGGAGCTTGCGGCATTTTTCTCTTACCATCTCTTAACCACAAATGTTTCCGCACACCCATTGCTTTAAGATCAATGCGTGCCTTAGGGATGTCTTTTGTTTTCCCCTCCAAGTTAAGAACTGTGCCCACCACACTTTCACACACATTCTTCTCTATGTGCATGACATCTAGGTAATGTCTGATAGGCAACCTGGGCCAGTAGGAGAGTTCCCAGAATATGCTCTTGTGTGTCCAAAACTTATACCTTTCGGGCTTGTCTGGAATTGACGCCACTATGTCAGGATGATTGCTCAGCTGGCCAAAATCGTATTCATTCAACACTTCCAAAATTTCTTCCCCTGTCCATCGCCTGGGTGCCACACCTGTTTCAACAGTCCCATCAAACGCGTCTGGATCCTGCCTAAATGGGTGATCATATGGAAGCCAACAACGGTGACGCATCGAGACAATTTTACTGCAATGAGGACTGCAACAATCAACCGTCATGCACTCTGAACAAGCCCTGTAACCCCTGGTAACGTTGCCCGACAACATACCTGATGGTGCCAACAAGCATGGCATGCATCTGGAACATCTCCTTTTTGAACCTATCGTAAGTGGGGTGGCCACACTCACTCAGGTACTTAAGCTCCTCAATCAAAGGCCTCAAATACACATCGAGACACTTTCCTGGATAACCCGGGCCCGGAATTAATAGAGTGAGCATATTGTATTCCTTCTTCATGCACATCCATGGTGGAAGGTTGTACGGTACCAAAATAACTAGCCATATACTGTATTGAAGACTCATGTTGCCAAAAGGGTTGAATCCGTCAGATGAGAGCCCTAGCCAAACATTTCGGACCTCTGCTGCAAAATGATCAAACTCCCTGACCATGTGCTTCCAAGCCTCTCCGTCGGAAGGGTGTATAAGGGTGTCATCGTCAGGCAAGTTCCTCTCGGCCCACCATCTCATTGCCTCGGCCGTGAAAGCACACATGAACAACCGCTCCAGCCTATCAATAAGCGGGAAATATCGAAGTATCTTCACAGATTTCTTGTTGCCTGCAGGAGTCAACTTATACCTTTCTGTAAAACATACCGGGCAGGCTTCAAGGTCTTCGAGATCTTTTCCCCAGAAGAGAATACAATCATATCTGCATGCATGAATTTTGATGTAGGAAAGCCCAAGATCTTTCAGGATATGTCGCACCTTATGATGAGTGGTAGGAAGACGATGACCGGGTTGCAGTAGCGAAGCAGTCCACTTCAACCAAGAATCAACAGCTTTGACAGACATTTTGTTCTCCATTTTTAGCTGCATCACTCCCATCACACTTTCAAGAACAATCTTACTACAACCGTCGTACAACGGAGTCTGTTGCAATGCAATCAGGTTGTTGTACTTGTCCATACCGCTTGTGTTTACATGACCTCCAGGTAATGGTTCTACTGGCTCGATATGGGGGAAACCCTCAACGACGGGAGGGACATTTGGTGCTTCATCAGCAAATACACCGCTCTCATGAGGAAACATATCATTGATTAACATCGATGTTGGATCATAGGATGAACTGCCCCTCTCAGCAAAATGTCCATGATCATAGCGTGGACTGGCCCTCTCACCAAATTGTCCATGATCATGCGGACCCGCTACCGATGTTTCACCGTGATAAATCCAACAAGTGTACTTTTCCCAAAACCCGTATTTACTCAGGTGCCTCTGGACTTTATCAATGGGAAATCGAAATCGATCGCTGAAACACTTACATTCTTTACACGGGCAATAATGAAGTGTAGTGTCTCCATAATTAGCCTTCACAAAATCCACAAAACTCCTAATTCCCTCGTGATATCTGACATCCCATCTTTCGAGGCTCATCCAACTCTTGTCCATCCTGAAAATTCTAACAATTTTACGTATTAATTATATATATACACACATTCACTACTAATAATCGACGTGATCTCTCAATTCAACTCTAATTAAATCAACACATGCATGCATATGTATATATATATATATATCGATCTAATCTCTGAATTCGATTCAGTACTCGATGATAGTATTCTCCTTTTTTCAATTCAAAACGTATTTGACTGGGTAGGAGGAGGCTCTGTTAAGCCTGGCTCCAATAACAATACGATAATACCAGTCATTGATTCAGACACAAGATTAACTACAAGCTGTTTTCTCGTTTCGGTGACCGTACATCAACAACATTTCATATATATATATATATATATATATATATATATCTCACGAATTGGATTTGATCAACACACAGACATATATATATATATACCACATATACGTATATATACACCTACGTACCTATATATATATATAGCTTCCCGAGTGATCGAGTTTTCGACGCGCGCCTTAATTTTGACAATATACCGAATGATCGATTTCAGAGCGTACGTTTTCCTTCTTTCGATTTCTCTGGATTTTTTTCGCTCAAAATGATTGAATGATCGAGCTGCCCCATCCGGCATCTAATATAAGACACATTGCCGGCGACGGAGTAAGTCGCCGGAAATGAAGACATTACCGGCGACTCCAACCGTCGCCGGCAATGTCTAGGCAGACATTTCCGGCGAAATTCCGGCTGGAAAATCGCCGGAAATGTCTCCCTAGACATTGCCGGCGACGGTTGGAGTCGCCGGTAATGTTTTACAACATTACCGGCGAGATTCCGGCGACATTACCGGCGACGGGGTAAGTCGCCGGTAATGATGGACATTACCGGCGACTTTTCCGGTCGCCGGCCTTGTTGGCCGGAATCTCGCCGGTAATGACTCCTTTTCTTGTAGTGACTGTTCATCGAATAGGAGGTGCAGAAGCTGTTTTTCGCGCAGCGGTGTCAAAAAATAGCACGTGCTATTACTGTTCATAAATTAAATTTTATTTTTATTTTATTTTTAATATTTTTCAACCAATCCATAAACGACATGTGTCGTTGTCGTATGATTAATTGAATAAGATTTCGGGTAAGATTTCCGACGAATGACGAGTTGACACGTGTCACGCCGACAGAAGGTTATCGGGTAAATAATTGTACAAAATTTCCGATAAGATTTTCAACCAATCACGAGGCTACACGTGTCATGTCCACTGTTCATTATTGGCTCTAATAATTGTATAAGATTCTCGGAGAGATTTCCGACCAATTGAAAGCCGACACGTGTCATCATCTTATCTAATCACTTCATCTACACTCGGCTATATATTTGTTGATCGGTGCTCATTGTTCATTCACACCAAAACCAACCATATATTCTACATTCCGATAAGAGGAATCCTTTTAGTTTTGAGAATTTTTTCCGGAGGAGGCGACAACAACGTCGGCGAAATTCCGAAATTGCTAAAGCTTTCATCACTGAAGCGATCGTGGTCGATGCAATGTTCGATGACGAACCACCTCGCCGCCGACCAAATGAAGAAAGAATGAGGGAGTCAAGGAGATATAATATGATGGAGGATTACTTCATCGAACGCCCCGTCTTCAGCGAACAAGCCTTTCGTCGAAGGTATCGAATGAGTACCAATTTATTCAACCGTATAATGACGGATCTCTGCAACCACGACCAATTTTGGCACCAAAGAGCTGACGCCGTCGGATTGGTTGGACTTCTTCCACAACAAAAGATGACAGGCGCTCTTCGTATGTTGGCGCTCTTCATTGGGCAAACGCTAATGCGACAATAAGAAATACAAAGTTGCAAATCTTCGGAATCAAGCCAATTGGACATTTTGTGAGGAGGATGAAGGAGAAGAGGAAGGAGAGGATAAATTTGTGTGAGATGTGAATGAAATTGATGTAGTATTTATAGAGAAATACTAGGGTGTTATTTGCAAATTTTTAAAATTTTTAGGAATTTTTTTGCAATTTTTTAGGGGTTATTTTGCAAAATGGCAGAAAAAAATCAGAAAAAAATCAGGTTACCGTTTCGGTTGAATCTGGACTGTCCGATCAGATTTTTTGATTTGAAATGGACGGTCCAGATCAATCTGACCGTTACTTTTTTTTTTAACCCGGGCTGCCACGTGTCAGCTTCCCATTGGTCCGGTCATTTTTTTTTCACTTTTACTGGCGCGTGGATTACACGCGCCAAGGTGAAAAAAAAATTACCCCTGCTGACGTCACCCACGCGCGTGGATGACGTCAGCACTGCTCGAGCAACAGAACGAGCAGCAGCTGCTCGTCCTCGTCGTCAACGAGCGGTCGCCGCCTTCTTTTCTCCCCGGTGCACGTCTCCTTCTCTCTTGCTCGTGCTGCCGGTGCCGGGGCCCGCCGAAATCGAGCTGCTCGAGCTGCCTGCGGTGCAGCTGCTCTAATAGATTTTAATACTCAAGTGCTCCGAAAAAAAAAAAACATTTGCCCCAAAGCTCTTGAAAAAAAATTAAATAACGATCATGAAGTCGTAGATAATCATGGAAAAAATCAAAAGATTCGCAGACCATGGCTGTCAATTCCAAATTAAAACAGATTTCATGTGTACCTACCATGCCCTTTATAATTCTGCCAGCACGATCATATTCAACTTCTTTCTCAGTTTGTCCATAAAGAAGATACTTTGCTGTGTCCTCCCGAATACGCAAATTTCTGAACCATCATAATTTAGTTTTAGAGATGTTTGTTTCATATTTCAGAGGAAGGGTATACACAAGACAAACTGTTTCTGATTCGACACCAACAATTACACCTGACAGTTCAGTGCTTCCACCGCCAGTAGACAGTAGTACGAACATGCTTCTCAACCTTCGCAAAATCCATTTGGTTGCTTTCATCAACCTTGGCCTCATCGACCTTCAGATTATCTTCAAACTCATAGTCATCACTAACCTGACCCTGCCCATTCTGCCCACTATTTTTCTCTTCTAACTTTTTCAGCTGCAGATCTTTAAGAAATTCCATTCTAGCCTCATCCCTTGCTCCGTATCTCTCAATGACACGAGCATAAGTTGCTGCATCAAATCCATTCCATCTATCCCTTTTTCCATCATAATCCCGCTCAAAGATCTCTATCTTTTCATCGGGTGCTATGTACATGCTAGTCCACTTTGCTCCTTTTTTTCTAGGCCTCCCCATGCAGGGCTTTGCATTATGTGTCAAAGCCGGATAGCCCCACAGCTGCCAATAGTAAATATTATAAACTAAGGATAGAGCTAAACATAAATCCCCATCAGAGAATCCGTTTTAAAGAGCTATGTTTTGCCTTTGGTTAGTTAAGATTAGTAACATTCCATCAGCCAAGAACAAAGACTTGTTACACAAGCATGAATATTAACTCTAAAATGCCAGACAAAATGTTTGATTGCATACTATAATCGTGCTGCAGGACTAAAAGAAAATTGATCCATTTATGCCTTTTTTTAACTGCCATAGGTAATGGCCATGAAGCAATGAGCAAACCACTCATGCTGCTCTCCAGAACTTTTTGCATCCTATCTAATCTAGTGTTTAATTTAATCTAAATGGAGCTATAAATTAGTGAACAAACAGAAGCATTTTTCTCGTTTGACTGTTTGAGACTTATGGCAATGACAAGGTGACTGAGCCTCACAGCCTATACCAAAACATGTTCCTAGCCAACATTTAGAGGTACAAATGTTCCTCTAACAGGTAATTTTCATAAGATCTCCCACTCTCTTAAATGTGAATTGTTACTGAATACTGTACATGTAGAAAAGTCAAGCAGTTTGATACAGACCTAGACGTCTAGAGAGCATAGGTTACAGAGCTGTATACATATGTTGTTTGGTACATACCATACTGAACTCCTTTACCAGTATTTCATACGTGTCTGATCCACAATCAAGAGTCAAGCTACATGTACTGCTATTTTTACCATAAAACCATAAATTTTCTATTCATGGGAACCTCTTTAAGTCCTAAGTTTGTACTAGAGTAACTAAATGTAGTTTTTTTTTCTTTGAACTAAATGCAAGTTTTTTGATAAGATCAAACCAGGCTAAGTTCATAACATCATCAGCATTCTTGACATTTCCTATAACAGAAAGCATTTCTAAATTTTTTAAACGTTCATAAAATTCTTCTCAAGTATAAATAAATTATTAACAACAACTGAGTCAATGTGAAACAGAAGTATACAAGCAATAACAACAGCATGCTAGACCGATAAAAAAAACATGCAAGATGTGAAGTGATAGCCACACAAAAAAAACAAGAACCTATGTTGCAAGTAGTCCGTACTCCACGTACTTTTCACATGCTCCCTTTCGGTATTTATCAGCCAAAAATATCTTTGTCCCTCTGTCATACCAGCATTTGGAATAATTTGGATCCGATTTCCATTTTCTTTGATGTTTCAAGCTCTAACAAGGGAAGAAAAGAGAAATCATGTAAGGTTAGTTTTGACATCAAAGCAAAGTAAAGGGTGCAGAAGTCTGTAAACTTTTGATAACCGGTCTGTCATGTTTGGGGTACCAAGGAGCAGATGACATATACCGAGGAATATGAGGATTGATCTCTATCCCATTTTCATCAACTTCAGCTGGCGCTAGGCCAACTTTACGTGCTTCCTCTAACTCAATCTGCTTTCGATGGTCCTCCCTTGATTTGAAAGTCACTGCAAGACCCATACAATGATGCACATTACATAACTGAATTATATGACATCATAGTTCACGTACTTTAATCTGACTAGGCAACTAACTTAATTGGCATTAACTCTCAAAGTATTGAGTCCAATACATGCAATATACATGTACATATCCCAGTTCTGACACATGAAACACGCCACATCATAACTACATTATCTCAAAGCTTCAGCAGCAACATTAAGTATGTACCGATAGAATCCATACCCCTCTGAAAGATTTCAATCCTCATCTAAAACAAGTTTATAACAAGATATCTCCATCTCCTCTTCTTCCTTTGCAACACTTAGGTAATCTCTGTCATATTTTTCAAAGTTCAAGTTTAAATGCTACATAACTTCTTCTTATGACCTCTGATGCTAAATACCATCGATCTCCGAACCTAACATTGATCTTTCACTTCTGCAAGTATAAGAAGGACAACCAAAAACACCATTAATTACTCCCATAGTCCCATCCCCCTCAATACCAGAATCCTAATTTATAGAAAAAGATCCTAAATGTGAATCTTATCTTCATCAAATCTATTTCATTATCATTCATCTCGAAATTGATAAATACGCTACGCTAGTCAGAAAATAACATCAAACAAACAACAATTTCCCCTAACAATTCACACATTTCAAGAATCGAGCTTCAACAACAGCTAAAACACACTGCATTCTGCTCAAAATATTATGCCCGTATGATATGCATTTCTAATCATTCACCTCTTTAGCACAAATAAACGATCATCTTCTTCTAAAATCGAAGTCCTTGTTCAATTTCCTCATTATATTTGGATTTTTCTCTCAACAAACAACCAGTAATTAACAAATTCGAATTCAAATGCAGCGGATAGTGTAGGTTTACCTAAAGCCGCAGCCTTAGTCGAACTGTGATCACGGAGCGATTAGACTGTTGTGAAAACGGTGGAGACTGGAGAGCTTTGTTTGGCAAGGCTTGAACATTGAGGATGGAGAATGCAGTAGATATTTCTAGAAGTCGCAGAATCACAAAATGACGATACAACTGGGAGGAGCAATAATAAATTAGAAATATTATTTCAAAAAAGAAATTACTAATAAATTAGAAATATTTTTGTTTTGGGTTGAGCCTGGGCCAATACATTAACCGATTAGACAAAAGGCCCATTAGAAAAAGTCAGCCCAGTAACGATGAACAAGAAATGAAGCTCATTTAAGCCCAAAGAAAAAGAAAAATTACAAACTTGGTTGTACGGAAAGTCATATTTTCATGCTCCCGTACTAAATTTCTAAATTATGAAACATAAAATTCATCTAGTTACTTATATTTGTCCAAAATGACAGGTCGATTTCCCACAGATATTTTAAATTTTTTCTTTTATTTTTATTTTAAGTATGGAGTGTTGATTTGTACAAATTTAACGGTCGATTTGCAAATAGGACCAAAAAGCATCGATTTTGATGTGTACAGTTTTCATCCGGATCTAACGCGTTGACGGGAGGCTAAGAGTGGCGTTGAAGGGCGGCGCGGTATGGCCGAGCATGAGTGCTTGAGGTGACACCGCACAAAAGCAGAGACCTCTCTCTCTCTCTCTCTCTCTCTCTCTCTCTCTCTCACACACACACACACACACCATATCTATGCCAACATTGCCGATATCCGAAACAGCACCAACCTCGAATTCGAATTCCATTTTCACTCACCCACCCGACCCGACCCGACATACGCCTCTCGCAGCAACAACAACCTAGCTAAGCTACCTTAATCGGGTCGCTCTGCCCCCAGGTTTTCACAACAACGCCGCAAATCCCATCCCTTCACGAGGACGTGGCCCATAAATTGGCAGGTCGGGTCGACCGTCTTGGAGATGATGATGATGTGGCAGCAGTGTGGTTAACGCGGGCTTGAGGCCGAGGAGTAAGTCGAAGTTGCGGAGGCCGACGACGACGTAGAAGCCAAGTTGGGCGAGGGAGAGGCCGATGTCGGCGGCGGTGGTGGTTTTTCGAACGCTGCCTTTACCGGAGGTGACAACGAAGACACGGGGGGTGTTGTCGGGAAGCTGGGGCTTGCAGTTGTATTGGAGGAGAGAGGAGGAGCGGACTGTGAATGAGAGGAGGAGTTGGGTTTTAGGGGAGATGGGATTGGAGTGGTGAATAAGAGTAGGATGGTTTTAGGGTAAGAATGATGGCTTATGGCATGGGTCTTGAGGGATCATAACAAAGTGTTTGTCGAGAGAGAAAGAGTGGAACTGGAGATGGCCATTAGTGGATGTTGTTAGAGAGAGAGAGAGAGAGAGAGAGAGAGAGAGAGAGAGAGAAAAAAGAGACTAAAAGCCGCTCATTAAATTCAGCATGTGTGTCATACAATTTTTTTTAATATTGCAGAGGAGGAAGTGATCATTTTGATATACTATGACCCAAAGATGAACTAAATTTTCGTTTTGGACAAACATAAACCACCCTTTAATGAATTTTGCCATTATGAAAATTTATACCTTAAAATCAACCGATCTTTCGGTCCCGAGAATAAGTAGGTTTTTGTGAGAGGCTTTCCCGAATTGAGCGATAGTTCTCGGTGCTATTGAAGTTGAGGTATTGGTAGTTTTGGAAGTCGAACCGGTTTAATGATCATATTAGTAAAAATTGTCATGCGGGCCCGAATTCATTATGTGGAGTCATATTCAACTATTCATTATGAAATCTATATTTCTGGTCCAAAATTTTTCTTTGATTCTGGTTATTTTGTGAATCCCTCATAATTTGACTTCTTGGTGTATTATTAGCGAGCGTCACCATAAACCACGACACATGGTTAGATACTTTAACAAACCTTTTTCCACCTCTCTACGCATGGATCATGACAATTATGGTTAGGACATCAACACGAGGACAGCATCTTAACGGAATATTCCTTTCCTACCTCAGTCGTCACTTGTCACGCAGTCCTCGGCTTCAACCCCGAGTCATAACGCCGTCTAAAACCGTCCCACTTGTTATCCAAAACCACCCCCAGTACGGCGTCGTTTGTCTCCTTCCCCTCGTACAAGTCACCCCCAAAACGCCGACGTTTCGACCTATCTCCTCGTCCACGTATGCATTTCCTCGGCACTTCCACGCCTTTAAATACCTTCCTAATACTCCATCTTCTCCATTCTCACTCTCTCGTTCGAATCAACTCTAACCTATCTCGGATCGATTCGTTTTTCTTGATCGGAATCCATGGCGAAAGAACCAGCTCGCGTCCTCGTCACCGGTGCCGCAGGTAGTATTTCAACTCCTTCCATACATAGCTTTACTGATCACTTTTCAATTAGATCTGCGATTTAGCTCTGAAACCAAGTTGTGCATGCTCTGAAACTAAGTAATTCTTCATATGCTCGATGAGCGTATTAGATCCGCTACATGATTATGTTTGATAACGTTTCGAGAGTGAGAGGATCGCTGTTGTTGCGACTAGATCGGCTTGTGATTCGTGTAAATTTTGGTGAATTGGATCGGGATCGTAATTAGGTTTGAGGTTTATATGTGTTGTGATTTGGATTTGCAGGCCAAATCGGATATGCTCTAGTACCGATGATCGCAAGAGGAGTGATGCTCGGAGCCGACCAGCCTGTGATCCTTCACCTTCTTGATATTCCATTTGCTGCTGAGGCTTTGAATGGAGTCAGGATGGAGTTGATTGATGCTGCTTTCCCCCTTCTCAAAGGTGAAGATCGATAACCGAAACAATGTGTTGCTCTACTTGTTGTATTTATGTACTGTTATGTATGCATGTGTGGAGTGATTTGATGGTTGGATTGTGAGCAGGTGTTATTGCTACGACCGATGTGGTGGAGGCATGCACTGGAGTGAACATCGCAGTCATGGTTGGTGGCTTCCCGAGGAAAGAAGGCATGGAGAGGAAAGATGTCATGTCGAAGAACGTTTCAATCTATAAGTCCCAAGCTTCTGCACTAGAGAAGTATGCATCTGCTAACTGCAAGGTAGATGAGTTTCTTTGCAACTAGATACTATTAAGTTTGGTGTTTCGGTTTAGGCATATTGTTATGGGGGTAGTGAATTTGTGCACCATTTAAAGTTGCAGCTCCTTGGTTAATTGTTATTCTGTCCTGATCTGCAGAGCAAATAGAATTGTTGTGTTATTGATTTACACATTGTAGATCAGAATCAATTACATGGAATGTATAGGATGATAACTGTATAAAATGTGTCCTGTGCTGCATAATGAATACATTTTTTTGGGTAGTTATTGCCCTTTACAAACAAAATCATATTATGGTTGGGTATTATCAATGGTGTAACATATATATTTTCAAATTGCGATTGTCGTAGGTTTCTGATATTACAAGATGACCATCATTGTAGTTTATAAATTCTAGTTGAAAATGGTATACTTACAGATTGCCATTTGTTTCGCAGGTTTTGGTTGTTGCTAATCCTGCCAACACCAATGCTTTGATCTTGAAAGAATTTGCACCATCCATTCCCGAGAAAAACATATCTTGCCTGACTAGACTGGACCATAACAGGGCTTTGGGCCAAGTTTCAGAGAGACTGAATGTTCAAGTTTCGGATGTGAAGAATGTCATTATCTGGGGAAACCACTCATCATCTCAGTATCCTGATGTCAACCATGCAACTGTCAAGACCCCATCTGGAGACAAAAGTGTCCGTGAGCTCGTTAATGATGATGCATGGTATGAAAACAGAACACTATCAACTTTTAGCTAATCTTGTCATTGTGTTATTTACATTGTTCAAGTCCTATTTTGGTAGGTTGAATGGAGAATTCATTTCCACTGTTCAACAACGTGGTGCTGCAATCATCAAGGCTCGCAAGCTTTCCAGTGCATTGTCAGCTGCTAGTTCTGCTTGTGATCACATCCGTGATTGGGTTCTTGGAACTCCGGAGGTCTGTATTACTCTCATGTCTTCGACCTCATATTATCAAGTTCCTCGTGTTTTCTAGTCATGGTAAATAAGCTTATGATTTTGCTTTACCTTGTGTTCAGGGAACATGGGTCTCCATGGGAGTTTACTCTGATGGCTCATACAATGTACCAGCTGGTCTCATTTACTCATTCCCAGTCACTTGCTGTAATGGTGACTGGAAGATAGTTCAAGGTAAGAGCTGCTCTGCATGATTTCACAGTTGACCAATCATGAATTATCCAGGGTTATAATATTTGTAAAATGTACAATTATGCAGGACTCCCTATTGATGAGTTCTCCAGGAAGAAGTTGGATGCTACTGCCGATGAGCTTACTGAGGAGAAGGCCTTGGCATACACTTGCATCAATTAATCGCTGTGTGTATTTCTCAGCGTGGTTGTAATTTGGCACACACTTTCATAGGTGTATGTCAAATGGAAGTAGAATTTTGAAATAATGCCCATTGTTAAGGTAGAGAGAACTGTAATGATCGAGAGGCAGCTTCTGTGGATTTTACTGTTGTTTTACCCATGATATAAGCGGATATTTGACCTCTTTCCCAATTATAGTCGGCATATTTGTTATGATCACTATTTACCTTACTAGTTGATTATTTGTTATTGCCTCTGGGTACGTTGGTGATTGCCCATTGCCGAGCAGTCTTGATTTGGTTTTTTGCAAGAAATCAAAATGACCTCTCATGCCCGGAGAGGGCAGTGTCTGCAGGTTAGTTTATGCCTGAAATGGCTTTCTGATCGGCATCTAGCAAGGTATAGGGTGTAGGTCGTCTACTTCATGCTAGGGGGGTTGTCAATTTTTGGCCGTCCTATTCCGAACGGGATGGGATATCGTTTGGGATAGGGTATTTTAAAAGTTTGTCTCGAAACTCGAGATGGAACATGTCTAATTTTGGGTCTAATTTAAAATGAATATAAAGTGAATATTGAATGGAGTATTTAACAAAAGTCCAAATGAGATGAGATGAACTAAATTTCGGATTCAATGTAAGATAAACATAATTTAATAAGACTTAGAAATCTACAAATACACAAAGTAATATCGTTTTACTTAATCTTTAATTAAAAGAGTAAAACTACAAACAATTTTATTTTATGTTTAATTGATACATTTAATTCATATTACAAATAGTGTAATACTTTGATCGTTCTAAGATAATTTTATTTTTTTGTTGAATAATGCTAATTGTTTGATAATTTAGTATGTTAACTTTTAATAAAACAAATGAAAAATAGTCATAATATATTATGTGGACGGGATGGGACGGGTTTATTGAAATTTTTAAATCAAGATCCAATTCCATCCCTAAAAAAGGGGATGGATCGGGACGGAATAGTGAAAATTTTATTTTTTATCTTATCCCGTCCCGAGCGGGATTGGGTCGAATTCGGGATTCGTGCCAACTCCTATTTCATGTCGTTTGATCTAATACCGGTGATAAAGAAAATAAAGGTAATAATTCAAGCCATTTGGCCTAGTGACATATATAGTACCAATGTCCTAAAAATCACAAAAGAGCTAGTTTAGTCCGACGTTGAGAAATTGGCCGTCGTGTCTAGGAGTCTAGGCAAGTCTAGGATTCTTTGGAGAAAAAAATTTATGCAATTACTCATATTTTCATAGTGTTAGGACTCGTAACATCATTATACGAAAATCAGAACTTATATGGTTAGTCGCTAATTAATTACGTTAAATTTCGATCGTAATTAGTTTCTACCATCGATAACTTTCACTGACGTTTTGTCGAGATTTTATCGGATATGTTTTTCGAGAAATTTCTTTGGATAGGTTGTAGAATTTGTCGATACGAGTTCGTGACTGAGTCAAGAGTTGAAATCGGAGTTACGACAAAAAAGTTATGATTAACGAAAATTTTACAGAAATATCGAAAAATATTTTGTCGCAAAATTGCGATTTCGGCCGCCGCGGAAGGTGGTGTGTGACCTTATGCGCCTTTGTGCGCGGTGGAGCTCTGGCGAGGTGGAATTTTCGACAAAATTTTATGTCGTTCTGCTCATAATTTCGTGACGAACACAATGGTAAGATTCTTGTTTGAATCTAGACTTGAATAATTTAGACGTGTGTTTAATCGTATAATAATTAATTGATTTCACGATATTATTAACGAACGATCCAACTATAGATTTAAATTCGAGTCGCTCGATATTTGAGATTTATGTTGTGACTCTAAAATTTAGTTATAGTGAAGGAATGCAAGGAACTGAATTCGGAATTTGATTAAGTACGTTTTTTGTCGGAAAATAAGTTATTCAAGAATGCGAGATTCTTGACATTATTACTCGTAGGATTACGAGCTTAGCTATTCAGTATCGACGAGCAGATATTAATTTTAATCGTGTTTTCAGGATTACAAGTTAGGGGGCCGTGTCAGATGATTATTGCGTCGATTAGCAAGTTACAACTTTATGAATATCCCGACATAGAACGGTGAGTGGACGTTTATTTATTTTTTCATAGTTGCTTCGAGTTCATATTTACTTAGATTTACAGTCTCCTGTATTTTATTATAGTCGAGTTTGAAGGTATGTTTGTGATGATTTTATTTTCAGTATCAATGCTTTGACTAGTTGGCTTATCATTGACTAGTCTGGTCAGGCCGAGTTAGGACAAACATCCTGTCGATCCAGATCGCCTTGCGTTAGGACAAACACCCTAGACGATCCCATCACTTTTTTATTTACAGTCTTGCAGACGCTCCGGGTTAGGATAAACACCTTGAGCGCCCACATCCATATTTTGTTTCAATTTATTATTATATTTGAACTTGCTATATTTTGCAGAAATTAGCGGACATGTTATTACAAATATATCGTTTTTACGTAGTTTACATTATTTTTGCCCACTCACTTTAATATTTTATATTTTAAATGTCTTTCCCTGGACCTTTCAGTTTTCCGTGCCCAGATTGCAGTGCTTCTCGTGAGCCGAATTTTGGATCTCCTAAGGCTTTGAGTCCATCGGGTTATCATACATTCTTGTAGGTTTCGGCCACTAGCAATGTATTTTCTTATGTTTTATTCTGCTCCTAGAAGTCACTCTGAACACTAGTGTTGTAAATATTTCTCAGTTTTGGTAGTGAATTATTTGTATTGTTGGATTATGAGTTTTCAGTTCTATATTATTATTCCAGCAATTTTATTAATTTACTTTTTGCACTTTATTGAGAAATCCGGATGGACATCGGTGGTCCATGGTATTGTTTGTGGCAATTCCGAAGTGTGAATTTCTTGCAGGTTTCTGGTAGTTCCTTTCGTAGAGAAAGTTATGTCAATTTTTTTTTACAGAAATTCGTAGTTTAAGTTTTGTCGTTAGGGCGTGGTCTTAGATTACTAGTTAATCTAAGGTTGGGTCCTTTCACATAGTTTCTTTTTATATTAACCAAATCTCACTTTAACAACTCAAACCCCCTTGCTTAGTGGTTATCGAAATATCATATTCTCTCTCTATTTTCCTTACCCTAAACCCTAGCTGCAGTTCACTTCTAGATTCTTGATTTCATTGTCTCCTCCTCTAATTTAGATTCCAACATTGGATTTGCAATCCCCTTCTCGTTCTCTATCCACTGCTACCATTATATGTTGGATTCAGGACATTCTCAACTAGGTCGAGCGCACCATTGTTGGAGGTAGACACCTCTAATGGCGCAGCGGAGGAAGAGGACGATTTCGGCTTCACTGTTATTCATATTTTTCTTTGGATGTTTTGCAGATGAATGATGTAGAACGAGTTTTAGAGCAAGCAAAAGCTATAGGTAGAGAGATATCTCTGCATTAATCTTGTTATGATAGTTTTAGGATTTAGATTTCAGTTTATTTCTCAATAACTATATAAGGTTGCTTTGAGCTTGTATCAGACAAAATATTATCAATCAATTCAGAAAATCTGAGAGACTTCTCTCAAACCTTGTGTTCCTAAGATAAGATTTGGTGTATCTCTTCTTCTATCAAGATTTCACTGCGTTAATGAGAGGGCGAAGTCCCTAAAGCATTGAATGATTCACCTTTGGCATGGTCTTGCTGGGCTGAGCACCATTAGAGGCCCTTATGATAAATCTTTGGGGTGATTCATGGATAATGCGGTTCTTAGGAGGGTGGTGGAGTGAGGACCTTAGTTCTTTAAAATTATTACGATTATGGTGGAGCACTATGATAGTTTTACACCGATTCAAGCTATTGAGGCATCCAAGGCGAAGGTGTGGGCGCAAATGTAAGTGGTTGGTGAAGAGCAGGACGTGAGTTGACCGTTGCAAAGTGATGGCAAACCATAGCTAGTTGCTTAGGTAGGTATGTTGATTATGATCAGTATCAACTGCGGGCTTATGAGGATATTCGAATTTTGGTGGAAGTTGGCCTATAATGCTAACTGGAGACTAAGGTTAGGCTTAGGCTTGGACCTAGGGCATAGCTTATTTGTGAGATTGAATACCTAACCTTGAAAGGATATTGCATGGGTTGTGGGAGCTTCGACTACAAAGTTGATGGATGCCCAATACAATGTGGAATACTGGAAGCTAGGGTAGTCACTAAGGAAGAGGCCAAAGCGGAGTCGGTTTGCTGAGGAATGGATTGGGAGGTTCTAGTACATGCTACAGAAGGCAGCGGTGCGAGCAATCGAGAGGAAGATGTAGCTTCTAGTTGGGATGGAGACGCCATTATGGATGAAGTCTCGACTAGTCAGGCTGGGGATGTGCTGATACCAGTGTTGGCTAAGTTGGCTGAGGGTAAGGTCATGGAGTTTGTGTCAAAGGCTAAGCGAAGCTGGAAAAGAAGAAGACCTTATCCTAGGGTACGTAGTGGTGAAAAGTGAAACCGAAGGTGAGAGGGAGGCATGTGGGTCATATCATGCCGGGTGTAACGACCATTGTCCGACAACAACTGGAGAACCTAAGTTTATTGGGAATGGATCAACGGTTGGCCTCACCAAGATCAAGTGAGGTTTTGGCACAACAATACTTTGTGTAGAGGGATGGGTCTTCTTTGGGCTAGGTCGAAAGGGCAGCCCTGGATTTGGCTATGTCATATGAATAGAGAAGGTGCCTAGCTAGTTAAAGGATGGTGCAACCGAATTTTAATAATTTAGTGCTATCCTGATTTTGCTGGTTAGGCTGTAGGCGTAGATGAGATTTTAGTATAGTTGTATGTGCAGAACTTCTCTTTATTGGGCCGAGTAATCGAGTGGAGTTATGTACTGTTATTACCTCTTAATTAATTTGATCGACCTTTTCAAGAAAACTATAGTTTTAAAAATATAATTTTGGTCACTGAACCATGACACCAACATTCAAACTTGTCACTGAACTTTGTTCAAATTGATCAATATTATATATATTTTTAGACATTAAGTAAAATTAGTCAAATGGTCACCCAACTATGTCAAGATCGACAATTTAGTAACTATTGTATGATATATATAAAAATGGTCACTCAACTTGACACTTTACTATCAAATTGGTCACTCGTTCTCAAACGTCTATTAATTTAGGAATATTCTGTTATTGTTTAGGTGTATTTACGTCTTTTTATAAATTTATTCTTCTTTCTTTCTTTTAATTTATTTTGGACACCCAAAAATATGATCGGGTTGAGAACAGCCAAATTGGGCTTGATTTGAGGCCGGTCTTGATTGATCTCGACATCGATGTATGCACGGGAGGTACAGGTCAGAGAGAGTGGACGATGCTTAACGAGTGCTGCGGGAGTCTGGTAGCTCATGTCTTGGAAGGTGCAGCTAACAGGAAAACCAAGGAGGAGGTTAAGACGTCGCGCTGCTATTGCTTTGGGTGATACAAGGCGTGTGCGACGGAGGCAGAGGCGGAGTAGAATGAGTTGGTAGGATGCAAGCAGGCCGTGAGGGTGAGACGCATTGCGATGACATTGTGAGGCGATGCGACTAAGAGGTTGAGCTAATCTCTCACGGAGGTTGGAACCACGATTGTGAGGCGACGTGACTGCAGCGAGGCTGTCGCTCATGCGAGCCGAGGTGAAGGATGCTGGCTCAGGGATGACGACGTGAGTCGAAGGGAGACAGTGGAGGCGGTTGGAGGCGGTGTGCTCTGCTTGTTACTGCATTTTCTCTCCAAAGAGAGAGAGAGAGATGGGGGGAAAAGACCGAAAACCCCTCATAAAATTTGGCACATGTATGTCATGTTACTTTTTTTAACGTTCTAGATAACAGAGTGACCATTTTGGTATACAGAGACCCAAATTGAATGATTATTTTAATATATATCATACGATAGTTACCAAACTGTCGATCTTAACATAGTTGGGTAACCATTTGACCAATTTTCCCTAAATTCAAATTAACTCATTTAGCTCTCGAACTTGATCCTAGTTGAGATCAGCGGTTCAGCTTTTTGAGTCCTCGAACTTGATGGTCGCACGTCAAACTTGTTCTTGACTCTTTTAGCTCTCGAACTTGATCCTTCGAGATTAGGGGTTCAGCTTTTTGAGTTCTCGAACCAACTTTCGACAGATTTGTTCCTAACTCTTTTAGCTCTTCGAACTTGATCCTTCGAGATGAGAGGTTCAGCTTTCTGAGTTCTCGAACTTACTTTCGGAAAATTTATTCCTAACTCTTTTAGCTCTTTGAACTTTATCCTTCGAGATCATAGGTTCGGCTTTCTGAGTTCTCAAACTTCAGCCGAAATACTTTTTCCATCATCGATGTTTCCACACACACATCTACACATCCGACACTCATAGATGCGTGATTGATCAAATTGTGAAACTTATAGAGGAAACAAATGCATACGTTTTATTCAAACTAGAGATTTAAATAAACATAAAAAGAGCCAATTTTTCTCTTGACCAGGAGCTTCCTCATTCGAACTTTTCTAAGTATCTTAACAAGTTCTTTATTTGCCTATAAATAACAAATGCGTACCTCCTAAACTTTCATTTGTAATACTTTGGGAGTATATCGCATTCCATGGCTTTGGGAGGCATTGCTCGGTCTTAACGTTCCTTAACTGGTATGCCCCCTTGTTGTAGGCTTCAGTGATCTCAAAGGGTCCTTCCCATACCAGCTGGAACTTTGCTGACCCATGTATCTTGATGCTTTCTACTGTTTGCTTAAGGACTCATTCATCCATTTCGAACGATCTCGGCTTCACCCCAGGATTGAAATATTTTCAAAGTTAGTTTTGGTAGTTCAAGAGGTGAGCTGTTGCTGCCTCTCTTCTTTCATTTGCAAAATCCAACTCTTGTGCCATTTAACTCTCATTTCCACTGAAGGCGATTGTTCTTGTCATTGGCACCAATTCTTCTATGGGGATGATCGCCTATATTCTGTACACAAGAGCGTACAGTGTTTTGTTCGTTGGCTTCCTTGGTGTAGTCCTATAAGCCCATAGAACGCTAGGAAAATCTAGTGGCCACCTTCCTTTTCTTGCTGCAAGCCTCCTTTTAACCTCGTCGAAGATAGTTCAATTTGTTATTTCGGCTTGGCCATTTCCTCTCGGGTAGGTTCTTGAAGATAATCTTAATAGAATTTCATGCTTATCGCAGAAGTTCCCGAATCCATCATTGTTGAATTGAGTCTGGTTGTCACATACGATCTCCCTTGGTATCCCAAACCGGCATATGATTTAGTTCCAAACAAAGTGCGAGACATCCTTGGACGTGATCGCTGGGTAAGCTTGGGCTTCGACCTACTTCAAAAAGTAATCAGTTGACACCAGCACATGCTTCAATCCTCCTTGCGCCTCTGGTAATGGACCTACAATGTCCATTCCCCACCGCACGAATAGCCATAGTGAAAGGACCCAACCCCGATTCAGTTACCTAAACCGGAATCGAACCCCTTCTGAAAATACGAACCAACAAAAACTTTTTCAAAATTTCGGCAGAGTTTCGTTACTAGCGTGGAATTGCATAAACCTGCACCCTGAAAATAACACTTCATCCTATGCCACAAAAGCCAAACCGTGGGCACCAATCCCATCCGGATTTCTCAACATCATAATATAAGCAATAACAGTAAACATACTGTACTATGTATATATATATATCCGAGAAAAATCCGTATAAACATGTATCAGGATGTATCAGAGCGACCTCTAGTGTAAAATATATACAATATTCACATCAGTAGGCGAAACAAAAACCTACTGGAAAACACTGGTAGCTCAGATCACTAGCCTCCAACCGCGACGTGAAACACCAGAATCCGAACTGCAAACTAGGCACGGAAACCGAAAAGCCCAAGGGAAAGGCAAATAAAAACGTTAGAGTGAGTGGACAAAAATAAATATATGCCTTTCACCAGTTATATACACAATCAATGTAAAACTGTGCGAGTTCGGAACATAAATACATATGGAGGTTGTCGGGCGACCTCTCAAGCCCGACGTCAGGTGAATCGCTCAAACCCGACGGTGATAGGCCAGGGGAAGTCTCAACCCTGGCGGCATACAGGGGACCTCTCAACCCTGCCCAGAGGACCTCTCTAACTCTGGTGGACTACCGGTGATCAGCCGAGTAGTCGAAGCATCAATGCAATAATGCCATCACCAATAAATATAAATAATACCTCTGAAAACAATACATATCACAATATCGTATAAAATAAATACGAAAATCATAAAATCCACGAACTCGCAAATCAACTGTGAAAATATAAACTTGTACACTCACAGATCTGCTAGCGCGAACTCGCGCTAATCTCGTGGTCCAGCGGAAGATCCCTCGCCTGAAGCACGATCACGATCTCGATCTCGATCTCGATCTCCTGAATATTCACAAAAAATAACTGATCAAAATTATAGTCCACAACTCTGTACTGAACCACGGAAACCAACTGTTCCCGGAAATAAACAATGCAGTGCAAAATGATTAACGAAATTCCCGAAATCTCCACTCGAAACCTCGACTGAAAATCCACTACCCAAATCGATCCGAAAACCTCTGGACGATAATCATGGCACGATTACGAGAAAAACGACATTAAAAATGTCAAAATCCAAAAAGTCAACTCCTCGCCGGAGCTCCACCGTTGACTGCCGCCGCCGCCGCCGACGCGCCGTCAACCGTGAAATCTCACGGCGAGATTCTCCAGATCGGAAGTTCTCCACGAGCCCAATCCTTTCCTTAACTAGCATCAAGGCCAAATCCCACTGGAACAAGGTTAATTAACTCGAAACAGTTCGGAAATTCTCCCCTTCCGGTGACCTAATCGGGTTGCCTTCAAAACTCAATCTCAGACCAAAATGAATACACCATGAGACTCAGGGGGGGCAAGGGGAGTCGAACCCCCCTAACCACCACCACCGTGGCTCGCCGGAACACGGCCAACCAATACCGGCGACGAACTCAAAACCGACCCGATTCGGGTCCATACAAATTAAACCTCAACAATTCTCACAAATTCAAACATCATTCAACTCAAAATTGAAAGGGGAAGCTAACCATACCCTTGCCGAAGTCGGAGGTGGCCGGAAAATAGGTCGTTGGACGTCGAAGCCGAAACGGGAAACTTTTCCCTTCGTGGTCAACGGTCAACTTTCCAAAACGGGAAAGTCAATGCAAGTCAACGTCAGTCAATGCTCAAACTGCGATTTTCGACTAATTCTCGACTATTCCCGATATTTATACTCGTGCCTCGGGTCGATCGACGAATGCGGGTCGAACCTGAAAACTGGCCAACAAAGCTCCCTCATCATCATATCCGAACACGGCACCCGTAGCTCGAAGCTCGGCTAACATCGACACTCTGGCCACACACATATGAAATAACGAGGCTCCAGATTTCCGGCTAAGTGCATCTTCTACAACATTGGCCTTCCCTGGATGGTACTCGAAAGTGCAATCGTAATCATTGATCAACTCCATCCATCGGCACTGCCTCATGTTCATATCCGGCTGTGTCCGCAAGTAGGTGAGACTCTTGTGATCAGTGTAAATCTTACACTGAGCACCATACAGGTAATGTCTCCAACTCTTCAACGCTAATACGATAGCGGCTAACTCCAAATCATGTGTCGGGTAGTTGGCCTCATGTGGTTTCAGCTGTCTGGAACCATATGCCACAACTCTACCATGCTGCATCAACACACAGCCAAGTCCCAACTTCGACGCATCGTTGTACACAACAAACTCACCACTGTCATCTGGCAATGTCAGAACCGGTGCGGTAGTCAATCTCTCCTTCAGGAGCAAATAACTCTCCTCGCACGCATCAGACCACTCAAACTTGACGCCCTTCTTCGTCAATCTGGTCAATGGTGTAGCAATTCGGGAGAAATCCTGTACAAATCGTCAGTAATAGCCTGCTAACCCCAAGAAACTCCGAATCTCTGGCACAGTAGTGGGTCTACTCCAGTTCAGCACGGCCTCGATCTTGTCAGGATCAACACTGACTCCCTGGCCGAAATCACGTGGCCCAGAAACTTCACACTATCCAACCAGAACTCGCAATTGCTAAACTTCGCGAACAACTGATGGTCCCGCAAAGTCCGCAACACCACTCGCAGATGCTTCTTGTGCTGGCCCACACTCCTGGAATAGATCAAGATATCGTCAATGAATACAATCACGAACTTGTCCAGGAACCGTCTGAACACCCGATTCATCAAGTCCATGAAAGCTGCGGGGGCGTTAGTCCACCCAAACGGCATAACCAAAAACTCGTAGTGCCCATACCGCGTTCTGAATGCCGTCCTGGCTACATCAGAGTCATGGATCCTCAACTGGTGATATTCGGATCGAATGTCAATCTTCGAAAAGACTGATGCTCCCTTAAGCTGATCGAACAAGTCATCAATCCGCGGCAACGGATACTTGTTCCTCACTGTAATCTGATTCAGCTTCCTGTAGTCGATGCACAAACGCATAGACTCATCATTCTTCCGCACAAACAACACCGGTGCACCCCACGAAGAAACACTCGGTCGAATGAAACCCTTCTCTAACAACTCCTGGAGCTGAATCTGCAACTCCTTCAACTCCGCAGGCGCCATCCGGTACGGTGTCTGGGAAATCGGTCCTGTACCCGGCAACAACTCAATGGTAAAATCAATCTCCCGTACAGGGGGTATACCAGGTAACTCCGCTGGAAACACGTCCGGAAACTCAGACACAACCTCAATACTACCGAGATCCGACACTGCAGCTGTAGTGTCCACAACATGGGCTAAGTAAGCAACACAACCCTTCTTCATCAATGATCCGCCCTCATCGCGGAAATCAAACACGGTAGTGAAGTGTTCTTCTCGCCACAGAACAGTATCTCAGGTAACCTTAGTCGTCGAAACGCGACCTCCTTCCTGTGGCAGTCAAACATGGCCCAGTGCGACTCCAAGAAGTCCATACCCAAGATCAAGTCAAAATCCACAATATCAAGCAGTAACAGATCTGTGGCTAGTCCATGACCATCAATAAACACCTCACAATCTCTGTACACCCAACCGATGCTCACAACCTCACCTGACGGATACAACACTCTCCACAACCCCGGAAGTGGAGATGCAGGTACCGTAGCTAAGGATGATAGTCTAAATGATATGAATGAATGTGTGGCACCTGGATCTAACAATGCAACTACTGGAATACCAAAAACATGTAACGTACCGATAACGACCTCCGGTGATGCTCTGCCCTCACGTAGAGTCATAGCATGAACCCTCGCCTGTCCTGCTGGTCGTCCTCGCTGGGCCTGACCCTGCTGCCTACCCTGACCTACAAACGGTGCTAGTCGAACTCCCGAAGTAGCACCTCGCTTAGCTCCGGAACTCTAGGCCACCTGTCCATCAGCACCATACAACTGACGGCACTCCCTCGAATAGTGACCCTCCTGGCCACAACTATAACAAATAACAGGGCCTCACCGGCACGGTCCAACATGGTGTCTGCTGCAGAGACTACACAACGGATATTCCCTCGGTACAGCAAAAGTGCCACTAGTACGTCGAGGATAACTAGAACCGCTGGAATCTGCACCAGCTTGTGGTCGTCGCGGTCGATCTCTCCTCCATATCGATCTCCGCCTCGGTGCACTAACTAGTGAGCGATAGGATCCACCGCCAGAGGATGAAGCTGAACCGGAAGTATCAGAACTCAGCCTCTTTGAAGGCCCCTGACTCGGTCCACCCTCCTCCAACTGTCTCGGCTGGTACCTCTGCCGCTGTCTCTCCTGCTCAATATCCTCGCCTCGGAGTGCAGCACTAACAAACTCATTAAAGTTGTTCCGAGGCATCGTAGTCAGTGTCGCCTTGATATTCAGATTCAATCCCAGCTCAAATCTACGACACTTGGCTTCCTCAGTAGCCACCATATCCCGCGCAAAACGAGACAAACGAGTAAACCGATCCCGGTACTCAAGTACAGACAAACTGCCCTGCCTCAAGTTCATAAACTCCTCGTACTTGCGCTGCTGGGTAGCCTGATTAAAGTATCTCCGCATAAACAGATCACGGAACAATGTCCACGGAGTGTCAGCTGGAACTCTGTCGGTGCTAACCCACCAAAAGTATGCATCACCCTCAAGTAAACCAACTGCGGCTACTGACATATGCTCAGGAGTAAACTGCAGACGCTCACAAACATATTCAATCTGAACCAACCATGCCTCGCATATCTCTGGATCAAATGAACCCGAAAACACAGTAGCACCAGCAGTGCGAGCCTTGACCACAGGGTCAAAACGCTCTTCCAAACGCAGCACTCGCATCAGCAAGTCGCCCGTTCGGCGATCCTCATCAGGATCCTCATCCCGATCAACACGGGGACCACGTCGAGGAGGCATCCTACTGATACAAGACAAGCATTAGGTACAAGCAGAAAGAACGTAATCATGAAACCGTAGATATTTGAGAACACACAACACCCGAAGTATCGATGAGTACCGCTGGCTAGTCGGGTCATCACTCCAGTCATGCTGTACAAACTCAAATACCCTAAGCGTCACAACTACAAGAGTCTATAGAATCTGACAACCTAATGCTCTGATACCAAGCTGAAAGGACCCAACCCCGATTTAGTTACCTAAACCGGAATCGAACCCCTTCTGAAAATACGAACCAACAAAAACTTTTTCAAAATTTCGGCAGAGTTTCGTTACTAGCGTGGAATTGCATAAACCTGCACCCTGAAAATAACACTTCATCCTATGCCACAAAAGCCAAACCGTGGGCACAAATCCCATCCGGATTTCTCAACATCATAATATAAGCAATAACAGTAAACATAATGTACTATGTATATATATATATATCCGAGAAAAATCCGTATAAACATGTATCAGGATGTATCAGAGCGACCTCCAGTGTAAAATATATACAATATTCACATCAGTAGGCGAAACAAGAACCTACTGGAAAACACAGGTAGCTCAGATCACTAGCCTCCAACCGCGACGTGAAACACCAGAATCTGAACTGCAAACTGGGCACGGAAACCAAAAAGCCCAGGGAAAGGTAAATAAAAACGTTAGAGTGAGTGGACGAAAATAAATATATGCCTTTCACCAGTTATACACACAATCAATGTAAAACTGTGCGAGTTCGGAACATAAATACATATGGAGGTTGTCGGGCGACCTCTCAAGCCCGACGTCAGGTGAATCGCTCAACCCGATGGTGATAGGCCAGGGGACCTCTCAACCCTGGCGGCATACAGGGGACCTCTCAACCCTGCCCAGAGGACCTCTCTAACTCTGGTGGACTACCGGTGATCAGCCGAGTAGTCGAAGCATCGATGCAATAATGCCATCACCAATAAATATAAATAATACCTCCGAAAACAATACATATCACAATATCGTATAAAATAAATACGAAAATCATAAAATCCACGAACTCGCAAATCAACTGTGAAAATATAAACTTGTCCACTCACAGATCTGCTAGCGCGAACTCGCGCTAATCTCGTGGTCCAGCGGAAGATCCCTCGCCTGAAGCACGATCACGATCCCGATCTCGATCTCGATCTCCAGAATATTCACAAAACATAACTGATCAAAATTATAGTCCACAACTCTGTACTGAACCACGGAAACCAACCGTTCCCGGAAATAAACAATGCAGTGCAAAATGATTAACGAAATTCCCGAAATCTCCACTCGAAACCTCGACTGAAAATCCACTACCCAAATCGATCTGAAAACCTCTGGACGACAATCAGGGCGCGATTACGAGAAAAACGACATTAAAAACGTCAAAATCCAAAAAGTCAACTCCTCGCCGGAGCTCCACCGTTGACTGTCGCCGCCGCCGCCGCCGCGCCGTCAACCGTGAAATCTCACGGCGAGATTCTCCAGATCGGAAGTTCTCCACGAGCCCAATCCTTTCCTTAACTAGCATCAAGGCCAAATCCCACTGGAACAAGGTTAATTAACTCGAAACAGTTCGGAAATTCTCCCCTTCCGGTGACCTAATCGGGTTGCCTTCAAAACTCAATCTCAGACCAAAATGAATACACCATGAGACTCAGGGGGGGCAAGGGGAGTCGAACCCCCCTAACCACCACCACCGTGGCTCGCCGGAACACGGCCAACCAATACCGGCGACGAACTCAAAACCGACCCGATTCGGGTCCATACAAATTAAACCTCAACAATTCTCACAAATTCAAACATCATTCAACTCAGAATTGAAAGGGGAAGCTAACTATACCCTTGCCGAAGTCGGAGGTGGCCGGAAAATAGGTCGTCGGACGTCGAAGCCGAAACGGGAAACTTCTCCCTTCGTGGTCAACGGTCAACTTTCCAAAACGGGAAAGTCAATGCAAGTCAACGTCAGTCAATGCTCAAACTGCAATTTTCGACTAATTCTCGACTATTCCCGATATTTATACTCGCGCCTCGGATCGATCGACGATTCGAAATGGATAACCATCACGATTCGGATAAACACGAAACAATCGGATAAACTCGTCAAAAACTGAAACTTCAAATAATCGTATTATATTCCTTGGTTATCGGAAAAATCTTCTGGAACCGCCCACGGGCTCGAAATCACGTACTCTACAATTTCCGTGAAGACACTCAACTCAAATTCTCAACCGAAAATATAGTCGCGAATAGAATCGGCAAACCACATATACGACGTAAAACTGCGACTAAACAGAATCTCGTGAATCGTGCCGAATACATAACTGATTCTGGTTCGGGTCGTCACACATAGTCCTGCCTGCATTACTAACTTATGTGAGGATATATGACTCACCGGGGAGTGGTACTGGAATCCTTCACACTTCTTCGCATACTGCTCTGCCTCTCGATGCACGTATGTCTATAAGTAACCTTGAGAATTTATCTTCCTTTCTAGGCTCTTGTCCCCGGCGTGTCCTCCATATATCCCTTTATGCATTTCTCTTAGTATTTCTCAAGCTTGGATCGGTCTAGCACATCGTAATAAAGGTCCTATGAATGACCTTCGATATGACACATCTCTAACCATTGAGTACCTTATAGCCTTGAATCTGAGTTTTTTGGCCTCTATGGGGACCTCCGATTAGATATTGAACTCTAAATAGTTGATGATTATGCCTTTCCAATCGTTCGGGATCGATTCTATCATCATAGCTTGACGTTCGATTTGCTCCTTGATGCTCAGATGTTTGAGCACGTCAATCCTTATCTGTAAAGGCTCCTTAACACATCCAGGGTTTCGAACTTCCTCTTCGGTTTGGAGGGCTCCTATCATGACTTTCTTCTTTGGATAGTTGTTAAGGGACACTTCTCGAACATCTTCTAAGGTTGGTATTGTCTCTTGTTCGACCTTATCCTCATCTCCTTCATCTGATTGGCCCTCCTTTAATTGCTATTTGAAATTTTTTTTGTCTTTCTCGATCTTCATCTTCGAGTCAGACTGTTCCTTGTTGTCAGACTTCGAGCTCTGGCCAACAGCTTCGAGCTTCCTTTGCTTCTTGGTGAGCGGCTTCGGGTCTGTAAGCTTCGAGATATGGGGTGTTGTGTAGAACTTCTTCTTGATCTCCATGATGTACAAGCGTTTCGACAGCGTTTGGTCCCCACGCACTGAGACTACACCAGCTTTTATCTCTCGAGATAAACTTCAAAAGTTGATATCTCATCAAAGCCACCGCTTTCATGCGGTGAAACCGGTCTCTCCCATGTCTGGTGTTGTAAGTCCAGTGCTTATCTATGATAACAAAGTTTACGTCTACCCCTTTGCCAACTGTGGTCACCGAGAGGGTGATCTCCCTATAAGGCCAAGTCTTGGTGCTATCGAAGGCCATCATTGATGACTTGCTCCATTTGATAAACTTTGAATCGATGCTGAGCTTGCGGAAAGCCTCGAACTACAGAATGTCGACGTTACTGCTCGCGTCAATCATTACTCTTCTCACCATGCAGTTCTTAGTCCTAGTTGAGATGACTAACGCGTCGCGGTGAGGGAATTGAATCCATACTCCATCCTTTGGTGAGAAGCAGACTGATATGCTTTCATTCACCTTTTCTTTAGAGATCTCTCTCCTTTCGGTGAAGCATACCCTTATGATTTTCTCTGCTTGTCGGGTTTCACTTTTAATTCTTCTCTCGTCCTCCTCTTTCGTGGACGGACTTCCATATATGGCCAATATCTCACGCACCAGAGGGTCCTCATCTACCAGCTTCTGCTCTTGGTTCTCACTGGTATTCCCACCTGGTATTGTTGCAACTTTCCCTGGCCCATGAGTTCCAGGATAGCTGGTTTCAATGTTTTGCACCTTCGAAGGCTATGCCCCCGGTCTTGGTGGTATGGACAATACTATTTCTTCTCATTGGGATCCTTAGCTTCAGCTTGTAGCTGTGGTTTCTCAAATATCCCTTCCTTCTCGTGCCTATAGAATATGACCACCGGGCTGATGGGGAACCATTGCTTCGAGGGCTTCTTCCTATCTTTTCGATCCTCTGGATTCGAAGTCGATCTCGGCCTTCGATCTCCAACTTTAGTAGATTTCGAAGTTCCAAGTGTGACTTCGATGTTGGCGGATACCCTTCCTTTTTGAGATCCCTTGATCCTCTCTAGACGGATTTCACCCTCTATGCGATCCAAGATATCTTTCGTAGTTCTTGGAACCTTCTTCACTAGTTTTTCAAATAGTGGTGATCCTTCGAGTAATCCTTATCAGAATACGACGACCACAATCTTCGAGTTAGTCTTTGTTGCAGTCATTTCATCCATGAATCTCTCGAAGTATTTCTTTAGCTTCTCCCCTGGTTTTTGCTTTACACTAAACAATGTGGAGAATCTCTTCTTCTGCCTCCTGTTGTAGAAGTATTGCGCGATAAACAATCGTGTTAACTTCTCGAAGCTCAATATCGATTCTGGCTTTAATCTTTGGAAGAATTTCACAACTGGCCCGGAGAGGTTGGTCGAGAATAGGTTGCCCATTAAATTCCACTTGATGGTCTCAATCCTCATTGCTTTAGTGTATTCCTTAATTTGGTCCTCCGGGTCAGAGGTTCCAGTGAACTTTGTGAATGCCGGGATAGAAAATCGTCTCGGCTTCTCAACTTCCAATATGGCATCGGTAAAAGGTGAATCCATGATTTCTCTCGAAACCTTGGCCGCAATCTTGTGTGGCCTTGATCCTCGAGCTTCTTTCACTACCTTTGCCATATAGTCCTTCAGATCACGGCCTCTTAAAGGTGGCACATAATCATCATCTGTTTCACTGCTATCTTCTACCAAGTCTTCCTCCCCGAACGTATTTTATTTGTTAAGTAGGGATTCATCTTGTGGGCGATTGTGATCAACTCTTCCTCGACCTAACTGTGCGCCTTTTCTTGGCTCATTCCTTTCTTCTGAAGCTAGCTACTTTGGCTTGGAGGTCCTTTATCTCCCGGTAAGTCAGTCCTCCACGATGGTGACTCGAACCTCCGTTCTCCCTTACCACTTAGACTTCAGAGATATGTCTCTTCTCCCTTCGCCTTCTCTCTGCTCTTTTATCAACTTCGCCATCTTCTAAATCATCTTCAACTCAGTTGCAATCGTTGTGGTGCAACACTTCATCGTCGTTGTCCAGGATATCATTTGCCATCATTTTCCACAGACGGTGCCAACTTGTGGGAGAACAAAAAAGTCAGGCTAGATTCGAAGTTCCCACAAGGTTTTCTCTAATGATCAAACTGACGACAACTCTAAGATGACAGTGCGTTGGCTGAAGTGCACTTGAACAAAAGGGGGGGGGGGATACCAGCAAAAGATTCACTGACGCTCGGGTGTGAGTTTAATGCAAGCATATATGTATGTAATTCCAACTACAAAAACTTACCAAGTTCATGTATTTATATCATCGAAATTCCACCGAAATAGGAGCCACTACGTCCATTAACATAGTGGCTGGACTTCGAAGTTCCTGCACCTAGATTTGATCCTCGAACCTCGGCCACGTCCAGCAACTGCCTCCTATTTCAGTGGTATGTACCTGGGATCACGCTCCACTCACCCATTACCCTTCATTTTGGGTTTCTTTGGGTTTATGACCTCCATTTGGACACATCTAAATAGTCCCCTAGGCCTTTGGAGCTCAATATTTTCTCCCAGCCCAATGATTCATCCAAATCTCGCCATGGATCATTGCTATTCGAAGTTCGAGACTCTCTCTTTGAACTTTGAGGTTCTTCATCGAGGTTTGAAGCTTGAACCTCGATCCTTGCTTCTGGAACCAACAGGGATCTTCGAGACACTCCTTCGAAGACTTAATTCCCACTGTCTTCGTTCCATGCTCGTTCTTCGATCACATTTCACAATGTCAAGTTTGAACCCTAAAATTCCTTCTCCCACAGCGTGCGATTATGAGCGGACCCTGGTATTTTCTGTCTCACACTATGGTAGTTCAGGCGACAAGGGAGTTTGACGGCCCTTTTCGAGATTTTTGCACATCGGAGCCAAGTGTGGGCAATGGTTCGGCCTAGATAGGGTCGTTTTACAGTGGGTGTGCTACAAGAGAAGTGGTGCCAGCATATTGGTAATGTGGTCAGTCAGTATGTGGAGTTTAACATGCATGTCATGTTTCATAGCTCAGAGATGAAGATCCGAGTTTATGCCATGGATGTTATGATTCTTTATGAGAATATTTGTGGCCACTGTGGTGATTGTGGAGCCTTTGCGCATGGTGCAGAGGGTTGTTTGTTTGCTTTAGATGTAGGTTATGTGGATGGTGGAGTGGCCATTATTTCAACTCCTAGTCCAGCTAAATCTCACCAGGGACAGGAGTCCTCTATGGTTGGGGTCGGTCAGGGTTTGTCATCTGGTCCAGTTTCGGGCGCTGCTAGGGTTGGTACCGGGGTTGATAAGATGCTTGGAAACCCGTTTCAGTTGCCTCCTAGTTCCACGACTTTCATGCAGGCCTTTCTGTAGTCTATTCAGCGAGGGATCACACCTGTCCCGACTGGTTTTGAGTGTTGTTGATCGTCCTCCGTCTTGGAGACAAGCAATAGAGATATTTACGTTGATGTACCGGTTACAGATCCGCCGACTGAGAAGCTTGCGGGTTTTATTATGGATAATCCTTTCTTTGGGGATGGACCCACTAATCAAGTTGTATTTTTGTAGATAGAGCCCTCAGGGCAAATTCCAGTATCATTACCCTCAAGCCGAGCTGCCAAGTCAAGGGCTCTTCTGGAGGGTGTTCAGGACATACTGAGATCTTCCGTGATATCGAGGGTAGACAAGCTCATTGCGTCTACCGCTCCACATGTCTGGTATGTGCCTAATCCAGAGGCGGCTTCACATACCCCGGAGCAGGCCATAGATCAAGACATGATTCAGGCAACAAGTTAGCAGCAACTAGCCCCTATGGAAGCTATTGATGGTGAGCTGCAAATAGTTGAAGAGGAGCCTCCTAGTTTGTTAGTAGGGGTAGGAGGCCGATGTTGTCGACCTGATGAGAAGAAGAAGAAGAAAGCCAAGTCCAAACTTGGTCCAGTTCCAACAACCACCAAGAAGGTCTGGCCGCAGAAGAAGGTGGTGCTTCTCCTAGAGAGGATGACTGTGAAGGATCTTCATTTGTCTGTCTCCCAATAGATATGGTGCTCGGACAACTAAGGAGTGATATCTTATAAAAAAAATCTAGTCTCAGAGAAACTCTGGTTTGTTAGTCTGGGTTATTATGGACTCCAACGATGTACCATTGTAGTACTTAAGGGGTTTCAATATATAAGGTCGGAAATTTGGTAAAACTCTGTACTACAATCATTTATTTATTTTTGCCATATCAAGAACAAAAATGATATATAATCAAAAAAACATATATAGCTACTGGAGTACTGCATAAAACATTTATATAGAGGTTTCATATATATGATTATGAAACAAAACCATAGCTACTGACCTACTGTAAATAATCGATGCATATATGATTCAAATATTCATATTTGGTTTCAAGTCAAATAGTCAATCAAAATTCAACAAACATTGTTATTAAACATGGAAATTTCGCGAACCAGCTATAGATCTAAATCCAATCCAAAAACAAGAACGGGGCACGTGAAGAGAGAGAGAGAGAGAAACTATTAGAGGTTCATAACTGGGATTACTCGGTCGAGTACATTTAAGTAATCGGTCTGAGTTGACCAAACCAACTGATTACTCGGCACCCCGCTGCACATGTCCGCTCAAGGAAAAACCGGGTCATTTTCTAGCCGAACAACGAGTCGACCTCACCGAGTACTCAGTCACTCAGATCACTTTTTAGAATATTGGACGTGTTTACTAGTGTTGTATAACTTGTTGAATGCTTTGAACAAATAAAATTCTTTTAAAGTAAAAAAGTTAAAACCAAATGAAATATGAAAGCATGAACAGTAGGATTGAAACATATAACTATTGTATACGTAGTACAAAAACTTAAGCTGGTTTGATGATCGTATGAGCCTCGATCAACACAGTCAATCTGACGGTTTTTTATGTCCCTATCATCATTATATATGAGTCACAAAGGAAAATGCTATCAGACATCTATTTTGGAAAGTGAAATGTCATTCATGCACATAGAGGTACCCCTTACGATGTCTTGGACGCGAGGAGAGCAAAAATTTGAATTGCCGAAATCACCGAAAAGGCAAAATTAGCGGAACTAAAAACTAATTAAGGGCATAAACGACCGATGTATTTGACCAAATAGATTGAGACCAAGACCATGAAAAAATAACCCGAAATTTAAACTAAAATTTTCTAATAGTTCAATAATCGCATCGTACGGTAGATTTCTTAAAATACATTATTTTTTACTTCGATCAATGTAGTCGACAACGATGTCATTTATGCCCCTATTCTTGATGCTATTTTGATTTTGGAATTGGAATTCTAATTGTTCATTTTGTACACGTAGTTCTCATTTTCCAAAAATTTAGGACAGGGAAAACCAAAAACAAAAAAAAAAGACAAAATAAAATAATTGAATTGAAACATACATTAATTGAAACTGGCCGTCACGCAACGAAGTGAAACCGCTTCGTTAATAACGAACGCTCCCAGTTTCCATTTATAAAAAATAAAAAAATAAAAAAACCAAATGGCACCACCACTTCCAGTTCCGGCCACCTCCACAGCCCCTCCACCACTAACCAAAAACAAAATTACATTAACGTAATTGAGATATGTATATCACCTACAAGTATTATGACTTTGTCACAAACCAAAGAAATATAGGAAACAAAAGTACATTCCTAACTAAAATACGCTACATGAATGTATTCTAGGAACATATATACAACTTACGAGAAAAAACAATAAAATATATCGTTTAGAGAAATCTCCACAAACCAACTGTTCTTCAATAATAGAATCATCACACTATCTCCACAAGATTGTTAGTGCCTAGAGGTATGGGAGATGAACACAACCACCATAGTGGACTGCCTTTTAACCATGAGCAACTACACACACTCTGCGGCGGCACCAGCGATTCCATACCCCTATTTGTTCGATCACATGTTCTGTTTTGGTAGTTTTCTTAGTTTCGCTGGTTTTTCCGTCTTTTTCCAAATTTTATTCGATCAAAATTTGCTACGCTCAACTCCATACCACCACTCCATCTCAACCCATCATTGAGTTGCTTAAAAAAAATAACTAACTGATACTGAAGATCTGTGTCCACATCTATGACAAATTATACTTGGTACTTATTGCTGAGGTCTCTTGTTATAAATAGTTTGTTTTGACAGATAAGGAGTTATCTAGTGGGTGTGGTTTTGAATATTTTCCATTATAATCTATATTATTTATTAAAAGAACACTTTTGTTTCTCTCATTAACTGAAATTTTACAAAAAAAAGTCCTTTTTAATTTGTAGTTTATATTTGGAGGATATTACGGTCATTAACAAATTAAATACAAAAGTAAAAAGAAAATACAATCCTAAATTATCTCCTACTTCTACTCTGGAGACCACTCTATTCGATAACTCCTCTTGGATAACTACATTTTACTCTTCCGAATATATTTTTATAAATAACTACCTCCAATTAACTAAAGTTAATAATATTTTTTAAATAAATTATTTCTGTTTATTGAATTGTGCACACACATAGTGTGTGCTGTTTTCTTAGTTCGTTTTAGTGATGTAATGTCTCCCGATTAGAAATAGTTTTTTTATATATATATTTTTTAACAAAGCGAGTTTATTTTTTGACAAAGAGAGTTTATAGTTGTACATAGATGTGACTTTGAGACGAGAACTTTATATTGAATTCTTAAATTGATGAATACAATTTGTTTTTCTTTTAGATTTTTTGTCTTCGTGAAATAGTGTATGATCAGTTTATTTTATCATAACTGCATTTCCTAGTTGAAATTCAATTATGTAACTCTTTAACATTGAGTGAAAAACATCAATTTTTATTGATAACATTGTTCTAAAAGTTAAACTGTAATTCTTTATCATTGATAGTCAAATATTACGAACAGTAGCTCTTAAAATAAAAGTAAAGCATCTTCTTCTTTTTTGTACAAAAAGCCTTGAAATAATAGTCACCATGCCATGCTTACGAGTCCAGAATATCTAAACACCCTACATAAGCTAATGCATGAAAGTTAGTTATAACTTCGGCTTGGGCACTATACACTATTTAAAGAGCCAATGACTAGATTAATCTTTTATTTTGTGCCACGCAGTTGTTAGCCACCCGACTAATGAAAAAACTGCCAATGATACGAAAGACAAAAAATCGCAAATGATCACTAAAATTTGGTTGTTTTTAAATTTTGGTTACTGAAGTTTTAAAAATATAATTTTAGTCACTGAACTAAGACATCAACATTGAAATTGGTCACTGAACTATGACTGTCTTTCAAATTAATCTTTGTTTAATTTTCAAACGTTAAATCCAAGTTGATTCAGGAACAAGATTAACGTGCGACAATCAAGTTCGAAAACTCAAAGAGCTGAGCCTCTGATCTGAAATAGGATCAAGTTCGACAGCTACAAGAATCGAACCTCTGACTAAGAATGTAAAGGGTCAGGTTTGAGAAGTTTTAGAGTAAAGAACTTCTGACCAAAGTGATGCAATTCAAATTCGAAAAGCTTTTGAGCAAAGAACCTCTGGCCAAAAAGGTGTGAGTCAGATTCGAGAAGCCAAAAGGGCCGAACCCATGACTAAAAAAACTAAGTCAAATTTGATAAGCTATTGAGAAAAGAACCTCTGGCTAGGCAATAAGAGTCCGTTCGAGAAGCTTAAGTGCTGAACAGAGAGATCAAGGGTCAAGTTCGAAAAGCTTATAAAGTTGAATTTTTGATCCAGAATCAAAATATCAAGTTCGAAAGGCTAATAATGAGCTGAATTTCGAGTAATTTTTGGAGATGTTCAAAGAAACTTAAAGAGTAGAACCTTTAACCAAGTCTAGGTGGAATCCCAAAAACTTAAATGCGGAACAACCATACACGAATAATGATTCAAAGGTTTCATCTAGAACCTTGAGTTAAAACAAAATCTTGAGAAATATTTGAGAATGAATGTACGTAATACAGATCCAAAGAAGTCCCGAAGTCATAGCTTCGAGAAGAGCATCGAGGATAAACTTCGAGAGTGAGCTTCGATATCGAAGTTGGCTGCAAGATAGCAAGTAAGTTTTCCATACACGCGGAATAATCCTCTCTTCGATACTTAAAGACCGAAAGAGAGGTATTATTGGGGGCATAAGGTATGGAAGTTATTGTTATGTGCAGTTATATGATGCTAAATTCATAAAAAGAAAAAAATATTGTGCCACCAAAACCCTAGTGGACTTTTGAAGAGAACGGTACAATAAAAATTGAAAGTTCAAAAAGAAAAAGTGCAAATTAAAGATCGAGGATGGATGAAGGCGATCAACGTCGAGCAGTGAGGCCTTGGTAAGAGGGCAAAAAATGTGTGGGCATACCCTTCTAGATGAGTTTGAGTCGGTAAGAGCTAACTCTGGCATTGAAACCGCAAGAATAAGCTGCACCAACGTCAGCCCTAAGGCCTCGAACTGTGTCCAGGAGGCGGTGTGTGGTGTCGTCATTATGAATCACATCCCTTCGAAGGCGCAAAAGGGCATCCTCCAAAGCACTAACTTTAGTCGTTCTAGCTTCGAGTTCAAGTTCAAGGTCACAAGAATTTCCCTGGTCGGGAGAAAAGCGATCTCGAGCAATACCAAGTTCAAAGAAGTCTAAGTTGCGGCTCCTGCTGTCACGAGGAGATGAGAAATCATTCCGTTCATGGCTGGATTCACTGGGATCACCCAAATAACGGGAGTGCAACATCTCTTCAAGATGAGTAACTCCTCATTCCAGGGTTATGTTGTCGGTGCTACGGCCGTGAGAATTAGAGCGAGAAAAGAGCAAAATCGATTCATCAGATTGAGATCGAGACCTATAAGAAGAAAAAAGAAAGTAAGTAATATTACGTGAAGTAGTATTGTGCTTAACATGCAGAGATTATGAGAAAACGTTAACGAGCGGAGGCCTTGGCTGAGGAGATAATTATTGGCATGCTGGAAAGTTCTTTTCCCTTCCCATGGCGGGGAATGGAGGTACTCCCCAACTGTATAGACGTAACAAAACTAAATCTAAGATTATTAGAGGATAGAGCTATGCCTAATCTATTATAAAAGAGCTAAATGAGAAGAGTTGAGGATGGTGTAGGTATGGTTTCAGTTTTATAAGCAGAATCTCTAGAAGGATTTCCTTAAACCTTAATAGATTTGAGTTTGAAAGAGATTTCGGATAAAGTTCAAAACCAAAAAGCATAAGGTGAGAAGTCAGAATGGTTTTTTGACTTGATTTGAAAAGGTTTTTTCAGGAGAGCAAACGGTTTTGGTTTGACTCGGTTGAGAAGTTCAACTCAAGAGAGGACTCCTCACCTAGGGATTCCTTCTCAAAGCTTAACTGGAGAAAGGGCTCCTCGTCTAGGGAATCATTCTCAAAGTTCACAAGATTGAGCTATGGTTTCGAAGTTGTTGTAAACTTTGAATGTGTCAAGTTCGAGCAAAGGTTTCGAAGGAGAGTGAAGTTATTGAAAAAGATAACTTTCTCCTATGCAAGCTTCGAAATTTGAAAGATGAGTCAAAGCTAAAGACTAAATATGAAGAAGAAAAGCCTAAGTCTTGTCGAAACTCTCTCGAAATTCAATGATTGGAGCAGCCGAAGTAGGTAAGATCCGAGCAGAGGAAAGTATAATGGCTAAGCTGAAATAGGGGTCCTAAGGTTCGAGAGAATCCACAGCATCAAGGGGCTGCGTAAGAGCTTCGAGAGGATCCACAGCATCAAGAATCTTCTCTGTAACTCGAGAAGCTCGATGATAGTATCGAGAAGAGCTTCCTCAACGGCTGTAGCAGCTGCGGTGATGCTAGCAAGGGAGAGGTGAGCTATGGACTTTCCCTTCACCTAGAAGGGCCCCAAAGAGAGGATCGTACTTGTACTTGTACCCAAACTTGTCATCAACCTCCCCAGGGTCAATGAAGAGATGGCCCTCGGGAGCGGTAAGGGCTTGGTTCTAGCCAAGTCGAAAGTATTGGGCAGAAGCATATTAAATCAGACATTTTCGAGTAGTAGACTCACTGGCGCGAGTCTGCATGGCGTCTTCGAGGTCAATCTCGAGCTCCTCATTCTTTATGTAGGCTTCATCCAAATTCTCTTAGAGTTATGAGGATCGATGTTCGAGGAGCTCAACTGTCGTCCCCTTGAGTAGGAGCTCAGCCTTTGCAAGATCAACCATGTGTTATGCCTTCAGAAGGGATTTTTCCAATAAAGGGATGGAGGAGGCTGTGGTTCGAAGCTCCTGCTCAACTTGGGAGGCGGCTCGAAGCTTCTCCTCGATGTTAACAAGCTTCGAGGAGATTTCTTCCTTCTCTATAGAAGCTAAGTCAAGCTTCACCTGGAGGTCTATGTTGATTAGATCCATTTCCTTGAAGCAAGCTTCGGTGTAGAGTAACCCCTAAAAAGACAAACGTCATCGTTAGTGGTTGGCCAATACGAATAAAGGAGGATAGCATCGAAGTTCAAGCAGTTATAGATGAAGGAACTTACATCGAGTTGGCATGAGTACATTGCTCAAAAGTTGTCAACCCAACCTCCCTGCTTGAGGAGGTCCCTTTCTGGATCTCTCTTGCCCAGGCGTTGGATGAAGATTGAGCCAGCATTGTGATTACAAAACACGGGTTGACCATCATACAAAAATAGAAAATCCACAGAGGGCATGGCCGGAAAAGCGTCACCGGAATGAGTCCGTGGGGATGAGCCGGCGAGGAAAGCGTCAAAAGTAGTAAATGGTGGTGGGGAGAAAGTTGATTTTGAAGTTTAAACTTCAAAGTGAGAAATTAAGACAAGAGTGAATAAATGAAGAAAAGAGTTAAGACGTAGAGGAAGGATTACCTCTAGATGGACCTTGACTATATGGAGGAGGCAGAGGAATGACTTGTGAAACTTCGTGTGGCTCCTTCCCAGATCGAGATTTCGAATTTAAGGAAGGAAGAGGAGCTTCTAGATCGATAGCCTCGGACCTTGGAATACCCTCTGATTTCTTCTTCTTCTTCATTTCTTAGGAGTTCTTAGACTCCTCAAGAACCTTTGTCATTGAGCTTCAAAGACGCTTCTTCCCCTAGGAGGGAAGCTTGGCTTCTTGGTGGTGAACTTGTCTCTCTTACGGATTTCATCCTTCACCAATTTATCGGTCTCAGCAGAGAGGGCAAATGAGGACTCCATATCAATCAGCCAGTCGAGAAATCTCTTCGATGATGACTGGATTGATGTGCCAGTGGGCAAAGTTGGTGGACTTCTGGTTGAAGCACTTCTTGAAAAGCTGGGGTTGGAGATTAAAGTGCCTCTCCAGGCCTCTCACCTTGGCCCACATATAGGCATAGAAGTCGATAAGGCCGATGGAGACCCGTTATTGCTGGCTAACGGCGAGGAACACTGAGAGAAGAAAGTACGAATTGGGGCTGAGTTGCATGAGGGTGTAAACCCAAGAGTACCCAGGGAATGACAAATGTCAGATGTAATGGAATGCTCAGAAATCATAGGTGGTGTTTCGTGAGCATGAGAGCACCGACTGGAATCCCTTTATCAGAGTACATGTCGCTACCCTTCGGTAGCGCTCGGATCAAAACGTTACCCGTTTCCCGGAGGGTTGATCTTCGCCCGCTCAATGTCAAGCTGGGCTTCAATCGGACTCCAGATCTCAGTGTCAAGGAGTTGATGGATGACCTTCTTATGATAGGAATCGGCTCCCGGGAAGACTGCGCGAGTTTGGTCAAGATTGGACCACGACGGAGAGATGGGTTAACAAGCCTCAGAGCGAGTATGAGTCATCAACATTGAACGGGGTCAGGAAGATTGAGGTCTTTATGATTTTAGGGTTTTGATTTGGTAAATTTAAGTAAATAAGTGATAAGGATAGAGGGTTATTTATATTCTATGAAATGAACGGTAGAATATAGATAGTCAAGAAGCAGAAGAGTTTCATTTCTGGTGCATAAACTCGAGGAAGCGCAAGAAGAACACGTCAAAGGAAAATTTCAAAGCTGGACGATCGACTTCGATCGATGCATCGAGGTTAGTCGGTGGTGAAATATCAATGAGTGATGTGCAAGTACGAAATCGAAGCTTAATTTCCCTTGTTGGTACCAAGTGTGACCCAAAGGAGAAATTTGGGGCATTGTGGGAGTAGGAATTTCCGAGTTCAAACTTGACATTGTGAAATGTGATCGAAGAACGAGTATGGAATAAGAACAATGGGAATTAAGTCTTCGAAAGAGTGTCTCGAAGATCCCTGTCAGTTCCAGAAGCAAGGATCAAGGTTCGAGCTTCGAACCTTGAAGTTTGAAGAGAGTCTCGAACTTTGAGTGACGATGATCCATGGCGAGATTCAGATGGATCATTGGGCTGGGAGCAAAGATTGAGCTCCAAAGGCCCAAGGGACTATTTGGATGTATCCAAAGGGAGGCCATGAACCCAAAGAAACCCGAAATGAGGGGTAGTGGGGTAAGTAGAGCGTGATCTCAAGGACATGTCACCGAAATAGGAGGCGGTTGCTGGACGTGGCCGAGGTTCGAGGATCGAACCTAGGAGCAAGAACTTCGAAGTCCAGCCACTATGTTAGTGGAAGTAGTGGCTCCTATTTCAATGGAATTTCAACGATATAAATACATGAACTTGGTAAGTTTTTGTAGTTGGATTATATACTTATACGCTTGCATTAAAGTCTCACTTACTTGAGCGTCAGAGAGTCTTTTACATTAATCTCGAAAGAGGTTCTCAAACTCCCCCGTTGCCTGAACTACCACAGTGTGAGATAGAAAATACCATGGTCCGCTCATAATCGCACGTTGTGGGAGAAGAAATTTCAGGGTTCAAGCTTGACATTGTAAAATGTGATCGAAGAACGAGCATGGAATGAGGACAGTGGGAATTAAGTCTTCGAAGGAGTGTCTTGAAGATCCCTGTTGGCTTAAAACAGTAACCAAAATTGTTCAAATTTTTAAGAGTTTCAAATCTACAATTTCATTCAAAATAAAAATCTATTATGTCGATCAAGCTCAAAACAGTAACAAAAATTGTTCAAATTTTTTGGGGATGTACAAAATAATCCATAGATCTAATCGCATGGTTCATTTTTTTAACCAATTGACTATTAGTAGATTTTTCAAAAAATTATATTCCATTATAATAAATTAATGATAATCGAGTGACGCATTTGATATTAAATTTATTTTCGTGTTCAATAATTTTAGAATAATGTAGACGTCAAAGCGGTTCAGTGAAAATTTTAATAGATTTTTTTTTCGGAATTTAAACCTTTTTGTTTTATGTTTAAAAAGGTATGGAATTAAATAAATTTATATCAACAAAATTCATATTGTTTAGGGTGCAGCTGAGCCATCCCTTATTGTTGTTGTTGTTGTTGTTGACAAACATTGACCTCGACCTCGATGTTGTCGTCGTTCTTAGACCACCGTCGATCGAGGTCGATCCGTGGTGGTGATTAGTAGCTCAGTTGATATTAATTGGGGAATCGGTCAATTTATGGATTAGACACATTCACAACAAACTCTTCATCATCTTCTTCACTGTTGAACTTAGCTGGCATGTCACTCTATGAACTATCACTCTCTCCATCACAATTCTCTCCTTCTGAACCCTCATTCACAAGCTTATCACCCTTATTTCTAGTTTTGTACCTTGGCTCCTTCGGATTGTTCTTGGTCCTTGCTCTTCTTAGCATTCTTTCATCATCTATTTTCCCTTTTGTTTTTCTAATGCACTAAAAGGTACCACTAGCAACACTCTTGCCTTTATCTGCACTCTTCCCTTTAATAACACTCTTCTTGTTCCCAATGTGAAGATTTCCTCTTGTCTTCAGTTTCTCAATGTGTTCAGCTCTTCTCTTCTTAATATTTTCTTCAACTTGCCTTTCTCTCCTTCTAAGTGTAGCTTGTTCATCCTTACCAACCTCAGTTGCAGCAGGAACATATATATATATATATCATTCTACAGTTCTTCATCTATCTGTTTCAGTAACTCACTTGCTCTATCCTTATGCACCACCTCTTTCGTTTCAGTCTGCACCATATTTACGTACATCACTCTGCCTTGGTGCACATCCATAAAATATGTTAGGGATAATGTCATCTAAACCAGTAAAAGTATACTAGCTTTGATGAGGCATCAATGCAAGCTCTGCACCTTCTTTATTACCAACAGCAACATCAACCACTTCTATAGCTTCATCAACATGTATTTGGGAAGCTAAAAATTGCATCTTTAAAAACTGTCCTCCTCTCTTCTGCTGCCAGGTTGGTCAATGAATTTCCTAAATTTCCAAATGTTCTTGGTTGATTTGCAGCATCAGTAATGTATGTAGACCTATCACCCTCTTCCTAATTGTTTTAGCAGACTTAGCCATCTCAAATACCTCACCGTCTCCTTTAATCTAAATCCAGCCCTCACTACATGTAGTCCTAGGCTGTTTGAAATGAAATAAAATAGGTTTCTCTCTACATGTAGTCCTAACCTAAATCCATCCCTCACTTCATTCATTCTGTCAACACAAATTCATGAATTTCGTAATATCAGACATTCAGAGTGAAAATAGCCATTAAGACAGTTTTGTTGAAGGAGGTACATATTGATAGTGTTTTGAGAGGTTGAGTACCATATTGATAGTTTTGAGAGGTCAAATATCATTTCAATAGTTTCAAAAGAGGTCAGGTACCAACTATGATATTGAGAGAATTTAAACGAATTCCCGCAATTCACAATTCTTACTCTTAAATTTCTCTATTTAGATAAGCTTCTTTTGAATTTTGCAAATTCTATTTTTTAAAATTCAGGGGAATTGGAGCTCTTAAATCCTTTGTTCAATTCCTTCAAAATTAGGTGTCATTTTACAATTTTCTTGAATTATATATAAAATTTGAATTCCTTTGTTTAAAATTTCGTTATGAGTAAATACAAATGCTAGAATTTGTCAATAATGACATTTAAAATCATAAAATTATAATTTTTATCATTTATAAATTTCGATGAGAATTGAAAATACTTCATCCAAACACATTGAAATAGAGCGAAATGATTCTTGCTTTGATTGCTACGTCGTCGTTTTGGGTTTAGACGCTCGGTTAGTCCCAGTTAGAACCACGACGTCGTTTGAGACATTCCCGCCCTTTAAATTGAGCTTCCTCACTTTCCCCTCCCACTCAAATTTCAAATACTCACATATCTCTCTCTCTCTCTCTCTCTCTCTCTCTCTCTCTCTCTCTCTCTCTCTCTCTCTCTCTCTCTCTCTCTCTCTCCATCTCTCTCTACAATTTCTGATCCACTCTCCGAAAAACCAACAAATGACGTTGTTTCGTGAACAGAGCGCAAAGATGAAGTAAGTCATAGATCTCTCTCTCTCTCTCTATTTGATTTAATTTGAATTATCTTTCACTTTTAAAAAATTAACCTAAACGTTTCTCTGCTGCGATTGTGCTCATAACCAAAGAACAAGGCCAACTCCAACTCATCTAATGCGAAGAGATCGAAGATGAAGAAGATCTTTTCGAAGTCATCGACAAGCGTAAGTTACTCGACCTTCGTCGTTTTCAATTTCTGTTCACGTTTTTCAATTCTCAATTTTGCTCACTGCGATTTTATAGATATATACATATATTCATGGTTTCAAGCTCTCAATCACTCTTGGTTTTCAATTATTAATGAATATTTGTGTAACTTCGTTTAGTTAACCTCGGTTCGATTTCTCGCACAAATTTAATATGTTCGCTCGCTGATATTCAACCAGATCTAAGTTGTGCAAGTAGTTTTGTTTGAACAAAAATTGAGAAAATGGAATTTATTGTGATGACCCGAAACAGAATCAGCAGTTAAGCCGCATAGTCACAGAGTTACGACAGTGTTGAATCGCCAAGCTTCTTAACGACTTAATTATTGGCCGAGAATTAGAGCTGGGTCTCTTCTCGAGAGTCATTGTACGTGTGGTTACGAGTTCGTGGGCGGTTCCGGATCGTTATTTGGACGACCGAGGAATTAGTTATGAATATTTGAAGTTTCGACGGAAATGGATTAATATGGCGAGCTACTTAACGACTAAATTACCGGACGAGAATTTGGTTTCAGTTCCTTCACGGAAGTTGTTTAGAATTTAATTTCGAGCTCGTGGGAACTTCCGGAGCATTATTTTGAGTTACGAAGATTTAGTTGTGATTATTTCCGTTTGTTGATTATTTAGTCGGTTTAATGTGTGTTGCTTTGAAGGGTTGACTTTTTATCCGTTTGGTCGATGTGTTTGACTTTGGGTTATAATTAAAGAGTATGTCGAGACGAGTTTGTTGCCGCGAGAATTATTGGAATCAGAGTTACGACGCGAGAATTACGAATATTTAAAGTTTGCCGAAATGTATTTTTGGAGATTTCCTTTTTGGGAAAGTATTAAATGAGTATAAATATTGGAGTTACCTTTTAGGGAAAGTCAACATTTGGTCATTTATTCCTTGACCGGTCAACGCGAGTTTGAATGAGGAGGACGACGGCTCGCGGCGGTGAGGCCTTTTCCGGCAACCCCACGGCTCGGGGCATAGCCCGTTCTGCTCGCCTTGGCCTCCCGAGCCTACCCCCGGCCACCACGCACGGTGTGGCTCACGGAGGAGGAAGGATTTTCCGATCAAAAATGGGGGTTTTTAGAGGATTTCGGGTTTGGAGATTTCGGCCGAATTGAACTTCAAGAAGTACTGGGTTTTGTAGCCCTCTTCAATGTGATTCTAACCATATAAACATAGTGTTCTAATTCGATTTGTAGATGGAGAATTTTGGGTTTGAATTTTGTGTTCTAATTCGGTTTTGCTTGAAATTGGATGTGTTAGAGTGAGAATTGGACTTCGGTGCAGTTGACAAAGTTGCTCAGTGCATGATTTTGAGTGGAATAGGTGCAGCTCCGCCTTGAATTTCTCCGTCCGGCAGCGGCGCCGCCGTGGATGGCGGTCAACGGCGGCGGTCAACGGTCAACAGGTTTGACTTTTTGGACTTTCAACAAGTTGCATGTCATTTGACTCGAAATCGCGCCCCGATCGCAGTGGGGAGGTTCGTTTTTCGATTTGAGCATTCGAAAGTAAAGCGAGGTATTGAGGTGTTATATACGGATTTTCGACAGTTCGTCGACATTGAGTTATGTGTTTCCGAAAACGGTGGTTTCTCGTGATTTGTCTTGTATTGTCGAGATATGATTTTGAGATATGGATTTTGTGAATATTCAGGTGTTCGTGATCGTTCTTTTGGCGAGGGACTTTCCGCCAGATCACGGGTTAACGCGATACGCGTTACGCCAGACTGTGAGTGGACATTTTATTTTCACGGATTGATTGCGAGTCTTTTATATACGTTTTACGAACTTGAGCATGCAGCATGATTATGGTTTTACGAGCATGAGATTTCATACCAGATTATGTTTATTATGAGCATATGTTTTACGATTATACGGTTATACTTATACGAATATACGTATACGAGTATACATACACTTATATGCTGTTTCATGCATTTGCATAGAACTGTTTATGATTTGGTTTACACAGAGTACAGTCTCAGTTACGTTGTTGTATCGATACACCTTGCCTCGTCGGCTGATCCCCGACGGAGAGCCGCCTGGAGGGGCGTTTCCCCAACCAGACCGGTGAGGGGCGTATCCCCGAAACCGAGGCCATTTCTGGCTTAGAATCACGTGGTAGTCAGGGACTCCGTGGTTCCGACTGTACTAGCACGGAGGAGTCCATGAGTGACCCCGTGGGATTTTACTTGCATGCTCAGTACACTGGAGGAGTATGAGTTTTACCTCGTGTACTATGTTGTTTTTATTTACCTGAACTCGCATATGTTTTTATAGCATATATATAACTGGTGAAAGACACTTATTTTCGTCCACTTACTCTAACGTGTTTATTGTCTTTCCCCTGGGCTTTTCGGTTTCCGTGCCCAGTTTGCAGTTCAGGCTCTTGTGTCGCACGTCGTGGTCGGAGGCATAGTACTCGAGCTACTTTGTTTCATCCAGTAGGTTTATTGTTCTACCTACTGTGGTATGCGTATATGATTATGTATTAGAAGTCGCTCTGAGTTTCCTATTGTATATGTTATACGATTTTACTCCGGATTTTCAGTAAAGTATATATTATATGTATTGTTTACTTTACTGTTGATATATTGAGAAATCCGGATGGGATTGGTGCCCACGGTTTGCTTTTTGTGGCATAGGATGAAGTGTATTTTCCGCGTGCAGGTAATGGTAATTCCACGCTAGTAACAAAACTCTGCCCAAATTTCGAAAAGTTTTTGTTGGTTCGTGTTTTCGAAGGGGTTTGATTCCGATTTAGGAAGCTAAATCGGGGTTGGGTCCTTTCATTTATAATCGGATTGTGCGTTTGGTGTAGTGATTTCTCATGGAATCAACGCCGGTGATGTTAAAAAGCTCCAAGATGCAGGGATCTACACCAACAATGGCTTGATGATGCACACTAAGAAGGTACAACGATTTCAGTTGAAATTTTTACACCTTGTGTTTAGGAATTGAAGTTTGATTTGCTTATTTTGAATTATGTTTGGTAGAACTTGACTGGAATCAAAGGTCTATCTGAAGCTAAAGTGGATAAGATATGTGAGGCTGCTAAGAAGATAGTGGTGAGTGCTCGAATTGAACATAATATGAAAGGAGCATTGATGATCTTAGATTTTGTGTGAACTGGTTAAAGCTCTTTATTGTTTTTGTTTCGCAGAATTTTGGATATATTGCTTGAAGTGATGCCTTGACCAAAGTAAGTTTCATAGTGTTGGAAGAAGTCACACTCCTTATATATTTAGGTGTATATTCTGTAAATTTGGTAGGATCCTGTAATTGATTAAGTTTTCTTGTGTGACTGTAAGTATGCTTGTATATATACCTAATTTGGGTTTGATCAATATAATCAGAAAATTCCCCAAGTGTTGTGTTCTATTTCACTTAGAAATAGAGCCTAAGTTGATCCTGAAAATCTGACCTAACCTAAATTCCGCTGCCTGACCTGAACATGAACCCTGTTCGACGCGTCAAAAATTATTCTTGACCCGTCGAATCCTAACGATCTGAACCTTTTCTTCTAACAATCCTATTATCTGATCTGACATATGAACCTGTCTGTAATGGATCTTGCAATCTTGGAACAATATGAAGCTACTTATGAACAATTGATGACTCTTCAGATTGGGAGCACAAGATGTGGAGTACAATTGGAAGGGCTCAAGTACCAGTTATGGCGAAGAATGATGAAAGTGCACCTTGGAGGTGTTGGAAAGTGGTAGTATATTGAGGGAACACTACCACATTCTGAAGCTGCTAGAAAAGAACAAGCTTTGTGGAATACTATGAATTCCAATACAATGATGACGCTGTTGAAATCCATAACAAGACCAATTATGATGTTGTTCTATTACTACTCTTCTTCAAAGGCCATCTGGGATGCTGCTGCAACCACGTATTATGATGGGAATGATTTTTCCAAAGTACATGAGTTGACATGCCAAGCCTGCACAACTACCCAGAATGGGCAATCTCTTGCATAATACTATACATATCTAAAAGCTATCTGGCAAGAACTAGAAGAAAGGGATGCAAACCCTATGACATGTGACATTGATATTGCTATACACAATAAGTCAAAAATAAGATGCATGTCTACATCTTTTTGAAGGGGCTGGACTCGAGATTTTCTACTGCCAAAGGAGAACTACTGCAGCCACACCACCAATTCTGGAGCAAGCATATGCATATGTTCACAAAGATGAGTCAAATCATCCTAAGGAGCAGCAGACTGAGGTTTCAAGTCTCACTGTACAATCAAAGCTTGAACATGGTTAGAAGCCTAAAGATAACCAACTTTGCATACAACCGGCTCGTGGACCAGATCTTAGCAAGGTATATTGCTTCTACTGTAAGGAGTTTGGATACTACAAAGATTCATGTCCTCAAAGAGTAAATAGAGGTGGCACTTACGACAAAATTCGCAGTAGCAAGGCTGCAGTTTAATTGGTTCAAGAACCTGACTTCTATGGAGTAGAGGGACAAGATCTCGCGACATAGATAATTGGTATTGCATTAAAAGTTTCTAGCTTTACTGTTACTGATACATAAATAATTGATTCTGGGGCATCTGACTGTATGACATTTAATAACTTTGTATTTTCGAGTCTGTCTCCATCCCCTATCCCTGAAGTATCTAATGCAAATGGCGTGCATTTCCCGATTTTAGGTATATGGTTGATAGGCAGGTAAACACCTATGCAAAGATACCCTATTACCAACTTGGATATATCAATGTAGTATGATAAATAAGGGTTGTCGAACATGAAGAATTTGTGAAACTAAATCCTAACACGAAATTAAAATACTGACAGACTCAACTACACTACACTAATGACACTACGAACCTACTCTAAACAGACTCAAATGACACGAAATTTAGATTTAATATACTACACACAATGGTGGACTACCACACAAAATATTAGGGTATTCTGAGTTGATTTGGTTGCTAAAATGAATCAGCTAAACTACAGCTAATGCAGAAAGTAAATTCTGAAAGTAAAGATGATTATGAATGCAATTGAGTTTAAACTATATGAAGAATGAGTTAAGAGGAATGCAATCTACCACTGTCATTTCATCTATCTAACACATACTTAATCTAATGCACATATCCAATCAATGAAAGTTCCAAGGAAGGACAATAGACACAACACATCCTATTACATAATCCTTATGTCTATGCGAATTGGTCATGGACCTCCCCCACATCTATCCCTCTATTGAACCCATAATCATTAGACCCCAAGGTTTACAAAGAAGAAAGCATTATGTTCTATGAAAGGTTTGAGAATCTACAAGGGTTCAAAGGTACACTATAGGCATGTTCTGCTAGACCTAGGGTTTCAATCATCCGACGGTAAAATCGGCATATCACTATAGAGAATCGAGTGGAAGAAATTATTTTCAGTTGTCTGTATCTGATGACAATAGAATTCTAGCATGCATACTAAGTTGGCCACCAAAGTAAGCACAAAAGAATTCATACGGTGAGTCACATATAAAAAGAAACCTCATTCAAATTGAATATGCAAAATTAGGTTAAAGTGTATGAATTGGAAAGACTTCATGTACGGGGCTTCAAGCAGCCCCATAAGATGTTTAGCTACTGAAAGTCATAATTAAAATAAATCAAAAACAAGTATAGAATTTACAGATTGAAAGTAGATGAAGAACTGAAGTTGTTGTCTAACTTCGATGGATCAAAGCTTTATGCTTCGATGGATCAAAACTGACTCTGGTTCCTTTTTGGCTACTCTCCCTTCTGCTCGAGTTTCTCTCCTTTTTCTGATAGTCTTCCTAAAAACCTAAAATAGGTTTATATATGTTTCCCAATTGATCTCCTAGAGTCCACATGGGAATAAGCTTCTTTAATTGCACCAAACTCTTTTAATCCATATTGAACCAGGAATCCCTCTTTTATTTCCTTTTTCTTTATTTCTCCACAAATCCTATAAAAGAATAAACCTAATTAAATTACTCAATTATATAAAAATAAAGTAAGTATAGGTTATGAATTAAACACTGAATAGACGCATAAATATGCGACTATCAAGGGTCAATCCAAGTTACTCCAACGATTATGTTACATAATGTCCTTTATGTTCTTTCTCTATCTCATCATCTTTTATCTGACCCTGAATTGAATTCAGAAAACAAATACTTTGTAACCTTTTTTCCTATGTATGCCATCTTTCAAGATCTATCATCTCAGGCGATAATAGGTAAAGGAGATATGAGGGGGAGACTGTTTCACTTGGATTGCATGTACAACGGAGAGACAAGAGCACTGTCACCAAATGTTGCCCTGACATTAAGTTCTGATAGAGTGAAGAATATTTGGCTATGGCATCGTCGATTGGGTCATCCATCTTTTAGGGTTATGAAAAAATCAATGCCATCATTGTTTGTAGGAATAAAGGAGTCAACTCTTCATTGTGAAACTTGTGTTTTATCTAAGAGTCATAAGTCCAGTTATTTACCTAGTTTATCCTCTAGTTCAGAACCGTTTAAGTTGATCATTTCTGATGTATGGGGCCCTTCGAAAAATTCAACACTGACAGGAATGAAATATTTTGTTTTGTTCATTGACGACTTCAGAAGATTAACATGGGTTGTGTTACTGAAAAAGAAGAATGATGTGTTCTCTGCTTTTACTGCCTTTCATAGTCTCACCCGCACTCAGTATGATGCTTGTTTGAAAAATATTTCGATCTGACAATGGTGGAGAGTTTGCCAATCACTATTTCCAAGATTATTTTCAGCAGCATGGAATCATTCATCAGACTAGTCCTCAGACACCGAAGCAGAATGGAGTTTATGAAAGAAAGAATCGTCATCTCTTTGACATGGGAAGAGCTCTCCTACTCAGTGCCAACATACCCACATATCTATGGGGTGAAGCTGTGTTGTGTGCCTCTCACCTCATCAACCGTCTACCATCTGTAGCTCTTCAAAATCGAGTTCCATTTGAGGTATTGTTTACACATGTGGCCATCTCATCTCTCAACAAACTTCCTGCTCGTGTTTTGGGTTGTGTGGCATATGTTCATCTTCATAAGAATCATAGATCTAAGTTGGACGCTCCTGCTCTGAAGTGTGTGTTTGTTGGCTATGACACTCACCAGAAAGGATACAAGTGCTATCATCCTCCATCTCAGAGGTTCTATGTCACCATGGATGTCACTTTTAGTAAAGACCTGTGTTATTTCTCTCATTCAGCAACTCTTAGTAAGGAGGAGGAGAATGTGTTTTGTGAGGATGAGTTTAGGGTACTCGGAAGTAACCTTTGACCTATCAAGCAAGAGCCTCGACCAGTTGAAGGTAGTGCTCAGAATCAACCTGAGGCTGACATTCGACCCATCAAGGGGGTTACTCAACCCATCGAAGAACGTGTAGCTGACTTTCGACCCGTCTAATGTAGCACTCTGGATCGTTCCGCAGTAGTGTCTCGACGGGTCGAAGATGTGGCTCGACCCATCTAGGGTACCCAGGCTGGGGGGGTCTGTTTCGAGCTCTAAAAGTGTTCAACATATCGACCAAGTGTCTGACATGTCGAAATGAGGAGAATTAGTTAGTAATCAGCCAACAATTGTTGAACATGTACATGCAAATCCAATAACTCCATCTCCATCAATGATCACTCTAAACCTGCCATCACTTGAGGTATGTAGTAGTCTTTCTTTGTCAAGATCTAGAGTCTCTAAACCTGAGTCTAGAAGGGTTTTACCTGCTAGAACAACCCGTTGTCAACCTTCAAAGAAATATGAACCCCTTTTGTCAACTAATGCCAAGTATGTTGTAGCTAATTATGTGTCAACCCATAGACTGTCTAAACCCGATGTAGCCTTTGTGAATCAATTATTTGCTGGTCTCTTCCTAGTAAAGTGCAGGTGGCAATCAAGGAGGAAAAGTTAGCCAAGGCAATGGAGGTTGAGATGGATGCTCTCAACAAGAATGGTACTTGGGATTTGGTGCCTTTACCACCTAAAAAGAAGACTGTTAGGTGTAGATGGGTTTATACTGTGAAGTATAATGTAGATGGTTCAGTTGACAGGTACAAGGCAAGGTTGGTTATAAAAAGATACACTCAGAAGTATGGAGTGGATTATGATGAGACATTTGCACCAGTAACAAAAATCAATATCATTCGGGTCCTTATGTCTTTGGTAGCTAATCTGGATTGGCCCTTGCAGCAGTTTGATGTGAAGAATGTCTTTCTTCATGGAGATTTGAATGACGAAATTTACATGGATCTCCCTTCAAGTTATGGTACTTCTACAGGTGAAAAGTGGTGTGTAAACTGAAGAAATCTTTGTATGGGTTGAAATCGTCCCCGAGAGCTTGGTTTGGGAGGTTTACAATATTCATGAGAAAGATTGAGTACATGCAGAGCAATTTAGATCACACCTTGTTTCTGAAGCATCAGTAGGATAGGCTAACTGCTTTGATTATTTATGTGGATGACATGATGGTGACAGGTGATGACTTTGATGAAATCAAAATGTTACAAGTTCAGTTATCATCTGAATTTGAGATGAAGGATTTTGGGAAGTTGAAGCACTTCTTGGGGATTGAAGTAGCTCGAGACAAAAATTATATTATGTTAAGTCAAATGACACATGTGCTAGATTTGTTGGCAGAAACTGGTATGCTTGATTATAGACCAGTTGATACACCAATTGAACAGAATCATCGGATTGCAGAATATCTAGATCAGGTTCCTACAGATAAGTCCTGATATCAGAGGTTGGTTGGAAAATTAATTTACTTGTCACACACTATACCTGATCTTACTTATGTTGTTAGCGTGATGAGCCAGTATATGCATAATCCTAATGAAGATCATATGAATGCTGTGATATGGGTCTTGAGGTACTTGAAGTCTACTCTTAGTAAAGGTCTTGTATTTCATAAGCACGAAGAATTGGGGACTAGTGGTTACACTGATGCAGATTGGGCTGGGAACATTACTGACCGAGGTTCTACTTCTGGCTACTTCATATTTGTTGGTGGAAATCTAGTTACTTGGAGGAGCAAGAAGCAGAATGTGGTGGTTCGTTCCAGTGCAGAAGCTGAATATAGAGGTATGGCTCAAGGGGTTTTGATCGGTGTTTTACCACCCTCAAAATTACCCTATAATGAACTTAATATGCTCGTCAATGCAGTACAATAGTATAGGGGTCAATCCACAGGGAAAGATGAGACTCAATACTCTAAACTACAAACAGACGCGAAAATCAGAAATCTGACAGACTCGACCACGGGACACTAACGTAATTAATTAAAATATCTAGACTCAACCTAAAATTACGAATTTAATACTGGATACTAAAGACACCCTATCGAGTTTCGATGCGAAATTTCGATGCAATCGGAGTTCGATAGGTTATCGAACAAAATTGTGCAAAACAGAGTACTAAACTGAAACAGAAAACAGAGTATATGTAAGACTAGAATCAATGATAAAATGGGTTAAGGGAAGTGTTATCCACCACCGTCAATCCATCTAGACTGCAAATGCTTAACTAAACAATGCAAATGTTATGAATGAAAGATTCCCAGGAAGGCCCCGAGTTGTGAACACAACCTATTACCCAATCCTTATGTTTACAACATTGAAGGTCCGCTTATCAATATTGTCTATCCCTCAAAGAACCCGAAGTCACGGACTCGAATTTACTAAGAGAAAAGCATTAAGATTTAGAAAGGGTTTGAGAATCTACAAGGCTTCACAAGTACACTACGGTCGTGTCTTACTAGACCTAGAGTTTCTTATACCAAGCATGTATGGGTTCTACTATTGAAACTTGAGGAAGGTAATAATCACCAACAGCCATCAATTTTCTTAAAATTAGATTCCTAAACATGCATACTAAGCGTGTACTCAAAGCATACATAATCAAGAATCATCACTGTATAAATAACAAAGAAACCTCATTCAAATAACAAAAACAAAATTTAATTAACGTGCATAAGCAATCTAGATATCATGAACGGGGTTTCAAAACAGCCCCTTAACAATGGAGTTTAGCTCCTCATGGAAACAGGGATTAAACTAAAATAATTCATGAAAGAAATTGATACAAACGGATGATAGAGAAACTTGCAGCTTCCTTGCTCTTTGTTCCCTTCGTCCCCCCGCGTACGCTCTCTTCTTCGATATTTATATGTTCCAAACTAACTAGGTTAATTAACCTAGCTAGCAACCCACGTGCAAGACACCAATTCCAGCCCATCTCTTCTTAATCTAATTATTATAATAGGACTCTTCTCCTAGCTAGCAACTTGCCAGCCCATCGAACTTCGCTAGCCATCGAACTTCACTAGCCATCGAACTTCACTAGCCATCGAACTTCACTAACCATCGAACTTCACTAGCCATATATATATATAAGTTCAAGTTGATTCAATGGCAGGCATGCATCACGTGCATGCCTCTTCTTTCAAAACCCACTTGATATATATATATAAAAATATAAGAGAATGCATGCATGCAGCCATCCTGACATAAAGCCACTTTCCCCTACGTATGTCTCTTTGGCTATATAAGTATATATATATCACAGCTTCTCTTTTATCACATGCTCGATAAAACAACTTGCAGAAAGGCTTCTCGCTAGCGAGGCTCGCCAAGACAAAACCTCCTCGATGAGGTTTCCTCGCCAGGATATATTATTTAATCCCTTTTCTTCATTTATCTCCAAAATACCTAAAAACAAATAATAATGTTAAATTGCTTAAAAACATAACAAAAGAGCTAAATATAAGGTTCGGTTAAGCACATAAACGTTGCCTAAATATGCAACTATCAGAATACCCCACACTTAGATTTTGCTAGTCCTCGAGCAAAACACTAAACTAAGACTCTGAAAAGACTCAACAAAACTCTAACTACATGACTCTAACGCCCTCAACCAATTGTCTCAGCAATCTTCCACAATTGTAACACCAAGATAAATGACTCCAAATTAACATTCCACAAAGTTTCGAAAATTAATTTCAATGCATGACATACATGTAATATGTAGGACGAAGACATAATCACGGTGAATGTAAAGCTGTAGCATGCAACAAACTTGTCAAGATTCAACCTCACAGGTATATGCTCTCAAAAGTGTTTCTCTCAAAATATATCTAAGGTTTTCACTCAACTCAACTACTTGCCAAATGGACCACAGGTATATGCTCTCAAAAGTGTTTCTCTCAAAATATATCTAAGGTTTTCACTCATCTTGTTGGGCCTTCACGTCATTGTTTTCATCAACAGTTAACTCGGGTATCAAGCTAGACATCACACATTTTTTTTTCTTTTCATTCCATTCTCTTTTTTTTTTTTTTTTTTAACACTAGCTTGATACCCCACACTTATTTCTTTTCATCACTTCTCGACATTGTCGTCGTCTTCACATACCTGTCTCATGTATAGCTCTACCAAGTCCTAGAACAAAGGTAAAGATATAACTATTCTAAGGTTTAAGGTCAGAGATATGTGGGTGATGACAAAAAGTTTAAACATGTAGGCTCAAAGTGGTTAACTAAGGGGTGCACATCTTGTGTACACAAAGTCGGGACACAGGCTTATATGGCTATGGTGATGTCCCCTAAATGCCTTTATCACTTCCTCAATCAAAACAAGTATTGACTATAAGCTTTGAAAAGCACAAGAGCAAGTTCTAGTAAATTCTAGAGTCCATTAACTTAATCTGTGGCAAGCAATTGACACTCAATAAAGAAAGCATACACAATCACATATAGGCTCAATCGCTCACAGGTTAAATGAATCTCAACAAAGTTTAAGCATGCCAAAAATCTGTACCATGTTAACTTTTCCTACATCCACTACACATTCGCATATGCATCATATATCAAGATTAACCAAAGAAACTTAAATAACATGAACATCTTTTAGTCACAATTACGGAAGATATAATCACATCATGGACTAGTTAAGGGCACCTAAGACACAAAACAAAACTCTTTTTATGTTTTTCTTGACACTTTTTTACTTTTGTATTTGTTTTTTCAAATAAGTCACTAAAATACCCAAGGAAAACAAAGAAAAACTCAAAAATATCAACATCAGGCGAGCAGCTCGCCAGAAACAGTGTATCGAGCAACACTTCTCGCGTGAATTTTAAAAAATTAATCACTTATCGTAATAGGCTGAAATTTTGCGAAAACTAACTAGACACATAAACAAACCTACCCTCAAAATTTCAGAAAATTACGACACCTATAGCTATGTCAAATAAATTATACAAAACAGCAGACTGTTTGCTCGCCAGCCCATCGAACTTCGCTGGCGAACAACGTGCAGCGAGCCTCGATAGGATTTTACAAAATTAGTCATACATCGAAATGAGCTGAAATTTTGCGAGCACTCGATAGACTCATTTACAAAACTGCTCTCAAAATTTCAGAAAACTACAAGACAACTAGCTATCGAAGATGCATGACACGAACAGGTTACTGTTCAGTACTGAGAACTGTTGCTCGCTTGACTCAGCTCCACTCGCAAGAATTATATAGAATTAATGACAGAGTGGAATGAGCTGAAATTTAGAGAGAACCAACTAGACACATGTAAATACATTCTCTCAAAATTTCAGAAATTTACGAGACTTCTAGATATGTCAAACAAAACACACAAAACATCAAACTGCACAGTACACAAGCGAAGCTCGCCAGAAACTCATTCCCTCGATAGAATTTTTCAGAATTGATAATACATTGGAATGAGCTGAAATTTTAAGAGAACAATTTAGACACATGTAAAAACATCCTCTAAAAATTTCAGAAAATTACGAAACTTCAAACTATGTCAAATAATTGGCACGAAATAGCATACTGTACAGTACCAAAATAACGAAAAATTTATACATAGACGCTAAGGATATGATATAAACCCCACCCCACACTTGAAATTTGCATTGTCCTCAATGTAAAACAAAACTAAAACATTCAATACATCAAACAAGCATGGAATAAGACACATAACACATCACAAATCACACTAACATGGAGAAAAATAAAGAAAAGGAGAAGGGATAAGAATTCAAATCTGGCAGCCAAGCTTCTCCATCCACATGGGTTGCCTCCCAAGTAGCGCTAAGTTTAATGTCTTCAGCCAGACAGTACCAAGTATCACTCTTTATCTTGTGGCACATCCTCGAGAGGTACTTGCTCAACGATATGCTCCATCATCAACTCGTGAAACGGCTTCAATCGATGTCCATTGACTTTGAAAACTTTCCCTGTTTTGTCACTTTTCACAACTACAGCACCACTAGGGAAAACATTAGTAACTACAAATGGACCAATCCATCTAGACTGAAGCTTACCTGGAAACAGTCTCAACTTCGAGTTGAAAACCAAGACCTTTTGTCCTACCACAAAAGTCTTGCTCCTTATATTTTGATCATGAAAAGCCTTGGCTTTCTCCTTGTAAATCCTGCTGGACTCATATGCATTGTTCCTGATTTCTGCCAGCTCATTCAGCTGCAATTTCCTGTGAATCCCAGCCTCATCAATATCGAAATTGAACTGTTTGACCGCCCAATAAGCTTTGTGTTCAAGCTCGACCGGCAGATGACAAGCTTTGCCAAAAACAAGCCTGTAAGGAGACATCCCTATAGGTGTTTTGTAAGCTGTTCGGTAAGCCCACAAAGCTTCATCTAATCGCTGACTCCAATCCTTCCTGGTAGGGCCTACGGTCTTCTCAAGGATCTTCTTAATTTCACGGTTAGACACCTCCACTTGTCCACTGGTCTGAGGATGATAAGGTGTCGCCACCTTGTGTTGAACATTATATTTCCTCAAGAGCGCAGCAAACGTGCGGTTGCAAAAGTGAGAGCCTCCATCACTAATGATATACCTGGGTGTGCCAAATCTAGCAAATATGGATTTTAAGAATTTAAGCACAACAGCAGAATCGTTAGTGCGGGTGGCAACTGCCTCCACCCACTTAGACACATAATCAACTGCCAAAAGTATGTACACATTAGAATGAGAAGAAGGGAAAGGACCCATGAAATCAATACCCCACACATCGAAAATTTCAACCACAAGAATTGGGTGTTGAGGCATTTGATCCCTAGGACCTATGTTACCTGTCATCTGGCATCTTGTGCATGCCTTGTAGAAATCATGAGCATCCTTAAAAATGCTAGGCCAATAAAATCCACACTCCAACACCTTGAGTGCAGTTTTCTTTCCCCCGAAATGTCCTCCACCTACATGTGAGTGGCAAAAAGAAAGAATAGAACAAATTTCAGATTCGGGTACGCACCTTCGAATGATGGAATCTGGGCAATGCTTCCATAAGTATGGATCATCCCACACATAATATCTGGCCTCCTTCTTCAACTTGTCCCTCTGAGCACGGGTAAAGTTAGTAGGTACCAGTTTTGAAACCTGGTAGTTGACAATATCCGCATACCACGGCTCAGAATCCTGGATAGCAAAAAGTTGCTCATCCGGAAAGCTCTCATGCAAAGGGAGTTTATCCTCCTCCGCATTGGATCCATGTGTCAACCGACTCAAATGGTCTGCAACCACATTCTCTGTTCCTTTCTTATCTTTGATTTCCACATCAAACTCCTGAAGGAGTAGTAACCACCTGATTAGCCTCGGCTTTGCATCCTGCTTTGTCATAAGATATCTCAATGCAGCATGGTCAGAGAAAATAATGACTTTCGTTCCTAACAAATAAGATCTAAATTTCTCTAAAGCAAAGACAACAGCCAAAAGTTCCTTCTCAGTTGTTGAATAGTTTAACTGAGCATCATTAAGGGTTCGAGAGGCATAATAAATCACATGTGGTAACCTCTCAACCCGCTGTCCCAACACAGCACCTACAGCATATTTCGATGCATCACACATCAATTCGAACGGAAGGTTCCAGTCTGGTGCTTGGATGATTGGGGCGGTGATCAACAACTCCTTGAGCTTGCTAAAGGCAGCAAGACAATCTTTAGTAAAATCAAACGTCACACTCTTCTGGAGCAATGCACTGAGAGGTCGGGCTATCTTGGAGAAATCCTTGATAAACCTGCGATAGAAACCTACATGTCCAAGAAAAGAGCGCACCTCTCTCACAGTAGTGGGAGGTGGTAAGGTACGTATAACATCAACCTTAGCCTTGTCTACCTCAATACCTTTTTCAGAAATTACATGTCCCAAAATGACATTTTTCAGAAATTACATGTCCCAATACCTTGTTCAACCATGAAATGACATTTTTCCCAATTTAACACAAGGTTCTTTTCTACACATCTTTCTAGAACTAGGGACAGATTATTCAAACATGTATCAAAAGAATCACCAAAAACAGAAAAATCATCCATGAATACCTCGATGATCTTCTCTACCATGTCTGAAAAGATGCTCATCATGCATCTCTGGAAAGTAGCTGGTGCATTGCACAACCCAAAAGGCATCCTCCTATAAGCAAACGTGCCAAAAGGACACGTGAACGTGGTCTTCTCCTGGTCTTCTCTGTCAATGGCAATCTGGTTGTAGCCAGAATAACCATCGAGAAAGCAATAATATGCATGACCTGCAAGACGTTCCAACATTTGGTCAATAAAAGGGAGAGGAAAATGATCCTTACGGGTTGTGGCATTAAGCCTGCGGTAGTCAATACAGACTCTCCATCCAGTTTGAACTCTCTTTGGCACCAGCAGATCCTCATCATTTTTAATCACTGTGATGCCTGACTTCTTGGGCACCACCTGCACAGGACTCACCCACTTGCTATCAGATATTGCATAAATAATACCTGCATCGAGAAGTTTGATAACCTCATTCTTCACCACATCCATCATAGGTGGGTTGAGTCTTCGTTGTGGTTCTCTCGTTGGCTTTGCTCCATCTTCAAGGAATATCTTATGAGTACACAACGTTGGATCTATTCCTTTAATGTCTGCAATTGTCCAGCCAATAGCCTCCTTGTACTCCCTGAGTACAGTGATTAGCTTCTCTTCCTGTAACATGGTTAGTTTTGAAGATAAAATGACTGGTAAAGTCTCACCAGTTCCAAGGAATGCATACTTCAAGTGCTCAGGCAAAGGCTTGAGCTCTAGCTTTGGTGCTGTTACAATGGAAGGAAGAAGCGTGTCATTAGTAATAGGAAGAGGAAGAGATTTTGAACTACCTCTTATGTATGGCAATGACTCAAGGGCTGCCACAACATCATCGTACTCTTCACCCATCACTAACTCCTCAGCTGAGCTGATTCTCAATGTTTCTTCTTCTTCATCCATGGATCGAACTTGGGTGATCAAATCCTCAAGTTCATCCCACACTTTAGAACATGGAGAGGTTTCAGATTTCCTCCCCCCTTCTTCAATCGCTTTCTTCAACGCATCCTCATTCTCATTCACTGAGTGCTGCATAAATTCCTGCATAAAATTATCAAATGTATCAATAGAAAAACAGGAATATAAATCATTATCACTAGGATGCTTCATTGCGTCGAAGATGTTGAAGCGGATCTTCTCTTCATCCACTTTCATGGAAAGGGTACCATTGAAACAATCTATCTTGGTCCTAGCGGTCCGTAAGAATGGACGACCAAGTATCAATGGTAGTTCTGATGGTTGAGGCTCTGCCTCCATCTCTAACACGAAGAAATCAGCTGGAAAGATCAACTTACCTACCTGCACCAAAACATCCTCAACATAACCTCTGGGGTAGCAGTTAGATCGATCAGCTAATTTAATTGTAACACCAGTTTGTTGTAATGCACCAATATTCAAAGTTTTATACACAGAGTATGGCATTAAGTTTATTGATGCACCCAAATCAAGTAAAGCTCCAGTATAGTTCGTGTTACCAATTGTACATGGGACGGTGAATCGTCCGGGATCACCCATCTTGGGTGGTAGCTTCCTCTGAAGTACCGCTGACACCTTCTCACTCAAGGCCACGGTCTCGGTCCCTGTGAACTTCCTCTTCATTGTACAAAGTTCCTTAAGAAACTTTGCATACTTCGGTATTTGCTTAATCGCATCGAGCAACGGAATATTCACTTCCACCTTCCGGAATGTATCTAGAATTTCTTGCTTCAATTCATCCTTCTTCTTGTTTTTCAACCTGCCAGGAAAAGGAACACGTAAAGGAATTGAAGGAGAAAGTTCAGAAATTGACTTACCTGATTTTTCATTTAATGAATTTTTCTGTCCAGGTACACTCTTCTCTTCCTGATCCTGCAGTAGTGGTGGAAATGGCAGCACCTGTTCTAGGACCGGCTCATCTTCTAAAGATTTTTTTGTAGGTTTTTCAACCTCTTCAATCACTCTTCCACTTCTCAATGTGATCACATTAGCTTCATGTTGAGATCTTGGGTTCTTAACCACATTGCTTGGAAGAGTACCTTGTTCTCTTGTTGACACTTGTTGCTGCAAGCTGTTCAGCTGCTTCTCCATAAGCTCAAATGCCTTGCTAGAGTTCTTGTTGTGCATCTCAATCCCCTCTAGCCTAGCCAATATTGCTGCCATGATAGGATCAGGAGCTGGAGCTGCAACCGGCTGTTGTACCTGCTGAAATTCAGGTCTTACCTTGAATCCGGTGGGTGGGTTCAGCACATTGTTTGTGTTTCCATAGCTGAAATTTGGATGATTCCTCCACCCCGGATTATATGTGTTTGAAAATGGATCATTTCTTGATGCCCGTTGTTGCACAAAATTCACCTGCTCTTCTTCAGGAATAAAAGGACAAGATTCATTAGTGTGATCCGACATCGAGCAAACAGAACATACCTGAGAAACAGATGATGATGATGTCGTTTGGCTCTTGATGGCAGTAGCAATGGACTCCAACTTCTTCTCCATTGCTTTCATTCTCTTGTCCATGTCTGGGTTGGTGGCAACCTCAAATACAGCTTGCTGTTTCTTGCTCGCCAACGTTCTCTCTCTTGTATAGAACTGTTTGGTGTTCTCAGCCAATTTCTCTATGGTATCATGAGCTTGCTGACCTGTTTGGTACATAAACATACCTCCACATGCAGAATCCACTCTTGTCTTGTTGGCTGGCTCCAGACCTTCATAAAAGAAAGTCATCCTGTCCTCTAGATCATACCCATGATGTGGGCATTTCCTCAACAGTTCCTTGAAATGACTCCATGCCTCATGAAGCATGTCACCATCTTTTTGTATGAAGCTATTAATCTCCTTCTTCAACTGCTTAGTCTTCTGGGCTGAGAAATACTCCTTCATGAACGTTACCTTCATCTCATCCCAAGATTGTATAGACCTTGGAGCCAAAGAATTGAACCACATCTTCGCTCCTTCCTTCACAGAAAAAGGAAATAAAATTAGTTTCAACACATTAGATTCAACATTTTGTAAGTTTTGTGTTGATGCTAAAGCTTCAATCTCAGCCAAATGTTGCTGAGGATCTTCTGAAAACACCCCCCTGTAATGAGGTAGGGCTGAAAGTAAAGCAGGAGGTACTGAATATGTTCCAAGAGCTGGCAACACTATTGGTGATGAATTCCCCTGAGCACTAGGTACAAAGGAATTCATCAACGTTCTTGGTTGTTCTCCCATTGCTGCTCTTTGTGGTGGCGATTGAGGAGCTTCTTCTTCTGAATCTGAACTTGTTTCCACCTCAACCTCGGGTTCTGCCACTGTGCCACTCGTGTTTTCAACCTCCAGTTCTGCTTGCCTCTTTTGCTTCCTGTTTTGCTTAGCTGAGCGCTCAATCTCTAAATCAAGCAATAAAGGCTCAGTTCCCCTTGACCTTCGAGTATGCATGCACTAAGTACCTGCACACAAGAGACACGTTACACTACAAAAGAAATGAAAGAAAACAAAACAAAACTGAAAAAAAAAACACGTTAGAATATAAAGACTAGATCTTTCCCCGGCAACGGCGCCAAAATTTGATCGGTGTTTTACCACCCTCAAAATTACCCTATAATGAACTTAATATGCTCGTCAATGCAGTACAATAGTATAGGGGTCAATCCACAGGGAAAGATGAGACTCAATACTCTAAACTACAAACAGACGCGAAAATCAGAAATCTGACAGACTTGACCACGGGACACTAACGTAATTAATTAAAATATCTAGACTCAACCTAAAATTACGAAATTAATACTGGATACTAAAGACACCCTATCGAGTTTCGATGAGAAATTTCGATGCAATCGGAGTTCGATAGGTTATCGAACAAAATTGTGCAAAACAGAGTACTAAACTGAAACAGAAAACAGAGTATATGTAAGACTAGAATCAATGATAAAATGGGTTAAGGGAAGTGTTATCCACCACCGTCAATCCATCTAGACTGCAAATGCTTAACTAAACAATGCAAATGTTATGAATGAAAGATTCCCAGGAAGGCCCCGAGTTGTGAACACAACCTATTACCCAATCCTTATGTTTACAACATTGAAGGTCCGCTTATCAATATTGTCTATCCCTCAAAGAACCCGAAGTCACGGACTCGAATTTACTAAGAGAAAAGCATTAAGATTTAGAAAGGGTTTGAGAATCTACAAGGCTTCACAAGTACACTACGGTCGTGTCTTACTAGACCTAGAGTTTCTTATACCAAGCATGTATGGGTTCTACTATTGAAACTTGAGGAAGGTAATAATCACCAACAGCCATCAATTTTCTTAGAATTAGATTCCTAAACATGCATACTAAGCGTGCACTCAAAGCATACATAATCAAGAATCATCACTGTATAAATAACAAAGAAACCTCATTCAAATAACAAAAACAAAATTTAATTAACGTGCATAAGCAATCTAGATATCATGAACGGGGCTTCAAAACAGCCCCTTAACAATGGAGTTTAGCTCCTCATGGAAACAGGGATTAAACTAAAATAATTCATGAAAGAAATTGATACAAACGGATGATAGAGAAACTTGCAACTTCCTTGCTCTTTGTTCCCTTCGTCCCCCCGCGTACGTTCTCTTCTTCGATATTTATATGTTCCAAACTAACTAGGTTAATTAACCTAGCTAGCAACCCACGTGCAAGACACCAATTCCAGCCCATCTCTTCTTAATCTCATTATTATAATAGGACTCTTCTCCTAGCTAGCAACTTGCCAGCCCATCGAACTTCGCTAGCCATCGAACTTCACTAGCCATCGAACTTCACTAACCATCGAACTTCACTAGCCATATATATATATAAGTTCAAGTTGATTCAATGGCAGGCATGCATCACGTGCATGCCTCTTCTTTCAAAACCCACTTGATATATATATAAAAATATAAGAGAATGCATGCATGCAGCCATCCTGACATAAAGCCTCTTTCCCCTACGTACGTCTCTTTGGCTATATAAGTATATATATATCACAGCTTCTCTTTTATCACATGCTCGATAAAACAACTTGCAGAAGGGCTTCTCGCTAGCGAGGCTCGCCAAGACAAAACCTCCTCGATGAGGTTTCCTCGCCAGGATATATTATTTAATCCCTTTTCTTCATTTATCTCCAAAATACCTAAAAACAAATAATAATGTTAAATTGCTTAAAAACATAACAAAAGAGCTAAATATAAGGTTCGGTTAAGCACATAAACGTTGCCTAAATATGCAACTATCAGGTTTGTGAATTATTATGGCTGAAACATTTGTTAAAGGATTTGAGTTTCAAGCAAAAACAGGCAATGCCTCTTTATTGTGCCGACACTGTTGCAGTTGAGATTGCACATAATCCGGTTCAACATGATCGGACGAAGCATGCGGAAATTGATAGACATTTCATCAAGAAGAAGCTAGATGCTCGTATTATATCATTTCTATGATATCCTTACTAAACTGTTTTGTCCTGGACCTTCAGTTACTCACTTGACAAGTTGAGCATTCGAGACTTATATGCTCCAAATATGTGTGAGTAACTGAATGTCCAGGACAAAACAACATACTTATAATCACACAAGTATGCTTGTATATACCCAATTTGAGTTTGATCAATATAATCAGAAAATTCCCCTAGTATGTACTGTGTTCTATTTGACTCATAGTTGTTGTTTTCGTTTTCTGTTGATTTGTGTATATCAATTAAGATCTGAATTGTTTGTGAACCTGAGAATTAAAATTTGGTTTGTGTAGAGAAAGTCCATAATTAAGATTACAACTGGAAGCCAAGCGCTAGATGAACTATTGGGAGGCGGAGTTGAGACTATGGCAATCACTGAAGCTTTTGGAGAGTTTCGGTAAGCAGACATCACAATTTCTCACTTCCTTTGGCCCATTGATGTTGGCAATGCTTGTATTAAACTACTAAGCTTTCATTTGCAACTCTTTTTTAATGATCGTGTCAACATCAATTTCAGGTCTGGGAAAATACAACTGGCACATACTCTTTGTGTAACTACACAGGTTTATCTCTCTCAAGTTCTGTCAATGCTTGTTTGTAACCTTATACTAGCTCTATTTGTCAGTTTCCCTTGCATATACTAGCTCTTTGATATACTGTAGAAATCATATGTGGTCCATTGGCTTTTCTCATTTATCTTGGAAACTGAGAACTAAGATGTGCTGTGTGAATAATTGATAGCTGTGGCACTTGTGGCTGATTGGCTGCTAGCATACCATGTCAATCCGAATGGCTACCTATGATGTACCTCTTCAAATTTGCAGTTTGATTTGAATGTCATAGTGTTCCTTTATGTAGTGTAATTTTATAGAGTGCTTTAAGAATTATGGCTATTGTTAGAAGAGAATTTGGATACTGAATAAGAGATATCTGTAGGTTCAGATTGGTGCATTGAATGCTTAATTATACTTTTCAGTAGTTTATCCAATCTCTTGTGTTTCACACATAATAAACTAGTATTTAGGCTAAAGATCGCCATATTGAAAGATGAGTTTTTGTTGAATTTATCGCAACACATATACATCAAGCCTTGCTTACTGAGCTTAATTGTTACTTTTCAGCTTCCTACTAGCATCCATGGAGGAAATGGGAAGGTTGCCACCATTGATACTGAAGGGACTTTGTATCCTTTTCCTTTGTCCGCACCAACTCATGTTTCCTGTAACAGCAAGAAGAACCAATTAGTTTGATATAAGCATGTTTTCCTCTTAACTAAGTACACTTGCAGCCGACCTGAACGAACTATAGCCATTGCTGAGAAATTTGGCTTGGACCCAGGAGCTGTACTTGACAATGTAATCCACAGTTTATCTTTTCCTTAACAATTAAACAAAGCTATACACTACTGTGAACTAACCTTTTGCATTTTCTGTAACTGCTTCAGATCGTCTATGCTCGTGCTTTTACATATGAGCATCAATATAACCTGCTTCTTGGTCTAGCTGCGGAAGAGCCATTCAGACTTCTGGTAAATACTAGTAACCAAAATTCTCTTATGTTACGAATATCACTGGGCCTGGAATATTGATAGTTGTGTGTTCATGCTTTTCAGATTGTTGATTCAGTGATTGCTCTCTTTCGTGTTGATTTTACTGGGAGAAGAGAGCTTGCAGATCGTCAGGTCAGTTACATAGATTCCCTGCATTGCCTATAGTTCTACACTTTCAAATCTTGTGCTTTTCATTTTGTGAGTCTTGCTGCATGATTTCTGTCACGACATGAGCACATATGTTGTTTGCAGCAAAAACTGGCCCAGGTGCTTCCACGTTTAATAGAGATTGCTAAAGAATTCAATGTTGCTGGTTTACATGACCAATCAAGGTAATCAAAATCATTAACCAATTTTGAGGATTCATTCCTGCTAAATGATTGTTGAGTAACTAGATGTAGGCAGAAAGTAGAAACCAACCTAAACCTTATGTCTAATACTCTTTGCAGGGTTAGTTGTCAGAAGTTGTGCCGCTACTTCAAAGCATGTTATTTGAGAGGCTTATAGGTCAATCTCATTGTTAATGCAGTGATTTCTGACCCTGGTGGCGGAGTATTCATATCTGATCCAAAGAAGCCAGCAGGAGGACATGTGCTTGCCCATGCAGCAACCATAAGGCTCATGTTCAGGAAAGGCAAAGGGGAACAACGAGTCTGCAAGGTGTTTGATGGACCAAACCTGCCCGAGGCTGAAGCAATATCCTTCTCATTTTATGTTTTATTGATATAACCTGTGATTTTTGGATGACCTGCATCATCCTATAACTTAGATGGTGTATGTAATCATGACTAGAGTGAGGCAATATATGTTGTCATTCTTGACAGAAACAAACATTTTCCAGATAATTGTAGGAGGCATTGCAGACGCAAAGGACTGAAGTGGAATGGCTTCCTCTGATCGAAAGTCTAACCAGAAGCCACAAATTTCTGTGAAGTTTTATTTTCTTGCTAATCGTAGTCGATAAAATGGTATAGATCTATTGAGTGGTGATGATAACTGACAAACATGCACATATTGCAGAAAATAATGTTAGAGATTTAAGCCTTCAACCTTCTACATGTAAACAGGTTACTTTACCATCACTACCAGAAATGGAGACATTACCGGCGACCTGCCGTCGCCGGTCTTGTCTTTTTTTTTCGCCGGAATTGACATTACCGGCGACTTGTCGCCGGCAATGACGTCGCCGGTGATTCCCCGCCGGTGTTGACATTGCCGGCGACGGGAAACGCCGTCGCCGGTAATGTCTCGGACATTGCCGGCGACTCAAGTCGCCGGTGATGTCTCGGATATTGCCGGCGACGCCGTCGCCGGTGATGTCTCGGACATTGCCGGCGACGCCGTCGCCGGTGATGTCTCGGACATTACCGGCGACGCCGTCGCCGGCAATGGCAGCGCCGCCGTGGCCGGAATTTGAGACATTGCCGGCGACTCGAGTCCATGTCGCCGGCAATGTGGGAAAAAATTTTGAAAAAAAAACGCGGTTCTGGATTGGGCCCAATTCCATAACCTGCATTGAACCGGATAAACCGTACAATCATACAAGTTCAACAGTACACGTAGTAAAGACAGTCATACAAGTTCAACATAAATGTCCAACGTACAGTACAAATAGCAACGACGATAAAAAAATTAACTACAACTACAGGTCAGGTCCAGGAACTTGCGGGTCATCAGGGTTGAAGTAATCCATGTACTCATTTGAATTCCGGTGGCTACCTTGGTCTTGCTCTGGCGTTGACTTGTGCGGTGGTGGTGGTGGATAGCTAGGGAAGGGAGGGACCGGGACTGGGGGAGGTGTGGGGAACGGTTGTCCGGTAGTCTGAGCCTCGTACATCGTCCGCATCCATGTGTACATCTGAGCCTGCACCTGTGTCTGCTGCATTTGGTACTCGGCCATCTGCCTCTTTTGCTCCTCCAACTCCCTCTGCGTCCTATGAAGCTCCGCTGCGAGGTTACGACTAGAAGTTGAACTTCTTGACCCGGTAGAGTATTCTGAAGTGTTCTTCAATACTCCTTCACCCGCCGAGCCCATTCCCCTGCAGTAGTAGGTATTCTTTCCAGTCCCGCACGCTTTTGCCATGATCCGAGCCGCTATCGGGGGATCAAGCGGATCGATCTGAGAGGCATACTGGGTGACTTCTTCCTCGGAGCAGTCAGGATGGTTTGTCCGAGCTATACTCATGGTCACTTCTGCGGTCGCCTCCTCCACTCTCGACTAATTGAAAAAGGAAAATGAACAACGTATTAGCTAACAAAATCTATTTCCATCTTCAAAAATAGTTTTATTAACACATTGAGAGGCGAAAGACTTACCGCTTCTTCAGGGCACTGCGGGTAGAACTTCTGATGAATATACACCAACGGGTTCACCTCTTATTGTTGCTGCGCCTTAGTCGACCAACCCATGTAGTTGAGTGAACCTGCATGATGGGCCCTGGTGTTTTTCAATCTATTCGCCCGGTTCGTCTTCGAAATCGCCTTGTTTGATAAACATATGAAAAAAAAATTAGTAACTAACTATTTCAATCTGATACGATACTTTAGGCTTGAAAGATATATTAAGGATGCATACCCGAGCTTTGGGGTGCTCGAAGTGGGCTATCAGCCACAGCCACTCGTACTCCCTAAACCGGAATTCGCTAGGGGTGGAACATCGGCCTAGCTCCTTGTATACAGTGTAATGGGAAGAAAGCTCGTTCTTCCACTCTTTATACCTATATTAAAAGAAGGAAAAAAAGTTAGAGATAGTAAAACACTTGATAAACAAAAATCTAACTCGATATATATTAAAATAAGTCGAAGCACATCACCTCATATGTAGTTGACGCTCTACCCACGTGTGAATAAGAACTTCATCCACGTCAAACCACACTTGCAATATGAATATATAAAAGGTAAAATTATATATTTATTCGGACTTAATTAATAAATGTAAAATTTACGTAATAAAAATACGATTTTACTCACACTGAGTGCATTATGCACTTGCATCTTCACGTAGATAGGCACAGATTCCCAATCTGGCCAAAGCATTGGGACCTTGTCCCGCACGATCGCACCGGCCATGCTGACATATTTGCGCGTGGTGTCGAATGCCTCGATCACCTCGCCATCCTCATTGGCCCTTATGGGCGTTTTCCTTCCGCCGGTGGCCTGCTCAAGTCTCTTCCCGGTGCAGGTGCCTCTAGCCCCTTTCCGTTTTCCAGTCCCATTAACGAAATTGCCTAATAATACAATGTCAACAAATTGATATCATTAATTGAACCTATCGCAAGTCTTAAGTAATAATTAAGTAATCAATCTGATGTTAAATAAAATTTACCTGCATCGTCCGTTTGTTGGTTGGTGCACCTCACACTCCAAAGATACACGGGGTCGAACGGGAGGAAGTTATACGCTTCCTCCACGCTCAGGAACTCCGGCCGTCCTTCAATATAAACAGGCATCCCCCTATCATCGAATTCAGGGATGACAGGAATCTCGTCGGGTAGGAAGAGACCGGACGGCGGAGATAGACGAGGCCTGGACGATGAGGCGCCAGCACCACCATGTGTCTCATATGTTTCCCGTGAAACGGGAGTAGGCACCGGGCGAATATGGGGCATTCGGATTGAGGGAGTTTCTGATGCCCCCGTTGATTGTCGCTCGTCTGAGGCTCTGCCACCGGAGGGACGTCTACTGATTGAGCGTCTGGAGACTGAGGCTCGAGGCTCAACTTCCGGTTGCACGGCTCTTGATCGTGCAGCTTCCTCCTCAGCTCGCGCCTCTAGCAAGGCTCTCGTGCGAGCACTCATCATTGGCCCACTGGGCGTGTTGCTAACTGCGGGCGAGGAGGAAGCTTGACTACTGTTCCCTCCACTATTTCGGGAACCTCTCCGAAGCCAATTAGCTGCAAAACCTCCTGGCATGGACACCGTAATAGTCATGGGAACTGGGGTTCTAGAACGGTTTGGAACCGGAACGGTTTGGAACCGGAACGGTTTGGAACCGGAACGGTTTGGAACCGGAACGGTTTGGAACCGGAACGGTTTGGAACCGGAACCGTTTGGAACCTGGAACCGTTATATTACAAACGGTTCCGGTTACAAACAGTTCCGGTTCCAAACGGTTCCGGTTCCAAACCGTTTCGGTTCTATAACAAATCGTTGCCGAAACGGTTTGGAACCGGAACCGTTTGAAACCGGAACTGTTTGTAACTGGAACAATTTGTAACATAACGGTTCCGGTTACAAACAGTTCTGGTTCCAAACCGTTTCGGTTCTATAACAAATCAGAACCGGAACGGTTTGGAACCGGAACTGTTTGAAACCGGAACCGTTTGTTTTCAAACGGTTCCGGTTATAAACAGTTCCGGTTTCAAACCGTTCCGGTTCCGATTTGGTATGGTTCCAATATCACCTATTATACGTTAAATTAACAACGTACTATATCACATAACTTAACATATATACATACATCATTTCCGGCTTTAAACTTTTCACACATATATACATCGATCATGCATCTTAATTTCACCTTAATTCGTGCATATATATATACATCACATATTAATCCAATTCACCCTAGCTAATTAATTTTCCATATTTTTCAAACATACGTATATATATACATTCCATATATATTAATTAATTTTTCACATATATACATCACATATATTGCTCCTTCACCCCACAATTATCCACATTTTTTTCCCACAATTTTCATACATACCTTAATTACATTTTACAAATATTGTCCACATGCATACATATATACATCCCACAATTATCAAAAATTAATTAATTAAAATACAGAAAAAAATATTGTGGAATGAGAGAGAGAGAGAGAGAGAGAGGGAGAGAGAGTGAGCTCAAACCTGCCATGGTGGAGCTCGACCCAACTTTGCCGGCGACGGAGGTGAGGGGAGGAGGAAGAGGAGGAGGGGAGGAGGAGAGAGGGGAGGAGAGAGGGGAGGAGAGGAAGAGAGGGGAGAGGGAAGAGAGAAGAGAGGATTGAGGAGAGGGGAGAGGGAAGAAATTCGAGCTAAGAGAGGGAAGAGAGAATTGAATTAGGCCAAAGAGAAATGGGGAGGAGGAGCTCGAGCTCGAGCTATACCGCCACCATTGCCGGCGAGGTAGGTCAACGTCGTTGGTAATGACATTACCAACGACTTAGCAACTCGTGGGTAATGTCTAGGTTTGTCGACTATTATCCGATCGACTAATTTCCGACCATTTTCCGATTTCCGACTACGTTCAATTTCCGACTACGTATAATTTCCGACTACGGTTCCGATTTCCGACTACGTTCAATTTCCGACTACGGTTCCGATTTCCGACTACGTTCAATTTCCGATTTCCGATTACGTTCAATTTCCGATTTCCGATTTCCGACTACGTTCAATTTCCGAGTACATTTTCCGACTACAATTTCCTTAAACATTTTACTACGTACATTTTACTACGTACATTTGTCGACTACAATTTCCGACTACAATTTCCAACGTACTAAGGATGATAATCGTAATCATATTCATCACTTGAGTCTGACTCGGTTTCATAGGTAACCTCTGGCAATATGTGCCGCTCCTCGTCATCTGAATCAGCGTCAACTTCATATGGATTAACATCGAGAAGTTCTGCTCCAGTAATTCGAACCACACTCCCAGATCTCACATTATTAAGGCGAATCGTAGATGATTCAGGAATGTCAAAAGCGTTTGGCTCTTGGTATGCAGTAACTTCCTCATCATCTGCGGTATCACCAAGTGTGGCAGCACTGTATATGTTTCTATGAGCAACATGGTTAACCACCTTCCACGGGACTTTGTTAAGAAGATCGTCCAGGTAAAACACTTGTTTTACTGATGAGGCAAGAACGAAAGGGTCATCTTCATACCAGGTAGTAGCAGTATTCACCGAAAATGTTCCGTACTGATCGGTCCTTGTGTTCTCCGGGCTAGTATCAAACCATCTACACTTGAACAAGTGCACTTTCATGCGGTTCCCATAAATTAGTTCAACAACTGAATGAAGGACACCGTAATAGTCAACGCCATCCTGCCCACCATGGACCATCACCCCACAATTCTGTGTTTTCAGTCGGTCGTCTCGATTTTCACATATAAATTTCACGCCATTGACCTGACACATGGAGTAAACTTGTGAAGCTATCGGTTTCATCGCCAGGACCCTCAATTCGTTTGACCACTCTGGGTAACCATCATCTACTACATGGTTCATCTGAAAACGTCCATATATTAATATGGAAGCCAACAACGGTGACGCATCTGAACAATTTTACTGCAATGAGGACTACAACAATCAACTGTCATGCACTCTGAACAAGCCCTGTAACCCCTGGTAACATTGCCCGACAACATACCGCGGGCAGGAAAATCACTGATGGTGCCAACAAGCATGGCATGCATCTGGAACATCTCGTTTTTGAACCTATCGTAAGTGGGGTGGCCACACTCACTCAGGTACTTAAGCTCCTCAATCAAAGGCCTCAAATACACATCGAGACACTTTCCTGGATAACCCGGGCCCGGAATTAACAGAGTGAGCATATTGTATTCCTTCTTCATGCACATCCATGGTGGAAGGTTGTACAGTACCAAAATAACTGGCCATATACTGTATTGAAGACTCATGTTGCCAAAAGGGTTGAATCCGTCAGATGAGAGCCCTAGCCAAACATTTCGGACCTCTGCTGCAAAATGATCAAACTCCCTGACCATGTGCTTCCAAGCCTCTCCGTCGGAAGGGTGTATAAGGGTGTCATCGTCAGGCAAGTTCCTCTCAGCCCACCATCTCATTGCCTCGGCCGTGAAAGCACACATGAACAACCGCTCCAGCCTATCAATAAGCGGGAAATATCGAAGTATCTTCACAGCTTTCTTGTTGCCTGCAGGAGTCAACTTATACCTTTCTGTAAAACATACCGGGCAGGCTTCAAGGTCTTCGAGATCTTTTCCCCAGAAGAGAATACAATCATATCTGCATGCATGGATTTTGATGTAGGAAAGCCCAAGATCTTTCAGGATATGTCGCACCTTATGATGTGTGGTAGGAAGACGATGACCGGGTGGCAGTAGCGAAGCAGTCCACTTCAACCAAGAATCAACAGCTTTGACAGACATTTTGTTCTCCATTTTGAGCTGCATCACTCCCATGACACTTTCAAGAACAGTCTTACTACAACCGTCGTACAACGGAGTCTGTTGCAATGCAATCAGGTTGTTGTACTTGTCCATACCGCTTGTGTTGACATGACCTCCAGGTAATGGTTCGACTGGCTCGATATGGGGGAAACCCTCAACGACGGGAGGGACATTTGGTGCTTCATCAGCGAATACACCGCTCTCATGAGGAAACATATCATTGATTAACATCGATGTTGGATCATAGGATGAACTGCCCCTCTCAGCAAAATCTCCATGATCATAGCGTGGACTAGCCCTCTCACCAAATTGTCCATGATCATGCGGACCCGCTACCGATGTTTCACCGTGATAAATCCAACAAGTGTACTTATCCCAAAACCCGTATTTACTCAGGTGCCTCTGGACTTTATCAATGGGAAATCGAAATCGATCGCTGAAACACTTACATTCTTTACACGGGCAATAATGAAGTGTAGTGTCTCCACAATTAGCCTTCACAAAATCCACAAAACTCCTAATTCCCTGGTGATATCTGACATCCCATCTTTCGAGGCTCATCCAACTCTTGTCCATCCTGAAAATTCTAACAATTTTACGTATTAGTTATATATATACACACACATTCACTACTAATAATCGACGTGATCTCTCAATTCAACTCTAATTAAATCAACACATGCATGCATATGTATATATATCGATCTAATCTCTGAATTCGATTCAGTACTCGATGATAGTATTCTCCTTTTTTCAATTCAAAACGTATTTGACTGGGTAGGAGGAGGCTCTGTTAAGCCTTGCTCCGATAACAATACGATAATACCAGTCATTGATTCAGACACAAGATTAACTACAACCTGTTTTCTCGTTTCGGTGACCGTACATCAACAACATTTCATATAGATCTCACGAATTGGATTTGATCAACACACACACACATATATATATATACCACATATACGTATATATACACCTACGTACCTATATATATAGCTTCCTGAATGATCGAGTTTTCGACGCGCGCCTTAATTTTGACAATATACCGAATGATCGATTTCAGAGCGTACGTTTTCCTTCGTTCGATTTCTTTAGATTTTTTTCGCTCAAAATGATTGAATGATCGAGATTCCCCATCCGGCATCAAATATAAGACACATTGCCGGCGACGGAGTAAGTCGCCGGAAATGAAGACATTACCGGCGACTTTACGCCGGAATCTCGCCGGTAATGTGCCCTAGACATTGCCGGCGACGGTTGGAGTCGCCGGTAATGTCTAGGGCACATTACCGGCGATTTTCCGGCCGGAATCTCGCCGGCAATGTGTGCCTAGACATTGCCGGCGACGGTTGGAGTCGCCGGCAATGTCTAGGCCACATTACCGGCGACGGAGTAAGTCGCCGGTAATGATGGACATTACCGGCGACTTTTCCGGTCGCCGGCCTTGTTGGCCGGAATCTCGCCGGTGATGACTCATTTTCTTGTAGTGCATAGTGCTGATCTAATGTGCAGAAGCATCTTTAACACCTACAGTGCTTTTGTTTCGAATTTCTTAATCCAATACAAGAAAATTCTGTTATTTTGGTCTTAATGAACACAAAATATGTAGGCATATAATTAATAAGCGTAAGGAGTTTTTAAGTATCAGCAGGAAGGTAGCTTCCATTTGGTTTGTACATGAGTTATGTTCGTAAGATAATCTCCATTATGACTAATGAGGGGCCGGGATGGGAAAAATGCGTATATGCTCTTATTTGCACAAATCTCGATTTGGATCTCTTACTGTAAAACTGAAGTTCAATTACTAGCTAAGTGGAATATAATGATCATATGCCATTACTTAGCGTCTAACCGAAGTAAATCGATCTCTGCTCCTAACGTACTAAAAGTAAGGTGATCGAGAATCAAGAATATGAAACCGAAGAATTATTAGCAGTTAAGACATGCACGCTGGACAAGCTACGTTTTCTGGTAAGGGCTGAATCCCCGAATCGAAATTAAAGAGAACTAAATAACTCAGTTTCCTTCTTTGGTTAATGACTTGATCTATTCAAAACCAGTGTGCTATCCTATCCAATGATATGCTCATGCATGTTCTTTCTACATTTTGCACTGTGCCATCGTCTCTATCAAATAATGGATCTTGACGTGACAGATTAGAGGACTAAATCACAAACGAGCAAATTGATACATTAAACATGCTAAGATCTTAAGGAAATAATCAAATATTATTCCCATAGTAGGTTTGACTCTGAATGCGGTGGACCTTAAAACTCATGTTGGCCACGCCACCGTGCTATGTACGTATCATTTTCGGTATTAATTACTTAATTTTCCCAAGGATTTCTATTTTTCTATCCAACAGAAGAAGGAACTACATTTTAACAACATAATGCATGCTGCTGATTCAATTTACATGTATAATTTTAGAGTTTCGGTCAAAGTATTTTCTAGAATAAAACCGAATCTACATACAACTAAATGTATTAGCATGTTAATTTTAAAGTAAGCGGCAGTTTATTGATGGATTGGAATTGATAGTTAATTTACAAAGAATCTACCGAGTATCCTAGCATAGTCAAGTTGAACTTTTAAAAGCAAATTACACTAAACATTGCAATAAAAAGCAAACTTAGTTAGACGGTCTAGAAATTGGACCTTATCCATTTTCTTAATCCCCACACCTTATAAGTATGCACCCCAACTACATCTCTACTAATAAAGCGAAGTTCCCTTTGTGTCATCGTCTCATTAAGTTTCAAACTGACAAATATATCCATGTCAAAAGAAAAAAGGAAACTGACAAAAAAAATTAGAATGGTACTATCGTAAATTCATAATATTTATTCATAACTTGCTCCATATTTTTCTCCCACTTCCACACCACACCCGTACGGGTGGAGATTTTTCTAGTTAATTTAAGGCGCCACTTCTCGTCGTGCATCATTGTCAGAGTTTCTGAGTCCAGCGCAACCTTTTCTTCGAAGACTCGTGTTTATCCATCCCTTTACGTTCTCTCTTTTTTCATTGAAGCAGACATTCCAAGCTTCTAATCAGGTTGATGCTTTTTCTCACCAGATACCAGTAGGCCATATGTTTATGGTGTTTGATGAATTGACCACCGACCTTTCCAGCAATAAGCGACACCATCTCTGATAACCCCCGCATCTATTCAGTGTTCGAGGTCGTGCCAGGGAACCAAGTGGTCTTGAGACTTGAACCAGATTTGTTCCTGTAACTTGAGAAGAAAGTACAATAGTCATATGATCTACGGTTATAAGAAGTCAAATGACAATTCTTGGTTGCCCAGCCATAGGCAGGCATTCCTAACCACAACCAATAAAGTGCTGACATGTGGCATCTTTTTTGTTTGTTTTTCTTCAAGTGTTATATCTTCCTTATTCATCTGCCAGATCTCGCCAGCTCTCCAGCAATGCTACAAGCCTAATCTCTCTTTGTAGCTTCATTTGTGCTTTTATAACACCCAGTTTCTACTGTAAACTTAAAACCCCATAACCCCTGGCCTTCAAAATTGGCTTCGTTACTCTATACTGCTTCACGACCATCGCCTACGGCGGCTTTAACTGTCGCGAAAAACTCAATCTCTCTTACCTCACCATCATAGGATCCCAAAACTGAAAATTCCAAACGTAAAGTCTATAGAAGATAAATGTAGGAGAATTCAGAAATTCTCTAAACTACTTTGTCATATCAATAAGTACCAAAAATACCAAGGAGATCGAGAACCCCAAGAGCAATTGGGCATTTAGAAATTCAAAGTTAATCGATCAGAGAAACCCTAGATCACGTCAGAGATGATAAGATGAGTTCAATGAGAGAGAGAGAGAGAGACAGAGAGACAGAGACAGAGAGAGAGAGAGAGAGAGAGAGAGATTGGAAGGTAGCAAAGATGGCCTACCAAAGGTACAAAGAAGCAAGCAAGTTAAGCATAAGAGAATATATTAGAAAGAAAAAGTAAAATAAATGAGGCACATGTCACCTCTTCATTGCTGATACAAAAATAAATTCGACGACATATTGAACCAAAAATCGTCGGTTTTGTTCCTATTCAGTTATCTAATTTCTCTAAAAACACCACAAACTAAATCGTTTGTCGATCTTGCTTTGACTCTGACTCTAGTTCTCAAATATTTTTGAAGGATGCGAACGAACAAGGGGGGAGGCTATCATGAATTAATATATGTCATGCATGCATCAACTTGTAAATTTATTCAAAAAGTTGTAAATGAGTATTTTGCTTGTAATTTTAGTTCAATTCATTATTAGTAACCACTAATCAAAAATATTTTTACAACTTAATTTAGGATAAAATGACAAATTGAGATACTCATTTTACAACTTTGAGGATCAATTTACAAATTGATGTATGTCATATATTAAAACATACTTGAATTTCCCTCTGAAGAGAGTCCAAACATACGTCTATATATGGAAACATGCAGCAATTATGTTCTAGTGGTCAATGAGTTTGTGGTGAGTCATGGTCAATTATCATTAGATCTTCATTCAACAGATGATATTAAGTTGTCTTCCAACTGTTTTTTAACTAGTAAAACAACTGCATGTTACTGGGGAGAGAGAGAGAGAGAGAGAGAGAGAGAGAAAGAGAGAGAGAGAGAGAGAGAGAGATAGTGGTGATAAGTGTGGTAATTATGAAAACTTTAGCCCAAAAATACGATTATGCCCCAAGTTGAACGGTGAAATGAATAGTGATTCATCTTTGTTATATAGAAAATTATCTATTATTATATGCACATCTAACGACGGTTGATCACAATTGATCACAAAACTCACTGAACACAACAAGATAAATATAACATAAATATGACTGATAGAAACTGAATAAAGGGTTAAGGCGTCATTGAGCAAAAAGTGTTTCCAATCAATACAAAAGGATGAAGAAACAAAATCATTTATATTCCCTCATTTTTTAACCCAATACCTTTATCCTGTCTCCATCCCATTCTCTCTCGCGCTCTCTCTCTCTCTCTACAGAAACCCTACGTGATTTTCCAGTTGTATCATTTTACCTTCGGGTCTATCTCCCTCTTATCTTTTTCTGAGGTTGTAGGACTGAGAGGAACTGAGTTGCTCCTCCTTTTTCAGGAAAGAAAATATCTGGCCATCTCCCTCGAATTTTTCCCATGAAACAAAGTTAGCAAAAGCTAGCAAAACCCCACATCATAGGTTTATTAGTCATTGACTGACTAAACAAAGATTCAAAGAAAACCTAGGAAGGAAACGGAGGAAAGAAAAGCACAAACAGTCCATAACCCTACTGTAGTACTGTATGTGTTCTTTTCCCACTTCGATCTATAAATCAAAAACCCAGCTTGGTCCAAACACAGTTTGATGTCCTGCATCTAGGTTCACCATCGATCTTCAAATTCTCTCTTTTGATCTTGATCTGCGCAGTTCGATTTCCATGGATTCGCTTCAAGACCTTGGCAGCCCTTCAGAGACAAACAGTATCAACATCAGCATCAACTCTTCTTCTTCTTCATTATCTACTCCAAGCTCTCCAACTGCCACCACTCTCAGCCGCTACGAGAACCAAAAGCGGCGAGACTGGAACACCTTCGGGCAGTACCTCCGCAACCACCGCCCGCCGCTGTCCCTTTCCCGGTGCAGCGGGGCCCACGTCCTGGAGTTCTTGAGGTACCTCGACCAATTCGGCAAGACCAAAGTCCACACTCAAGCTTGTCCCTTTTTCGGGCACCCGAACCCTCCTGCGCCGTGCCTCTGCCCTCTGCGGCAGGCTTGGGGCAGCCTCGATGCGCTCATCGGGCGCCTCCGTGCTGCTTTTGAAGAGCACGGAGGGAAGCCCGAGGCGAACCCTTTTGGGGCTCGAGTTGTGAGGCTGTTTCTCCGTGAGGTTCGAGATTCTCAGGCCAAAGCTAGAGGGATCAGCTACGACAAGAAGAAGCGCAAGCGGCCACCACAGTCGTCGTCGTCATCTAGTACTAGTACTAGCTCTCTGCAAGCATTAATGCCTCCAACTCCTCTGCCAGCTCCTCCTAGTAATGCAAGAGATCAGTAAGAATCTGCTATGATTGAAGTTGTTCGATCATGTGGTCTTTTGGGATCGATCAGCTCAATTCTTCGATCATTTCTCTCTAGCAATATATATTAATTATACATATTATTTGCTTAAGCTAATCAAATATATATATATATGCTTGATATATGGTGTTTATTAACACTGTTAGTGTATCCTAGCTCCTCTTTCACTCTAAGTCTTAGTTTTCATGTGATCCCGATCGATCAAATAAGAACTGAGATGAAAGTATGAAAGAGTGATCGAGACTGTCATCAATAATTAATCCTTGTTTAAAGTTGTAAGTGTCTGAATCTTTCTGTTGCTCTGATTCATTTTGAGAAAGTAATTAATTAATTGTATACTTAGATTCACATAACGATGTTAAGTGAACTATTTCTACTCAAAGATTGCATAATAATGCTGTAAAATAGTAGCAGAAACAGTTGCAGTTTATATTTACTGTTTGAGCAATAATGCAGTGTGTGACTGCTGGGGATTGGAGTAATTTAGCTTGCTCGTTGTAGTTGAGAGAGAGGTATGTGCATAAGCATAAAATATGTCATGAACGTACTATAAAAAGGTCATTTAGGTGACAAGTTCAAAGATTTGCAGATCATGTTCCATGTCTCTTTTTGAGTCTTCTTTTTATTTTGTTGTTCTTTTAATATTCTTAAAAAAAAATCTCAGAGTATTGGCAAATCATTCAGCCATTGTACGTATATAACTTTTCAGGAATTTGATCATGCATGTGTGAAATTTTGTCTAGCACTATATTGTCGATCTGTATATATACTTGTTTATATTCGATGATCTGAAAGAGGTCGATCATTTTCTTTCCCCTGCAGAAGCTTAACAATGATATTATGTAAACGTACTGTACGTTCTTGCTGAAGATCAGAGTATAGCCTCCCAAAATTATAGTTTGTTTTATGTAATTTAGTAAACGAAACCCACATGCATGCTAGTTTCCACTGATTGAATTGGTGCAGAGAAGTTCTTGAATTAGGTAGCTAGTGTGCATACATGATAAATTTTGATTATCAACTATTCATGCATATGTATATGAGAGGTGGATATTTGTTAATATATATTTATATGAGCTGTGCTTCATATATTAATTAGATTATACGAATCCACAGCCCATTTCTCCTACCTTTGTGATACTCTTGGATGTTCCCAAATGCGGAGAAATACATTCAATAAGAGATACTATACTACATGATTGACGCCTACGAATATCATCAAATATATATTCATGCATGCATATATATATATATATATAGTTTAAGTTTAAGTTAATTAATTAGATAACTAGTTGTTTTTTATGGCTAGAGGAGAAGAAGAGTGTTGACATGCATGACGTACTCTCTATACGATTATGCATTAATTAAACAATGTGATGCATGTAAGTACTCTCGTACTAGCTTTCATCTAGAGAAATTCAATTGTGTATTTAGTATATGTGCATGTAAGTTGATCAGAGGGAGGCTAGGTGATTGGATTCCAAGATAGCAATATAAGAACAAGTACAATGGAGATGTCAAAACTAAACTTTGACATATTTTAGTTTTAACCGACATGTCAAATAACTATATTATTTTATTCAAAAAAATGAGATTTAGAGATGAGAGGAAGAGAAAAAGTAAGGAGATAGAATAGAAAATAGAGAAAAAGAATAATAAAGAAATATTTGACATATTTATTTCACTACCAGAAAACCTCACTTATGCGACGAAGCATTTTCGTTGCTTAAATGACTTTTTTCGTTGCCTAAGGTTGGGAGTCTAAATGTCGTACCCTATTACTTAGACGACAATTTTTTTTTCTTTCGTCGTCTAAGTGTTATTTTAGACGACGAAACATTGTTCGTCGCCTAAAGTCCTAGACGGTGAATATTAACTCAGTAAAACGACGAAAATTTTTCTTGTCTTACTTAACTTGGGCAACGAAACTATTTCGTCGTCTAAAAACACTTAGACGACGAATTAGTTTCGTTGCCTAACTATTACACTTAGACGACGAAACAGTTACATCAACTTAGTGTTACACATTTCGTCATCTAAGATGTGCCACCTAGACGACGAAAGAGACCAATTCGTGATCTAAGATATGCCACTTAGACGACGAATCTATCCGTCGTTGCCTGAGAATAATTTTAACCTAGACGACGAAATCATCATTTTTCGTCATCTAAGTTATGTATTTTTTTATAATTATTTTTCATAAATATAAATTGAATTAAAATTAAATACTAAATTAAGAAAAATACTAATGAACCCAAATTTAAATATTAAATAAAAAGTTTGTACATAAAAGTTGTATCGATAATACACCACATACATAAAAAAACTAAACCGAAATATCGACATTGGCGAAAGTTTGGACCCCGCCGATTCTCCTGTTGTTTGGATCATCATCATCGGCTCCAGAATCCCGATGTAGGACACTCGATTGACAAGCGAAAGGCAAAATGTTGAGATAGATCATTAAGCATCGAGTTGGGCCTGTATCGCTTTACTTTGAGCGTTTTCAGCTTCACTTCGAGCGTTTGCCGCTTGAGCCTGCTCCTCGGCTGCTCGATCCCGCTCCTCGACAGCTTCCATACTAGATCGCCCAGTCGCCGAAACCTAGCTTAAATATCAATCGAAAACCCGTTCAAGGCCATGAACCTCCTTGCCTGCTTGGCGAACGAAAGCTTTATCTGCAATGGCGATCTCAGTCTCCAAGGGCAGAGGAGGCAACTCTTTGAGCGCCAACTCCGGGTTTTCCGCCTGCATGTGTGCCACATCCTCTGCGGCCAATTGTTTCCCTGTTTCCTGAAATGGATATTGTGAACAATATATGAATGTCAATTTCTAAAAAAAATTGACATAACTTCCCCTAAAAATGGAAGAAATTAAAAATCTGCATGGAAGAAAACACTTTGAATAACCAATTTCTAAAATAACAAACCATGGGCAACGATTCCTATCCGGATTTCTCAACTTCATAATCATAATAGCCAACTAAACCAAAATCCAATAGTACATCCTAATTAAATGTCCTAATCATAATTCAATTTCTTCAAACCAACAATTATATTAAGCTCATTCAATTTCAGAATAAGTGTTACTTATAGCGTGTTGACTCCCGATATCTTCTTCTTGACCAGGCCTAGAGTAAGCGTCCATGGAGGCATCAAGATGTGGGTGCTTCGAATCCGCATCTTTGTGATCCTTTGTAATGTATAGAAACTTCTTGGAGCCTGAAGTGTGGTGGCAGTTCTTCTTTGAACGATTGGTTGTGTTCGCCCTTGACCTAATCTGTTTCACAACCAGGGAAACCAATTACTAAGATAACTTTTAAAACTGTTATATGATTGATTAACTAACCAAAAAAGCAAAGAAAGATGAACCACAAACTCGTGGAACTCAAATTGGTTGATCAACCAATCTCACTCGGGTTTTCTTTCCTCCTTGAACTCCTTTGGGGTTTTGCCCTGTTTCTGGTAGTACTTGTGCAGCTGTGACTTCCATCTCCTATAAACATCCGCGACCGACTTGTTTACGACTGCCAACATCTTCGTAGTTTGCTCCAAGGTAAAGTGTACCTAAGAAAAAAAAATTAAATTAATTCATAAACCCTATAATTTGTAATTGTTTATAAAATTAATAAAATTAAATAGACCTTATTATCAAGAATTTGCGGACAACTCTAAACCTCTCAGACTCCTCCAGTTGTTCCCAAGTAGGAGCTATCATACTGATAGTCGCATATTTGTGCGACTTCTTTATGTTAATTATCCCTATTACTTAGTTATTTTTTTATGTTTTCTTATTATTAATAGAATTTATTTGTTTTTAGATATTTTAGAGTCAAATAAAGAAAAGGAGATTGTTGCAAAATGGGGTATTTAATTTGGAGAGCAAAAGAGTTACGTACGATGAGGAGATGAAATCAGCCTGTACTAGTTTGGACTACAAAGAGCACGTGACAATTTTCTAGGTTAATTGTTTAATTAACCTAACTATATATACCAAATAGAAGAGGCGGCAGACTTTGGGAGATATAAGAGACATCCGAAGAGCAGGGGGAGAGAGGCATACGTAAGGAAGGAAAAGAAAAACGGAAGAAGAAGAAGGGAGTTTGGCCAGAAAAATGAGAGCAGCCGGCAACATCAATTGCAATATGCAATCTTGCAGAGTTCTTTCTTCTTCACTACCTTGATTTCTTCTTCATGTATTCTTTGATGCTTTTATCCAAGATTATGTGTAACTAAACTTCTTAGTAGTTAAGGGTTAATCGAAGCTCTAGATATATCTTCAATTTTGAACCCCAATTGATTTATATAATTTTATATGAGAATTTCTTCATTGTTTGTTCATTAATAATTCTATTGCATGTTTCTTTGGGTCGACACTTTGATGCATGTTTTAGGGTTTATTATCTTGAATGTGTATATGACCGACATATCATTGCATATTCTGTGAGAGATAACAAGTTTCATGCATGTACTTTTGTGAAGTGATTCCTTAGTAATCTAAGGCTATCGACATTGACCTTAGATTCTTTGTTGTTACTCAAATATTCTTAGATCTTCATGATTTCAGTTATTTTGGTCTAGATACTGACATTTCATAGATCAGTTAATTGGGAATATATTTAAGTCAATAACGATATTTTTCTTAATATGACAAGTAAGAGAACGTAATACGGTTAATGACCTAACGACATTGTCTTAACTGTGAGTGCATTCATCTAAAATCATTGAGATTGTTTTGGGGTGATTGAAGCATATCTAGTGGTGGAGATAAGTTCATAGCTATTGTTTCTGTCATATTTACCTCCATATTCACTTTTTGGTATTATGTTTTCAGCAATACTTATATTTTTTTTAATTTTTGTTAACCAACTAAATCAACTCCAAATACCCTAAAAATTTGTATGGTAGTCTGCCACTGTATCTAGTTAGTGTGTTTAATTTTGTAATTTTTGGTCAGTCTAGATTAGCTAATTAATTAGCTTTCTACTTCAAGGTCGAGTCTGCTAGAAATCTGGTTTACATATCTGTTTGTGTTTCTTGTGTCTTTAAGTCTTAGTTTCACCAATCTTATGTAGGTCATGATCCATTTTTTCTATTTACTACATTGATACAATTGACTTGATAATAGGGTATCTTTATTAGGTGCTTTTACGCTGATCAAATTTTGGCACCATGTCGTCGGGGATTGTTTAATTCTAAGACTTAATTGTGTCTTTTATTTTTAGTTTTATGTTGTTTAGTTTTCTTTTTCCTTTGAGTCTTACATTTGTTACTGTGTACAGGAGCTTTGTATATGTGTACATGCCACTCTACAAGCTCTGAACCACTATTGCTTTATCCAGAGATTGAGAGATCAACAAGACAAAACCGAAAGCAACAGAGACAACATGTGAACTCAAGTAACAGTGGTGGTGAGGATTCTGAGTCTAAGCCAGAGGTTGAGGAACAAGAGAAGCAATCCATTCCAACGCTACCACCATCACCAATGATGGCCAACAACAGAAAGCTTAAGGAGTCTTTTATTCCGAGCACAGGTGCAGCAAATTCACCAGTTTGTGTTACCAGACAACTTGGGGGCCTACTCAATTTCCCCATCTCTTATTTCGAATTTGTCACACATCATAGGCACTTCTTCTGAAGATCCACAAGATCATCTTAACGAGTTTACAACACTATTCAAATTACAGAAGTCAACGGCAGTGGATGAGAATGTTGTCAAACTTATTCTCTTCTCTCTTTCCCTGAAGAAGCAAGCAAAGACATGGTATAACTCATTGGCTTCCCATTCTATCTACTCATAGGACAATATGTGTATTGCGTTCATGAAGGAATTCTATTTAGCCTCTCACGCCAAGAATTTGAAGAAGTAGATCACTACATTCAGGTAGAGAGTGGAGATGAATTACATGAACCTTGGAGTCAATTCAAGGGTCTACTTCGCCAATGCCCCCACCAAGAATTTGATCTCAATACTCAGATGGAGTACTTCTATGAAGGACTTGATTCATTCAACAGGCAAAAACTGGATTTAGCTTGTGGAGGAAATTGGTGGAATATGATTAGGACGAAAGCCAAAGAAATTGTGGAGAATCAAGTAGTGAACTCAATGCAGTTTAAGTCAAGAGATAGATCCATGGGTGCGAGTAGAAGATCTTTAAATACAATTGTAATTGATGGAGCAATGGAAAAGAGGTTGAGCTCTATGGAGAATGACATAGCCTTGATAGCCAGTTCCGTAAAGGTTGACAAGAAGAAAATAGTTGCTATAACTCAGGTGGTATGTACTATATGTTTTGCTTCATATCATCTAGCCGAAGATTGTCCTAAGTTTAGAGCAGATGAGGAAAAGGAGGATGTGAACTTTGTTGGAAGACAGTTCAATACTTATGGAAGAAATAGAAATCATTCACTTCTCAGCTACAGAAGCAACAATGTGCTTAACCCTCCAACCAATCCACCCAGATTTCCACCAAGACAACCTAGAGGGGATAGACAATATGGTCAGAGGCAACAATAGCAATATCAAGCTCCACCACTTTTCACCACCTCAAACACCAACAAGTACATCAAGTTTGGAAGCATTGATACAATAGATGATTCAGTGATAATAAGAAAGAGCGAGAGGAAAGTAGTGCCTTCCCCCAAGATATCATGGCCACTACTCAGCAACATGGGAAGTCTATTGAGCTTTTTGAGTGCCAGATGAGCCATGTGCAACAATTGTTGACTCAGCAGAACTTTGAAGCACTTCCTAGCAAGACAAAACATAACCCAAGGAATAAGCATGAGGTAAATGCTAGGCAATTGAAAAAATAAAAAGGTTCTAGAATCAGGTCCAGAGCCTAAGAAGAGGTCATTAATGTTGGAAGAGTCAGTTATTGAGCAAATAGTGTTTGACAAGCCGTCAAAAAATTCTCCAGGAACCTCAATTCGACCCGTAAAAAATGCACCTAGAGTCAACGTTCAAACCACTTCAAAAATTGAGCAGGTACATTCTAAACCTTCTTCTTCTACTGACATTCCACTTCATTTTCCTAGCATGTTGAGAAAACAAGAGAAGGAGGACAAGGCCAATGACATCTTCCAAAAGGTCCAAGTAAACGTTCCTCAACTTGAAGCACTCAAGCAGATACCACAATATGCAAAGTTTCTCAAAGAACTTTGTATAACCAAGAGAAAGAATAAGCCAACTGAGACGGTAGCTTTGAGCAAGAAAGTGTCTATTGTGCTACAAAGAAAGATACCACCAAAGATGGAAGATCTCGGGTGCTTCGCTATTCCATGCATTGATTGTGATAACATGTTTTCTGGTGCTTTATTAGATTTAGGTGCTTCAATTAATTTGATGCCTTATTCTGTTTATAGTAAATTGAACCTACCACAACAATTGCAGCCCACATTGGTAACCATTAAATTGGCTGACATTTCTAGTTGCAACTCTTTAGATGTTATTGAAGATGTTTTTTGTGCAGGTTGGTGACTTAATCTTTTCGGTTGACTTCTTCATCTTGGAAATGGAAAGAGAACCAATGCCCTTCGAGCTACCATTTATTTTAGGTCATCCATTCTTGAGGACCACCCGCACAAAAATTAATTGTTATGAGGGAACTCTCACCATGAGAGTAGATGAGAGGAAAATTCGCTTTAACATTTTTGAGGTGATGAAGTATCCAGATAATGATAGTGATTATTCTTGTTATTTTATTGATGTGTTTGATAGTTTCATGCAGGAATCCATCCAATACTCCATTGAGAAAGATGATTTGAAGAAGGCTATAGAAGTTGGCGGTGAAGATGTTCCATCAACTTCAGTTCGACGGATCATGAGAAAGTCTCAACACATTGAAAATGACAGGATCGGATCAGAGAAGAGCTGGACAAACTTGAGGAACAACTGGAGTACAAACCTTCAAGTGTAGGGTTTGAGGATGATGAGTGTCTAACGGTTGATTCATTTCAAGATTTAGCTATGGAGGATGAATTTTATGACGAGATTGCTGAACTTGAATCCCGACCATTTGTATCAACAAGTAAGGGAGTAAAACCAATTATTTTACCAGTTTTCTAATGATATTCTTCACCCTTCCATTGAGGTACCTCCTGAACTTGAACTTAAGCCATTACCTAAGTATTTGAAGTATGTATTTTTGAAAACCGATGACACTTTACCGGTCATTATTTCTTCAAAGCTAACCAAATTGCAGGAATTGAAATTGCTAATTGATCTCAGGGAACATAAAGAAAGCAATTGAATGGACCATATATAGCAGATATCAAGAGCATATGCCCTACTCTTTGCACTCGTAGGATATATCTTAAGGAGGGAGCTAAGCCCATAAGGGAAGCTCAACGCCAGCTTAACCCTCCAATGATGGATGTTGTGAAGAAGGAAGTAATCAAGCTTCGGGAAGCATGTATCATATATGTTATTTCTGACAGTAAATGGGTTAGTCTTGTGCAAGTTGTGCCAAAACGTTCTAGCATCACAGTTATGAAGAATGATGAGAATGTGATGGTGCCACAAAGAACTCAGACTGGATGGAGAGTTTGCATTGACTACCGCAAACTAAATGCAATCACGTGTACAATCACTTTTCCTTACCTTTTATTGATCAGATGTTAGAGCATCTTGCAAGTTATGCTTTCTATTGCTTCTTGGATGGTTATTCAGATTACAACCAGATTACCATCTATTGAGATGATCAAGAGAAGACCAAATTTACTTGTATGGTTGGCACTTTGCCTATAAACGGATGCCTTTTGGCTTGTGCAATGTACCCGCAATGTTTCAAAGATGCATGATGGGCATATTTTTAGACATGGTTGAGAAAATCATTGAGGTATTCATGGATGATTTTTTAGTTTTTGGTGATTCTTTCGACATATGTGTGCATCATTTATCCATGGTTTTGAAACGTTGTGTTGAGACTAACCTTGTTTTGAATTGGGAAAAATGTCACTTTATGGTAGAACAAGGTATAGTATTGGGACATGTGATATCTGCTATGGGAATTGAAGTTGACAAAGCTAAGGTTGATATTGTGCGTACTTTACCCCTTCTTTCAACTGTGAAGGAGGTGAGATCTTTTCTTGGACATGCAGGATTTTATCGCATGTTTATCAAGGATTTTTCTGAGAGAGCCAGACCATTGTGAGCACTGCTCTAGAAAGATGTAGATTTCAACTTCAAGGATGAGTGCTTGAAGGCATTCAACAAGCTCAAAGAGCTTCTGACAACTGTGCCCATCATACAGGCACCTGATTAGAATTTACCTTTTGAATTGATGTGTGATGCTTCTGATTATGCAATTGGTGTTGTTTTGGATCAACGTACAGCTAAGTTTCCCCATGTCATCAATTATGCTTCCATATATTTAAATGATGCTCAGTTGAATTACTCAATTACAGAGAAGGAACTCTTAACTATGATCTTTGCTTTGGAAAAGTTTAGATCTTACTTGTTAGGAACTAAAGTGATTATTTTCTCTGACCATGCTGCTTTGAGATATTTGATGACTAAACCGAATGCAAAGCCCAACTTGATTAGATGGATGTTGCTACAGCAGGAGTTTAATATTGAGATCAAAGACAAGAAATACACTGAGAATGTGGTGGAAGGGCACCTGAGCCAGATCACACATGGATCAACCGTAGAGGAGGACTCATTGCCTCTGCGTGATAGCTTCCCGGATGAGCAACTTTTTTCTCATATTGCTTCTGAGCCTTAGTATGCAGATATTGTTTGGGCTCAAGATAAATATCTCATATTGGGCTTCGAGGGCTGGATTTGGTGAGCGTCCGGAATAAAATAATAGGGTCTAATTTCGTGTTGGGTTAAGACTATAAATCAAGATGACTGATCCACGCGGCCTAATAATTATCAAACCTTTCATGCATCAGTTAAATTTCCTTTGTGGAAGGAATTGGGATAGCATTGAACTATATAAAGATAAGACCGTGTGATAGTGAACATTTAGAGTTATATTGAGAATCAAAGAGCTGAAGACGTACAAGTGAACCGAAATACGACTACTATGCATTATATAAGAAGAATGATAGCGATAGAGAAAGGGGCTCCTTGATCAAATACAATTTTGCTACACGCAAATACATCTCGTTAAAGAAATCCTGCAACCAGATGATCAAAGTGCTTGTCACCTATCGAGTGAGAGTATTGAGATCAAAGGAACCAACACAACTGAAAGATTAAAGAGCTTGTCACCTATCGAGTAAGAGTTTGGAGATCCAAGGAAGCCACACCCAAGTGTTCTCAACACATCGTCAAGGAGATTGCTCTGCTTTGCACTTACAGAGAGAGTGTGGAGTATCGATTTTCGTAGTTCTGCTAGAGACACGAAAAATCAAAGTCCTAGGATACTAGGTAAGAAGGATCCATTCAGGCGAGGTTGGTGCTCTCCTCGCCTAAATCGCTTAGTCAAGAAGCCTGGCGACGCAACTATACATTCATATTCCATCGTGAGACGGTGGTACACCAGCACACGAAACACATCAGGATAAAACTGATACCTACGGTTATATTATCCAAAATCCATAAAAGACACAGTTTGTAAGAGGCTCTCTACGCATTCCTCGCTGGGGAGATTTTGGTGTTAAACAGATATTGTTAACTATCTTGTGTTAGGAAAAATACCAAGTGACTACAGTAGAGCTCAGAAGGACAAGTTGGTGAAGACATCTATTGATAAGAAGGTGCATACCTGAAACTGAGTTTCAATCTATTGATAAGAAGGACATGTATGGGATGAGACTTATCTATGGAAATATTGTCCAGATTTATTGATAAGAAGGTGCATACCTGAAATTGAGTTTCAATCTATTCTATCTTTTTATCACTTATATGTAGAGGGAGGTCACTTTTCTAGAAAGAAGACTGCAATGAAGGTTCTTGAAAGTGGCTTTTTCTGGCCAATTTTGTTCAAAGATGCGCATGATTTCCATAAATCATGTGCCCGTTGTCAGCTCACAAGTAACTTAGGTCCTAGAGATCAAATGCCCCAGCACCCAATTTTAGTTGTTATGATTTTTGATGTGTGAGGTATTGGCTTTATTGATCTTTTTCCTAGCTCCCAGTAAAATGTTTATATTCTACTTGCAGTTAATTATGTTTCAAAGTGGGTGGAGGCAGTGGCCACTCGTACTAATAATGCTGTTGTTATTTTGAAATTTTTGAAATCACTGTTTGTTAGATTTGATACTCCTAGGTACATCATCAGTGATGGAGGTTCTCACTTTTGTAACAAGTCTTTTGTAGCTTTGCTCAGGAAATTTCATGTTCACCATAAGGTGGCAACACCTTATCATCCTCAGACGAGCGGGCAGGTAGAAGTATCCAACAGAGAAATCAAGCAAATTTTGGAGAAGATTGTTGGACCAACCCAGAAAGACTGGGGTCAAGGCTAGGATGAGGCATTGTGAGCATATAGGACAACATATAAGATACTGATTGGGATGTCTCCTTATCGGATGGTCTCTGAGAAAGGCTGCCATCTTCCGGTGGAGTTTGAACATAAAGCATATTGGGTTATTAAATAGTTTGATATTGATGTTGCAGATATTCATAGGAAGTTACAACTGAATGAGCTGGATGAGATTGGAAACAATGCCTATGAGTCGAGTCGAATCTATAAGGAGAAAACCAAGATTTTTCATGATAAGATGATTAAGAGCAAGTCTCTTGTTGTTGGACAAAAAGTCTTGCTTTTCAATTCACGTCTACGATTATTTCCAGGTAAACTTCGTTCTAGGTGGAGTGGGCCTTTTGTTATACTTGATGTGTTTGCTCATGGTGCAGTAAAGGTCAAAAATCCAAAGAATGAGAATACGTTCAAAGTGAACGGACATAGGCTCAAGCCATTTTATGAGCCTGCGGAGGTGAGAGATGTGAAGCAAGTACCCCTTTGTGATCTAGTGCCGATGGAGAAATGATTGTGTGTACCGTTTTGCTGAAGATGTTAAACTTAGCGCTACTTAGGAGGCAACCCAAGTTGATGAAGAAGCTTGGATTCCATATTTGCTTTCTTAACCCTGCCCTATTTTTATTTTCCTCCATGATTAGTGTGTTATGTGTTATGTATTTTGCTTCATACTTGTTTGATGTATTGTATGCTTTAATTCTCTTTCACATTGAGGACAATGCAAATTTCAAGTGTGGGGTGAGATTTATATCATATTTTTTGCATTTATGTATAAATTTTTGATTTTTGAGTCTTTTATTAAGAAAAAAGAAGATTTTTTTAAGTTTTGTTTTGAGTCTTAGAAACCCTTAACTAGTCCATGATGTGCTTATATCATCTGAAATTGTGACTAAGAGTGAACATGCAACTAAGTTATTTGAGTTTCTTTGGTTAATCTTGATATATAATACATGTGCTAATGTGTAGTAAATGTAGAAAGAAGTTAACATAGTACAGATTATGAGCTTGATTAAACATTCTTGAGATTCATTTAACCTGTGAGTGATTGAGCCTAAATGTGGTATACATGCTTTCTTTGTTGTGTGTCAATTGCTTGCCACAAATTAAGTTAATGGACTCTAGAGATTACTAGAACTTACTCTTGTGTTTTTCAAAGCTTATAGTCAATATATGTCCTGATTGAGGAAATGATAAAGGCACTTAGGATCTACCACCATTGTCATATGTAGTCTGTGTCTCATATTTTTGTGTACACATGATGTTCACCCCTTAGTTAACCACTTTGAGCCTACATGTTTGAACTTTTTGTCATCACCCACATAACCTTAACCTTGAACCATAGAATAGTTATATCTCTACATTTATTCTAGGACTTAGTAAAGCCATATATGAGACAGGTACATGAAGACCAAGGTGAAAGTTTATGAAGATGATGAAAGGAACAAGTGTGGAGTATCAAGCTAGTTGTGTTGTTAAAAAAGAGCCGAATGAAAAAAAAAATCAGCAAGAAAGTAAAAAAAAAATTACTTTGTGGTGTGCTAGCTTGATACCTCAAGTTAACTGTAGATGAAAAGAATGAAGTGAAGGCCCAACAAGATGAAATCTGGCCACAATGGTGACACATACGAAATGAATACAATGGTGAAGGTGTTCCATGGTTGCAAAGTTTGAAAAGTCTCTTATTACTAGAGCTCTACTAGGTTTTAGAACTTGTGTTTGAATTCCATATCTTTTTGTTCTATGAACCCATGAGCCCAGCCTCATTACAACCTTATGAAGACCTTTTTTATCCTCAAGATGGACAGTTTTTGATCTGTGGAGATAAGTCACAAGATTTGAGTATATGGTTTGGTCAATATGGCAAGTAATTGCGTTGAGTGGAAACCTTAGACATATTTTGAGAGAAACATTTGTGAAAGCATATTTATGTGAGGTTGAATCTTGACTTGTTTATTGCATGTTAAGTTTTACATTCACCATGGTTATGTCTGTGTCCTACATATTACATGTGTGTCATGTCTTGGAATTAACCTTAGAAATTCTGCAAAGTACATTAAAAGATCATGTGATCTTGGTGTTACAAGATTAGGGAGATTGTTGAGACAAAGTGTTAAGGGTATTAGAGTTTTGTAGTTTGTGTTATTGTTGAGTCTTTTCGGAGTCTTAATTTAGTGTTTTGCTCGAGGACTAGCAAAAGTTAAGTGTGGGGTATTTTGATAGTCACATATTTGTGCGACTTTTATTATGTTGATTATCCCTATTACTTAGTTACTTTTATGTTTTCTTATTATTAATCGACTTTATTTATTTTTAGGTATTGTGGAGTCGAATAAAGAAAAGGAGATTAAATTTTGCAAAATGGGTTATTTAATTTGGAGAGCATTAAGAGTTGCGTACGATGAGGAGATGAAATCGGCCCATACTAGTTTGGGCTACAGAGAGCGTGTGACAATTTACTAGGTTAATTGTTTAATTAACCTAGCTATATATACCAAATAGAAGATGCGGTAGACTTTGGGGGATATAAGAGAAGTACGAAGAGAAGGGGGGAGAGAGGCAGACGTATGAAAGGAAAAGAAACAGAGGAAAAAGAATGGAGTTTGGCACAACAAAATGAGAGCAGCCGACAACATCAATTGCAATCTGCAATCTTGCAAGAGTTCTTTCTTCTTCACTACCTTGATTTCATCTTCATGTATTCTTTGATGCTTTTATTCAAGATTATGTGTAACTAAACTCCTTAGTAGTTAGGGGCTGATCAAAGCCCTAGATATATCTTCAATTTTGAACCCCAATTGATTTATATAATTTTATATGGGAATTTCTTCACTGTTTGTTCATTGATAATCTATTACATATTTTTTTGGATCGACACTTTGATGCATGTTTTAAGGTTTATTATCTTGAATGTGTACATGACCAACATATCATTGCATATTCTGTGAGAGATAACGAGTTTCGTGCAGGTACTTTTGTGAAGTGATTCCTTAGTAATCTAAGTCTACCGACATTGACTTTAGATTCTTTGTTGTTACTCAAACGTTCTTAGATCTTCATGATTTCAGTTATTTTGGTCTAGATACTGACATTTCCTAGATCAATTAATTGGGAATATAGTTAAGTCGATAACGACATTTCGCTTAACATGGCAAGTAATGTAATACGGTTAATGACCTACCGACATTGGCTTAAATGGGAGTGCATTCATCTATAATCATTGAGATTGTTTTGGGGTGATTGAAGCATATCTAGTGGATGAGAGAAGTTCCTAGCTATTGTTTCTCTCATATTTACATCCATATTCAATTTTTGGTATTCTGTTTTCAACAGTACTTCCCTTTTTTTTGTTTTTTTTTTCACAACCTAAATAAACTCCGAACACTCTAAAAATTTGTGTGGTAGTCTGGAACTATTTCTACTTATTTTTTATTTAATTTTGTAATTTTTGGTTGAGTCTAGATTAGCTAATTAATTAGGTTTCTTCTTCTGGGTCGAGTCTACTAGATTTCTAGTTTACGCATCTGTTTGTGTTTCTTGTGTCTTTAAGTCTTAGTTTTACCAATCCTCTGTGGGTAATGTGACGACCCGAACCAGAATCTGATGCATATTCGGCACGATTCTCGAGATTGAGTTTAGTCGCAGTTTTATGTCGTATATGTGGTTCGTCGACCCTATTCGTGACTTTGTTTTTGGTCGAGAATTTGAGTTGAGTGTCTTCACGGAAATCGTAGAGTACGTGATTTTGAGCTCGTGGGCGGTTCCGGAAGATTTTTCCGATAACCGAGGAATATTTTATGATTATTTGAGTTTCAGTTTCCGACGAGTTTATCCGATTGTTTCGTGTTTATCCGAATCATTTCGTATATTCATTTTGGACTGTCGATCGACCCGAGGCGCGAGTATAAATATCGAGAATAGTCGTAAAATCATCGGTAATCACTGTTTTGAGTTGACCATCGTTGACTTTCTATGTTTGGAAACTTTGACCGTTGACCGTGGAGGGAGGAACTTTCCGTTTCGGTTTCAACTTCCGACCACCGTTTTCCGGCCACCATCGGCCACGGGACAGGTATGGTTCGCATCCTTGAGTGATTTCGAGTTGGTTAGTAATTGGTTTGAGTGGAATTGAGGCTGTTTTGGTTGAACCCGAATCGGGTTATGTTCTTGGATTTCGTCGGTGACGGTTCATGGTGTTCCGGCGAGTTTCGGTGGTGGGGGTGTGAGGGCTTTGCCTCCCCTTGCCTCTAGGTTGCTCCCCATGTGTTTTAATTGAGCTAAAAATGGGTTTTCCGGTGAACCCGATTGGGTCACCGGAGATGGATTTCCGATCGGTCTCGGGGGAAATTGGAGGACTTCCGGTGAGTTTTGGCCTTCGGGGTAGAAGAGTAAGTGGTTCGCCTGGTGATGGCCTTTAATTCTAGAGCTTTCCGTCGTGTGATTTCACCGTTGACGGCGGGCGGCGGCGGTCAACGGCGAGAAAAGTCAACTTTTCAGATTTCGACGTTTTTAATGTCATTTTTCTCGTAATCGCGTTCTGATTATCGTCCAGAGGTTTTCGGGTTGATTTGGTTAGCCGATTTTCAGTCGAGGTTTCGAGTTGGAATTTCGGGAATTTCGTTTATCATTGTGTACCGCATTGCATATTTCCAGGAACGGTTGGTTTCCGTGATTCTGTACAGGGTTGTGGACTACGATATTGATCAGTTATGTTTTTGTGAATATTCAGGAGATCGAGATCTGGATCGTGATCGTGCTTCAGGCGAGGGATCTTCCGCCGGACCACGAGTTTAGCGCAAGTGCGCGTTACGCGAGTCTGTGAGTGGACAATTTATTTTCACGGATTGATTGCGAGTCTTTTATATACATTTTATGAACTTGAGCATGCATCATGATTATGGTTTTACGAGCATGAGATTTCATACGAGATTACGTTTATTATGAGCATGTGTTTTACGATTATATGTTTATATTTATACGGATATACGTATACGACTATGCATACACTTATATGTTGTTTCATGCATTTGCATCGAACTGTCTATGATTTGGTTTACACAGAGTACAGTCTCAGTTACGTTGTTGTATCGATACACTTTGCCTCGTCGGCTGATCCCCAACGGAGGGCCGCCTGGAGGGGCGTTTCCCCAACCAGACCGGTGAGGGGCGGTACCCCGGAACCGAGGCCATTTCTGGCTTAGAATGACGTGGTAGTCAGGGACTCCGTGGTTCAGACTGTACTAGCATGGAGGAGTCCATGAGTGACCCCGTGGGATTTTACTTGCATGCTCTGTACACTGGAGGAGTATGAAATTTACCTCGTGTACTTGTTATTTTATATTCCTGGACTCGCGTATGTTATTTTAAACATATATGTTAATTGGTGAAAGACATTTATTTTCATCCACTCACTCTAACGTGTTTTATGTCTTTCCCCTGGGCTTTTCGGTTTCCGTGCCCAGTTGCAGTTCAGGTTTTGGTGTTTTCACGTCGCGGTTTGGAGGCTAGTGATCAGAGTTACCTGTGCTTTCCAGTAGGTTTTTGTTTCGCCTACTGATGTGTATATTGTATATATTTTACTTTAGAGGTCGCTCTGATACATTCTGATACTTGTTATACGGATTTTCTCGGATATACATATATACATAGTACAGTTTGTTTCCTGTTATTGATTATATTGATGTTGAGAAATTCGGATGGGATTAGTGCCCACGGTTTGCTTTTTGTGGCATAGGATGAAGTGTATTTTCCGCATGCAGGTAATGGTAATTCCACGCTGGTAACGAAACTCTGCCCAAATTTCGAAAAGTTTTTGTTGGTTCGTGTTTTCGAAAGGGTTTGATTCCGATTTAGGAAGCTAAATCGGGGTTGGGTCCTTTCAGGTAATGACCCATATTTTCCATTTACTACATTAATACAATTGACTTGATAATAGGGTATTTTTGTTAGGTGCTTTTGCGCTTATCACATACGTATCTTACTCCGTACGATATTTCCGATTTGGGTCGAGGTTAAACTGGCAAGATCACTCGTTTGAGGGCCTTTTTTGAAAACATCTATCGACTGGTCATTAGGACCAATGGGAATGGTGGAAGAGCTTCAACGCACCGGAGGAGCCGCAATGGTTTCCTCTGACCGTTGGTTCCAAACTTTTGGAATGACTATTCCAATGAGCCCCTCCACTCCTCTTCAGTGAGCCTCATCCTCCCGCCAGGCATCTTAAGCGCTACAATATCGAAAATTCGTATGATATTCATGCAACAAAATCATATTCATCAAATACATCGAAACATATTCAAGATTCATCCAAGAATATATTAAAGACCATCACTAAGCATTAAGCAAACAGCCTAAATATGCATATCTAGTCCACCCTGCCAACTTGATATATACCATTCACATTCACTTAATTCATAAAGAAACAGTATCATACACATTTACATAATTCACATAGAAACCATATCATTCACATTCACATTCACATTCACTTTGCCACAGCCTACATCCAAATCATAATTAACACAACCATTGATACATTCACACAGCCCTAATCCAAATCATTCTTAATTACTGTCAAAACACAAATATATATGAAATTTCATCATAAAACCATATAACCATAAATTACCATATTCAATCAATCACAATCAATCAACATTTGCATTAACAAACCCAAATTAATCCAATTTCTGCAGTATCAATCTGAGAGAGAGAGAGAGAGTATCTAAATGGGGCAGCGGAGTTATGGTTTAGGCATCAAAGTGAGGTAGTGTTCGACATCGGACTTAGGGATTCGGCGTCAAAAGTCTGGGTCGGAGTCGGAGGTTGTGTAGGTCTGTGGTGGCCGGTTTGGCTCAGGGAAGCGGTGGTGTTAGTGTCTCGCACGGTGGCACAATGTAACACTGGGATCAAATTTTTGGGAATTTTGGGTACTGGCACGAATGAACTGGGAAAGTGATGGCTCGATTGATTGACCTTATTAAAAGACTTAGATGATGAACTATAGAATTTTCATCGTCTAAGCCTTTTTAAAAATACTTAGACGACGAACACGACACATTTCGTCATCTAAGTCGTTTTATAAAAATTCCCCAAAAAATTGACGAAAAAATTAACCCACCGAATATTTGGGGTTAGACGATGAAAATGGTATATTTTGTCACCTAAGAAGAAACCTAGATGACTAAATATACTTTTTTCTTCGTCTAAGTCATAATTTATTTTTTTAAGGGATGTTTGGAAAAAATAAATTGGGAACCTAGCTAAAAATATGAAGAAATTAACCGTCAGATGTATTTCTTACGTTTATATAATATTGTATAAAAAAATTGATAAGAATTCGTTATAGTTTGATATTTGATCGATGTAGTTATGTGAATATCGATAAAATTTTAAAAAACGGAAATGATTATAAATTATTAATCGTAAAATAATTTTTGACGTTACGAGCATTTCCACTTACGTCAAAACTTTATGTACCAATTAGATACAAATTAAAAGAAATATTACATAAAAACTAGATTAAAGAGTTAATACGTGTTATACATCTACTAATGTTGTATAACTTAAGTCGTAGTATGCCTCTATTCACTATCAATATTAAAGAAATTGAATTTGGACAAAATAACCGTTAGACATATTCATCACTATGTAATATATATGTAGATAAGATTTCAGTCAATACGAAGTTTGTTAAGAGTTTGATCAGTTTAGTCCACCATAAGATAGAAATGTCAACGAAACAGGATCATTTCTATTCGGATCTTTGTAACTCTGATTATCGAACCGTCGACTCTCAACAACTAAGAACTACTAACTCTATGTCTACAATGAATATAATTCGTAATCTAACATTGTACACATGGTCTTGCTCTTTCAGATAGTGTATAACTACTTAGACGGTGAAACTCAACAAGTTTCGTCGTCTAAGTGACTCTTAGACGACAAACATGTAAATTTTCGTCATCTGATATTTTCAGGGTTTAGGGTTTAGGGTTTTGAATGAAATTAGACAACAAAACTTTTCTTTGTCCGTCATATAAGATGCACTTAGATGACGAAATATTAACGTTTTTGTCGTCTAAGTGACTATTTGTAACATCCCAGCCCGAAATTAATCTCTTAGATTTTGAAAAGTGTTAATCTATGATGGTAACTACTTTTACTGTCAGTAATTATTGATGACTCTTTTTATCAAAATTTTATTCGTTAATTTTTTCGAGAAAGTTTATTGAGGAAAGTCATAGAGTTTATCAAGACGAGTTCATAGCCACACCAAGTATAAAATCGGAGTTACGATGAAGAAATTACGGTTAACAAAATTTTTATAGAATTTACGAAATCAATTAGTCGCAACTATACATACCAATTTTCCTTTTACCAAGGGTCATACCTTTCCATTTTGGGTAAACTTTCTTCTCTCTCTTCTTACTCAATTTTCTCTCTCCTCCCTCACGTCGCTCTCCCGCGTCTCTCTCTTACCGATGGCGGAGCTCGCCGGTCCATCCACCAAAACCGACAAGAGTGGTGTCAAACTCTTCATCTCCCTCTTCTCTTTCAAACCCCTAAAGCCTCAACCTTCATCTCTGAAAGATTAAGCCGTAGTATGGAGGAGAAGCACCGTCGGCGAACTGAAACCCTAAGCTTTGGGGGTGATAGTTTCGATCTCGAATTGAAGGTTGTGACCTCTTGGGCTTTGTTGGCCTCATCACCACGAGTCTTGCCATACCAAGAACTCACTCCCATTCAAACCGAGGAAGAAGAATCGACGATTTGAAGTTTTGGGGAAAAGTTGGTGTTCTTGAGTTCAAAACGAAATTTGGTGAGTTGTAGTTGGAATTGGATCTTGTTGTAGTTATGAAAGTTGTTGTTGGGTTGATTTTGCATAGATTAATGTTTGGATCGATGAAAAATGTCACCGACGATGATGGCGCTCCAGCGGATGAATTTTTTCTGTAAAATTTATACTATTCTGCTCATAATTACGTATTGATTGTAATGAAGAGGTTATTGAATTGTTTCAGACATAGTTGTTTAAAAAGGGGTGATTAATCAGACATTAATGAATGATTTAACAATTTTAAGGAACGATTGAGTCGAACGTCGATTCGACCTCGAGTCACATAACGTTCGAGAATTGTATTGCGACTTTAAAAATGATTAAGGTATATAATTTAGAATTAGATTAAAGATTGTCATAAGTTTAGAAAGCACGATATTCAAGAATGTGATGTTCTCGACGGTATTGTTCATTAGGTGAACGAGCTTAATTATTCAATATTATTCTCAACTCTTAGTTGTTAAATAATAATCGTTGTTTCAATTACTGTTTATAGCTTTCAGTTGGTATGAGAAAAAAAGTTCCTTGAATTTAAGTTTTGGATCTACAATTCAACTCTTGTGTAAGTTTGAGTAAAGACTATGATTAGTAGAGTTGTTAGGGCCTAATTCTGGTTTAGGCAGCTAAATCGGGGTCGGGTCTTTTCCCTCTTAGATGACGAAACTTGTTTTTTTCATCGTCGAAGTGTAATTCTTTAACAGAAAAGCATCTCTCTTTTGGTTTATTCCAAAATCATTCTTGTACGTAACACATATACTCTAAATGTACCTTGTTAATTTAGCGTCTTGTAATTTAATTAAATAATTGATTCGATATGTATATATCAATTAACTGATCCATCAAATATATTCATGCTTGTACGAATTAAATAATTACATAATTATGTACGAATTCGATCTTAAATATTACACATATATCAATCACTTCCATCATCATATTCTTCATCAACATTTTCCTCCTCACTCTAAACAGGTTCTTGATCCTTATAATCATCATCTCCATCAACATCATCATCATCATCATCATCATCATCATCATCATCAACATATACGACGAAATCTTCATCCTCCAGCTTATAAATATTGGCTAGGGCCTCAATCTCATTTTCAGTAAGATTCGTGTCAGCATCAGGTTCTGGTAAGATTTCGTTAAATCGAATCAGTTGCCTTATGTCGAGGATGATAGAAGTATTAGGTTCTTGATATGCATCGACATTATTCTCTTGAGTGTTTAATGATGACGTCCCTTCAAGTGTTGTGGCACTATTTCTCGGTGAGAAATATTGTAGACCATTTTTCAACCTCTACCCAATTTTGGATCATCCAAAAAAAATATCTGCATGACTAAGGTAGCAAGAGTGAATAACTCATATTCATACCAACTTGATTTTATATCAACTAATATAAGACCTAGATGTTTCTTCATACGCTTGAACCATTTACACTTGAATAGAAAAACTTTTATCTCATTCTCATATAGCAGTTGAACGACTCTAAGAATAACCCCTTAATATACATCATTACCTTATCCTACCACAATCCCACTATTTTGTGTTGTTCTTCCTTAATCTCGGTAGACTGAATGAAACTTTACACTGTTGACAAAACATCCGGGATAAATATAGTGTTGGACGGGCTTATGGGCCAACATGTTTTTGTCCCATGACCACCACCCCTTGTGGTCTATCTTGCGTAGCTCGTTCATCTGCAAAAGTGTTAACAAAATATATGAATGTCTATTTAATAAAGTCCTACCAAAAGGTTGACATAGATTCCCTTAAAACTAAACGAATCCATAAAATTTCATGCATGCACCAATTTAGGAAAGTCACTGTGAATACACAAAAACCAAAAACAACATCCGGATTTCTCAATCTAAATTAAAAGTAAGCACAACACCTATAGAATGAGGTTTTAACATACTCATTTTGGAAAATAATTAAGAAACATCTTCTTAACTTGTTTTTCAACCCATATTTCAGTCTTCTCCGGTTTGATGGCCCGAACCTACGCCCCGTGTCGATTCATGAACTCGTCGACCTCGTCATAGTCTCGCAACACTACCAAATGAGCTTCATTAAATTCTGCTTGAGTTAATTTTTCTTTTAATACTCCTCTAAATGGTTGCACAACATCTGTGATGACTGAAAGATTGATGTTTCCATGTATATTGGAGGCACCGGTCTAGACTGGATCTTTGAGGTACATGTTGCAGTATGTTACACACTCATGCATTAGGCATGTTTCGGCTATAGAGCCAACCGGGCAGCTTTATTTTTGACGAATCATTTGTACTTTTCGAGTTATCTACAACACAATGAGGTCAAATTTATTTCACATTACTGCATGTAAGAAAAAAAGATATATATAAATAATAAAAATCATGGTTAACAAATTTAGTTACATGTAAAAATTGTACCTTTCATGAGGATACATCTAAGTGTAGTAGACCAGACCAGAAAGCAGCACCTATTTGGGATGGTAGACCATGAGGTGAGTCATGATGTCAAAGGAAGCAAGGGGAAAAATCATCTCTAATTTGGAAAGGATATGAACAATTTCTTGTTGTAGTTCGAGAACATTCGACTTCTTCAACTCTCTGGAACATAATCTCTGCCACCATCTGCACAATGCAACTATTGGTTCGTGGACGTCTTTAGGCAAATAAGGTAAAATTATCACTGAAATCAAATGTTGTAACATAACGTGACGGTCACGAGTCTTTAGACTATAGAACTTGTGATCCCCAACATTGACACATCGATATATATTCGCTGCACAATTAGACAAATACCGAGCACTTTTAAACCACTTGAATATAGTATCCCTCAGTACAGGCTTCACTGTGTAAGGTGCATCAGGCATCTTGTTGTACACACCCTTTCTATCCCTTTTTAACCACAAGGTATGGCGCAAATTCATAGTTTCAAGATCTTTTGGGTTTGGGGAGTATCCTTAGTCTTGAGCTTAATACCGAGAATCATTTTCACCATGCTGTCACACGCATTCTTTTCTATATGTGTGACATCTAGGTTGTTCCTAAGTTTCAACTTCGACCAGTAAGGTAGTTCAAAGAAAATACTCATGTGGTGCCAATATTTAAGCTCATCTAGAGGGTTTGGAATAATATTCTTCTCATCATCGTCATTGCTCAATACACCAAATTTGAAGCAGATTAACCTCTCAAAAATCTCTTCACCAGACAACTATCTGGGTTGCGGATTTTCCTCTACTGTCCCATCGAATTCATCCTTATTGTTTTGCCACATGTGATCATGAGGAAGCCAACTACGGTGACCCAGGTAACACGCATTCCCCACGTGTCAACTAGCTTTGACGTCATCCAAGCAGATAGGACAAGCTTTTTACCCTATTGTTGTGCAAGATGCCAACACCTCATACGCAGAAAATCACTGATGATCCACATTACAACTGCTCTTATCATGAACATTGTGTTAGTGAACTTTTCATAAGTTGGGACTCCATATTCCCACAAGCATTTTAGCTCATCAATCAATGATCTAAGGTGCACATCTAAACACTTTTCAGGAGATTTAGGACCTGGGATTAGGAGAGTAAGGAAATTAAATTCCTTGTCCATACACATCCACAGAGGCAAGTTGTACGACATGAGAATAACTAGCCAAGTGTTGATGAAAGCCCTATTATTACCCCAAGGATTGAATCAATCTATAGAAAGTCTGAGTCTAACATTTCGAACCTCTATTGCAAAGTCTTGAAATTCCCTGTCGAAATTTTTAAAAGCCTCCCCATCAACCGGATATCTAAGCACATCATCAATAAGTCTCTATCATTTTGCGTACCATCTCATTGTTTGTGTTGTGTTTAGAGACATGTACAAACATTGTAGTCTGGGAATCAATGGAGAATAGCGAAGCACCTTTACGGCAACCTTCTTCTTCAAATTCCTTATATTAGACTTAAACCACTTGAACTTGTTGCATACAGGACAGTAGTCCAAATATGCATACTCCTTGAAAAACAGCACTCAATCGTTTCTGCATGCATGAATTGGCTTTTACTTTAGACCGAGGGACAAGATCTTTTTTACCTTGTAATGCGCTTTACGAAGCTTGTGACCTTTAGGCAAAAAATCACATATATGTTGTTGGATATCGTTAAAACCATCATCCGAGATTTTTTTTTTCACTTTGTACTCCATTTCAATCATTATAGAGCGCAAGACATTTAATTCACATCCATCGTACACCGGGGTCTAGGCTGAAAGTAGTATGTTGTTGTACTTATCTATCTCAGTAGTATCAATGTCCCGAAAGGCTGCAGGGACTGTGTCATAATTATGATTATCATAACCTCTTTCCTCATGTTGGTGTGTAACATGATTGGATGCTAGAAAAGCATCATGCACCAAATTCATAGTGGGGTTCCAAGTAGAGGTGTCAGTACTGTTGGATGAAGCATCCTGATAACTGTACCCTGAGCTTAAAAATGGTTCTGAGCTGTAGTCTACTACTTCACCGTGCTCACTCAATGTAGTGTAACTCTACATTATACTATGGTCATACAAGTGTTGAGTTATAATAGTAACCGCCGTAAACTGATTGTTAAGACATCTTCTGCACGGACACTTGTAGCGCTTCATTCCTTGACCATGTTGTATCACAAACGAAATAAACTGACTAATTTTGTCAATATACCTCATATCACTTATATTTTCCAAATGTATTCAACTCTTGTCCATATTTCTGCGTAATTTAATCGAGACATAAATTCAATTATCGAATAAGCCATAAATATATAGTTTGAAAAAACTTATCATTATTTCTAACGATATTCCCATCTAATTAAAGAATCATCTTATCATTCTTACCTTACATGAATTTATATTCATCATATATAATTAAATTGCATAACAATATATGCATTTACACATAAATTCACTTAGTAATACATAATTATCAACTAACTAATCTAGCTAACAATATTTATTCATTTATATATATATAATTAATCAACAGATGCATTATATGCATACAATTTATAGCTAGCTAACAAGTAATGAAGGCTATATTGTGGTCTCTGGATTATTTCACCAGATATCTCTATCACCGTACGTTATTACGAATGTAATTAAATTCAAAAAAACTAATTGAGAGAAACGAGTTAATACATTCACCGATAAGAAGATATGTGGGTAAACTTGAGCTCCAAAGGTGGGAAAACCATATATAAATCGAATTTGTGGCCGGAGGTGGTATTGAGCGATTTTTTTTCGATAAAGAGATGGTGTTGAGATGAGAGAGAGAGAGAGAGAGAGAGAGAGAGAGAGAGAGAGAGAGAGAACGAGTGATCTGAATAGGAAGTCTTATCAAAATAATTTAGTTCCACTTAGACGACGAAATATTTCATCACCTAAACAGAACATTTGGTCGCCTAGGTGTTTACTTAGGTGACGACATAGACTTCATCGCCTAAGTTCTGCTTTAAGCAACGAAAAATTATTTCGTCGTCTTAGATGTTTACTTAGACGACGATTTAGAAATTTTGTTGCCTAAGACAGACTTTAGGAGACAAAGATTAGTTTCGTCGTCTTAGATGAATTTTTAGACGATGAAATATTTTTTTTGTCGTGTAAGTGGTTACTTAGACGACAAAATTGGCGAAGAATTTATGTTTCGTCGTCTAAGTCACCACTTACACGACGAAATATTTTTTCTACCTAAACTAAATGCTACCTAAATGATGAAAATTTTACTTAGGCGATGAACAAATTGTTCGTCGTCTAACTCTTACTTAGGCGATAAATCATTTAAGCTTTCGTCGTCTAAGTGGGTTATTCTGGTAGTGTTTGCTCATGTCAAATTTGACTAGATTTTTCATATATCCCATCCATGTAGGCTCAAAGTAGGATTTTGACATATCCATTAGAGAAGATAAAATTAAGTAAATATCAAAACTAAACTTCCACCTAGACTTTGACATATTCATTAGAGTTGCTCTGATAATTGGATATGCCAAATTTTTTGGAGTCAAATTTAATTTGGCTGCTGACTAGATTTTTGACAGTTTGGCCAAAATCCTCCTCCAAGCCACATGCCTAATTATTTGAATATTTTATTATTTTTTTAATCAAAAAATTTCTTTCTTTAACCATTACTCCTCCATCCCTAATACTAATAGTTATAATCACAAGTGAGAGGTGATCAAATTCATCATGGACTCACCGAGTTGCTATTACTACTGCTAGTGTGTTGTGCGTGTGCAAAAGGGGTAGAGAGAAACCTATTTGTATTATATTTCTGCAGGTCATGGTATCTAGTTCAGTTTGGAATAATAATACAGTAGCTTTCATAAACAAAAAAACAACACAACTTCCATGATTTCAAAAACTTACTGAAGAGAATGTAACAAAAATTAAAAGTTCATCCATTGAAAACCACAAAGGAGGATAGGACATGACTCTGCCTCTCCCCAAACGAAACAGCAGCAACATAAAAGCAGCAAATAGAAAAGATAAAACTAGATAGCTCAACATAATTGGGACACTTCACCAAATGTAAGTCAAATGACAACTTAAACTATAAAGAGCAGGAGTGATAACTTGATAACATAAAAGAACAAGATCTGGAACTTCGTATTCCACCTTGTAGATCAGGAACTTCATATTCCACCTTGTAGAATTTTCATCTGAAGTCTGAAATAATACTCTCCTTGTTATTCACTCATTGGAGATGTATCCATAGACATAATGCTCATTTCAGCCTCACACCTCATAATTCATAATTTCTCTTTATCATTTTCAACATTTGCCATCAAAATTTCTAGCTTTTTTTCATCTCTTTCTTTTTTCTCCGGATGTAATTTTTCAATTGTGACAAGATGCTCATTGCTTTTTTTCAACTTTTTTTTCTCAGCCTTCTTACCTGGTGGTCTAGCCAATACATCAGAAGCCTCATTGTTGTCTTCCTTAACATCAATGGGAGTGCATGGTGTGGTAGATAATGAAATATATTGGTTCTGCTTTGCTTTGATGGTTTTTTCTTTTCTTTGTTGACAAGCTCTCGCATAAATTGAATCCATTTTGGTTGGTTCCTCAGCATAATTAATCCAAGCATGATCGAGATTGAAATGAACCTTTTCTTGTGCTTCAAAGAGTTTCTTTGCATCTACAATCTAGAGAGAGAAATACATGAAAACATCAACTTACACTACTATAGAGAAAGAGAGAAACATTAATATCATAAAACAATCAACTTAAACTACACTACACTAGTAACTGTAAATACCTTGTCTTGTTCATTTTTGCCACTTTCATTTCTTTCATTTATGGATGCAAAACACTCTGAAAACTTGTTGACATGCTTCTGAATATTGCCCCATCTTTGGGTCAGCATTTCTTTGGTCATCTCACTATCAAAATCTCTATGTTGGTGATAGTACTCAGTACTTCTTTCCCAGAATTTTTCAACTTTTTGGTCATTTCCTTATATAGGATCTAAACTAGTATTCAACCACCCGCTAATAAGCATTTGATCCTCCACTAAAGAAAAACTAGGACCTCAACAACCTTTTTGGTGCCATTTTAAGAGACTTAATGAAAATGTTCAGATTCTGAACCAAAAGTGAGAATTTGTGAATACTCAAGTTCCATGGATATGAATAACAAGAGAGTCTAAGGATAATATGAAAGGGAGAAATGAATTGTGATGAAGAAAGTAGAATAGAAGGTATTTACCGACTGTGATGAAACGGAGAAATACATCCATTTTGTCATAAATTCACCAAGATGTCTCTATACTTGGATACGATTGAACATGCATAATTAAATACCACAAAACAAATAACATAGGCCTTATGTATTATGTCAAAACCAATGCCTCCATATCCTATACTCTATATAAATGTGCATATATGAATGACCAGTGAGCAACAAACTACCATATTTCTCTGTCTTTTGAATTGAGAAAGGTAGATTGCAAACCCATTATAACACTAATTCTAGGAAGAAACCATGTCTGGGAGTATTAAAAAAATCTCAGGAAGAAGCCAAGTATGATAGCCTAACATATAGAAACTCATACTGAAATTAAGCCTGAAAACACGAATATTGAAATTAAGCCAAAAAACGAATACACCAACAAAATAATTGAAATAAAACTAGATGTATTAAGCTAATAGCGTAATCAACAACAACAAACTCACATATGAAATAGCATAAAACAAAACATCAAACATCTATTAAAACATACTTTAAACTATAAATTTTCATAACATTAATTCTACGCACGAGTGCTATGCTTATGACGTGCATATATGTGCTTCATTAGATCACTTGGAGCATATTATGAGTTCCCCTATCACGAATGCGTAGATAATTACTAACAAAATCATCGAATTTAATAGTACTAGCACGTGACACAACAGGATCATCTTCAACTTCTTTGTCTGGTTCTTCATATTATCTTGCCAAAGTTTCATTATCATCATGGGCAATGCGATATGCACATTCATCTTCTATAATTATATTGTGCAATATGATATATGTTGTCATGATATTATGAAGGGTTTCACTATCCCAAAAAATGAGCAGCCCTACGAACAATTGCAAAACGAGCTCGAAGCACTCCAAATACCTGTTCAACATCTTTCTTGCATGCCTCTTGAGCTTTAGCAAACAAAATTTCTTTTTCGCCTTGTGGATATGGTATTGTTTTGACAAAATTTGCCCATGAAATATATATATCATCTGCAAGATAGTATCCCATTGTATAGTCCTACACATTAATCATGTAGTTGGCAAGAGGAGCTCTACCTTTGCGAAGCTATGCAAATACAAGTGAATTCTCTAAGACATTGATATCATTGTAAGAGCCTGGTAATCTAAAAAAAGCATGACATATCCATAAGTCCTTTGAAGCAACAACTTCTAGAATCAAAGAAGCTTCACAATGATCTCTACAAGAATACATTCATTTCCATGTAATTGGACAATTCTTCCAATTCCAATGCATACAATCGATGCTACCAAGCAGTCTCACCGATTTCTAATAATCCTTCCATACTAGTTTTAGTTGGTCTTCTCAAGTAGTCACTACCAAATAAATCAATAACAACTTGGACAAACTTTCTCACTGATTCCATAATCGTACTTTCATCCATTCTAATATAGTCATCCACATCATCTGTAAACTTTCCATAGGCAAGAATTCTCATTGCAGTTGTGCATTTTGTAGAGATGAAAACCCCAAACAACCAGCTGCATCTCTTTTTTGAACAAAATAAGTGTCATGAGCTTCTACGACATTTAGAATTTGAAGAAAAAGAGGTCGGCACATACGAAACCTCCCTTTGAATACTACTTCGTTGTGCACAGGATTTTCTGCAAAATAATCATCATAGAGAATTTGGTGAAACATACGTCTTTTCTAGGGACATATGCACGACCGAGTATTGATCCTCGATGATTTTTCCTTTCTTTCTCTATGTTGAATTGATCTTCTAGAGCATTGATATCTTCGTTCAATAATTCTACATCAAATGATGAATTCGCAAGATTCTAAAAGACTTCATCAGTTGAATCAGATGAGGAGTCTAAAAAATTGGAATCCATTTATGAAGAGTTGGACCATAAAAGATGTTGAATGTGAGTCCAACTATTGCAGGAGTTATAGGTGAGATTGTGAGAATCAATTCATTCAATTAAAAAATTTGATTGAAACTAAATTCTAGCTATAATTGATCGATAAATCAAATAGAGATAAACAAGGAAACTAACCCATTTGGAAGGAGAAAAACTGGGATGTTGAGGAGGTGCATCGGTAGCCAAGTTGTACCCAATATCAAGATGTGTTCAAGACCTGGTTATAGTTCAAGGAAGAACCAAATTAATTAAGACTTTCCCAATATTAATTGTTCAACCCAGGACCCAAATCAAAGATAAACGCAGAAGTTTGAGAGTAATTATCATATGAAACTTTTTGGTTGTGAGTGATGAAGAGATTTGAGAGATGTTAGAATAGAAAGACACAAAGGGAGACAAAACAAAAAGAAATTCAATAAACAAATGTTTGGTGGATTGAGTTGTGGCTGTCAAATTTAGCCGAAGGATTCAACTTTGTCATCCACCGTGGAGATGGCAGATCCGTTAGAGAGGATTTGACCCTCTTCTCATCTGTCATTTGTTACCGTTGCAATGCCCAATTAGATTTTGACACAGCGGTTAGAGTGGCTCTAAGCCAACTTATCCGAGACTTTGTAATGTTTGATGTCAAATTAAATTTCAGGCTTTAGCTAGTAATGGTTGAGCTTAAAGTAGAGGTAGAAGAAAAAGATCGAAAACTCAGAGTTGCAACTTAAAAGGCAGAAAAATGTATGACTACTGTCACTACACCTTCATACGTAACTATCTTCATGAATTACAATGTTGGTTATGCCTTTATTGATCATGGTGGCATTGACGATGGTCATTAGCGCGTGTGTGCGTGTGCGCGCGCGCGCGTGTGTGTGTGTGTGTGGCCTTTCTACTCAGATATCTTTTTTTGTCCATTTTCAGGTATAGGTCATTACACCAACTTTTAGATTATATTTTGACATCTCCACCGTCCAATTAGTAAGACTATATGAATAGATCATTCATGTAAATTTTCAGCCAAAATGGTGATCACTAAGGTATCGAACTAGATTAAATCAAGGGACGGACCAAATCTGTCAAACCTCAACCATTCAAACTTATAAATTTCAATTATAGTTTTGAATGCATTAACGAAAATTAATTTTGCTAAAAAATTTGGCATAAGAGATCTACACATTAGAAATTAAAATCAGAACGGTGGAGATTAAGAGAGAATGAGCTTGTACAGTGATCTACGCATTTTATGCTTGATTCTTAACGACCTTCTCTTTACATTTAGATTTGTTTTGACCTTAGTATTATCATTTCTTACTTACTTTGTTGTTTTTAGGTTTTGAATAAAGGAGATCAATAAAGGAGGCGATTCGAAGTGAAAAGCGTGCTAAGGAGGAAGTTCTTAATTCCGGAGAAGAAATGGTCTTCAAATGGTTACTAAAATGCATTCCCATATGGTGTCAAGAATTGGAAACCAAATGCCAAATGAAATGGATACCAATATGGTGCACAAAAAGATGAAGACAATTCTCCCGCGCGACCCAGGAAAGAGCAAATATGACGGAATATATGGAGCATATAATGGACGAATTTTGGGAGGATATTCCATGAATATAAATACCTTATTTGAAGGACAAAATATGTGCAAGAATATGGTATACTCGGCCAAGAATTATTAGGGAATAAGGAATGCAAGATTTGAAGATATGAAGATTTCCTTTTCCTTGAAGAAGAAGAAAACAGGGCAGCCAGATCACTTAACTTCTAAAATCCGTATTAAATTCAATTCAATTCCAAATATGGCGTTCCTTATATGTATTTTATATCCCTTTGAATAAGCTTTCCAATGAAATAAAAATCAGAATTTTCCAAGATCTGAAACTCCAGAAAAACACGTTTGAAGACAGACTGTCAGATTTACCCGGGTACATATGGAAAGTCTTATTTTGGTAGGAAAAAGACCTAATCTTCTTCTATAAATTGGGGAGCTCGACTCATTCATCATTATCACTTATCAAAGAGCCAAACCCCTGTCCAAGAGTCATCTCAACCTCTCCAAAACGTCATAGACCTCCAAGGAAGCCGCCTCTCCTCCACAAAACCGTCTCCACCACTCTCCAAAGGCCGGAGGCATAGCTTGGCAATCCCAAGGTGTCTTCATCCTCCATCCATCGAAGGAGCATCAAGCACGAATTAGTATAGGGCAATTCCCTTACTTAAAAAGTGTACCATGACTTCTTCTCTTTATTCTTCCTTGTGTAAATTTACAATTACTATGGATTGGTTTCTTGAAGTCTTTTGGTTAGATAATTCTAATTAGTTTTGTATGACTTGTTTGGTGTTCTTAGAAATTATTTATCCATGCATATTTGTTCCTAACGCTTAATTTGAATGCAGGGCAATTCCCGGTTTAAGTTATGATGTGTTGAATATCGGGCAATTCCCGAGTTTGGCACTTAATTCCGAGATATGCATGTTAAAACATAGCTAATGACCTAGATACCAAATAGGTTGCATGAAATTGGTTAGGTTATTAAGGGATAGGTAAATTGATAAGTTGATCTTGTAAATATTAGACTTAGATATTATTTTCGGTGACAATACATGTCTTGTAATTCTAAGTTCTTGATTGTCTGCTTGTCTATGAGTGAAGCATGTTAGAATTTTAGGATTTCCCTACGTGTATTGGTAACCAACGTTTGTACATTTAATTTTGTAGGAAATTAGTTAAACAAACCAACTTTGCACCCCCCATACCTTTTACTTTTGTGCTTATAAACGTTGTCATGCATTAGTACCCTCAATCTCCGGTTAAGAACGATCCCTACATATCAATGCTACATCTACAAAGAAGGGTTTTAAATTGCAAACGTGTGAGATATGTGTTGAGTGTCTACTTTGTGTTAATATTTGATGCATGTTTTACGCGTTATCATACAGTTATCATAGTCAAACGTTCATTATGCTATAGAATGCCCCTTCCAATATATAAGTTCAATGCAATAGAATTTCATAGAGAAAGAACAATAGAGTAAAAAAAATATAAACACATTTACATTTTTCATCTCCCAAATAAAAACTACCTCCTCCCACACCCATCGGGTGTGCCTATCCTCTAATCTTAAATCTTTTTGGAAAGTTCTTCAGTCTTATTGTGCAGAAGCTTTCAACAATACAAATTATCAACAATTATGAAAAGATAAATAGAAAATGTATAACATAAATTTACGTGGTTCACCCAATGCAGGTTACATCCATGGGCGAAAACAGTGAGGAGATTTCACTAATATTGAAATCAGACTACAAGATGTTTCACACCCAAATATATTCACTGAGAGAAAATACTAAAGAGATATAAACAACTACGTCAAATTATAGATGCACAAAAAGGATAATACAAACTCTAAGAGTAATCTCAGAGCTGCAACTATACTAATTGGTTATCTCTCACACAAACGGATGTGACGAATTCTTCTCTCTACCTCTGATCAATAACGAACAACATATATATAAGAGTATGGTTGTGTGCTATTGACAACATGCATATTCATAATCCCATCAGGATTATGCAAATAACCTAAGAAAAAAATGCATGAGAGGTACTTGAACTCTCACGGGCATGTCAATATGGTACATGAACTCTCAAAACTATCAATATGATACCTGCACTCTTAAAACTCTATGAATGTGACACTTCCGTCCTTTTTTTCTTCATTCCACCGTCTATTTGATGATGTGGCTTATTTTTTTATAAAAAATATTTAAAAAAAGCATGAGAGGCACTTGAACTCTCACGGGCATGTCGAAATGGTACATGCACGCTCAAAACTATCAATATAGTACCTGCACTCTCAAAACTCTATGAATGTGATACATCCGTTAAAAAATCTTTCATATCTTCGCCTCATTGATGACATGGCCTAGTTATTGATTTGAATTTAAGGGTATATTGGTCATTTTCCGTCAACATCTATTTTACCTATCAATCATTAAATCTCAACCGTTAATCTTGGATAAAAAGTGAGCTTACGATAAACTTAGAACATCAAAATGCACACACACTCTCTCTCAACTTATTTTCTTCATGATTCTTCCTTCAGTGGTTGAACAAAAGTCACTGAAAGAGACCATGTGCTCAACCATTTGAGCATCCCCACATCTTGCTTCACTCATTTTGAGATCAGTATGGTGGGATAATCGAGGTAATTACTTTTTGCAGTATGGTGGTACCTCGCCTATTTGTAAGGTGACGCCGGAGGAGACGAATTGAGCCTCGGTGGACTTGGCAACGGCCAGCCGGAGGAATCAGGTTTGCCAGCGTGAGTCCGAGTTAGGTTACGATGAGGAGGGTTTCTTATTATTGTGGTTGATGGGGGATTCTGTTTCATCTATGGTCTTCCTCTTGAATGGGTTCGGGTACAGGAATTGCGGGTCAGGTCATCGTGAAAAGTGTGTAATGGGGTCTTGGGTCATATTGTGGGATTGGAATTTATGTGATTAGGAGGGTCTTGGTGCCGCAACAGCACGTGTAATAACACTAGTCTCCTCAGCGTCGCCGTCTCGTTGTTCGAAGCTCTGAAGTTCATTGTAGTTGTTAAGACGATTACATTGTTAGGATTCATCTTCTCAGCAAAGCTCCCGGTCTCGGTCCCAGTGTCATCGTCGACATCGAGGTGGAGGCGAAGGATTGTTCTGGCAGCCTTGGCGATTTTGAAGAGTTGTGGGACCAGGAGGTCAAGCTCAGATTTGTAAGTTATGAAGTTGAAGGGAGAGGTTGAGTGCTCGGCGGAGTTCTAGCGAAGTAACGGAGGCGGGGGAAAGGGTGGCAGCCATAGAGATAAGAGCTTAGCGGCACCGGCAGAGTCAGAGGGAGAACTGGGAGGAGGGGTTGAGAACCAGAGAGACACAGGAACATTTTGAGAGTGTGTGAGAGAAAGGATTGATGTTACTATCTTTTAAGCCAAAAAAGTTTTAAAAAATCAAATCACATAAAAGGTGGAATGACGAAAAAACTGGATGGAAGTATCACATTTGTAAAGTTTTGAGAGGCAGGTATCATATTGATAGTTTTGAAAGTTCATGTACCATTTTGACATTCCCGTGAGAGTTCAAGTACCTGTCATGCATTTTTTCAAAACAAAAAAATAAGCCACATCATCAAATAGACGGTGAAATGACGAAAAAATTAACGGAAGTATCACATTCATAAAGTATTGAGAGTGCAGGTACCATATTGATAGTTTTGAGAGTTCATATACCATTTTGATATGCCCTTGAGAGTTTAAGTACATCTCATGTACTTTTTTTCCATAACCTAATTGCATTACGGGGCACGTGGGCATAGTCCAAAACTGACTGACTTGGGCTTATAATTTAAGTCACAAACCAATAATCTTCACCTTGTCTTAAGTTATCGAAAATCTTCAAAATTAAATTTCCTCCAAAAAAGCTCATCCACCAAAACTACTTATTACAAGTAGCAATAAAGCTCAAGCAACGCTTGAACTTACAAATAGGAACTAACATGATCACAATATGATGACCCCGAAGAAGAGACCGAATTTCGTCTAACAAGCAACAATGTAGAATTGAATTTGCTTCTCTTCACTATCACCAAAAAAATCAAGTACACACTATAGCAAAAAGTTCTTTATACAACACTATTTACACAACAATTTTAAAAAACATGTTGTGTGATAGAAAAAATGTGAATAAATTGTATCATACATCGGTTAATATATTGAGCCGTTGTATGTAAAATTTGAAATCATTTTCAGAAAACATTTTGTATTATATGTGTTGTATGATCGTCAAAAAATGACTTGCTATTCTACTTCAAGTTTTAGGTGTCAAGGGAGTCTGAAAATAGCATTTCCCCCTTAAATTTCTTCAGCTTCTAATCTTAGAACTATCACACAACATATATTATGACATTTAATTGTCTGACAAATGTGGCACAAAAGTTTGTATGTCATTTCGTATGCCATCTTTATTCACACAACAATGCTTATAACAAAATGTTGTATGTTGGTATCAAACTACTCATGTCAGTAAGGAGGCCTCAAATGTAATTTTTATCACACAACAAATAATATATACACTTGTTCTGTGATGAACATTTTGGTAGTAACCTTTACATGTCAATTGGCATCCATTTTTGTCATACAACAGAACATGGACAACCATGTAGTGTTAAAGTCAAACTTTGAATGTTAGTTTTGTTCCCTCAAAATTCTATTTACTCATACAACAAATCATATAACAAGTTGTTGTCTGATCAAAATGTTGGTGCCAAATTGTACATGTCAATATGCATCTCTCGTGTCTCTTTTCATACAACATAATACATATGCATGTGTTGTGTGAAGAAAATATGAGCCAAACTATGTATATCACTTTGTTATCTATGCCAAGTGTCTCTTTTTCACACAGTGAGCTATACAACAATACTGTTGTGTGAAAAAAAAATGTGAGTGTCAAACATTAGATGTCAACTTGCATCTCGTTCTTTTAGACAACAAAGTCATATCAAATTGTTGTGTGATAGAAATGATTTTCAATAATTGTCATTTGCTTCTTGTCATATTGAAACAATCACACAACAAAGGATCTAATATGCGTTGTATATCTATTTTACTATTCAATCAGGGTTTAGGGGTTTGAGGTTTAGAGTAAGTTAAGCTTTAGGTTTTCATTTATATTAGGTAATTTTTTTACCGATTTATCCCACATAGTAAAACAGTAAAAAAATTGATGGTTCAGATTAGATCTTGTAATTTTCAATGGTTAGAATTCAAATGAGTTTGTGTGAAATGACAACAATACTATTCTTCTATATATTGCTTATTTTCCTATGGGAAAACTAGGTAAATCGATTTTTATGTCAATTTTTTTGACACTATGAGATAGATATGTAATCCACAAGAATGTGTGTCAAAATTTTGATCTTAAAATATCACTTTAGGGAGGGATAATTTACGTTTTAGTTGTAAGGGTACTACGGTCACATTTGGTGAAACGCATGGATCGAGGTTGAAATCAAGTCCAAAATTAATAAAATTTTAATGACGTGCTTAGAATATTCCGACAAATCAATCCGACAGTCAATTTTGTAAAATGATTACACATTATTAGTTTCACAAAAGTCTTTCATTTCATATAACTAAGGAACAAAGCTAAGAACATTGGTATACATATGGAGAATTCAAGTAATATGAGAACTAAAAATGTTCTAATGATAAACGAGGCCATATAGAATGATCCACCTTGTAACGATAGACATCGTACGTAAAAATTAGCCTCGTCGGAGTATGTTTAGAGCCCGATCAATGCAGTCAAACAAAACGTGTGAAAAGACTAAAATACCCTTCTCTTACATTTTGCTTATTTTCCACGGTGGGAGTAGGTAAATCGATTTTTTATGTCAATTTTTTTGACACTATGAGATAGATATGTGATTTACAAGAAAGTGTATCCCAAATTTGATCTTAAAAAATCACTTTAGGGAGGGATAATTTATGTTTTAATTGTAAGGGTACTACGGTCACATTTGGCAAAATACATGGATCGATGTCGAAATCAAGTCCAAAAATTATAAAATTTTAATGAAGTGCTTAGAATATTCCGACCAATCAAAATAGGTTTCGACTAAACATTTAATATTTTTAAACATTTAATCAAAATTCAAAAAACACCCAATTTTTTCTTTTTCTATATTTTCATTTTTTCTATACCCTAAAATCTCACTTTTCTCACCATTTGCGGCCGCTGTCTTCAGTTTTCTACACAAACTCTCTCTCTCTCTCTCTCTCTCTCTCTCTCTCTCTCTTTCTCTCTCCAAGCTCAATCACCGCTCGACGATTTTTTGGCAACGGCCACCCCGACCCAAAACCATATTGTTTCTTAATCGTCTCCCTGCCCTCTGCACTTATCCATCATCAATTCGAACCGGTTCAAGTCGGAGAGGTCCAATCGGCAATGTCGAATTCGAGGGTATCGAGTCGAATTTCTCGCCGCTCGCAGCGGCTCTCCCGACCTTGTTGCGTCGTCGGACCATGGGAATTCAAAAGTCCTCGGTCATGCTGGTAGTGTTGTGGCCTGAGACGACCATTCGAGGCTGGACATACGCCGACGATTCGTGATGAGATTTTCGATTTTTCGAGGTATTTTTTGGCTATCTCCGATCACATTCATTATATAAAGTAGTAGCAGTGGGTCATCACTCCACCTTTGTTGCCGTCCAACACCGACTCGAGCTCCGTCTTGTGTGAAGTGGCTCGGATACAGCCAGGTCGGAGCTCATGGGTACCTAATCTTCTTCCTCGATTCTCTTTTTTAATCCTGATTGAGCTTGTTGTGAAATTAGGGTTTCTGATTTGGTTCCTAATCTGCATTAGCTTGTTGTGAAATTATGGTGCCTAATCTGTATTAGCTTGTTGTGAATTTGGACAGGTTTAGTTGGAGGAAAATGAAGCTAAATGTTTAATGATAAATGAAGCTTTTAGTAGGGGCATCACATTCTTTGATACTTCAGATCTCTATGGTGATGACCATGACAATGAAATCATGGTTGGCAAGGTAAACATCTGTGACAAACTTGTTGATTACTTGAAATTGGATTAGCTAGCTAGCATTTGTATAAACAATGTGAACTTATATATATGGTTTTCTTTTAGGCTTTAAAACAGCTTCCTAGAGACAAGGTTTAATTAGGTACAAAATTTGGCCTCGTCAGGTTAGATGGCCAGATCGTGCTCGGAATAAATCAGATTCCAAAATATGTAAAAGCATGCTGTGAAGCTAGTCTGAAGTGGCTTGATGTTGACTATATTAATCTGTACTACCAGCACCGTGTTGATGTTTCGGTGCCAATTGAGCATAAACAATACTTAAGTAAGTCTGTTTAACTGTAGTTGCTTATGGCATCCATATATATATATATATATATAGTTTCTTCAAAGTTCAATCAGCTTTCTAGAGTTGAACTTGGTTTTTGGTTGAGTTAGCAGCGATCTGATGAAATTTGGCAGTAGGTAAGATAGAAAAGTATGAAAATAGAATGATAAAAAGGGCCAGTGTTTTGTTCTGGGACTGATGACTGAATTACTTTGCTGTACATGTGCTTGGCACCTATGCCATGACTGAACTGATGTTGCCATGACTGAACTGTACATTCTCAATAGCCAAGCAATCAATGTCATTATCTTTTTCTCTAGCTGTGATTGATAGTGGGCATTAGATGTTGATTTCTCTTTGTATACAATATTACCAGTATTGTGTTCATAGGTTTAGGACTTGCAATGAATGATGCTTTGATGTTAATGTCTGTGCTTTTATTGCAAGGATCATATTGTAGCCATTGAAAATTGGTCCAGCAGCAGAATGGAAAGATTTTTATGACAAGGCAGTGCCTCTAGTTGTTAATGAAGTGCTTGAGGGGTACAACTGCGACTTGAACCCCATCAGTTTTTTACGCAGCCCACTACCGCACCACGAGCCCAGGGATTTCACATCGACCTCTGTGCCGCCTTGAGCTCTACTATTGTGAGGCTGCACTGCCTTGAAATTATGGTACAAGAATTTTGATGTATTGTAGCTTTTAATGTGATGAACTTGACAATTTCAATTTCTTATTGATGTATTGTAACTTTCAATTTTCAGAAATGTATCGATAAAATGCGTGACATTATTCATGTGGTCAATTTTAGGTCATTGTTTCGTTTTTGTTCATTTGGTATATTTTGAATTCAAAAGATACAACATATCACATGTATATAATATGTTGTTTGAGGATATCTATAACCAAGATTCACACAACTGAAAGAGCCAACATGGACGTCTATTAGAAAGCATATATCTTCTAAACATAAGTCACATAAGTCACACAACAAGAAAATTAGACAATTGTTGTTTTATATAACATCACACAATGATTTCATGAAAACTTTTGTTGTATGTAGACATATCACACAACAGTTATTATGAATATAATGATGTCTAAACAATCAATTAACAAAGTTCTACAACGATATAAAATCTAAAAATGTTGTGTGATGTTATTTTTTTCATTGAACTTTGTCGTCTGATTACAATGTTATGTTGAATGTCATGCGCGAGCACTGAATGCCATGTCAAATGCTAAGCTCGCATTGCGTCGCAAGCGAACTGGCATGTCTAAATACACAACGGGTTTTATATAAAAATTGTTGTATGAGTTTTGTCATACAACATTTAATTCACCGTTGTCTGATGATATCATTGGACAACATGTAGTAACACAACGGTTGTTGACCCCAGTTTGCAACAGTTATTCCCAGTTGTATGATGCATAATGTATAGTAGTTACATCCTGACTAGGTTGAACAAAAGCTTGAACAAGCTCCACCTACTTACTAACATCGTGGTCTGAACCTGCATAATTAAACTCTTCTACATATAGCATGACATACTCCTCAAAGTGCATAACTTCGTTGATTACAAATTTGGGTGACATAAACTGGACACACCACATGTCATACAAATTCACCCCAAAAGCAAATCCATGGAAACAAAATTTTGTCCTCAACTCATGTTTACCATCACTCACATGAGCACCAAAAGAACAACAAATATCAGAATAATCAGCATGAGTATTAAAGCATACCTCAAATAGAGTCTTCACACATATACAGACTATGGAGACCAATTCACTGTGTAGCATGAATTTCCAAATTCAAGACCAAAGTCCCTAGACTTAATCACATTAGAAAGCATGCAGTATATTTTCTCCACAAGACAACCAATATGTTTTGTAAAAGTTGTAAGTGGTGTGTTCAAAATAGTGCATTTTCTCACTATCACATCTTCACAGAAACAGAACTGATCAAGCCCTCAACAAATACACTTATCTCAGAATCTGATAATGGATTAGAGGAGCATCCATAATTGTGCTACCCTGAAGTATGTAAAGGTTATTCTGAATCAACTTTCCTTCCATCACCGCAAGACCATCCTTGCAAACGCTTAAAACTCCACCTTCAGACGAATATTTGTAACCTTTTGGGTCAAGAGTACCCAAAGATACCAAATTCTTCTTCATATCTAGGACATATGCAACATCTGTCAAGCTCCTGATAATTCCATCATACATTTTAATTTGAATTGTTCCAATCCCTATAACTTTATTAGAAGTGTTATCTCCCATAAATACGAAGCCTCCATCAATAGACTAATACGTGTCAAACCAGTCCCTATTGAAGCACATATGGTGTGAACAAGCCAAATCAAGCAACCAAGCATCAACAGAAGAATTACCAGCAAATAATGGAAAAGCAAAAGTAGAAGTATCATCCTCCACATCATTTGCATCATCATTAGACGACTTCTCAGAAGATTTATTTTTATCCTTGAGTTTAGGACATTCATTCATCCAAAGCCCTGTCTTGTGACTAAGGAATGCAAAATTGATATTTTTGACGATATTTTGGCGATATTTCAATTTTTTTGAATCACCTAAAAAATCCTCCATTATATCCCAAAACCTCCCAAAAAAATTCGATTTTTATCGATATTTCTAATATATCGAAGATATTCCCTATATTTTCCTAAATTTCCCTAAATTTTTGAAATTTCTATAACTTTCAAAAACTTTTCAAAAACTTTCAAAAACTTTTCGAACCTCATAAGTCATCTACGTGGTTTTAAAGTATTTATATATTTAATTTTGTGATGTATGATGTGTAATAAATTGTACAAAAGGCGTGATGGCCTACCTGTTTTAGCCATCAAAAAATAAAAATAGAAGTATTAATTTATATTTTAATAATTATCAGTACTTAACACGTACTAATTCATATAGTAATATAGAAAATTCATATGTCTTGATGTTTGATCAATATTTTCTTTTTGCATAAGATAGACAATTGATCATATAACAACCTCCAAAAGTTTCATTACAAATTTCCATGTATTTTTATTACTTTCCGTCTTTTCCGTCAGAATTTTCACTGGATCGATATTTCATTGATATTTCCGTCGATACATCCAAATTTTGGACTGTCGATATATTCTCGATATCCGATATTTTACTCCTTGCTTGTGACAATGGTTCCATGTACCCAAGGAATGAAATATCGATAATATCTTCGATATTTCCGCGATATTTCCGTTTTTTGGACTTCCCGATATTAATCATAGATATTAATATTTTCTCCCCGATATTTCCAAAAATATTCGATATTTTCTGATATATCATCAAAATCCTCGATATTTTCGAATTTATCCGAGATTTTAACTTTACATATATGTTGATCGCACTAAATCTAAAGCATAAAACCACGCCAATAACTTAAAAGTTCAATCAAATAATCTCTATTAATAATCAACAAAACACTAGTTACAAGTTTCAAAATACATATTGATCATATAAGAAACTCATAAAGTTTCAATAAAAATTTTCATGTATTTATCTTAATTTTCGTCAATTTTTTACTAAATCGATATTTCGTCGAAATATCCATATTTTGGATAGTCGATATATCTTGAATATCTGATATTTTACTCATTGCATGTACCTCTCTCAAATTACGTTTACTGCTGCTTCCTGAATCTCTGCCTCAAACTAATAAGCCATGATCTTGAGTCTCACTCAAGTTCTCATACACCTTCTTCTTTAGTTCTCTCGAACTTGAAGCTGCTTTGACATCTTCCAATGAGATAGCCTATCTTCCATACAGCATAGTGTAAAAAAAGAGAGGCTCAAATGAATTAGGCAAAGAGCACAGCAAAATCAAAGCTTGATCTTCATCATCAACCTTCACATCCATGTTCCTCAAATCATATATAAGTTTATTAAACTCATCAATATGAGCTTGAACATGTGTACATTCAAACATACGAATAGTGTATAGTCTCTACTTCAAATACAATATACTTTTAAAGGATTTGGTCATATATAATCTCTCCAGCTTTAGCCACAAACCAAGTGTAGTTTCTTCATCAGCAACTTCACGTAGAATCTCATCAGATAAACATAACAAAATCGCACTGTGTGCCTTCTCTAACATGTCTTCTTTATCCTGATCTGACAAAATAGTTGGCAAAGCATCCCTACCTTTCAGCGCCTTAAGTAACCGTTGTTGAACTAAAAAGGCTCGCATCTTCAAACGCTAAAGGTTGAAATCATTCCTCCCCATGAATTTATCGATCTCATAGTTCACCTAAGTAGCAAACTTCATAATTATAGACCAAATCACAACCCAGACGTAGCTAGAGCTTTGATACCACTTGTTGTGTGAAAGCTTTAAATAATAAATGTCGACAAGTATGAAAAGATAAATAGAAAATCTACAACAGACAGATTTATGTAGTTCAACCAATGCGGGTGGATGGCAATGGGTAGGGTAGGGTACGAATATCAAAATACCGTACCCTTACTCGAGTCCATATTCTGTATCCGTACCTGACCCTATACCTATAATATTCTATAGGGTATTACCTGTCCTCGTATCTGTTGGATACTAGGGTATGCTTACCCACTTATTACCTGTAAAAAAAATATGTTAATAAATAAAATATTATAAGCAAATCCATCAATCCAAAGAATATTAATTAATTAATTTCGTGCAACAGTTTTCTAAATATTAGTAACACAAGTTTAACTTATTTAAAATTTATAGCAAAAATAAGTAATTTAAGGTACCAAGTAAATAAATGATTGATTACCTCAAAATATATAAAAAATAAATTATTAGACATAATTTTAATTTTATAATAAATAAATATGTAATATTTTTATATTTGATATTCTTATTGGGTGGGTATGTGCACAAATATTGCAATATCATACCCACTCCGTACCCGTTCTAAAAAATTGGGTATTGGATACACCCATATCCGTTACCTATTTTTGCCTGTAATTGTCTTCCGTTAGGGTCAAATATTCGATGGATACCCTACCCATAGTTATTATTGTCATCCCTAGGTTACATCCACGGGCAAAAACGGTGAGGAGATTCCACTAATATCGAAAGGAGATTACAATGTGTTTACCACTCAAGCCAAAAATCCAATTACACCCAAATACACTCATTGAGAGGAAAGACTATAGAGATCTAAATAACTACATCAAAGTATAGATGCACAAAAGAAATAATACAACACTCTAAGAGTAATCTCGGGGCTGCAACTATAGTAGTTGATTTTCTCTCACACAGACGGCTGCAAAATATTCTTTTTCTCTGCCTCTGATCAATAACGAACATTATATATATAGGAGTATGGCTGTGTGCTATTGCCGACATGCATATTCACAATCTTATTAGGATTATGCAAATAACCTAGTTGCATTAGGAGACACGTGGGCATAGTCCAAAAATAACTGACTTGGGCCTAGAATTTAAGCTACAAACCAATAAGTATGTCCAAGGCCGGCCCTAGGCTAAGGCGAGCTAGGCCCATGCTTAGGGCCCCCAACTCTACTGGATCCCAAAATTCTATAAATATATTCCAAGTTAAGTAAAAGACAAAAAGCATGCATATAAAACTACTCGCCTGCGTGTCTTGGTTGCCTTAATCAAAAGCCCAGTGACAAAAAGCATATAATAGTTAATCTAAATACTTATGAAACTCAGTGACGTAGCCAAAATTTTTTATTTACAAACATTTTGATTGGATTTCATTGACGATATTTTGATGTAATATCTATTTTCTTGTTGTCATTACTCGGTTAAATATACGCATATATATTTTATAATATTGGGAGCCCCAAATTTCATTTTGCTTTGAGCCTCCAAACTGCCAGGGTCGGCCCTGGTTATGTCTATCACTAAAGTGTCCTCTTTTTCTAGCTTGATTTATTTTATGTTCTACTACAAAAATTAGGTATTATTATAACAAATATATGCTAGATTAATAAAATTCATATTCTTTGCAAGTTTGAATACAGACAACAATAAATCACGGATTTTGATTGGGTTCAAATGACGTCCAAATTCATCTCATTTTTATCATTTTCGATTCGTGATTTCAAATTTGAGACCCCTCATTCTATAGATTATTGGTTGAAGATCAACTCTACAAAAAATGAATCAAAATTAAGATCATTTGAGTATCCGATCTTGCAAAACAAATGAACGGTTATGGTGAATTTTAGTATTACAATAACAACCGTTCATTTATTTTGCAAGATCGGATACCCAAATGATCTCCATTTTAATTTATTTTTTGTAAAGTTGATCATCAACCAATAATGTATAGAATGAGTAGTCTCAAATTTAAAATCACGAATAAAAAGTAATAAAAATGAGATAAGTTTAGACCTTGGAGTTCAAATGACTTTAGACCCAAGTATTATCCATAAATCACCCCGTCACCACTACCACTGTACCAATCCTACATCTCTCACATGGTTTGGGCCATATCCTTTGCCACCAAAATATAGGGAAAGCCGGTTAAAATTTATATTCTTTTAATTGCTTCAAATGTGTCATAACTCGTAATTGGGCTAATAAACTAAAATTTTCAAATAAGTTTGTATGATAGTCTTTTTTCTTTTTCTTTTTTTCTTTCTTTCTTTTCTAGAAAGTGATTTTGAGATAGAATATGGAGAAAACTGTATGTTATATAAGCTAAAACTCATGCAAACCAAGTTATCTAATATCATGCTCATTGGATTTCAGCATTCACTCCTTTAGAGTTTTAGGTCAACAAAACATATATTAGAATACTGGGTACTGCAAATATTATTTAATAGAATAGGTAATTTAAATATGAACGTTTAAAAAAAAAGACTTACTAACAATGACTTCATCATATCTCATAGTTTGTTACAGATCTACTAGCTATTGAAAATTAAAAAATTCGAGAAGTTGTTTTGTTGAGACCTAAACTCTCTTTCTCATCCGTTCCCTTTTTTAAAAAGCCCTAGTGCGTCGTTGGCGCATTTCCTATCTTTTTCTCCATTCCTTCGTTGTAGAGGCAAATTCTGACGAGGCAGTGGATCGTTTTGATGCGGTTTGGACTTGAATTTAATGGTGATGATGATGACTTGGTGTGACGACCCGAACCAGAATCAGTTGTGTATTCGGCACGATTCTCGAGATTGAGTTTAGTCGCAGTTTTACGATATTTGTGTGGTTTGCCGACTCTATTCACGACTATATTTTTGGCCGAGAATTTGAGTTGAGTGTCTTCACGGGAATTGTAGAGTACGTGATTTCGACCTCGAGGACGGTTTCGGAAGATTTTTCCGATAACCGAGGAATATTTTATGATTATTTGAAGTTTCAGTTTCCGACGAGTTTATCCGATTGTTTCGTGTTTATCCGAATCATTTCGTATATTCATTTCGGACCGTCGATCGACCGGAGGCGCGAGTATAAATATCGGGAATAGTCGTAAAATCGTTGAAAAACACTGTTTACCGTTGACCAGCTTTGACTTTCCCGTTTTGGAAAGTTGACCGTTGACCGTGAAGGGAGAGGTTTCCCGTTTCGGCTTGCCATCCGACGACCCATTTTCCGGCCACCTCCGATCAAGTGGAAGGTATGGTTCGATTCCTTGAGTGATTTCGAGTTGATTGATGCTTAGTTTGATGGAAATTGATGAGGATTTTATGGGTTTCGAATCGGGCCGAGTTCCTCGATTTCGCCGGTGATGGTTGGCCGTTTTCCGGCGAGATTTGGAGGTGGAGGTTAAGGGGGTTCGACTCCCCTTGACCTTGTGATGCTCCCCATGTGATTTATTTTGGAATTGGTTAAGGAATTGTTGGAAACCGATTTGTAGCCGGAGGGATTTTCCGTTCCCCTTTCGAGCTAGAATTGACCCTGTTCCGGTGAGTTTTGGCCTTGGGGCCAGTTGAGAAACAGTTTGAGCTCGTGGAGATCTTCTTATCTGGAGAATCCCGCCGTGAAATTCCACCATTGACGGCGCGCCGCCGCCGCCGGCGGAGCTCCGGCGAGGGTTGACTTTTTCAGATTTCAACGTTTTTAATGTCGTTTTTCTCGAAATCGCGCCCTGATTATCGTCCAGAGGTTTTCGGGTTGATTTGGTTAGCCGATTTTCAATCGAGGGTTTCGAGTGGAGATTTCGGGAATTTCGTTATTCGTTTTGCACTGCATTGTTTATTTTCGGAAACGGTTGGTTTCCGTGGTTCAGTACAGGGTTGTGGACTATGATTTTGATCAGTTATGTTTTGTGAATATTCAGGAGATCGAGATCGAGATCGTGATCGTGCTTCTGGCGAGGGATCTTCCGCCGGACCCCGAGATTAGCGCGAGTGCGCGTTACGCGAGTCTGTGAGTGGACAATTTATTTTCACGGATTGATTGCGAGTCTTTTATTTATGATTTACGAACTTGAGCATGCAGATTGATTATGATTTTACGAGCATGTGTTTTACGATTATGCATATACGAATATACGTATACGAGTATACATGTATATATATTATGTTTTGTGCATGTGCATAGAAATGATTTATGATTTGGTTTTCACAGAGTACAGTCTCAGTATATGTTGTGGTATCGATACACATTGGTTTCTCGGCTGATCCCCGAGTACGCTCCGGGGGGGACAGATATCCTGACCCGAGGCCTTTCTGGCTAGGAATCACGTGTGGGTCTGGGATCCCATGATTCAGACTGTGCTATCGCGTGGTAGTCCATGAGAGATTCCGCGATACATTTTACGTTACATGCTCTGTACGTGAGTGGTAGTCAGCGTCTCCTCACGTACCATTTGATTTTCATGCATTTAACTCGCATATGATTTTATACGTATATATTACTTGGTGAAAGACATTTATTTTCGTCCACTCACTCTAACGAGTTTATTGTCTTTCCCCTGGGCTTTTCGGTTTCCGTGCCCAGTTGCAGTTCAGTTTTGGTGTTTCACGTCGCAGTTTGGAGGCTAGTGATCTGAGCTACCTGTGTTTTCCAGTAGGTTCTTATTTCACCTACTGATGTATATGTTGTATATATTTTAAACTAGAGGTCGCTCTGATACATTCTGATACTTGTTTATGCGGATTTTCTCGGATATATATATATATATATACACACACACTACAGTACTATTTACTGTTTATGATTCATATATTGATGTTGAGAAATCCAGATGGGATTGGTGCCCACGGTTTGGTTTTTGTGGCATAGGACGAAGTGTTATTTTTAGGGTGCAGGTTTATGCAATTTCACGTTAGTAACGAAACTCTGCCGAAATTTTAAAAATTTTTGTTGGTTCGTATTTTTAGAAGGAGTTCGATTCCGGTTTAGGTAACTGAATCGGGGTTGGGTCCTTTCACTTGGATGTGGTCCACTTCGCACCCAAGGTTGCTGAGGTGGAGGGTAGGGGTGGGACGACCACACGCTACATCATTGCTAAACTGTTCTGGCCGGTGACTTTGTCGGAGGTCATTGATCAATCTTTCAATTCGGCGATGGCTTAATTGTGACATGTTCCTCTCGGCCCTGAGAAGATATCCTTGCAGTGACATAGTCCTGATCGGTTCTTTTGCAAGTTTGTCAATCCAGAGGCGGTGAAGCGACCCAAGCATTGTCCTTGGTACTACCAATATTACATGGTCCTGGTTGAGGAATTTGATGGATTTTTGGATCCCTAGGTGGTGACTATGACTTGGGTACTTGTGCACAACGTAACCATGGCCGCGATGGATGATGAATGGGCCGAGAAGATCAAGAACTACTATCGACATATTCTTTTATGTCGATCTGGGATTGTTGAAGGTGGGCCTGATGAAAATCTTTTTTTGGTTGGATCTTTGGCGAGGTGTGGTGGTAAGGAGAAATTTTTTATTTTCTTCTTCTTGTAAAAGAATTAAAATAAAAAATAAAATGTCATCAAAGGATCAAAGTCATCATACAAAATATGAATATAGTTGAATACTAAAATAAAAGCATAAGAAAATATATTTTTCATTAAAAAAAAACTCTATGTTGCCAAAAGTTGGCAAGCTGAGGAATCGGCCGATTACTCAGTGGCTAATCGAATGCTTGAGTACAAAGGGGAAGTAGTCTCTAATCAACTCGTTTTGTTGCCGATCAATGAGTATTAGGCGAGTAGACCGCTTTTTCGAACATTGCAAATAACCATAATTAAGGATATTTCAAGTCAGCTCTTCTTTTTGTCAATGGCGAACCTCATTAACAATGGAGGTTCATATCTATAAATCAGATCTCTATGTCAAATCCAAGATAGGTATGCATGGTATCCGGTCCAGGGTTCAATCCACCGTAAAAATCATTTTCGGTGTGTTGAGTTTCTTAAAATTTTAAAAATAGAAGGAAAAAAAACATCCAAAAGAGTTGTGATTTAACTATCCTTTTCACAATGCGTATATCCCTAAGCTTTATAAACAATTTGGTATTTTGCTACTAAAGAAGTCGAGTCAAAATGGTTTTTATAATCCCTGAAATGTTTCTGTAAGTCCTGAAAAAATAATTCGCAAAATCAATATGTTTTACTAGTTACACCAGTGGTTAAAATGTTGGTTCATAGACTTTTTACCCTTGGCAGGCGAGGATCCACCTCCAAGTAGCTCTAGTGCATTTAATACTAAAATGGGGTGGTGACAGAACCAATACCAATAGAGGAAGATGATAGTGCAGAAAGGACCATAACGACCTCAACGTAACAGTAGTACACAGTCCTTAACGCTACTTTTTGTTTGTTTCTCAGATTCTCTTGAAAATAGAAAACACACACTGAGATCTGATCTCTCTGTCTCTCTTTATTTTCTTTCTATCTCTTTTGGGTCCTCCTTGCCCTGCCCTTCCTTTTGTAGAAGTCCCATTTAGGCTTCACTTCGATCCTTTCTCACAAAAAGCTTGGTTCTTTTATGGACCACACTCCTTATTTGATCCACACCTTCATTAGTAAGCTCTCCTTCTCTCTTTCTCTCATTTGTTTTGGCAGAAAGCTTTGAACTTTTGCTGGATCTGACCAAACCTGCATCCTGGGTTTGCTTAACCTGGTGGGTTTGATGCTATAGTGATGTGAATTCGATACTTTGTTGAGTTTGAAGTTTTGCTACTTTATTTGTTTCTTTGTGATAAATGGGTGAGTGGAGGTTCTTGATGTTATTTCTGTTTATGCAAAATATGTAATCTTGTTTCATTGGGGGTGTAGATCTATGTGTTCAACCTTAGTAAGTGGTTTCTTGATTCAGTGTGTATAAACATTCATCCTCATTTGCTATTTTGATTCACACTCTTTCATTGCTTGGTTGTCAATTTATTAGACGCAATGACACTTAATGAGCCACATTAGCAACTTTCCTATTCAGCTTCACAATTTAATGTTCTTCCAGCTGGTGTTGCATAGGTGCTTGTTTATTAGAGCAGTTAGGCAGAGCTGTTAGAGCAACTCCAACAGATCTCCCATATGTCGATTTTAGTAATAATTTGAGGATTATGGGGAATCCCTTATAATTAGAGCAACTCCACCAGATCCCTTATATCATTTTTCATTATAGGGAATCCCTAAAAGTTTCATTTCCATCCCCTTTTCCTATACCGAAAAGAGGATTATAGGTAACGAGAATAGCAAACATTGCATTCAATTCTTTCCTTCTACATTGCAAATGTAATTAATAAATGGATGTATTTAAATATATATTTTTTATTAACCAATCAAAACACAATACTCATTCAATTATAACTAAATTATGAGTATCATTGTTTGAACAAATTTGTAAAAATGTTTAGCCAAAATAGCTTAGAGGTATATTTCTCAACAAAATAAGAACATTTTGAATAATGTTGTTGGAGATGCTCTTAACTCATAAAGTGTTGGTCTTTTAAGCATCTAATACTGTCCCTGCCTCTTGAAGTAGTCAGATTTGAAATTTGTTGAAACTTGGGAGAGGTATCTTAGTGATTGATCGGCGGCATCCAGTTTTAATTCTTTAGACATATGGCAATAACTTTGATCTCAAGTTTGATGTACTTAGTTGATTGTTTTGGAGTGTCATTTCACACTGAAATTTGATTGGACGAATGAGCAGCATGTTACTCTATATTCTTCTTAATTGGTACATCCATAGATTATGCTGATTTATCTGTGGGATTTCGTTTAAGTTGTAATGTATAGAATAACTAAAACCTCATATTTGTACGTTTGAGCTGCACTTTTAATGGTGTTCATTTGTAATTCTATTGCAGGTTGTTCACTGTCTCTTATTTGACAGAAGATATTTGTAGGGAGGAGATATGCATTGTAATCTGTAAGTACAAAGTAAGTAACTTATCTTCTTCTGAAGTACTTGACGCCTACAAAAATGACGAGGGGAAGATCTGATCCTACCCAAAAGAAGCGCATTATCACCATTCTGTGTGTTGTGGCACTCTTTCTTGTTTTCCTGTACGGATATTATGGTTCCATCTTTGACTCTCAAAGTAGTGGGGCATCAGCCCTGGAATATGGCAGTAGATCTTTGAGAAAGCTTGGTTCGTCGTATCTGGGTGGGGAGGATGATAGCGATGGTAAGCAGGATGAAACTTCTACAAAATATGGGCAGGAAGATGGAGATGAAAGTGCAATAGTGAAGAGCTTTCCGGTGAGTGCTATGGTGCTTAACTTGGATTTGGGAACATCCTTCCCATCATCCCTCATTTTCCCTTTTTCTCTTTTCTTTTCTAAACCCGTATATCTTGTTGAGAGAAAAAAAAGTTCCAGAAGGTTTGGCCTCTTTGTATGATGTCTAATGCTTGTGATGATTTTCTAAGGTTTGTGATGATCGCCTTTCGGAACTTATCCCCTGCTTAGACAGAAATCTCATATACCAAATGAGACTGAAATTGGACCTGTCTTTGATGGAGCACTATGAGAGGCATTGTCCTCCTCCGGAAAGGCGGTTCAATTGCTTGATTCCTCCCCCACCAGGGTACAAGGTATGTGCTAAACCTGAGTAGTAAAAGTGGTGTTAATGTCTTCATGTTGTTGCTTTATCTTTTATTCCCAAATTGATATAGTAGCTATTATCTTGATTCCAGGCCCCAATCAAATGGCCCCAGAGCAGAGATGAAGTATGGAAAGCAAATATACCTCATACTCACCTTGCACATGAGAAATCCGATCAGAACTGGATGATTGAAAAAGGTGACAAGATAAATTTTCCTGGGGGAGGCACACATTTTCACTATGGAGCTGATAAGTATATTGCTTCAATTGCAAATGTAAGATGCTTCCTCCAAAATTGTCTTTGCATAAAAGGATCTATAAAGCAAAAGAGGTTACTTAGAGAGGGGATTAGTATTTTAGAGAGAATAGATAGAAAAATTTAGGGATGGGGGATAAATATGCTTGGGGTTTTGGGGGGGGGGGGGGGGGGGGGTTGGGGGTAGCAACACAGGGAGAGCTAACCAGTTCTCAATTTTAACTATTTATTCAACATCAACTCTTTGAATATGAAACTGCTGTGGTCTAATTTTTAGAGGGGTAAGACAATTCTAGAATGACTAAGAGAAGTAAAATGCCCATATTAACATTGCTTATATTACCCTGTGATAAATATGAGCTTGAAGTATACAAACCCCAATCTTCATCACAGATCCTTGGATGACATTGTCTTGAGCGATTTGCATGTTTTGAAGTCTCCATTATAGGATTTTTCATTCGTTTACATAACCATTTCATATAGGTTGAGAATGGAGTGTTTGTATCTGCATTTTGGAAATACTGTTACTTTACATGTGCAGTTTATTGTTGCATAAATGAATCAAACTTTTTTTATGTTGTTTTCAATTGGCAGATGCTCAACTTTACAAAGGACAACTTAAACAATGAAGGCAGGCTACGTACAGTTTTTGATGTTGGATGTGGAGTTGCAAGTTTTGGAGGCTATCTTCTATCATCTGATATCATAACAATGTCGTTAGCACCCAATGATGTGCATCAAAATCAAATCCAGTTTGCTTTGGAAAGAGGAATTCCAGCATATCTTGGTGTTCTAGGGACCAAAAGGCTTCCTTACCCAAGCAGATCATTTGAACTTGCTCACTGTTCGCGTTGTAGAATTGACTGGCTCCAAAGAGATGGAATCCTTCTTCTTGAGCTAGATAGGTTGCTTAGGCCAGGAGGTTACTTTGCATACTCATCTCCTGAAGCATATGCACAGGATGAGGAAGATCTCAAAATATGGAGACAGATGAGTGCCCTTGTGGAACGCATGTGTTGGAGAATAGCTGCAAAGAGGAACCAAACTGTCATTTGGCAGAAACCATTGACAAATGACTGTTATATGCAAAGAGAACTTGGTACTCAACCTCCTCTCTGCCGATCTGATGATGATCCAGATGCAATCTGGGGTGTGCCAATGGAAGCATGCATCTCACAGTACTCTGATCGTAAGTAACTACTTGTCATCTATTGCTTTTATCGTGTACTAACCTCTTTAACATACACTGTTTTGATCAGACGCCATTAAGGACATTATTGTGGCAATTAGTTTGATTTTTCTTTCCCCGGCAGCCTGCAAAGACTAGCATTTCTTTCATTCTGACATTGAAAAGGCTGAAGTAATTTAAACTTGAGTTGTTGATATAATATTTTATTTTTCTAATGTTTTTCTCTGATGTGGACCTCTTGTCCACAAACCAGGAATGCCGGAATTTATACACTTTGTGTTAGATAGCTAGAGTCTAGACTATACATGAGGACATAAGAAGTGAGTTTGAGTGTATGTGGGTCACCTGGGATGAGAAACAAGTTTGTTGAAGAAACTTTAGTGTAATATGCTTAACTATTCTAAAACCTGCATCTTGTGGTTGAACCTTTGTATTGTTCTTTGTTTCCAGGAGTTTGATGATTTTAAATATCGATCTCAGATTGTTTGTACCTACTCTTTTGCCTCATTTTCTAACATCGAGTCTTCTTTGGCTCGGATCTCGGTTTCTAAGTGACATTTGCCAACAAATATCTTGATCAATTTAGTTTGAAATTTCACGGCCATACCTATTCATGGCTCAGTTTCAATAGTGACAGCATGTTCTACATCTGTAGTTCTGTGTGCATATACCTTTCATGCAAAGATATTTCGGCGGTGTGATTGCTCACTGTTAGTGAATTAATTGTCATCCATGGAGAACTCAGTTGAGTAATTTTAACCTGGCCATGATTCGATCTGCTAACTAATCTTTATTTGGCATGACCAGATGACCATAGAGAAAAGGGCAGTGGATTGGCTCCCTGGCCAGCTAGATTGACAACACCTCCTCCTCGACTTGCTGATTTTGGCTATTCTAATGAAATGTTTGAAAAAGATATGGTAATCAAGTGGTAGCATGTACTAAATGTTTTATATTGTTATTTGGCTGTCTTTTTTTATGGCTGCACATTTAGTAACATATTGACTAAGTTCATTATGTTGGTGTTGATCTGTATATGCAGGATCTTTGGCGGCATAGAGTTGAGAATTATTGGAATCTCTTGAGTCCAAAGATTGAACCAAACACTTTGAGGAACGTGATGGATATGAAAGCACACATGGGGTCATTTGCAGCTGCTCTGAAAGATAAGGATGTTTGGGTCATGAATGTTGTCCCTGAAGATGGACCAAACACACTAAAGCTGATATATGACAGAGGCCTTATCGGCAGTATTCACAGCTGGTACGTAAATCAAGTGATTGGTATACATAAAACACGTCATCTTAACTGAAACAAGTGATTTAGACTATACATATCTATTATCTAGTAATTGAGTAAAAGGTTGTAGAAGTTTGATTTCCCATGATAGCTGAGTACAGCATACGGGCTTTAAAGACTTGAACAATTGATGTGAATCATTTATAGACTGAACAAGTAATATAATTCGTGTAAAGAGATTAAAACTATCATTAGTGTGGAAGTAGGAATTGATGACCCATTTCATGTTAATCAGTTCAATTATTGAAGTTGTGATTATAGAATATTCAGCTTGAAGATTGTCTGCATTAAAATTTGTATTCTGATTATCTGGAATCTGTATTTTAACAGGTGTGAAGCCTATTCAACATATCCCCGGACTTATGATTTACTCCATGCTTGGACTGTTTTCTCTGACTTAGAAAAGAAAGAATGTAGTGCTGAGGATCTGTTGCTTGAGATGGATCGCATACTCAGGCCAACTGGTTTTGTAATCATCCGCGACAAACAGTCAGTGGTAGATCTCGTTAAGAAGTATCTACCATCATTGCACTGGGAAGTAGTGGCAGTAACCGACTCCAGTTCAGATTCAGACCAGGATGGGGATGATGTTGTACTTATAATCCAAAAGAAAATATGGCTGACAGGTGAAAGCCTCAGGGAATCGGAATAGGAAAATGCCTCTTCAGCGCCTATATCCCATTTAATGTCTGCTGCCTCGAGGTTTCAGGAGCATGTCCTAGAGCAGTGATATATTTAACAGTAGATGTGATTACGTGCTTTAGTGATTTACACATATTTTTCATACTCTATCCCCTTATATCTAGGTAATTGTAGAATTATATTACCTGCATCTATAGCTATATTTTTTTCCCTATGGGAAATGTTCTGTAAGCTACTTAACCCACTTTGCTATTCATTGATAACTGAATGATAGAAGATGTTCTGATTTCTGAAGTACAATATATGTTTGGCGTCACAATGACTAACCTGCCTTTCTGTTTGCCAACTATCTCAGTATTTATCTTTTGTTTCACATGATGGATAATGTCATATTCCAGAACAAGAAGAAAACTATCTTGAGTACACACCAAATCTTGATTTAAATTCTCACCCCGTTCTAGTTCTCTCTCTTTTCTCATGTTCCTTTGAACTATTGATTCGAATCCTGTCAGATGTGATGTTCTTAAAACATGGCATCAGATTTAATAGTCTCTGAGTATACCATGAATCAATTGAAAACATGTTAAATACAGATATATAGTGGTTGTGGAGTACATAAGCCATGAACCAACTGATCAGAACATCTGTTAAAAATAATATTGAACTGAAAGATCATTATACCATTAAGAAATTTCAACAGTTAACTAGTGTCTTTCCAAATACACAATGTACATTTTGTCTTTCCTCTAGACCCTAGTGTTATCTCAAGCAATACCTAGTGCCTCTGCAATCAACAAATGCTTATTATACCTATTACCTAACCCAGAGCAACAAACACACAAACACCATGCATAGAGAAGCATTTGAGTTGCTGAAATGAAGCAGACCATACAATAGAATCATTGTAAGATGACAAACATGAATGAAACCCATTGTATCAAAACAAAAGCATTGCTTCTGGTTCATCTTTTAGCTCTAATATTGGTCATGGAGTTCATGGTTTTAGCTCAAGGAAGACTGAATGAGGCTTCAAATGTGGGAAATGATAGAAATGACTGCAGCTTTCTACATATTGGGGGATTCTTCAGTTGATTGCGGTGACAACACGTTCTACCCTCTCATTCACAGTTATCTGTCCTTGCAATCATGCAATGGTTTCGACAACACAAATCTTATTCCCCATCTGCTCGGTAACTATTACTATTCTCTTAATGAGTTGTTCTTGCATGTGATGTCTTTTACCAATTTCCTTCATATTCACAGCTGGGAAGATGCATATGCCAAATATATTACCATTCTACAGTCAAAATGGATCCGTCGATGGAATACTTAAAGGCTTTAACTTTGGTTCCGCACACGCAACAGTCCTGAATCACGGCAGTCAGAGTTATCAGTCTGTGAACCAGCAGCTCCGCCAAGCTTTTGATTCCATGCAACTCTTACAACTGCAGCTTACCGAGGACAGAGCTCTCAGTTTCATCAGATCTTCCATCTTCTACGTCTCCTTTGGCAAAGATGACTTCATAGACCTCTTCATGCGGAATGCCTCAGGTACTACAGAACACAATAACAGTGAAAAAGAATTTCCACACATTTTAGCAGATCAGATGATGCATGTAGTAAGGAACCTTTACCACATGAATGTGAGAAGGATAATATGCATGGGAATACTGCCTTTGGGATGCACACCGTGTGTGATGTTGGACAAATTCTACCCTAAAGACAGTGAAGATGATGAAGTTGATGCAAGAGGATGTATAGAGGAGATCAATGAGCAGGTCTTGCAGTACAACAGAATGCTACACAAACAGATTTCCAACCTTCATGAAGAATTGGCTGATGTAAAGATTGTATTCTGTGATGTTTATCAAGGAATTACAATGATCATAAACAACCACCCTAAACGCTATGGTACATGCACAAATATATATTCTTTTATCCTATTATTTAGCCTTAATCTAACAATTTGAGGTGCAAATATGAAATACAGGATTTAAGGATATACAGAATGCTTGCTGTGGGCTTGGTAAGTATGGAGCAGAAGTTGGAGCCTTTCTAAAGAAATGACATGTGACACAGAAGCGAATCATGTGTGGTGGGATTTATACAATCCCACAAAGGCAGTGAACTCATTGCTGGTTGATTCAGCCTGGACCAACTACCCTCTTCCAATTTGTTATCCTATGACCATTCAGGAATTTTTTACTGCTTAAGCTTCATCGTCATCTTCAGAGACAACTTCAATTGTATTCACTACACTAGGTTTCAGATGATTAGTGTAAAATTTAGGAGTTCTATATTTAACATGTGCTGAGGATATATATATTCAGATTCTCTTATTCAAAGTAGTGTGAGCACAATGTAATCTCCTAAAACTTCAGAACATTGATCCCCCCAACATCATATTGTTGTCAGAGTTAAATCCAATATTAACAGTCTTCAAAAGTAAGCATCTCTCAGCGATTTTATTACAATGTAATAATGTGTGTTCATTGCTTATTATATCAATTGATACTAGTTCACTAGTCTAGCAAGAAAAACTTAATTAAGATAAAAGCTACACATGATCATATCTTGCGGCAACAAAAGCCATAATGTTGATTTCTCATGTTTCATTAGAATCTTCAATATAATATGGCTTGCTATGATTAAATCTCATGAACATACGGAAACACAGCAAAAGTATTATCTGAAACTGCATAAGTGCATTTCATTACCCTCTGCTATATAGAAATTTGATATTAGGTGTTTCCGTGAGCCGAGTCGCTTAGAGAATGTGGCAAACCAAACCAACATCAAAATGTAAGAGACAAATTTATCCTTCTCGATGAAAAACAACTTGCCAAATTTTTACCGCTGTAATAGCTTCTACAAAATTATCAGTATATCAATATATCGGAACAGATATGTTTATCGCATCAATTCCTAGCAGCAAATATAATATTATCATAGCTCTACAAACCCAAGTTCTACAAAACAAAACTCTCTTGTTGATCGGCAAATAATCTAATCCCAACAACAAAGATGAGCAATATCTTTCACATGAATTTCCAAAAATGATAGTGTACCGCTTTAGCCATTGAAAGACTTGGGAGAAAACAATACCTCAAGGGATGCCTATCCGAATGGCCTCCTTTCCAGAGAACAAGTTTGAAGCTCGAAGTCTCCCTGTATCTTGTTGTCAACAGAAAGTTCACAGAAACTTGAGTTCAACAACATAGATATACTGCCCATAGGAACCCAATAAGCTTATCACATCGGACATTTGGACTTGATAACAGATCAATACGATTTGAGATTTCATATTTATAAAAGCACAGAAATCAGCCACGAAGAGAAAAAATCAGCAACAAAACGCTTCCTAAATTAGAGACAAGAATAAGGCTATCATCACCACAAGTATCATACTTAATGAGCGGTTCATTTGTCTGTTTTTTATCTGATCTTCTACCTTCATAAAATGATACGATGCAAAGGCTTTACAATCACCTATGTATTAAACCAACCAGAACACCGTATGATGCTAAATGACAATAACTACCCAATTCCATAATTTGAAAGGTAGAAAAAACTGTAACTCAAAGTTTAATCCTTTTTGCAAAGGTAACCTGCAAGTATTTGCATGTTCATACATTATTAGTACACACACATACTGAAGGCATATTGTTTAGTTGACACTTCCTAATAATTAACAAAACACACATTTCAGTGGTAATCAACAAAGATGATTGAAGACTCTACCAATCTCAATGACAATGACAATCAGGTAGTTCATACATGTGCATATCATATTTTTTCATTGACGATGACATCCTTGCCACCTATGCTAGAACTATCTGGTTTGCCCTAAGAAAATTATATCCGTTAGTGGCTCGTTTTCAAATCTTCAAGTGGTTCATTTTCAAATCTTCCCTCCAGTTGAAAAAGAATCTTTGTAGGATAGCTATGATCATTGACTTACTACTCAAAAAGGTTTAGAAAGTTTGTCACTCAAAACGTGTTTGTTACTCAAACCCGTTGACCTTTCTCCTCGGGTTTGTGGAAAAGCTTTTCAAAACTGGGTTTCCGTGTAGACCTCTGTGCGTGGGCTGGATACTTTGAATTCTGGAAAAGAGCTTTTGCCTTTCTATGGTGTAGTCTCTTCTTAGAGTGTGTGACAGCAAACTTTCTTATCTCGGTCTCAAACCGGTGTCTCGTGCAAGGAAGGCTTTTGCCCACTGGTTTCTTTCGGTCCGCTCACACTCTTGTCACTTCTTGCCCAATAGCCTTTCTAAGACTTTCAAAACGTAGATTGTCCAAAGGCTTTGTAAACAAATCAGCTAATTATTTTTCAGTAGGAATGAATGTCAATTCAAGCTGATTCTCATCTACCAAGTTTTGAATGAAGTGATATCTGATCTCTATATGCTTAGTTCTAGAACGTAACACAAGATTCTTTGAAATATTTATGGCAGAAGTGTTGTCACAGAACATGGATAACATACTTTGCTAAAATCCGTAGTTACTTAACATGTGTTTCATCCAAAGAAGTTGAGTGCAGCAACTACCAGTAGCAATGTACTCTGCTTGAGCTGTAGATAAGGACACACAATTATGCTTCTTTCTATGCCACGAGACCAAGTTGTTTCCAACGAAGAAACATTCACCCGAAGTACTTTTTCTATCCGTGGCATCCTCAGCCCAATTTGAATGCCGAAGTTACTTGTACCTGAGACGTATCGAATGATACACTTGATCACCTTCACATGAGATTTTTTGGGATATATTGGCTTGGTACCGAGCACAAACGCCTACACTGTAGGAGATATCTAGCCTGCTAGCTGTGACGTAGAGAGACTACCGATCATGCTCCTGTAGAGGGTTTGATCTGCATCAATACCTTCCAGATCAGCACTGATCTTGCATGAAGTGCCCATGGGGTTCCAGATGGGAGAGGAGGATCCATTCAAAACTTCTTCACCAAGTCTTTCGTATACTTTTCCTGCGAAATGAACAACCCATCTTTCCTTTGCTGGAAGTCCCAAGAAATAGTTCAGTTTGCCACATAAACTCATTTCAAAATCTTGTTTCATTAGAGTAACAAACTCTTCCACAAGTTTTTGGGAAGTAGATCCAAAAACTGCATCATCAACATACACTTGAGCAATAATCATATGTTGGGAGGTACTTTTGACAAACATGGTCTTGTCAATAAATCCACTTACATACCCGTGATCAATCAGATGTGTGGATAATTTTTCATACCAAGCCCTAGGAGCTTGTTTCAGCTCATAGAGAGCTTTGCCAAGCCTCAAAACATGGTCAGGATAGGAAGGGCTCTTGAATCCCGGAGGTTGTTCCACATAAACTTCTTCTTTTAGGATTTCATTCAAGAAGGCACTTTTAACATCCATTTGAAACAGATCAAACTTTAGAAAATAAGCAATAGCTAAGAGAAGTCTAACAGATTCTAGCCTAGCTACGGGAGCAAAGGTTTCATCAAAAAATCTAGACCTTCTATTTGAGAGTAACCTTGGACTACAAGCCTAACCTTGTTTCTAGTTATGATCCCGTTTTCATCAATTTTGTTCTTAAAGACCCATTTAGTACGAATAATTTTTTTATCTTTAGGTCTCGAAACAAGGTGCCACACTTTAGTTTTCTCAAAATGATTCAATTCATCTTTCATAGCCGCTATCCAATCTGAATCTTTAAGGGCATCCCTAATGTTTTTTGGTTCAACATTTGAAACGAAACCAAAACAAGAGATTCGATTGATGATCAACCTATGTATAGTAAGAAAACTTTTGAGAGTAACAGAGTTACTTACAAACTTGTTCAACTTACTTCTCGTCTTTCTTGGTTCATCAACAGTACCTATCACATCAGAAGGAGAGTGGTCATTCTGAACTTGCCTCTTACCAGTGTGTCGTGGCTTATGGATAGCCAGAGTATGATCTATCCTGGAACATTCAGGGTCAGATTCTGTATCTGATGATACATCGTCAGGAAATAGGTTTTGCTCATCAATAGGAGTGTCCATAGCAGTGGGGGCTATTTCAGCATTAGTGCTTGTATCCTCTTCCTGCACAGTTCTAGGAGAATGATTGTGAGAGCACACAAATGAATCATTGATAGCCACATTTACCGTTTCTATGATTTTGCAAGTTATTTTGTTGTAAACATGATAAGCACGGCTATTCAAAGCATAACCCATAAATATACCCCAATCACATTTGGCATCAAATTTTGTCAAGTATTCCCTATCTCTATAAATGAAACAAGGGCTGTCAAAGACTTTAAAGTGCGACACATTGGGCTTCTTCCCTTTCCATAGTTCATATTGTGTCTTGTTTGTGCCATGCCTAAGAATCACACGGTTAATTGTATAGCAAGCATTGGAAATTACTTCAGCCAAAAACATGTGAGGTAAATCAGCTGAGCTAAGCATTACTCTACCCATTTCAACCAAAACTCTATTTTTTCTTTCAACCATATCATTTTGTTGCGGAGTAATGGGGGCAGAGAATTCATGATGCACACCATGTTCCTCACAATAATCAACAAAAGAAGAGTTCTCAAATTCAGTTCCATAATCAGACCTAATCCTAATGATGCGCTTATTTTCAGAAAACTTTTCATTTGAAATTCTTTTTGCAAGCTCAAAAAACTTTCTAAAGGTTTGACTTTGGGTTTTATCGCTTAGAAACATTACCCATGTAAACCTAGAGTAATCATCAACCACAACAAGCACATATTTCTTTCCACCTATGCTTTCAGGTTCTACAGGACCTACCAAGTCTAGATGAAGCAATTCAAGCACATTTGAAGTAGATTTTGCATTCAAGGTAGGATGAGAAGTTCAACTTAGCTTACCCATCTTACAATCCCCACACATACCTGCCGTCTTTTCGGTGAGTATATGCAAACCTCGAGCTCTTTCTTTTGAGGAAAGCTTCATCACGTCTTGGTGATTCAGGTGGCACATCCTTCTGTGCCAGAGATCAAGTGGATTTTCCTGTGTTGGAGACCGAAAACACAGCCCAGGTTGAAACTTTTTGTTGACATGTACACAATAGCAATGGTACTTTGTTCTTTCCCCCTTCATGACACTATTTCCCTTTCCATCAAGAATAATGCACTTCACACGGTCAAACATCACAGTCTCATGTTCATCAACGATCTGACTTATGCTCAACAAACAGACTTCCAACCCCTTGACTAGGAGAACATTCTTCAAGCTTGGGAGACCATATGTGTCAACCGTCCCGCATCCAACAATTTCTGCCTTGGCACCATCACCAAAAACAACATCTCCAATGGGGTGTGTGTCATTCATGGAGGTAAACCACTTGCTGTCACCAGTCATATGCTTCGAGCAACTGCTATCCATGTACCAAGAATCAGACTTCCAAGTCGATAAGGCAGTTAAGGCGACATTACACATGGCCACAATCTTTCTTTCATATGCTGGGACTGCCCTGAGTCTTGAAAAGAAGCAAACGACATCTTCTTCCTAATTTTCCTTGGGTTCAGATCCTTCAGGAGAGGTGTTGACTCTCGTATCCTGAGTCTTTGACTTCCTAACTCAGGTTGGGTTGCTTAACACTTTCTTCTGATTGGGGATGGCAAGTGACTGAGCTATCTTGGTCAACTCTTCTAAGGACTTTTGAAAGGAAACAAGCAGACTATTGCTCTGAGGGGTCTTTGCAATAGGAGGGCTTCATCTTAGTTTGTAGCAGAACCTGCGAATGTGTCCACTATTACCGCAATGGTAACACCTTCGTGGAAGAGACTTTGTAAACTTGGGCATTTTTGGAGCCTTTTTTATCACTGATGGCAAATGAGGCTTTCCCAAGATGGAGCTCGTACTCTTGACAAACAGTCTTTCCGGGGTTCTTGGTTCTTCACCATTACCAAAGCCCAAACCCGTCTTGTTACCATCCGCATTTCTCATCCCACATAGTTGGGATAGCTTTTCAGAACCAATGGAGAACTTGGTAAACTGAGCCTTGGTAACTCTTAGAGATTCTACCAGTGTCAATTTTTCTACATTAGAGCTTCCACCAAGCCAGTTTAATGATCAAGTTCCTTCTTGAGAGAGATCACTTGATCCTCAAGCCGAGACTTATCAGATTTTCATTTTGACTTTCGGGATACATATTTCTCTTGTATCCTAGATTGTGTCTCCTCACTTTTTGAAAGTTCATTGGTTAGAACTTCAATCTTAGTGAGCATAGACTTAGAAGCAATGCATAACTCAGTGTACATGTCATAACCATCATCATCAGAATCATTGTCCTCAAGAGACTCATCTAATGTGACCTTAGTAACAAAAACAACATTTTGATCTTCTTATTTTTCGGATTCAGTGGTAGGATCGGAATCACTATCACTCCAAGTTGCTTTGAGCACTCTGTGAGACTTATTCTTTCTGTTTGCACAGTCAACAATCCTATGTCCCACACCATTGCACTCAAAACACTTGTTGTCCTGCCTCGAGATAGAAGCGGACTTGGTATTCTGATCTTTAGTTGAATCTCTGTTTTTAGAAAACCTAGAGCTAGATCATTTAGAAAAGTTTTAATTTGAGTTGAACGACTTTCTTTTTGAATTCTTGAGAAATTTTTCAAATTGTTTAGTCATGAAAGCAATTTCATCGATACCATACTCAACAAGTTCAAGAATCTTCTCTTCTTCGATTTTAACAGTACTTAAAGCAACACTCTTTTCAATTTTGGTCCTCTTCTTAAGTGTCTCATAGGTCTTCAAGTTTCCAACTAGCTCTTCTAGAGGATAAGTATCTAAATCATGAGCTTCATCTATAGCATTCATTTTAGAATCAAAGAAAGGAGGTAAAGCATTTAAAAAATTCTAACAATTTTCTTAAACTTTATAGCCTCTCCTAAATTACGACACTGATTAGTTATACTAAGTACACGACCATAAAATTCATCAATTGACTCATTTTCACTACTGGACAAACCTTCAAACTCAAAAATAAGACGTTGAAGCTTTTGTTGTTTAACACGGGAGTTACCTTCATGAGTATTGACAAACACGTCCCACGCATCCTTAGGAGTCGGGCTATGGATAATCCTTTGATGTTTTCCTTCAGACAAGGCATTGAAGAGGTAGCTTAAAGCTTTAATGTTTGCTCTAGCCAGATCCTTGTCAAGCTTGTCCCATTTAGATTTTAGTTTTGGGATTTAAACGAGAGAGCCTTCTGCTTTTGGCTTTGTGGGATGTGACCAACCTTCCTCTACAATCTGCCATAACAAACCATCATCTTGATAGAAAAGGAAGACATTCATCATGATTTTTAATTGTGAAAAATTATGTCCATCAAAAAAGGGAAGAACATTAATAGAAGAGTCTTTTTCATGCTAGGATACTCAGAGAATCTCACTAACAAAATCAGTGACCGCTCTGCACTTAAATACCACTTAAAAGTCAGTGTGAATAGACCCTTTTCATACAAAGGCGAACAATTCAGAATTAATAAGCGCGAACAATTGGTAACCTGCAAGTATTTGCATGTTCATACATTATTAGCTCTTGAAAAGCGATGGCGCAAGCGTAGCCGCCACGATGGCTTTGGCGACTCGGCTATTGGTGCCGTCCGCGCCGATCACAACGTCGCGCGTGGTCGGAAGTGTAGTGTACGACGTAAGGCGCGTGAGGAGGGGGGAGGTCGAGGGAGGTGACGAGGCCGGAGATTAAGGAGGCGCCGGAGGAGATGGCGCGGTCGCGGAGGAAAGAGTCGAGGACTTCTCGGCGGAGCATGGCGATGAACTCGTTCGGGAGGAGAGTCTTGCCGAAGTCGACGGCGAGATTGGAGGGGGGAATATACGCATGCGGGTGACGTGGCGGTCGATGAGTTGACTCGGGATGTTGAACTCTTCGAGCATACAGATCGGGATGGCGCCGCCGCAGGGGCTTGGCTTCCGACGGAGCTCTTTGGAAGAGGAAGCACTCGGATGATGGATGGGTTGGAGGAGGAGGAGGCTCTGGTTGTGAAGGTAACGACGGAGGAAGAAGTCTCTGTCTGTTGTGGAGGAAAAGAGCGCCGCCGAGGATCGATGATTGGGTAGCTGAGGAGGCCATTAAAGACTTTGCTTCCGAACTGAAGAGATCGAGTAGTCAACACTTAGTGTGGGGAGTGTGTTACTATGTTCGTGCTTTTTGTCTGTTCTTCAAGATCTAGTCGCGCTCTCTCTCTCTCTCTCTCTCTCTCTCTCTCTCGCTCTCTCTCTCGCGATCGTAGAACAAGAACACTCTGATATGGTTTCACTTCTCACTGGGGTATGTAAAGTTAGGATTTTTATTCTACAATAGTAGCTACCTCTCATTGTCTAATTTTTTTTCTTCAATTTTAGGTTTATTTGTTTTTGGGTTGATAGAATTGTGGGTTTGGTTGGTGAGTAGTGTTTTGAGTGGAAAGTGATTCAACTGTTGCGTATGTCATTTGGGTAATCTGAGTCGGATTGAATTGATTGGATCGTCAAGGTGGAGTCTTTTTCCGGTTTCGGAATTGGTAAGTTTGAGTTGAGTTGTCTGTAGAGAAAATGTGAGTGAAGAATTGGAATTGGGATACTGGATTTGATGTTCCTGAGGAAAGTAGCTAGTATTTCTGGGGGCAGATATTAGGTTTTCTTGACGTAGCCAAAAATTTAAACAATATGAACTTTAATTTCAGCAGCCAGATTTGGAGTATGTTTTGTTCTTTCAAGAACATTTCGAGTAATGTCAATCCATAGGAGATGTTGTGCTCAGATTTGAAGATATTAGTGTTTTGGGTGATGTCTATTTATACCATATTTAAAAATTTATCTGATATATTTCCCCTGAATTTGTGAACTTGTTAATTACCTATATAACATTCATGAGTTTTACTGTACAAACAACGTGAATCACTGTAGCACTATTCATAGAGGGCGTTACTTCAATGTGTTAACGTAATATACAATAAAACACATGTTTATAAAATAACCACAAACTAGTAAACTAAGTTATTTCTTTAAGGTTGTAATATCAAATCTAGTTTTCCCATAAGAAGTGGTACCAGACCTTAACAAGTAACCTTTGATTGAAAATTTGTAATTTAATCTTGACCTTTCATTTTCTTTATAGTTTGATCTAACGGTTGTGTTATATCTGAAATTGTTACCTGGTACTTGTTAACCATAAAACATTCTGGGACAGCAACGATGGATATGGACTTCCAATTCCTTCTAAAATGTCCCAATTCAATTTTGATTTTGATTTCCATTTTGATTTCAATTTTAATACTGTGTACTTAAACTACTCAATCAATGAAGCTTTTATGGTGTGCATAGACGGAGATTCTGTTTCAATTCTTTGCCTCCCCCTTCCAACTTGGTTTCTACAACACCACCCCTAATGCCTTCATCCTTCATCGGCGGTGACCTCAACAGCATCGAGTCCTCCCGCTCCTCCAAGCTCGAATCGATTGTCGATGACGACGACGACTCCAGCACCGTCGTCAAATTGCTGTTCATCAAGAATGCTATGGAGCAAGACATGTCAAAGATTTCACTTCGTGGGTTTGTAAAGCATGTGAAAGACCTGAAGTCAAGCGAGAATGTTGCCTCTGTCCTGTTAAAGGCAAGTTCACGAGAGTATTTTGTTGAGTTGTGTTCTTCAGCATGTATGAAGTTTTATTTTGCTATCATGAATTTGAAATTCTGATTTGGTCTTCGTCATGCTTTTGGCCAACAGGAGGTGCTTTAAAGCCAACTGACATCGAGACATTGTGGGTTCATGTTACATGTGCTTGGTTCAGACCTGAAGTGTCTTTTGCAAGTGATGAGAAGATGGAACCTGCTCTTGGGATCTTGAGTATACCATCAAATTCTTTTGTGAAGGTAGATAATTGGTTTCTGTACATTATCATTTGTGATACATCTCTCGACATATGTGGATATTTACTTTTGAGCACTGACTATTGTAGTGTAACCAATTGACAGTATACATGTATAACTACGATTTACTAGAAAGAGAGTGACTTAAGGAATATACATTGAATCAAAAGAGTAGATGAAATTTGAATAATGGTCTACAAAAGATCCAGTCATTTAGTCTGATTCCACTTTGTCATTTTTCTTTGTGATCTTATTTGAATGCTAATCTAACTGTTGGTTTTCCCACTTGTGCTTCAGATATGTGTTATCTGTAAGCAAATTCATGGCTCATGCACACAATGTAGCAGGTGCTCCACTTATTACCATGCAATGTGTGCATCCAGAGCAGGGTACCGTATGGAGGTAATATTTTTCTCTGTTTTCATTGTTGCTTGTAGTTTAGCATGAGAAGGAGAATCTTCCTACTAAATTTGTATTTTGCTAGTTCTTAGAGATGCTGATCTAAAATGTTCTCAGTACATGTGGTACTTATTGCTTTTCCTGGTGTAGAACTCAATTGGAGGAATCTCACACTTGTCCGGAAACCTTGTCAATGAACCTTTCTTGTAAGAATAAAATTTCATCGGTACTTGTTTAAGATGATTGTGGTACTACATTTTTTTGAAGGCCAAACCAGCTTTTGAGGAAAAATTATGGAATAGATCTTATTTTAATTATGATAGCGGATCCAGTAGTAACAGTAAATCTATACGAGCAGATCAACTGGCTGGACAGTGGTATACTGCATCCTCAGGTTTACCTTCACTTTTTGATGATGTTAAAATCCAAAGCTCTTTGCAGAAAATCTATGACTTCAATGTCATGAAAGTTAAAGGAGGTAGGATGGGCGCTGTAAATGGAATGCATCCCAATGGGAGGGTGGATGAGTCTTGCATGCAATCTCGTGAAATATGGACTGGTGTCACTTACGGAGTGGCTGCTACCATGATTCTTGCTGGTAAGAAGAAAGAGGCATTCACTACTGCTGAATGAATTTTTACTGCCGGCTGGTCTGAAGAGGGCTACGGGTAAGTTGAACTTTCATTATATGCAGTACTGTAGCACATGTGTTCTCCACTTTTATTTGATAAAAACATATTCATAACGTGGATGTTTTGAAATCTTCATGTGGGAGATCACTCTGGTTTTAGAAGGTTTATCCAATTAGGCATAATGTCTTACTGTTCAAAAATCATTTCTCAACTGCATACTTTGATGATGTATATTAACCCAACATGCATGTTGTAATCTGTTCATATGTGGAATGAATATGTTTAGTTAAGACAAAGTCCAAGAATTTCAGAAAGTTAGGATAGGATTGAAACCTTGAGCATTATACTAATACCAGCTGTATTGTTAATATAAAATAAGATATACATTACAGGGCTAATAGTGTGGTTTAAGCAAAGTGAATTCTCATGGAAAATGTCTAGAAAAAGAAGTATGTTCAATAAGAAGGTAGTGAGATTAGGTAAATAGTTTTTTACTGCCTCTCATCTGATGATGCACTTTATACAGAAACCATTACTTGCTGCTGCACCTCGTGTATTTTATATGATTATTGAACTGAGAAAAGTTTAAGATATTTTTTGTTTGACCGAACTTTGGATGTCTCGTACTAAATTAGAGTCTCACATCAATCCTCTGTTGTGTGTTTGCTAGATCACCGATGTGATGCCTCTACGCACTTCTATTACTTATAGAGCACTTGAAGCTAGTTTTCTTTGATCTTACAAGATTGACGCTTGTGTTTGTTATTTATATAGATACGGGTTTCAGACTCCTGAAGGTTGGACGATGGATGGGCACTTCCGGTCTCTGATATATATGAGGCCACTGTCTATTTGGGGCATGCAGTGGGCATTAAAAATGCCAAAGGCAATTCTTGAGGCTCCACAGGCCAATATAATGGACAGAATCCAAATTTCTAATCCGAGATCCTCCCACAACGAAACAGGTGTGAGAAAGATTGCAACCAAAGCAAAGTGCTTTAGTAACTCTGTGTTTAATTGTGCATGCTGAATGTAACATGTTACTTTGAATATATTGTAAAAAAAGTGGAGTAAATTGCTGAACCCTCATGCAGTGAAATAAAGATGCTGGGAGAGAGGTTTGGGAGTAGTCTTCTAGAGATAGGTAAAAATAGGTAATAAAATATCGGAGTTGCAAGACTTGCATAATTATATGCATCGGTCCAGTCTTGCATTGTTCGATTGGAAAGGTTTTGTACAAGTATTCGGGAAATGTAACAAGTGATTACTTAAAGCATTATACTGATTCTTACTTTCATGAATAAGGATGTATCAGACACTAAATAGATGCCGTAAGTAGGTGACTAACAATAAGGTAGAATCTGAGCTTGACTATAGTGTTGAAAATATAAGATCCCATGTGCATGCCGTGCTGTAAAATGCCGGCTTCTATGAAGGACAACCGTGCTAGTCTGACGTTGGAGCTAGTTGGCTATGCATCTCATTTCTTCAGAGAGAATTATGTCAGATAGTTTTCTCATGACCACCATGAATGCGGACTCTCAGATTTAACATCCCACAACTATCTCCTCTTATTCGAAACCTTAAGATGCATCAAGCTTGGTTCCTGATTGTGTTAACTATCAGTTAGGATCGTAGGATGCATCTTATGTTTACTGCAACTGTCTTTTCAAATACACTTGAGTGTTGTAGGTGCTGTACCTAAGAAAAAAATATTGTAATTACATCTTTTGCACACACCAACCATCCCCGTTATTGGAATGCAATGTGGGACCCTCAGAATGACAATGAAGATGTTGGGAGGTTTCTGTATCTGGAAGGAGTTGAATATATCATGTGGTGCACCTATGATGTGCATTTTTATGCATCTTTTGCTCTTCTCGATTTGTTTCCCAAAATTGAGCTCAATATACAAAAGGATTTTGCCAAAGCTGTCTTATCTGAAGATGGGAGAAAAGTGAAGTTCCTGGCTGAGGGGAATTGGGGAATTCGTAAGGCTAGAGGAGCTGTACCCCATGACCTGGGGACACATGATCCGTGGAACGAAATGAATGCATATAATATTCATGATACTAGTAAGTGGAAGGATCTGAACCCAAAGTTTGTACTTCAGGTGTATAGAGATTTTGCTGCAACAGGGGATATGTCATTTGGAGTAGATGTGTGGCCGGCTGTTCGTGCAGCAATGGAATTCGTGGAACAATTTGATTGGGACAATGATGGTCTCATTGAGAATGATGGTTTCCCTGATCAGACATACGATGCTTGGACGGTTCATGGCATAAGTGCTTACTGTGGTTGCTTGTGGCTTGCTGCACTTCAAGCTGCAGCAGCAATGGCCTTTCAACTAGGCGACAAGGCCTTTGCTGAGTGGTGCAAAACCACTTTTTTGAAGGCCAAACTAGTTTTGAGGAAAAATTATGGAATGGATCTTATTTTAATTATGATAACAGCTCCACTAGTAACAGTAAATCTATACAAGCAGATCAATTGACCGAAGATATTGGATAAAGGAATTGACATGGGTTTTTAGTCGTGTAGAGTTTGTATACGGTAGATTTACAAAAGTATTGAATATGGTTGTTGGAGTTACCTTTTAAGATGTTTATTGAACCATAAAACTACAAATTTGATTTTTATGTTGTAAATTTCTTGTTTAGGTTCATTCTCAACCTTAAACTTATAACTTTAACAAGTTACCAAAACATGGTCTTACATTTACTTATTTAGGTTTACATACCACCTTAACTTAAAACATATGTTTACCGTTTAATGGTTAACCTGTAATATCAGGTCATTTTTATAACATGTGTTTTAATGCATACTACGTTAACACACTGAAGTACAACCCGTCTATTTATACCATATTTAAAAATTTATCTGATATCTTTCCCCTGAATTTGTGAACTTGTTAATTACCTATATAACATTCATGAGTTTTACTGTACAAACAACGTGAATCACTGTAGCACTATTCATAGAGGGCGTTTTCGTCTGAAAATTTGCGAGCGTGTGTCTGTGCGTGCGAACCAACTGTTTCGGATAGAGGAGATATATCATCTCTCTCTCTCTCTCGACCATATCTCACTTCGTTAGCCTCTATCCTCATCTTCGACTCCTTCTCTCTCTCCGATCTCGGCTACCGCCCCTCGATCTCCCTCTCTCTTGCGATCAGCCTCTCTTTATTTGACTTCCCATCACCACTCTCAACCTCCGAGAGCCTTATCAAATCATCAATGTCTCATCTCAGCACAACGCTTTTCAATTTCTTCAATTTCAATTTCAAATTATTTAGTAAAAAATCAGAAAAAAATTACCAGTCGATCCTGAAAGTGCTTGGCGCCTTCGGCGACGGCTTGGCCGGCGTGGTGGACGACGGAGTCTGCGTAGTTCTTGACGGTGCGGGTGAGGTTGTTTTTGTTTCCGACCTCCACGGCTTTGTTCACCGCCGATCTCAGCCACGACATTTTTGCTCCGACGCTTTTTTTTTGCGAAGCCAAAACAGGCAGACAGACACAAATTCTAGATTTCTAGGTCAAATAAGGAAGGTTTGGGGTTTTAGTGAGATTGGGGGAAGAGTTTTAGTGTTGGATTGAGAGAATAAGAAGAAGAAGAGCCCCCATTGTCAGTTGTGTGCGCAAAAGATGAAGCAAGTCAGTCAGCGTTTTCAATTCGTTGCCACGTTTTTCCTCTGAATGAAACGGCGTCGTTTTGTTTGGAGGGGTTCTGATCTAATAGTCTTCTACTTCACGCAGCTTTAACTGGATCAGTGCTTGGGCTTCAAATAATAGAAATTTGGGCTTCAGATCTCTGAATCGAGGATATGGAAAAGCATAGCCCAATACATTTGAATCACATCCAAAATGAAGCCCAACTATGTGAACAAAACAAAGTCCATTTCTATTTTCTAAGCGGTGATTAGCCGTCGGACTAGGAAAAATCATCTCGAATATTACCAGGTGCCTGCTAGCGATGAAGGTAAATTAGGTGATCTTGGAGTTATTTTTAGTCCGATGAATATCTTTAAGTTGTACATAAGAATCAGTCAGCTAACTTAATTGTATGGTGCATTGGTAAAAAGTTTCCTTCATTTTTTATATGTTTGTATACAATATATTTCTATGAATTGTTCTTGGTTTAAAATGTATTGCACAAATATGTTTTATCTATGTCCTTTTAAATTTGGTATTTCTACTGATGGTTTTTCTAGATTAGGCTCATACTGTTGCTTTGATCGATTTGATATTTTTATATTTTTATGGTCTAATCATGGGTGGAGTTCTCTCTGATTTGAATCCTGGGCTTACTCTTTTTGCTCAAAATTAGTTATTGATAGTGAGATATAAATGTTGGAACTGATCCCATTTTACATTTACATTCCTTCGTGTAATATAATTGTTTGAGACTCAACAAGTATATAATCATATTTTTTTTTAATTAGTTCAGATTTTTAGATCTGAAATGAAATACTTATATTTAATTTTCTTTGTTTATACATGTAATCATTTGTTTGAGACTGCGAGTATAGGATTACCATATTGTGCCACCAATTGCAGGTGAATTGTATTATCTTAGAATACTTTTAAATATTCAAAAAGGATGTACCAATTTTGATTCAATAAAAACAGTCAATGGTGTAATATACTCTACGTATCAAGAAGCCTGTCGAGCCTTAGGATTGCTAGGTGATGATAAAGAATGGATAGAAGCATTGTTGGAATCTACTTTTACTGCCACTTCTTCTCAAATTCGTTATCTATTCGTTACGATTATTTTATTTTGTAATGTCTCAGATCCTCGAGCTTTACTTGATACATATTGGATTAGCATGTCTGATGATATAGTACACAAAATGAAATTAAATTTTAATATGCCAAATCTTACCATACCTAATGATGAATTAAAAAATGTTGTTTTATGTGAACTTGAAAAATTATTTAACATGTCGTCCAGTACTTTAAAAGATCATCAATTACCAATGTCAAAGGCACAACAAATACATCAACTTGATAATAGGCTCATTAGAGAAGAATTAGATTTTGATTGTGAAGTGCTAAAACAAAAACATTCCGACCTAATCACTAAACTAAATAGTAGTCAAAGAATGATATACAATGAGGTAATCAAAGCCGTCGAACAAAAGAACCCAAGATCATTCTTTGTTCATGGTAGCGGAGGCACAGGAAAAACTTTTTTATGGAATACTATAATTTTTAGATTGAGATCTGAAGGCAAAATTGTTTTGGCGGTTGCTTCATCAGGCATTGCTTCATTATTACTTCCGATAGGCAGAACAGCTCATTCACGTTTCAAAATAAAACCAATTATAGATAAAGATTCAAATTGTAATATAAATAAACAAACCAATCTTTCTAATTTAATTGAAAATGCTGAATTAATCGTTTGGGATGAAGCTCCTATGTGCAATAAATGGTGTATTGAATCAGTAGATAGAACATTGCGTGATATTTTGTCAAAAAAAGAAGAGCCATTTGGAGGAAAGACTATTCTATTCGGTGGAGATTTTAGACAGACGTTGCCAGTCATACAAGTTGGTAGCAAAGAACAAGTCATTCAGGCATCATTTAATAATTCATATTTGTGGCCTACCATTACAGTGTTTCATTTAACTGAAAATATGAGATTGTCGACAGTTGGTTTAAGCAATGTAGAAAAAAATGAAATTAAAGATTTTGCTGAATGGATACTACAAATTGGAGAAGGTCAATTAGAATCAAAATTTCCTACAGCTGATCCCGATGTAAGATGGATTGATATACCAGAAGAATTACTCACTGATCCTACTATTCATCCTATAGAATCAATTTTCCAAGCAACCTATCCCAATTTTTTAAGCAAATATAGTGATACAAATTATTTAAGAGAACGTGCTATAGTGACTCCAAAAAATGTAATTGTTCATGAAATAAATAATTATGCAATTAAATTATTGCCCGGCGATAAAAAATCATATTTTAGTTCAGATTCAATTTCATACAATTCAGGTAATAGCGATAATATCAATCTTTTATATCCCATGAAATTTTTGAATAAGCTTGAATTCAGCGGATTGCCTACACATGAACTTCTATTGAAAATTGGCATGCATATTATGTTATTAAGAAATTTAGATCAGATACGTGGTTTGTGTAACAGTACAAGGTTGATTGTGACAAAGCTGTTTGAAAGACTAATTGAGGCAAAAATACTTACAGGAAACAACATGGGAGAAAAAGTTCATATTCCAAGGATAGTATTATATGCCACGGAAACTAAATGGCCATTTACGTTTAAAAGACGTCAGTTTCCTGTCAGACCATGTTACGCAATGACGATAAACAAGAGTCAAGGACAGTCATTAAACCAAGTAGGAATATATTTGTCAGAACCAGTTTTTACTCACGGACAATTATATGTAGCGCTATCTAGAGTTACGTCAAAGAAAGGCCTTAAAATTTTTATAAATAATGGTGACGACATCCCTAATAATTGTACAAAAAATATTATGTATAAGGATGTGTTGCAAGATATATAACACTTTGTATTTTTGATTACAATATACACATTTTAACACTACTGCAATTGCTGTGGATATATATGGTTTTATATTTTTCTCTAAATTTGTAGCACTAATTTCTGTATACATACATATACACATACACAATTTCTTTCATCTCTCATATGTATTCCATTGGTTCTTTAGATTCTTTTTCCTTTCACTCATCTGCCAAGCATGTTGCCAGCGACAACACCAATATGTTTGGAAAATAAAACATACTTGCTCCAATTCTAATCTGGCTATGGTGCATTGGTAGTTTTGGCTATGGCTATCTTTTGATCAATCAAAGCTTACAGTCTCAACACCATTAAAGCTCGGATTTCCAAGGTCAAGGTTTTCAATCGGTTTTCCTTTTTCTCTCTAAATTTTGTTGGGTTTATTTTTTCTCTCTAAATTTATTTGGATCTAACTGGGTTCATTATTTCTAACAGTGATCGACCTATGGAGGAGGGATTACTTCTTCATCTTTGATCTCCGACGCTCCCGGTCCATCGACATCATCATTGATGGGCCTCTCTCACCCAACCCAATCGGAGTAAGGTAATAATCAAAGTAAATATCTCTATCTCTCTTATTAATTTCTCTGTTTTTCATTTTGAATCTCTCACATCTCTAATCTCTCTTCTACAATGGAATTTTTATAATGTAGTTTCGGCTTCAGACGCTTCAATTTTCCTCCACAACCTCCCTTCCCGCGATCACTTCTTTGCCCATGCTCTCTCTTTGAATTTGGTGATCAATTCGCAACTTCCCTAAGTCTTTCGATTTCTGTTCTTTTTATTGATTTCAAACAGTTAGTGCTCTTTTGGATGCAGTGTTCTACTTTGTATTTTTCTGCTAATATACTAATTACAGTTTCATGTTTAGGTGCATTGTTGGAACAAAACACCAACTATGTGATCCTTGAAAATCAAATACTAGAACTAATTCTAACGGATGTCATCATTTTAGATGGACCGCCACGCTCTGCATCACCACATACTCCTACCCTGCCTCCATCACCGTTTACCGCACCACCGCCTCCACCACTGTTGGAAATTGTTCAGCCCGAGATCAGGGAGCTTAATAGCACATGGCTGGGCCCTGCAAAGGGTAAGGGCATAGGAATGGTGGAAAGGTTCAGAATGTCCATTACAATGAGAGCAAAAGTGGCATTCGGAATAGTTATCCAAGAGGTTAATATCAATTCTGACACACATCCAAAGAATCCAAGAGGACCTAGACCAAAAAGGTTGACTTATTTTAAAATAATTTTTTTTGTCCATTGACAGTATTGTATGCTTAGATGTTTGTTTGATCTTGAGTATTTGATGAACATGTCATGTTGATGTTTACAGAAAATACGAAGAAGAGGCCCATGCTGCATCACAACCAAAGAAGACAACGGGTTGGCCAAAGGGAAAGCCGATGTTCTTATTCAATGACTAAAGACTCGGTGTATGTAAAAAATTCAAATTGAATTATAGATTAGATAAAATTATTTTTTATTCATATTCTTTTTAGTACAAACTTTTCATATTATAGTTTATAGATCAAAGAATTTAGTTTCTTATTCATATTGTATCGAGTACGAACTTTTCATATTACGTTTATAAGAGTTCTGGATACAATCTAAGAACTTTCATCTCATCTATTGTTTACATTTCAATACTTCCTAATTTGCCTAATAAAATAGTTATGATAACACCGCTCCAACGGGGCGGCCAGCCACCTAGTGTTAGACGAAGTTGGGCTATGTAGTGAGTAGTTATTGAGTACCACATGGTACACATGCTGGGAACCCAAATGAAAAGCTTCTAGCTTTTGACCTGGGTTCCAGTATCTTTCTGAGATGTTTATGATCTTATATTCATTCGTGATGGCTACTTTCATTTTCTACCTCATACTGTGCAGTCAGTCGCTTTCCTTTTGTTTCTGTTCATAACTGGATAGTTGTCGATAGAGTTGTTTATTAAGGAATTGGGGTTAAATATTTAGGTACTCTGGTTTCTTTATTTTTACCTATTTTTGTTCTCTGGCACAGGTTAGAAATTTGAAGAGAGAGCAACTGGTCATGTTGAAGAAGCTTAAAAAATCAGAATTGCTTCAAAGAAACCAGGTATACATCTTTTCTGGCCTTCTCCTTTCATCTAATTTGACGTTCCTGGCTGTGTTTAGTGCTAGTACATATATTTGTCTATAGGTTGAACATGTAAACGCTTGGAGAAATCTACTTGCAGAGGTTGACAGTAATTGTATTGACAAGCTCTACTGTTTCTTCCAGGATGACGAATACTTATATCCTGGAATATCTCCCTGGTTGAGATAGATGACTCTATTGATGCAGAAAGATACATTGACAGAAAATGAGGCCAGGTTTTATGTTGGGGAAACAGTCCTAGCTATTGAATCCTTTCATAAACATAATTATTGTACCTGCATAGGGAACTGTTAATCAAACTATTTGAATGGAAGACATCTATCTGGATTGTCTTCGTTATCTTTATCTTGGGTCTTGTCAAAGTTAATCTGTTTCAGAGATATTAGACAACTTGCTGCTCGAAAAATTGAATTGAGATTATATACATAATAATTGAGTAAAATTTTGTTGAAGTTTGATTCTTTAAAGATGGATTGATAGCCGAGTAAAGCCATACACCCTTGTATGACTTGAACAGTTCCTGAAAATCAGTTATAGACTCAACAAAAAATGTAAATTAAAGTTAAAAGTGGAAGACTATCATGAGTTAACACATGTCATGCATCTACTCGTAAATTTATTCAAAAAGTTGCCAAGTGAGTCTTTTTCTTGTAATTTTAGTTCATTAGTAGTAATCACTCATTATTAAGTATTTTTACAATTTTTTTGACAAAATTACAAGTTGAGATAATTATTTGACAACTTTGAGGATCAATTTATAAGTTGATGCATATCATGTGTTAAAACATGTTAGAATTTCCCAAAAATAAATACACTGTAATTAGTGAGGAAGTAGGTAATGATAAGCTATGGCTAGAATTGTTTGAAATAAAGTCAACTTATTTCAAGTTAATCAGTTAAACAATTGACTGCATTCATCATTGTGTTTGTTGGGATTAAAAAAGATTGTGTGCTTTAGATACTGGAATCTGTATTTTGACAGGTGCGAATTGAAGCATAATCAACATATCACGGGACGCATGATTTACTCCATGCTTGGACTGTGTTTGCCGACTTAGAAAAGAAAGAAGTATTGCTGAGAATTTGTTGGTTGAGATGGATATATGCTGAGACCATCCGCGACAAACAGTCCATGGTAGATCTCGTTAATAATTAACTTCTGGCATTGCACTAGGAAACAGAACGGGGACTGGAAGTAACGGCAGTAACCGACTCCAGATCAGATTCAAACCAGGACAGAGACGATGCTATACTTATAATTCAAAAGAGAGTATGGGTGTGCATGTGACAAGTGAAAGACTCCAGGACTCAGAATAGGAAAATGCCTTCAGCGCCTATATCACATTTTATCTGCTGCCTCAAAGGATATAAGCATGTCCCCAGAGAAGTGATCCAGTAAACTGTAAACTATATTTTGTAGAATCAAAGTGATTACATGCTTTGGTGATTTACACATGCATGCTGAGTTAATCTATTAAAAACTTATAGTAACTGCAATTATAGCTATTTCTTTATCCTATGGCATGTTCTATAAGCTACTTACCCTCCTTTTCTATTCATTGAACATAACTGAATGATAGAAGACGTGTATGTGTGGCTTCACAATGACATAACTGACCCTATTCAATGTTTTTTTTTCCATGCTCTTTGGCTGCTTGAAAGTCTCACCCATATTCTTGTTTTTTTTTTTATGTTCCTTTGGACCATTGATTCGAATCCTATTCAGATGTGGTGTTTTTGATTGGATACTCCAATCTATCAATCCACCCCAGTCCCCTTGACAAACATCTATGTCAAATTGTCATGTGTATAAGGTAATGGGGACAACTCACAACCGGCCAGTTGCCCATGAGAGCTTGTTCCTCAATAGACAGCAATCAACAAAGCTGCTAATAACATAACTTTTTCAATCATTCCTGAAATATAAAGCAGCAAATTGCAGAAACTTACGCTAAAAAAGAAACTATGACCAACTCAATCTCTGCTCACAGATAGAATTCCGTCCTAAATGAATCTATCTCTTATGATATTCTTGTAACATTAGAGAGAAGTAAAGCTAATTTTGGTTAGACACAAAGGTCATAAACACAAGCTCTGGGCCTTGCCATGTCTAATGTCCACTGTATTGTATTCATACCCATTTCATTTATGTGGACAGCTATAATGTTGTTGATCTCAATTTCACCCATTCAATAGGACACACAAGGGCCACAATCTTGAGTTCATGGCTCTTCCATGTAAGGGGATACACACATTCTCATTTATCTTTGTTCTTCCTTTTTGTGCTTTTATGTCGTTGCATATTTGCAGTTGAAACCGCTCAGAACACCATGTGACTCTCTTGTTGTCAATGACTTGCGGAATAAGAAATTACAATGTTCAAGTTTTGGTGAAGTTCTTACATAGTCCTAAGCAAATCGCCAAGACTTCCGGAGGATATAAGGGAATGCCATTCCTTGATAGGACTTTGAGGTTCTTTAGTTATCTTCTTGTTAAAGCACTCTAAGCATCTGTGTCAAAGAATCGTCCGGATCGGATAAAGGTAAAGAAAGAAGTTAAGACTTCCAACACATAAATTATTGATCATAAATGGTCGATGAACAACACATAACTTTTACTTTCTTGAAAATAAACCTCAACTCTACTCATATTGAAAATGTACATTATACTGTGACATGAACTATGGTACCAGAAAGACCTCTCGATGCTCATGTCAGTTGTAATTTAAGTAGTGGGCTAGTATTGCGGAGAGAATATGATACCTTAGACACATAACTTCAATGGTCAATTTCTAGAGATGAGCAAGAATCTTAAGACCATCTCCAACAATACAAGAGTTTATACCTTAAACCAAGTTTTTATAAGTTTTCTCCTCTCCAATGGTGAACAATTTAGAGTCTATACCGTATATGAGAGATCTCATACCTCAAAATAGAGCTTAAAATGAAACTCAATTTGAGTTTTAAGTTTCAGATTGTTTGTGGGCCATGTGAGGTCTAGGAAAATCAAAAAAGAGAGAGGATAGAAAAGCGAGTGAAGGGAGCTAGAGAATTTGAGAGAGAAGCAAAAAGTAGGCTGGTGCGCTAGCAATTGGGAGAAACGTGCATTGCGTGCATGAGGGAAGATGGGAGACGTGTGCTTGCGTCAGCGTACGTAATGAGATGTTGTTGTTTGAGCCCAAATGCCCAACGGTTATTTCACTTTAATTAGCCCAAACGGCTATTTTCTCTTCCACTAACTCCTTTTCAACACATCATTAATTTTCCTCATGCTCTCTCGAAAAAAAAATTAAAAAATTGAAAAAACAAATTGCACGTTGGAATAGTGATTTTTACTCATATCTATAAGTACCACACTAAATCTCATTGTTTCAACACTAAAATTTGTCACTTTCTCTCAAGAGCAAATTTTCTCCTTAAACTTTTCTCCCTTTAACTTTTAATTTTATTTTTGTAGCATCATGCTACCAAACCCAAGAGAGTAGAAAAATGAAGAAAAAGAAGTGTTGTGCCATGCCACTATGAGTATTAGTGAGTGCATGGGTACTAACCAAAAGAGACAACTTTTGTGGGAGTGTATTATTGCGGTGTATGAAACCACGAAGCTACCCGGAGCATGTCCACGAAGCGGGTCTAGTTGCTTGAGTCGTTGAAAAAAGATTAGTTTCACATGTATGAGATGGCGCCAAAGTCTCAACCAGACAATAACGGCTCATGGTAATGGTCAAAATGAAGCCGACGAAGTAAGTATTTAATTTCTACTATGCATATAAATAGTTCATTTGTTTGCTTATGACATTGAAGTCCAAAATATGCATGTCATATCCATGTATCATATGAAGGTACTGCCTCTAAGATAATAGTAGGTTTACCTTTGTAGCCTTAAACTTGTCTGCGCCAAGCCGTATGGCAATTTTTCAATTGTCAGTGCATTCAATAAAGGCTACCCACCAAACCCGAAAATCCACGTTCATTAGCTTTTTTGAGCAACCTGGTGAGATCTTCTTTTATCTGGTCAACAAAGGTATTTCTTGCGATAAACATTCCAGATAGATTTTTGTAAAGTGATCCGAAATCTCAAGAGTAGTGAATTCGGCGACATCAAGGAACTCATCACACAAGTTGGCTGGCAAACCGTAAGCGAGCATCCTCATAGCATATGTTAGCTTCTGTTCAACTCAGAAGCCGACTCTACCGATGGCATCCATGGTCTGGACGAAATATGGATCATAGTTGGTCACATAATGCCTCATTCGGTCGAACAACTCAGGTCTCATTCGGAAGCGCCTACAAAATTAGTTTGGTTGAAACCTACACACATGATTGAAGTTTAGAGCTTTCAATCGTCGATCAATTTCTTCTCGATCTCTCAGAATGTACATTCGACCATCGGAAGAACCACCCAATTGTGTGTTTTCTTCTTCCGCCCTCTGCAAGTGTGAGGCTGCTGCAGTCATAATGAGATCATCCTCATGATTTCTCGTGCTGCTATCTTTTTCATCCAACTTGAGTAGTTTCCTGAACCTAATCAGCATAATTGAAACAAACTCAAAGAATGAGCAGAAAAAGTAGAAATCACAAATTTGATTGTGGAGGATGAGTGTTTGTGAATTGGTGAGGATGAAAGAATGAGGGCTCCATTTATAAAGAAAATCAAAAAGGTTCAAGAAGTGTGAGGCAGCTGCGGTCATAATGAGATCATCCTCATGATTTCTCGTGCTGCTACCTTCTTCATCCTTTTTGAGTAGTTTCCTGAACCTAATCAACATAATTGTAACAAACTCAAAGTATGTGCAGAAAAAGTAGAAACCACAAATTTGATTGTGGAGGATGAGTGTTTGTAAATTGGTGAGGATGAAAGAATGAATGCTCCATTTATAAAGAAAATCGAGAAGGTTTAGGAAACGACATGTGACAGATAAGAGCTATGTGTAATCCCGACAACCAATTATAGGTTGACACGTGGCACAAAAAGTCACATATAAATTGTCGGTTGGATATCATATCTACTCGTAATTTACTTATGCTCATATCGATCGACACATTGCGCAAAAAATTTCACTCAATACAAATAAATACATTTGGCATTAATTAATTAATTTATAATCAATTCAAAATAAATATCTCAAAATTATATAGTTTATAAATATAAAATATTATAAAATAAATAAATAAATAAATAATATTATGAGTTTTAAGGTATGGTATGGTCGAAAATGAGGAGAGTTCATCTCATTTTGAGGTATAAGATCTTAATAATTGAAGATGAAAAAATCTTATAATGATTAGTAAATTTCAGGATCTCATTATAATATATAAGATTTTCATGGCTGATGCTCTAAGTGTTCTGATGCGAAGGTGGATTACTTGGCTTTGGAGTAGTCAAGTAGAGTACTTGGAATAAGATTCTATTTATATAAATAGAATATTTGTTTTTTGTTTTTTATCACCTTAATTTTGTCCAGAGTTAAAAGAGAACACTGCTCCAAGTAGCTCTCAAGGTTCTAACTGTCACCTTGAATAGAAACCCAATTCTAAAGTCCATCTGCTCAAAATTTTCTTGATCTAGTTGTACATATTCCTAGTTTATCACATCTTAGTACGTACTTAAAGGCTTAATTATAAATTACAAATATATCTCACCGCTACCGTGACAGGAACCACCGACAGGGTAGCCCCAACTCCGATGACCAGCACGATCCGCACCTCGATAAGCATAGCGCCCATGCGCCGAACAAGAAACCGGTCAGACAGCACCTCAACAAAAAGAGTATACACATTATTCCCACATCGAAAAAACGGTAGGAACCCAAGCCCCAACCACCAATATATACCGGTCAACTCAGCATTAAATGGTACGCATTCAATACTCCATCACGCCGTTATTCCATAAAACTTACGTATCGTTTCTAACTTAGGCATTTGAGGGTTGAAGATGGGTTACGCCCGTCTCTCCTTAACCGTTGTTGATCTTAGTAGCGAGAGCGAGTTGGATTCGGATAAGGTGTGGAGCGATATTGAAAGTAAAGCGACAACGATATCACCCCAAAGATCATTAGTAGCATATTTACAACTACCTCCAAGATACGATCTTCTTGTTCAATACCCGATATCCATATCGGTGTCGGGTATTAACATTGGCGCCGTCTGTGGGAATTGCACACCGAAAATTGTTTTCCCAACCACGAAACTCACAGCAAGCGACGAGCATGGACACCAGCCTAACACTAGGCATAACACCCAGTATCAGGCAGGAATTCCATCACCAAACACCGATCACGAACGAACACAGCGGGCAGCCCTTGCCCATCCAACAACCAGGAAAGCAGCACGTCACACAAACTCAGGATACCATCGGTAACACACATAAGTACTTCGGCAATATGGAACATCGATACGAAATAGCCATGGAAAAATGCCTCAATCTCGAAAAAGCCCGAGAGTTTGAGCACCAGCGGTACATTAGAGCCGAGGCAAGATTGAGAGCCGCGGAGAATTGCCGACTCAACTCAGAATCAACGGCTGACTCTGAATTCATGGAAGCTCACGGGGTGGCCCGACATTGGAAAACGGACATCCTATCACCGCTTCGACCCCACCACCAAAGGGAGGCAGAATCACCCTCGAGAACGGATAAGCTACAGCGCAATCTCGAGCCAGAGCCAAATGACATCGCACGAATCCCAGTACCACCACCGCCACGATACGGGATCATCTCAGTAACAGACAATGAGGTCGGTATAGGTATGGCGGCAAGAATTGCCGACCTCGAAGCAATGATACGACAAGAATCGCAACCCGAAGCAAGCTACCTCGACCGAACACTCCCGGCAGTGCGCGTTGAACCATTCTCAACCGATATCATGCGCCGAGGACGACACCCGCTGGCCAAGGTCAAATTGGAGCGATACAAGGGGAAAACGGACCCTTCTCTCCACATCGACATCTTCACCTCAGCGACAACCGACAGAGAATATGATGACGCTACAAACTATTACCTATTCATGGAAAGCCTCACTGGCGAGGCACTCAGTTGGCTATTCAGCTTACCGCCAAAATCCATAAAATCTTTCCTAGAACTTATTAGAGCCTTCCTAAAGCGATATATAACATCGGCCAGTTGCTCACTAACTTACAATCAATTGCAGACTATCCGGCAGGAACCCTCGGAGGGGCTATCCACGTTCATCTCACGATGGAACACCGCCATTGCTAACTGCCGAGGCATCTCCGACGATTCAGCCTTTTGCGTGCTCAGGAACGTACTACAACCCGGGTCGCTAACTTGGAAACTCAACGAGAACCCGACAATCAGGTACGGCGACCTACTCGACCGAGTGACGTCACACGCCCAGCTAGAATTACAAACTTTCGGCTCCAACCCTACGCCGACACAACAGGTAAACACATTCACTAACACCACAATAACCAATGTACATAGCGCGTCCCCCGCACAAGAACCAACACGAGCGACGTCACCTAGACATAGAAGCAGACCACGGGACCAGGACCAACAGGGGTGGAAGCAAAACAATCGAAGAACCGAAGGAAATCAGAGGCATAACGGTGGCAGGCACAACTACGCCAACAATGGGAAGCGACCCCGAGACGAAAGGACCAATCGCGTGGCACCACTACCACAACCAGTCTTCAACATATTGAACACCAAATACATCGACATCCTAACATCCCACCCAGAACTGTTCACCTTACCAAAAAAATCATATTGAGCAATAGAGTACAGAAACACGGGGAAGTGGTGTAGTTTCCATCAAAATGAGTCACACGATACGAAAAAATGCCATGGCATAAAGAAGGCGGTAGAGGCACAGCTGGAAAAAGGGAGTCTATCAGCATTTAGAGGAGGGAACCCACATTACCAAGATCACAAGCAAACGCCAACTACCTGGCATGAGAAGTGTGCGTACTTAAAAGCAACAGATCGGAAGAGGCTCCAGATGACCCAAGGGGAGAACCACTCACGGCCCGCCCCGTAGGAGAAGAATCAACAAAACTCGTCCCAATATCGGATGAGCACCCTGAACGAACAATCAAGATAGGAACCAACCTAGACTCAATGACTGAAACCGCCCTCGTCAACGTTCTCAGAGAATGCGGCGCCATATTCGCATGGTCTTACGCCGACATGCCAGGAGTATCAACGGACATCGTCTTACACAAGTTAGGAATCTTGCCAGACATTATGCCCAAAAAACAAAAGCGTAGAGCTTATAATGAAGAGCAGTACACCGCGATGTAGGAAGAAGTAACCAAGCTTCTCGATATAGGATTCATCAAAAAGGTCCACTACCCGGCATGGGTCTCAAACGTCGTCATGGTCAAGAAAAGCAACAACAAGTGGAGGATGTGCGTCGACTACACCGACGTCAACAAAGCCTGCCCAAAAGACTCCTTCCCGTTACCAAGAATTGACCAACTCGCAGACGCCACCAGTGGCCACGAACTTATGTCAACAATGGACTGCTACTCCGGATACAACCAAATCAAAATGCACCTAGCAGACGCCGAGGCAACATGTTTTATCACCGATCGAGGACTATACTGTTACAATGTCATGTCGTTCGGAATGAAGAACACGGGAGCGACATACCAAAGATTCATGACAGAGCTACTGGCCCCATTAGACAGCGACACGATTGCGGTTTACGTCAATGACTTAATAGTCAAAAGCAGACACCGGGAGGACCACGTTAAAAAACTAAAATCAGTACTGGATACGCTCATCGACAGCGGGATGAGGCTTATTAACCCAGTGAAATGCATCTTCGGGGTAACGGCAGCCAAATTCTTGGGATACATGGTAAGCCAAAGAGGAATAGAGGCCAACCCAGGGAAGGTCGAGGCCATCCTAGACATAACATGGCTGGTAACAAAGAAAGAACTCCAGGCACTAACCGGAAAGCTGGTGTCACTAGCTCGATTTATCTCACGATACATCGACAAATGTAACCCGTTCTTCAAAGCGATGAGAGTCACGAAGAAGAAAGCGGTCGAATGGACTGACGAGTGCGAAACAGCACTATCCGCCATCAAGCAGTATCTCGCCCACATTCCATTCCTCTCAGCCCCAGTACCAGGTGAAATCTTATACATTTACTTAGCCATTTCTCTAACCGTCGTTAGCTCCGCCCTGGTCAGATAGGAAGCTGACACAGAAATGCCAGTCTTTTTCTTGGGAAAAGGACTGGACAAAGCAGAAATGAAGTACCCAGCGCTAGAACAATTGGCCTCAGCACTCATAATATTGGCAAGACGCTTGAGACCATACTTCCAATCATACACTATCCACATTCTAACAGACCAACCACTCCGTCAAGTTCTAGCAAGCCCTGACCACTAGGGGAGATTAACCAAGTGAGCAATAGAACTAAGCGAGTTCGACATCAAATACCCACCAAGAGGGGCGATAAAGGGACGAGCAATAGCGGACTTCATAGTAGAACTCACACCGGCGTCAAACGACCAGTCACACCCAACTGCCTGCACATTGCCCCTACAGCGCCAGCACCTCCACTCCTACCGGTAGAGCCGTCGCGCTGGAACCTATACGTAAACGGATCAAAAACGACGATCGCAGTAGGAGCATGAGCAATCCTAACCGGCCCCGGCAGAACCTACGCCGAATACGCCCTGCGATTCACATTCCCAGTATCTAACAACGAGGCCGAATACGAAGCTTTGATTGCTGGATTGCAACTCACCCTCGACACCGGGGCCAAAGACGTCAACATATTTAGCGACTCCCAGCTAATGGTAAATCACGTAACTGGGGACTTCGAAGCACGAGGAACGTAGATGTCGGCATACCTAGGATACGTAAAGGCACTAGTAAGTAAATTCTCTTTCTACAACATAACACACATCCCGAGAGAGCAAAACAGAAGGGCTGACACCCTAGCAAGACTAGCAACAACTCCATCAATCACGGCAAGAGGACACACAATGGTAGAAACGCTGGAAAAACCTAGCATATCCCAAAAATTTCAAGAAGTATTTGCACTAACATTAGCAGCATCATCAACACCAGAGGAAGATTGGAGAAGAAGCATGATCAACTATCTGACAGAAGGAACGGTACCAACTGACCGGGTAGAAGCAAGAAAACTCGCTCAAAGGGCGGCATACTACAGCCTACAAAACGACCAACTATACATAAGCAAAAGGGGCTTCCCCATGCTCAAGTGCGTCACACAGACAGAAGGTTGCAAAAAAATAAAAGACGTCCACGGCTGCGGGCATGGCAACCATGGTGGGCCAAACAACATAATACACAAACTCCTCCGCTACGGTTTCTACTACAGGGGAATGAGGCAGGACGCAAGGGATATCGTAAATCAATGCCAAACATGCGCCCAATACGCTCACAGGATACATGCCCCAGCAGCACCAATGTCCATCATCATCAGCCCCATACCATTCGCACAATGGGGACTCGACCTAATCGGGCCACTAAAAGCATCATCCTGTCAGTTCAAATACACCATCGTCTGCATAGACTACCACACAAAGTATAACGAAGCAAAGCCGCTTGTGCTCATCACAACAAAAATGTAATCAACTTCCTCTGGAAGGACATATATTGCCATTACGGGGCCCCGCTCACAATAGTCACCGACAACGAAAAACAATTCAATAACGACGAAATGAAGAAATTCACTAGCGACTTGGGGACTCGATTAGTATTTGCATCAGTGTACTACCCCCAGACAAATGGCCAGGTAGAAGCGGCAAACAAAAAGATAAAGTCCGGGCTCAAAAGAAGAATGTAAGACTACAACCATAAGTGGGCAGAAAGCCTATATGAAGTATTATGGTCAATACAGACAACGCCGACAGAAGCAATAGGAGCCTCACCCTTCTCGTTGGTCTACGGAGCAGAGGCAGTCTTATCATTGGAAATCACGCATCGAAGCTCGAGATTAGAGGGGTACGACGAAGACACAAACGAGGACGGGCTAAACATGGCCAACTTACTCTGAGAGGAGGGACATGACGAAACCAATATCGCACTCATGGCAAACAAGTAACTAGTCGCACGACACTACAATAGAAGGGTCAGGGCACGAAAGTTCCATGTCGGCGACATGGTCTAGAGGGAGTTCATTCCCAAACCCAATGGGCTAGCACCGATTTGGGAGGGACCTTTGAGAATCATCGAGAGCATCACACCAACCACATTCATCCTCAAAGATAAAAACGGCCTTAGAATGCCTCACACATGGAACATAGAGCACCTCCGATATTGCCACCAGTAAAACAGGTTCTAAGTATTATGGCAATTACGGCGTTAAAAAGTTTCTACATCATACTGGGGACTAGCCTCACCCCAACATAAGTGGTATCGCCACCAATGAAACAAAAATTCTTCAGACCTTTGTCATAAAAACAAAACGCCAATTGGCGAGTATAAAGTCCAAAAGGCATAGTGAAGCCCAACGAGGCACAAGTGGAGTAGCCAATTAGTGAACCACTATAAACATTTGTGTCTTTACTTATCGTTTATCGCTTATCACTTATCCTCTTTACTTATCGCCACTTAGTTGCTCTTGTTCTATATCCTGAATACCAGTTATTCTTGATATCACACTTAGCTACTTAAAAATTACACTAGTACAAACAAATGAATTTTTTTCAGATCTTTCATTGGTCAGCGATACCAAACCACACTTAGAAAAAACTCTTCTTTCCATTCAAAAAGCCATCACGGCAAGAGTACTAAAAAATTATACATTTGTTGTTCTAACAAAACGCTAAATACTATTACAAAAGTGCCTTGGGCCTCACGCCGGGTCAGCAGCGCCATCATCTTGTAGGGTCACCTCGCGCTCGGCCCGACTAAACCGCTCACGGTACTTGACCGCCAGCCTCTCGCTCCTTACCTGAGAAAATTTTTTAACATCATGAAAATGACGAGTTAGGGGAGTTGATGGTGACACACTGGGCGTTAAAGGATGAAAGCTGTTAGGGGTCATACCTTCAAAAACGTTGCTCCGCTGACGATCAGCCTCCTCGGCCTCCTCCTGCTTGATCTGGGCCAAAGCCTTCTAACTGGCCTCGCGCCTCAGCATGCGCTCCTCGTTGATACGTTGCAGGTCAACGTGATACTTCTCGTTCACCCACCTGTTCTCGAAAAAGCGAGCCTGAGTCTGCTGAAGACCGTCGCTAAAAGCCTTACGCTGCAGAGCATCAAAGGCCGGGCCAGCCTTGAAGTCCTCCTCGACATCGGCCAACTCCTGCTCCCACCGATCCTCCAGCTCTTTCACTTGACCACCAAGAGCGGTGACTTGGCACTCAGCAGCCGCCAACCGTGCCTTCAGGTCCTCAGCACGTTGCCGCTCCTCTTTTACCTCCAACTCCAGCTGCTGGCCGCAAAGAAATGAGGCGTCCAAACACTCATCGGAGAGCTTCTTCTTGCTCTCCAGCACCTTAAATTTTTGTTGCAAGGACTGCCACTCCTCACTCGCCAGCTCTTCATCCTTATTCACAGCAGCCTGCTCACACGGGCCAGTTCCTCGGAAGACGCAACCAAGGTATGGCGCTGATGGCACATCAGCTGGAGAGAGGCAACAAAGGACCGTAGGCACTGATCTGCACCATTAGCAATATTGGCCACAGTGCCCACGTTGGGAGGGAGGAGAGAGAGGATCTCGGCCGAGTACAGCGGCGGCCCTTCCCAATTGCTGGAGCGAGCAATAACGACGCTGCCGTCGACGGCAACATTAGAGTCACTATAGGGAGCACCGCCTAACAAAGCATAAAAGGGAGGATCAAGGTCAGCAACCGAAGGAGTAGGAATGCAGTCTTCTATATTAATAAACCAAAGATTGTCAGCATCACCTGTATCGGCAGCAGCGACACCGACATCACTGGACTGCACAGCAATGGTCACCCCGGAGGCATCAACATCGTCTGGAATACCAATGGGAACGCTAGGGGTTGCACCCACCCGCCTCAGCCGCTTGAGAGGAGCAACCTCGCCCTCAAGTTTCCTCTTGATACGTACGGGCGAGCGCGATGAGGTCTCGGGCGGGGCAGTGACGACCCTCACGGGCACGCTACTCCCAACTCGGTCAATCTAGGACTTGGGCGGGGGAGGAATATCCATTGGCTCAGAAAGGCTAAGGCTCCTCCCAGAACGGACGTCCAGATCAACCTTCTTAGCCGCAGCAGCCTCCTCCGCAAGCTGGGCGATGATCTCATCGATGTCACCATATGAACTAGTCATCTTGCGATCTCGCTTCTGGTTCTTATAACCAACTACAAAGCATAATGCAAAGGGATCAGCACCACGACAAAACAGAATACAGAAACACACAACAATACAACGACAAAAAACACAACAACAAAGCGGTATACTAGGCGTCTTGGCAAGACCGGTCATCTCCATAATCCGGTAATCAACGAGAAGATACACACTCTTAAAATTCTCACTAAAACCCTTCTCAATCCTATGGCACCGCCGCTTCTCAATGGCAGGCAGAGCATACTGATGCGTAACTACAAAATAAGGACGGAATAAGCAAAAGAACACTATGACGGAGCGGGGAGAAAGAACGCCGAGATAAAAGGGTCACTTCGGGCCTGAAAACGAGTGGGCACGCGGCTGTTGGCAAAAGATGACCACCCGCTAGCGAATAAATGACCGCTTCTCCAATCCGGGCACGAGCTCGCAAAGTCGGAAAGGGCAAGAGAACTCCTACGCCGCTGTCGCAGCGAGAGTGTACCACCACACCCCTTCTTGGTTGAGTACGTAATGTCGAAGTAGAACAACACTTCGTTGTGCATAGGGCAGTCCAACCCGGCAAGCTTTCACATCGTAAACATAGCGCTTAAGACTTGGAGCATTAGCGACGAAACTTGACCCACAGCGCAGCCGAGTTCCCCAAATATATACTCGTGGAAAGGATGGAGCGGGAGACGTACGCCATAACGCATTTGAGCCCGGTCGAGGGCGATGAAGCCCTTGGGCGGCCTCGAAAAAACTTTGCCGGGCGCGGGGGACTTAAGGACCACGCCGTCGTCAACTTGAAACTCGGACCTCACCTTATCCAACTCCACCATCGAGAGTGCCTTGGAGGGCTCATCGACCTCTTGACCATTCCTTAGGGTCCACAACAGCAGCCCATCCAATCCTAGTCTGCGAGCTCCAGAGCTAGCAACGGTATCGACATCGGGTCGAGATGAAGAAGCCATGTCACCTGCAAAACAGCCACAGATAAGGTCAAGCCTAGTGGTTCGCCGATATCGAGTCACAAGTCCGCAACCAGCTTCCCAGGCGACATACCACCCCCCCCCCCCCCCCCCCGCGACACAAATAAAAGCAAGAAAGACACGGTAAAAGCAAAAATGAAAATCAAACAAATACTAAGTACGGTGGGACATCGACTATCACCCAGAAAAACCAAAACCGGCATATCAACACCATGGAAGCACGATTGCAACAAACATCAAGTCTAAAAACTAGAAAACCCAGAAATCAAAAAAAGAAGAAGAGGAAACGACAGAAGTAAGGTAACCGAAAGTAAGGAGGAGCAAGCGATAGCGTGTTACCTGAAAAAGCACAAGATGAAGGCGAGCAATGACGGCGCAACAGCAAGAACAACCACGGCACGACGGAGGCGCAAGAGTGCAGGAGAAATCTTCTGTCTCAGAGAGGAAAACGAAAAAAATTTCAGACGACAATGAAAAGTGTACAAAGAAAACATAAGTGAAGGCTTATATATAAACAAATCGGCGAGATCAAGGCCGTTAAAAAGGACACGTCGGTCCGGCAGATGGTCACACGTGGCGAATGACGTCACTAGAATTAGAAGGGTCCGAAACGAAAACCGGTATGCACCGTTTCAAAAAAGAACGACCTTCGAAGAAACAGCAATAATCACGCTTTATGGCTAGGACGGGACGTTTGGGCACCCCGAGACTCCCTACGCAGGCAAGTGGCAAATTGATGTATGACATCATTTAATGATCACCGAGTGAATACACCTACCACATCGGCAAACCATCCCGCTCACCAGGAAGAATGCTACAAAAACTTAGATGCTTTATTCCCGATACCGATCTATGCACTACAAAGCTACTCGGAGGAATGGACTCGGGGACTTAAGGGTTACCAATTCAAACGAGCTCCCCCTACCATAGCGCCCCCAGCGGTTTGAGCTACTCGCAATAACGCAAAACAGCTACCGACCTGGGCAGGGCCGAGTGTTTGGGCGCCATCGAGCGACCCCCTCGGTCGATACAATATAAGCCGCTCATTCGGAAGGAAACTTGGTTACCATTACTTATGCTACCTCGGCGGAACGGTGAATTAGCTACTCACCGATCTCGCCCCTAACCAACTAAATAAATGTCGATCGCATGCGCACTTACAGGTACACCTATCGCCAAGCATCACAACCTCAGCCGCCGAGTTGGGGGACTACATGACATGATACCCGGCTCCAAAAAAGGTAACATCGCCGTTGAGTATGTACAGATGATTTAGCCGGTATCATTTCTTTCAACTCACCAACCAAGGTTGACCTCCTTGGCTAAGCGAGTTGGGGGACTTGTACATATACCTAGCTTATCACATCTTAGTACGTACTTAACGGCTTAATTATAAATTACAAATATATCTCACCGCTACCGTGACAGGAACCACCGGCAGGGTAGCCCCAACTCCGATGACCATCACGATCCGCACCTCGATAAGGATAGAGCCCACGTGCCAAACAAGAAACCGGTCAGACAGCACCTCAACGAAAAGAGTATACACACTAGTCCCACATCGAAGAAATGGTAGGAACCCAAGCCCCAACCACCAATATATATCAGTCAACTCAGCATTAAATGGTACGCATTCAATACTCCATCACGCCGTTATTCCATAAAACTTACGTATCGTTTCTAACTTAGGCATCAGAGAGTTGAAAGCGGGTCACGCCCGTCTCTCCTTAACCGTTGTTGATCTTAGCAGCAAGAGCGAGTTGGATTCGGATAAGGTGTGGAACAATATTGAAAGTAAAGCGATATCGATATCACTCCAAAGATCATTAGTAGCATATTTACAACTACCTCAAAGATACGTTCTTCTTGTTCAATATCCGATATCCATATCGGTGTCGGTTATTAACACTAGGTAAAAAAACCAATGCATGAATTGAGACAATGGCCCTTATTGCGCTCCTCTTTGAGCATTATTCAAATAAACCACATGGCATTGCTATTACCTGTCAGAGACAGGTGGCTCAATCACCCAATCTGAGTAGTATTCTTGCGATATAACTAACAAATTTTACAAAAGGATTCACGGAAAGAAAAAATTATCGATTAATTGTGTCGAAAGTCTTGCTAATATTAAGCGCATTAAATTACTATTTTATATTTTATAATAGAAGAATATTCTAAAACTTGAATTGATGTTATTGATTTTGTTGTGGACAGTCTGACAAGTATAATCCGTTTTTTTTCGTCTAAATTAGTTTTGTTCCATGAGCTGCCTTCTTAATCTTCAACAGCTTCTATTAGTTTTGATTTGACATGCTTAAGAATGATTGCAATTTCGATTTTATGTGTAAACTCGTTTCATTATAGAAGGCATAGCAAATTGGTCACACTTTAATACAATGATGAGTCTTTGTTAGAGTATACTAGAGTTTATTATGAATCTGAATCGTAGATTATATAATAGGATTATGATACTTATATTTTTACACGTTATAATCTATATTGAGTCATTAAAGACGCAATATAAATTCGATTATATATGTAATCTTGTATGTAATATAACATTTGTGATGCATATACTAATATATTTCCTTTTGGATAAGAATCTTTTTAATGCAAAGTCCTTGCAAATGAATCATACCTTACATGAAAATCTCTAGAAAGAAAACATATCTATAGAAAAGAGAGAAGGAAATGCAGAGACAGACACACTCACAGAAGAGAGAAAAAATAAATAAAAAATGGGAGAGTGAAAAACTGGTATGTAAACCAATTAGAGTAATGGTTAGCAATGAAAAGAGTCAAAGGGAAGTTGGCAACTTTTGAAAAAGTGAAAAGGAAAGAAAAGAGAGAGTAATGGAGGCATCATCTTCATCATCATCATAGAACAACACCCCAAAGTGCTCCACTAGTTTCTTCTTCTTCAACCATCTCTCTCTCTCTAGGGTTTGTACGCCACCCTCTGTTTCTATCTCTCTCTCTCTCTCTCTCTCTCTCTCTCTCTCTGTATAACAAGAACACTCTGATTTGGTTTCAATTCTCACTGGGGTATGTTCAAGTTTGGATTTTTATTTGACTGTCGCTGTCTCTCATTGCCTAATTTTGTTGGGTTTGGTTTGTTTTATTCGGTTTTTGATTTTATTTGTTTAGGGGTTGATTGAATTGTGGGTTTGGTTGGTGAGAAGTGTTTTGAGTGGAAAGTGATTCAACTGTTAGCGTATGCCATTTGGGTAATCTGAGTCGGATTGAATTGATTGGATCGTCATGGTGGAGTCTTTTTTCGGTTTGGGAATTGGTAATTAAGTTTGAGTTGTGTTGTCTGTAGAGAAAATGTGAGTGAAGAATTGGAATTGGAATTGGGGTACTGGATTTGATGTTCTTGAGGAATTTAATTTCTCTGTTTCCTGTCGTACCCGAAAATGTAAATAGAAGAGCTTCTGGCTTGGGCAGCCAGATTTAGATTATGTTTTTTTTCCATCTCAAAAACATTGGGAAGGCTGTCTATCTATAGAAGATGCTGTGCTCAGATTTGGAAGATCTTCCTTTCTTTTGTTTTTTTATTCAAAAGCATTTTGAGTGATGTCTATATGAAGGAGATGTTTATTTATTTATCTCAAATCTGTCCTATGAAAAAAAATGGATAAATGTGGTGAATTTTTGAACTTGTTAAGGTTAGACCAATGGGGGGATTTGTATTGAGTTGTTATAGACATCGAAGACATGCTGGGAACCCAAATGAAAACCATCTGGCTTGTATTGAGTAGTTATTGACTCGTGATCTTGGAGTCGTTTGTGTGAGGGTTACTTTCATTTACTACTTTATACCAATCGTGATCTTATAATCATTCGTGTGAGGGTTACTTTCTGTTCGTAATTGGATAGTGTTCGATATAGATGTGTATTGAGGATGTGATTTTAACTATAATTAGTTAATTAAATGGTATTTTGGTTTCTTTATCAAGTGCAGGAAACATGCATTGCTCAATGTGGTAATCAATGACGAATGGGTGTAGTGATGTTTCTTTGAGGATCATGTCTGAAGACTTCTGTTTACTTCAGTATACGGGAGAAAAAATGAACATTTAAGAGACTGGGCTTTTTGTTTTGGAATTAGTAAGTGACAAACAATGGAGTTTGCAAGGTCTTTGTTAAAAAAGTTCAATTCCAAAGAGAAAGCGAAGCTTTCAAAGAGCAGGGATACGAGAGGCAATGGAAAAGAGGCGTCAAAGACACCAACAACAACAGAAGAAGCTTCAAATGTAACCAAGCAGAAGGTTGCGGCTGCAAAACAGTATATAGAGAATCATTACAAGAAACAAATGAAAAGTTTGCAGGAGAGGAAGGAGCGGTATGAATTTACTACTCTTTGTACTATGAGTCGTTTTGCTAAACTACTGAATGGTAGTACTAAATGGTGTGGAGTATGAACTTAATGGGGTAATCCATTACTTTTGCTTTTATCTATTTCTATAACTTGTAGTGATCATACATAGTAGTTCTATTACAGACGTGATATACTGGAAAAGAAGTTAGCTGATGCTGAAGTTACAGAGGAAGAGCAAAATAACTTGCTAAAGTACTTAGAGAAGAAAGAAACAGAATATATGCGTATTCAAAGGCATAAGATGGGTGCCGATGATTTTGAGCCATTAACAATGATAGGAAAGGGTGCGTTTGGAGAGGTATAGACTTTTTCCGCTTGCCACAACCTAATCTGCATTTCCATATCTGGAGTTGGTGAAGGTCACGACTGCAAATGAATTTCTTTTTAAACTACAATTCTCTTATACTCGCCATCTATCTTCTTTTTTGTTTAAGTATTGCAGAGAGTGGTCTGGAAATGTTCACGAGATTAAGTACATTTAGCTGTATATTGAATGAAAGAGAAGAAGTAGCACCGTTGCATCTATAATGCGTACATTCCTTGGAGTTTCTAGTGTTAACAATACATTGTTTGACTGTTTCTGGTGTACATGATTATTCTTGAACAAGTAGCATTCATGAATTTGCATTTATGCCTTGCCAAATCGGAACATAGTCTACTTTGTTGACTTTATCTGAAAGAAATTCAGTTCCTACTGAGTAAGAAAAATCAAAGAAGAACAATTGCAAAACAAAACTTGGTAATTAAGTTATAAAGATCTTAATTTTTACCTATTGCCATTCTCTGGTACAGGTTAGAATCTGTAAAGAGAAGGCAACTGGTCATGTTTATGCAATGAAGAAGCTTAAGAAGTCAGAAATGCTTCGGAGAGGTCAGGTATACATCTTTTAGGCCATTCCTTTCATCTAATATGATTTTCCTGGCTGTGTCTAAAGGTAATACTTATCTTTTTCCTTAGGTTGAACATGTGAAAGCCGAAAGGAATCTACTTGCAGAGGTTGACAGTAATTGTATTGTCAAGCTCTACTGTTCCTTCCAGGATGACGAATACTTATATCTCATTATGGAATATCTCCCTGGTGGAGACATGATGACTCTATTAATGCGGAAAGATACACTGACAGAAGATGAGGCCAGGTTTTATGTTGGGGAAACAGTCCTAGCTATTGAATCCATTCATAAACATAACTACATTCATAGGTAACTGTTCATCAGAGTATGTGGATTGGAGACATCTAACTGTGTACTTTATCTTTATCTTATGTCTTTGTCTATGTTAATCTGTTCCAGAGATATTAAGCCTGACAACTTGCTGCTCGATAGAAATGGACACATGAAATTATCGGATTTTGGATTGTGTAAGCCATTAGACTGCAGCATTCTCCAAGAAAAGGATTTTTCTATGGCAAAAAACCTCAGTGGGGCGCTTCAAAGTGATGGACGCCCTGCTCCACCAAAACGCACTCAACAGGAACAACTACAGCATTGGCAAAGAAATAGGAGGATGCTTGTAAGTTCCAGTATCATGTAGCTATCATTTGTATACTGCCATCTTCAGTGTGCTTTTCTTTCGAGTCCTGTTGAGGAATTATATACCATACCATATTACCATACCAAAGAAAGTTTAAATACAAGTAGTTGTGTTTCTGAATATAAGTGCTCTTTTCTGGGGGAAGGGGGGCTGAATTGAGTAATATCTCAAGTACACTGTTGTGAGGTCATGGTTATTAAAATTATCAAACCATTGTTGCAGGCCTATTCTACTGTTGGAACACCAGACTACATTGCCCCGGAAGTTTTGCTGAAGAAAGGATATGGAATGGAGTGTGATTGGTCCGTGTATAGAATCTTTATCCCTTTCGAAATATATTTTCTTTGTGGTACATGTCAGTGAGATATAGTTTATACTGTCACAGGTGGTCCCTTGGAGCTATCATGTATGAAATGCTTGTTGGCTATCCCCCTTTTTATTCAGATGAGCCTATGTCAACTTGTAGAAAGGTAAATTTCAAGAGTACTTGTCTTTTTCTTTGTTTCTTTTTTCATCTGTATATCAAATTCTACGATGCTATGACTTCAGGGGATATTGGGAGTGAAACTGGTAGAATTCATTTTTTTGTGGTCATGGTCCTGAGCTCCTAATCAATATATTTTATAACAAGCATGCTTTAAAGTGGTTGGAGATAGGTTTTGATTCTAAATATGTCCATTGGAGAGCAAGGGATAGGAAGGAGCATCAAAAAGACTTCATTGTGCAGGATGAATGTTTAAGCTACTAACATGTCGTACCATATATATCTTATTTATAGTCTAGTGCCAAAAACTTCTTTGAAGCATTGTCAGTTATTCGCACATACTTTTTTCGACACATTATGGGCGGCACTGAAGCTTTTTTGTGATGTGGAGGTTTTATACAACACGAGGTCCCAACTTCGTATAGATTTGATAAAAATTAGGTCACACATGGATAAGGACATAAGGAAGCTTCAGTAATATTTCTAGTATGTAAGTGAAGGCTCTTGTAGTCTTCTACCATATAGAATATTTTTTCGGGCTCTTTTGTAAGTGTGTTCAGGTACATCCTTACTGAGTTCTAATCCTGGCGTCTAGTATATAAATTAGATCACAGCTAATTGGTGTCAATATCTGATGTGAGCAGTTCCTTGGCTGATTGGATTTGCACTTGAGGTGTAAGTGGGTAGGTTTAAACTCAGTTGGTTGTCTTGTGATTGCTTAGAGCCTTAGAGTCTCTTTGTAGTTCATATGTATGTACTTACATACTTGGCACATCAGTATTTTTGTTACATACTTGGCACATCAGTTTTAATCATATCAAATCTTAGAGTTTTATCTTCTTTTTTCCTTTCTCTTTATCAACCCATTCTTTTTGTCTTTTGTGTTGTCTTTCATGAATGAAAAGTACAAATTGTGCAGATAGTTAACTGGAGAACTCATTTGAAATTTCCTGAAGAAGCTAAACTCTCTCCAGAAGCAAAGGATCTCATTGGTAAACTCTTGTGTAATGTAGATCAGAGACTTGGAACTAAAGGGGCAGATGAAATAAAGGTGCTGTGTGGTGTGTTCTGTTCTACATTTTTAATCTAATTTTAGAATTGGACTAGTAACTGGTGTTAACTTGTGAGCCGGGCCTGTTATTTTCAGGCTCATCCCTGGTTTAAAGGCATTGAATGGGACAAATTGTATCATATAAAGGCTGCATTTATCCCTGAGGTCAATGATGAAATGGATACTCAGAACTTTGAGAAGTTTGAAGAGGTGATGTCTAATTTCAATTTATGCACATGTACACTGGAGTTGTCCATTTTCAGGCATGTTTGCTAACCCTTTATTTCTCTTTTGTGCTTTGCTGGTAGTAGACTGACAACCAAATTGAATCTTCAACGAGAGCTGGTCCATGGAGAAAGGTTGGTCCTTAGTTTTAAACTAAATTGTACACCATCTAAGGCTAGAGATCTGCTGTGTTATATTTATGTCACTTTCTCATGTTCTGCTGCTTAAGAATCTTGTTTGATAATTTACCTCTGTTTCACCTCAGTATGAATTACATGTAGCTGAATATCAGTTGATTAGCATAAAGAACTTTGTCAAAAGGCAAAATTACATGAATAGTCAATAATCTTTGCCCAAAACAACAGTTTGGTCACTATTGTATAGCATGTCAAAATGGTCACTCCCTCTAACGTTTTATTATCAAATTGGTCACTCCCGCTAACTTTTTAGGGGTAAAAATGTTTTTTTATCATTAAATTGTATTTATTTACAATAATGTCATTACTAGAAGTTTTAAAAAATTACGAAATTTGCCACTCCGTCTAACAGAGTAGGGCCGCAGTCGCCATTCGGTGGTCCGGTGGTCGAAGTTGATTGGAGCTATCGCCGGTGACGGGCCTTGATCCTCTACGGCTGCCGCGCTTCAATCCTCAAAACTCGTGCTTCATCGCCGTGAGTTTGGCCTCCAGGCCTCCTTATTGCGAATCGTCGGACTCGGGATTGACCGATCGACATCGCTTGACCGCGTCGCACCTCGAGACCAGGTGTAAACGACTCCTGAGGCGAGGAGCTTCGAAACTTGGGTGGTCCAGTGGTCTAAGTTGACCGGAGCTATCGCCGGCGACAGAGGCCGAACGGGGAAAACCTTAGGATTTTCCTCCATTCGATTCTCCCCCCACAATCGATGCATGTTGAAATTGAGGTGATGGGGAGGTTGAGGATGGAAGGGGGAATCGATTTCAACCGGTCCGACGGTCAGAAGTGGCCGGCCAGAGCAATTCCGGTCAGGTCATGATTCCGGTCGGGTTGTTAATTATTCGGGTCGTGAGAATGGGTTCTACCCATTCAAGTAGAAATCGATCGATGGCCTAGATCATAACTAGGATTGATCATACGGTCTAGATTTAAAGAGGATAAAAGACAAAAATACCCCTAAAAATAAATGGATTTTTTTTAACGAACGAATGACCATTTTGATATACTTTCAAAAAGTACGAGTGACCATTTTGACATATGCTATACGATAGTTACCAAATTGCCGTTTTGGGCAAAAATTTAATGACCATTTAAGTAATTTTGCCTTGTCAGAACTCATAACCGAACCCTCCTTTGACCTTTTTTTATCTCATTGCCTTAAGATAAAAAGTTAATGAAAAAAGTTGCAAAAAAAAATATTAGTCGAGTGTTCTTCAGAGTTAATACTAGCTCCGTCTCTGCATCAAGCATGCGCCCAATTGCACGACCCTCAAAATATTTGTCATAAAATTGCAATTAATAATTTACTGGTCATCTAAAGATGGTGTCTTGGTGTAATTGTGTTTGTCATTGTGCAAAACTATATTGAGTGCTCTAGAGAATTTAGTTTTACATGACAATGCAGTGTAATTGTGAAGCATACATATATCAATAATGGCTTTTGAGAAATTGCTAATTTCTTTGTTGTTCCAACCTTCCTGTAGATGTTATCGTCTAAGGATGTCAACTTTGTGGGTTACACATACAAGAACTTCGAAATTGTAAATGATAACCAATTGCCTGGGATAGGTATTACTTTCCATCCTTTTCAAATATGCCTGTTCATATAATCTTGGTTTTCGAATTTTCTCAAGTGTATGTGATAATGCAGCTGAATTGAAGAAGAAGAGCACAAAACCCAAGAGGCCTTCCATCAAGTCCCTTTTTGGTAAGATTATTCAGTCATGTGAGAAAGCATTGTACTATTTATCTTGATAGATGTTCATGCCAAGTGTGAGGATACCTAAATTAAAGTGAGAGACTGGGGTTTGATGTTTGACGTTAAGTTTAATTGTTGGCATCATTTGTTTTGTTTTCAATATGTAAATCCACATACAATGAAGATTTTGATACTCTTCTTTTCATGAATTAAAATAAGAACGGTGCGATTCATTTATAGTGTTCTCTTGTTATTAATAATCAATATTTTTTTATGTCAGACGATGAATCAGCTATGGCTACCAATCAACCTGCTCAAGGCAGCTTCTTGAAACTCCTCCCTCCCCAACTAGAAGTTCCTGAGAAAAACAGTGGATCCCAGTGATCTGCACTGCCGTCGTCCAGACTGTTTTGGTGATTAGTTTTATCATTAGTGTGAAAGATGGAGGGTGAAGGCCTCTGATATTCAGAACAAATGTTTTGGCACAATAGTTAGCTTTTGGGTCTGCTAAATTGTTTCTTCTCATGCGTTCTGCAAAAGTAAATATCTTTCTTTTCTTTTTGAAATTATTGTGTATTCGTTTATTGTTTTGTTCCTCAATTGTTAAGATGAAAATTCAGTGTACAATGGTCAAATATTTGTTCATGTATTGAACTTGTGTTGGTGATATCTCTGCCAATGCTATATGATTGTCACCAATGTTACTCTCGTGTTGGAGGTCTGAACCAATCTTTCAAGTGTTAACGATTGCCATACTTGTGACAGTTCACACAGCTGTGGACATAGTAAAAACAACAAATATCATCATCTACTACAACCATTTCCCATTTTTCGTAGTATTTTCACTATTTTGTACAATAAACAGAAGCCTACTCATTAAGAAGTTACCAACTTTATACTGTTTATCAATGACAATCGCAAATAGACATATTGAGAAGTCACCAAGGCACCAACCTTATATCATCATATTCACCCGTATCAACACAACCGCACACAAATTCTAATATCAATAATGCAATATTAAACATGAGCGATGACCAAACTTTTCTCATCCTATCAATATGGTACTCAAACTCTCACCCTAGCCCTCTCTTAGCTCTGTGCCTGCATACAATGTAACAGTACATATACATAAATATGTGGACAAACAATAAGTGCAAAAATCAAATGCTCAATCTAACGGTTGATAATGATCAAATATGGTCTCCAAGTCTTGGCAAGTGTATATAAAGCTGTCTATTGTTGAACAAATCTGTTTTGGCGGGAAAGGATAACAAAAACACGCATGGGTTCCACGATCCAAACCCAAACTCAAATCCTGCTGAAAACCCTGTTCAGAAACCCAAGCTCCATCAAATCAAAATGTCAAGCCAAACAGCTCCACGCCCAAATCCTCAAATCCCCAAAATGCCCTTGTTCATTCTCAAACCACCTCACCTTTCTCCTCTCAGTTTACTCAAACCTCAACCTCTTAAACTACACTCTCACTCTCTTCACCTCTCTCCTCCCATTCCCTCCCACCACCTGCATTGCCTGGAAATCGATTATCCGATGCTACGCGTCCCACGCTCTCTTTCGCGAGTCCTTAACCTCCTTCGTCCAAATGAGAGCTTTCCGGGTGACCCCTGATCGCCACGTCTATCCTTCGGTCCTTAAATCGTGCGCATTGCTCGGGGAGTCGTCCACGGCTGCGTTGTGAGGATTGGGTTGGTATTTGATTTGTATACGTGTAACGCGTTGATGAGCATGTATGCGAAGTTGGGTGCACACCACGTGCTCGACGAAAGTCCTGACCCGAATAGACTAGCGAAAATGGATTGTGTAATGAAAGTGTTTGACATCATGACGGAACGGGACATTGTTTCGTGGAATACGGTGATTGCGGGGATTGCGCAGAGTGGGATCTATGAACGAGCTTTAGAAATGGTTAGAGAGATGGGGAGTGCCGGCTTGAGGCCTGATTCTTTTACTTTGTCAAGTGTTCTTCCGGTTTCTGCTGAGTATGTAGATGTTGTTAAAGGAAAGGAGATCCATGGGTATGTTATAAGACATGAGTTTGATGCGGATGTGTTCGTTGGGAGTAGCTTGATAGACATGTATGCAAACTGTGCGCATGTGGAGGACTCGCTTAAGGTGTTCAACCAGATGCGTCAGTGTGATTCGATTTCTTGGAACTCGATTGTTGCAGGGTGTGTGCAGAATGGTATGTTTGATGAAGGACTTGTGTTCTTTCGGAGGATGTTGATGGCTGGAACTAAGCCCACAGTTGTGTCCTTTTCAAGTATCATTCCGGCATGCGCCCATTTGACGACGCTGCATCTGGGGAAACAGCTACATGGATTCATAGTCCGGGGTGGATCTGAGGATAATATCTACGTAGCAAGCTCACTAGTCGACATGTATTCCAAATGTGGTAACATTAGGACGGCGAGGTGGATATTTGACAAAATGAAGCAGCATGACATGGTGTCATGGACAGCCATGACTATGGGATATGCTTTGCACGGTCATGCTCATGATGCCATTGTCTTATTTGAGCAGATGAAAGGAGAGGGAGTAAAGCCTAACTATGTTGCTTTCATAGCTGTATTGACTGCATATAGCCATTCTGGTCTGGTAGACGAAGCTTGGAAATATTATACAAGTATGACCCAAAAATATGGCATTGCTCCAGGTATAGAACACTATGCTGCTATTGCAGACCTTCTTGGTCGAGCCGGAAGGCTGAACGAAGCTTATCACTTTATCTCTAGCATGCATATAGAACCAACGGGAAGTGTATGGTCAACTTTGTTGGCTGCTTGTAGAGTTCACAAGAATGTTGAATTGGCTGAGAAGGTTGCTGAGAAATTATTTGCCATTGATGCTAATAATATTGGAGCTTATGTGCTATTGTCAAACATATATTCTGCTGCTAAGAGATGGAAAGAAGTGGCAGGACTGAGAATCTCAATGAGGGATAAGGGAATGAAAAAGATGCCAGCATGCAGCTGGATTGAAGTGAAAAATAAAGTTCATGCTTTTGTGGCAGGAGATGAATCCCATCCGTGTTATGATGAGATAACTGAGGCTCTGGAAGCTCTGTTGGAGCAGATGGAGCGGGAAGGGTATGTGCCAAACACAGATGAGGTGCTCCAAGATGTTGAAGAGGAGCATAAGAAGTACCTGTTGTGTCACCACAGTGAGAGGCTTGCCATAGCATTTGGCATCATTAGCACTCCTGCTGGGACAACCATTCGAGTGACAAAGAACCTCCGCGTATGTAAGGATTGCCACAACGCAACAAAACTCATATCCAAGATTGTAGGACGAGAGATAGTAGTCAGAGATAATAGCCGATTTCACCATTTCAAGGGTGGACAGTGTTCATGTGGAGATTATTGGTGAGAGAACTAGTCCAGGCTTACAGCTTATGAATGGCATCATCTGATGTGAGCTGCTTCTGATGTGATTGGATTTGCATTTGGGGTGTAATATGATGGAGATAACCAAGGTGGGATCTGTTTTTAGTGTCTCAAATTTCTCCTTGAAGAGATGGGTTGTTATTCAATCAACCTACACATTGCAGCAAAGCTGAAGAAAAGAAGCACAGAAGCTAAGAGGCCATTCATCAATCATTACGTCTCTTTTGGTAAGATCTTAGCCATATTTTCTGTCATGTGAGATAGCATTGTAATATCTGGTGCATAAGGTTAACTCGATATATAGTCATTGTGTAGTGAAACTAAGCGTTATGATACATGATTAGTTACCATAGATTAAAAGATTTGGGTTGACGTTTTCATTCAGCTGTGTGCATCAAATGATAATGCATACACTGAAGAAGATGATTTGATCTTTTTCTCATGAATCCTGAGATGTTCATTCACAATCCACTTTGTTTATGTCAGGTGACGATTCAGCTATGTCTACCAGTAAAACTGTTTTAAGGCAGCTTCTTGAAACTGCTCTTTCCCCCACTAGAAGTTCCTGGAGAAACACAGTGGATCGCAGTGAAGTGCACCGGAATTCGCCTAATTCCCAGTTTTGCTAAAGATCCCAGCCAGATAGAATGATAATTGGTGACTAATGCTAAAGATGAAGGGCAATTGCCTCGATCTTCAGACTAGAAGTAAATAATTTGTGCAAAGTACATATCTTTTTTCTTTGAAAATAGTTGTGTATTCCCAACTCCTCTCTCTCTTTCATTGTAATTTATAAAGATTCAAATATATCAGAGGTCATCACCAATGTTAATCTCTCGTGTCGTCTGAAGCAGGTTGCCAGAACAATTTTTTGAGGATTCCCTTGCTCATTTGACGTGAGAGGACAGATGATGAAGAAACAGAAAATCAGAGGAGAAATACAATGGACATCTTAAAGTTTTTAAGGAACTTCATTAATTTCTCACTAAAACATTGTATAACAAACAAAACTTGCGGCATTATGACAACTTTGAGAGTTGAGATTTACAAATTCAGATCAGAGCTCAGTGACCAAATGTGTGGATACAAGAGAAGAAATTTTCCATATTTGGTTGAAGTTACAAGGGGAGGAGGGTAACAACTCAACAAGTTATCCAGTATCAAATCTAATGGCTATTTCAAAAAGGTCTGCTGCTTACTCATCATCACAAGTGTATAGAATCACTGCCTCAAACTCAGGGTATATCCACCAAACCACCATCTGCTAAACGGCCATCGACTACCTTTTGCAAGATTTTCAGTTAACTTTTGGTTTTGGTCGTTTCGGCCTTAACACAAAATACACAATACCCAGGACAACCAAGAATGCAGGAAGGGTAGACAAATTATACTCCACATGTACTCTCCTCTCTCTTGTACAGTGGATCGGGTGGAGGATCGCTATAGTTGCATTTACCTGATCAACAAACTGCTTTGACGCATCCTCCAGCGTATGTAGAGATCTCATGGCATCTGCGTATCGCAATTCGCCAGTAGTAGTGGAAATCCTTCTCCACATGCTAACAACATAGTTGTACTTGTTAAGTAGGTCCCGCTGCTCGGACAGAACAAGTTGAAAGATTTTCTCAGTGGTACGCTCCGAGACTAGAAGCTGAATGGCTGAATTGACAAGTTGTATCGACTCTTCTAGAGTTGTGATGATATAGCTCCGAGCGATTGTATCAGATTGAAACTGTGAAAGGAGCCAGCCTTGAGAAGTAATGGAATGAGGATTGCACCCAACTGACCACATCCAGTCCTCAATCGCAGTTTCGTGGGCATGACTATAAGCTAAGTGATGGGGTAGCAGACCGGCAAGATGTTCGGAAGCAGCAGCCAATGCAGCTTTTATGGGCCTCCACAAATCCCAGATAAGTGGCTTCCCATTACATTGTAAGTGGCTTTCCCAGGATGAAGTATCTGACTGAACAACAATAACCATATCAGAAAGAGCCTTTGCCTGGTAATGCTTGTCAACTAACAACGGTTCACCATGAATGAACCAAAAGATTGGAACTTCCAATGTAGATCGGGTGTGGGCAAGCTTCCCTTTTAAGGAGCCCTGATCATTCAGTCTCTGCAACTGATACTGAACAATGGAGGAATCAAGATAGGTACGGACAGTTTTCCTGTAGGTTCCATTGACAAGTAATAGTGGGACAGCTGCTGCTCTTCGTGCCACAGAGAAGGCCATTGCCAAAGCAGGGTCCTCAGAAAGTGGTAACATGTGCTGACTGAAAGCAGGTGTCTGAGATGGTAACAACAACGAGGAGAGTCCATGCTGGAGAGCCTTGAGATCCACAGGCAATTGCTTAACATGTCTAACTTTCTCCTGTGTGATGAAAAACAACTGAAACGATATCGTATCATAATGATGAAATGCACCGTCAGCTATGGAAGGTGATATAATGTGTCTCATAGACCCCCAGAATGTTGCACCTAAATGTGAAAGAAAGGTATCACGTGCAACTGTGTAATTTTGAAATTCTTCCTGAGTATCGCTGAACAAATTCCAGTTCTCCATTCGCTTCAATGCTTCCAAGGCCTTTTTCTTATGACTTTCATCATATTCTTCACCTTCAAATGATGCGAGCTCATTCTTCAAATCCCTCATTCGCTCATCGAGTTCTTCACAAAGAGCAAGCTTGACTTTCCTTGCTTTGCAATGTTTGAAAGCAAAGAGCTCATATATATCAATCTCTGCTAGAAGAATATCAATTGCCTGATGATCTTTATCACCAAATACTGCAAATTTTTCCTGAATGGCCTCTTGCAAGCGATCTTCAGCTTCATCTTCTGAAATTTCTGAAACTGCACCAATCGTTTTTTCCACATTTGGAATCCTGAGTTCTGTCCGCACACCTTCCCCACCGACAGTTGGTCCCCATGAGAACGGACCTGCACTCAAGTCGATAAACGCCCACCTCTCCCTTCCAATCCATGTATCTGTAAGACATTCAGCATGAACATCACTAAAGTCTCCCGATTTCAATCCCTTATTGTAAAGAAGCTTCATATCTTCATGCTTCCCATTCACTAACTGCAACACTTTGTTCTGAATAATATCCGCAGTCTCCTTCCCTCGATACAAGTGCTCCACATTATTCAGTGCCTGTTCGCACGCATTGTACCACTCCACCGTATCAATATCTTCACTCACAGACCACGCAAACTTTGCCATCGGATGCTTCTCATACAGAGGCCTCTTACTCTTAATCTTCTCCAGTGCAAGCAAAGTCTCCGGAACCGTCCCCTTCAACTTGAGAATCTTCCCCTGCATTGTACTTGCATTCGCTCTCAGATATCTCATTTCCGAATCCGACAGCCCCCTCCGATAACCATACTTCCCCCTCTTCGAATCTCGCTTGGGATTCAACACAAAAACGTTATACGCCTCCTCGATTTCAAGATACCCAACAAGGCTACTGAAGAGCACATCCATCATATCAACATCTACTTGCCACAGAGCAACACCAGTCTCATTCTCATTCCCAAAGACCTCGTCTTTCCTAGCCAAAACATTGATGGCCTTCTCGAAAATCGAAGTAACCTTCTCTCCCATATGAATAGCATGAACAGAGAAATTGTAATTCACATGACTAACAAGCGGTAATTGATTATGATGCTGACCTTCTTTGTTTACTAAGCTAATAACCTTGTAAAATGGGGATAGGGTTTCCCCAATTTTTGGAACCCTAGTGTGCTCAAATACATGGTCGATTTTGGTGAACCAGCGCTCAAGCTCTTCAGGGTGAAGCTTAAAGTCGTGATTACCCTTCCCGTCGAATCCGATGAAGATGAAATTGACGGGGACAGGGAGGTAAATAGAATCGACGGGGACGAGTTTTAGGTAATTCGCCACGTTACCTGAGTTGGTGAAGTTGACGACGGTCGTTTTCGCTTTGGCGGTTGGGGAGGAGAACGACAGGTCGCTGAAGTCAGAGCGGAGTACGGACTCGCTCCAGAAGCGGCTCTTTTGTTTGAGGTTGAAGAGAGAGAACACCGACGACGACAACGGCGACTTGGTGGCGGCGTAGCGAGGAGATCCGGAGACGGATTGAGAGAAGATGAGGAGGAGGAGAGCGGAAATGAGGAAGGTGATGGAGAATGGGGAGGAGGAGGAGGATCGCCGGCGACGCCGGAGATGGTGAGGGCGATCCATGGGGGAGTTTGTTGGAATTGGGTAGAGTGAGTCAACAGTATGAGCTCAGGGAGAGTAGTCTTCGGTGAGTCAGTTTTTTTTTTTTTTGAATTAGGCTTGAGATGTGAAAAAAAAATATTTTAGAAATAAAATTACAACGGTTTTAAAGTCATTTATAGATTTTTTTTTGAACAAAAAAAGGACATATCAGTTGAGTTAACTGAGTATAGACGGAAATGAACGGTAGATATCACGTTGATTAATGTTGATAAGATTTCGAGAGTTTAGACATCATTTTGATAATTTTTAAAGACTGGACATCAAATTAATACATCTTAAAGAATTAAAACGTTGTGGATGATTTTTTTTCCTAACTCATAAAATCACTTTCCTTTTTTTTTCTGGTAATGATTGCACGATCAATGGATGCCATAATTGAAATTATTATTAAAATATAAACTAAAGATAGAAATGTAACTCTATTATCGTTTTTATTCGTTTCATTTTATACAACAAACACTAGAGTGAAAACTTAGGAAAATTCTGGAATGGACTCAATGTCTATGCACTCATTAGACTTTTTAAGACTTTGACATGTGTTATTATCTTACTGGTTAATTTATATGATCCTATCCAAAGAACATCGATATCCCTCTCTCTGTCTGCCATCAGTCGCCGATCAGGGCTTTGCTCAACGCCTCCACATGACATTGCCTCTCTGATCTCATCCCTTCCCGTCGACGCACACCGATGGATCAATATCTCGCACTCCGAACTCGCAGCATTTGACTCACCTGGGGCTCTGCTCGTGATGCCGTGAGTTCGCGACCTCCACTTGCCCTTCAGTCTCACAACATCACATATTAGTGGGCTATGGAGAGGTCTTGAGAGGTTGATAAGGATGGGTTGTTTCGTGGTTTTTTTTTTTTTTTTTGGGGGGGGGGGGGGGGTGTTGGTGAAGGGTGAGTCGACACGGTGAGTTAGTGAATAGTGAATGTGGTCATTAGAGAACCATAGGTTGGACTGCTGCGTAGTCAACAATGGAGATTGGAGAAGAGAGAGGTGCAACTTAGATCCCCTGTAGTGAGCTAACATAAGCTCAATCAAGCTTAAAAAAATTGGCATTAATGACCTATCACATTAAGACACGTGGCACTTAGAAAATTTAGATTTTGGGGTGCTTATTCTTGGGGTACATTCTAGTATGATCCGAAAACTCATTGGAATTTTATGATTCCTTTAATCCTTTCCAAAGCTGTTTGGGCCCAAAATAAACTCAACATTTATTCTGATACTTTTGGGCTTCGGAGATAAAATGGGCAAGTTATGAGTGGCTCAATAAAGAGCTGCGAATCTGGAAGGATATCTAGCTGCGAATCTGGAAAGAAATCTATGCGATTCCTGGACAATCTAGGAAATCTAAAAGTCGGATATCATTCCTAATCAACAAGAGTTACATTGTCAAGCAAGGAGGATCAGAGCACCTACCACTATAAATAGACGAAGCAGAGTATATTTATGGACATCTACACACATACATAAATTTGCGCACCAGCAAATCTTACTCACCCCGAGTAAACAACTAGCAACCAGCGAACTCAAAATCTAGACCACCCGATAGAGCGTGGGGATTTAAAGGTTCTTTCAAGCTAACCAACCAGCAACAGCGAATTTAGGATCTGGGCCACCCGGCAGAGCGTGGGATTCGAAGATTCACTCGAGTTACGACAACAGAAGCCAGCGGAGTCTAGGCGACCCGACAGAGTGTGGGGATTCTTAAGATCGACGGAGTCACACTATCTGGTGTTCTTGACACTACGTTCGTAGGATTGCTCTACTTTATACTTGCCCGAGGGTGTAAAGTATCGATTCTTTGTGGCTCAGTAGAGAGACACGAAGCCTACGTCTTGTATCAAGACAAGTGGAACTCAACGAGTAAGGTTGGTGCTCTCCTCACTCCAATCGCTTGATAAGAAGCAGAGAGTACGCGACGCACGACACTACAACATTCTGCCCTCGGCAGTGGCACGCCTCGCACACAGCACAACAACGATTGCGGATAAGAAAAGAGACAGTTTGCGATCACTCCACTCGCAGCGACCTGATTGGAGAAAAATTGAAGCCAAACATTTTGGCACGGCCAGTAAGATTCAGGTAGTGTCTTCAAATCATTGATCCGTACCGCAAAACCTTCATAAGTTGCCTTAAGCATCTTGCACCCGCGTTCCGAGAACACAACTCAACCACTTGTAGAGGATTAAGCAACAAAGAAGTAATACAGAGGTTCAGTGCAATGATGACTAAAGGTTGATCATCGTCATCATTAGAACCTAAGAACATCGAGGAGATAAAGGCCATAGACTTCAAGGCCTACAAAGAATTCTCGCTCGAACAAGAATAACGGCGTAACGCCAACATGGAACGAATTCTGAACAACTTGGACGCCAACGACAGGATGGTGTCCAGAGTCTAGAATTGGCTTGACAGCCTTTATGAGGCTCGAGAAGTTGAGTGTGCTGACAATGGCAAGAAATTTGATACTCTCGTTGTAGCCCTCGCTAACTTCACCAATACTATAACAGCCAGCATCGCATTGATCAACGATAGGCTGAGGGAGTGAGAACCCATTTTCTACGATGACGAGGATGTCAAGGATGATGATTTTCCAGCTCTACCTCCTCCGCAGGCAAACCCTGAGCAGGAACTCGAAGAAATAATTAACCAAATCATCAATCAGAGGCTGCTGGGTGCGGGAGGAACTCTGATAACCTATAACGATCCCTTCCTACCACCACCGTTTGGTTGGAAGTGGCCAAAGGGCTACCAGCCTATCTCGTTTACTCACTTTAGTGGAGAGGGAGTGGAGCCAGTGGCTACCCACATTGCTCGATTTAAGGTCGAATGTGGACCATGGGGTAGACTCGGCGAGTTCAAGTTAAGGGTTTTTGCATCTTCGCTGTCAGGTGCAGCATTGCATTGGTACACAAACTTATCACAGGGCTCGGTCTGCGACTGGCAATGATGGAAATATTGTTTACTCAGCACTTTGGCGGGTCAGAACAGGCTGTAAAACTGGGCAAGCTATGCAAAATGGTACAGATGCCAAGTGAATCACCGGTAGCATATCTACACCGGTTCCGAACCAAGTACACCAAAAGTAGAACTTCATGTACCATGGAAGAGTTAGTGGACATCACAGTCAGAGGACTTGAAGAAAGACTACACACCAAGTACGTAGATGCAAGGTTCACATCGTTGAATGCTCTCATTGACGCCGTGGCTTAGACTCATGCTGCATACGAGGAAGCTGATAATAGGTGAAATGCGTCTAGAGGAATGTATGCTCCAAAGACTCCATATCGGGAATGTCCTAAGGTGATTGCGGTTGTACAAGAAAAGGAGGAGTTTGATGGATACGATTCAGATGATGCAACAGTAGCTGGTCTGGAGTTCATCGCCAAGCACACAGTCAAGTCAAAGAAGATTATCCCTTCAAAGGGACCAGTACGGGTTTTGACTAGTGCGTTCACGAAATCAGAATTCGAATCCTATACTTATGATGCGAATGCCGCGCATGAGATCATAGAGGATTTGATTGACAGGAAGTTGACCAAGTCAGACTTCGGAGCGTTCCCTACTGTCGAACAGCTCAAAGGGAAAAAGTATTGCAAGTTCCATAACATGTGGAATCATACGACCAAGAATTGCATTAAGTTAAAAGATCAAATCCAGAAGTGAATTAACGAAGGAAAGCTTGTGATTGATGCATCACCACAAATTTCTTTACTTGATCGAAAACCGTTCGCAGACACCTCGGTAGGAGCGCTAGAGCTGGCAAGGCTAAACACCACCGGAGGGCTTCACAATGAAAATCTGGAAGAAATCCTAGAGGAGTTGATCAGAGCTGGTATTGCAAATCTCAGGGCCACTACTCCATAGAGAGAGCTGTATTGCAAATTCTATCACGCTTGGACACATAATACCAACCAGTGCATGGCATTACGGGAATAGATCTAGCGATGGATAGATGATGGGGATATTGTTCTTCCAGGCTGTGAGGAAGTAAGGGCTGCTGCGAGATCTTATATGGTGGGCACACTGGAGGTATTCTGGCGTAGAGGAACCAAGCGGAAGCCAACATTGGATCTTAAAACCACAAATGAAGCAAATGCCCGCAGTAATAGCTAGGAGGATCCCAACGGGAAGCAAAATGAGGTCTATCGCGAGGCAACTCCGGTAGTGCTATGCACTCGTTGCAAAGCAAAGCGCGGCCTTAAAATGACCTATGAAGAGTTTGTAGACGTTGTACGAATGGGTTCAATGGTCAAACCTCCACCGAAGAGCTATCAGCCAGCAAGCCCGAAAGAATCACGAACAGTGGCCAAGGAGTTGAAGTTGTTCAAGAGTATGCGACTGGCCGAGAAGAAGGCTGGAACCACCGATGATAAGCAGCAAGTGGAGTCGAGCAAGCCCTACATTCCTCCTGCGAGCTGAGCAGTGATTAAATAAGACGTTTAGTATGTGAATTTAGGGGGCAAAACAGTAGAGATGACTCGCACTAGGAAAATGAAATTACAGCGGAAATTCGGAGCTGCGAAGAGAACTTTGGAAGCCTTGGATAAAGGCTTGATCAAGCTAGAACAGTTGAAGGAGTCACAAGAGCAGATTCAATGAAGAATGAACAGGCTCGCAGCCATGCCCATGATTACGTTTGATCAAGGCTCCAGCAAACCAAAGGCTCAGGCATTTAGTTCCAGTGTATTTTCTCGAATTGACACACCGCATCCTAAAGCAGAGGCACAACGTGCGCCCAAGAGGGTTCAGGAGGTGGTTGAAGACAAACCAGTACGGAAATCAGTCTTCAAGCATATCGAACCCAAGGCAGAGTCGACCGTTGAGCCGAAAAAGAAACCAGTGTTGTGGTGGAAACCAAAACCTTTGGTAATTGAAGAGCAGAAGAAGCTTGCTCTTATTGCTACCAAGGCTAATAACATAGAAGTAGTGGTTGGTGAATCAACTCTCACGCCAAGTTAGACTCTACAGAGAAGCTGAAGTCTGCAATTTATGTGCGAGAACAACTAGTAGATTAGCAACCTTAGGAACCATTGTTAGTGGAAGCTGAGGTAGACGACGAAGATAAGCAACTGGTTGATTACAGGGAAGATGATGAAGACTTGGAAGAGGTCTACACTGAGGATGTACACGTCAGCATGGTATACTTGCTACCAGCTAAATTTGCCAAACCAGCGATGACAGCACACGTAGCCGTTGTGAACAAGAATTCTCAAGCATTACTTTTGGTAGAACGTGAGGAACTAGAAGAACATGGACCAACTGTGGATCCTGTAACACAAAGGTCCTATATGATGTTCTCTAAATTGACAGCTACGATGACCTCGCATATGAGACCATTGTACATCACTGTGGGCATGTGGGGCATTCAACTTAGCAAAGTCATGGTGGATACTGGTGCAGCTGTGAATGTCTTAACTACTTGAGCAATGACATTGTTGAGTATCCTAAGATCACCTATCCAAGCAACGTCCATGACAATCAAAAACTTTGCAGGGACTGTCTCGCAGACCTTAGGGTTGCTATTCATCGAAGTCAAGGTTGGACCCGTCGTAGGGGTCCATACTTTATTCGCCATTGAATGCAATTCACATTTCAGTGCAATACTGGGTAGAGATTGGATCCATAGGAAATATTGTGTGTCGTCGTCACTTCATCAACAACTCCTCATATGGGATATGGAGACATCAGAATCGCATATTATCAATGCTGACCCGTGACCATACTCAGTCTCTGCGAATGTGCTTGATGTCGATTACTACAATGGAAATCTTCGACCATTGGAAGTCTGCAGCGTCAATAAGAAGGGCCAACCCGTTGGGATCGTGGCCTCAGAACTAGCTCGATGGGGAGTTGTGCAAGCAAGAGAAGACAGAGCACGACCCTACTTTCTGGAGCTAGCTTCCACGAGCCGTCAATGATACATCCCTCCAAGTAAAAGGAGGCAGAGGCTTGCGCTTCTCTATATGCACAATTGCAAACCTATATGTATTGATGAGAACGTCCATCAGGAATAAATAGAGGAGGATATCATCCAACGTAGCCTTGGATGATACACCACCTAAGGTTAAAAACCCAACTGAAAAGATTAACCTGGGAACTATCGTTGAGATAATGGAGGTGGCTATCAGCACTTTTCTCGAGCCTGAAGAAAGAAAGAGGCTTGTTGATCTCTTATTCGAGTACAAAGACTGCTTTACGGAGAAATTCGAGGATATGCCAGGGCTTTCACCAGAACTGGTTATTCATAAGCTTCTAATCGCAGAGGGAAGAAAGCCATTTGAGCAGCAGATGAGAAGGATGAATCCAGAGATAGCAATACTGGTTAAAGAAGAAATCAAAAAGATGTTGAAGTTTGGAGTCATCCAAGTGGCCAAGTACACCGAGTGGATATCCAACATAGTTCCCGTACGAAAAAAGAATGGCAACATAGTTCATTACATCTTCCACGACCTAGCTGGTGACATAATGGAGGTCTATATTGACGATGTTGTGGTCAAATCTATGCAGAGGTCAACCCATGTGGAGGATCTACGACAAGTATTCATACGGATGAGGAAACATCAGCTCAAAATGAACCCTGCCAAGTGCGTTTTCGAGGTACAAGCAGAGGACTTCCTTGGTTTCTTGGTACATCAACGGGGCATCGAGGTCTCGGATGACAAGAAAGAAGCGGTGCTTAAGGCTTTTCCTCCGAAGAACAAGCGTGAACTTCAGCAACTGCTAGGAAAGATCAACTTCTTGAGGAGATTCATTGTAAACGCTGCAGGAAAGACCAAACCCTTCGCACCTTTACTTAAATTGCAGGGTGAAAATGAGTTCGTGTGGGAACAGGTTCACCAGGAGGCGTTCGACACAATCAAGAAATACTTAGTAAGTATTCATACCTAGACCCGATGAAAAAAACAGGATCACTTCTTATGGACTCGTTGAGAATGATTCTGATCTAGTTCATGGCTTGGTCCATGTGGTCGCGGAAGGCGTCCACATCCTTCTCAGTGACGTCTGGGTAGAACTTTTGATATGGAGCCATGGGTAAGGAAATGTATGGAGATCGGAGTTCAGAAAATAATTGCGAATTTAGAATTGGGGATCAAGGAAAGCTTCGGAGGAAGGGTGAAAAAGAGATAGACGACCGAAGAAGCCTAAAAGAGTCGGAAATAGACGGCACGATTTTCAAAAGGAAAACACTTGAGTAGCCTAGTGTGAGGTTATTTCAAAACTGCTAACTTAAGAGGCAACACGTCGCATCAAGACCTCTTCGATTGCCCATGTGTTAATCTCGAGGTATGGAGGGCAATGTTTGGGCACAAAATAAACTCAACATTTATTCTAATGCTTTTGGGCTTCGAAGATAAAATGGGCCAGCTATGAGTGGCTCAATAAAAAGCTGCAAATCTGGAAGGATGTCTAGCTGCGAATCTAGAAAGAAATCTATGCGATTCCTGGATAATCTAGGAAATCTAAAAGCCGGATATCATTCCTAATCAACAAGTGTTACCTTGTCAAGGAAAGAGGATCATAGCACCTACCACTATAAATAGACGAAGCATAGTAGATTTACGGACATCTACACACATACACAAATTTGCGCACTAGCAAATCTTACTCACCCCGAGTAAACAACTAGCAACCAGCGAACTCAAAATCTATGCCACCCGACAAAGTGTGGGAATTCTTAAGATCGACGGAGTTATACTATCCGGTGTTCTCGACACTACGTCCTTAGGATTTCTCTGCTTTATACTTGTCTAAGGATGTAAAGTATCGATTCTTTGTGGCTCAGCAGAGAGATACGAAGCCTACGTCTTGTATCAAGACAAGTGGAACTGAACAAGTGAGGTTGGTGCTCTCCTCACTCCAATTGCTTGATAAGAAGCAGAGAGTACGCGACGCACGACACTACAACATTCTGCCCTCGGCAGTGGCACGCCTCGCACACAGCACAACAACGACTGTGGATAAGAAAAGAGACAGTTTGCAATCACTCCACTCGCAGCAACCTGATTGGAGAAAAATCGAAGCCAAACAAAAACATAACCCAACAATGTTAATCTCTCGTGTTGTCTGAAGCAGTTTGCCAGAACAATTTTTTGAGGATTCCCTTGCTCATTTGACATGAGAGGACAGATGATGAAGAAACAGAAAATCAGAGGAGAGATACAAGGGACATCTTAAAGTTTTTAAGGAACTTCATTTCTCACTAAAACATTGTATAACAAACAAAACTTGCGGCATTATGACAACTTTGAGAGTTGAGACTTACAAATTCAGATCAGAGCTCAGTGACCAAATGTGTGGATACAAGACAAGAAATTTTCCATATTTGGTTGAAGTTACAAGGGGAGGAGGGTAACAACTCAACAAGTTATCCAGTATCAAATCTAATGGCTATTTCAAAAAGGTCTGCTGCTTACTCATCATCACAAGTGTATAGAATCACTGCCTCAAACTCAGGGTATATCCACCAAACCACCATCTGCTAAACGGCCATCGACTACCTTTTGCAAGATTTTCAGTTAACTTCTGGTTTTGGTCGTTTCGGCCTTAACACAAAACACACAATACCCAGGACAACCAAGAATGCAGGAAGGGTAGACAAATTATACTCCACATGTACTCTGCTCTCTCTTGTACAGTGGATCGGGTGGAGGATCGCTATAGTTGCATTTACCTGATCAACAAACTGCTTTGACGCATCCTCCAGCGTATGTAGAGATCTCATGGCATCTGCGTATCGCAATTCGCCAGTAGTAGTGGAAATCCTTCTCCACATGCTAACAACATAGTTGTACTTGTTAAGTAGGTCCCGCTGCTCGGACAGAACAAGTTGAAAGATTTTCTCAGTGGTACGCTCCGAGACTAGAAGCTGAATGGCTGAATTGACAAGTTGTATCGACTCTTCTAGAGCTGTGATGATATAGCTCCGAGCGATTGTATCAGATTGAAACTGCGAAAGGAGCCAGCCTTGAGAAGTAATGGAATGAGGATTGCACCCAACTGACCGCATCCAGTCCTCAATCGCAGTTTCGTGGGCATGGAGTTTTAGGTAAATTAATTTTTATAGAGAATGGCACACGATGAAGTTACAGTCAAAATCATTTTTTTTAAGCTGTTACAATATCAATAAATTATACATATTGATTCTATCAAATACAAGAGTGCATGATACAGTTGTTCTAACGTCTATTTTGTCGGCCTAAAACTCTGAATGAGTGAATACTGAACAGAAATACAATGAGCGTGATATTGATAAACTTTGTTTGCATGAGACAATAGCTTATGTATAAACCTACAACTTTCTCCATATTTCATCTCAAAATACATTTTGGATTAGAGAGAGAAAAGGAAGACTTTATTATGTAATTAATTTGATGGATTTTAGTATATTAGCCAATTCCAAGTGATGAGACATTTGAAGGAACTAAAAGAATATGAATCCCTGTAACTCCAGAAACCAATTAATGAGCTCACTCCTTGCCCTAAAATACTGCAATTCAGGAAGAAAATATCGATATAACATGAGACTGACCATTGATGGTCCATCATCACATCTCTGAAAGAGCAAACTTAAGGTTTTTGTTTCTCTAGAAGATGTCCATGTTGAGGTATAACCCTTAATTTGTATTGGTTAAGTTTTAAGAGTTTTGAATTAACTTATTTTGGTCAAGTTTTTAAATTTCATTTTGTTGCTTGCATGGTTTAGAACCTCCATAAGCTAATGTTGACAAGAAAGATGGGTCCGAAGAAAAGAAAACTGATGGCTCCGAAGAAAAAGTTGATGCATACTGAAGATGATGGAGTCTGACAGTTTATACTTGTGCAGCAGATGTTAAGGTCAGTGTACGTGCTGTTCTAAGACTTGTGCCTCAAGTCTCTGTTCACTGAGTGAAGGGAGAAGTGTTAGATTGGGGAGTATAGTAGTGGCTTTAAACAGAAGTAGCTTTGATATATATACTGTATTATAGTCATTTACTTTCTTACATAAGTTGCTATTATACACTACGTTTATGCCTACCACTTTCTACTAAGACTCATCCTGTATGTCATCACAAATTTGTACCAAACTACGAGTATAACAATTCAAGTAACAAAGAACTTATATGTATGTGTTCGATTTCCACAAAGCAAGCACACTCATATTCGGAATTTTAGAAGGTTAATTGTTAGAAATAGTCGCCAATTTTGTTTCAGGAGCAGATTATGTTCATGTGAAAATTATTAGTGAGAGACGCAGATGAGATGATCATACTAAGAGGAGTTGAGGACACACAAAAACAGTTCCAAGTTCCAAACACTGGTGGAGTTGTCTCTCCTTCCTCAATTGCACTAGTTGGACAAATGGATGCATCTTCTTCAATCGTCCATTTTTTATATTTTCTCAGTGATACATTACAATAAAAAATAACAATTTTTTTCTTAAATTTAAACAAATAAAAAACTCAATAATAATACAAAAAATCCTCCTCTCCTTATTACATCAATCATATCCATTTTCCCTTTCTTCTTCTTCTTCTTCTTCTTCTTCCTTTCTCTCCGTCCATCCGATTAAAAATCGAATCTTTCGCCGGAAAACCCAGATCCGGAGATCCCCTCCGGCCATCCTTTTCGATTTCACATTCCCTTTTCTATTTCCAACCGTGAATATCGCAAGAAGGCAATTAGAGATTTCTTATCCGACTTTAAATGTCGCCATTCAATTCTTATCACAATTAATCTTCCTCCAAAATAAAACCCTAACTTCACATTCTTTGCCCTCCTCCAATTTCGCCCCCAAAGTTTTGTTCTTTTGGCTCTACTGATTAGTGGGCATCTCTCAGATGTTCCAATCTTGTATCTTTTAGCGTACTTTTTTTGGGTTCATAGAGATTAGGGATTTTGGTACCCAATTTGGGATTCTGTGGATCTAAAGGTTTGCATGGAAAAAGGAGCTGGGGTTTTCGATCGGCGATGAGTTACTGGATCATTGTCTAGGGAGATTGTGCTGTAGAGTTGGGGGAGTGAAGTGGATTTTGTATAGTGTTTTGATTGGGGATTTTTAGATCATGGAGCATGTTATTGGTGGAAAGTTTAAGCTTGGGAGAAAGATTGGTAGTGGATCGTTTGGAGAGCTTTATTTGGGTATGTATTAGTGTCTGGTTTAGCAGCATTGGCTTTGAATTTGTTTTTTTTTTTTAATTCTTTTCGCTTTGGTTTTCGGATTTTCTGAGTATAATGTTGTATTGGTTTTTTTTTGCAGGGATTAATGTACAAACGGGAGAGGAGGTGGCTGTCAAGCTGGTATGTATTGGTTTGGAACCTTCGTTGTTTTTTTTAAGCTTTTATGGGAAACTGTTGAATGAATTGAAACGTTGTGTTTGATGTTGTAAATGCGAGCAGAAGCTAGTGGATTTAGAAATTATGGATCATTTGAATTTTGTTATTGTTATAGTTTTATGTGACTACATATGCCTATAATAGCTAAATGTAATCTTTTAAGAGTAGGAAAATTTCTACAGATTCAGAGAAAAAGAAAAGAAATTTATGGGATTGTTGTTCCGTGGTGATCTTGTATGTACTCTAGTATGCATAGAGGGTCTTAGTAGTTAACTAACTGCCCCCATGGATGCGGGGTTTTTAGTCACACTGTACTGAGTACTTCGGTTTGAACCTTTATGTAAATTTCTTTTGATTTTCAGGAATCCGTGAAGACAAGACATCCACAGCTTCACTATGAGTCAAAGTTGTACATGCTTCTTCAAGGAGGAAGTGGGTTTGCTCTCTAATATTTTTTTGATCTGTTTCTTTTCCCTGTATTGTTCATCGGCAGAAGCCAAAATAAACTTATGAATTTGCTCATTCATTTAGCTGGTGTACCCCATCTCAAATGGTTCGGAGTTGAGGGTGAATATAACGTCATGGTTATTGACCTTCTCGGGCCAAGCCTAGAAGATTTGTTTAACTATTGCAACCGGAAGTTCTCTTTGAAGACAGTTCTAATGCTTGCAGATCAATTAGTAAGTTATGATGTTATGTCAAAGGAACACTATTATTTTCTTATAAGAGAAAGAGAATGTTTGTTGACATGGCTCCCATACTTATACTTTTGCTTGTTTCTGTAGATAAATAGAGTTGAGTACATGCACTCGCGTGGATTTCTTCATCGTGACATAAAACCTGATAACTTCTTAATGGGTCTGGGGCGTAAAGCTAATCAGGTATGCTAGTCGATAGGGTGTTTGTCTCAAATCGTTGTCACAACTTGTGTTTCCATGTTAAATTGGAAATTCTGTTCATATGACATATATTAGGTTTTGAATCCATAATTTCTGTCTTAAGATTCTTTGTGGTAGCGCCCATTGTGATTTTCAATGCCTGAGACTGAATTATGGGAGATTCTCTTATCACCCATCTACTTAAAGAAAAAGTAAGCCATACATAATTACTTAATGGGGAATGTTGTCGGAATGACCGTTCTATTGATGTGTAACTCTTTAATTTATACCACAGATATGGTATCTGCGAATCACCAGCTCAAATATTTATGTTATATTCTCACTCCCCAAAATTTATTTTGATAGTTTGAAAGTTGTCTTTACACCAGACTGGAATGAAAGGTTGTGTTATACCTACTTGTCTTAATATACAGTTGTTTTTATTGTCAATTTATTCTTAGCATAGTCAATCTGTTTGGTCAACAATCAACTAGAACAATCATCTCACATTCATGTATAATTCACTGAGATATTATTCCAAGGACCGTTGATTACAGATGTCATATCATGTATAATATTTATCCACTCAATTCTTTCCAGACTCTGTTGTGTGTTAGTATTTTCATTCCTTGTTGATGCCTTATCTTTCTCAAAGCCTCTTTATAATCTCTTTAATAATAGTGTAAAAGGGAGCTGAATCACATGTTTGGTCAAATTACATGAAAATAAGTCTGTAATTTATATGCTTCCAAGATGTAAAAAACTGACACTGAGCCAAATCGTTGAGGATATCACTTGTAGGAACTGTTTCTTGCCTTATGGATCAAACTGAAGAGCTTGAAAAGCTGAATTTGTTACATAGATTAATCAACTTGCCCATCACACGAAAGTGGGTGCAGAATTAAATTGCAGTATGTTCTTGAACATTTATGGCCTGAATTCTATGTTTTTCTTTTCTCTGCAGGTGTATATCATCGATTATGGCCTTGCAAAAAAGTATAGAGATCTTCAAACACATAAGCACATACCATACAGGTATTGGATATAGTGTTGTAATATTATGTTTTCCATTGACTTGTGTGACCTGCATCATGATCCTTTGATATCAAATACCATCTTTCTCTTTTGGTGGCCAGTGCACGTCCCTCTTGGTATAGGAATTCATGGGCATTGATTTTGTTTTGTTTCTCAGTAACTTGCTTATTTTAAACCAAAGAATAAATAAATTATGCCTTGCCAACAATTAGGAAGATTTAAAGTCTTGGTATTTTCTTCTGTTTTGGATCATTTGCTGAGCATTTTGTTTAAACAAGAAATCAACTACAGTAGATCAGCCTTTCTAATTTTCATAACCTGAACAACATATATCCACTCCATGAACATCATAATTAATTTAACGCTGGAGTGACTGTCAGTTCTCTAATCATACATATGGTAACACTTCGGAAAAAAAAGGTCAACTTTATCCACATATTTCTCACACTAGGCAGCTAATCTGACTATGTTATCTTATACTGCTGTTTTTATTCTCCACTGATGAAAATCATTGTTTTTCATTTAACCATTTCAGATTATTAACATAATGAGTACCTAAATGTGCATCTGACTTATGGAACTCTTTTTTCTTTTTCATTGTACCTTCCCTTTGCGCTCTCTAAAATCCCAGTGTGGCATTTCTGACAGGGAAAACAAGAATTTGACAGGAACAGCTCGCTATGCAAGTGTGAACACTCACCTTGGTGTTGGTCAGTCTTCATACTTAATGGAGTTGATATTGTGCGGTAGAGTTGTCATCTGGTGATTTTATATGATTTTTGAATATTAAAACTCTAATTATGGTACTATTATTTTTGTAGAGCAAAGCAGAAGAGATGATCTGGAATCTCTTGGTTATGTGCTTATGTATTTTCTGAGGGGAAGGTGATATTTTTGTCCACAATGCTTCACTTACCAGTATCTTATCTGCTGTGTATTCTTAAATTCACGTATTAACCTCGACGTATGATTTTTTGTTTCAGCCTTCCCTGGCAGGGTTTGAAAGCAGGTACTAAAAAGCAGAAATATGACAAGATCAGCGAAAAGAAGATGCTTACTCCAATTGAGGTATCATCATCATTTTTGGTTAGCGTACTCAAATTCTCTAATATCGTGCCATATAGGTATAATGAACCGAAATAATAAAACAGACAGTATAGGAGGGATAAAAAAAGGGAGGATGGAGTGACATGTCTTTTACTACAGCTCATTGCAATGATTGCTCGTCTTTTAAGTGAAGAGTGACATGTCGGGCTGTTGGGCAGTTACCCCCTCCACCTTTTCTCTACCAAAGAAAAAACTGCCTTGAATTTTGAATGTAACAGTTATATGCTGTGTGGTTGCTAAAGGGCAGTCAACCGTTGTGTGCATTCCTGTTACTGTGATACTCATGTTAACACTTAAGCATTGTTATTCTCAACATTCTCACTATGGATATAAATAACTGATATATGCCTTTGCAGGTTCTTTGTAAATCGTATCCATCAGAATTCACGTCATACTTCCATTATTGTCGCTCGTTGCGCTTTGAAGACAAACCAGATTATTCATACCTGAAGAGACTTTTCCGAGACCTTTTTATTAGAGAAGGTGGGCACCTACAGTATGCATTGAATGCATTTTAATGATGAATTTTATACCCAAATATCTACAAACCTAATGGGGCTGACAACTGTAACTGTGCAGGTTATCAATTTGACTATGTATTTGACTGGACTATACTGAAGTATCCTCAAATTGGCTCCAGTTCCAGAGCACGAGTCAGTACCTAGTCTGTTGTTTTCTAGTTTAATGTTCTTTCTATTTGTGTGTATGTCTGGTTCGCTGAAGCTCTTTTAATTTGGCTTAAATGTTATTTTCTTGCAGGCAAGTGCAAAACCAGCTTTGAACCCTGGACCATCTGCAGAAAGATCAGACAGGCCTTCAGGTTTGTAAGTTTGAAGCAAGGCTTGAAATGCATTAGTCTTTACTAACATGTGCAATTTCTTTAATATATTGCACTATGAGTGAGTAACATCTTCGTTTATCTCCGTACAATCTTCAGCGGGACAAGATATTCGAGAGAGGTTCTCAGGTGCAGTTGAGGCATTCTCTAGAAGGAATGGCTCTGGGAATGCTGTACATGGTGACAACTCCAGAAATAGATCAACTGATGATGCACCATCCTCCAAAGATGTGGTGCGTGATGCCTTTACAAATTATTTTGTCTTGATCTAGTCTTTAATGATTTCAGTGCTCATTCATTCTTGAGCATAATGAATTTGGTGTCAAATGATTTAGTGATCAATACGTTCAGCCTAATGCCGTTGCACATTTGTTTTTGTACTGCATGTTTCTTGCAGCAACCTGATTCTGAAAGAACCCGGAGTTCATCTAGAAATGGCAACACCTCAAAGAGGCCTGTCATAGCCAGCAGCCGACCAAGCTCCTCTGGTGAGCCTAGTGAGAGCCGGTCAAGCCGCTTGGTCTCGAGTAGTGGTCGCTTGTCAACCACCCAAAGGACACCTGGATATGAATCAAAGTCGTCTTCTTTTACCCGTACTCCAGCAGCTGCAAGGGGAGGCCGTGATGATGCACTTCGGAGCTTTGAGCTCCTTTCAATTGGTACAGGAAAGAGAAAATAAAGTCTGATCAGCCTTGTGATAAATTGCTTGTCTCAAGGTTCCTGTTGTAGTATCTATCAAATATGTCTGCACTATAATGGTTGTACTACAGTTGCTCTGTATATGTGTATCCATTGTCCGTCCATTCACGAAAAAGCTCAATGAAGTTTCTCCTTAGAAAGAGCCATCTTTTACCACCATCATGGATTCTTGCCATCATATTGCCTCGGGTGACTCGCTCAAGAAAGAGATTAAGCATCTCACTTGAGGGAGGAGTTTATATTATTTGAGAGATACTGGCAAAAAAAATTATGGATTTCAAGGAAATAAATACTTTTACTAAGATGTTCATTGTGCCCTGGGTCGGGAATGGTGTGGTGTAGTTATCTAGTTGTTGACCAAGTTTGGTCTGCGTAAGTTGCATATTTTGTTTTGTTAGAGAAACGGTTATTGAGCCAACTCAACGCTCACATCGGATTGTCTGTCTTTCATGTTTTCCTTGGAATTGACTCCTTAGCCTAGCTAATGGTGACTGCTTGTAACATGAGGACAGATGACTGGAAATTATTTGGGGCCTGGATTCCGGGTATTATCAAATCAAAGGCCTTTTCTACATCTTTGCTCGTGTGCAGAACACAAGGTGCGGATTATACCTTGACTTTCTAAGTGCAAGGCATATGTTACTTTACTCGTGATCATAAACTCGTACAGTGGAACATTGTTAATTTCCCAATTTATCATCTCCAATTGTTCCTCTAAATGACATTGTAGATTGCATACTGATGTGTTTACTCCATCTTCCACGTTAATTCAATTGAGATCGAACGTGTGTTCAGTGTTGTCACTTGGAGGATTGGCTTTGGGCTTGGCAGTTTGATACTCGAGACTCCGACTCCTCCACTGAGCTTATTCAATTTAAAATTTGCATCAATATATTGCAATCTACTCTTGCATCACACTCAAATAACATGGACTAAGATGCCTATGAGCTAACATCTGTTAACATCAATTGGAAGGATGAAAACCACTCCAATGAAATTACATGATGCATAGAAAATTACGGGTACAAATTATAGGTGTTGCATATCAGGTTAATCAATTAATTGTGAGTTAGTTGTGGTTGACTGTGATTCAATTGTCGTTAGCTGTGAGTTTGCCCAAGGATTAGTTGTGGATTTGATTTTAAGTTAACTCTAACTAGTTGTGAATTTGGTGTGCGTAGCTGCAGGTTCACTTTTGGGTTAACTGTGATTAGTTGTGGGCTGTGGTTTGCTTTTGGGTTTAGCTGTGAGTTTACTTTTGGGTTAACTGTGTGTAGCTACGGGTTCGCTTTTAGACTAGTTGTGGTCATAGGTTAGCTTTGCATAGAGAGCTAACTAGTTGTGAATTTGTTGTGCGTAGCTGTGAGTTTGTTTTTGAGTTTGTTTTGAGCAACTGTGGATTTGCTTTTGGGTTAGCTGTGAGTAGTTATGGTTAACTATTGGTTAATTGTAGGTAAGAGAAATGATTAAATTTATGGTCTTAAATCTATGTGGCATGCCACATAAGTATATTAGGAATATTCTTTAATTTACCTATATATATTTAATGCCACATTAGAATAATAAAAAATCGACAATAACCTTTTGTCATCTAATGGTTAGGAAAATTTCTTAATATCTCTTAAGTTTCAGGTTAAATTAACGACAAGAAAAGGAGGAAGAGGAAAGAAGAAGAAGAAGAAGACGATGACTACTACTAAGAAGAAGAGGACGAGAGAAAGAAAATACAAGAAAAAATTAAATACAGATCAAAGGAGAAGATCAAAAATTAAAAAAGAACAAAACACAAATCCAATATAGAGAAGAAGAGGGAACGATGATTCGATCTCCCGATAGTCACCATGTCCACACCATAGCTGCATAAAAGACAAGAAATAGAAAAAATAGGATGAAACTTTGATAAAAGAACTACAATGCCAACAATCAAACCTAGTACAAAACGGCTGCCCACTTTCATTCCTACCGGTCAACCAAAATATGTAACTTGGTACAAATACAGAATGATAGATATACATAAAACTTTGAAGAAAATAAACTATTGCAAGTCGTTCAATTTATTTGGTGCAATCATATGTTTAAACTCAATTCATGTTTTTTTTTTTGAAGTGAAATGGTAGAATAGGTAGCTGATAAGTACGTTACAAAGATGAACATTGATTATCGGCCCAATAGAAAGAACCTTCCAAAAGTAATTTTTATTATTATAGTTCAAACGGGTATCCAATAACATAGCTAAACGAGACTAGATGTAGAACTAAAACTTAAAAAATCGGGTGCCCCACACCCTATCTAACTATGCACCCTAAAAAAACTACATCGCTAAGATTCGGCGCTCCTCAACTTTTGTTATCGCGAGTGCCACCGAATTCCTCCGCGGAGGGTGTCGCGCACACTTTCCTTGGACGATGTTTGGATGCCAGATCCATGATCCAAAAGGCTTGTCAGGAATAGCCCAACTATCCATTGATGGGAGGGTAGCCCAAATCAAGTTTAGTTTTAAGTTCAGTCTGGGCCGCATCAAAAAGGCCAACCAAAGCCCAAGCCCACTCCCACACCCTAAAACAGTCAAAGCCCATCCCTTGCCTCCTTTGAAGCCTTCCACCATGGTCTTGCCAGCTATACGAGGTTCCGGTCCCCATTCCCATCGCCCATTAATCGTCAGCTCAAGACTACCGAAGTCAACGCTCTGCTTCCCAACCCAAAACCGAGCTCGCCGTGGTCGTAGCCTCCCAATCCAAATTTGTGAGCATTGTGGTTGCTGCCTCCGCCGCACCCACACTTTTGTCTCATCATTGCGAGTGACACTCGTCTGCCACCTTTGCCTCAGTGCACTTGGCTCAGGCCTGCCGGAATGCTCATAAGCAGACCATTGCCTATTGTAGACCGAAGAAGACCCATCAGCATCTGTTTTTGCATGAAGCCGACCTTGTTTCAACTTCCATCAACCAAATTGTCGTCCCAAATATCCCTTCCCCACTGTCGCTCCGTAACCATCGTCGGTCTTGATCCAGGCTTGCAATAAAAAGTAAAGACCACGATGAAAGATCCCTCTGACGCAACCGAATCTCAACCCGATCTCTCAACAAGGCAACCGCCGACAACCGACGGTGCCCGTCAACCACTCTAGTGCCGCTAGGATTTTCTAGTGTTTATTTCTCAACGCAGAGCCTCATTAGCTTTTGTAATATGCAAGTTGAACCCAATTCATGTTAAGCACCTGGTTCCCAATTCTGACATTAGAATAACCTGTACATGTAAAATATATATAATATATATTATAGATATTTATATAAAAATAATATATAATTACCATATCATTCAACCAATTTGTACCCTCCAGTAGAACAATGTCCCGACGTTTCATGTCATATCCATCTATATAAGAAACTATTTTTTCTTTCTTAACTTTGCCACTTTTGTCGAATATGTAATCAGTTACTTGTCTTTCCAAAGTGCTTGTACTTAAAGTCTTTATAGACGATAACATACAAAAAATAACGATGGGCATGTTAACATTATATGAGAATATATCCAATATCTTTGTTATTTGAATTAATTCATACATAAGTAATTAAGTACCGCTTAATGTTTCTGAAACTAGAGAAGATCCTCTGGCTTGCTGTTAGGTATCGTATTATCAGTTGAGCTAACCTATTTTCACCAAGAAATAAGATCATCCATATTACTATAATACCATATTTAACACAGATTTTGAAATATTGATAAAAAATACCATATGCAAAAGATGTGAGAAGCTGCCAACTCCAGTTCGCAACTCATTATGGATATGTACTATATTTGAGATTTTCACAGAGTTTACTCCAATATTGTATGACATTTTCACCTAATATAAGGTTAGAAGTACATCATACATCATAAAATTAAAAAAAGATGAAGTTTAATTGTTGATTTAGAAAAGTTAGATTACGTACACTTTGAGGTGTATTGGGATGACGAACATTGCTTACTGGTGAACTAAATTCATGTGGCTGTATAGAGATATTATCCACAACAACAAACACACCTTCATCTTCCGGATTGATATCTGCCATTTTCGTCGGAGGACTGAATTCATGTGTCTGTCTACGACGCTGCAACCAAATATAATTAATAATCAATAATTAGACTAATAAATAGTGGATTAATTAGTTGCTCGAGTCCAATGTATATTTTGGTTATTAAATAATGAGTCTCTTATACCTTATTTGAAGATGTTGTTTGAGAGGCTGTCTTTCTCCGGTGACATTTTTTCTTTGTTTTTTGAATTACTTCTTCTACTTTAGAAAATTTTCTTTTAAATGCAGGACAACCGACTCGTTTCACAACTCTCAGATTAAGGATTTTCTTGGTTTCTCTTGGTTCCTCAGATGATGGTATTTTTACAGAAGGGTCCTCTTTAGTTGCCGGCAGTGGCGGAGCCAAGAATAAATTCTTACCCGGGCTAATTATAGCACTAATTTTTTTTTTTCAAGAATATCAATGATACAAGAAAATTTTTATTAACAAAAAAAGGGGAACATAGTAAGCCTTACTCTCGTACACATTTGCATAAAAAAAAATGCAACATAAAAGGAAAATTAACTAAATCTTACTCTACGCGAACCCGAAGATTCAAAATCTTTAATCACCACCTCATTCTTAACTGTTTCACCAAATTCTTTTTCAATGTGAAGCACCATACAGTCATCAAGAAAATCATCCTCTATCTTATTTCTAAGCTTGTTTTTGATGATGTTCATGGATGAAAAAACTCTTTCAGTGGTTGCAGTAGAAACAGGGAGAGTCAACACCAAACAAATCAATCTATAAATCATAGGAAAGAACTCTGACCTTCTTGTTTGAACAAGTTTCCGACACAAATCAGAGATAGAATCTAAGTTGTGAAATGTTGAATCCGTGGCCATATCTTTCTGATAATATGCACACTCTAACTCAAGAGAAAGAAGTTCATCTTGCACAAAATCTTGAGGATAAAAGCTCTTAGCAAGACGGAGCACCTTTTCGGTATGAAAAAGACTGAACTTATCATGAGGATCTAAAGTTGAACTGAGCAAAAGAAGTTCACAAGATTGTTCATTAAACCTCTTATCTAACTCACTCAATTGAAAGTCAAGTACAACATTGAATACCTCTGTATGAAAGTGGTGCTCATTTGTGATATGATTCATTTGTTGAGAACGGCGACGAGTACCATCCATGTAGGGAGCACTCATATCAGACATCTCAATATCATGTGTGTCACAAAAGGAAAAAAGGTCTTCAAACAAATCATTCCAACCATCTTCTCTCATCTCTTGAAGAAGTGATTTTGTTAGTGTAACAAAATTCATGGCTTGTAAGATGTCGATAGCTTTTCGTTGTACTGCTTGACAAAGAACTTCTGTGATCTTCATAACTCTATTCATCAAAATCAAGCAAAACACGAACTCAAAGGATATCATAGCTTTAAGAACACCACTAGCTTCTCCTGGAATGGATGAGGATGCAGTATCTCTCATATGTTCTATAGTTGTTATAGTTGCACCATATAACTCGATCAAACTCTTAATAGAATGGAAATGAGAGCTCCATCGAGTAGAAGCAGGTCGTTGTAAAGTACAAATTTGATTAGAACCCGTACCTGTTTGAAGATCGCCAACAGCTATTAATTCTTGGATTTCTTCCTCCCTTACCGCTGTTAGCTCACCCTTACGCTTAGCAGAAGAATCAACAAAATTCACAACCAGTAATAGAGTAGTAAAGAATCAGTTAGTATCATGAACACCTTTAGCTGCACCAGTTAGTGCTAGTTGCAAACAGTGAGCAAAATAATGAACATAATATGCATACGGGCAATCTTTAAGAAACAATGTTTTTAAACCATTCCAAACACCACTCATATTACTAGCTCCATCATATCCTTGACCACGCATATTTTTCACTTGAAAATTGAACTTACCAAGAACTTTAACTATCTCCATTTTAAGAGTTAATGAGCTTGTGTTAGGCACACTGACTATCTTAAAGAACCGTTCTCGAATGAAACCCAAACGATCAACAAACCTCAAAATAATAGACATTTGCTCCTTGTCAGCTACATCAACTGCTTCATCAGCAAGAATACAGAATTTTGCATCACCAACTTCTTCACGAATCATTTGCCTCACCCTATTACCTAAAATGTTCAAGAGTTGTTTCTGCACAGGTGGGGAGGTGTACCTGGCATTTCTAGGAGCATTCTCCAAGATAGCTCTATCATCACTAGCCATTCTTTTGTAAGACTTTCTTACCTGCTTAAAATTTCCAGCATTAAGAGAGCTTTCAGATTCATCATGACCTCTAAAAGCTTGTCCCTGATTTGCTAGAAGTCTCACACCCTCAATTGAAGCCTTCAACCTAAATCGATTGTGCTCCACCTCTTTTGCAGTTTTTTTTAACAAAAACTCTCTCAATTTCTGTTGCAACATTCCTCAAGATATTCCATTTCTCCATAGCTTCATGATGTGGACCATTTACAGACCCAATATTTACTCTTAGAACATTCTTATCCTTCCAATTTCTCAGCCCTCCTACAGTAAATGCAGGATGATGAGGGTTGTCTTTATCGAAAAGAAAACATGGGAAACAATAAATCTTGTCAAACTTTTCCGAGTACTCAAGCCATGAATGACCTTCAAACCACTCATAACTAAATTTACGATTCTGTGTGCCATGGAGTGAAAGTCGATACCGATCCAGCTTAGGTTGACATGGACCCAATGCAATATAAGCTTTTCGAATAGCATCACTCTCATTCACAGGATATTTCCATATAAGACACCGTTTGCCGGGATCACGTTCAATAACATTAATATTTCCATGTGGATCATACTCATTCCTTTGGGACTCAAGAAAAGAAGACGTTGCAGACAGTTCCTCACTTACTTGAACAGCAATTGGAGTGCTAACAGAAGCTTGCGAACTAGCACATGATGATGGTTGTTTTGGTTGATCATTCTTTTTAACAAACCATGAACTAATATCTTTAGTTTTAGGTCGTTTGACATGATTATTTTGTTCATCAGACATTCTGAAAAATAAAGACATCTATAAATATAACAAGCCTAAAATCTATATACTCTATGAGGTATAACAACGTAAGCAAACATTTCTTACCTCTCTCCCAGCGGGTTGTTGCAATGCATATGTGATATCAGCAACCTAAATGAAACAATTGAATCAGTGTCCTTAGTCTTCATGAAATATAAGAAGAAAAACATGTGCATAACATCGTTATTAAATCAATAAGACTACTAAAATGAGTTCTTTTTGTTCTTTTCAAAAGAATCAATTTTGTAAAGCATGCATGAGAATATTTCCACATTGTCAGATTACAGTCAGAGGACTCATGTGTAGGAATATATATACACTCACATAACAATGATGCCTTAGTTTGTCCTAAATAGTAGGGCGAATTATGTGAGTGTATATATATTTAGTACACAGACAAAGAGCTCATTTATATTGATTGGTCTTTTGGCCATTGGCAAATAAGAGTTTGTTGAAACTCATTTGATAGGTACAAAATCTCATATATGCAACTTCAATCATTTTGGGTACGAACCATTTGCATTCAGAAGCCAGGACAAGTTACACACTTACAATAATCAAATTAAGAACGAGTTGGTCATAATTTATAGAATATTAAAGCATTCTTTTACATATATATATATATATATTCACACACACAATCATCTCTTAATTGAACTAGCTAGCTATCACAACATTTCATTATCATTCCCAAAGTCCTCGTTTTTCTCAGGACTGAAATCGATGGAGTACTCAGCTTCAAAACCTGGAAGAAACTTCGAACTAGTTGATCCAGTTAAACTAACAGAAGTCGATGCTCTAGCAGCAAACAAATAGACTCAAATGCTTGTAACATTGATCCGTAATCCACCCAACGTACATGCGCCTCCCCGATTCAAAACCCAAAATGGTCTTGGTGGGTGTAGAAAATTACTTCAAACACAACGAAGCAAGAACGAATAACAAACCTTGATAGAGACACCGACGAAGCATCACCTCGAGAATCGCCAGACACGTTGAGTCGTCGTCGACCACCAGCACGGCAGCACCCGGGGGTTTCAGCGATCGGGAATGACAGCGATGGAGGCTTCCTTTGGTGTTTTGGGTCTTTGCTAGTTTCGCTCAGATCTGTTCAATTGTCTTCAATCAAGAGTTCAAGACATTGAAGAAATCAGCCTAAACCTATTTGAATACCAGCTGCAAAACCAATCTGCAAATGAACACAAACTGTGCTGTCTCATCTGTCTGTGCAATGGCTTTGGTATTTTGGGTTTCATTGAAGTAGTTTTTTTTTTGGGCTCAAAATTTTCACCCGGGCTTAAGCCCAGGGGAGCCTTGGGCTAGCTCCGCCACTGGTTGCCGACATGTATTGAAGAACACTAGATTTTAGCTTCTCAATACCTTAAAGAACAATGTTGGTTCATTCTTTACCTTCCACAAAGTTTGCAAGGTCATAGAATGCTTCCAACATCTAATTATTAAGACTTATTGATTCTTTACATTTAGGGTCGTCATAGCATCCTGTTAAAAAGCTATACTTTCTCTTCATGTTTTTCTTCCAACGATCAAATACATATTTACTTGGAACTCTAGCTAACCCTCTTTGAATAAATATTCAAATTATATGTCTACACAATATTCCTCTAAACTCAAATAAATGACATATGCACTTTATGACATGAGAGTCTTTATAATACTCAACAAAGTGGCATATTCCTCCCTTGGGTTTCCGCTTCCTCCTCAGGAGTAATGCTTCAAGGGATTTCAATGTTCTTACTTTTTTCCTCTTTTTAAAGAGAGATTCCATGGCTTTGTGAGTACAAATTGCACTGTCTTCTTTTTCCAAGGATGAGTTACAATACATGTTTGTCTTCAACTCATTCTGAAACTCTTTGAATTTTGCATGCATTTGTGTAAGCATCTTGAAACTGTTTCTCAAATTTGAATCTGCTTTCCAGTTCTACACTTCTGAAGAATGTATCAAATTCTGCGACATCTTCTTTTTCAATTTTATCCGCCATTACTGCTCCATAGTGTAAAACAAAAACTTTCAAACTGGTTGTAGACTTGACATACTTGTCAAAAGAATGAATTGATGCTTTCACTGCATTGAGTAGTTGACATTCCAGCCCAAAATGTATATTTCAAATATATAAGAACCCATCGCTGTCTTTCGTTGTACAACCCATCTAACCAATCATCTCCAGTAGGAAAATATGTTTCACGCATAGATGTCCATTTCTTCTCAAAGTCTTCAATACTTGATGATTCATACACCGCATTAGCCATATCACACTTAATTAATCTCCTCGTACTTGTCTTTATACTTCCTAAGCTTTTCAGGAATTTTTTCTATAATGTGACACAAACACCATATGTGTTTAACATTTGGAAACACATTTCCAATGGCATTTTTCATTGCCACATATTGATCTGTAATTATAGCTCTGGGAGATTTACCTTCCATACATGTCTTTCACACCTCAAATAACCATGTAAATGACATTGTAGTTTCATTACAAAGCAGACCATAACCAAGTAGCACAAATTGACCATAGTGATTTACCCCAACGAAAGAGCAAATGGTATATCATATTTGTTGGTCAAACATGTTGTGTCAAATTTGACAACATTACCAAAATCTTCACAAGCTGCCTTACTCTTAGCATCAGCCCAAAAGAGGTTTCTTAACCGACCATCTTCATCTAGCTCCATGGAATAGAAGAAGTTTGGATTATTTTTCTGCATCATGATGAAACATTTATGAAGAACATCTGCGTCACTGTTTTGAAGCTTCAATCTTCTATTCTTGTCAAGTAGATTCCGTGCAGCTTTCTCGATATACCTTAAACTTGCATATCCGCCTTTTTAATGAGTATAGCCAGAATACTTTTGGATGGTCGAACACCGGAAACTTCATTGAAAAACAACCTATGCCTTGGATGTGAATCGATCTTTGAATGTTGCCTCATACATTTTGCTTTTTTTGGGCATAGCAGATGATTGTGTTCGAGATGTATCAAACTTAATCTATACTGACTGTCTGACTGCAGCACTGCTCAGATACGCACATGACACCAAGTTATTTGTGATGACTTTGATTCTTTTCTTTGCAAGATTTGCCTCTGAATTCTCTTGTACATACAAGGTGAACATACTTGATTTCTTCATCTTTTTTCTTGTTTGTTCTCTTTCTTATGGCCCAACCTGTCTTCTTCGCATAGTTTTCACAATAAATGTACATCTTGTCACATGAAGAATTTTTTTTTACCTTTTTCAAGAATTTTTTCACGCGAAACTATTGGTGTTTCTTGACGAACAACATGATAAAAACCTGGTTCATCTTCACTAGATATAAGCACTTGAATTTCCACCTCATAATATGTCACTTGTGAGGTATCATTCATATCCATTACCTATATTGACAATAAAAGTATAATAAGTTGACTTCAAGTTGTATCGTAATTCAGAGACCAAAACCAATAGAACAAGAAATAGATATACATCTCATGTACTTTTGAAGATATATAGATGCTCATAGTTGGAAAAAAAATTATTTACTTTTGATCAAATTGCACATACTCATACTTTTTTCAATTTCAATTGTTTGGCAGAAGTGGAGTTTCCCATTATGTTCGGGATAAAAAATTTCATCTTCTTCTTAACACTTCATTCTCAAAGAACGGGACGGATTGAAGAATTTTTGTCTTTACTTGTCATTGATAGTTTCTGTTGGGTAAAAATTGTAAAAATATTTACTCCACATAATCTCACTCCATCCCATTGAAGTAAATGAAGTTTTATTATTTGAGTTCAACCCATTCAAGATAAAAAGAAAATCTTTTAATTACGACTCTTAAATTTAAGAGAAAATCCTTTGATTCCAAACATGAAGTAAACAAACTTGAATGTGTAGGATTTTTGTATTTTTGTAATTGTACCCGGGGGGTTTAACGGGCTGCCTACGTACCCCGGAAGGGATCAAGCTCGTAGTTCAAAGAAAATAAATTGGGTGTGGACTTTCGATGAATGAATGACCCATCGAAAGATTTGAGATTTTGGCTTTTTGGACTTGTGGTAGACTTTCATGGTCGTTTGGGTATGTTTGCCATTTGTGCTGATCGATGATATTTTTGGTGGTAATGGAATTTGATTTATAAGTGTGGTTGCATCCAGAGTTTTACGTCTAGATTGCCTACATACCCTCGAAGGGATCAAACCAATGTAGTTCAGGAAATTTGGAAATTTTGGATTGGCTTGGCTTTTTGTGGTGCTATGGCCGAATTTGAATGGTGGGATCATAGATCATGTTTGAAACTATGGCAACCAGTAAAAATCTGTCCACAATTCTTTATCTGTCATCTGCAGTTTTTCATGCTCTTTGATACTACTGACTTATTTCTTCGATTCTGCGATCTACTTGTTTCTGCTACTTGATGAAGCTTCAGTCATTTTCAAAGGCTCATGGTTTCTCTATTATGCAGGAAAACGGTTAATTTCAGCAAGCATCTTCAAGGGTTTACAAAACTGAAACTATAGGGCTGCATAAAAGTCAACTGTTGTCTACTTCCGACTTTGTCCATCTTTACTTCAGTGTCGTTTCTAGTGTCGTACTGCTACAGGTATAATCTGAACACATATAGGCTTCCGAAGGGACTGTTTTAAAACTTTTCAACGAGCTCTGACCATTCTTTTTTCTTTTGAAAACTGTACAACAACAACTGAATATCGTTCTGTCCATCTGACTATCTTTCTGTCCATTGCAGATTTCAGAGGTGGTTTTCGGCTTCAATTGTCATCTGTTTCTCAGCTTTCAGGACGGTAAAACTCTTCTCAGCACTGCATCTTATTTTGAAAGCTTGAATTTCATCAAGTTTCCTTTGTTTATGTTTCCTGCATATTTTATTAGTGCAAAGGAAAAATAGGAAGTGCGTTTGATTTTGTATGGTGAGAATACAGGACGGCCTTAAGGAGTTTTTGGAGATTTTGATGAAAGAAGGATGTTTGTGATGTTCACTTTGAAAAGAATGGAAGAGTTTTTAGTATGGGGTTTGAACAATGAACAGAAGAAAACCCGTTTTGTTCTTTGAGAATGTTTCAGAAAAGGCAGTTTTGTGTATTTGAGAACGAAAGTAAAGTTAAGTAAGAAAGCGTAAAACATGATACTTGATCAAGATCCTCCTCTTTTGCAATCTCCAGGTATTGCACTCTCAAATATTATTTAAAGTTCTCACACAGTAGTAATCTCACCTTCTCTTTCTCTACGTTTCACTTTTCTGATTCTCTCTTATGTTTTTTTCCCCCGCTGTATGTTGCAGTCCTCCTTTATATAGAGGACGTGAGTGGCTTGCAGAATGATGTTGCTTGCTTTTGAATTTGAAATGATTGATAAGAGGAAGACTCCATCCTTATCTCAGCATCAACTACTTTGACCATACACTTGAAGCTTCAGCTCCGATTGTATGGGGAATATGTAGTCAAATCAGTTAACTTGGCTTTTCTGTTTTCAGATTCCAAGGACTTGGTCAAATCAATCTGTTGGGTTTCTTTTTTGATTGCTTATATGATGTATTGGTTTGAGTTTGTATAAACAGTAGGCTTGTTTGGATAGATTTGGCCCATGAGCTTAAATGGATTGGCCCAGTGATGACCAAAAAAAATGAATGTATATTAATTTTTATATTACATTTTCCTTTCCCTATTGGTTGAGTCAGCAATCCATATGTCACGTACTCACGTTAGTTAGTTTTTTTTACCGTTCAACAGTTTCATAGTGTGAAGTAGTGGTGTATTGTACTTGGGCATTAGATAATTACTAAAGATCTATGCTAATAGGTTTCTCAAATGCACGAACTCTTGAACTGAGGTCCCAAATTGACCAAAATCAAATTGACAAATAGCTTAAATATTGACAAACAAGAAATATTGTAGAAGGTTTCTATGCTCATGATCAGACCACATCTAGATTGAAAAGAAGCTTATTGGTAAACGAGAGAGACGAAATAAGATGTACCTTGGTCCGGCTTCGATCTTCTTAATCACCTTGTTTTATGTGTGGGTGTCACACGTGTTTGCTTCTCCTGCCAATTGAGGCTTGGCTTTACATTGTTGTGGTACATAATTCTCATAGACTAGTTGCAAAGCAACATGAGCTGGTGTATCAATCGATCTTCAAATTGTTCTAGTCTTGCTTTGATCTTATCAATCACCTTGCTGGGTGTTCATATTTTAGTTTTTGGGTTTTGTTCCAAGAGCATGATATTTTATCTAGGGTTTATCACTAATTTTGAGTATAATAAATTGATTGCAGAATCTTGATATAACAAAATGATAAAATAAAAATAAAAATAGAGAATGATAAAATTAGTATTATATTATTATGACGTGACATTTCGAATATACAAAGAATTACTAATATAATGACATAAAATAGAAAATGATAAAATTAGTATTATATTATAGAGTATAGAATATTGATATAACATCTCGCAACTACATTAGCTAAACTACTGATCCGGTACCGGTGGGATTCATATGTGACCCCTACTACCATATTACAGAAGGAGCTCGAGGAAGTACTTGTAGCAACAACATAAAGCTCAATGCCGAATATAGGTTCAAAGTTGTGCGGTTACTTCCAAACCCTATCCGGCCACAATGCCGTAGGTCAACAAGAGGGCATTAATCTCCAAATATTTTCTTCCGAGACTGGGGAATGGAGGGAATATCCTTCGTCTAAGATTTTATGTCAACAACGAGACTTTTATTCATTCACTTGTGATCAAGGCGGCGTTGCTTGCAACTTCATAATTTTAAACATTGGGTAAAACCAAAGACTACAAGAATTGATACGTACTCCTTTTTACATTACTCCTTTTTCTTTTAAGAGATTTTTACATTCATGCAGTATCCTTCACTACCGGAAGAATTACTATGACCGACGACTTGGTGTCGTCGGTCTGTTTCTGTTTATCGTCGGTCATACCTATATCCGACGACACATCGTCGGATATAGTATCGTCGGTAATACACCGTCGGTAATACTATATCCGACGATAATTTAGGGTTATCGTTGGAAAATAGATAGACTAAAACCGACGATAATTTATCGTCAGTCATAGTTTAAACTATAACCGACGATGTCATCGTCGGATATAGTTTTCTCCATGGTCAAAATGGTTGACTGTGGAGAAAACTATATCCGACGATATTGACACATGTCGTCGGATATAGTGAAAAAATTTAAATTTTTTTTTGGCAGGTTTTGGGTTTTATCCCAAAACCTGCATTCACAAAAAATCACGCTATCTATATATTGTTCAAATTGAAAATCAACAACCATTGAAACTAGAGTACGTAGTAAATAAATAAATTAATAAATTAAAACCGAAATCATTCAAATCTGTATACATATGCGTAGTAAATAATGAAAATAAAAATGAAACCGACAATTGTTCAAATGTAGGGGGGTCCTGGTCCTAAGTCTATGTGGTCAAACGGATTGGAGAAAGTTGGTTGGTCCTGGTCTGGCTGAGGCTGAGGCTGAGGCTGAGGCTGTGGCTGTGGCTGTGGCTGTGGCGCACCGAAAATGGGCGGGGGGGGGGGGGGGGGAGCTATCTGGATTCCAGATGCTTACAACTGTGCATAACATTGCTCCATCCATGTCCCCATTTGCAGCTGCTGTTCGGCCAACCGATTCTGCTCTGCAACCTGCGCTTGCTTCATCTCCTCTATCCGACGCCGTTGAGCTTCCATCTCAATTGATTGCCTATGAAGCCGGTCGTTTAGCTCATTAGTCCTCGAAGATGATGATGATGATCCCGATCCGCGAGAGAATTCAGGGGTCTGCTTCAGCAGCCCTTGACCCCATTTTCCGGAACCCCTGCAGTAGAATGTGTTCTTCCCTGGAGGGATCGCAGTTGACGTAATCCTGGCCCTGACGATCGGATCAGATCGATCAATCTGATCAATCGGGAGTTCCGCATCGGGGGTGTTGGGATAGAGCTCTCTCGCCACTTGAGTCAACACCTCCGGAATCGCCTCCTGAATTCTCGCCTAATTGACAAAGAACAATAAAATATTAATTAAAAAAACAATCTAAATAAATAAGAAATAAGTTTATTTTGTTATAAGGACACTTACAGCATATTCGGGATTCTGCGGATACGCGTGTTGCATCGTATAGACAAGGGGATCATCTTCTGGGTGGTTGGCCGCCTCCTCGATCCAACCCGAGTATGATCTGGTACCGGCATGATGATTTGTGGTGTTTTTGGCCCGGTTCCTTGCGTTGACTTTAGAAAGAGCCTGCGCGATTAAGTCAACATAAAAAAAACACTCATTAGCCAAATAATTTACGGGAAGTACGATAAAACAAAAATTAAATCGATTGAAGGTTGCGTACCTTCAATCGAGGGTTGTTGAAGTGAACCACAAGCCATCGCCACTCGTACTCTCTATAACGAAACTCGCTAGGGTTACCCTTACGATCGTCCCCGTACTTTTTCCAATGCTTCTTCAGCTCGGCCTTCCACTCCTTATACCTATATATACCCATAAAATCAAGCGTTAGTAACTAACAACATTGTATGAACATAATCAAAAGAAACGAAAAAATTGAAACAAATGGTCGTCTGCAAACCTGCTCCCATGCACTTCATCCGCCCACGTGGGTCTAATGTCTTCATCCACGCGGAACCACCTCTGCAATGCATATATTTATATATATATATATCAATAATATTGAAAATTTATTATTGAAAATTTTCATAATGAATATACAATTCAACTCACCGACAACGCATTATTCAGCTGATGTTTGACGGCTTGTGGCACTGAATTCCAATCTTGCCACAACATTGGGACTCTATCCCGTATGAGGCTGCCCGCCATCCCCGCGTACTTTCGAGTGACCTTTCCCTCGATCACCTGCCCTCTATCCCCGGTCGGAATCATAAGTTGGCCACCACTGCTAGCCTGAATGGCTTCGTCCAGTAACTTGCCGACGACGGGGCCTCTGGTTCTCTTCTGTTTGGCACCGGGCACGATCTCGCCTATCACATATATATGTAGACGATTTTTTAAACATCAACACCTAATTGAATTTAAATATTAGGGAGTAAAAAGATATCACTAATTAATATTTACCTGATTCGTCGGTGCGTTGTCCCGGAATCCTTGCACTCCAGAGAGGTGCCGGGAAGGGTATATACGCATATGCCTGCTCCGGGGTAATGAACCCTAGCTGTCCCGGAATAGGCATCCCGTCGGAATCGACGTGAGGTATCGTCGGGATTTCCAACGGTAAGAATAATGTAGGCGGCGGGCATAGTCGCATCCTCGCCGAGGACTGAGTGGATCCACCAGCCTCCTCGGAAGAATGAGGAGCTGTCTGGTGGATGACGGGGGAACCCTCCTCGCGATGAATGTCTGGCATTCGGACCGAGGATTGAGTCGCACTATCCGTTTCCGGCGTGCGACTGACCTGCTAAACCCTCCTCGCGCCTGAGGATCGAGCCGGCTCGAGCTGCTGCTGCTGAGGTTGTCCCTCGCCCATCAGCCGACGGTGTCGAGAGGTCAGCGGAACACTGTAAGTGTTGGGGACACTGGTGGATCCTGATGCGGACCGACTTCCGGTGCCATCAGGATCCCCAGCTCCCGAGCCCTCATCCCCACGTCCCGATCTCCCTCTCCCTCTGGACCTCCCCCTCGAAGTACTCGATCGCGACCCGGCCCCTCGGGAAGGTCCGCAATTAAACCATTGCATCGTTGCTATAAAATTATAAAAATTAAAAATAATTCCTAATTCCTATTTCATCCATTAAATTATAAAAATTAAAAATAATTCCATAAAATCCACAATAATTACAATATATATAATCCAAATATAATTCATCCAATACATATATAATCCAATAATTTAACTATATATATCAATAATTCTAATAATCCAAATTCAACAATTATTCCAAATCCAATTAACCTAAAACTTAATAAAATTTAACCTAAAATTATTCCAAATCCAAATTTAACCTAAAATTCCAATATATTCCAATATATATCAATACATGCATAAAATTCCAATGTTTTCCAATATACCAATTTAACCTAAAATTCCCCTATTTTCCAATATATCAATTTAACCTAAAATTCGAATTAATTCCCCTATTTTCCAATATTTGAATTTAACCTAAAATTCTAAATTATTCCAATATATATCAATACATGCATAAAATTAACAAATTCCAGAACTATACATATACATGCATCCACATTATCGATCAACACATTCCACAACTTCAAATCTAACATAAATTTAAAAAAAATTGAAAATTTGAAATTTAGGATTTCAAACCTGTTTTTTCACTAATCGACGAGGGATTTGACTTGAGGATCGATGGAATAGCACTTGAGCTTCGATTCCTTGCTTCTAACACGAAAATAATGGAGAATGAGGAGGCGGAGGCGACTGTTCCGGTTTGGGGCAGTTTCGTTTCTGCCCCAAATTGAAACCCAGATCGGGATATAAAACAGACTATATCCGACGAGTTAAGTAATCTCGTCGGATATAGTTGAACCGAAACTATATCCGACGAGATTTCATATGAATGTCATCGGATATAGTTTCGGTTCAACTATATCCGACGAGATTTCATATGCAACTCGTCGGATATAGTTCCTCTATTTATTTTTCATTTATGCCGGTAATTAAACTAATTAAATATGTAGTGTATTAATATATATATTTATTAATAGTTAATACGAAATTATTAATAGTTAATACGAAATATTAAAATTATTATTTAATAATACGATATTATTAAGCGATCGGTACGTTGTATTTTTTTTCCGATCGATCTCTCGATCTCTCTCATTTATGATGGGGATCGATATATATAGCAATTTCATCGATGGACACAATTTTGTCCATAATATGAATAAAATTCATTTTACATTGTACGTTCTAAGTCGAAATAACATACATATATATATACACTAATTAAGGCGCATAATCAGAATCATCGCTTGAGTCTGACTCTGTTTCCGAGTTACTTTCAGGTAAGATGTGTATGTCCTCGTCACTTGAGTCTTCATTGTCTTTATTTTGATTAACATCAAGAAGATTCGGTTGAGGAATTCGTACCACACTGCCCTGTCTCACATTATTAAGGCGAATTGTTGAGGTTTCAGGAATACCAGTTGCGTTCGGCTCTTGGTATGCACTGACTTCTTCATTATCCGAGGTCACAATACCAAGGGTGGAGGCACTGTATATGTTTCGTGGAAGAACATGGTTAACCACTTTCCACGCGCCTTTATGCACAAGATCATCAAGATAGAACAATTGTTTCACCGCCGTGGCCAACACAAACGGATCATCTTCATACCAGCTTGTGGCAGTATTCACCGAAAAAATCCCGTATTGATCAGTTCTTGTGTTCTGAGGGTCGGTATCAAACCATCTACACTTAAACAAGTGCACGGTCATGCCTTCCCCATATATTAATTCGACAACTGAATGGAGAACACCGTAATAGTCAACTCCATTCTGCCCACCATGCACCATTACCCCAGAATTCTGTGTTTTTCGTCTGACATCTCTATGTTCACAAATAAATAGCACGCCATTAACCTTACACATAGGATAAACTCTGGAAGTTACCAGTTTCTGCGCCAAGAGCCTCAATTCGTGTGACCACTGAGGGATACCATCATCTTGTACATGATTCATGATCATCTGAAAATAATCATTTATTAAGTACGTATAAATAGGATGCAAGACATGCACTTAACATCGATCATATACAGGTCAATTTAAGTATCAACTTACCCAGTTGCCAAAATAGTTTGCGAACGTCTTGTTGTGGTACTCAACATCACCGGAAATAGCAGGGCAGTAAAGGTGCAAATTTTTCCAATATTGAACTTCTGGACAGTTATCAATACCGACCAATGGGCAATGACTAGCTCATAAGGTTCCAACTTGTACGAGTTGGGCAACTTTCCAGAAACTTCAACATCATCGGAGATGATCGAAAGGTTGAACTGCCCTCCATCTACGGGCATATGTTGTGGAGGGTCCTCCAACACTCCCAAATACAATTTGGTGTACGTTACGCACTCATGCGCAATATATGCTTCAGCGATACACCTTTCGGGTGCAGATTTGTTCATCACATAGTCTTTGTAGTCCCCCAATTGTCTGTAAATGGGTAATTACAGATCGAGCATGTTATGCTTATTGCAACAATATATAAGTGAATAAATAATATTAAAGATCGACATATATATAGCCAGATTCAGAGATGCATTACGTACCTTTCCATAGGATACATCCATGTGAAGTGTACTGGACCAGTAAGCAACAATTGTTCCGGAAGATGGAGCATCAGGTGAGGCATGATGTCGAAAAAGTTTGGAGGAAATATCCTTTCGAATTTGCACATGATAAAAATGATGTCCTGTTGCATTTCCAACAAGTCCGATTTCTTCACTTCTCTCGTGCATAACTTCTGAAAGAATCTTGACAAAGCCACTAACGGCTCCACCACCTCTTTGGGCAGGTACCCTCGAATGAAAACAGGGAAGAGGCGTTGGAGCAGTATATGACAGTCATGACTCTTTAGTCCGTACATCTTGTTGTCTTTGAAGTTAACACATCGACTTATATTTCCGGCATAGCCTGAAGGATACCTGACATTACCCATCCAACCAAAGATTTCACTCTTCTGGGCAGGCTTCACGGTATAAGGAGCTTGTGGCATTTTTTTCTTCCCATCTCTCAACCACAAATGTTTTCGCAGTCCCATCCTTTTAAGATCAATGCGTGCCTTCGGGCCGTCTTTAATTTTTCCCTCCCAATTCAACACTGTGCCGACCACACTCTCGCACACATTTTTCTCTATGTGCATGACATCTAAGTAGTGTCTGATCAACAACTTGGACCAATAAGGAATTTCCCAAAAAATACTTTTGTGTGTCCAGAATTTATACCTGTCGGGTTTGTCAGGTATTGACGCTACTATCTCAGGATGATTGCTTAGCTGCCAAAAATCGTATTCATTTAGCACTTCTAAGATTTCATCCCCCGTCCATCTCCTCGGCTGCTCACCTGTTTCCACAGTCCCATCAAATGCCTCCATATCCTCCCGAAATGGGTGATCATGTGGAAGCCAACAACGATGTCGCATCTGTACAATCTTCCTGCAATGAGGTCTGCAACACTCAACCGTCATGCACTCTGGACAAGCCCTGTATCCCCTGGTAACGTTGCCCGACAACATCCCGCGTGCAGGAAAATCGCTAATGGTGCCAACAAGCATGGCATGCATCTGGAACATCTCATTTTTGAACTTGTCATAAGTGGGATGACCATGCTCACTCAAGTACTTAAGCTCCTCAATCAAGGGTCTCAGATACACATCGAGACACTTTCCTGGATAACCCGGCCCTGGAATGATCATAGTGAGCATATTGTATTCTTTCTTCATGCACATCCATGGAGGAAGATTGTACGGTACCAAAATAACTGGCCATATACTGTATTGAAGACTCATGTTGCCAAAAGGGTTGAATCCTTCAGATGAAAGCCCCAGCCAAACATTTCGAACCTCTGATGCAAAATAAGAAAACTCCTTCACCATGTGCTTCCAAGCCTCTCCGTCAGCAGGGTGTATAAGCGTATCACCGTCGGGCAAATTCCTCTCGGCCCACCATCTCATAGCTTCAGCCGTGTGTGCAGACATGAACAACCGTTCTAGCCTATCTATCAGGGGAAAATACCGAAGTATCTTCACAGCTTTCTTGTTTCCGGCATGAGTCAACTTATACCTCTCTGTACCACATACCGGGCATTCATCAAGGGATTCAAGATCATTCCCATAAGCATCTTCACCCCAGAAGAGAACACAATCATATCTACAAGCATGGATTTTGATGTAGGAAAGGCCAAGATGTTTAAGGATCTGTCGCACCTTACGATGAGTGGTAAGAAGACGATGACCGGGGGGCAACAACGAACCAGACCACTTCAGCCAATCATCAACAGCCTTCACACTCATTTTGTTCTCCACTTTGAGCTTCATTACTCCCATAACACTTTCGAGAACAGTCTTATTACACCCGTTGTACAACGGGGTCTGTTGGAAGGCAATGAGGTTGTTGTACTTGTCCATACCAGCAGTGTTGACAGCTGTAGGTAATTGCTGGACTGGCTCAATATGAGGGAAGTCTTCAACGGCGGGAGGGATATCGATATCCGGTGCTTGAGCAAATATACCGCTCTCATGAGGAAACATATCGTTGATCAACCTTGTTGTTGGATCATTGGATGTACTGCCACTCTCAAAAAATTGTCCGTGATCACGTTGACCAACTGTTGAGCTCTCACCGTGATAAATCCAACATATGTACTTATCCCAAAACCCATTTTTCTTCAAGTGCTCCAATACTTTATCGATGTGAAAATGATATCGCTCGCTACGACACTGACATTTCGTACACGGACAATAATGAATTGTCATCCCTCCACAATTAACCTTCACATATTCTACAAAACTTCTAATTCCACGGTGATATCTTACATCCCATCGTGGAAGACATATCCAACTCTTGTCCATCCGTAAAATTATATATATATAATGCAATATATTAATTAAATAAATTAATCACCCTAGCTAGCTAGCTAGTTATTGCTATATATATATATATTCACAATAATCAAATTAAAATTAACAACAATTAATATATATATATTTACGATCAATCACGCGTACGTACTCAAAATCAACCATCGATCAATTACTCAAACTCCAGAATCAATTAATTAACTCGATCGATCTATATATTGAACCAATTAAGCATTAATATATACATACATGCATATCATGCACAACACATATATATATATATATTAATTAAGCACGACGTACCTATATATATAATGCGCATGAATCATCACGAACTCATTGTCGACATCACCCAAAGATCGATTTCAGAGCATTTTCAGAAAAAATGGAAAGTTTCTTGAATGACAGATCGAGCTGCTGCCCAGATCTGAAATAAGAAACTATAACCGACGAAATGAAAAACTCGTTGGTAATAGTCAAAAAAAATCGTCGGACATTGTCCAAAACTATGACCGACGAGTTTCCGGCGACTATGACCGACGACAAGAAAATCTCAACGGTCAAAAAACTATAACCGACGAGATAATCATGTCGTCGGTTATAGTTTACTATATCCGACGAGATCCCTTCTCGTCGGTCGTTCTTTGAGGATCTCGGCGGATATAGTACTTCTTCTGGTAGTGCTTTGTTATTTGTAGTTTTTCTATCTCTTTTTAAATAAAATAATGGTGCCTATTATGTTGGGAAACTAATGTTTCCAAAATCGAGTGATTAATGTGATTGACGAAACAATAGTACGTAGACAGGTAGACTGACTAAACTGAAGTAAGTTTTCGAGCAACTAAAGTGTCGAATAGACCATAGTTGAGTGAACGTACATTGTATATATAATTCCATAATGAGAAAGTTTTAACCATCACATCCAAGCATAGAGCAGACAATGAGCAATTGAACGCAGAAAAAATATCTCAAACAGGAGTCAAAGGTGTGGGACTTTCAGAACACATTATCCCTAATGTATATATATGGTGAACGTTACAAACATTGTAGGATGACAAAATGTGCAGACATGTAATATACATCTCTAACTAAGAAAAAAAAAGGTATATATTGAAAAAAAATATTCACTTATCTGGAATTTGATCGTAGTCCCCATTTTCAAGTTTTACACCTCCCAACCTCTTCCTCCCAAAGTCTCGCTCTAAATATGTAAATAACTGGCAAGATATTCGGAGAAGAAACATATTTAGAGGTCTATACTTAAAGTCACTTCTTTATTCTGGTCACTGAATAAATCATGATCACTTGAATCTGCTAAAATTCTTCGTTCATCACCTTCGATGGTGTGATCAGACACTCTTGATTTCAGCTCTTCTGAAACTTTTTCTCGAAAGGGCATTATAAGCTGAATTAGTATGTACTGTTTCCATGACTGATCCAAAAGAGCTTGTCACAGGTAACTAGAGACGGAGAGCCAAAGAGAGTGGAGAAGTGACGAATTACTTGCCCTTCAGTCTACTAACAAGCAAATCATATAGCTAGCTCAGACTGAGAAGATAATTCCATATGACGATACAATATTACCTCCTCTTCCAGGTGTTGCTGGTATAGATCTGTTCGGTATATGCAGGTGACAGGTGTTGCAATACTATTTTTTTTTTTATCAAAAAAGCATATCATGACAGATACTTGAATACTACAACTCACATTATACATTTCAACTCACAATGTCGTTGACACTCATAGCAACCAAATCTATACCAATGGTATCATGTATTCCAGTATCAAATGCAAGCTTAAGTTTTGTTCCCACGCCATCAGTTCCAGCAACAAGATACTCATCACCATGAGGGTAAAGGCCTCCAACGCCTCCAATCCCAGGAGACATTTTGGCAATTCGTCCAACAAGTTCAGACCCGGCATCATTAACACCAGCACCCTTATACGTCATTCCCTCTCTTTTTCCTAGAGCTTTCACCAGAATCATTCTTTGAAACTAAGCATATGTAGAAATTCCACTCGGTGAAGCCATGGTGAGGCCGGAGAAGTTGTTGGAGAGGGACCCCAATGGCAATGTGGATAGCTGGGTATGGGTAGCATTGGACTTCGAGTAAGAAACTCTAGGAAAAGAGGCAAAGATACAAGCAAGGTCCACATTTGCTTTGAAGCTGGTAGCCATGGCTAGTGAACCTATAAGTTATTAACCAAAACGAAAGATACACCTACTCAAATTCCAAAAGATTCAGATATAGCAATGATATACTAAATCATTAGATTTATATATACAAGCTAAAAATATATATAAACCATTAGATTTATATATACGAGCAGTCTTCAAAAAAATCATTATAATAAGCTACTTCGACATCAGCTAAATCATCATTTTATGAATACCAAAACATCAGAAAGATCAAAACTTGAGATAAGCCCCTGATTAGATTTATATATACAAGCTAAAAATAACTTAAAACCCAACAGAATCCAAATTGTAAAAGCATTTATATTCCGAGTTGAACCCAGAAAACCAATCCCCAATGAACAAATAGTAAACAATAATTTAAACAGATATATAGCTGATAAGAGTTACATATACGAGGGAGTGAGAGAGCTTGACCTTTGAGATCGAGTGAAATGGAGAAGGATGAAGAACCGGAGTTGAAGAAGGTCTAGGGTTTAACGTTTTATAGCAAAGTACAAAGCAACAGAATTGGAATGACTTTTTCTCTATTTTATTTCTGGAGTTGAAGAAGCAGAGTCGTTGTCGTGTTTGGTATTCGGAGAAAGTGAAACGTAGTGGGTAGAGAAAAAATTAATGGGGCGGGAATAAAGTGGGGGGACTTATTTAGCTAGGGTTTTTGTGAGGTTTCACTTTCAACAGTTATAGGGTGTCACTCCCCAGTTGTTACAATATACTATGTCCAGCATACAATAAGGTATGAATTTCTTAACATGAAGAACCCCCTATAGTCGAAAAGCCCAACACATTTAGCACCCTCTGAAGCAATATTTGCACAAAATATCATAGTATAAATGACATTCCAATATATCCAACAAAAATTACAGATGACTTTTCCTTCCACAAATTTTAATAAATGGTGCAGTATGATCCTTTGTTTCGACTAAATCACTAATAATTTTCCAAAATTGAATTAAGGGAAAACCACCTTCAACTAGATTACTATGAGAATTATACTGAACACTAAGGGATATGACTCAAGATCTTTACATCAAATCGCGGAAGTGCATCCAAGTACAAGATTAAAAGAGGAATGGCTTAAATGTGGAAAGAGAACACATTCCATACAAGTAAACTGAAACATGAAATCAGTCTATACAGAGACCTAGCTTAAATATACCTGCTCAAGGAGCCATTGGCATACATATCATCCCTCTCAAAGAATGCAAGAGTGTAAAATGTAAAACGATCCCACTACTGGAGGAGAGCATTGGGGTGACGTAGTTACGTTTCTTCGTCGCCCCAATTTCAATGAGGCGACGTAGATTGCCTCAGATATTAATTACGTCGCTTCAGCAAATTGAGGCGACGTAGATTGATCTTGGTCGCTTCAATAATATGAGGCGACCACTTTTTACATTCGAAGCGACGAAGATGAGTTTGGTCGCCTCGAAGAAAATCGAGGCGATGAAGATTGCTCAATCTTCGTCGCCTCGTTTTTTAAAAATCTGGAACTACTCTTCTTCTTAAAGTCAAACCGTTCATAAAGTTAGAATTTTAGAAAAACAGTTCATTCGCGTTCTGGAGCTGTTCTTGTGCGATTTTGGGAGAAATTTTAGGAAATTGAGAAAGAAGGTTGTTCTTGCCATTGATTTGATTCTTGAGTAAGGTTAGTTTGATTTATATCTCTTTAACCCTCTTTATGACCATAATATGTTAAATTAGAAGTGAAATTGAAGTTTTTGTGAAATTTTTGAAGTTGAATTGAATTTGGTGTTATGTTGTAGTTTTAGTGTTTGAATCATTGAATTGTGGTAAATCATGTTATGGGTTCATGAATAATGTTTGAAATTTGGTTAAATTTAGTGAAATTAATTGATGATTAGTGTAGATTAGGTGTATTCGAGCCTTAATTAGTAGTGTTATTAGTGTTAATCATGAAATCGAGCGTGTGGTTATATATAATTGTGGTGTTTATCAACTTAGAACTCTCGTTTGAGAATCAACAACTCATCTAGTTGATCGAGTTGAGTTGTTGATTCTCGAATTGTCCCATTTTTGGACACTTTAGGTGAACATGACTTTGTTGATCCTTTTACTATTCATGTGATTTCAGTTTCAGTTTTGGGATATGGTTTCGACGGTGTTTCCTTTAAATGTTCCCCGAGTGCAAATTAGGTTGTTTAGATACGTGTGCACTCGGGGAACTGTAGGGAGATGCTGCCGAAATTTCCCTAAACTGGAGCTGAAACGCATGGGTGCAAGAGCGTTGACAAATGTAGTGTTCCTCTGAAAGGGATAGGACCCAACCCGGAGGCATAAGCCGAAGAAGTGTGGGGTTTTGGTTGAATCGCAACTGTGGCGTGGTAACTTTGTTCATATTGATTGTTTATGTTGACAGGAAACATGGACGGACACCTAGACAAAACTTGGATGACATATCATCATGCTGATCCAAGGTACATCACAGGCATATTCGAGTTTATGAATTTTTCCCGGCGACATAGTAACGGAGCCGATTATCACTTCTGCCCGTGCAAACGTTGTAAGAACGGTCCGATCAAGGTTACTATGGATGTCATGTATCATCACTTATCACACAGTGGTTTGAGTCCGGATTATACTGTCTGGCACCTTCACGGGGAAGTTTCTGGTGAACCGACATTGCTCAGTCAACGAAGACAGTGGCTTCAAGAAAGAGTCGGTCCTTCTAGTGGTGCCGGTCCTTCAGTGAACCCGCAGTTGGAGATTCTACATGATGCATATCCCTATTATCCTGGATACCATGCAGATGCACCCCAACAATTAGTGGAAGATAATTTGGGCATGAACTTCAATGACATGGTAGACGATGATTATGAAAAGTACGATAGATTATTGAAGGAGTCACAAACCCCATTATATGAAGGCAGTGAGGAAACTGTTTTGAGTGCCATATTAGATGCAATGGAAATGAAAAATGAAAATGGATGGTCGGACACAAGTGTTGACTCTTTATGTATTTACATTAATAAACTTCTTCCTAAAGGGCACACATTCCCCTGTTCATACTCGAGAATAAAAAAAATCTTGAGTGATCTTTCACTGGGTTACGAAAGAATTGATGCGTGTGAGTTTAACTGTGTGTTGTTCAGGGGGGCGCTTGTAAATGAGAGGATTTGTCCAGTGTGTTATTCTGAAAGATATAAGCCACATACGAATGATATTCCCAAAAAAATAATTCGTAACTTCCCTCTAACACCAAGGTTGAAGCGTTTGTTTATGTCCCCACACATTGCCAAGCATATGCGATGGCTGGGGGAGCGGATATGCGTGGTTGGTAGCCTCAGCCACCCAGTTGATGGAGAAGCGTTTCAACATTTTGACAGAACTTTTCCAGGTTTCACACAGGACTGCAGGAATGTGCGCCTTGGAGTAGCAACAGACGGTTTCAATCCATTCGGAACAATAGGAACTTTGCATAGTACATGGCCCGTTGTTGTGATGCCGTACAATCTACCACCATCAATGTGCATGAAGAAGGAATATAACATGTTATCAGTGTTGATTCCAGGCCCTAAATCTCCCGGAAAGTGCCTTAGTGTACTCATTGAGCCGATGATCGAGGAGCTAATACATTTATGGGGCGTTGGAGTCCATACTTTTGATCGAGTAGACAATGAGGTATTCTTGATGAAGGCAGCGGTAATGTGGACTATTAGCGACTTTCCAGGTTTAGGGATGCTTGCGGGGTCAACTGTGAAAGGGTACAAGGCATGTCCAATCTGTCTAGATGAGCTAACTTCATAGCATATATGTGGGAGGATAGTTTATGAAGGTCATCGAAAATGGCTCCACCAAGATCACCCTTGGCGATGAGCAAGGCATTTAACGGGAATGTGGAGTTTGGCGGAAGACCCTATCAGAAGAGTGGAGATGAAATTTTGGAGGACGTTAGGTCACACGTTTACCCTATTCTTAGCCAACATGACGACTTGAAGGTGTCGTATAATCCGAATAACAGACAGTGTTGGACTCACGAAAGCATATTTTGGAAGCTGCCTTATTGGTCATCATTGAAGATCAAACATTGCTTAGATGTCATGCACATTGAAAAAAATGTGTGTGACAACATCCTTGGAACCATTTTTGCGATTGATAAGAAGTCTAAGGATGGTCCAAAAGCTCGCGCTGCTTTGAAGAAGAGGAATGTGCGAAAAAACCAGTGGCAAAGAGCGGGTGACGAAGGGAGGGCGAAAGTTCCTCATGCACCCTTTTTAGTTAAAAAGGATGATCTAGAAGATGTGTTCCAGTGGTTCAGAGATGTTAAGTATCCTCTTGGTTATGCAGATAGTTTGAGAAGTAAGGTGAAAGTAAGTTCCCCGTCACAGTTTTATGGATTGAAGACGCATGATTGCCATGTGTTGCTTCAACATCTTCTTCCTGTGGTTATCAGAGGGTGGGTTTTTTTTTCTTTAACTCGATAGGATGTGAGATAGGATATGAGGTCCGAAATTTTTTTAGTCATTTTTTTAGGTCTAAATTCGTCTAGTTATGTTTATGAATACGTTTATATTAAATATGTTCTTTCTAACGAGCCGACAATCGACGTTCTCTTTATAAATTATCAACCCAATCAATTTTTATCCATCATCTAAAAAAAGAGAGTAGATCCTTAGTTATACATAAATATCTGAACGTAAATAAAATACTCAAATTGCACATTGTTGCCGAATGATTGACCATTTAGAATAGTTTTGGGGTTTGAATCTGGGTGGAATGATGGCACATGAAAGTTCAACCACTCGATGTTATCCTACTAGGTGACTAATTTTACAGCCAATTATTGACTAATTGAGGCGTCACACTCAACCTGGAATGATTTCCTGAACACCACAATATAACATAATTCACCATGAATGTGTTGCAAATAATCAGGCTTCAACTTAAATTAACTAACAACATTTTAAAATTGTAACGACTCGGAATAGTATACGTTGTATGTACGTGTACCCATATTTATCGTGAGCGCAACCTAACATGGCTTCAGACGAAGAGCAACATTGCTCATACCCTTGGCTTAATTGTGGTTTTTTTGAGGATCCCCTATCTCATATTTAACGAAGCTATTATGATGATTTTGAAGGAAAACAACCTTTCCTATAATATATAGGAAAGCAAGCAAGTAATGATACTGTAGTTTTTGTTGTTATTTTGGGTTCTTTTATACTAAAATGAAATAAAAAAAACACGTGGCTACACGGTGACTGAATGCCCCAGTAATATGGTTATAAATGGGCCCCACCGTCTCTCCTCTTCAGCTAGCTAGCTCTCTCTGTAACGAAGTTCACAAAAACCCGCAAGTTCTTAGAGAGAGAAAACATAGTACTGAGTACTAACCTAAAGAAAAGCACCAACCTCAAATTTGATTCACCTCATCGTCATCCTCTTCGTTCTTAATTAATTGAAACCTCAAATCCTCCTCTTCTTCTTCTTCTTCTTCTTCTTCTTCTTCTTCTTCTTCTTCTTCTTCTTCAAACAGCTCTCTGTGAATCTTGGAATATGAAGAACTAATTTTGCCCCCAAAAAAGCTCTTATCTTCAATTCCAAGTTTCCCAGAACTTTTAATATCTAGTTTCGCTGTGCCTTTTCGTTTCAAGTAGTCGAAGTTATCTGTTCATAACAAAAACCCAGGTACCCAATTCATAACAAAAACCCTGTTCCTTAATTTTCTTGATTACTCTGTTTTGAACGTTCTTCTTCTTATTCGACTGTGATTCTCCTTCTTCGACTTCAATTCATCTTAATGTGATCAGCATGATAGTGGAAACCATCATATGAAGTGTAAAGTAAATTACACACATAAATAGAATTCATGTTTAAATCAAAGCTTATCATTGTCCATATTTATGAACTTAATCTCCTTCCATTACAGTTTTAGTTAAGAAAACTCTCCTTGTTAATAGATTATTTTTTATCAACTCTACTTGTTGAGAAAACTCTCCTGGCCAACAGATTATGAGATATTTATGGAAGCTAATTAAGACAATAGTTGATGTTGACAAGGTGTATTTTATTCGGCGACAAAATTTACATCGTCGCTTAAAGTTTATGCTCGTCAGCTAAACTTTAGTCGACGAAATTTTTGAGACTTTAGCTGATGATTTTAAAACAGTCGTCGGCTAAAGTATGGCCGACACTAATAAATTTCATCGTCGACTAAAGTATCGGGTTTAAATCCCAGATTAGGGTTTCATTTTCTCTTCGCCGCTCGCCCCTCCTCTCTTAATTCCAAGTTTCCTCTCTCTCTCTGTTGCTCGCCCAGACCGCCGCCTCTTTCTCCTCTCTCAAATTTCAGGTTTTACCTCTCTCTCTCTCTCTCTCTCTACTTTCCCAAATTTCAGGTTTAATTTACCTATCTCTCCTCTCCTAAATTTCAGATTTTACCTCTCCTCTCGCCGCTCCGCCGCTTAGTTCACTATGTATTTTGTGTAATTGTTGTAATTTGTGTAATTTTGTGAATTGAAATCCAGAATAGTTTGTGTAATTTGTGTAGTTTTGTGTACTTTAGTTAGTCCACTTCAACAACCCAGAATAGAAATCCAAATTCTAGGAATTGGCAGGTTCTAGAATTCTCGGAATCTACAGTTTTATTTCTTCAAAAATCTGCGGACTTTAGCTGACGAGTTTCAAACTTTAGCCGAAAACTGCCGTTTTTTTCGTCGGCTATAACTATAACCGATGAAATTGTTTAACAGGCCAACGAATTTTTTTTCGTCGGATTTAATACTTTTTCTGGTAGAGGTTATTATTGTTATACTTGTCTTAGGAAATTCAGACCACCATATTCTAAGTCTGAGCAAAGACGTCATAGACTCAGCATACCGCTAAGGTGCTAACATACTTGGCCTTAATTAACCCTAGTAATCCAAGCTTTCCTATAAACTTCCATTGTTATAAACATCAAACTAGCCATCTTTACTTTTGAAAATAAATCCAGTTTAAGCGCCGGTGAGTTTTTGAAAAACGTATATATAAAATCTATGTAGATGAAATGTACTAGCAGAGGGTTTGGTTCAGTTGGCAAAGTGTGTGAGTTTAGAACTCTCACATCCCAAGTTTGACTCCCCTTGATATTCAAGTGCTTTCTCATTTCCTTCTCTTTTTTCCAATTCTGCTCCCCTTCATTACTCTAGTATATTTCAATGCTTATTCAAGTTTTTTCTCCTCTTCTTCTATACTCACTTTATTATCTTTTGTTAACTCTTTCAAAAACATCTCAATTTTTTTTGTGTAAAATGTGAAAGCATTATCGATCATAAAAGTAAAGAAAAAAAAGTAAGAGAAAATTAGCCCCTCTCAATTTTTAATCCTGAATCAGCCCTCATCTGGCTAACCTACTAAGCTAAATTTTCTACACTCTCTTTTATGTCTCACGCTTTAAAAATAACCATACATTCTAACTTAACAATGAAACATACTGTTGGGCGCGGTAATTGATTTTGGAGAAAACAAAAAGTAATTGGACTAGATTATTTTTCTCTCGACCTATATAAAATATCAAACTCGTACATTGATGCTGAATGATTGAACACTTCGAATAGTTTTGTAGTTTAAATCCTCGTGGAGTGAGGATACATGGAAGTTCAACCACTAGATGTTATCCTACTGGTGACTGATTTTTCTGCCCATTATATATCGAGTAATTGAGGCGCCTAGCCACCCTTCGTTTCCGATGATTTCTTGAACACCACAATCTTAATAATCCACCATGAATACTTTCTAAATAAGGAGGGTCCAACTTAACTAACAATATTTTGAAATTGTAACATCTCATTAACTTTTTCATAAATAGCGTACGCGTACCCATGTTTATCGTGAGCGCGACATAGTATAGCTGCATACATAATTACATATGCTTTGGCTAAGAGTAACAATAATCAAACCTTTGGTCTAATTTGTTAGACTAATCAGTCTTTTGTATACAAATAATTTATACGTACAATAACTAAATAATCAAAATTGAAATCGATAACAAAGACGAAAGAGAAATTCATTAACTTGATCAGATAGAGACCTGCAAATGCAGTGTTCTAAGACAGAATTTCGCTCTCACTTATGCTTGTAGTCTGGACGTCTATTTCGATCAATTGTCGTTTCTTTTGAATTTTCATATTTTATCTGAAAATTAATATTAATTTTCCAAGGCTCATCTTTTGATATTTATATATTTGAGTTTTCTTTGATAGTCCAAGGTCCAAACCCACACATTTACTAGTGAAAACCCATGTCTAGCTAGTCACCAAATTACTTCTTCTCATGTGTGATCCCTTATGAAGAGCACATGTTTTACAATTTCTTCCATGTGGGACTAAGTCTCAATATAATTGTGTTTTTAGAATCCCCTGTTCATATTTTTCCGAAGGTATCAAGAGACTGCAGCCTTTTCCCAGAATATCTAGGAAGCAAAGTAATACTGTTGAAGATTTTTGGTTCCGTTTATAATAAATGGAAAAATAAAGATAAAAAGAGCACTGTGCACTGAATGGCCCACTATTACGGTTATAAAAAGGCCCCACCTGCCTTCGTCTACCCCTCTCTCTCCATCTCCCTCTCAAACGAAATCCCAAAACCCAGAAATTTTTTCTCCAAGAAACTAAAACCCAGATACGTAGTGATTTCTTGAAATTGTTCACTACTGTTTTTCCTACTTCAAGTTATTCTCAAGAACTAGTGTCTTCATCACCTTCTCCTTCTTGTTCTTCTTGGCTTATATTCTATACTTGAACTCGATTAGCCATGGCTGCAAATGATGATGAACACAACATATACAAGTCAATTCTGGAAGACCCGGTTGTCGACCTAAACTCGCCGCCAACGGCCAAGCCTGTCTTGAACGTCCCATATCCCAACCTCAATTTGCCGCCACCGACCGAGATGACATAAGTCTGCGACCCCAATTTTCTGACTCCGGTATATTCATTTCTTTGTTTTTTTGTTTCTTGCCTTCTTAGGCCCTTATAAGAGATTCGACTTATTGGGTCTGGTGCAAAAGCCTAGTAATTTGGGTCTTTGAGCCCAGAATAGGGCCCAATTGATGTATTGTGTGTGACTAAAACTTGGCATTGTTCTGGACATTATTCTGTTTAGGAAGCCTTCGACTGATTTTTGGGTTTGAGAAAATGGCTAAAAATGTCAATCAAGTATGACACGTTCTAAACTTTGCTCACTTATGTATGACAAATATCACTTTGATCAATCAAATATTACACTTTTACTCACTTTGTTCACTTCGAACTAGAGAAATTGGCGGTGCCACTCGAATTTCCGGCGAACTGGAGCTCAATCTGTGTGAAATCAACTGAACAACAATTTTCTTAACTACACCTAAGTCTAATTCATCATGGAAGTGATCGAATTAACTTTTGAAGTCAAGAACACCAAAAACTTCAAATCTTCGATTCTCCCTCCTTGGGTTGAATTGAGGCTCGATCTTGGTATGAAAAGACTCATAAGAAAAAGGGGTACAATGCCCAATAAGTTTTCTTAACCGATTATAATTCGAATTCAAAACCTCAAATTTTGCAGAATCCGGAGTGAGCAAAGTGAGTAAAAGTGTAATAGTTGAGTCAGTAAAGTGATATTCATCATACATGAGTGAATAAAGTTTAGAATGTATCATACTTGAGTAATCTTTTTAGCCATTTTCCCTTTGAGTTTTTGGCTAATTAGGGTTTCTCCATTTTGGGAGTTTTATGTTGTAGTTCTAATTACAGGTGAGGTTGTTGTGTTAATTGTGTGTTCCTCGCACTTTAGCTCTGTATGATTTGCAGAATGTTTTTTTTGTTAGTTTGTTTTGGTTTTGGGTGATTAGGACTGTCAAAGTTTGAGTCTTTGAGTTGGGTTGCTCTATGTGAGTTTTGATGCTACTTTTTTAGGCGCAATTCACTTGCTTATGTTTGGTTTTCAAGAAACTTTGGAGAGGGATATTCTCAATTGTAGGATATTGATGCGAATACGATCACAGCGGAAACGAAAAATTGATAGAGGTGATTACCATTCAAGACCTATTGAATAGCAACCAAGGATTAGAGCTCGAAACGCGTCGAACACTAATGAAAGCTGATTGTAAACAACAACCAGAGAAGCACACAAGCAGTTTTCTTTTGTTTTCTTATCATTCCAGATTTTGAAACTGAATACAAAGCTGACTACTTAAAGCCTTTGGATAATCGGCTGTTACAAGCTGTTGCTAAGCCAATCACTTATTATGCTAAATTAAGATAGTAACTAATGATAGCTAATTACTTCTGTGGCTGTTACTTCTGTCTTCATTACTCGGCTATACCGAGCATTATCACCATGGTACAGGCCCGATTGTTACTTGTTCCCAAGTAAACACCACGAGCCGTCTTGTCCTCCATAGGCTCGCCATTATCGAATAACACAGCTTCATCCAAACCCGGATCAGATATGCTAAATTTGTAGGGAGTCTTTGCTCTAGTTTATACTGAATTTGAAGTTTGATGTGAATCTAGCAGGTTAAAGTTTTTGTTTTTATTAGATTCATTATATGGAAAATTATCATATGACTTTGGTATGTATGACAAGCTTATCATAATTTAGAAAATTATGGCATCAATGTAACTTTGACTGTTTTCTTGTTCAGGATTGTTACTTTGTTCACGTATGATTGTGATGATTTTTCTTTTGTTTTAATTAAGTTCATAGCTTGTTTATTTGTGATTTCAGTTGCAAGACTTCTAAACATAATGTTTGACATTGATTGTTGCCAATACCCCATTTGCTTGTTAAGGAACGACTTGTTTTGATTAAGTTCATGGATTGTTTGTTTGTAATTTCTATTGCGATATCTGAACATAAAGTGTGATATATGATTGTTGACACTTTCCCCTTTCCTTGTTTTGAAAAGGGTTCCAAAGTTTGTTTCTTATGATATCTGTTGGTAAGGTTTTGAGAGATTATGTTTTGATCTTAAAGGGATAAGGAATAGGGGAAAAGGAAGCAAGTGGATGTTGAGGATGAGACTGACCGAAACCATAAGAAGTCCAAATCTGGAACGGATCACCAAAGCAGAAAGATAAGTTTCACTGTGCAAAGGGATGGTAAACTAGATCTTGAAGTTATCTGCAGCTTGGACTCAACGCAGACCATTGGAGAGCTAAAGCTCCTGATTCAGGAGAAGTTATTATGTCTTGATGATGATGGAGTTCTCTTTGATGTTGATCATATTGATCTATACCCGGTAGTTAAAGGTGTTGTGGTTGGTGATTTGAAACTACCTGATGGGGTAGCTTTGCCGGATATGGAGACCAGGACATTCAAAATGACAGTGAAAGATGAAGATGCAGCTCTTGCAGTGAGCCTTGTGCAATTGGTGAAGGATAAGCAACAGGTTGAAAATCAGGGACAGACATTGGAAAATGTGCTTCATCCAAGTCTCCCAGACTACATAAAGGTATCTATCAGTCCATATATTGAGGAGATTATTGGTCAGGTATCTTCTGCTCAAACACCAAATGATCTATTACCCCATGTTCCAAGCATCAATTTCTAGCTTAAGATGCTCCATATATGATATCAATAAATATTCTAATTCGAATTGCAACATCCACAAATGTCTAGTACGTACGATTTGTTTTTAATAGACATGATATGTTAGTCCATAAACATCAATAGTCCATGCCACTTATGAAACCTCATATAGGGGATAGCTACAGCATTAAGGTTAGAGTAATAGCAATGAATTGACAATCAGACTAATGAATAATAAAAGTCCATACCATTTATAAACCCCCACATATGAGATAGCTACAGGTTGCAAGCTTAGTGTGATGGCAATAAGTTAGACAATCAGACAAGAACATTTCTTTTGATATTTATTTGTGACAATTAACAAACATAATAGGACTCAAAAATAAAATTACTACTTTAACTAGCAGACATTGAACCCACAAAGGTCTCAATAAACCTAACGATAACCATAAAGAAGTTTTCTCCAGATGATGCATGACTCCTGACCAGGGACATTGTCCTGGATAGAAAAACACTCTGAGTGAGTTAGACCTGTACTTCGAACATATGCACACTTTGGGTACAAGAATAATCTAGTCTGGATACCTGCACAAAGAAATTTCCATATGTCGAATGTGCATGAAAAATGAGATCAATTTAATCCGATAAAAACAGTTGATCTTTATACAAATGATACAATATCAACTTGTGTTAAAAATACACAACAATGAAAACTGACCGCATCATGCAACACAGATTCCCCAAACACCAGGGCATACAAGTTCATATTTGTGCCTAGCTCCTGCAATCAATGTCATCCAAAAATTTCAGTATTAGTTTTAAATATGGAGTATAAGAATGGAAGAAATCTAGATACTAAGATATGTTCAATGCACAATCAATCACGACGCCTCAATGCTTGAAAAAATTGGAGCATTGACCATATTCAGTAGGTTTGGTGATGAATATATCCATAAATAGTTTCCGCCATTATGTCACATGCATCCAAATAACATCATAATCCCCAAACATAAAGTCAAAACACGGCAAGCTAAAATTTCAACTCAATTTCAAAATCAAAACAGAAACCCTAGTTTTCCAGATCCGTTAAGATTTGAGAGGCAAATTAGAGACTTACACATGGACAGAGATGAGCGGAGCAAAGTCGATCGAAGCTCGAGGTGTCAAGCGTGACAAGCCGGACCGCCAGAGCAAGACAGACTGAGGCAGAGGTGTTGTGTCGCGCGAGGCTGATAAGGTCGACATCGGCGAGGCAGCCAACAACGAACTTGGCCTGGACAGAAAAGTGGACCTGCGGGGAAGCTAAGTAGGAGCGCGAAGGTGCAATTATGGTGTAGTGCTTGAGGCGAGCCGAGGACGAGTCCGAGTGGTCAAATTGAATCTGCGATGACGTTGTCATGAGGCCGTGCGGTTGCAGCGTGAGCCAAGTGGTGGACGCCGTGAGGGTGAGAGGGTGAGGCTGAGGCACGGAGAGGTTAAAGAGCGGCATGGAGTCAAAGGATTAGGTCATGAAGGAGAGATTTGATGGCGAGGGCGAGGTGCTTCTGTGTTTCAATAATAGGCAGAGAGAGAGAGATTTGTAATTTTTAATGGTATTATTATAAATATTAAGTAGTTGAAAATGTAATGACATATTTACCCATTATATTTTATATATGTAACGTTTAAAATAGACAAAATGACTATTTTGATATACAGAGATCAAATTTGAGTGACCATTTTGATATATGTCAAATGATAATTACTAAAATGTTTATCTTAACTTAATTAGGTGACCATATGAAATATTTTCCCTTGCGATAAAAGTAGAACAAAAACCATATATATGTGTACTCTTTGCTAATCGTGCAATTTATGATACTTTATCTTGGTGAAGTTTATCGATATTATTTTGAGTCGTTTTTTCAAAATATCGTGAAATTTATGCAAGATATCTTCGCCACATATTCTATTATTTTACTAAAATGAAGATTCCATAATAGCCACATCAAACATTTTGAAAGCAAATACTAAAATTGTCTACATCAATATGTGCGATAAGTGGAAACTTTTGCATCCTCCCTCTATCCAACAATATGGTGTTAGAAGAATATATGGAAAAAAAATCCCCAGAAGATTTACGATTTCCCATTCCTCATCAATGGTATTCCTATTAATTTACTTTTACCCGTACAATTTTGGTAAAATCATAAACAAAGTAATGTACTGTTCCATTTTCTTTAAGTCAAAGTCCCTTTTTCGTTAATTAAACGCCAACGACTCCCATAAACACAACATTTTAGTGTCGGGGGACCCCAAGAGGCTCAACATGGGTATTTCCGTAACTTCCTGCTCTTGACCCTCTGGTCACCAAACCATACTTATGTACATAATTGAGCTCATTTCCCTTGCCCCGCTTGTCACCTTTTTTGTTCTTCCTATTTTACCCCTAGATTGTTTCCATTGTTTTAAGAGAAAATTGCACCAACGATCTGGACTTTTCTGTGCCTACCAAGTTAGTACCTGGACTCTCAAAGTGATAAATATAGTACCTAAATCACATTTTTGTTATATTCGTGGTACTCCTGTTAATTTTTCGTCAGCAAAACATTAGTTTGCTGACGTGGCCTGATAAAAATTTGAGAAAATTGCACTAACATTGTCTAAACTTTTTTGTGTCCATCAAGTTAGTACTTAGACTCTTAAAGTGATCAATGTAGTGCTTAAACCACATTTTTGCTATATTCGTAGTACATTCATTAATTTTTCGTTAGTATAACGTTAATTTGTTGACGTTGCTTACTCGAAGAAGGGTGAACTTGTCATTTTTATTGATAATTAACTTAGATGACAATTTGATTTTAAAACGTCCTTCTCTTGTAAGTTTTGTTAACATCCTCGTCAATGACGATGGTGATCTCGGTGTTGTAGTAACCGAGGAGGTTGAGAATGGTTGACACGACGTTGAGGCCAATGAGATCGGGGTAGAGCTCAAGGAACTAACGTTTTAGTGAAATATGACAAATATACCCTTTCAACTTCGAATTATTAACTGAAAGATATCCATTCAGTCACTCTCTCTACTCTGACACTAACAAGTCCATCACCATCGCTGGTCTCTTACTCTACCTTTACTCCTCTTACTTTGACGACTTCATCAAACCAGGGCGTGCCAGTAGAGGAGTGAGATCATCGATCGTCGGAAACACCATGAACAACCACCAACCCTTGACGCTTCTTAGCCTCAGTACCATCGATCCCACAACCTGGGGCTTTCATGGACCCCACCACGTCCCAGATCGATGACCAAACGTAGAAATAACAAACATATTCCACATTTTATTCACAATCTCAACAACAAGAATAGCAATAACAATAGAAATCCGGCACATCTCATCAGAAAGCGGATACTAACTGAGTTCCAACTCCATCGGCAGCATCAACAGAGTCCTTAATTCTTACCAACATAACTTAACCAACCAGCATAATTTGTATCTGCGCTTACTCAAGCCTAGAACCACCAACAATTTCGAGCACCACTTTAAAATCTTGCTTCTGTCTCCGATCAATTTTTTTTATGGACATGCCTATTTTGGAGGGAATAGATAAAATCTAAGGCATACTAGATGTGTTGGACTCTCAAACCCTAAAGAAGTTAGTCCTATTCTTTGAGCGTCGTACCGCCTCAAGTACCCAAACCAACCCGAACGCTTTGCCGACTCCGAAGTCGAACTCCATGACGAGATTAAGAGGCTTAAAGCCATTGTCGGTGCTTCCGAGCTCTACCCTGACCTCGTCGGCCTCAACGTCATGCCAACCATTCTCAACCTCCTCGGTCACTACAATACTGAGATCGCCATCACCATTGACGAGGAGTTTAAAAAAACTTAGAAGGAAAATACGTTTTAAACTCAATTTTTCACCTAAGTTAATTATTAAATAAAATGACAAGTTTACCCTTTTTCAAGTAAACCACGTCAGCAGACTAACGTTTTACTGACGAAAAATTAACGGAGGAATTATGAATATAGCAAAAATACGGTTTAGGTATAACATTGATTATTTTGAGAGTCCAGGTACTAACTTGGTGGGCACAGAAAATGTTAGACACTATTAGTGCAATTTAGTCAAATTTTTATTAAGCCACGTCAGCAAACTAATGTTTTGCTGATGAAAAATTAATGAAAGTACTACGAATATAGCAAAAATGCGATTTAAGTACTACATTGATCACTTTAAAAGTTTAAGTATTAACTTGATGGGCATAAAAAAGTCTAGACACTTTAGTACAATTTTCTCTTGTTTTAAAGCTCCTCTATTTTCTTATTATTTTTTTTTTGCAGAGAAAATTTGGGTCTCTTTTTCTCTCTAGTTCAGTTGGTATCTAAAGTATTCACACTCCTTTGGATTCTCTCTCTCTCAAAGAAAAGCTCTTTTTAAAGCAGAACCAGACCCTCTCTCATTTGGGTTTCTGTAATTGTGTTCATCACTCTGAGCTTGTTTTCCATGTATTGGTTTCAAAGTTTTGAACTTTCTAAATGAGCCTCTGATCCCAACTTTCCTTCTCAAAGCTTGGTTCTTTATCTCTTGGCACACACCCTGTGATTGATTAGCTTGGTAGAGAATGAGGTCTTCAACTCGGCTTGACTCAGCTCTGTTCCAACTCACACCCACTCGGACTAGGTAAAATCCTTCATGGGTTTCAATGCTTTGTGTTTGTTGATGGAAATTGGATTAGGATGTTTCAGTTTTGACATTTTTGGAGTACTGAGTTTTTGGGTTATGAGATTATGGCCAATGAAATAAGACTCGGTTGGAATTGCATTGTTGTTTATTTGGTGATTTGAGTGTTGTTATTGCTTTATGTTGATACTCTTGGCATTGGATCTTTTGGGTTATGTTAGTCTATGTGATTGTATGGCAGTGTTTGTAAGTATGCTGCGTTGATTGAATGTACTAGTTGCAATGTTACTACAGTGTTCTAATTTTGATTTGTTTGGATAGGTTTGACCTGGTTATATCCGCAAATGGAAAGACGGAGAAAATCGCTTCGGGTTTGTTGAATCCATTTCTTGCTCACTTGAAGACTGCGCAGGAACAGATGGCTAAGGGAGGCTATTCAATAATTCTGAAGCCGGAGTCTGGCGGTGACGCAGCGTGGTTCACAAAGAGTACTGTTGAAAGGTCTGTTATGGAGTTGAATGCATATCTCCTAAGTAGAGTACTCGGCACTTGTTTGATCTTCTATGTATGATATTACCATATAGGAACTGTTGCATATAATGCATGCATGAATGGTAATTTCCCCCTGTTAAAGCTTTAAATACAAACTGGATCCCTTTAATCATTTAGTTTAATGCTTCTATTAGCTAAGATAGGTCTTATTATTTTCAATAAAAAGAAGATAGGTCTTACTAAGCTGAATGTCTATCGAGCTTTGCCATGCAATATCTTGTGTGACATGAATAACTCTCTCTCTTTCTCACTGATACTGACATTATGTTCTAATTTGTGGGGTGGCTTGTAGGTTCGTTCGCTTTGTGAGCACTCCGGAGGTCTTGGAACGTGTGTACGCTTTAGAATCTGAGATTTTACAAATCGAGGAGGCAATTACAATTCAAGGAAATAATGATATGGGATTTAATCCTGTAAGTAAAATGTATTGATATTCAATGATCTATGTACAATGTCATCACGGAAATTACAAGTTTCATTGTCTTTGCGACAGATAGAAGACACTCGTTCAAAGCCTGTGGACACTGTAGAAGGTAATGTTAAAAGTTGAATGTAAATGTTTACCAAATGATTGTACCTATTAGTAAAGCAACAAATGTTTTCCTATTTCTGTTTTCTTTGAAAATTTGCACCTGGCCAGTGACATTTTAGTTGTTTCCCCTCCCCTTTCTCGACACACTTGATGCTGATAGCTCTGGTGGCCCCAGATTCTGCATGATCAGGTGGCAACAGTGTCTACCTCTCCCTATCAAATATTTACCAAATCCCATTTTTATTATATTTTCATTTTCGCTTTCTAGTGGGGCAGGGTATCAAGTGTAAGAGGGGATTAGTGCAAAAGCTTTAGAAAGCTCATTTCAGATAGGAATTATACTGAATGTTTCTTGATGAATGTAGCTTCTTTCCCTTCAGCTTCAGCTTCATTCTATCTAGTTTCTCCATGTATTTAACTATTTATATTTTGTTTTTATGCTTTTCTTTTCCATATATAGGGAGGCAAAGATTTCATCTACTAGATTCTGTATTGTGATTATTTTTTTCGTCGTTTTTTGTTTCTACTTTGGAAAACTGATTCTCTTTCTTCAATTTCTTGTGATTTTACTATTTGATTGTGAAACAGCACTTTATTTTTGACAGGAAACAGGCCCATGTTGGATACTAATGAAGAGAAAACAATAGTTCTTTATGAGGTAAGGTTTTTATCCTCTCATTATAAACTACGTAAATATTTACTTTAATTGATTTGGTTTCATTTGATAAACTGACAGGCTGGTGCTCGCAAACCCGACGCAAATGGCTCCACAGCACAAGAGGGGAATTCCAAGTATTAACCATTTCATTTTTTAAGTTCGTTGTAGTCTTCCATTAATGAATTTTGTGTTCTGGTTTTGTTTAGTTTTTCCGTCTAAGTGGTTGACAGATGTATGGGTGCTAAACTGATGGTACTGTAGACTTCAGCTGCTTAAAGTTTTGGAGACACGCAAAACAATGCTGCAGAAGGAGCAAGGTATGGCTTTCGCTCGTGCTGTAGCGGCAGGTTTTGATGTTGATTATTTGCCACCACTAATATCATTTGGTGAATGTTTTGGGGCTTCACGCTTGATGTAAGTAGATTCTTTCCATTGGTGTTTTGATATGAATGCTTTTAATATAGGACGTGTATGTTAACATATTCCAGAGTATTTTATCTGATGTTTACTGGATTTTAATATTCCAATGTCACAGGGATGCTTGTAAAAGATATAAGGAACTGTGGAAACGAAAGCATGAAACTGGCCAATGGTTTCAGATTGAAGCAGCAGAAGCAATTTCTAACCGACTGGATATCTCTGCCATGAATGATTCGGGCATAGTCCTTTCTAGTATGACCAACAAGCCAAATGAATTGTCAGAAAATAATGGAAAAGCTTCTCCAGGTAGGAATTCGATTTGTAGGAGTCCCAGCAGAGTATAATTATTTTCAATGTATCACTTCTAAATTTCACTTTGGAATCTCAATTAGTGAGACTAGATTATCAATCTGCCGTTATAAAAACAACTGATCAGTTCCAGTACCCTGCTCTGTTACTTTCTATGCATATATGAGAATGTTTGGAGTTCGATTATTATATAGCTGAGTTTCTGTTTGTTCATCTATTCAGATGAAAAGCCTCCATTGGAGCACCAACATTCATTAAATCACCAAGAATATCATCCTGGCCAGTTTCCCCCTCAGATGTTCTCTCCCTGGCCTGTTCATTCTCCGGGTGCATTACCAGTCTATCCACCATATCACATGCAAGGCATGCCTTACTATCAGAATTACCTGGAAAATAGCCCATTCTTTCAGCCTCCTTATCCAACAGTAGATGATCCAAGACTCAACCACAGTAAAAAACTGAAAAAGAAAAGGCATTCCATGGATAGTAGTAACGAAAATAATGAATCAGAAACCTGGGAAGTCGATGCGTTGAGAACAAGGTCATCAGATGATACAGAGTTGGAGAGGGAGTCAGGAAAGAAGGCTAGTCGCTCGGGGAAACAGAAATCAGGCATGGTTGTTATTCGAAATATTAATTACATCACCTCAAAGGGGAAAAATTCTTCAGATGGAGAATCTCAATCAGTATCCGACTCTGAAAGTGACGACGAAGATGGAAATTTGCAGGATGGAATTAGAGAGGTTATGAACTCTATTAAACCGTCCAAACGAAAAGAAAACCATACACAACTGAAATTCGACTCATCTGCAAAGGAGGCAGATGGGGAGAACTGGCAGGCATTTCAAAATTTCTTGCTCAGGGATGCTGATGAAGACAGTCGTGATGTTGACCAAGGTATGTTTTCTATGGAGAAGAAGGGTCAAATGAAAAGACGACAAAGTAATGCAGGGGCTGATCCTTTAGTTTGTGGCAGTCAACATACGGGTGAAAATCAAGAAGGAAGCACAACAAATATTACTGACTTCAGTGGAAATGGCACTCGCATGCCAAAATCATCAAATGGTGAACTGTTAATCTCTGGTAGAGACAGTCAGTTGGGTCACAGTGGAATCCTAGATGGCCAAATGGATCTACAGTCTACAGAAATGGATAAGCGAAGGGTAAGGAGGACTTCCAATGATGATTTTATTATTCAGAAACAAGATAATGGAAGTTCATATGCGGATCCACTCGCTCTAAATAAATTTGACCGTGCAAGTTTGGATAGGAGGTCATCACAGAATATGAATGATGATGCCTACATAGTTCCATTGCGATCAATGTCGCTAGGCCATGTTGAAAATAGTAACAGAAAAGCTATTGATATGGACTCGGAGTTCCCATCAGAAGACATGACTCATAAAATTAATGCCCAAGTTAGTTATGAGCCAGATGAGTTGAGTTTAATACCCCAACGTGGTACAGAAAAGGGTTCAACAAGCTATGACCCTGCTTTAGAATATGAAATGCTAGCTCAGGTACATGGTGCTGCTTCTCTCGATAAGAAACTCAAGGAAGTGGTGAGTGATGTTAAACAAGGGTCTAAAAAGTCTGACAAGGACAGAAAATCTAAGCTCGTTCAAAGTTCTTCTGAAAAGAAGACTGGGGGGCCCATAAGGAAAGGAAAGCCCTCGAAGTTGAGTCCTATAGAGGAAGCGCGAGCGCGTGCCGAGAAACTAAGAAGCTTTAAAGCTGATCTTCAGAAACTGAAGAAAGAGAAGGTTAGTCTATAATTACTGGTTTGTTTTAGTTTCTCGAATAAATTTAAGAGACAGGATGGAGGTTGGGGTAAGTTCAACTTATGGTTTGGAGGGAGCCAAAATTCGTGCTGTTTACATCTTTTTGAGTTCTTTGAAATGCTTAATTCACTTCGAAAAGTAAGAAAATAAAACCCTGCCAGTTGCATATTCCATCCATTTTAAAAATGCATGTTAAACTAGTTAAGATGTGTAGAAGACAATAAAACAAAACACATACACACTTCCACAAGCTGGTATGTCCTTGTCTGACAGTTGATATAATTAATCGTGCATACTTTTTCTTCAATTATGTGATATATGTCACCATTTACCAAGTATGAAAAGTGATCTCATCCGCATTATTGTTTTCCATAGACTTTGGATTAGTTTCCTACTTTCCGTTGAGCGAAAAAGTTGTTGTCCGAGGAGTTTGAAACCTTTAAGATTAAGTAGAAAGCTGAAACAAAAAAGTTGAGAAAAAAAAGAAAGTCAATATAATAATAAAGCTTGTCTCAAGTGTAGAGGTTTTAGATTTTTTGTTTCATCATTTATACTCCATGTTTTACATCTGTTTTTTTTCAATATTATTATTATTATTGTTATTATTATTATTATTATTATTATTATTATCTTTTACATAGGTTATGTGTGGAAACATTGCTTGTCATAATAATAATGCTAGCTATTTCATCTGGTTTGCTCATATTATTTCAGGAAATAGAAGAAGTTAAACGACTGGAAGCTTTGAAGATACAGAGGCAGAAAAGGATTGCTGCTAGAGGTGGTAGCATCCCAGCGCAGTCACCAATGGCCTCACAGCAACCCAGGAAACTAGGGCTGACAAAACTATCCCCAAGCGCTCACAAAGGATCAAAATTTAGTGATTCAGAGCCAGGATCATCATCTCCTCTACAAAGGTTTCCCATCAAAACTGCTTCCATGGGTGGCCCCGCTGATTCTCAGAAAACCTTGAAATCTAACAAATTGAATACTGGAAGTCATTCAGCTGGAAACAGGTTAACCCGGTCAGTATCTTCATTGCCTGAAAAGAAGAAGGAAAACACTGGTGTTACACCTGATACTAAGCTATCTAAAGAACGGTTAAGAAGATTATCAGAGCCTAAGATGACTAACAGCAATCCTGTATCTTTGGTGAAGCCACGAAACACTCTAAATATATCAAAGCTGAAAGCATCTGATGGGTCTGAGAGCAATAAAATATCTGCTATTGTGAACTATGACAAAAGCAAAGCTGCTAGCCTCCCAGAATTGAAAATCAGAACATCCAAAGGACCTGAAGTTGCGCAGAGCACATCAACAACCAAAGAAATGAGCCAGAAGAATATTTCAGTGAAACCTACCTCTGGAGCTGCTCAAAAGATGGACGATGGTGATAGGGATGACAACCCAGTAATTGAGAAAACTGTTTTGATGCTTGAGAAACCTTCCGTTATTGTACATGCATCTGAAAAAAATTTGGAAGTTGAAAAGGGACAGCATATTCAGGACAACAGAAAGGTGGTGCCAGATAACACTGCTATTCGTGCGCCAGTTGCAGTACATGTGGTCGATCCCACATATGAGCTATTACAGCAGCAGCTTAAATCTCATCAGGTATGGTTGATTACTTGACAAACAACTTGCTTGTGGTTTCATTGTTTCGGTTTTATCGTCTGCATTGGATTGTGATGGATGACTATATGAAATACATGGTGTTTGATTTGACATGTTTACAATTAGTTAATGAACTTTTGGATGAACTCCCCACTGTTGTACTAATAGATAACATCTTTCATCAATAGGCCACTGGCGATGATACAGAGCAGGAAACACCGAAGTTTTCCAGCAATATTGCCATTGAAAAACCGTATCAAGCTCCTTATGTGAGGCAATCTTCACTGGAAGATCCATGTACTGTGAACTCTGAGTATGGTAAAGCACCTTCAGCAAGCTTAGAATCGAGGGCAACAAGTACACTGACTGTTAAAGCATATGTCTCAGAGTCTAGTAACTATAAACTAGAAAAGATTCCAGAATCAGTTGAAAAACCCCTGGTAAAAGAATCATCAAAAGGTTTTAGACGGCTGTTAAAGTTTGGAAGAAAGAACAATTGCTCATCCTCAGGTGAATGTAATGGTGAACCAGATAGTGCGAGCATGATTGATTCTGAGGCAGATGATAATGGGACAAACACTGTTTCTTCTAGTGAAGGTAAATAATAACCAGTGCACATTTGTCATTCTTCATAGGTTTCTATACGTTCTCCTCTATTTGAAAGTATATTATTGAAAGTATAATGCTGTTTTTTTATTGAAAGTATATTAGACACATTGTTGAAAGTAACACTTTTTTCTACATATTTAGGGTTTTTCACTCTTTCTTTTTCCCCTAGCTTCTGTCTGCTGACAAAATCAATGAGTGCTCAGTGTTCCTGTGTAATCTTATTTAGTGTACAAAGTGCCACAGAAAGACCTGATTCATTTTCTTCTTTCATATCAAGGATCTTTGCTGTATGCACATTCCATATAATTCTGACCTTTTACTGATCATTGCAAGTTGATTTCTGAAAGTTCAACTGTAAAAGAGATCTAGGTCGTAGAGGCCATGACTGAAAAGAGTTATAAGTGAAAGTTTGATAGTACTTGCATAATAAGCTGACTATCACTTTTTCTGCTTATTATCAGTCTTTACATTAAAGAATCTGATATCTCAAGACGAAACTCCAAATACCTCTACTACATCAAAGGGTTAGTGTTTTCCAACAGAGAACCTTGCATTCGTTCGGTCATTGTTTTTCTCGTTCCATAATTGTGACAAGGATATGATGTCTATCATATTAGTTACAGGTTCTCGCCATTTCTCCTTGTTGTCACCGTTCCGAAGCAAAACTACTGATAAGAAGCTGACAACCTGAAGACCTAAAGGCTTAAAAATTCATGATGAGGAAAAGGCGGTAGGCAGATTTCTCTGGTTTTCTATGTGTGAGAGTATTAGTTTTGTTGCAGAGTCGCAGGACTTGCTTTGTACATTCACATTCAGTGTTGCATGAGAATTCGATTGTATTTCCCTCCTGCCTAATCAAATGGTTACATGCTTTACAAGATTGTTACTGAAAATAGTTTACTGGAAATGGGATGGGTATCATACTAGGTAGATTCAAAGTTTAATTTCCCCATAAACAGAATTTTCACTAGAATTTGTTTCCTCCCTTTCGATCAGTTTAGTAAGTACATATAAACAGGACATCAAAACATTTTCCACTTCCTCAGAAAAGGCTGGTCTTAATTTGTTCCAAAATCCAAATTTATACAAAACACGGCTCTTGTTCTCAGATTGTTTGTCTCATTGCCTGTTCTATTGCTTACTGTTTTCACATCCATGGGTCATCTGTTTCTAATATAAGAGGAACAAAGACGAAGCAAATCGAAATCGATGTGCTAATCAAACCGGATGATCAAGCAAGAAATGTTGCCTCTGCTCATTCTATTCGCTGCTTCCCTTGCCAAACAATGCGCAGCTGCCTCTGGATTTTCGATATGCCTCACGAGATTCACAGCCTCCTGATTCTTCATCACCTAAAATGTATGCCAGAGTCGATGAGTTGCGCGTATAAGTTGACTATAGCTATAAGATTAGGAGAAGTGAGATGCAGATCTTACCTCCCAAATGCCACTGGTTGCCAAGATGACGAATTCAGTATTACTCTCAATCTTTTCGGCGCCAACAGCAAGATCTGAGCTTCTAGGTTGCTTATTGCTTGCTGCATTCCCAACATCAGACATCAAAATGACAAAATGTGAACACTAATTGCGTATAGAATCTGTGCCTAATTTCAGCAACTACAATACTAAAGAGACAAAGGAGAAAAAGTACCATTTAAATCATATATACATACCTTTGAAGAATCTATTAGACCAACTTCTTTTGGGTGATTGCTTGTGCCGACTGCCTATTTCATGTGCCAAACCTTCTCTGCACACAATGGCTCTATAGTCACCCATGTTAGCTAACACAAGCTTTTCTCCGTTGATCACCATTGCCGAAACTGAGCCAACTCCGTTCATCTGCTCAATCCCCATCTGGGTATCTCTGACCTTCGCTCTCGCAGCAAGATACGCTTTTCTCATTGTCTCTTTGCTCTTTCCCTTTAGGTAAGACTGCAAAGAAGAATGTGACATCAAAATGATGATAATTATGCAACTTTTCTATGTGTACCAAGTAACATTAGTCGCAAGGTAACACAAACCAGGTCTACCACAATTGACATTGGAACTCAAGCCAACCACATCTAATTTGTTTGCGTCTTATACGCTTATATAACTCCATTGACTAACATCTTAACGACTATTCTTGTCATCACCACAGGACTGAACTGTAAACTAGATAACTTCATTAGTTCCTTACTTTCCAAGTATTAGACAAGATGTCTCAATCGCTTTACTTATACAAGGCCTTCATGGTCAGATGGGATCAACCATCAATTTTATTATCTAGGTGACAAGCAAATGAGTCTCTTAATAAAGATTGAAAATGTAAATTACGGGAAGCAGTTGGTGTGAGAAATGTTGTTACTTACCTCAGTAGGCTTCTTATCAAACAAATGAGACTGCATGTACTTGGTAACTCCGTCACCAATTCGAGGATCGGAAACTCCGAAAAACCAAAGCTCAAGATCCTCAATCGGCTCTCTCTGAACAACAACAAAGTCAGAGTCGGATTCACCATAACCCTCAACCACATGAGACCCATGTGTGACTGCTGGCAACATCCATGAGGGTTTCTTAGCATAATTGGCCTCTTTCTTCTTCAGCAACCCATGATTTATCTTCAGCATTCGTCTCAGCTGCAAGCCCTGCTGCTGAAATAGCACATAACAATTAATGACTACTAATTCTAATGATGAGTATGTAAAGAACAAAAACGTACCCAGAAATTAACTTTTATCAAACCTGAAAGTTAATACTGTTCATTTGCTTAGAGGCAAACTTTTGGGTGGAAATTGACGCTGATTTAGCATTATCCTAATCAAGAACCAAAACCCAGAAACATAAACATATACATAAAACTATTACATTAGAGAAAAAAACACATTAATACTCAAGTTATGACATTTTCATTGTTCTTGATCACGAGTGCATAACCTCTGTTTCTGCTCTGTTTTCTCATCTACCAAATATGATTGCCCCCTCTTAAACTCTAAACACTTTTATCAATAACATCCCAGAAAACCCAAGAAAGAAAACACTCTGTTTGTTTGTTTAGTTCAAAACCTATCAAAGCTTATGAATTTATGGTCAATATATATACAAATAAAACTGAAAACTGAAAATGAGCAATGAGGGAAGAGATTGTGTACCTTGAGCTTGAGATGAAGATCTTTGAGACCCATGAATTTGCCTGAAAGACTATGATTATCTGCCATAACAACAAGATAATCACATTCAGGCCAAAGAAGAAAGAGAGAGGAAAAAAAAATCACATGAAACTGTAAAACTCGTGAGAAACAGCAAAGGATTGAGTACTAAAAGAGAAGGGAAGAAAGAGCTATACTCGGCAAAAAGTATTGACAGTTTTTCTGCGACTCTGGCGCTCGTAATCTAATTAGAAATCTATTTAAGGTCAATGTGGAGTCGTAAAAGCTGTGGTGGATTGTCCTATTCTTTGTTAGAAAGATGGTAAATGCATGAAATCTAAAAGATGTAAAACCGCTCATTATATTTCTGCTTTTTTGGCATGGAAGCAGGTAAAATCCTATCTTAATTGTTAGGTACATTTCCCACTACTCTATTGAAGTCAAATTAGTAATTATGATTCTCGGAACCTTGACTAATGTCTATCTATATATATTTGCTTATACAATTGCATGGACAGATAAAAAGAGAGGGTACTTATTGCTTTTCAAATAATATTTAACTTCAAATGAGTTTGGAACAATTTTGTCCAAATTATATCATTTATATATGTTAGTTTGTTATTTAAAATTTGAGACTACTCATTCTATAGATTATTGGTTGAAGATCAACTCTATAAAAAATAAATCAAAATAGAGATCATTTGTGTATCCAATCTTGCAAAATAAATGAACGATTATGGTGAAAATCGGATACTCAAATGACAACCATTCATTTGTTTTGCAAGATCAGATACTCAAATGATCTACATTTTGATTCATTTTTTGTAGAGTTGATCTTCAACCAATAACCTATAGAATGAGTGGTCTCAAATTTAAAATAATAAATTAGTATATGCACAAATGATATAGTTTGGACAAAGTTGGTCCAAACTCATTTGGATCCAAGTATTTTCCCTTGTTTTGGTCATTTATTCGCGACAATACTTGGGTCCAAATGACTTTGGACCCCAATGTCTAAACTCATCTCATTTTTATCACTTTCGATTCGTGATTTTAAATTTGGGACTACTCATTTTATAGATTATTGGTTGACGATCTACTCTACAAAAAATGAATTAAAATGTAGATCATTTGGGTATCCGATCTTGTAAAACAAATGAACGGTTGTTATTGTAATGCTAAAATTCACTATAACCGTTCATTTATTTTGCTAGATCGGATACCCAAATGATCTCAATTTTCATTCATTTTTTGAAGAGTTCATTTTCAACCAATAATCTATAGAATGAGTGGTCTAAAATTTGAAATCACGAATCGAAAATAATAAAAATAAGATGAATTTAAACCTTAAGGTCCAAATGACTTTGTACCCAATCAAAATCCATATATTCACCTACACGATTTGATTTCCGTGCAAATTTGGGAAGGATGTTGTCAGAGATATATGTAGAGAGGTTAAACTCTGAGCTGTAAAACAATGTCTCTGAGAGATTAATCATATGACGAGGGTTCGATGATTTAGGCCAAGTAAACTAATGTCGAAATTCAGTTTTGGTGACCAGCTTTAAACAATGAAAATGGTATTATGTACAACGCTAAGGGCACGTACAATATTTTATATATGTTTTTTTTTTTGATAAAGATATTTTATATATGGTTGATCTTCACATTTGAGAATCATTAGATGATGCTAAATAGAATGCCATACTAGTAGTCTTGACCCATAAGCTAGACACGTTCGTTGTTGAAAAAAAAAATACATGACAACAATTATAAAAACAAGTTTAATGAATCATGATGAAGACATGAACAAAATGAGATGCAATGGTTACATTCTTCATATAAGTGCAAAATTATGCAAGTCTATCTATTTTCCCCCCTCTTTACGAAAATGCATCGGTTCATTTATTTTTCTTAGAGAATCGAATGTAACAAAAGCAAAGTATTGCGAAAACAAGCATTTTTTTTTTCTTTACGAAAATGCTCGATTGATCAGCAAGATGAAATTGGCAGTATTGCTTGTTTTTTTCCCAAAAGAATCTCCAACTTGAAAATTCTTACCATTTGAAGCTTGCAAGGTGGTGGCGGTTTCACCAAAATGAAATGTAATAGATTTGGGATTCATTCATTTTGACTATTGCAGCTAGACTTGCAACTAATCTTTGTCCCGAGCCATGAAGTCATTGAATCAAACAAACTGTGAACTTGTCATGGACGGCCAGAAGATAGATACTCCCTGAGTCACTGTTCTTCGATTCCTTTATTTTGCATATTGAGACTGAATCGAAGAAGAGTCCGTGGAACAAAAATGTTGTATTGTCCTTGTCCACTGTGCCCAACTTCTCTGTTATATGGAAAATGACTATTTGTTAATTTTCTACGTACGAGCAGTGAAGCATGTGTCATGTAGAACTTTAGCAAACTTAATCTCCAAGGCAGTGCGCAGACATTAAGGTCAGTTTGATACAGCTTATGAAGCAAGTTTTGTAACTTAAATTTTAAGTTAAGTTACTTGACAAACTAAACTAATTGTAATTTATTTCAAAAATTGTACATAAAATCTATAAGCTACATCGATTTATAGAAATTGGTAATATGCAGTTTTCATAAGGTATAGTTATAATTGATTATTTCTATAGTACAGTTCTGAAAGGACCCAACCCCGATTTAGCTACCTAAACCGGAATCGAACCCCTTCGAAAACACGAACCAACAAAAACTTTTTCAAAATTTCGGCAGAGTTTCGTTACTAACGTGGAATTACCATTACCTGCACGCGGAAAATACACTTCATCCTATGCCACAAAAAGTAAACCGTGGGCACCAATCCCATCCGGATTTCTCAATATATCAACAGTAAAGTAAAACAATAAATATAATAGTACTTTACTGAAATCCGGTGTAAAATCGTACAACGTGAACAACAGATTACTCAGAGCGACCTCTAATGTATAAACATATCAGTATACACTACAAGAAAATGAGTCATCACCGGCGAGATTCCGGCCAACAAGGCCGGCGACCGGAAAAGTCGCCAGTAATGTCCATCATTACCGGCGACTTACTCCGTCGCCGGTAATGTGGCCGGAATCTCGCCGGTAATGTGCTCTAGACATTACCGGCGACTCCAACCGTCGCCGGCAATGTCTAGGCACACATTACCGGCGAGATTCCGGCCGGAAAATCGCCGGTAATGTGCCCTAGACATTACCGGCGACTCCAACCGTCGCCGGCAATGTCTAGGGCACATTACCGGCGAGATTCCGGCGTAAAGTCGCCGGTAATGTCTTCATTTCCGGCGACTTACTCCGTCGTCGGCAATGTGTCTTATATTAGATGCCGGATGGGGCAGCTCGATCATTCAATCATTTTGAGCGAAAAAAATCCAAAGAAATCGAAAGAAGGAAAACGTACGCTATGAAATCGATCATTCGGTATATTGTCAAAATTAAGGCGCGCGTCGAAAACTCGATCACTCGGGAAGCTATATATATAGGTACGTAGGTGTATATATACGTATATGTGGTATATATATATATATGTGTGTGTGTGTGTGTGTGTGTTGATCAAATCCAATTCGTGAGATATATATGAAATGTTGTTGATGTACGGTCACCGAAACGAGAAAACAGGTTGTAGTTAATCTTGTGTCTGAATCAATGACTGGTATTATCGTATTGTTATCGGAGCCAGGCTTAACAGAGCCTCCTCCTACCCAGTCAAATACGTTTTGAATTGAAAAAAGGAGAATACTATCATCGAGTACTGAATCGAATTCAGAGATTAGATCGATATATATACATATGCATGCATGTGTTGATTTAATTAGAGTTGAATTGAGAGATCACGTCGATTATTAGTAGTGAATGTGTGTGTATATATATAACTAATACGTAAAATTGTTAGAATTTTCAGGATGGACAAGAGTTGGATGAGCCTCGAAAGATGGGATGTCAGATATCACCAGGGAATTAGGAGTTTTGTGGATTTTGTGAAGGCTAATTGTGGAGACACTACACTTCATTATTGCCCGTGTAAAGAATGTAAGTGTTTCAGCGATCGATTTCGATTTCCCATTGATAAAGTCCAGAGGCACCTGAGTAAATACGGGTTTTGGGATAAGTACACTTGTTGAATTTATCACGGTGAAACATCGGTAGCGGGTCCGCATGATCATGGACAATTTGGTGAGAGGGTCAGTCCACGCTATGATCATGGAGATTTTGCTGAGAGGGGCAGTTCATCCTATGATCCAACATCGATGTTAATCAATGATATGTTTCCTCATGAGAGCGGTGTATTCGCTGATGAAGCACCAAATGTCCCTCCCGTCGTTGAGGGTTTCCCCCATATCGAGCCAGTCGAACCATTACCTGGAGGTCATGTCAACACAAGCGGTATGGACAAGTACAACAACCTGATTGCATTGCAACAGACTCCGTTGTACGACGGTTGTAGTAAGACTGTTCTTGAAAGTGTCATGGGAGTGATGCAGCTCAAAATGGAGAACAAAATGTCTGTCAAAGCTGTTGATTCTTGGTTGAAGTGGACTGCTTCGCTACTGCCACCCGGTCATCGTCTTCCTACCACACATCATAAGGTGCGACATATCCTGAAAGATCTTGGGCTTTCCTACATCAAAATCCATGCATGCAGATATGATTGTATTCTCTTCTGGGGAAAAGATCTCGAAGACCTTGAAGCCTGCCCGGTATGTTTTACAGAAAGGTATAAGTTGACTCCTGCAGGCAACAAGAAAGCTGTGAAGATACTTCAATATTTCCCGCTTATTGATAGGCTGGAGCGGTTGTTCATGTGTGCTTTCACGGTCGAGGCAATGAGATGGTGGGCTGAGAGGAACTTGCCTGACGATGACACCCTTATACACCCTTCCGACGGAGAGGCTTGGAAGCACATGGTCAGGGAGTTTGATCATTTTGCAGCAGAGGTCCGAAATGTTTGGCTAGGGCTCTCATCTGACGGATTCAACCCTTTTGGCAACATGAGTCTTCAATACAGTATATGGCCATTTATTTTGGTACCGTACAACCTTCCACCATGGATGTGCATGAAGAAGGAATACAATATGCTCACTCTGTTAATTCCGGGCCCGGGTTATCCAGGAAAGTGTCTCGATGTGTATTTGAGGCCTTTGATTGAGGAGCTTAAGTACCTGAGTGAGTGTGGCCACCCCACTTACGATAGGTTCAAAAACGAGATGTTCCAGATGCATGCCATGCTTGTTGGCACCATCAGTGATTTTCCTGCCCACGGTATGTTGTCGGGCAATGTTACCAGGGGTTACAAGGCTTGTTCAGAGTGCATGACGGTTGATTGTTGCAGTCCTCATTGCAGTAAAATTGTTCAGATGCGTCACCGTTGTTGGCTTCCATATGATCACCCATTTAGGCAGGATCCAGACGCGTTTGATGGGACTGTGGAAACAGGTGTGGCACCCAGGCGATGGACAGGGGAAGAAATTTTGGAAGTGTTGAATGAATATGATTTTGGCCAGCTGAGCAATCATCCTGACATAGTGGCGTCAATTCCAGAAAAACCCGAAAGGTATAAGTTTTGGACACACAAGAGCATATTCTGGGAACTCTCCTACTGGCCCAGGTTGCCTATCAGACATTACCTAGATGTCATGCACATAGAGAAGAATGTGTGTGAAAGTGTGGTGGGCACAGTTCTTAACTTGGAGGGGAAAACAAAAGACATCCCTAAGGCACGCATTGATCTGAAAGCAATGGGTGTGCGGAAACATTTGTGGTTAAGAGATGGTAAGAGAAAAATGCCGCAAGCTCCGTACACCGTAAAGCCGAAGCATAAGCATGAAATTTTGAGGTGGCTGAGTAATGTCAGGTATATATTCTTATGGCTATGTAGGAATTTGGCATTAAATTTGTACCGGAGTATATATGGTTATATGCGAGAAATATAACCGTTGCATATATATGGCTTTATCTATATATATGCAGGTATCCTTATGGCTATGCAGGAAATATAAGCAGATGTGTTAACTTCCGGGACAATAAGATGTACGGATTAAAGAGTCATGACTGCCATGTACTGCTTCAACGCCTTTTCCCTATTTTCATTCGAGGGTACATGCCCAAAGAGGTGGTGGAGCCGTTGGTGGCCTTGTCAAGATTCTTTCAGAAGTTATGCACCAGGGAAGTTAAAAAAACAGACCTCAGGGATATGCAAGATGACATCATTTTTATCATGTGCAAGCTTGAGAGGATATTTCCCCCAAATTTTTTCGACATAATGCCTCACCTGATGATCCATCTTCCCGAACAATTGTTGCTTACCGGTCCCGTACACTACACTTGGATGTACCCCATGGAAAGGTACAAATGATTCATACATTTGGTTTGCCTATGTTTTTATATGTAAATTCTTATTTTTTAAGTAAGTTAACATGCACTTGTTAACTTGTAGACAATTGGGAGCCTACAAGGACTATGTGAAGAATAAATATGCACCTGAAGGGTGTATCGCTGAAGCATATCTTGCGCACGAGTGTGTAACGTACACAAAAGTGTACTTGGAAAATGTAGAGGACCCCCAACAACAGATGCCGATAGATGAACCACAGTTCAACCTTTCTATCATCTCCAGTGACGTGGTAGTACAGGGAAGGTTGCCAAAGTCGTACAAGTTGGATGGAAATGAGGTAGCCATTGCCCACTGGTCGGTACTGATTAACTGTCAAGAAGTACAATATTGGAAAAACTATCATCTTCACTGCCCTGCTATTGCCGGAAATGTTGATTACCACAACAAGACGTTTGCAAACTACTTTGGTCAATGGGTAAGTATATGTGTATATGTCTATTTTTATATATATCCTTACATAGCATGTATGTATGTACGTGGTTTTGTGGTTTCAAGATGACATAATTTCTTCTGTACGTATTAATATATGGACGTTCTCAGATGAACCATGTAGCAGATGATGGTTACCCAGAGTGGTCAAACGAATTGAGGGTCCTGGCGATGAAACCGATAGCTTCACAAGTTTAATCCATGTGTCAGGTCAATGGCGTGAAATTTATATGTGAAAATCGAGACGACCGACTGAAAACACAGAATTGTGGGGTGATGGTCCATGGTGGGCAGGATGGCGTTGACTATTACGGTGTCCTTCATTCAGTTGTTGAACTAATTTATGGGAACCGCATGAAAGTGCACTTGTTCAAGTGTAGATGGTTTGATACTAGCCCGGAGAACATAAGGACCGATCAGTACGGAACATTTTCGGTGAATACTGCTACTACCTGGTATGAAGATGACCCTTTCGTTCTTGCCTCATCAGTAAAACAAGTGTTTTACCTGGACGATCTTCTTAACAAAGTCCCGTGGAAGGTGGTTAACCATGTTGCTCATAGAAACATATACAGTGCTGCCACACTTGGTGATACCGCAGATGATGAGGAAGTTACTGCATACCAAGAGCCAAACGCTTTTGACATTCCGGAATCATCTACGATTCGCCTTAATAATGTGAGATCTGGGAGTGTGGTTCGAATTACTGGAGCAGAACTTCTCGATGTTAATCCATATGAAGTTGACGCTGATTCAGATGACGAGGAGCGGCACATATTGCCAGAGGTTACCTATGAAACCGAGTCAGACTCAAGTGATGAATATGATTACGATTATCATCCTTAGTACGTTGGAAATTGTAGTCGGAAATTGTAGTCGGCAAATGTACGTAGTAAAATGTACGTAGTAAAATGTTTAAGGAAATTGTAGTCGGAAAATGTACTCGGAAAATGTACTCGGAAATTGAACGTAGTCGGAAATTGAACGTAGTCGGAAATCGGAAATCGGAAATTGAACGTAGTCAGAAATCGAAAATTGAACGTAGTCGGAAATCGGAACCGTAGTCGGAAATTGAACGTAGTCGGAAATCGGAAATCGGAAATTGAACGTAGTCGGAAATCGGAAATTGAACGTAGTCGGAAATCGGAACCGTAGTCGGAAATTGAACGTAGTCGGAAATCGGAACCGTAGTCGGAAATTATACGTAGTCGGAAATTGTACGTAGTCGGAAATTGTACGTAGTCGGAAATTATGTAGTCGGAAAATGGTCGGAAATTAGTCGATCGGATAATAGTCGACAAATAATGACATTACCCACGAGTTGCTAAGTCGTTGGTAATGTCATTACCAACGACTTAGCAACTCGTGGGTAATGTCATTACCAACGAGTTGCTTCTCAACTCGTTGGTAATGTCATTACCAACGACGTTGACCTACCTCGCCGGCAATGGTGGCGGTATAGCTCGAGCTCGAGCTCCTCCTCCCCATTTCTCTTCGGCCTAATTCAATTCTCTCTTCCCTCTCTTAGCTCGAATTTCTTCCCTCTCCCCTCTCCTCAATCCTCTCTTCTCTCTTCCCTCTCCCCTCTCTTCCTCTCCTCCCCTCTCTCCTCCCCTCTCTCCTCCTCCCCTCCTCCTCTTCCTCCTCCCCTCACCTCCGTCGCCGGCAAAGTTGGGTCGAGCTCCACCATGGCAGGTTTGAGCTCACTCTCTCTCCCTCTCTCTCTCCCTCTCTCTCTCTCTCTCATTCCACAATATTTTTTTCTGTATTTTAATTAATTAATTTTTGATAATTGTGGGATGTATATATGTATGCATGTGGACAATATTTGTAAAATGTAATTAAGGTATGTATGAAAATTGTGGGAAAAAAATGTGGATAATTGTGGGGTGAAGGAGCAATATATGTGATGTATATATGTGAAAAATTAATTAATATATATGGAATGTATATATATACGTATGTTTGAAAAATATGGAAAATTAATTAGCTAGGGTGAATTGGATTAATATGTGATGTATATATATATGCACGAATTAAGGTGAAATTAAGATGCATGATCGATGTATATATGTGTGAAAAGTTTAAAGCCGGAAATGATGTATGTATATATGTTAAGTTATGTGATATAGTACGTTGTTAATTTAACGTATAATAGGTGATATTGGAACCATACCAAATCGGAACCGGAACGGTTTGAAACCGGAACGGTTTATAACCAGAACCGTTTGAAAACAAACGGTTCCGGTTTCAAACGGTTCCGGTTCCAAACCGTTCCGGTTCTGATTTGTTATAGAACCGAAACGGTTTGGAACCGGAACTGTTTGTAACCGGAACCGTTATGTTACAAATTGTTCCAGTTACAAACAGTTCCGGTTTCAAACGGTTCCGGTTCCAAACCGTTTCGGCAACGATTTGTTATAGAACCGAAACGGTTTGGAACCGGAACTGTTTGTAACCGGAACCGTTTGTAATATAACGGTTCCAGGTTCCAAACCGTTCCGGTTCCGATTTGTTATAGAACCCCAGTTCCCATGACTATTACGGTGTCCATGCCAGGAGGTTTTGCAGCTAATTGGCTTCGGAGAGGTTCCCGAAATAGTGGAGGGAACAGTAGTCAAGCTTCCTCCTCGCCCGCAGTTAGCAACACGCCCAGTGGGCCAATGATGAGTGCTCGCACGAGAGCCTTGCTAGAGGCGCGAGCTGAGGAGGAAGCTGCACGATCAAGAGCCGTGCAACCGGAAGTTGAGCCTCGAGCCTCAGTCTCCAGACGCTCAATCAGCAGACGTCCCTCCGGTGGCAGAGCCTCAGACGAGCGACAATCAACGGGGGCATCAGAAACTCCCTCAATCTGAATGCCCCATATTCGCCCGGTGCCTACTCCCGTTTCACGGGAAACATATGAGACACATGGTGGTGCTGGCGCCTCATCGTCCAGGTCTCGTCTATCTCCGCCGTCCGGTCTCTTCCTACCCGACGAGATTCCTGTCATCCCTGAATTCGATGATAGGGGGATGCCTATTTATATTGAAGGACGGCCGGAGTTCCTGAGCGTGGAGGAAGCGTATAACTTCCTCCCGTTCGACCCCGTGTATCTTTGGAGTGTGAGGTGCACCAACCAACAAACGGACGATGCAGGTAAATTTTATTTAACATCAGATTGATTACTTAATTATTACTTAAGACTTGCGATAGGTTCAATTAATGATATCAATTTGTTGACATTGTATTATTAGGCAATTTCGTTAATGGGACTGGAAAACGGAAAGGGGCTAGAGGCACCTGCACCGGGAAGAGACTTGAGCAGGCCACCGGCGGAAGGAAAACGCCCATAAGGGCCAATGAGGATGGCGAGGTGATCGAGGCATTCGACACCACGCGCAAATATGTCAGCATGGCCGGTGCGATCGTGCGGGACAAGGTCCCAATGCTTTGGCCAGATTGGGAATCTGTGCCTATCTACGTGAAGATGCAAGTGCATAATGCACTCAGTGTGAGTAAAATCGTATTTTTATTACGTAAATTTTACATTTATTAATTAAGTCCGAATAAATATATAATTTTACCTTTTATATATTCATATTGCAGGTGTGGTTTGACGTGGATGAAGTTCTTATTCACACGTGGGTAGAGCGTCAACTACATATGAGGTGATGTGCTTCGACTTATTTGAATATATATCGAGTTAGATTTTTGTTTATCAAGTGTTTTAATATCTCTAACTTTTTTTCCTTCTTTTAATATAGGTATAAAGAGTGGAAGAACGAGCTTTCTTCCCATTACACTGTATACAAGGAGCTAGGCCGAGGTTCCACCCCTAGCGAATTCCGGTTTAGGGAGTACGAGTGGCTGTGGCTGATAGCCCACTTCGAGCACCCCAAAGCTCGGGTATGCATCCTTAATATATCTTTCAAGCCTAAAGTATCGTATCAGATTGAAATAGTTAGTTACTAATTTTTTTTCATATGTTTATCAAACAAGGCGATTTCGAAGACGAACCGGGCGAATAGATTCAAAAACACCAGGGCCCATCATGCAGGTTCACTCAACTACATGGGTTGGTCGACTAAGGCGCAGCAACAACAAGAGGTGAACCCGTTGGTGTATATTCATCAGAAGTTCTACCCGCAGTGCCCTGAAGAAGCGGTAAGTCTTTCGCCTCTCAATGTGTTAATAAAACTATTTTTCAAGATGGAAATAGATTTTGTTAGCTAATACGTTGTTCATTTTCCCTTTTCAATTAGTCGAGAGTGGAGGAGGCGACCGCAGAAGTGACCATGAGTATAGCTCGGACTAACCATCCTGACTGCTTCGAGGAAGAAGTCACCCAGTATGCCTCTCAGATCGATCCGCTTGATCCCCCGATAGCGGCTCGGATCATGGCAAAAGCGTGCGGGACTGGAAAGAATACTTACTACTGCAGGGGAATGGGCTCGGCGGGTGAAAGATTATTGAAGAACACTTCAGAATACTCTACCGGGTCAAGAAGTTCAACTTCTAGTCGTAACCTCGCAGCGGAGCTTCATAGGACGCAGAGGGAGTTGGAGGAGCAAAAGAGGCAGATGGCCGAGTACCAAATGCAGCAGACACAGGTGCAGACTCAGATGTACATATGGATGCGGACGATGTACGAGGCTCAGACTACCGGACAACCGTTCCCCACACCTCCCCCGGTCCCGGTCCCTCCCTTCCCTAGCTATCCACCACCACCACCGCACCAGTCAACGCCAGAGCAAGACCAAGGTAGCAACTGGAATTCAAATGAGTACATGGATTACTTCAACCCTGATGACCCGCAAGTTCCTGGACCTGACCTGTAGTTGTAGTTAATTTTTTTTATCGTCGTTGCTATTTGTACTGTACGTTGGACATTTATGTTGAACTTGTATGACTGTCTTTACTACGTGTACTGTTGAACTTGTATGATTGTACGGTTTATCCGGTTCAATGCAGGTTATGGAATTGGGCCCAATCCAGAACCGCGTTTTTTTTTCAAAATTTTTTCCCACATTGCCGGCGACATGGACTCGAGTCGCCGGCAATGTCTCAAATTCCGGCCACGGCAGCGCTGCCATTGCCGGCGACGCCGTCGCCGGTAATGTCCGAGACATTACCGGCGACTCAAGTCGCCGGTAATGTCTCGGACATTACCGGCGACGGCGTTTCCCGTCGCCGGCAATGTCAACACCGGCGGGGAATCACCGGCGACGTCATTGCCGGCGACAAGTCGCCGGTAATGTCAATTCCGGCGAAAAAAAAAGACAAGGCCGGCGACGGCAGGTCGCCGGTAATGTCTCCATTTCTGGTAGTGATACCACAGTAGGTAGAACAATAAACATACTGGAAGAAACAAGGTAGCTCGAGCACTATGCCTCCGACCATGACGTGCGACACCAGAGCCTGAACTGCAAACTGGGCACCGAAACTGAAAAGCCCAGGGGAAAGACATGAAACACGTTAGAGTGAGTGGACGAAAATAAATGTCTTTCACCAAATAATATATGTTATAAAAACATATGCGAGTCGAATGAATAAATATAATAAAATACGCGAGGTAAACTCATACTCCTCCAGCGTACAGAGCATGCAAGTGAAAATCTCACGGGGCCACTCATGGACACGTCCGTGCTAGTACAGTCCGAATCACGGGATCCCAGACCCACACGTGATTCGAGCCAGAAAGGCCTCAGGTCAGGGTAACTGTTTCCACCCGGAAATACCTTGGCACAAGAAATAGATAACTGTACCTACCCGGAAATACATCGGCACAAGGCACAGCGTCCCCCCCTGGTAGGCACACTCGGTGATCAGCCGGGGATGCGTGTGTATCGATACAACAACATGAACTACAACTGTACTCTGTGAAAATCAAATCACAAATATCTCGATGCAAGTGCATAAAATAACAAATAAATGTATATATACTCGTATACGTATATTCGTATAAGTATAATCGTATAATCGTAAAACACATGCTCATAATATCCGAAATCTCATACGCATGCTCAAGTTCGCAAATCATATAAAAGACTCGCAATCATTTCCGTGAAAAGAAATTGTCCACTCACAGACTAGAGTAACGCAGTTCGCGTTAACCCGTGATCCGGCGGAAAGTCCCTCGCCAAACGAACGATCACGAACCCCTGAATATTCACAAAATCCATTCCTCAAAATCATAACTCGACAATACAAGACAAATCACGAGAAACCACCGTTCTCGGAAACACATAATCCGAATACAACGAATCGTCGAAAATCCGATATGTACATCACAATACCTCGCTATACTTTCGGTCGCTCAAATCGAGAAACGAACCTCCCCACTGCGATCGGGGTGCGATTTCGAGTCAAATAACATGCAACTTGTCGAAAATCCCAAAAAGTCAACATTGACCGCCGTTGACCGCCGCCCACGGCGGCGCCGCCACTGACCGAAGAATTTCACGGCGGAGCAACCCCTATTCCACTCAAAATCATCCACTGAGCAACTTTGTCAACTGCAACAAAGGCCAATTCTCACTCTAACTCATCCAATTTCATGATAAACCGAATTGGTACACAAATTTCAAATCCAAAATTCTCCATGTACACATCGAATTGAATCACCAAATTTACAGGGTAGCATCAAGGGGATGAGAGCTTCAAAGCCCACTCAAAGTTGTAGCTCAATTCGGCCTAAATCATGGAACCCGAAATCACTCAAAATCTTCCAAACTTTGGCCTGTTTTTCTTCTCTTTCCGGCGAGCCTCGCCGTCGACGGTGACCGGGGATGGGTAGAGGGGACCGAGGCGCACCGAATGGGACCAAGGCCGAGCCTTGGGGTGGCCGGAAACGTCGCGCCACCGTGAGCCGTCGTGAAACCCGTCGCCATCCTCACCCTCCACCGAGTTGACTCGGTCAACACCATTTATGGCATATGCTGACTTTCCCTTTTCGGCAACCTGCTATTTATAGCCTTTCCCAAAATGGAAACTTCGTAATTATCTTTTCGACAAACTTCAAATACCCGTAACTTTCTCGTCGTATATCCGATTCCGATAATTCTTGCGGTAACAAACTCATCTCGACGTATTCTTCAATAATCACCCAAAGTCAAACACATCGACCAAATGGATAAAAAGTCAACTGTTCAAACCAACACATTCTTAAATCGACTAAATTAACCAACAATCGGAAATAATCACAACTTAATCTTCGTAACTCAAAATAATGCTCCGGAAGTTCCCACGAGCTCGAAATTAAATTCTGAACAACTTCAGTGAAGAAGCCAAACCCAAATTCTCGTCCGGTAATTTAGTCGCTAACAAACCTGCCATTTAAATCCGTTTCAGTCGAAACTTCAAATATTCATAATAAATTCCTCGGTCGTCCAAATAACGATCCGAAACCGCCCATGAACTCGAAATCACATGTACAACGACTCTCGAGAAGAGACCCAGCTCCAATTCTTGGCCAATAATTAAGTCGTTAACGAGCCTGGCGATTCAATCAGCTGTCGGCAATCTGCGACTATGCGATAACTCACGTATACAGCTGATCATACTACTGATTCTGGTCCGGGTCGTCACAAGTTCTCCCAAACTGGATCTAATTACAAATGGCAAAAATTATTGATTTTTTTGTACATGTCATTTAGTCCTCCAAGGAACTCGAATATGTGCTCGAAACAACAGCTAAGCTAGAAAGCTTCAACATTTTTTTATGATACTGTCGGAATGAGTAGGCACAACACAACTATCTACTCATATTAATTGGTAGAGACTGGTTTGGAATTGCTAACTCATGAATATATAGTTGGTATTTGGCTCGATTTTTCCCCAGCGAGTAGGTGTGCGCTGGTCTTAGGTAAACCACAAACTGTCTCTTTTATGTGTGCTTGGTGTGCCACTGCCAAAGGCAAAACTTTGATATGCATTGCGCCGTTGCTGAACTTCTAAGAAATGATTGGAGCGATGAGAGCATCAACCTCGCTCGATGAGTTCTTTTCGCCTAAGTAACTTAGGAGTTGGGTTCATGTCTCGCTGCTGAACCACGAAAATTGAGGCCTCACAACTCCTTCAGAGTAAGGCAAAACAATCTGCTTGGCAAGTGTTGAGAACACTGATTTGTGACTTCTTTGACCGTTAGAACCTTCACGCTCCTTTGGGTGAAACCTCCTTTGATGTTCGTCGTCTAACAATAGAGGATCTTCGAATCCATCACGCTCTGTCAGGTGAGAATTCTGGATATGCCATCATCGGTTCTCTTGCGAGGAGAGTTGTGTTTGTCGAGGACAAATTGTGTGACTGTAGAAATGTCTTTTGATCTAGTTATAAAGCCCCTATTTATAGTGATTGCTCAAGCGTATCTCTTGCTAAAAAGAGTAAGAAATCAGAATCCTTAAAGGATTCTAAATACCATATTCGCTAGATTACGTCTTCCTTGAGTAGCTCTATGTGTCCAAAATGTGAAGTTCAAGCGAGAAGAACAAAGTGAAGAACCTACTCAGGTAAATAATGCATGTGCATTTCTAGTTTTTCACTGAGGATGATTGAGTAGCCTCCTATCTTGAGTCGTACTGTCATAGCTCGAAGTTTACATCAATATTCTATTTTGAAGCTGGAAATTAGGTTTTCAAATTCAAAACTAGTTTGCTGAGTCAGTCTTTTTTCCTTAGAGCCCAAGAAGTTCTAAGAAGCTTTATTTTCTAGGGATCTTAGCCAATGAAGCTTTTTCTAGGGTTCCTTGGAACCCGTGACTTTGCTTTTGCCTTCTGATATGATAGGCACCGGCTGAGTTTATGATACATAAACCAAGATATCAGCTGACACTTCTGATTTCTGGAATAGAATTTTTGCCCTATCATGTGTTAGCCTCTACTTAGAGTTAGATTGGGAAAACTTTTTTGCTTTGTTTTGAAATCAGGTTGTTTTAAGGAATGCTCTTGGTTTGTCCTTTCCTCTTGGCCCTGACATTCATATGTGACATCACTTACATTTAGCTAAGCAGAAACATCCAAGAAAAGCTCTGCCTTAGTACTTATGTGGTTGCTCTTATAGCAGACCTCATTGCTTATATAGTGGATGAGACTTCATTCATTTCAACTTGGTTGTGTGATAGTTGCATATTTATGCAACGTTTATGTGCTTAACCGAACCTTATATTTAGCTCTTTTGTTATGTTTTAAAGTAATTTAACATTATTATTTGTTCTTAGGTATTTTGGAGATAAGTGAAGAAAAAGAGATTAAATATATAATGCAGCTTGGCGAAGGAACGAGAGTCCTTGGCGAAGGAACGAGAGTCCTTGGCGAGGAGGTTTGGTTTTTGGCGAGCATGTGATAAAAGAGAAGCTGTGATATATATATACTTATATAGCCAAAGAGACATACATGGAGGAAGTTGTTTTGTATCAGGATGGCTGCATGCATATTTATATATATATATATATCAAGTGGATTGAAAAGAGGAGTCTAGCACGTGATGCATTCTAGCCAGTGAATCAACCTAGACTTATATATATGGCTTGGCGAGGAACAGCAAAAAGAAGAGAAGTCTTTTTATAATTGGACTTTGCAGAGAAGTTGATGTGGAATGGAGTTTGCATGCACATGGGCTTTGAAAGTTTGACTTGGAATTTGATTAGGAATGGTGCACGTGCAAGCCAACTTGGTTAATTGGCTTGATTGAAGAAAAGCAATTTTTGCTTGCTTGGCGAGGAAGAGCAAGGAGAGAAGAAGAGTCCTATTATAATAAAGAGATTAAGAAGAGTTGGGCTGGATTTTGGAGTCTTGCACGTGGTTTGCTAGCTAGGTTAATTAACCTAGCTAGTCTGGAACATATAAATAGTTAGCAAGAGAACGTATGCGGGGACGGACGTAACGGGGAGCAAGAGCAAGGAAGCTGCAAGTTTCTCTTTCATCCGTTTGTATCGATTTCTTTCATGGATTATTTTAGTTTAATTTCTGATTCCATGAGGAGCTAAACTCCATTGTTAAGGGGCTGTTTTGAAGCCCCGTTCATGATATCTAGATTGCTTATGCACGTTAACTAAGTTTTGCTTTTGTTAGTTGAATGAGGTTTCTTTGTTATTTATACGGTGATGATTCTTGATTATGTATGCTTTGAGTGCACGCTTAGTATGCATGTTTAGGAATCTAATTCTAAGAAAATTGATGGCTGTTGGTGATTATTACCTTCCTCAAGTTTCAATCGTAGAACCCATACATGCTTGGTATAAGAAACCCTAGGTCTAGCAAGACACGACTGTAGTGTACTTGTAAAGCCTTGTAGATTCTCAAACCCTTTCTAAATCTTAATGCTTTTCTCTTAATTAATTCGAATCCGTGACTTCGGGTTCTTTGAGGGATAGACAATATTGATAAGCAGACCTTCAATGTTGTAAACATAAGGATCGGGCAATAGGTTGTGTTCACAGCTCGGGGCCTTCCTGGGAATCTTTCATTCATAACATTTTCATTATTTAGTTAAGCATTTGTCGTCTAGATGGAGTGACGGTGGTGGATAACACTTCCCTTAACCCATTTTATCATTGATTGTCAGTTTTACTTTTACTCTGTTTTCAGTTTCAGTTTCGTAATCTGTGTTGCATAATTTTGTTCGCCAACCAAACAAACTCCGATTGCTTTGAAATTTTGTTTGGTAGTTCGCCACTGTGTCTATAGTGTCTTGTATTAATTTCGTGATTTTAGGTTGAGTCTAGATATTTTAATTAATTACGTTAGTGTCCAGTGGTCGAGTCTGTCAGATTTCTGACTTTCGCGTCTGTTTGTAGTTTAGAATATTGAGTCTCATCTTTCCCTGTGGATTGACCCCTATACTATTGTACTGCATTGGCAAGCATATTAATTTCATTATAGGGTAACTTTGAGGGTGGTTAAACAATCGATCAAATTTTGGCGCCGTTGCCGGGGAAAGATCTAGTCTTTATATTCTAACGTGTCTTTTGTTTCTGTTTTGTTTTGTTTCATTTCTTTTGTAGTGTAACGTGTCTCTTGTGTGCAGGTACTTAGTACATGCATACTCGAAGGTCAAGGAGAATTGAGCCTTTATTGCTTGATTTAGAGATTGAGCGCTCAGCTAAGCAAAACCGGAAGCAAAAGAGGCGAGCAGAACTGGAGGTTGGAAACACAAGGGGCACAGTGTCAGAACCTGAGATTGAGGTGGAAACAAGTTCAGATTCAGAAGAAGAAGTTCCTCAATCGCCACCACAAAGAGCAGCAATGGGAGAACAACCAAGAACGTTGATGAATTCTTTTGTACCTAGTGCTCAGGGGAATTCATCACCAATAGTGTTGCCAGCTCTTGGGACATATTCAGTACCTCCTGCATTACTTTCTGCCCTACCTCATTATAGGGGGGTATTTTCAGAGGACCCTCAACAACATTTGATTGAGATTGAAGCTTTAGCATCAACACAAAACTTACAAAATGTTCAATCTAATGTGTTGAAACTAATATTATTTCCTTTTTCTGTGGGAAGGAGCGAAGATGTGGTTCAATTCTTTGGCTCCAAGGTCTATACAATCTTGGGATGAGATGAAGGTGACGTTCATGAAGGAGTATTTCTCAGCCCAGAAGACTAAGCAGTTGAAGAAGGAGATTAATAGCTTTATTCAGAAAGATGGTGACATGCTTCATGAGGCATGGAGTCATTTCAAGGAGCTGTTGAGGAAATGCCCACATCACGGGTATGATCTAGAGGACAGGATGACTTTCTTTTATGAAGGTCTGGAGCCATCTAACAAGACAAGAGTGGATTCCGCTTGTAGAGGTATGTTTATGTACCAAACAGGTCAGCAAGCTCATGATACCATTGAGAAATTGGCTGAGAACACCAAACAGTTCTATACAAGAGAGAGAACGTTGGCGAGCAAGAAACAGCAAGCGGTATTTGAGGTTGCCACCAACCCAGATATGGACAAGAGAATGAAAGCAATGGAGAAAGAAGTTGGAGTCCATTTCTACTGCCATCAAGAGCCAAACGACATCATCATCATCTGTTTCTCAGGTATGTTCTGTTTGCTCTATGTCGGATCACACTAATGAATCTTGTCCTTTTATTCCTGAAGAAGAGCAGGTGAATTTTGTGCAACAACGGGCATCAAGAAATGATCCCTACTCAAACACATATAATCCAGGGTGGAGGAATCATCCCAATTTCAGCTATGGAAACACAAACAATGTGCTGAACCCACCCACCGGATTCAAGGTAAGACCTGAATATCAGCAGGTACAACAGCCGGTTGCAGCTCCAGCTCCGGATCCTATCATGGCAGCAATAGTGGCTAGGCTAGAGGGGATTTAGATGCACAACAAGAACTCTAGCAAGGCATTCGAGCTTATGGAGAAGCAGCTGAACAGCTTGCAGCAACAAGTGTCAACAAGAGAACAAGGTACTCTTCCAAGCAATGTGGTTAAGAACCCAAGATCTCAACATGAAGCTAATGTGATCACATTGAGAAGTGCAAGAGTGATTGAAGAGGTTGAAAAGCCTACAAAAAATCTTTAGAAGAAGAGCCGGTCCTAGAACAGGTGCTGCCATTTCCACCACTACTGCAAGATCAGGGAGAGAAGAGTGTACCTGGACAGAAAAATTCATCAAATGAAAAAGCAGGTAAGTCAATTTCTGAACCTTCTCCTTCAATTCCTTTACGTGTTCCTTTTCCTGGCAGGTTGAAAAACAAGAAGAAGGATGAGTTGGAGCAAGAGATTCTAGATACATTCCGGAAGGTGGAAGTGAACATTCCGTTGCTTGATGCGATTAAGCAAATACCGAAGTATGCAAAGTTTCTTAAAGAACTTTGTACAATGAAGAGGAAGTTCACAGGGACTGAGACCGTGGCCTTGAGTGAGAAGGTGTCAGCGGTACTTCAGAGGAAGCTACCACCCAAGATGGGTGATCTTGGACGATTCACCGTCCCATGTACAATTGGTAACACGAACTTTACTGGAGCTTTACTTGATTTGGGTGCATCAATAAACTTAATGCCATACTCTGTGTATAAAACTTTGAATATTGGTGCATTACAACAAACTGGTGTTACAATTAAATTAGCTGATCGATCTAACTGCTACCCCAGAGGTTTTGTTGAGGATGTTTTGGTGCAGGTAGGTAAGTTGATCTTTCCAGCTGATTTCTTCGTGTTAGAGATGGAGGCAGAGCCTCAACCATCAGAGCTACCATTGATACTTGGTCGTCCATTCTTACGGACCGCTAGGACCAAGATAGATTGTTTCAATGGTACCCTCTCCATGAAAGTGGATGAAGAGAAGATCCGCTACAACATCTTCGACACAATGAGGCATCCTAGTGATAATGATTTGTATTCCTGTTTTTCTATTGATACATTTGATAATTTTATGCAGGAATTTATGCAGCACTCAGTGAATGAGAATGAGGATGCGTTGAAGAAAGCGATTGAAGAGGGGGGGAAGAAGTCTGAAACTTCCCCATGTTCTAAAGTGTGGGATGAACTTGAGGATTTGATCGCCCAAGTTCGATCCATGGATGAAGAAGAAGAAACAATGAGAATCAGCTCAGCTGAGGAGTTAGTGATGGGTGAAGAGTACGATGATGTTGTGGCAGCCCTTGAGTCATTGCCATACATAAGAGGTAATTCAAAATCTCTTCCTCTTCCTATTACTAATGACACGCTTCTTCCTTCCATTGTAACAGCACCAAAGCTTGAGCTCAAGCCTTTGCCTGAGCATTTGAAGTATGCATTCCTTGGAACTGGTGAGACTTTACCAGTCATTTTATCTTCAAAACTAACCATGTTACAGGAAGAGAAGCTAATCACTGTGCTCAGAGAGTACAAGGAGGCTATTGGTTGGACAATTGCAGACATTAAAAGAATAGATCCAACGTTGTGTACTCATAGGATATTCCTTGAAGATGGAGCAAAGCCAACGAGAGAACCACAACGAAGACTCAACCCACCTATGATGGATGTGGTGAAGAATGAGGTTATCAAACTTCTCGATGCAGGTATTATTTATGCAATATCTGATAGCAAGTGGGTGAGTCATGTACAGGTGGTGCCCAAGAAGTCAGGCATCACAGTGATTAAAAATGATGAGGATCTGCTGGTGCCAAAGAGAGTTCAAACAGGATGGAGAGCCTGTATTGACTACCGCAGGCTTAATGCCACAACCCGTAAGGATCACTTTCCTCTTCCTTTTATTGACCAAATGTTGGAACGTCTTGCAGGTCATGCGTATTATTGCTTTCTAGATGGTTATTCTGGCTATAACCAGATTTCCATTGACAGAGAAGACCAGGAGAAGACCACGTTCACGTGTCCTTTTGGCACGTTTGCTTATAGGAGGATGCCTTTTGGGTTGTGCAATGCACCAGCTACTTTCCAGAGATGCATGATGAGCATCTTTTCAGACATGGTAGAGAAGATCATCGAGGTATTCATGGATGATTTTTCTGTTTTTGGTGATTCTTTTGATACATGTTTGAATAATCTGTCCCTAGTTCTAGAAAGATGTGTGGAAAAGAACCTTGTATTAAATTGGGAAAAATGTCACTTCATGGTTAAATAAGGTATTGTTTTGGGACATGTAATTTCTGAAAAAGGTATTAAGGTAGACAAGGCTAAGGTTGATGTTATACGTACCTTACCACCTCCCACTACTGTGAGAGAGGTGCGCTCTTTTCTTGGACATGCAGGTTTTTATCGCAGGTTTATCAAGGATTTCTCCAAGATAGCCCGGCCTCTCAGTGCATTACTCCAGAAGAGCGTGACATTTGATTTTACAAAAGATTGTCTTGTTGCATTCAACAAGCTCAAGGAGCTGTTGATCACCGCCCCAATCATCCAAGCACCAGACTGGAACCTTCTGTTCGAATTGATGTGTGATGCATCGAAATATGCTGTAGGTGCTGTGTTGGGACAGCGGGTTGAGAGGTTACCACATGTGATTTATTATGCTTCTAGAACCCTTAATGATGCTCAGTTAAACTATTCAACAACTGAGAAAGAACTTTTGGCTGTTGTCTTTGCTTTAGAGAAATTTAGATGTTATTTGTTAGGAACTAAAGTGATTATTTTCTCTGACCATGCTACATTGAGATATCTTATGACAAAGCAGGATGCAAAGCCGAGGCTGATCAGGTGGTTACTACTCCTTCAGGAGTTTGATGTGGAAATCAAAGATAAGAAATGAACAAAGAATGTGGTTGCAGACCATTTGAGTCGGTTGACACATGGGTCCAATGCGGAGGAGGACAACCTCCCATTGCTTGAGAGCTTTCCGGATGAGCAACTTTTTGCTATCCAGGATTCTGAGCCGTGGTTTGCGGATATTGTCAACTACCAGGTTTCAAAACTGGTACCTACTGACTATACCCGTGCTCAGAAGAACAAATTGAAGAAGGAGGCCAGATATTATGTGTGGGATGACCCATACTTATGGAAGCACTGCCCAGATTCCATCATTCGAATGTGCGTACCCGAATCTGAAATTTATTCTATTCTTTCTTTTTGCCACTCACATGTAGGTGGAGGACATTTCGGGGGAAAGAAAACTGCACTCAAGGTGTTGGAGTGTGGATTTTATTGGCCTAGAATTTTTAAGGATGCTCATGAATTCTACAAAGCATGCACAAGATGCCAGATGACAGGTAACATAGGTCCTAGGGATCAAATGCCTCAACAACCAATTTTGGTGGTTGAAATTTTTGATGTTTGGGGTATTGATTTCATGGGTCCTTTCCCTTCTTCGCATTCTAATGTGTACATACTTTTGGCAGTTGATTATGTATCCAAGTGGGTGGAGGCAGTTGCCACCCGAACTAACGATTCTGCTGTTGTGCTTAAATTCTTAAAGTCCATATTTGCTAGATTTGGCACACCCAGGTACATCATTAGTGATGGAGGCTCTCACTTTTGCAACCGCACATTTGCTGCGCTCTTGAGGAAATATAATGTTCAACACAAGGTGGCGACACCTTATCATCCTCAGACCAGTGGACAAGTGGAGGTATCTAACCGTGAAATAAAGAAGATCCTTGAGAAGACCGTAGGCCCCACCAAGAAGATCCAAGAAAAGCTCTGCCTTAGTACTTATGTGGTTGCTCTCATAGCAGACCTCATTGCTTATATAGTGGATGAGACTTCATTTATTTCAACTTGGTTGTGTGATAGTTGCATATTTATGCAACGTTTATGTGCTTAACCGAACCTTATATTTAGCTCTTTTGTTATGTTTTAAAGTAATTTAACATTATTATTTGTTCTTAGGTATTTTGGAGATAAGTGAAGAAAAAGAGATTAAATATATAATGCAGCTTGGCGAAGGAACGAGAGTCCTTGGCGAGGAGGTTTGATTTTTGGCGAGCATGTGATAAAAGAGAAGCTGTGATATATATATACTTATATAGCCAAAGAGACATACATGGAGGAAGTTGTTTTGTATCAGGATGGCTGCATGCATATTTATATATATATATATATCAAGTGGATTGAAAAGAGGAGTCTAGCACGTGATGCATTCTAGCCAGTGAATCAACCTAGACTTATATATATGGCTTGGCGAGGAACAGCAAAAAGAAGAGAAGTCTTTTTATAATTGGACTTTGCAGAGAAGTTGATGTGGAATGGAGTTTGCATGCACATGGGCTTTGAAAGTTTGACTTGGAATTTGATTAGGAATGGTGCACGTGCAAGCCAACTTGGTTAATTGGCTTGATTGAAGAAAAGCAATTTTTGCTTGCTTGGCGAGGAAGAGCAAGGAGAGAAGAAGAGTCATATTATAATAAAGAGATTAAGAAGAGTTGGGCTGGATTTTGGAGTCTTGCACGTGGTTTGCTAGCTAGGTTAATTAACCTAGCTAGTCTGGAACATATAAATAGTTAGCAAGAGAACGTACGCGGGGACGGACGTAACGGGGAGCAAGAGCAAGGAAGCTGCAAGTTTCTCTTTCATCCGTTTATATCGATTTCTTTCATGGATTATTTTAGTTTAATTTCTGATTCCATGAGGAGCTAAACTCCATTGTTAAGGGGCTGTTTTGAAGCCCCATTCATGATATCTAGATTGCTTATGCACGTTAACTAAGTTTTGCTTTTGTTAGTTGAATGAGGTTTCTTTGTTATTTATACGGTGATGATTCTTGATTATGTATGCTTTGAGTGCACGCTTAGTATGGATGTTTAGGAATCTAATTCTAAGAAAATTGATGGCTGTTGGTGATTATTACCTTCCTCAAGTTTCAATCGTAGAACCCATACATGCTTGGTATAAGAAACCCTAGGTCTAGCAAGACACGATCGTAGTGTACTTGTAAAGCCTTGTAGATTCTCAAACCCTTTCTAAATCTTAATGCTTTTCTCTTAGTTAATTCGAGTCCGTGACTTCGGGTTCTTTGAGGGATAGACAATATTGATAAGCAGACCTTCAATGTTGTAAACATAAGGATCGGGTAATAGGTTGTGTTCACAGCTCGGGGCCTTCCTGGGAATCTTTCATTCATAACATTTGCATTATTTAGTTAAGAATTTGTCGTCTAGATGGAGTGACGGTGGTGGATAACACTTCCCTTAACCCATTTTATCATTGATTGTCAGTTTTACTTTTACTCTGTTTTCAGTTTCAGTTTCGTAATCTGTGTTGCATAATTTTTTTCGCCAACCAAACAAACTCCGATTGCTTTGAAATTTTTCGTGGTAGTTTACCACTGTGTCTATAGTGTCCTATATTAATTTCGTGATTTTAGGTTGAGTCTAGATATTTTAATTATTTACGTTAGTGTCTAGTGGTCGAGTCTGTCAGATTTCTGACTTTCGCGTCTATTTGTAGTTTAGAATATTGAGTCTCATCTTTCCCTGTGGATTGACCCCTATACTATTGTACTGCATTGACAAGCATATTAATTTCATTATAGGGTAACTTTGAGGGTGGTTAAACAATTGATCATTGTGAAAATTAGATTTGTGCATCTTTCAAACCCAGAATTCTTTATTATATTCTTTTGTTATCTCTAAGTATTCAGTTCTCTTATATGTAAGTCTTAGAGTCCAGCAAAAAATATTTTATCATTCATACTCATATTCATCTTACACACCATTGAGATTGGTAGTGCACCAACCCGAGAAGCATTTCATGAAGAATCAGTTTACAAATAACTGAGTTTTGAGGCGAAGCTTATGATGATCTTTCATGTGTAAACACTTAGAGGCAAGAGAGAGTGCACCTCTGCAGACTAGTAGAGAGACTAATGGGAAAACATAGTTAGATGATATCCCTAGAGTGTAAGAGTCTGGTAAGAAGTGTCGATTACATAATATAAATGTTTTTCCCTCAAGAGTAAGGGGCACACAGTTTTTCTCTTTGGTTGCAGGGTTTCTATGAGTAAAAAACATCCTGGTGTTATGTGTTGTTTTATCGCTTTGTTTTACTTTCACTAATAATATATCTGTTATTTACGATAGTTCACTCTTTAGCTATCTCCGAGGACAACTTAAGAAAAAAAGTTGAGAAGGGACTATTCACCCAACTCTAGTACCTTCAAGTGGTATCAGATCAGCCACAAGCTCTAGCTGCTAAGATCCTATGAGGGCCAATAATGAACCATGATAGAGGCCCTACTTCCATTAAAGTCACTCGTTTCCTTAATGGGACAAATTATTCACAATGGAAGATTATGATGGCTACTTTTCTTAGTTCCCAAGATGATGGGTTACTTTGGACTATGGTCGATGATGGTTGGTCATATCGCAAGAAATGAATAGCAGAGGGGTCTTCTATCCTCGTTCAAAAACCTAAATCTGAATGGGATAAAGATGATAAAATCTGGCCAGAGCTAACATTAAGGCTTTAAGATGCCTTTTCAACATCTTGTCAGACAGGGAACGCCGGAGGATTATTTACTGCCCCATTGTGAAGGAAGCTTGGGATGTGCTAACCACTACTCATGAAGGTAATTCTCGAGTCAAAACTCAAAAACTTCAAAGGCTTAATTTTGAATTTGAAGATTTGTCCATGGGTGAGAATGAATCTGTTAATGACTTCTATGGACGTGTTCTTAGCATTACAAATCCGTGCCTTAGTCTAGGTGAACCTATTGAAGCCAATAAAATTGTTAAAAGGTTTCTTTGTGCTTTACCTCCTTTCTTTGATTCAAAAATGAATGTCATCGAAGAAACTCATGATCTAGATACTTATCCTCTAGAGGAGCTCGTTGGTAATTTGAAAACTTATGAAGTTCTAGATTTCATAGAAGTAATGATTTTTCAAATAATGGGAATCATGAGTTAAAATATTTTCAAAATGTCGATAAGTATTTTGAGTGCAATGATGTGGGACATAAAGATGTTGATTGTACAAACAAGAGAAACAAGTCCCACTAAGTACTCAAGGCTACTTAGAGTGATAGCGATCCTGAACAGTTTTTAGATCATGAAGAAGAAACTGTTGCTTTTGTCAGTTCTATTTCATTAGATGAGTCTCTGAAAGACGATGATTTAGATGACGAGGGTCATGAATGTACACTGAATTGTGTATTGCGTCTAAGTCTATACTCAATAAAATTGAAGTTCTAACTAATGAACTCTTAAAAAGTGAGGAGGTAAATTCAGAGATACAAGATAAGTATTTATCCCGAAAAGTTAAGTGGAAATTAGATAAATCTTGTCTTGAAGATCAAGTGAAATCCCTTAAGGAAGAAGGAAAAGCTTGACCATCAAATAATTTGGTTGACATCTTGACCTCTGAGAAACTTTCCCTAGAAAAATCTCTTAAAGAATCCCAACAATAGTTTTCTAAATTCTCCATATGCTCAGAAAAGTTGTCAAAAATGTGTGAGATGGGTAAGGTGGCTGGTAACAAGAATGGTTAAGGATTGGAGAAGAGTGAGGCTTCTAAATCTAGTGGTAAGACTTTGTTTGTCAAGGGTAAAGAATACATTTTAGGAAAGCCTCCAAAACTGCCGGAAAAGATGAAAATTGAAACAACTAGGTTGTTTAGACCTTCCAAACGGTACATTCCCAACTGCCATCATTGTGAAATTGTTGGTCATATTCGCCATTTGTGCAACAAACTTAGAAGAAGTCAACCTTATCCTAGGAATCCTCATGCCTTTTTAGTCCTCTCTGGAAAAATCTCTAAAGGAACTATCTAGGATTGCTCAGTGTCTTTCCATCCCCAAACAGAGTGAGTTGAAATGGAAATCAACCTGGAGAAAGAGGTCAAATCCTAGGTCTCAGAACTCCATATCCCAATCCTCTCCTAAGGTTCCTGAGGTTGCTAATGAAAACAATCCAGAAAATGATGTGGTGTGTTTATTTTCTAGTATTAGGACCTACCTTAAAAATGAGCATAATATTGTAGTCATATGCAATGTTGCATTGACCGCTTTGTCGGCAAGATATCCGGATTCTTGGTATGTGGACATTGGTTATTAAAAACATATGTCTGGTGACAAAAAGTGGTTCACTTCCATGAATGACACTCACGCTATTGGTGATGTTATTTTTGGAGATGGTGTCAAGGCTGAGATTATTAGATGTAGGATGGTAAACGCCCTTGGTCTCCCAAACTTGAGGAATGTTTGTTTGGTTAAGGGGCTAGAAGTTAACCTTTTGAGTGTGAGTCAAATTATTGATGAACATGAATCTATTATCTTTGATAGAGTAAAGTGTTTGGTGCTTGATGGTAAATGTAAGAGTATCACGAAAGCATAAAGGACTAATAATCATTACTATTATGTTCATGCAAATAATAAATTTCGACCACAAAAGTGCTTTCAGTCTCTAGTTTGTGAGAGTCCTCTTGAACTTGCATGTGCCATTTGAATCATCAAGATGTGATGAAGTTATCCTTAAAAGGAGAAGCTCGAGGTCTACCTAAACTTTTCAAAAAGGCAGCAGGTTTGTGTGGGGATTGCAAGATGGGTAAGGTATCCCGCATCTCTCATCAAGCCTAAATGTTAAACCTGCTTCGAATGTGCTTGAATTACTTCATCTTGATTTAGTAGGACCAATTGAAAGTGAAAGTGTCTCAGAAATGAAGTATGTGCTTGTTGTTGATGATATTTCAAGGTTCACTTGGGTTATGTTCATGGGTGACAAAACTCTAACTTTTAAAAATTATTTCAAACTTGCAAAACAAATTTCAAAAGAGAAGTTTTCTGAAATAAGTGTATCACTAGAATTAGGTCGGATAATGGTACTGAATTTGACAACTCCTTCTTTGCCAATTATTGGGATGAATTTGGTATGCATCATAAATTTTCTGCTCCCATCACTTCACAACATAATGACTTTGTTGAAAAGAATAATAGAGTTCTTGTTGAAGTGGGAATAATAAGGCTTAGATCTGCTAACCTTCCACATATGTTTAGGCAGAAGCTATTTATAATGTTTGTTATACTCTTAATAGAGTAATTTTTAGACCTGACACTAGCAAAACTCCTTGTCAAATTTGGAAGGGGTAAGAAGCCAAATGTATCTCACTTGAAAAGGTTTGGTAGTCCATGTTTTATCTACAAGAATCGTGAAAACTTGACAAAATTTGATGCTACGTGTGATCGAGGAGTCTTTTTAGGCTATGCCTTGAATAGTCGAGCATACGGAGTGTACAACAAGAGATCATGCAAGATCATAGAAATGGTAAATATTACAATTTATGATTCTCTTATGTGCTCTTATGTTTCTTCTTCTTATTCATTGCAGAAGCAAATATGTACTGAAATGTCTGAGGACGATATGCTAGTTGATGAGCAGAACCCAATACCAAATGATGACTCTTTTGATAGAGAATTTGAATTTGAAGGTGTTGGGATATATCAGACTCTTGCTATCCACACCCCTACTGTTCTGGAAAAATGCAAGTTCAGAGGGATCACTCCATTTCTGGTGTGATTGGTAAGGTCGATGAACCAATGATGACTTAGAGTAAAGCTAACAGGTTAGTACATAACTAATTTTGTAAAGTCTCCTGATGACCTTCTATTTAAGAGTCTTCGAAAGGGCACTAGTGTGTGCACCATTACTTGAATTCTTCCCCTATAAGTTCTTAGTTTCCATAGAACTGTATATATATGTTTATTATTCTAAAGAAAAACAAAAAATATGTGTTAGTATCCTCTTTTATTGTTTGGGATTTGAGATTCATCTGATATCCCTTGAATATGTTTTTAAACTTGATCTAAGTGTTGTGTCCATATTTTATCTATCATGGTCTGATTTGCTGCATTTATCGCTTGTGTGTATGCATTTGTGCCTCAAGATTCTTATTGTTGGTGGTCTTAATCGCTTTTAGGACTATATAGACTATAATCATCACCAAGATAACCTTGTGGATAGCACCAAGTTGAGCTAGAAAATTGAGATAAGATGAAGTGTTAAGGATGTGTATCCTTGGAGAAATTGTGATATGGTTAAAGCTCTGAAGTGTAAATTAATCTCCACCTAAAATGTGATGTGTTAAAGGAATTAAGAGCTAATCTTTCACTGGGTTACACCTTTCATGGAACCAGTAAGGATCCCTAGGATTTATTTTATACTTTGATGAGTTTGAACTAGTTATCCGCCGAGTGTCCTTGTTACACATATTGTCCTTTAGAGCATCTTCTCAGAGAGTCAATGATAACTACTTTTCTACATGAATCTAAGATGACGATTTCTCAGATAAGTTTATGAACTAATAAATTAAATGGCAAAAATGTCTTTGAAATTAAAATGGTTGTTCATGGAGCTACAAGGCTGGTCGTGACAAAGTTACATGAGACCTAGTTACTGTACCATCTCTCATCTCATTTGATGCTCCAAATTTGCCCTATAAGTCAAGCTTTTGCACACACATACATCTTGATGTTCCAAAATCTGATTATTAGGACCATAATAATGATGTTCTCATTACAGTCATTTATCCATGTGTGAAATTTGAGCCACCAAGACATTTGAAATGTTGGTGTCACACTTTGTGAGTCTATGCCTAAACTATATTGAAATTGGAATTTGATAAAATCTATCTATCCCAGACTCAGTTGAGTCATATTTGTCTTAGTTTATGTGCCTTAATATGTTATTTCTCTCTTCTTTACTTCTTTTATTTCTACACTCTAAGGGAGAGTTTTCGAAGTATTATTAAACAGACTGGTACCTGTTTCCTTGATAAAGGTTGTCAAAGGTTTTGAAAAATGTTACTTTTTGCTAAAAGGTGATTCGTGACTTATGTGCTTTCCTAATATCCTTTTCTCTATTATTGGATAGCCTTCTGATTATATCTGACATGCCCACATGCTTGCAATGTTGTATGATTTTTTAGCTCCATCTCATACTATTTTGTGGAGATTGTTTTCACTTCCATATGACAGTTTCTTTTTGAACTGCTCTTGACATATGCATAGGTGAGGATCTCGCTTGCATATTTTTTGTTGCATATAACTCTCTGCATGTCATCATTGTTTATTTGTTTTGGTTGGACATGTTGTCCATTCTGTTGGGGAGACATCTTCTTCCACTCCTTCCGACTCTGGTTCCTTCATCAATAACAAGGTTAATATGATTGAGGGGGTGTTTCCTGACTGCTTTAAGGCGACCATTGTTGCTTCTGAAGATGAGGATATTGATCCCACAAAGATTTATGGTTGTTCTCTGGTTCCCTTTGACATTCCTTATCAAAAAGGGGGAGAACTAATTGTAACTAATTGTAGGGCATTGCTTGTTGTGTCATCACTTGTTCTTGTGAAAATTTGTGCAGGTTCCCTACAATACTGGACTGGTTGCTAGCTCTTAGGACTAATATATAGGCATTACCTTGGAAGAACATATAAATTAATTTAAGCAACTTAGACATAAACTACCTGTGTAAAGCAACATATATAAGCGTAAACATAAACTATATGTGATCGTAAAACATCTGGTAAGCACTTCATGTTGTTTTAAGTAGAAAACGAAGCCAAATTTTGATATCTTTTATAGTAAACAATTCAAAGAGAAAGAGACTGAGAATAATGTACAAAAGTAAGCTGTAGAAGCTGTGCTATGAGAAGAAGTGGGGCTTGCCAAGATACACTGTCATCAAAGAGGGATCAGATCATAATCCTTGCTAGCTTCCAAGCTTCTGCATGTTGTTGTAAATGGTTTCTCGTTCAACTCGTCGCATGCTTGTATATCTTCCAAACAAGCCCAAAACCAAGCTGCCATGCTCACTTTTCTTCACTTCACTTCACCTCTCCTCTTTCTGCTTCATCCTAATGCCACCACCACCAACTCTACTACTCAAACCAAAATTTAAAAGAGTTCAAAAATTAAACATAGGCATATATAAAACTGAAAAACGACACTTAGGAAGAAAAAACGGACACCAAGTAGACACTTAGTACGTCAATCCTTGGTACTTAATCAAAGCACCAAGTCCATGTCATCCCTCTTTATTTGGAGGAGGAAATTCAAGTGGTGTTTTTCACAACATGTGAAAAGCGTTTGTTCTAGCTTCACACCATTCAATCAAAGATGAAGCTAGTTGATGTAGCCATTATTGAAATGTGAGAGAGCTTATACGTATAGGGTTATAGGTGGCATCAAAGTTTGACAAAGAAATGGTGAGTACGCGTTAAATTGGCATACAAACATTGAGCTTGAAATGAGAAAAATCATTTGAATTTTCGAGAAAGTGATGGACGTGCATGAAATGCATGAATACATTTACCTATGTAAAGGCATGTTGCTATGGAGCAAAACATAGGAAGAACCAAAGAGAGTTATTCACCTTGTGTGTTATCAAGAGTGAGATAGCTAGAGAGAAAACTCCAAGTAGAGAGTTTGTGTGTTAGCAAAACAAAGTGAGTGTGAGAGTGTATCCCTTTAGGTGTTAGTTTTGAAGTAGTGTTTCTCTTGGTCTAACTTTTATTCGTATAATGGAGATTCTTTGTTGTTGCTGTCCGTGGACATAGGCATTTTTTCGAACCATGTTAATTCCCGATGTTCCCTATCATTTTATTTTCCGTTTCTAATTGTGAGTTAATTTTCGATTTCATTCTATAGTTAATTCTCCCGCATTGCCCAATAGTGATATAAAAGCTCTTGGTTCTGAATAGAATTTGTTAGAATGGAAGGATCACATAGTACAATAATCAGACTCAACCACTTCAACTGGATTACGTGGAAGCTGAGATTGGAGGATATTCTCTATTGTAAGGATTTACATGAGCCGATCAAGGGAGATGATGCCAAGCCAGAAGGAACGACACTAACACTTTGGATAAAGATGAACCGGAAAGCCAATGGTCATATTCGTGAATGGGTGGACGAGAGTGTATTCTATCATACCTGGATTTGTATCCTAAAGAGCAGATGAGGAGACCAAACATTTCAGAGATTCTTCACACACCAGTGTCTTTCTTGAAGAAATTTTATCAAGTTTGTTAGTATTATCACATATAGTCATTTTAGACAGGAGACATTTATTAGAACGTCTTTCTTTCTAGACATTTTTGCTACTGCCATTCAACTTGTCATTCAGTTTGCTTAACAATTCTCTTTGTTCATTTAGCTCAAGTTTCAGAACATGAACTTGATCACTTTGTGAAGCAGACAAAGAGTTATTTTTTCTTTTAGATCGCAATAAGTTGCATCTAGGCTTTATATGCTCTTCTTTACCACAGTGATGCATGTGAGAGTAAATGTATTTTTGAGAGTGTCATACCTTTGATGCTTAGTAGAGACTTCATGAGCATTCCTTACCTTTGAGGTAGTGGAGTAGCTTGGATAAGGCATTGCTCCATAGAGCTTTGGAATAGTTTCCTAAAGCAAACTATCATTTTTCTCATCAGAGGATCCTTCACAGTTAGAGCTCTTGACAAATTTTGGTGAAGCTAAATTTGTTTGTCCATTAAAGCTAAGACCACTTGATTTTTTGTTGCTTTTGCTTAGCTTCCATAACTTAGTAAGACCGGATGAACTTGATTCAAACTTACTAAATTTTTTCATTTGTCTTTTTCAACTGTTTAACCTCAAAATTAAGAGAAACATTTAATTTAGAGTGATCTTATATCTCAACCTCTAGAACTTGAATTTTTTTCAATGAGTTATGCCCTTTCAACCTCTAATCTTGAGCTTTTTGCATTTTCTGATGCTTTCCCTTGTCTCGCAGCTAACAATCCATGAATTCTTTGTTGAGCTTCCAAAAGCTCTTTCTCCATCTCATTCATATCTTCCATAACTGTGCTCAATTCATCTTCTAGCATCTTGTTCCTTTTCAACATAAGGCTAGATGCATTGTACAGCTGTTTGCACCTAGCATCTGTTTCATCATCTGAGGAACAAACATCTGGTAACAAAAGTTTTATTTACTTTATAACATATTTGAAAACACAAGTGTTCTTGCATGTTTGATCATTTGAAGCCTAATCCTATCATGATAATTCAAAAGGCTAACTCCTCAGCCGTGAAATTCATCCATCGTCCGGCTAATGTGAGACGCCTTCCCATCATCATTAGAATCTCTTTTCCTTCATCCACGTGGTCCCCCTAGTGGTGACATTCTTAAATTCAACACGGATAGGGCGTGGAATGCTTCTAACTTCATGGGAGGTACTACTGTTATTGTGCGCAATTATTTGGATCCACTTAATCTATTCATGCCCTATCAGCTGCTACAACTAAAGCTATGGCCATCATTGATGGTCTCAAGCTGGGTTTGTCCATGAATCTCTCCACCATTCATATGGAGTCGGACTCCCTCCAAAATATCACATCCATCAAGAATCCCAAAGTTGTGACAGATAGGACTATTGCTGCTCTCATTTCTCAAATAATCACAATGGCTTCTTTTTTCACCTATATTCACTGGTCTTGAACCAACAGATACACTTATTTAGCTGCAGACTGTGTTACAACTATGGCGTGGATGATGTGTAACCATGATTGGCTTGTCAATCACCCTTCCTCTCTTACAAATTTCGTACTTTATGATGTTTCCCACATTGTATCCCAAGAGCATGTTCTTGGCATTCACGATGATGGAAAATAGGTCCTTTTTTACCTTAATCAAATTCTCTTTTGTCAAAAATAAAATAAAATAAAATAAAATCTGATAGTCATGGTAGATCTGATATCTGGCAATCATGGTAAATCTGATTTCTCTCAAGTCTCCTTCTCCTAAATACTTGAATGTGGATATGAATTTGTTTTTCATATTTACCACCTAATTTCTCTCAAGTCGTTATTAGAACACAAAATGAATGACCAACATGGACAACATGATCGTCCTGCATCATAAACATGGTAACGTACACGGCAATATTCATGATATGTTCTCTACCAATTCTAGCATTTTACACAGTAGGAGAGGGAGAGAGTCAAGAATCTCTTGTGTAAACCATATAAGCATTGAAGGGGCCGGGTCTCAATCGGGCATCATTTTTAGACTTTATATCTTTTCCTTTTCAATTTTATTTCCATATAACTCATTCTATATGTATATGATTATTGACACATCTTATTATGAACAAAATATGGATAGAGATCCATACAAATGAAGAATGAAGCTGAAGAATAAGATGAAGAACCAAGGTAATCTCATGGACTTAGGTAAAAACATGCATATGCATTTCATTGTTTTTCACTGAGGATACCTGTCTGGTTTCCTATCCCTGAGTCCATGGCTTGACAGTTTATATGTTCGATTTTATCAAAGCACCATATATGTTTGTAAAACTTTTTCCAAATCATACCACTGTTCTTTTGTTATATGTAAAATGTATTTTGCTTTTACATAAAAATAAAGTTTTACTTACCTTGAATTAAGGAAGATATTTATAGAGTAAAAGAGTCTTTTATGTGATCACCAAGTCTGATCACTTGGCCAAGAGTTGAGCCACATTTTAGAAAACTCACTTTTACCTTATGAACGACTTTGTGTGGTCTTTAAGATTGTATACTGGCTGAGATGGTTCCACCTCTCCCTTATGTACCACCTTGTTTGACATATATCAGAAATATCTTCTTTATGTGGTGGCCAAGCTCTTGGTACTTGGATTAGGATTAAGCCACGTTTTATACACACTTTGTGTGGTCTTCAAGTTGGGATACTTGGCTAAGACATTTCGTCCATACCATATAGCTTGATATTTTGCATGGTTGTTTAGCTTGATATTTTGCTCGGTTGTCAAAATGTAGAAACTATCATAACATAGTTTCTTTGTTGAGTCTTGGTTTGTTTATATAATGTTTTACTCTAAGTCTTCATTTTGTGATTGTAAAACTTAGAGATGCACCAAAACCTCTTTTCATACTTATTGCATCTTGCATCCATAAGATCGTTTTGGTAGTGTAAGCAGCCCAAGAATTGTTCTAAAGAACCAACTTTATGATAGTTGTGTTCTAGAAATAAAGCTTCTAATATCTTCATATGAGGAATCGAAGAAACAAGACCGAGTGTATTTCAGACTAGTAGGCAGACTAGATAGGGATAACAACGTGTCTTTCCATCCTCAAAAATCTTTGCATGTGTATCCTCAAAAAGCTTTGCATTTGTAAACACTTAGAAACATGACCGAATATAGTTCTTAGTCTAATGCGCGAGTCTATATAGGATCGTACAATTACTTGCTATTATCGGAGCCGTAGTCTCGTAAGGAGTGTCTTGACATGTACTCTTGGGAATCAATCGTGGGAGTTGGATTCCAGGTAGAAGCTTATGAAACTTTCATATGTAAACACTTAGAGATGAGAGTGTAGTTCTTAGACTAGTGTGCAATACTAGTTAGGATAGATGAACGAGTTTCTATCCTGAGAACTAAAATCTTGTAAGAAGTGTTTTTACATAGTGAAAATGTTTGTCCCTCAGGAGTTAGGGGCACACAGTTTTCTCCATGTTGTAGGGTTTTTGTGTTAAAGTAAAACATCTTGGTGTTATGTGTCTCTTTACTTCCTTGCACTTTTACTTTATATCGCTAAGTATATGCCCATTAAGATAGCTTCATATATTGTTATCTCTGATACGATCTTTGCTATCAGAATAGCTTATTGCTATCTCTGATAGATTCATATGTTGCTATCTCTGTCACATTCCATAAGGACAGCAAATAAAATCCTATAAAGGACCCACCCCCTTATAGGAAACTCTGATCAATCACTCCAATTGAGACACAGAGTCATGTCTATTCGTTTGTTATTCACCTCCCTTCAGTTCACCATTCAGAGCTGTAACATAAGTGACAAAAGAACAAATTTTTTGAACAATAACAATACACTAGCAATTAGAAAATCTTTTGTGTTTAGGAGAATAGGAGAAAGACTGTTCCACATGAAGATCCGGCCAGGAAAAAAGAAATAACTTATATGGGAAAAGAGAGAAAAAAAATATAAAACTGTGGAAGGAGATTACCATAGCAAGGAGTATGTTTCTGGGACTGTGGTATTTCTCCCGATCTCTGGCCTTAGCAAATTCCTCAAGCTTATTTGAAAAGTCCTTAAGGCTAATGTTATTCACTTTGTCTTCTTCCACTACTACAATCTCTTCTAATTCTCCCATTGGGCTCCTCGACTGTTTGACATGCCTTAAACTCACTTTCTATCTCTTCCTTATTGTCATTCATCAAACTGTTTTGCACACATTGAGCCCCTCAAGAGAATTATTCGTTGATTGTTGAATGTTGTAGACCTTAGTTAGAAGTTTATTCACTGAAGAGTGTCCAAAAGCATATGGTCGACTTGCTTTGGAAACAACAAGAACAGCAAGTTGTGTGTTGTCGAAGTCCGCGTAGAAATGAGCAGCCTTATTGCAAAAACTCCCTTGCCACTTTGTGAAACTCACTAGTTTGTTTTGATCGGCTATTTTTTGCCTATTCCTTTCTTCAACTGCTTCTGATGTCTCTGTTCGCTCCTTCCTCTTTTCCCCATTGTTATTTGCTAAAAAATTCAGCTGATAATACACTCCGGAAAACATGAAAAACGTGACATGCTCTAGTCTTCGATAATAATTTTTGCCACCATCGTCACCTGGACTAGTGTAGATGAGTTGGTGACAGTGGGGAGCCATTTTGTAACGTATTGGGGTCTAAAACCCCAAAACCCTATTAACCTATTCTACTCTTTCATATGTGAAGACACATGGTTGACTACATATTTAGTCTCATAATTTTTTCTTGAATTCCTTTCGAAGCACAAAATTTTTCAATGAAATGTGTCTTCGAAATATTGTAAGACCATCTGTTACAATTTTCTTTCAAAATTTGGAAAATCTCTAATAGTCAAGAAACTTGCAATTTTAGCAAAATATGATTGAATAGCGTAAGTGTAACATGAACCTAAGCCATTCATGTATCAAGTGGATATCAAAGAAGTGCATAGAAGTTAAGAATATGATTGATGCTTGATGTGTGTAGGTGGGAGAGGTTAGGGAACTATCAGAAATATTTCAGTGGTGAGGAGAGGTGGAGAAAGGGTTGCCAAATTGGGAGGAATCAGATAAAGAGCATTTAGGAGAAGAGCTTTCTGATGTACTGCTCTATCTCATCAGGTTGGCTGATATTTGTGGCATTGATCTTGCTGATGCTGCCTCCAAGAAGATTGTCCAGAACGCTATCAAATACCCTCTTCGGCTCAAACTCTCCAAAGAAGGCCAATTATGTTTGAGGAAGATGTTGAGCTTGGATTTAAATCAATTCAGTAAAGTTTCATATGAAGAATTTTAGAGGTTTATAATTAGAATACCGACCTCGGTGTGGCTTTCACCTTATTTGTCTTGTTAAAGAAAAAAAACTTATGTAATCTCATGTTGAAAGTTTAGTGACGGTTCGAATAGTTTCAACTACCTATTTTTCATTTTTGTTTTTGTTGCTGCACTTTGAGTGTACTTTGTCAATGTCAAGGCAGAGTAGTACTTCATTCACTTTTCACAATAGGAAGTTGAATAGAATGATCAATGATGTAGAAGAGTGTTTGTTGAATTCTATCATTATATAGTGATCAATGTTTGAAAAAAACGGCCTACACGGCCAATTAATCGGTCATTGGTGAAAGAACGAGCTAATTCGGGCTTGAACGCCCTTCTACACAGCCCACCGTGTAGTCGCCGATTACTTACTCGATTTTTTTTTCTTCTTGAAATCAAAATTGAAAAACCAAAACGCAAAACATAATTTTACAACGCTTGGAACAAAAAGAAATAGGCTTGGAAAAAAGGTTGAATAACCTTATGTATATACAATTTAATGTCAAGATCATTAACAAGAAGAAAAAAATGAAAAACCTACTACTTCCAAGTGATGCTATGGTTAGTTGAAAATGGCGAGGATGATCTTGAATACGATCTTACGTGGGATGGAGATGATGATATCTAAAAGTCTACAATAAGAGAAGATATAGATCTTGATGATGATGATGATTTTATTTCCGAAGATATATAACACCAAACTTGATAAGGACGCATTTGGAGGGTTTGACAATATGGAATGATTTTTTTGTTTGAAAGACATTTTGTTATAGTGTTGTTGAACTATATGTTTAATAATTTTGATTACTTTCATAATATTTTCTTTTTACTTAATCATTTAATCTTTTAATTAATGAATATTTTATATTATTATATATATTTAATATATTAATAATTATAATATTATTTTATAAATAAAATATACCGATTCCGAATACTTCCGATTAATCACCAAGTAATCGCCTAAACAATAATAAGTACCAAAATGATTCACGCCCGATTACCCTTTTTTTGAACATTGATAGTGATATTGCCACAAAAAGGAGGTTAGATGTTTGAATCACAATAAAAGTTGATTTATGCGATTCGAAATCTAAAACAAAAATTTATATAAATATATTGATATATGATTGAGTACGAGTCCCTTGTTCATTAATGAACCAGGTGACATTCTCGTAAAGTTGCAATTCTCATCTTATTCCGTTCAAGCTTACTCGAGTGTGAAATGAAAGGTTAAAATAAGTGTGTTTGTTTCTTACATCATTCCTTGCTAGGTGGTAATGTATTGAAAACAAAATTTGTGGTGGTAAATTTCTACAACCATTTTGAACCAAATATACATCATACATACTGATTTTAGGATTTTGAGTACAGAATAGTAGAAGCTTGGAATTGTGAAGGAAGAAATTGACCTCAGCCAGCCAAGTAAAAATCAAACGTATCCAGTGAAACAGTAAATAGAGAGAAATATGGTAGAAACTGTTGGCGGGTAAACATTTCCGTTGTCAACAAAATCCAAACGACGCGAATTTCACGTCGTAAAAAATCCCGCAGATTGCGCGGTTACATCCACCCACGATCTTCAAACGACAGTCACTTAAAGTCCAATTCCTTTCCGCTTCTTCTCTTTCAGCATTGTCATCAAAGTCTCCAGAATCAGATTCTCACAATCCCAATCATATAAAGCTCTCTCATTTCTAGAATATCGAATCAAACACACATTTTACCAACTTGAATTTCACCGATAAGTTTCTGCAGTCTTTACTCAGATCCAATCTCTCCAAGTCCCATGTATGCTCCGTTCTCTCTGTCTCTAATCTCTTTGGATTATACACTAAAATGTTGCTTTGTTGGATTTGGGTTTTGATTAAGTAGCTCAAAGATTATAGCTTTATTTGAATTCCCAACACTTGGAATGTTGTTTTCTGGATGTGGGCTTTGATTAAGCAGCTTAAAGATTATAGCTTTATTTTGATTTGCTTGGGCAGAAAGTGATTTTTGTTTAGTGATTTTGGTATGTGAATTACTTTATGCTGATGTGGTTAATAAGCAGTGAATTATTAAAGATGGAGGGGACAGTGTTTGCTCCAGCTTTGGAAGGGATGAAGTGTGTGAAGTCACCAGAAGGAGAAATGTTGACCAAGCCTTTCTTGGAAGTCTGCAAGCAGATTTTGCCTGTTATAGGTTTCTTGTTCTGCTTAACTCTTTTCGCTTTCGGCATTGAAAAATGTACTTTGTGATTTGAGATTAATATTGTTTTTAATGGATGGCAGAGAAGTTTGGTGCTGCTATGACCCTTGTTAAATCGGATGTCGGTGGTAACATAACGGTAATTTCTGGATTGCTTGAGTTTATCGCTTTTGGAATAAGTAAATTTTGGTTTAAGTGGAAGTAGTTCGAGTAGTGGAGGATCTGTTTCGTGGTGTCTAAGTTTGATGTTTTATGTGCTGCGACTCTTATGTAGAGATTAGAAAGCAAATATAACTCCAATCCCTCGGAGTTCAACCTCTTGTACAGTTTGGTACGAGCTGAGGTTGAGGCCAAGACAGCAAAGGCATCATCTAGCTGCACTAATGGTCTGCTTTGGCTGACAAGGTAAAACACACGTACAACTATTATTACTAGTTGAAATGTCATCCCATCAATGTACTGATGTACTTCTTACTTAACTTTCAGGGCGATGGACTTCTTGGTGGAGTTGTTTCGGAACTTACTTGAACATCAGGACTGGACAATGTCACAGGCTTGTTCAGATTCCTATGCTAAGACCCTGAAAAAATGGCATGGATGGCTTGCTAGTTCAAGTTTCAGTGTAATGCTTTGATTCACCTCCTATTATTTGCTGGGTAACCAGTAAATGACAGAGGGTGGACTACAGTAGATATATACTTTTTGCTAGTTAACGTTTAAAGAACTTACACATGTAGAAAGCATAGAACTGGCTAGAAAGCTAGAGCTCTTGAAATTTACAAAGACTGAAGTCTGGTTGTGTCCCCTTGTTAGATAAAATTCATTCTTTCCCAGTAGTCTTACTGGAGTGCTTTACATGAAATATTAGAAGCAACTTATCTTCACTTAACTTATTTGTTGATTCATCACTACTCGTTCCCTATAGTCAATTAGTTCATTATTTTTCACCTTTTTTGTTAACTGCTTGAATAGATTGCCATGAAGCTTGCTCCGGACAGGAAGAAGTTCATGGATGTGATAGGAGGCAATGGTGATATCATGGGTGATATTGAGAAGTTTTGCACTACCTTTTCGCCTCTGCTTCAAGAGAATCACAAGTTTTTGGTAAGTATATATTCTTTCTGCTGCTAACCTCAACTTTATATTGGATGAATGATGTCTTATACTTAATGTTGCTGGTCCATACGGTTTGATGACACAGATTATTATCCTTTATAAAATTAGAGATAGGGGTTTGAAGCCCTGATTCTCAGTTGTTACTATTTCCCTGGGCACTGCACATGACACTCCATAAATTTGAAAAAGGCAAGTGGTTGTAACAAAAATGTAAATCAAAGGGTTTGGGAGATGTTGTGCTTTGTTTAGAAAAGTATCAATGGACTGAAGACAATAAATTCAGCTTTCAATTTTGAAGTGATTGGCTAATTGTGAACTGTTGATTTTCGACATATCTCACAAGCATTACACTTTTGACACACAGGCTAGTGTTGGCCTGGATGACATGAAGGCCTCATAATTTAAAAGGGTTACCAGTGACAAGAGGCTTATGTATTCAGATGCCTTGCCTCAGTTCCTGCTTTGATCACTTTACGGTGTAGCTAAAACTTTAATTCTCAAACATGAAAAATAATGTGCAGACTTTATTCTATTCTTTACATGTCTATTTGGTTAAAGTGAAATGTTGAATGGTAAATGGTAAATGTCTACTTATAATTGGCATTTACACAACCTTTCACTTGTTTTATGGTTTCATATTCCCCCCTCTTGCCTGTGATGATGAATGGTTTTTGATAGCATATTCTTATTTTCCTTGAGATTCTCTCCTTTACTGTCTCTTCTCATGATGAAAAAACGTGAGATCGATGTAATCTTCAGAACAAAAATTTGTCACGGTCATGTGGTGTATGCAGTCCAAATTGAGATGCATCCCCTGGACCGAGTTCTTTTCCATTCTTAATTCTGTTTCATCATCTGTTAGCTGAATTCAACACCCTTGATTTTATATTGTTGCATTATCTGTGTACTACAGTTACTAAAAAACTGGGACAATCCTGGAGCTTTTACCGCCATTTGTGGAACCCCCTTTAGAATGTCATCAAGAACTATATCCTTCAACATGAAACTATATCTAACAAAACGAAGAAATAGAAAAGGAAATATATCAGGTTTTTGTTGGTAAATCCAAAATGAATTTTCATTCTGTTTTGTAAAAGAAAAAGGAAAAGAAAAACTACTGATTTTCAAGTGATTAGAGTTGGCACGCCATTATGGCATCTCTTGCCACACAAATGTTATTCCCCAACCGCTTTTGGCGCGCAATCACTGAAAAACCGTTGGCTTAAATTTAGCCTACGGTCTTGGTCATTTCTAGCTCTATTGCTCTACTTTCACACCCGAAAATCCGGTAGATCTTCAGGTTTTGATTGAGTTGCCACCGGGAACATTCACCTTGTCTCCACGATCCGACCATCCAACAAAACCTCTGCTCTCAGTTCCATTTCATATGACTCTTTTTGGATTTATCAATACACCAACCCACAACAACTGCAGATCTTCATTCCGAATCGTACATATTGTTTGACATGGGATGATCGATATCCTTGGTGCAGTAGGCTTGGGATTGCATCTCGTGGTTTGTGTTTGATATTAGTATTCGAGCAGGTGGTGTTTTTGTCACGCTGATGCGCCTTAATCCGATCAACCTTTTCTTCTGAAGGTAAAGGACTTGGTTGTATCTAATATGATGGTGTATATAGCAACTAGTGCATATTCTTTGGGCAAAGTTGTGTCCTAATCAGTATGCTAGTATCTATTCTTTTCTCATTTCTTTGGTTTTCATGATCAGGAATCTTTCTGTAGTATACATTCTTGCTTACTTTCTTTTGTATTGAAGTTCAGAAGCATCATCTCAATGCTCCCGCACCGCAGAAATTGTTCAGCTGAAGTGTGTTTCTGCGCATGAACTAAATCAAGCACTCAGCCAAAATGGCCACAAAGGTGAAGGGTCTCTTGAAAGGCCTGAGATACATTTCACAGATATTCGGTACATCCCTTTCTGTTCTTCATTTCAATCGTATGATATGAATTGATATAATTCAGGTCTATCTTGGTCATAGTATCTTACTCTTCAAAAACTGTTGGCAAGAAAATGATGGAATATGTTATAATGCTGTATTAGTACTTCGTTATAAAAGAGCGAACTGATTGACAAACTTGTTGGACATTATACAGATGAAAAAGAGCATCAAGAAATACAAATTGGCTTTCCAACAGATGTAAAGCATGTTGCGCACATTGGATGGGACGGTCCATCTACAAATAGTACTCCGAGCTGGGTAAACACTAAACCTCTTTTTCTATCTCACTAAGGAATTCATATATACCTTTCAGCAAATAAAAATGCTATGACCCATCCCCGGCCAACAGAAAGACTTATACCAGAAAGCAGCAAGTAAATTATCATATCATGTACTTATGTGATCGTAGTCATGTCATTCAAACTCTTGCAGATGACCGAGTTCAAATCTCCTCAAGAATCCATTGGGCAGGTTGCTGTTAGAGAATTGTCTGCCCAAGGTTAGGTTTATTTATTGACATATACAACATTGCCCTCTTGTCCACGTACTAAGATCCATTTTCTGTTGTCGTCATCTTAATGTAGCATGTCATGTTGCACTTGGTGCTGCAATGTCTAATTCTGCCCTCGGCACTAGTGCAAAGAATTGATCCGTTAGAGAATGAGCTAACAATGTACACCAACTTACCCAATCCTTTTGCAGATATGAACAAGACTGGACTTGCTATTGCTCAAGAACTGGTGCAGCTGAACGAAATTCCTAAGTCTTCTAGTTCCCATTCCAAGAAGAGCTCTGATGGTACAACAAAAAAGAGTTCTAGGCGCCATCGCTCCACAGAAGCTGGTAGTGAATCTCCGGCTCGAGAAAGTACCAACCGAGGCTCAAGAAAAAGCCGCAACTCTAATGGCATTTGCTTTGAGTCCTCCTCACATGAACTGCCAGCGGTCCCAAAACAGCGTAAGAAGAAGGGTTCCACTGAAGGAGGATCGACAAGATCGCCAAGAAGGCCACGGTCTAGAGGCCAGAATTCATTAACTGACATTTCAATCGAAGGGTCTGAGAATGGTTCTGTGCATGGTGGTAGTCCAATGCATCCAGCTTTTGCAGGAGACATGGGTTCTGAGGTAATCTCAGCAGGGATTCGTGCTTGATCAGATGAAGAATGGTGGTCTTAACCTCACTTCCTCTTAACTGATGACTTGATTTGTACTGGTTTTCTTCGTTCTGTCTATTTTTTTTCTTTCGATCTTTTTCCCTTGTCACACTAATAGCTGTGACTTGCAAACTTTCAACTGCATGAGTTTTGAGTACTTTTTGTTTTCCAAATTTGTACAGTAGAAAAGGAAATGATGAGTTGAAATTGTTGAACAATAATCTACATGCAACTACCTGGTTTTGGAGCACTCCATTTTTCTTGTTTTACAAGTGTCTTACAAGCCAGGTATCTATGCCAACAGATTTAGTCCATTCTAACAAATCATTCAATTTGAAATATCGAGGAACACCATTGAAGATTGTGTCTATTCTAACAAATCAATCAATTTGAAATATGGAGGAAGGCCATTGAAAAAGAAACTTATTGTGTTTTGCAAAGATGTATATATGGACATATTTTGTTCTATACACAATCTTAGAACCAGTAAAGGTATGGCAGTGTTACGTAAAGAAATCCATCTCATAATATATATGATCGAACTCGAATTTGTTCACCAAGCCATAACCATGTGGAGAGTGGATTGTTTCTGAATAGTGTAGCTTGCAAGAGAGCAATTGTGTACAAGGCGATTTTCCGGCAAATAAGATACCGTGACGTGTAACCGGCATTCTACCTAGATCGTGGATATGTCTTTGTCCTTCACCTCTCTAGCTTAGACTCTTCCATGCAGTACGTACATACATGAACGTACGTGTCACGTGACTCATGTCAAGTGTAATGAAATTCCCATTAGATTGTGGAATGTTCTTTAACGTTGTACGTAGAAAACAAAGGTAGCAGACAATCGGGATGTCATCATTGCCAATTTGCCATGTTCGATCTCCGCCATTGAAAATGATCGATTAAGAAAATTGTACGTCGAAAATTAATAGAATTTTCAACTGTGTTTTACAAGTCTTATGTGAGGTTTTACAAGACTAGTACGTCTATAAATTTGAGCACGGATATTTTATTAGTTAGGCAGCCACAGCCCAATGTTGACAATGGTAGATATTTAAGATTTTTAGTGTAATTATAATTGATCTGTTCATTATTGTAGATGTTTTTTTATATTAAAAATCTATCATATAAAGTGTAAAGTGTATCATGAAATTACGATTTTTATTAACTATTAGAAAATAAATGTATTTGAACGTATTACGTATCGAAAGTTCTTTAAACTCTTTCGCCTTCTCTTCGGTCGGCAACTCCTTCTAGGTAGGCGCAATCATACGAAACTTGTTGTGAAGGATTGATCCGATGCTGTGCGAGGAGAGACTAGCTAGCTGAGAGGTGGGAGGGCTATCGGTGAAATTTTCGTACGGCAACTGGATCTTTTGCCCGGTCGCCTTGAACAACTTCTCGAATTTCCCGCCTTTTACGAGTCCTCGAGACTTTTTGGGTTGAGGGTCTGTCGGCGCTCTCCTAACCTTGAGCCGCGCGCTGTAAAAGATAGACTCGGAGGAGGCCGTCAACACCTGAACACTTTCTAACATCGATGTCGGACCGGAATGGGCGTCATCACTTTCCCCATTCGTCGTTGTCGAAGGACCAGCTGAAGGGTCTGGAAAAGGCGTAATCGACGTTGTCCTCCTCTAACTACTAACCGACTTACTCTGCCAAACGTCGGAGTAGAGCATCTTCGGCCTCCTTTTGGGTCTTTTTCTTACCCTACGGACCCATTTTAACCTAGGAGTTGTTAAAATATAATTACAATAATAATTATATATAAAAATTTACCATAATTACTAAATTAGGTAAAATAATCAGTTTATTATTTTTAATAATTAAATAATTTATTATAATAATTACTAAATTACCATAATTACCAATATATTATTTTTAATAATTAAATAATTTACCATAATTATTACAAATTTACAATAATTATAACAATAATTACAAATTATAATTATAATAATAATAATTACCAATTATAATAATAATAATTACCAATTATAATTACAACAACATATAATTACAAATTATAATTTCTAATAATTACAATAATAATTATATATCACTTACAATAATTACAATAATTAATTATTAAATAACCATAATTATCATAATTTACTATAATTACCAATTTACCAATTGTTATTAATTATTTTTACCAATTTACCAATTATTAATAATTATCAATTTATTATTTTTAATAATTCAATAATTTACCCTATTTACAAATTTACAATAATTACAAATTATAATTACATGCAATAATAATTACCAATTATAATATTAATTACAACAATATATAATAACAATCATACTTATAATTTTCAATAATTACAATAATAATTATCATGCATTTACAATAATTAAGATAAGTAATTACTAAATTAATCATAATTCACAATAATTTACTATAATTACCAATTTACCAACTATTAATAATTATTATTACCAATTTACCAATTATTACAAATTTATTATTTTTACTAATTAATTTACCAATTTACTAATTCATTAATAAAATTATAATTATGTTAAAAAATTTAAAAATACCGGAAGGAGGAGTCGCGGGAGAGCGAAGTCGCCGGATTTTGAGTCGCAGGAGGGAGGCCGTATTTTTTAGAGAGAGTGAGAGAGAGAGGAGAGGAGAGGGATGATTGAGAATGAGATGAGGAAAAAAGGATCGGCCTCTCTCCTTTTATTGAGGTTCACCTAGACGATAGAGGTGTTTTCTCCATCGCCTAAGTGCATTTGGACGACGGAAAAACCCGTTTCCGTCGTCTAAGTGAACCGTTTAAATTTTTACAACTGATGCCAAATTAATTTGGCGGTGAGAGTTAACCGTCTTAATTTTTTAGAACGTTTCAAATTTTACTTAGACGACGGAGATTTCTATTTCCGTCATCCAGGTGAAATTTGAACTGTTCCCCAAAAATTTGGCAGTGAAAATTGAACCGCCATATTTTTCAACCTAGACGACGGAGATGGTCTGTTTTTATCGTTCAAGTGGTCACCAGGACGATGGAGATGGTCGATCTCCGTGGTCGAGGTGAAATTTCTATAAAATTAATTTTTAAAAATAATTCGCAAAGAAGTTTTCGATCTATCATTTGAATGAAGTAGTCGTAAAATATCGATTAAAAAATAGTATATATAAAAAATTGAATTTAAGACGACGAATAATCTTACGTCTTTAATTAAACTTGTTAAGTATCTACTAATCTGTATAACTTAAGTGTTATTAAGTATAGGCTCATTGCATATCGATATTAACGAAATTGAATTTGGAAAAACAACCGTTGGATACATTCGCCATAAGACAATATATAAATAGAATAATTTTCACAAAATAGTAAGTTTGTTAAGGGTTTCATTGGCACAGTCAACCGCAAAACCGAAATTTTTACAAACCGGAAACGTGGATACACAAAAATCCGTAAGTCCTATTTTGGAACCGTCGACGGTCACATTCCGAGAATTTTTTACTCTATGGTCTCAACAAAAAGAATATGTATTAGGACATGGTCTAGATGGTTGTTGTCTTAGATGCAATTACGAAATTTGCACTTAGACGACGCAAAGACACATTTGCGTCGTCCAAGTAAGCACTTAGACGACGCAAAGACACGTTTGCATCGTCTAAGTGCTTACTTGGACGACGCAAACTTGTCTTTGCGTCATCTAAGTGCAAATTTCGTAATTTAGGGTTAGGGCCTTAGGGTTTAGGGCTTAGGGTATACTTAGACGATGGTTTGACACAGCCACCTTCTCGAGATACTCGAACACAGCCAAATGCGTCGTCAGTAAGTCTATACACATAGTCACATCAAAACCACGATGTCCAACTATAACAGATCCGCGGCTAAACCATATCCTCCAACAAGGATCTCGCAACCTCCGGATGGATGCAACACTCGAAAGTGGTAATGCAGATACAATAGCCATGGATATCAAACAATAGTAACCTCGGAGAAAAATCTGTCCTCAAACAAGGCCATGGCACGAACTCCAACATGCCCAATCTAGCCGCCCACATCAATCGCAACTTGCTGAATAACTCATCAAAAAGGCTGCACTGGTCACTCCAGAAACAGAACAGCATCATGATCTCCTCGTGAACTCTGAGCTGCCGAACCGCTAAAACAGCTAGCTGAGGGCACTCCCTCGCAACGTGACCCTCCTGGTCACTACAATAGCAACTGAGAGTGTACCACAAACACCAGTCACCGCAACACCTGCTGCGAGAAAGGATCACCAACGATCGCCCGAACTCATGCCACAGGAGCAAGTCCGCTACTCTGTGATCTCCGCCATCGTCAAACAGATCCTCTGCCTGATCTGATGACCCTCAACATAATCGAAAAGGTCACAGGCTAATGAAGTCACTGATCCCGAAGTGTCAGAACTCAACCTCATCACATATCTCGACTAAGTCCACTTTCCTCAAACCATCATATCGAAAACCGCATACACCTTTCCTTCTCAATAGCCTCGCCACTGAGTGCAACACACTAAGCTCCTCATGGATAACTCGAGGCATAACAATCAGACTCTCTCTCTGATGCACAGGTTCAAACTCATCTCGAACCTCATGCACTGCTTCCTCTGAAGCCACATAACACGTGCAAACAGGGACAAACATGTAGACAATGCATCTCTGCCTCAGGTGGGTAAACACTCCACATAACGCTTCCTGAGTAGCCTGATAAAACCATTACCGTAAATACAACATCCTGAATGTAGGCCATGGAGTCACAACTGGAACTCACACAATATCAGCCCACCAAACACAATAATCTGAATCAGGCAAACATCACCCCACAATTCTCAGCTCTGAGGCAACGTATAGACGCCCATATACACATCACAGGTAAACCGTGCCACACAAATCTTTGAACTCTGAATACTCATCCAAATCCACAGTTCTCTGGCAAATCGCGCGTCGATTGATCCTCAATAGGATCCACAACCGAAACGACACGGAAAGCACGTCAGGAGGCATCCTAATGAATACAATACCGTTCACAACAAGTGGAACGTAATCATGGAACTTCAAATATTTGAAAGTATACAACACCCGGAGTATTGATGATTATCCGCCGACCGGTCGGGTCACCATTCCAGACATGTTGTACATTCTCAAACATCCTTAGTAAACACGACTACAGAAGTCTACAGAACCTATAACCTAATGCTCTGATACCAAGCTAAAAGGACCCAACCCTGATTTAGCTTCCTAAATCGGAATCAAACCCCTTCGAAAACACGAACCAACAAAAACTTTTCGAAATTTGGGCAGAGTTTCGTTACTAGCATGGAATTACCATTACCTGCACGCGGAAAATACACTTCATCCTATGCCACAAAAAGCAAACCGTGGGCACCAATCCCATCCGGATTTCTCAATATATCAACAGTAAAGTAAAACAATAAATATATATATATACTTTACTGAAATCCGGTATAAAATCGTATAACATATACCACAGAAAGCTCAGAGCGACATCTAACACATAATCATATATGCATACCATAGTAGGCAGAACAATAAACCTACTGGATGAAACAAAGTAGCTCGAGCACTATGCCTCCGACTACGACATGCGACACCAGAGCCTGAACTGCAAACTGGGCACGAAAACCGAAAAGCCCAGAGGAAAGACAATAAATACGTTAGAGTGAGTGGACGAAAATAAATGTCTTTCACCAAATAATATATGTTATAAAACATATGCGAGTCGAAATATAATAAATTAAACCAAATAGTATACGAGGAGACGCTGACTCCAACTCGTAAACAGAGCATGCAAGTAAAATCTCACAGTCAGAACCACAGGGTCCCTAGCCTACACGAGATCCTAGCTGCAGCAGCACAGTCGGAACCACGGGGTCCCTAGCCCACACGTGATCCAGAACCACGGGGTCCCTAGCCCACACGTGATCCTAGCTGGTAACATCCTCGGGGATCAGCCAGGATGCACTGTATCGATACAACCTCATAAACTACGACTGTACTCTGTGAAAACCAAATCATAAACAGTTCGGTGCAAATGCATGAAACAATATATCAATGTATGTATACTCGTATACGCATATCCGTATATGTATAATCGTAAAACATATGCTCGTAAAACCATAATCAATCTGCATGCTCAAGTTCGTAAATCATATATATAAAAGACTCGCAATCATTTCCGTGAAAAGAAATTGTCCACTCACAGTCTGGCGTAACGCGTATCGCGTTAACCCGTGATCCGGCGGAAAGTCCCTCGCCAAAGCAACGATCACGAACCCCTGAATATTCACAAAGTCCATTATTCAAAGTCATAATCCGACAATACAAGACAAATCACGAGAAATCACCGTCCTCGAAAACACGAAATCCGAATACGACGAATCGTCGAAAATCCATATATAACACCTCAATACCTTGCTTAACTTTCGGACGTTCAATTCGAAAAACGAACCTCTCCACTGCGATCGGGGAGCGATTTCGAGTGAAATGACATGCAATTCGTCGAAAACTACTCCGGGCGAAAAATCGCCGCCGCCGTCGCCGTCGCCACTGCCTCCAGACACCGGAAAATCCAATCTGCCCAGAAAAATACATGGCATGCATGGTTTTGAAGATCTCGAGGATTCCAACAACTTTCCAGTTATAAGTTAAGGCCAATTTTGACCGGAAAACCTCCAAAAATCAACTCAAAGTTCCAAACCCTTACCGGAATTTCAATTCAACGGATCTCTCTCCTCCGGCCACGGAAACCCTCAAGACCACTTGGAAAAGCTTCCTTAGCTCAAGGCTAACAAAACCCCTCAAGGTAGAGCCACCAACTCGGCCTCCACGCCGTCACTCGAATCGAACAAAACTCGCCGGAAAATCCATAACTTTGCCGATTCGATTCTCTCTCCTCCGACCACCCCACGGGACGATCCACCTACCAATCCAAAGAGGAGCTCGAGCCCAACAAATCTCGTGAAGAAGTCGTGCCCAAATATGGCCGTAATCGGCCTCAATTTCGGCGAACCATTTCGGCCTCCAAACGGGTTATTCTTGACCCGTGGGTCAACGTGGGTCAACCCAGCTTTCCCAATATGCAGGTTTCCCAAACAGGAAACCTCTATTTATAGGCCTTTCCCGATTAGGAAACTTCATGTTTATCCATTCCGACGAACTTTAAACCCTCGTAACTCTCTCGTCGTAACTCCGATTCCGATAATTCTCGTGGCCACAAACTCGTCTCGACATGATCTTCAATTATCATCCGAATTCAAACACATCGGCCAAACGGATAAAAAAAGTCAACCCTTCAACCAAACACATATTTAATTAACTAAACAAACAACAAACGGAAATATTCGCAGCTAAATCTTCGTAAATCAAAATCATGCTCCGGAAGTTCCTACGAGCTCGAAATTAAACTCAACAACTTCCGTGAAGAAGCCGAAACCAAATTCTCGTCCGGTAATTTAGTCGCTAACAAACCTGCCATTTAAATCTGTTTCCGTCGAAACTTCAAATATTCATAATTAATTCCTCGGTCGTCCAAATAACGATCCAGAACCGCCCACGAACTCGAAATCACATGTACTACGACTCTCGAGAAGAGACTCAGCTCAAATTCTCGGCCAATAATTAAGTCGTTAAGAACTCTGGCGATTCCAATAACTGTCGAAAATCCGCGACTAGCTGTAACTCACGAATCAAGCTGATTATACTTCTGATTCTGGTCCGGGTCGTCACAATTATCATGAGATACGGGCAACTAAAGATAATTTCTTCCACCGGATTCTCTATAGTGATACATTGATTTTACCGTCAGGAGATTGAAATCCTTAGGTCTAACAAGATACGCCCATAGTGTACTTGTGAACCCTCATAGCTTCTCAAACCTTTTCTAGAACTTAATGCTTTCTTTTTTTAAAACCTTGGGATCCATGACTATGGGTTCATAGATGAATAGATGTAGGGGAGGTCTATGACAAACCTGCATAGGCATAAGAATTATGTAATATGATGTGGTTGTAACGATCAACTTTTCCTGCAAACTTTCATTTATTGGATATGTGCATTATGTTAAATATGTGTTAGAAAGATAGAATGGCGGTGGTGGATTACATGCTTCTTAACTCACTCATCATATAGTTTAAACTCCTTGCATATATAACCATATTTACTTTCAGCATTTATTTTCTGCATTAGCTGTAACTTGGCCGAATCACTTTGGCAACCAAAACAACTTTGAATATCCTCAATTTTGGTGTGATAGTCCATCACTGAGTCTAGTATATTGTGTCAAATTTTCGTAGCTTTTAGAGTAGTCTAGATTAGGTTCGTAGTGTCATTAGTATACCATGGTCGAGTCTGTCAGCATTTTAGTCTAGTGTTAGGATTTAGTTTCATCAATTCCTTGTGTTTGATAACCCTTATAATTAACTATTACAATGATATATCTTGGTTTAAAATAAGGTATCTTTGAGAGGTGGTTCTCCACTCATCATCAAGTAAGCACATTCCTCACCAGAGTATGAAACAAATTCATCAACATCAAATTCTTGCTTAACAGATTAAGGGCAATGACTTTATTTTTTTCTAGGTTTAGTTATTTTAACTTCATATGTCTTTAGATTACCAGCAAGCTCATCAAGAGAGTAAGTTTTTATATCATGGAATTCTTCAATAGTAAGTTGCTTGGGCGAAAAAAAGGAACTCACAAATCTTAGAAACTTTGAGACAATTGCTTCTGGTTGAAGAACACTTCCTAAACCTTGACATTGATTGGTTATGCAAAGCAAGCAACTATGATAATCTCCAATGGATTCTTCTTCTAGCATTTATAGTTGTTCAAAATCAAGAGTTAAGCTTTGGAGTTTTTGAGCTCTTACCTTGGAGTTTCCTTCATGAGTAGTCTTTAATGAATCTCATGTATCTTTTGCTGTTTGAGAATGAAGAATTCTTCTTCTCTCTTTTTCAGACAAAGATGAAAATAAGCTGTTAGAGATTTAGTGTTCATTCTTGCTTGAATTTTTTCAGTGTCAGTCCATAAAATTTTAGATTTCAGAACAAGTACTTCTGGTTTATCCATAGATGGAATCATTGGTGGAGTGAATCCGTCATTAACAATATCTCATTGTTTCCCATCATCTTGTAACATGAGAAAAGAAGACATCATAATTTTCCGTTGAAAATAATCACTTCCATAAAAGAATGGTAGAACATTGATTAAAGTAGAGCCTTGATTCATTCTCGGCTAACAGAGGATCTCACTAACAAAGTTAGTGGCCGCTCTGATACCACTTGAAGGTCCTTGGGTGGGGGGGGGGGGGGGGGGGAGGGGGGGTTGATTAGGTCCTTAATGACTTTTTCTCAAAAGTGAAGTTATCAGCTATCAAAGATAGTTATATGTGAGTCTATCATGATAAATAGATTAACAAAGTAAACAAAAAGTGATATGAGTAGATGAGACAAACAACACAAGTATATTTTTTACTTTACAGAAACCCTGCAATTAGGATAAAAATTGCATGGCCCTTACTCATGATGGTCAAACCTTTCCAAATGTAACAACACTTCTTACAAGACTATAATTCCTATAATAACAAGAATTCGGTGCTATCCTATCTAGACTCACACGCTAGACTAAGAATTGTACTCCATCTTATCTCTAAGAGTTTTACAAATGAAAGATATGAAAAGTTTCAGACATGAACTTGATTATCGCACAACCAATTCACTTTAAACACCTCAAATTGCTTGCACTTACCAATCTAACCTCATGGTATGCAAGATATATATGTACGAGTTTAAAAGTTTTATGAAAACTTTAATACATAAAGATCAGCACAAAAATAGTAAACATAAGCTAAAATCAGTTTATAGAAAATGAACAATGCAATTTTCACAACTAAGTGAGTCAAGGTAAGCTTGCTCTTTATATAGGCTAAATAAAATGGCCTATGAGTGAAACCAAAGAATCTCAGTCAAGTATCTGAATAGAGTATTAATTAAACTCCTCTTTAATCCTAGACTAAGTGAGCAAACTTGAAAGCCACATAACCGAAAATATCTTCTTTTTACTTACTTACAAAGAAAGAGATAAAGATGAAGTTGATATGCTTTTTTAAGTTGAAATAAGTTTTTAGGAAAACAAAACTTAACTCACTTATTAAATACCTTGACCAGAGATATGTTTTAAAAAGGTTTTATAAACATATATGGTGCCTTGATAAAGCTGAACCTATAAGCTGTCAAAGCAGGGACTCAGGGATAGGAAACCAGATAGCTATCCTCAATAAAATGCATATGAATGTTTTTACCTAAGTCCATGAGGTTACTATGGTGTATTATTGATGATCTCTATCTTCAAACTTCACTTATATGAGTCTTCAAATCCATGTTTTGTAGAATATAAGATATGTCAATAAATATCTACTTTCGATTTCTTAAACTGTAATTAAATGATTTGTGATTGAACAGAGATGGGTAAAGGTAAAGGACAGCTCAACTTTCAAATGACAATCATGTTCTTTAATCTCCTGCAAGCACTTGCTCCAATCCTATGGCATGTAAAAGTCTGCTTTTCATTTTGCCAGAGCATGGGTGGTACCGCATTTAGATCCTTCGATACTTAAGTGTTAGAATACGATACCTTTTGCCACGCAAGAATGGCCTATATATAGTGACCGTGTTAGATAATTCATGTTTTGAATTGAACTACATACTTTCGAGTAAGGATAATCCAATCGGGAATTCATCTCTTTTATATAAGGCTAATCGGTTTACCTAACTACCACAAGCCCTTTTTGGTGCAATCCCTCCAGGTTTCTAACTCCTTGACACATATCACCATTGTGAGAACAAATTTCGTCGACCCTCTAATTTATTCCGGCAAGAATCCAACACATGTAGCCATCCTGTTGTTGCAACTAGAAAAATTTGAAAACCTTTTATGTTACCTCATTAACACATTGTACGTACTTGGAATGACCTAATTACCTAAGAAATGTTTCATCGGTTTTCGTAGTTTGAGAAAAGTGGAGAACATGATACATCAGCCATGATATGCTACATAAACCAATATGGTGTCACAGAGGAGGAGGAAGCAAAAGCTAAGCTAACTCAACAAATGAACGGCGCATGGAAAGACCTAAACGAAGAGTTCACCAACCTCCGCTCCAGCAATATTATCACAACGCCACTGCTACGTACCTTTCTCAATCTTGCATGTTCTAGTGAAGTCTTTACGCACATGTTCTGAAAGTGTGCTCAAGGATTACCTAGTTTCTCTCTTTGTCGACCCGTGCCTATGTAAACCTCATATCAACTCCCCTGGCCTCTATTCATTTGATATAAATTTCAAGGACAGAGTTAGAATTTCAAAATGAGAGTGATAATTTTTTTTTCTTCTGAGTAAGCTTACTAAAGAGATATACAAATTTATTGGGGAGGGGGGGCTAATTCTTAAAATTTGATTTTTTACACTAAAAGTTACAAAATAAAGTATTTTTAAAATTTCGGGGGGCTATAATCAACTGTAATCCATGTGTAACTACGCATTTGATAAACTTAATAAAGATTTAGTTTATAGTCCACTACCTCTTGTAATGGTTAATAAATTGTGAAGTTGATTACGAGAACAATTGATGAAGATATATGTTGTATACAAATTCTCAAATTGGACTCAAGAGTGGACATTTTATTTTCACTGTCGTTTAGCGAGTTGTTCTTATTATCTTATTCAGTTTTCAGATTTTAATTTTCTTTTGAGGCCATATATATAATTGACAATCTTATCAGTTGAGCATGCATGCATTAGTTACTTGACTGAACCCTGAGTAGCTCTAGGGAAGGATCATCACTTCCCTCCTGGCATTCACGTGTCTTTGTGTCAGGAGTCATCGGACGATTTTCGATTTCCAGAGATCAGAGAACCCTAGTCACCGCCTCCACTTGTGCACAATACTCGAGAAGGGTCAGGAGTCCTCCTAAATGTATCCCTTATATCTTTTTAATCTTTCAGACTCGCTTAGTATTTTATCATACATGACAGTAGGAACACAATTATTTTCTAATTTTCAATTCAATTTATTTTCATCTATTCATGCTAACGTTTTAAAACTATGTTTCCCTGGGCCCTTCATTTTAATTTTCCAGTTTGCAGGTTAGTCGGCTGAAATCGCTATCGTCTTGAGTGCGAGGCATGATAGTTAATCGCTTTCATTTTCATAGTCGAGACGTTTGGTTCAGGTTTTGGGTTCGGGTCCAAGTTCGGTATATGTATATCCGTACCCGACCTAAATCTGTCACCATATAGTTGAGTTTAGGTTTGATAAATACTCGATACCCATCATTTGCCATGAAAATCTGATCAAATCGAATTAGAATTCGGGGTGTTTTGTCTTCCCTACTTTTAACCATCGGTGATATATCTTTATGGGTATAATTAACTATATAACAAGCGTGAACAAGTTTGGAACACTGTTCTTGGAACAGTACCCAAGCATGCTAAGCGTGCGAATCAGTGTGCTCTTTATCGCATCTCTTCTTTTCTCATTTCCCCTTTCTTCTCCTCTCATAACCACTCCCTGACCTAAGAAAACCTCTGATCTTATTTGCGATCTCAAGTTCTTCGTCACCTCGGATCTCTGATCTCCTCTATGATCTGAACCTCTTCTTGACCTCCTATCTCATTTTTGATTTTCATCTCACATTGTAGCTGTCATTTTTGGTCTTGGGTTCTGATTATTAAGGATCATCACGAATCCGGATTGGTCTGATTTCTCTGACGGTTTCACCAAAGCTCGCTACAACCATCTTCAGCTTCCCAGGTTTGCATCGTCCTCTCCACCATTTATAAGAGTTCTGTATTAAGTATGGTTGATTTTTGGAATCGGGATTTTTGGGAGTATAAAATTAATATAAAATATGGGTCATTGGATTGATTGAATGGGTATGAGTGATTTTTTTATATTACGTGTGAATCTATGGGAGGTTTGAAAAGGTGGTAAATTCGTTTTGCTAATGACAAAGGTATTAGTTTTAGACCTTATTCTTTATACTTTCAATATTTTAGTTAGATGTTTAGATATGAAGTAAAGGAAGATAGGTTATTTATGATCTGTGTTGTTTTTGTTCATTGCAACTCTTGGTGTTCATCTCTATTTTGAAATTGCCAACATCAAGAGGTAAAATACTGTTTGTTGAAGCTTTTGATTATATTGGTAAGAAAATTGCAGCTTTGAAAGTGCTAGAGCTGGGTTGTATGTTATTTTGCTATTTTTTTTATGGTAAGTTGTTTAATTTATTTTCTTTGATTTGTTTAGGAATTTCATAGCCATTCATTAAATAACAGATTTGATGTAGCCAAATTGCCAAAATGAAATTGGTTTGCAGTTTATTAGACTTACATGGAAAAACTATGTTATATCATATTGTGGTATCAAGTTTTTGTTTATGACTTTGGTGAAATATATGTTATGTGTTATTGGAACTGATCACTTTTGATTTTTTTAATTTTTGGTTGTGATTGAAATAGTGTAATTTTTGATGAGTTAGGTAGTTTTGAAAAATATATGCAATGATATCATGTTTATGGTGATGAAAGAGGCCAAATTCATGAATTAGACTCTGATTGGTTGGGTTTGTGTTTATTTTTTTATTCTTGGTCCTTTTTTGTTTTTACTAATGGGGTTTATGACCAATTGACTAGTAATTATCATATGATTTGTTCATTTATGCTCATATGATTTGATTATGTATTGTTGATATGATTTCTTTATTTTTGCTCTCTATTTAGTTTTATTGTTCTCTTACTAACCAGATTTTTCGTTATGTATTGTTACAGTTCGAAGACACAGTAAACCATAATACAGCTCAATTCAAATTGTCTTTGATGTAAATATATAGGTAACATCTAATTATTACTAATTATAATTCCTATTGGCTGGGGACAGTGAAAGATGTAGTTAGCTCTTGATATTTAAGGGCTCCAATTTCTAAATTGAATCCAAATGTATCTGAGTCCCATTCTTGCTTCAATTGGGAATTTGGGAAAGCATCAAGACACTTGATCTCTCCAATGATATAAAATCATTTGTAAGTTTCACAAACTTGATACTAGATTACCATTAATAATAGTGAGTTTTTAGACAATGAACTATATTACTCATGGTTTGCCCTTTTTTTTTCTTTCAAATTCTTGATAGAAAATAGATAGACAATGGATTCATCAACAGCATCTTAGGTTCCAGAAGTTCTATATTGATGGCGTTGATGAATTTTTAAAGTTGCAAGGCGACATCTACATGTGACAGGAAAAACATGGTGTCCATGCTTAGCATGTGGGAATAACAGTACACAAACTATATCATTTATCCAAGCACATTTAGCAGAGTATGGTATGATGGAGCATTATGTTATATGGGATAAACATGGAGAAACGGTACCAATGGGTTAAGATACACCCGAACCAAATGATGATGTTCAAAATATTCTGGAGGATGCATTCCCATTTGTTCGTGATGCGCAAGGTGTCGACCATGATGATATAAGAAGGGAAGATGATATAGTGGAAGCTACTAAGGGTGATGATGAGGGAGCTAATGTACGCCAAGTTGAAGCCGATAAGTATAACAAATTGCTTGCTGAAGCTCAACGTGAATTTTTTCCGAGTAGTGATCTCAGTGTTTTGGCAGCAATGATCAAACTTATGCATATCAAGGTTCTTGGTCATTGGTCTAACAAGTTATTTAACAACTTTCTAGAAGTAATGCAGCAGATATGTCCCAAGCCTAATAATATACCTTTATCGTTTTACGAGGCAAATTAGATGTTGAAAAGTTGGGTTTAAGTTATGAAAAGATTCATGTGTGCAAGAACGACTATGCTCTGTTTTACAAGGAACATGAAGAAAAAAAGTGTCCAGTTTGTGGTGAGGATAGATATAAAACAAGTTCTCAAGACGATGCAGATGAAGGTGATAAGAAGAAAAATAAAATTCCTCATAAAATTTTGCACTATTTTCCTCTCAAGCCAAGATTAGAGAGGTGTTTATGTCCAGACATACTGTTCTCCAAATGAGGTGGCATGCCGAGATGCGTCATGACCAGGATGGTACCATGAGGCATCCAGCAGATGCTATCGCATGGAAGAGTCTCGATGAACAATTTCCTGACTTTGCAAAAGAACCACAAAATCCTAGACTAGGACTTGCCACTGATGGGTTTAACCTGTTTAGGAACATGAATTTGTCTTACAGTGTGTAGCCAGTAATGGTGGTTTTATATATTTTGCCTCCTTGGATGTGCATGAAGAAACCTTTTACAATGTTGACTTTGTTAATTCCTGGGCCGACTTCACCTGGCAAGGACCTAGATGTTCTTTTGAAGCCATTGATTGATGAGCTTAAAGAGCTATGGGATGTTGGTGTTGAAACATATGATAAGTCTACTGATTCGACTTTTAACATGAAGGCTGCTGTATTGTGGACGATAAATAATTTTTCAGCTTATGGAAACTTATCAGGGTGGAGTACCGAGGGTTATTTGGCTTGTCTGGTATGCAATGCAAACTCTTGTTCTTTCAGACTGAGAGATAAAATTAGTTTTGGAGCTCATCGGCGTTGGTTGAGGAAAAATCATCCAATGCGAAAGCAAAATAACTCTTCAACAATAAAGAAGAGACTCGAATGCCTCTTAAAGTGTTAACTGGTGAAGATATTTTTTGACAACTTGATAAAGTTACTCCTAGAAGACTAGAAAAATATGAAAGAAATCCTGATCTCAAGAGAAAACGGTCGGAATGTGAGTTGAATTGGTCAAAAAAGAGTATTTTCTTTGAGTTGAAGTATTTGTTCAAGTTGAGAATTAGACACAATCTAGATGTGATGCACAATGAAAAAAAAAGTGTGATAGTATTGTGGAGACCTTATTGTGCATTGAAGAAATCCAAAGACACGGTCAATGAATCATTAACATTTTGTGGAAGGATATATTGCCAATGAATCATTAACATTTTGTTCTTTGTATCTTCATGATATTGAGACTATATTTTCTCAACCTGAACGAAACTATGATTCAGATAAAAAAGATGTGGAGGTCTCAATTTTTGGGCAAAATTTATGTAAATACAGTAGAGCTAGTGGAGAAACATGGTCTAAAATTGAAATGGAGCCGGCGAGATGATATATTTTGGACAATTGCCCTGAGGTTGAACCTTATAAGATGTTAGTGGATTAATAATTATTTCATTAACACCTTTATGTATACACTTGCTAACCATTTATTTTTTGTAACAAACATCGTGAAATACTACAAAGTCAAAGTCCATTTGGAGTAGATAAGAGATAAAGAGATGAATTTCCTGACTAGTTTAAGGAGCAACTATAGGACAAATCTCTCGCCCCATGTGAAATGGTCCAACTACGCCTTGCAGTATAGTGTCTAGCCACGTTTATAATCTAGGAACACTACCAGAATAATTACCATAGCCGACGACTTCAAAAAAAAAAGGCCGACGATTTTTGTTGTCGTCGACCTTTTTTTTCTTGAAGACGTCGGCTATGGTAATTATTCTGGTAGTGGAAACCTATTTTGACACTGCACTATGCATTACAGCATAGTACCTGACCACGTTTATAATCCAACAAACTCATTATGTCGTTGCCAACGTTTGAACACATGACGTGGGGGTTCCATATCAAAAGTTCTTGTAGCAGGTCCCAAGGCTTCCACTGAACCACTTGCCGTGGTTCTGTCAATAACTCGATAAACATAGACAAGACTAGTAGGCATATAAGAATATTGTGTGCTCCAAATAATCAACATTTGATATTGATAGATTCAACATTATTTAAGTATTGAACACATGTTAACATGTACCGGAAACAAAAATCAATTTATTCATTCTTCTTTTGTCATATTTGTCAAAAGAGGTCAATGCAACACACTTATGATTCACTAAAAGGATCCCAATCATCTAGATTTATATATCTCGAATATTTGTATGGATTGATACATCTTGTTTCTACGAGAATGTGAGATTTTTCAGAGAATTTTTTCCATATTCGAGTTATTTATTTGTATTTTTTTGAAAGTTATAAAATGATAAAAAAATTTAAATAATAAAGAAATTTGAAGTTGTAAGATCAGTGTCATCCATTACTTCACCCCTTTAGTTGTGGCCCGTTGATTCAGTTTTCTTAAATTATTAGTAGTAAGTAGTAGTTATTTATATCTCTATTAATTAAAGAATTATTATTAGTATTAACATTAGTATTAACCTAATCTTGTTAGCCAATTCGACATTCCCTATCTATGGGGCTCTCTTTTTTGAATCAACATAAGAGAAAGGAACAAAGAGAAAGAAAAAATACTTAGTGGAAAATAGGAAAACAAGGTAGCTATCAGAAGAAAAAAGAACGTGCAGTGGAATGTGTTTCTCAAATACATATAGCACCATGATGGTATTTCATTTAGCATATCCGTCTGTAAATATTCAGAGAGCACAATGGAGAAACAACCAAACTTTGCCCAAAAACAAGGGAGAAACAAGATTCCAAGTATATGATTTCTTAGCTTATGAACGATTTCTAATTCGTGTGTACGGGTTATAAACGATTTCCAATCTTGGTAAGTGAACGATTGGAAATCCAATTCCTAGCTTATGAATGATTAGCAAAAAACCTTCTCGAATATAGTGAAACAGTTAGAAATCCAATTTCTAGCTTATATATAAACGATTTGCCCAAAACCTTCTCGTATGTTTACATTTAAATATGCCAAGTGAAGACAATAAAAAAAATTTGTTCCTTTATTCAACTTGATCATAGTTTCGTCTAAATTGCTATGAATATTCATATGTCTTTGTTGCTTTATCGATTCTAGGTGGAGTTCCTCTATCTCTGGAGGATCGGCAAAGAAGATGTTTGTCACGAGCTCAAAATTAAGAAGTCAAGCTGTTGCTGCTAAAAAAAACTTAGCTATAAACATGACAAGGAAGAGGATTCAACTCGATTTTAATGCACAAAAAGAGGCTGATGTTGAGATGAATGGGCAAGAGTGTCTCCCACCTAAGAAGAAGACCCGCGGATTAACGACTGGCACTAAAGTGCATGCCATTGTCCGTGCAACAAAGAGAAAAAAATCAATCAAGTTGAATGCATCCTAAAAGCTTCCTGACACTGTAGAAGCTAATAAATTCTTCGTTACAAAGATTGGTAAATTCACACGCAAGCTAGCACCACTCATATTGGACGAGGTGAAAGATCACGTCAATGTGAAATATCATTTCGATGTGAAAGATCATGTCGATGCAGGACTTGAAAGGATCAAGACTTCACTCACGGTGAGCTCCATACTATGTTTGTTGCTCTATTTTTACTAAGTTTACTAACTTTTTTGTAAATATTAATTGTAGACCAATTTTACCTTTGATTGGGCAAATGAGAAGCTGTGGGAGATTAGTAAGTCATTCATGACTTGGAGAAGAAAGTTATATCGACACTTTAAAAGAACAAGAAATGCTCATGACCTAGAGTATGCTCGAGCAAAGCTGCCAAATGAGCTAGTCTTTGGAGAAAGAACAAAAGATGAATGTGAGTGGCCATGTGACAAGGCTTTCACGAATGACACGTTTGTGGTAAATCATTTCATTATTTTTCTGGTTTAGTTTAATTTTTTGTTGTTATGATGCATCTTATTTCGGCTTTAATCTGTGAGAATAGATTCCTAAAACATCACCAACATCAAATCTGACTACAGCAATGAAAGACATCCCTAACAAACACAACAAGTGTGATCAATGAAAGCTGATGACGGATACTTAATGCACACTATAAATGGATAGTTCAATAAGTAAGATACTTTACCTCTGCACAACATAGATATCAACAAAAAAGAAACCATGATATTACGTCCCTAATGCCTAAGACGAGGAATAAAACTGCATAATGTTATAGCTAATTATAATATGCCTCGCTAGACTGAATATCAGGAGAACACTTCCTATGAAATGAAATGGGATGACACAATGAACAAATGAGATTAGTATAGGACATAAGTAGAGCCGCACGGCAATACTCTCTCCTCAAAATCCAGCCGTTCATTGTGTCATCTCATTCCATTCTGCAGCTAGTGTTCTGCATGAGAACACTTCTCAAATATGTGAATTCCTGAAGGTTTTTCTTTCACAGTATGATCAATGAAATACAAGCATATACAAGGAAGTGTGCTCATCATACTATAAAACAAATAGATTTTGTAAGTTCATAGCTTTAACCACACATATTCTTTTAACTTCTCCTAATCATTAAATTTAAAATTGACTGAGCTAAGTGCTGCAAATATATGGAGGGCGGGAAAATTCATGGTTCAGGGGAATATAGAGTGATGGTGAAGGATAGGACAAACAATAATTCATTTGTTTTCCTCAACCAAGAAACTAAGAGCAAAATGAGTAACGGTATACTTGATAGTTGTAATGAGAACAGGATACAAATAGAATCACACTTCAATCTGTTAATATAAAAATTACAGCTACTGCCAAGGCACTGAGCCCTAATCGTTCCCTTGGGTCTTTATCATAATATTTATAATAGTAGAGAAATGCAGCATTGTCCGTTTTCAGTTAAAATACGTGAAAGTCTTGAATTGGGCAAAAAGAAAGGAACCCAGTTTGGTATATTCTATATTGTTAGGTTCAAAGAAGTTACTTACTTAGTAAATACTTGACTATAAAACAAATTTAATTATAACAAAGATTTCTAGTTGCTTGTTCAAAATAGTTAATCTTGAATGTAAATATAAATAGCCTTGATGCAGCTAGTTTTATTTCGGCTAGACTGTCAATAGTATATATGTGCAGAAACAAAAGATATGGTGGCCTCCTTGGTGATGTTTTTGACATTGAAATCGACCAATGATTTCTTCTTTGTTGTTGTTATTAGTGCTGTAATTGTTTGTACTTCTATGTGAAACAGGGTACATCTTGGCATTGAGTTCAACTTTGTGTATTTTTTTTGAAAGGTTGTTATGATGCATTATTAGTACTTGCAATTTGTTGTTGTTATTAGTGCTGTAATTGTTTGTACTTCTATGTGAAACAGGGTATATCTTGGCATTGAGTTCAACTTTGTGTATTTTTTTTGAAAGGTTGTTATGATGCATTATTAGTACTTGCAATTATGTCAATTTTTTCAATTAAAAGGATGTTCTATTTTTGGCTTTATGTAGAAGCACAGTGAGATCAACTCTCGTAACCGATACCAAAAAAAGTATGATCATTGTGGAGGTTCACGGCCTTATCAAAAACATGTCAAAGGTGCACTTGAGGAAATAGTTTTGTCAGATAAGTACAAGATTAATTTAAATGCGTTGTCTAGTTTAATCATTGTGTTCATACATGATATATAAAGATAGTGTACTTCGTGCTTGACCTTTATGCTGATTAAAAACGGATAATTATATAAGAAACATTGCGTATATCAGTAGATTTATAAGTTTTAGTTATGTCTATATATGTTAGTATCAGTAGCTTTGTACACAAAGTATAACTGAAACTTATACACAGTTTTTAAATTTGAAGTACATGTGCATATCTGAAACTTATAAAGACACTGTACTTCAAATTATATAGCTTGTCAAATTATAAAGATGTCAGTAGAATACTTAGGTATAGTTTGTGGATACCTATGTACATAGGTATAAGTACATAGGTACACAAACATAGTGTATCAGTACTCAAATTATAAAGATGTCCGTAGGATACATAGTGTATCAGTATTTCAAATTAAAAAGATGTCAGTAGGATACACATTGTCTTTATACATAGATATTTGTGTACTTATACAAAATTATACACATGTACTTCAAATTATACACATGTACTTCATTGTGTATCCGTTAAACTGTATACACATGTACATGTACTGATTATCCTTGGTAATGTATACACATGACATGTATTGATTATCCTTGGTACTGTATACATGTGTATTGATTGAGTGCCAAGATCTACATGATACACATTGAGTGCCAGCACTTTTATAAACCTACAGATATGTTTATAAATTTATATAGCTTTAAAGACATGTATATCAATTTATACAGCTTTATACTGGTTTAATCATTGTCTTTATACAGGATATATAATGAAGTATAGGATATATAAATGCAATGTCTAGTTTAATCAGTGTGTGATACAGGATATATGCAATGACTGTGTATTTTACAGGATATATAAAGACATTGTACTTCAAATTATCCTGGAAATTGTCTCATTGTATGAAACTGCAATGGCATATGGCTTTTGAATGGAATCTTTACATGCATACTAACTATAATGTTTTATTTTGATGATCAATAGAAGGGTAAGCAAGTGAATTTTATTGAGAATTGGATTACTATGCATCAACACGAGGATGGACAATGGATCAACAAAGAAGTTGAAGAAATAGGGGTTTGTTTTTGCTAAATTCTTTATAATTAATAATTTGAAGTCATTGGCTTTTTCTGTTACTAATATCATCTTGTTCTACAAATTTGTAGAAGAAAATGCTAGCACAAATGGTTGAAGCAAAGGAAAAAGTGGTTCAGCTTGTTGGTGGTGATCTCTACTCAATTGATGAGATAAAAATTTCTATATCTGAACAACTAGAGAGCCTGGCAAATGCAGTTGGAGTTGGGAAAGGTAGAAGCATTTGTGGTTTGGGCATATGGTCCAACGAGGAAGGCCATTCATCTTGATGCTGATAAGTCAAGTGAGACCTTGAAAGATAAAAAGATAGTCCAGCTGAAAACCATGATGAAGAAACTTTTTAGGCATATCAAGCACATTGAGAACCAACTGACTCCTGTTGAAGGCTATGAAGTTCATCATTCAAATGGTGATGGTGATGATGGAGATGATGATGATAATGGTGAAGGTGCTGGTGGTGATTACAATGATGCTGGTGAAGATTATGTCAGCGAATATGCATATTAGTAATATTAGTGCGTATGTAGTACGGTGGTATTAGTATGTTTTAGTTTAATTACTACTGTACTGGTTAATTAACTAGTATTTTGTTTAGCTTGCATGACTTGGTTCATATCTTATTTCACTACAAGAATTTTAGATTTTATTTAACTATTTAATTTATTAATATTTTGATTATAACTAAAAAGTAATTTAAAAAGCCAAAAAAATGAATTTATAAATAATTAAGTTTGAAATAAAAATAAAAAAATGAAATTTTTTGAAATTAATAATAATTTTTTTGACGTCACCTATATCTCTTTCAGTGACAAACTTATTTTGTCACCTATAGTCATTAGTTACAATTTTCAGTGACAAATTTAGTGACAAACCAACTTTGTCACCAATACTTATAGGTGGTAAAATATCAAACATTAGTGACAAACTAGTTTTGTCACAAAAAATATTTTTTCTTGTAGTGTCACCTGTCTACCCAAAAAAAACATAGGTCCAAAAATCTGTTCTCTTCCTCTATAAACAACTCATGTTTATAGTATTATTTTTATACTCATTTTCAAATAAACAACTCAGCTCTCTTCCTCTATAACAGAACAAATGGCATGGAAAAATACTACTATGAATGTTGAACACTGTTATGCCCGCTTCTCAACTAGCCTATCACTCCCCAAACCTTCTTTGGACTCTCTCTCTCTCTCTCTCTCTCTCTCTCTCTCTCTCTCTCTCTCTCTCTCTCTCTCTCTCTCTCTCTCTCTCTCTCTCTCTCTCTCTCTCTCTCTCTCTCTCTCTCTCTCTCTCTCTCTCTCTCTCTCTCATACCATCAATTTGGCCACATGATGGAAGACTATTCTTCATACTATTTAATGAAGGAGCCTATCATTGTTCTACTTCAAAATTATAAATGATAAAATAGAGACCACTATGAATATTTCGACAACGGTCCATTGCCTCACATGAACCACTGCCTCAAAATAGCTCCCTACCACACACCATAGTCCATTGTTAGCTTCCACATAGGAAATAGAAGGAGCATATCACTGCTCTGCCTCATGATTTGTCCATGGTGTGTGAATTATGTACTGTAGTATCGAACAATCTCATGTATTCGATTCAGTTACAAAACTCGTATATTAACTTCATGACCAGGGAACTGTCTAACCAGATTAGTATATCATCTACCTCATTTCTACTTTTTCCACTTTGCACTTGCTAAATATTTTCACATTTTTCTACATTGATAAGGATTTGATGTCCTTTTATCAAATAACCATGTCTATAAAAATGTGGCAATCATAACCAGTGGTTTACTACAAAACTTTTATCGATTTCCAATTCGTCCGTGCCTCCAGAGGACACTAAATCCCATATATTCAGTTATGACATTATATCATGCACTTCAAATGGACCAATACAAGATTGGTTTTTCCCAAGTTAAAAATATCTCGGAAGAAGCAGTAATAAATCACAAAAAAATAATAATGCAAGCTATACCTCCTCATAAAAATATGATTACAAAAAGGACTAACAGATCTCTTACTGCAAATCCCTCAACATAAAAATATGTATGTCCTTTAGGATGTAACTCTTGATATATCTATTTCTGTTTCTTAGTTGTAATCATATTAAATCTAATATAGCCAAATAACCATAATTGGAACTTAAGCTCCCAAAACAATCGCAAAGTCAACAATTTTGAATATTGGTCACAAAAATTCTTTCGATTCTATTCTCATTACAGTAACCATCATCTTATCGTATAACTGCGCAACGTGTGAGGGTGCACCTTCATGGATTGGTAGTTGGTGTTTACTTTCACAATTTTGAAAAACTAAAATGCAATATAGTAAAACCAACCTATAAAACTAGAAATCTAAAACAGCATATTCACAAAGAGGTTAATTTATGCAGCATATAACAGCCCTTCACCACCTGCCAAATAAGGGTTTAGGACCTCTTTTTTTTGGATCTTCTTGCATGAATAAATCCAAAATATAACAATAATCCTCCATTACAGTCTTAGCATAATCACCGTCAAACCTGCAAAAACAATTAATGCTAGCACGACTTATACATGCATCTAATCTGCTCATAATAATCTCTTACTCATCTATAGATAACTAATAGTTAAAATTAGGAAACCATAAACATTGTTCTGGAAAACAAAAAAACAAAAAAAAACATAACAACGCAATACAATAGTAACAATAAGCAATGTTCACAGAGAATGGCGTCTATTGGTGGAGGAATCAACGAAACCCGACTGAGAAGCAAGACGACAGTTAATACAATCAACACATGGACACAACACAGAGATATCACGTTGGAGCACATGAGATTGCTCTATAAGAGTCAGCACATTTTCAGCCATTGCCTTCATCTCCTGGCCAAAGTTGTCGAGCTTCTCGCTGAGTGTGGCAACTATGTTACTTCGTTTCTGCCTACGTCGTGGCGGTGCGTTGCAAAGGTACTCATTCTCGGATTCAGAGGTGTTGGACATGATGATGAACTGGTGGAGAACTGGAGATTGCCCTACACACCTGCAAAGATTATGAACTAGATAAGACTTTGGGAAGCAGAGACTTATATAAGATAGATATTGCAATTGTATCAAGGGCTTACTGCATCCAAAGAGGTAATAACTGCTTCAAAAGTTATAGCCTGTTCAGTTTTCCAAGCCATAGATTAACATAATTTAGGCAAGAATTGCAATCATCACTTCATGCATTGGTAAGTACCATTATCTGAGAATCCAAAAAAAAAATTGTGCTCCCCGTGGAAAATATAAAACGGTCATTATTATCAAAATAAATTATCACAATCACAATCATGTGTAATGCTTTAAAACTCTGTACAATTCATCCGCAATAAGGACAGTGTTCTTGATGCTCTTAGGGGACAACATACAACAAAAATAAAGAAAGTGGATCATACATGGCGTTAAACACAATATGTTGTGTGTTATTGATTATTATTATTGGTAACATCCAATACAATCTATTCTGGTTTGTTATAGTATGTTATCATACTTGAGAATTGGCTTTCTTGGTGCATATAATTGTCCCCAGCTCTTCCATCTTCCTCAACCCTCCATGTATGGGATTCATAGATTGTATATACTAAGATTAACATGCTTCATGGATCATTCTTTTGACATAGTTTGCCCACTTCCTTTTGCTATTCACAGTAGTAAATACCTATAAATCTCCTTTAGACAAATTAGTCTCACTGTGCCACTGGAACTCTCCTATCGAAAGATAAAAAAGAAGTAGACAAAGAGTTGAATCCCAAATGAAGAAATATCATCAATTTCAACCTTTACCAAGTTGAAAAAACCAGTGACATACTTAGCATTATTAAAGCACAAAATATGGTTCTCATCTCTACTACAATAACAAACCCTGTTGCTGCAGTTATGCTAAAAATTACTTACTGAGCACCCTAATGGGTTTGTAAGTTCTAACTTCTTTTCTGAACTCTCCACTCTATTGAGCCAATTAAATCTCAATATCGATCACTTGTTGATAGTTACAAAGATTTTCAAATTTGTAAGTTAAGAACATTGTAATATATCACTTATATATTGGTTGTGCTACATTACATTGTGTGAATATAATCTATTTTTACAAAAAATATAACACATTTGCACACATAGAAGTTGTTTACACATAGTACATTTATATACAAACGTGGATTGCTATGTTTACAGAAATGGAAGGTGGCTCTCCTCCAAATCCTAAGGAGTTGGCCAACTTGAAGGAGGCTGTGCTCAAAGCTGATGATGGGGGTGATTCGAAGAGCAAGTTTGATCCGAATTGGAGTTAATAATGTTACCAAGGCTCCTACTGAGTATTCCTGTTAATGATGTTAGTATCCGAATTGGTCTATTTATTTTATACTAGGAAGATACTACATTTACACACATAATAAGACTCTTCAAAATTATTTCTAATTTTCTATAATCTTAATTGCTATTGTTCCAAAATACCAACATAGGAGCCTTGGTATTCTTACAAAAGTCATAGAAGATTTCTTCAGCATTTAGTTATCCTTCCTCAGTTTTTGGTGGCTTGAAGTAGATGTTGATGTTGATGCATCCTTACATTCATTTAGCAAATGAGAAGACAATTATGTAAAAAAATGGCATATGAAGACAATTATGTATCCTTACAATAATCTTTGCAAAACCGCCCCTGGGGGCTAGGTTTGAAGTCGGAGACAGATGCATTAGATAAAAAGGAGCCTGAGTTGGAGTAAGGATTTGAATTTATCGCATAATCATCATGCAAGAAATGTATCTAATCTTCACCATCATTGTCATCAGAATGTGAGTCAACCATTTTGAATATTGGTCACAACAATGCCTTCGATTCTCTCCTCATTACAGTAATCATCATCTTATCATATAACTACGCAATGCGCGGGATGCACCTAGCGATGTTCGAAAACTTGAGTCCTGTGGAATGGTTTCGGGTGCAATGAGCTCCTTGTGGAATGCATAACAAGACTGCCGGTCCATCCTCGTGAATACAAATGATCAATTTTTGGATGTGATATGTTAACCCACGGCGCTCCACAATATCAATTTTCGAAAGTGTGAATACCCCCACATGGAAACTAGTCGTTACAAATCGTAACGGCTACCATTCTCATCTCACCAAAACCACAACGCTTTAACATTTCTCAGTTCACCTCATTTTCAAAATCTCATTCACCACCGCCTCTCTCTCTTAAACACTCATCTTCCCCCAAATTCAATTCCCACCGTAAGCCCTAAAAATCAAAGCTTTAACATCTTTCAAAACCCAATCTTTAATTCCCAAGAAAAGCTTCGATCTTTATACCAACCATGGCTCCGACGCCGTCCTCCGCCAAATCGAATCACAGCCACCACGGAACCAAAACCCCACAATCCCGCCAACGCCTCCATTTCTTCAAAGGCTGCGGCGGCGCCACCCACCCTTCCCTAAGCCCTAACCCTAACTCCGCCGCGCCGCCGGCCGAGCACCCGGTCGAGGTCCTCGCCCGGATCCGAGACTACCCGGACCCAAAAGACCCGACTTCCGCCCCGGTTCTCCAAATCAACCCGGCGAAACAGAGCATTCGGGTCAAAGCCGATTTCGGGTACCGGGACTTCACCCTCGACGGCGTCTCGTCGTCGGAGAACGACGACCTCAGTGCGTTCTACGGGAAGTTCGTCCAGTCGAGGATCGACTGTGTCAAGCTAGGGGACAAGTGTACGATCATGATGTACGGGCCGACCGGGTCGGGTAAGAGCCACACGATGTTCGGGTGCTCCAAGCAGCCCGGGATTGTGTACAGGTCGCTTAAAGATATTCTCGGCGATGATGACGTGGCAGGGACGTTTGTACAGGTCACGGTGTTGGAGATTTACAATGAGGAGATTTATGATTTGTTGTCTAGTAATGGTGGTGGTGGTGGTGGTGGGTTCGGGTTCGGGTGGCCCAAGGGGAATGGATCCAATTCTAAGGTGAATTTCATGTTCTGGGTCTCATTCAAGTTTTGATTTTTATGGATCAATTGTTTGAAATCTATGGGATTTTGTTGCTGTTTGATGTTTTAAGCCTTTGGCTGGGAGTTTAGGGTTTAAGAACTGTTCTGGGTCTTGATTGTTTATACGATTTCGATAATATTATGTTTGTATTAGCTCAATTTTAGTTGGTATGTACATTGAAGTAGAGAGTTTTACTATTTTTAGATTTTTAGGATACATCTGCTTATGTAAAGATTTGCTGTGGTAATTGTTTGATTGTACAGTTTAGGAGGTTTCTAATTTTGTTTGGTACTTGTTTGAGTATACATTTTAGGAGATTTGAATAGTATAATTGTATGTGAAGAGCTCAAACTTTGGCTGAAACTCTCTGCAAAACTTGTGTTTATGCAGGTTAGACTTGAAGTGGTTTTGGGTTTTAGAACTGTTTTGGGTCTGTCTATGTTTGGGATAATTTCAAGGTGTGGGTCTCTCTTTGTTTCTTGAGTTGTTGATTGGTTATGCTTGTGTTAGAAGTTAGAACTGTGGATTTGGTGATGGGCTTTATTTGTTAGAGAGATTAGTGTTAGCTCAGTTTAATTTGACATGTGCATACTGCAGAAGCATGCTTCTAATTATGGATCTGGCATTGTGCTCCACCTTGTATAAACAGTGGGTTTCTGAAATTTTGTACATAGAATTTCTCTATTTTCAGATTTTTAGGACGAAAGTTACTAATTATGCTGGTACTAGTTTGATTATAAAGCTACGGAGATACAGAGTCTTTGACACATTGTATGTGAATAATTCAAAAGGCTTAACCTCTCTTGCTTTACATGTGTGTATGCAGGTTAGGCTTGAAGTGATGGGAAAGAAGGCAAAGAATGCAACTTACATATCTGGAAATGAAGCTGGGAAAATTTCGAAGGAGATACAGAAAGTGGAGAAGCGAAGGATCATTAAGAGTACCCTTTGCAATGATAGAAGTTCTCGGAGTCACTGCATGGTATAACATCACTCTAGGTTTCGTGTGTGTATGATATAGCTCTGCAACCAAGATTTGTCACCAGTTTGGATATGTAATCTACTTTTGATTTCTGCAGATAATTCTTGATGTCCCGACAGTGGGAGGACGTTTGATGCTTGTTGACATGGCTGGTTCTGAAAATATTGAGCAAGCCGGACAAATTGGCTTCGAGGCCAAAATGCAGGTATTGCAAACATATATTCTTTATAGTCTATACTGACATTGTATGAAAAGTTCAATGGAATTGCAACATATATTCATGTTTTCTACCCATTGAATTCACAGACTGGAAAAATCAACCAAGGAAACATAGCACTGAAAAGAGTGGTCGAATCCATTGCAAATGGTGATTCCCATGTGCCATTCAGAGACAGCAAGCTTACCATGCTTCTACAGGTAAAGTTTCATTCTTGGTAGTCACTTGCTGAGTATTAAAAATGGTGTTTCAAGTTTTACATAGAGGTTTTCTTCCTGCACAGGACTCGTTTGAGGATGACAAGACGAAAATTTTAATGGTTCTGTGTGCAAGCCCAGATCCAAAGGAGATACACAAGACAATCTCCACCCTTGAATATGGTGCAAAAGCAAAATGCATAGTCCGTGGTCCTCATACACCAATTAAGGATAAAGCCGGGGCTGAAGAATCATCTGCAGTCATTTTAGGATCAAGGATTGCTGCCATGGATGAATTTATCCTTAAACTACAAAAGGAGAATAAGCTGAAAGAGAAAGAGCGAATTGAAACTCACAAGGAGCTACTGAGAAAAGAAGAAGAGGTTGCTGCATTGAGAGCTAAACTTCAGGCTATGGAAGGGAAGGGATCTAAACCAAAAGAGGAAGAAATCAACTTGAAGGTGAATGAGGTGGCCCAGACTCTGAAACAGGAGTTGGAAAAGAAGTTGGAGGAGTGCCAGAGAATGGCCAATGAGTTTGTTGAACTGGAGAGGAAAAGAATGGAAGAAAGGATATTGCAACAGCAGCAGGAAGTTGAAATGCTGAGGAAGCGGTTGGAGGAAATCGAGTTTGAGTTATGCCGCTCAAGTGATGGAAATGGCACAGAGAGTGGGAGAAAGGACAATGATGGGATTCATTTTGCCAAAAGGTTGATGGGGATCTATTCCAGTAGTGACAGTGCAGGGATGATGAAGTCAATGGACATGGTGAAGTCAATGGATTTGGACATGGATGATCAAGAACCTTTTGCTGGTGCGATGAAAGGTTTGGTGAAATATGTAGGTCTGAACAGTGGGGTTACTGGGGCTTATCAGTCTGACAGCAATAGTGGCCAAGTATCTGTGAATCTGCCTAATCTAAGTAATGTACTTGCCACAGAGAGTAATGATTCTTTTGCAGCAAAATATCCTGACAGAGTATGCTTAAGCACTGTTTTTGAGGAGGAAGAAATCGAAGAGGAACACAAGGACAATGTGGATGTTGAAGAAGTGGATAAAGAAGTCGTAGAGGAAAAGAGAGTGTGTATGGTTGACGGGTCTAGCTACAAAAGCAACATGGGCTCCTTGGTATCTCTGCCTCATGATTATCAGCACACACCAATTGGGCCAAGGGGAAATGTTGGGGAAGATGGGAAGGGTGGACCTGAGGATAGGCTTGTCAGAATCCGGAACATATTTACACTCTGTGGAAACTACAGAGAGCTTTCTCAACATATGACAAGTCTAGCACCTACTCTGCAGCCACTTGAATCATTTGGTTCAGAGAAGAAACAAACAGAACTAGAAGTACAGAAACACACTGATGCAGCTTGTGAAGTGTATGTGAAATGGGAAGCCTCTAAAGACAATTCTGGGAAGTTTATTACAACTCTGAGGGTTGTGAAAGATGCAAGCCTTGCTGACCTACGAAAGCTGATTGAAATCTATCTTGGTGCAGACAATCAAGCTTTCAACTTTCTTGTGCTTGGGGTATGTCAGTTTCTTTCTCTACTGTCTTGATATAATTTTGAACTATATAAACTGTGCAGCATAGGTTACGGTTCATCAGTTATTTCCTGATACATGTATTCCATGATTGCCGTTATATATGGTGCTTGTTTGTTGACATAATGAACTAATGAGTTAAAACTTTTATGAGGTTTTGAATACGTAGAGCATCGGTATAGCTGTCTAAATTATTTGGTTGGTTGATTTCGTTTGAACTTCTATATGACATGATGATATTAACGGTTTTGCTATAAAAATTATGGGGATATTCAGCTCAAGTACTTAAAAGTAAAATGGATGGAATGCATTATTCATATTCTGTATTGTGTGTATATGCAGGATCCCACTCAAGCTGAAGTACCAAGGGAGAAGGAAGCAACAATACAGGCAACGAAGCTTCCCGTTTTCAATGGTGATTCCAACGGGTATTTGGCCTGCTTGAGACCAGCAAACAGATCACACGGGATGCAAAGCAGCCCAATTCAACAGCTCCCATTAACTCCTCTCCCTTTGAGCTCACTCGAAAACATACTACCAGTCACCCCAACAACTTGCGTAACACCGAAAGTAGCACCAAACTTGGGTTCTACTCCATATATTACAGTCAGAAGATGCTAGAGGCAGTAGCTCTTATTGCTGTAATTGCTGTAAAACTTGTAAGAAGTGCACTCGTTTTGTGACTACTACTAGCTTTTGTAATGAAAACACAGTGTGTTTCATTTGGATGTGGCTATTGTTTGTACCCCTATCCACTCTGCTGGCTTATTTTGCTGGTGATGCTCTTCCTAGGCGTACTAGGAATGATGGTCTTGCACTGTCTTGCTGTTACTTTTTGCTAGGCCTGTTGTTGGGCCTCGTTTGTAACCAACAAAAAAAAACGGTCTGTTACCAAAGTAAAACAAAATGCACTATTTAGTATTTATTGTTTAAGGAGATTTATTCTCATTAATCCCGGTGTGTGTCTTGTCCTAATTAGATACATATATTGATTAGATAGATACAGAGAATCTCTGTTATATCGGGATAGTGATTGTAACTGATTGTATCAGCTTATATTTAAGGCATTCTATTAATGAGAAGAATATAACTTTCTGTCTATTCTACTTTCTCCTGCAACACGTTATCAGCACGACTCCCAAAGTTAATAGCAAATACCACCGATAAGAAAGAAACCCTATAATCGAAAAAACCAAAATCGAGCATGTGCAGTTCAACCAACTTCGACAGAAGATTGTGAGCAGTTCAAAATGAACCAGAGGGCGATCTTCATATGCACGGAAAGCCCCAGATGTCTAGTTTCCAAAACATCCAGAAAATCTCAATTCGGAGGTGTCTAGAGAAAGTTATAGATATTTGAGTGCACGAAGGTCAGTCTGCCCGAAAAGAAGAAAAGAAAAAGAAGTCTTCGTTTTGCTGGAATTTTTGTTGACATGTTCCCTCTCTTCAAACTTCTTTCACAGTGAAGTTTTCATAACACCCTCGAGGTAAACTTTTTTAAACCGTCAATCTCTAGATCTAGCAAACTTACTTAGCGCAAAACCCTAGATCTAAGTTGATGATAATTGTGATATGAGTTGTTGAATATTACATGTTTTTACTCTAGTTCCAATGGACATATATCCATAGAGTATACGTGACGGTCCTGGTGGAGTCACAGTTTGGAAAAGAAAATAATCAATTTTGTGACCATGCATCATGGATCACAATTTTTGGAAACTTGAAAGTTTCATGATCGTAGTCCTCGATCGTTTCTAATAAAATATCTCATTTCTCTGCATTGACATTCATCAACTGAGCGGGATTATAATCGTGTGTGACAGTGAGTCACAGGTAGTCACGATTGAAAATCGATGTTATGTGACAGTTAGTCACGGTTGCTGGGTGTGGTTTTTGCCACCGTTTATAATCGATTTTTGTGATCATATATCAAGGATCACGTTCTTATTCATTGAAACTTGTTATTAGTGATCGAAGTTTTCAATCGATACTAATCAACATCTCGTGTCTCTCTTGTAGATGACATTATTTGAGCCGATAAGGCTTGAATTTGATATCCTTGATCTTCAAGGAGCAGAATACCATCGTTGGATGTCAGATGTTTCGTATACGCTTCTTGGTATGAATCTGATGGTTACAATCCAACCACTACTACCACTTGGTACTAAGCCACCAACTCTAGTTCGCAAAGCTCAAACCCTCATGTTTTTGAGGTGTCATATACATCTAGTTTTAAAGAAACGGTATTTGTACGAGAATGACCCCACAGTTTTGTGAGTGACTTTACAAACCAAAATTCAACAATGTGCATCATGCACAACTTTATGAACTGTGAAAAGGATGAGATTTCATCCGGTTATTGGAATATCCAAATATTTTTTGCTTTTAATCAAGCAATGTTAGAACTTCAATCAGAGTTGAGCATTTGTGGCATTATAAAGACTGATCAGGCTATGATCGAGAAGTCTATTAGTACACTTCCTACCTCATTGGTGGGAAGACATGTAAGAAAAAAATGGAACAGTCGTCCTGACCCTTACAAATAACCATGGTGGAAGAGAAGGAGATGGCAATTTTCATGGTAGAGAATATAGTCAGAACTTGACTTGGACTGACCATGGCAAGAGCCTTTACTCCAATATGAATCATTCCAATTCCGGTTCTAGGAATGATGGGAATTTTTCACATTCTACTTCTACTATTGTGCTTATCATCTTTCTAAAGATGTGGTTTTACATGCACACAAAAAAAAATTGTTGTGCACCCAAGGATCTTCAACATGCCTACAAGAAGTGCAAGAAAATATCTAGCACATGAGACTTCATTTCACTGAAGTTTATGAGATGGAAGATTGCTCTGTAGCAAATCTTATTATAGCAGACAATACAAAAGCAAGTCTGGTAACTTTAATTTTTGAGTAGTCTATGTATTAGGCTCATGTCTTTGCTATGTAATCCAGTTTCGTTTTATTTTTGACTTGGTTTTAGTCATATTTTGAGACTTTGTTTTAGTCGATTTTGGAATAAGAACATCCATGATGTAAATGTTATTTGTTGGCAGTATAATGAATATTTCTCTATTTTTTCGGTATATGAAAGTGTTGAGAATGTTCTATTTCATAAGATTCTTATGTATGGTTCGATATTTACACATATGGCAAAAAGCAAGCCAAGATACCATTTTGACAAAGAAAAAAAACGTCGAAAAAAAAATTGAAGTAGTGCACAGAGCAGGTTCGACCTGTCGAAAAATTGAACTGAACAATTTTCGACCGGTCGATGCCTCGCTTCTGTTTGAAAATGGCTCAAATTCGACCCGTCGAAAAATTGAACTAAATAATTTTCGACCGGTCTATGCCATGCTTCTGTTCGATTGTGGTCCAAATCTGGGACAGTGTCGATGCGGAGACACTGTCCTAGATTTGGTTCATTTTCGACCTGTCAAAAATTTTCTCGACCGGTCGAAATTCTGGTATCGGAAAATCACGTCATTTTGGGTTTTCTTGACCGGTCAAGGCCTTTCTTCGACCCGTCGAAAATCCAATCTGAACGTGATATTTTTAGATGAGTTTTTCATCTGTTTCATTGGCTTATGATGTTGTTTATACAACAGTCTTCTTGATCGATATGATGTTGTTATACATCGGTTGTATTTAGGTATTATAATACTATATCAACACTCAACAAGGGTTAAATCCTTTTGAAATCTTTAAGTATTCACTTAAAGTGTTCGCCATGTCTTAGATTCAAAGACTGTTTTATCGACATTGTTTGGTTTATGATGGCGAGATTGAGTGTTACCATTCGAACCTTGCTCAAATTTGAAAACTTTCATGCCAACGTTCTTCACTTAACATTGTGAGAATGAAAAAGAGTTATGTGTCTAAATCTCCGTAGACTGCGGCCAACGGCGCAATCTGGAGAAGTTTATGAGGCATTGTAGTTGTTTATATCTTACTACGGTTTGGATCATTGAATCCAATGAAGTCACTTATATTACTATGCGTGACTTAGCCTCATATAAGCTTTTGCACTTTGATGATCAACCTATTGAGAAATTCTTCTGGTCATCTGTTCTTGAGAGCAAAGAAGCATGTGGGAATATTTAAAACCATCAGTTTAGATGGAGGAACTGAGATTACTCCACTCAGTTCAGGCTCGATCTCCAAGACGAGTGCAGCACCATCCCGGCAAAATATTGCTGAGGCATTGTGCGTTATCCCACAAGATTCATATGTTGTGATCTTTGATGCACATTGCTCGTTTCGCAAAGTTTGATTATGTTTGTAATGTTGTAATACTATTTACACGCATGACAATATTTGGTTAATGACACATCTTTCTTTCTCTATAGATTCCAAGAATCTATTTGTGAATCAATCAAACCAATATGCAGACTATTTATCTATGGTTTTGATTGCTGCATATACGCATCGGTCACACGTTTTTGAAATCCACATGCTACGCTGCATTTCAAAACTCCTAGCATATATTATTCAACTTTGGGCTCACCACCCGAACGTTTCAATCTGGTCATTCAGATTGGTTTAATATAGGAGAGTTTACATCGACATACCTTGTTGATTATTGCATATTGATTAGGATTGTTGTTGAATATCCCGGTTCCCCATGTTCTTTCCTAAGAATGGTTTAAGCAGAGGCATAAATCAAGCGGTTCAAGCTTGTGGCCAGAACTATGGTAATGAATGTTAATTTATCGGTATCTGCTTAGGGATATGCAATGCTATGTGCAGCTATGCTTATTCGCTTGATACCCATAAAACCGCCAACCATTTTGTGTGTACCAGTTGGTAACCGGATATAAGTCTGATATCTCACATCTACACATCTCTAGTTGCGCGATACATGTGCCTACTACGCTTCCACTACGTATGCAAATGGGTCATCAACATTGATTAAGCATCTATATTGGTTCACCAACGTTTGTCCGCTATTAAGAACCTTTTGACAGGAGATCTCTTTACTGCTAGTTTTGCAGATAGTCACTGTGATGAGGCATACTTCCCGCCGTTAGGGGGAGATAGGAATGGTTTCATTCTGGATTAACGTCGAAAATTGACGTGGTATATCCCCACTATGTCTCATCATGATCCCTGCACATCTCAGTTTGAGATTGAAGTGCAATGTATTCTTGATCTTCAGAAAGTAGCAAATTCACTGTCTGACTTCTTTACTGATATCATGAGAGTGACGAGATCGTTTATACATGCTGCAAATCCTGCAAGGTTGAAAGTCACTGATATTGGGCAAGTTAAATGCAACACCCGGGTAAGGTAGTGTTTTCTCCTACCCATAGTGGGGGTGTAGCGTCGATCAAAATCCACTGATGAGTTGCCAGTGAAAAGGCAAACCATCAAGGCACAACCATTCATCATCAATACATGAGATTGTTTCTGACTACAATTGTGTCTAAAAGTCGACATTGACATACACTGGGGGACGCTTCAGAGTCAATAACGATATCAGTAAACAAAGAAATCTCACAAAGTGAAACAAATGCTAGCATTATTATGGATAGTTCTTCCATGTTCTTTGATGATGTGTTTACTTATTCCGTCGCTCAGCAATTGACGACGATGAAATGGAACATTGCCCTGTTGCAGATTGTCAACAGTTAATGTAGAGAAAATTGATCGATATGGAAAGTTGCAATCTAGGCTGAACTAGACTCTCTTACAAATGGCAAGTTTTCGGTATGGTAATAATATAACCATCGAATGATATACCGGTTAGACACAATTGAGTTTTGTTTGGGAGCACAATGAGAAGAACTTGTGGCGCAAGGATTCTCTCAATGCCCTAGTATTGATTATGAAGAGATGTATTCTCTGGTCATGGACATTATTACTTTCCACTATCTTATCAGTTTGGTAGTGTCTAAAATATTGAGTATGCATCTTATAGATGTAGTTACTGTATATCTTATTGGGGATCTTAATTCAGAGATATACATGACAGTGCTGAATGACATAGTTCTACCCAAATCAAGTAACTCTAAACCATGGAGTTCTCGTGTGATCAGATCGAGACGTTCACTATAAGGATTAGAATAATCCGGTTGGATGTGATATACACGTCTTAGTGACTACTTGATTGGGAAGGGATATAAGAATGAAAAGTTATGCTCATGTGTGTTCAGTATATGAACAAATTGTTTGAGATGATAGACCTTGGTAGGACTCGATTAAGTCTTGGTTTAGAAACGGTACATCGAGTTGGTTGAATTCTTATTCACCAGTGTGCTTATGTCTAATCAGGCTATGAACAAAGTAGACCCTATGTATACACCAACGGTTCTTTGCAATCTGAAAACCAAAAGGATCAATTTCATCTGGAAAGATGACGATGAAGAACTTTTGGAGCTGAGATTCTACATCTTAGTATGATTAGAGCTTGATTGAATTTAGCTTAGTACACATATCCAGATATGCATGCCTTCTCAATATGCACCAACGCAAAGTCATTGGAATGGAGTAAAACAAGTCTTCAGGTACTTAAAGTGATCCATTGACTTAGGCCTATTCTTCCCTTGCAAAGAATACAGAGACAAGCATGAAATTCTCAAAATAGAGAAAGTTGAAACGCACTCTGGGGATTTTGACCCGTCGAGGATTTTCCTCGACCCGTCGAAAATGCACCCCGGATCGACCAGAGTGACTTCATCAACCCGTCGAGGGATTCTCTCAACCCGTCAAAAATTCATCCTGTTTCAGACAAGTTTTCATGCTATCCCCTATTCTAAAACACCGGTTGATGTGTTGGTTGAATTTGCTGATATTGGGTACCTCTCTGACCCATATATAAGATGTTCCCATACATGTTATTCATCATGGGAAACATGGCAGTTCCTTGGAGAACAACAAAGTAAACCCTTGTTGCTATTGCCTCGAATTATTCAAAAGATTAAAGTTTTCTATAAAGCTGTTGATGGGTGTGTCTAGTATAAGACAATAATACACCACATTCGAGGGTCTAATGGATTATTATCTATTATGACAGCACTAACTTGCATCTTTGAGGATAATGCATTTGCATTGAGTCAATGAAGTAGAGTTCCATTAAGGGTGTCATACTTAGTTCTTTCCGCCAAAGTATTCCTACAATTAGCAACAGCAGCAGCTATTGATTATCCATGTGAACCGGTTTGGTTCTGTTGATAATGTTGCGGACTTGTTTACAAGTCACTTCCTAAATCTACTTTTGTGAAACATGTGAAAAGCATTGGTATGCGCAGGTTATCAAAACTCCTAGACTAAGTTTATAGTCAGGAGGAGTTACATTTCTGTAGACATCATGGGGAGTCTACCTCACATGTAGTAACTTTAGTATTTGGTGTGTTGTACTCTTTTTCCCTTAGATCAAGCTTTTGTTTTACCCATGAGGTTTTTGTTTGCTTGGTGAGGTTTTTAATGAGACAACAAGTCATGCATCATTCTTATGGCCATCGACACAAGGGAGAGTGTTTAAGGAGATTTATTCCCATTAATTTCGGTGTGTGTCTTGTCCTAGTTAGATACAGATATTGATTAGATAGATACAGAGAATCTCTATTATATCGGGATAGTGATTGTAACTGATTGTATCAGCCTATATTTAAGGCATTCTATCAATGAGAAGAATATAACTTTATTTCTATTCTATTTTCTCCTGCAACATTTATCACAAATCCTAGTTAGTTAATTCGCGAATCGTCGAATTTTTGAAAAAAAATGTCCGTTTTCCGAATTTTTTGAAAGATTCGGGAAAAAATATATTTTGTTTTACTCAGTCGAATTATTCATGAATTTTACGTTTTTCTAATAAAAAATTTAAAAAATATATATTTTTTATTGAATTTCCCTAGTTTTCTTCTTCTAAAACAAATTTAAAAAATTTATAAAAAAAATTAGCCGAATTTTTATGAATTTTATTCATATAAAATTTTTAAATTATATACATACATAATTTTTGACATTTAATTAGCGTACTATTTTTCATTAACAGAGTCACAAAATACCAATACAAACAGTTTCATCAAAAGATTCATCCAAATTCAAGTATATATATTTAGAAATATATATATATATATATATCTTTCTCTATCCAGCATTCGGGTTTGCAGCAGCCATGGAAAACGGAATTTTTTGAAAAATTCGGGAAAAAATATATTTTGTTTTACTCAGTCGAATTATTCACGAATTTTGCGTTTTTCTAATAAAAAATTTAAAAAATATATATTTTTTATTGAATTTCCCTAGTTTTCTTCTTCTAAAACAAATTTAAAAAATTTATAAAAAACAAATTTAAAAAATTTATAAAAAAAATTAGCCCAATTTTTATGAATTTTATTCATATAAAATTTTTAAATTATATACATACATAATTTTGACATTTAATTAGCGTACTATTTTTCATTAACAGAGTCACAAAATACCAATACAAACAGTTTCATCAAAAGATTCATCCAAATTCAAGTATATATATTTAGAAATATATATATATATATATATATATATATATCTTTCTCTATCCAGCATTCGGGTTTGCAGCAGCCATGGAACGCAGTAACAATAGTAAAAGGAATATGTCAGTCTTTACCTCAACAAGAAGAGGTTGTTAATTAATTTCAATCGTACATCTTTTTTATAAGTTGCGTTTGTCGTTTTATGCAAAGTACATTCACCTCATCATTCTAGCTAGTGTGGTGCTTGTTCATCAGTTCTGCAAATTCCATCTTCTTTTGAGTTTCATGTTCTTAGAAAACGGGAAAAGATGGAGCTCCTTTTTGTGACTTTAAAGAACCTTGAAATGAAGTCTTTAAACAACAAGTGATAGGCGCAAAAACACCTTCAAAGATATCCTATTTATGTGTCAATTATATCATTGTAGTTTAATGACAAATATGAGTCATTATCTGCAGAGAATTGTTGAAACTAAGACTCAAAAACACAAAAAACAAAAAAAAACTCGAAAATTAGAAATCTAGCATATTAGACCACTGGACACTAATTAATTTACGAACCTAATCTAGACTAAATCAAATGCTACAAAAATTTAACACAATAAACTAGACTTAGTATCGACTACCACACAAAATTTGAGAGTATTCAGACTTGTTTTGGTTGCTGAAATAATTCGGCGAGTTTACAGCTATTGCAGAAAAACGTAAATTTCAGTAAAGTAAATATTGATGAAAATCAGATAGAGATGAATGTTAGGAACTTCTCTCCATCCTAAATATGCTCGATCTACCCCAAATCTGACTTTAACAACAATAGATGAATGTTTCCCACGTATGAGCTATGATTAAGACATCTTACGTATTACACCCTCTTACTTGGTATGTTCTTCTGATTGATTACCTGGCTTAACGTGATCCTAAACTAGGAGACATGATACTATGATGGGTCCAAATCTACCTAACCTAAGTCATTAAGATCTGTAGAGTGTTTGAGAAATAACAAGACTTCAAGAGCTACTATAATGGGTGCTCTTTCGTCACCTAGGTCTTATTCACACAGGGGTCTGTCTTATCTCTAATGAATATGCAATGATATGATGGTCATGTACACATCCTAGATAATAGATACTACTACATGCATCAAAGTGTCGACCCAAAAAAATATATAATAGAAATCATCAATGATATAACAGTGAATAAAACTCATCCAATAGTTATTAAGATCACAAGGGGTTTAAAATCGAAACATATTCAGGGCTTTGATCAGCTCCTAACTAGAGAAGTTTAGCTACTCATAGTCAAGAGAATCCAATAGAAAAACATGAAAGAGAAGGAAGATTTAAACCAAAACCCTAGAATTCTTGGCAGAACGTCTTCGATGGGTCGAAGACCAATCTTCAATGGATCGAAGATTGTCGGCTGGGAATTATTCTTTGCGGCGTTTTCTCCTTCTTTTGCTTCTTTCTCTGAAAATTTAACAACCCTAAATTGATCTTCAAATTATGCTTATATAAGTTTGACCTTGGACCTTCTCCTTATCGACATAGAGTTGATTCATCATCACATGAACTTGTCACATCACTAATCCTTATTTAAATAGAATTCTCCTTTTATTGTTCATTTTTATTTTTTCTTGCAAATAACTTAAATAAACAAAAACATAATTAATTACTGAAAACTAAACAAATAAATCAAATATTTTTAGAATAATTAAGCACAAGAGAGCTACGTATTTATTTCATATAAATGTGAAGCTTATGGGGACGCTAAATGTCACTAAATCTGGGACGATAAAGGATCTCAAGGCACTATTATGTGAGAAGTTTGGAATTCCTGAAAACTATCAAACACTCTTCTTTGATGATCGTATGCTCACCGATGCCCAACGCCTAGGTGACTGTGGTGTGCAGCAACACTGTACTCTATATCTTTGTGTAATGAAAATATTTGTTCACCTATCATCTGGTCAGGATACAGTTGTGATTGAAGCAAAAGCTCAAGATACCATCCGAACCATTAAAATAATGACTCAGGTCAAGAAGATGATTCATCCAGATCAGTTCACTCTTGTCTATGATGGGAACTTAATTAAAGATAGTAGCAGTTTGTCATCCCTAGGAATTAAGGCGAGCTAATTTAAATTTCATGATATTTGTCAATTTTCTCCAAAATGAGAAATTTCAAGATATTCTATCTTGCTGTAGTTTAATTATAAATCATTTTCAATAGTGTTGACGAAGTAATTTCTTTAACAATATTAATATTGTCGACTATATTGATCAGTGAGTTTGTTATTCCTCTATGAAGTCACGTGTTGCTTGGTTCCAGGCTGGAGCTAGCTGTTATATTTTCCTAGATATTTTCCTGTGTTTGTTATCAGTTTCTGAACTTTATATATAGCTCATCTGTTGTAGTTTTTGTTAGCTTTGATCAATATAGCGAAGCTCTGCCTCATTTTCTCTAAAACCCAGTATAATTGATACCGGGTTAACATGGCATCAGAGCTTCATTAGGTCCTGACTTGTGCTCTCTGTGCTTCCGCAAAGGTGCTTTGTGTCTCAAATCGGTGTTACGAGGATGATTGCAATGCAGATTTGGTGCTTCAGATCCTTCGTACGTTCTCTGGTGGTGATTTATGGTTCGTGTTCTTCTCCTCTCACAAATCGGAGGTGATTCATGCTCTCTTCTTATTGTGAGATTTTATGTTTTTTAGAGATTTTCTGAGTAAAATAGAGCAAATCGAGTAAAATTATGAGCATGTTGAAGTAGATTTGAGTTGAAAATTGAGGAAAATTAAGTTGAGTTGAGTTGAGCTAAAATGGAGCAAAATTTAGTCTGCTGAGTTGGAGTTGAGCTAAAATTGAGTTCGAGTGTCTGTTGAGTTAGATCTGAGCCAAAATTTCTGAGCTAATCTATTTGTTAAGTCTTGAAATTGTGTGTTGTGTGAAGAAATTGTGAACTCTCTGTGTACTGCTACTGTCTGAGGAATATTGTAGTAGTTGTCTCGTCTATGTTGATACAAGTCAGAATAAGTTGTGCTTTGTTAAAGCTTTGTTATCAGAGAAAAAAACAAATGGCACCTAAGCTTGCTCACATTGGTGTTCACTCTGTGGATTGTCATTACTATGCATCTTGGAGAAAGGAATTTTCTCAAATAGAGCTTTCAGATCCAGTCAACTCTTGTTGGAAATGGTCTCTTTGGCTATTTTGATGGAACTGAAGTCATGCCACCTCGCTATGCTCTAACTATTGAAGGAGAGGTTACAAATGAAGAAACTGAGGCTTATATCTCATGGAAGCATATTGATATGGAACTTATGAGTTTGCGCATGGCTACGCTTGATGAAGACATTGTTGATGTCATCATTGGTTGCAGGACATCAAGGCAAGCATGGCTAGATCTTCAGGAGCACTTCTCTAATGTGTCCAGAGTGAATATAATGTAGTTGAAAACTGAGCCGCAAAATCTCAGGAAAGGGAGTGAGTCCATTGATAAGTATCTCCAACGTGTGAAGAATGCTAGGGATTAACTATTATCTGTGGGAATTTCTATCTCAGATGAGGTTATTATTGTTGTGATTCTGAATGGTTTGTCTGAAGAGTATTCTACTGTTCGCACTGTGATTGAAGGCAAAGAATCTCATATCTCTCTTCGTGATTTCAGGTCACAGCTACTCATTGCAGAAAGTAGAATTGAAGGTATCATTTCGTTCCAATATGGAATGTTTGCCATCGTTGCTAAAGGGGATAATGCACGAGGAGGTGGAGATAGGACCAGTGACAATAGAGGATGGATCAAAGGTGATGGAAAAGGGAAAGGTACTGGTGGATGAAATGAGTGTCTAAGCTGTGGCAAGAGAGGACATACTGTGGATACATGTTTTCGTATTCACAAGTGTCAGATCTGTGAAAAATATGGTCATCTCACAAGTACTTGTTATCAAAATCTTGAATACAAACCTCAACTACCTTGTCCATCTAGTGATTTCATTGCCTCTTCTTCCACTACACCTAGTCCTAAGTGCCAGATTTGTTCCAAGTGTGGACATACAGCTGCAAATTGCTTCTATAGGACTGATGTACCTGCTGGTCATCCTTCTGTGTCATTCCCACATGTCAAATATGTGGTCTGAAGGGTCATGTGGCCTTGAGCTGCAATCATCGCACAAATTTTGCATATCAAGGATCTGAGCCTCCGGCCTCATTAACTGCTCTCACTGCTCAGTCAAATGGTTCCTTTTTGAGCAACACTGCAACTAGCTCACAATACAATGGAGGTTTTCACCCACTCAATGGTTTTCATGTGCCTCAGACTTCATATAATCCAGTGTTCTCAAATGGATATCATGCCAATAATTGAGCTTCCTCTTCTGGGTATGGTAATACCAATGGTGCTTCTAGTTCATCATCTGCTTCTACTCAAAACAACAATGAGGTCTGAGTTGAAGACTCTGGAGCCACACACCATATGACCTCGTATCTCAGGAATCTCACAATTGCTCAACCATATGCTTCTGACAACAAGATTACCATTGGCAATGGAGCAGGTTTGAGTGTTGCTCATACTGGCACAAGTCTTATAAATCCAGATACTCATGTTTTTAGATTAAACAACGTGCTTCATGTTCCTAATCTTGCTGTCAATCTGTTGTCTTTCACCAAGTTGTGTAGAGACAACAGGTGCTTCATAACTCTTGATGATATCTCTGTGCAGGACAAGGCATCTGGGGCAATTCTCTACCAAGGAAAGAGTAGTGAGGAAGGACTATTGCTATTCAAGTCTCCAAGATTTTCTCAACCATTTATGTCATCTCAAGCTGCTTTTGTTGGTGCTGCTATGTCCTCTCTTATTTGGCACCAGCGTTTAGGTCATCCTTCTTCACCTATCCTTTCTAAAATGTTGTCCAGTTGTCAAATAAAGCCACCTTGTGAGAAATCTAGTTCTATATGTTCAACATGTTTATATGGCAAGTTGCATAGGTTACCTTTTTCTGAGTCAATCTCTAAGTCCTCTGTGCCTTTTCACAAAGTGCACTCTGATGTGTGGGATCTGCTTCATGTCTTTCTCTTGAAGGCTTTAGGTCCTATGTTACGTTTATTGACGATTGTACAAAATTTCTGTGGATTTTTCCACTTATATATCAATAAATCATATATGTTTTCCCAATTTGTGAAATTCTATGCCTTTGTGAATACTCAATTCAAATCCTGCATTCAAATTCTGCAGTCAGATGGTGGTAGAGAATATAATAGCAAAGCTTTGAAGAATTTTCTTGATTCTAAAAGCATCATTCATCAAATTATATGCCCATATACTCCCCAACAAAATGGGGTAGCAGAGAGGAAGAACATACATGTTGTTAAAACTGCTATCACCTTGTTGTCTGCTTCTGGTCTTCCTAAACAATTCTAGTTTCATAGTGTAGCCCATTGAAGAATTTGATTTTCATTGAATCAATCAATTACAATGTTTACAATATATATAGGATACTACATTAATCACAGATGCTGTGATTGCTATCACACTAATATCATAATCAAAACTGATGCAAGAATAAAGCTATGTCAAATCAGATCCACGATTCTAGGCACAGCATTCATTATGCCTTGATTGCCATATCATTTAGTGGCTGAGATTTATCTCTTTCAATATCCCCCCTCAAACTGAGCAGTCCATGATGCACAAGTTTGGCAGATAGAATCTGATGACGATGTTTATGCAATGGCTTGGTAAGCAAATCAGCAGGCTGGTCAGCAGTGGGAATATAACATACTCTGTGACTGCCACGGGCCACTTTCTCACGTACATAGTGATAATCAAGCTCAATATGCTTAGTGCGTGCGTGGAAAATAGAATTAAAAGCCATGTATGTAGTGCTCATGTTATCACAGTATAACAAAACAGGAAACTGAACATGTGCACCTAGTTCATATAGTAAATATCCTAACCAGGTGGTTTCGGCACTTGCATGAGCCAGTGAGCGATACTCTGATTCCGCACTGGACCGAGCTATAGTAGGCTGCTTTTTGGAGCACCAAGAGATGAGACTAGATCCAAGATAGACAAGATAGCCCGATGTAGATCGCCTAGTGGACGGACATCCAGCCCAGTCGGCATCTGAATAGGCAGAGAGCTGAACCGGTTGATGTTGAGGCGTAATCAGCAAACCATGACCAAGAGTGCCCTTAACATATCGAAGAATTCGCTTCGCAACAACCAGATGAGGAGAGCGAGGCTGACTCATAAATTGAGATACCATGTTAACAGCAAAAGTGATGTCAGGACGAGTGATGTTGAGGTACTGTAGTGACCCAATAAGCTCACGGAAGATGGTTGGGTTATCTAGCAAGGATCCATCAGTAGCACTGAGCTCAAGTTTAGCAGACATAGGTGTAGCAACCGGTTGACTCAGTAAAAGATCATACTTGGTTAAAAGATCAGTAGCATATTTGAGCTGATTTACATGGAGTCCATCTGGAAGAGTAGTGACTTGCAGACCCAGAAAGTAATGCAAAGGACCTAAGTCTTTGATGTCAAATCCACGACCCAAACAATCGATAAAACTCTGAATAAGGCGATTATCACTGCCGGTGACCACAATGTCATCAACATAGAGCAAAAAGTAAATCGTGTGGGAACCATAGCGATAAATGAATAACGAAGGATCAACAACACTCTGAACAAAGCCAGTAGATAACAAAAAAGAGCACATACGTTGAAACCAAGCACGAGGGGCTTGCTTCAAACCGTAAAGTGCCTTGTTCAACTTGCAGACATAGGTAGGATGTGAAGAATCCACAAAACCAGGGGGTTGGACCATGAACACATCCTCATGAAGAATGCCATGGAGAAAGGCATTCTTAACATCTAATTGCCGAAGAGACCAACGTCGAGAAACAGCAATGGTAAGTACAGTGCGAATAATAGCAGGCTTAATAACCTGACTAAAAGTCTCACCAAAATCAATACCTTGTTGCTGATGGTAACCTTTAGCAACAAGACGAGCCTTGTACCTATCAATGGAGCCATCCGACTGTTGTTTGATCCGAAAAACCCATTTACAGCCAACAGTGTTCTGAGAAGACGAAGGAGGCACCAAAGTCCACGTGTTGTTCTTGAGCAAAGCATTGATTTCTTCCGTCATTGCCTGTTGCCATTCCGGTTTCTGAGATGCTTGTGAATAGCACGAAGGTTCAACTGTGTCGGCCAAAGAGAGTAAAGCACGAGGTACCGGATAACGAACGGTTCCAGCTGTCGGGGTTGGACAATGCCTCGTTGAAGACAGGTAGTGACACCAGGGCGTTGGGGAAGAGGAGCGGCGGGTGCAGGAACAGCAATGGGGGAATCGGGTTCGTGCTCGGGCTCAATGGCAGCAGGCGGATCCGGTGCAGGAGTAGCAACGGGGGCTTCGAACCCAGGGTCAATGATAGTAGGGTGTGCTGGTGCGACCGACGCGGAAGCAGAAGACAAGGCATTGGGCTGCAGCAGTGGGGCTGCAGTGACTGGCGCGGGAGGAGGGCGACGACGGGAATAGCGGAGCAGCCGTGGTGGTGGCGGCGATGGCTGCGACGGTGCTGGGAAGGAAGGTGAATCAGAAGGAGGAACAATGGAAGGAGCCACAGTGAAAGACGGAGAGATGGAGACGGAGGTAGGCGCGTGAGATGAGTGCACTGGTGGAGGACCTGAATGGGATGGACTGGGGCTGGAGTGAAGGACGTTAGATGAAGATAACGACGGGCTTGGCAGTTGGGTCTGCGGAGGAACAGGATGTGATAAGGACACCAATTCAAGGTGATGTGAAGAGGAATCCTACAAATCTTTGTAAGGAAAATGTGATTCGTTAAACAAAACATGACGCGACACATAGACTCGACCTGTTTGACGATTGAGACACTTATAACCTTTATGAGTAGGACTATACTCTAGAAAGACACACTCGACACTTTTACCAGAGAGCTTATTGGAGACATAAGGACCTAGATGAGGATAACAAGAACAACCAAAGGTACGAAGAAGGGAATAAGAAGGAGGAGTGCCGTGGAGACGTTGATGAGGAGTGACCCAATTAAGAACAGGAGTAGGGAGAATATTAATGATGTGGATGGAGGTAAGAACAGCCTCAACCCATAAGGTAGGAGGAGCCCCAGCGGTGTGAAGAAGAGTACGAGCCATGGTAGCAATGTGTCTGTGCTTTCTCTCAGCCAGACCATTTTGTTCAAGGGTATGTGGACAAGAGAAACGTTGTTGAATACCCAGAGTTTTGCAGAAGTGAGAAAAGGCATTATTGACATATTCTGTGTCATTGTCGCTTTGAAGATACTTGATCGTCCCATTAAAGAGATTGCGAATAAGAGCGACAAGAGTTTGAAAATGAGTAAGCACTTCATTTTTACGGCGCATGGGATAAAGCCAGGTGAAACGAGAGAATTCATCAGTAAAGAGAACATAGTATTTAAAACCAGACACGGAAAGTGAAGAAGACATCCACACATCACTATGAATTATTTGGAACAAACTAGTAGCAGGATTTTTATTGGAAACAAATGGTAACTTATGAGATTTACTGACAGCACAATCAGAACAAAAATTATTAAAGGATGACGAAGGACCAAGAGTAGACTTCAAGGAGGACAAGACAGCAGCGGAAGGGTGACCAAGACGTTGATGCCACAAGGATGAGGTAATTGTGGCAAGGGCTTGAGGAGAGGACGGAAGGGAGGACGGAGATAATGGATAGAGGCCATCTTTACAAGGGCCCTGAAACAAGAGAGCACCAGTGAGTAAACAACGAATTTGATAAAAATTTGGTGCGAATAGGAAATAAACAAGATTATCTTTAGTGAATGTGGCAACTGACAACAAATTTTTACGAATAGAAGGGATTTACAATACGTGGTCTAGGGAAAATTTCTTAGCACCCAACGAAAGAGGAAGATTACCATAGTGAGAAACTGACATAGCATCACCGTTTCCCATATAGACATTGTGAGGACCACCGTAATGCTGAGGATTTTGGACAGGCATGGAGGTCATATGGTGAGTAGCACCAGTGTCAGGATACCAGCTTTGATCACTAAAGAAATGAGCACCAGCAAACGGAGGTGTAGGAGATGGACCAGAGAACCGATGTGGGCAATGAGGAGGGCCATGCTGGTTTGTATTACAGTTGTAACACCATTGTGAGCCTTGAGGACTGGGACCAGGTCCAAGAAGGCCATTGGACCAAGGAGGACGAGTTGACCAAGGCTGAGAAGGATGGTGATAAAAAGGACCCTGCTGGTTAGGAAACCCACGACCTCCACGGTTACGACCACGGCCGCGACGTCCTTTGCCAGTGTAATCACGGCGGGGCTGAGAGTCAGAACCAGGACCACGGGGCTGAGCAACCACCTCGGAAGAGAGCCGTTGCCGGAGCATCAGATCGGCGATGTTGCTGATTGTCAAAAGAGAGTATACGGCCACGAAGCTCCGAGAAACCGGGAAGGCGATCCGATTGGGCAATAGCAGTCCGCAACATAAGGTAATCTTGACCAAGACCTGTAAGAGTAGCAACAACCAAATCTTTTTCAGAAACAGGTTCACGAATTGCATCAAGGGAATCGGCCAAGGACTTAGCATGCTCAAGATAATCATCAACAGATTGGGACCCCTTCTGAAGATCGAATAGCTGGAGACGAAGACTGGTGGAGTTAGCAATAGATTGTTGAGCAAAATGTTGGGCAAGACAATCCCAGATGCCTTTGGAGGTATCAAAATTGGTGGTGAGTCTGGCAACCTTTGGGGTGAGAGAGGTGGTGAGAGTACTGACAATTTGTTGGTCAGTAGTGATCCAATCATCATATGTAGGGTTGTCTGCGGTGCGTGCAGGGTTACCATCACTAGCAGGAGTCGTGATGGTGGTGGGAGGCATTGGGATGGAGCCATCAACATAACCCCAAAGTTTGGCACCACGAAGATATGGTTTGAGCTGTCGGAGCCAAAGGAGATAATTGGTTTCATCTAATTTGATAAACTGAGAAGTATGTTGATGGATTGTAGGTGGAGCAGAAGTGGCCATGACAGCAAGAGGGAGAGAGGCTTGAGAAGGAAGGAAAAAAAAAAGGTATGAGAATTCTAAACCTAAGCGGCTGATACCATGAAGAATTTGATTTTCATTGAATCAATCAATTACAATGTTTACAATATATATATAGGATACTACATTAATCACAGATGCTGTGATTGCTATCACACTAATATCAGAATCAAAATTGATGCAAGAATAAAGCTATGTCAAATCAGATCCACGATTCTAGGCACAGCATTCATTATGCCTTGATTGCCATATCATTTAGTGGCTGAGATTTATCTCTTTCAATACCCATTCTGCATTTTGATTAACAGAATGCCCTGCAAATCTTTAAACATGTTCTCTCCTTATGCTCAATTGTTTCACTGGGATCCAGATATATCTCAGCTCAAAAAATTTGGGTCTGCTTGTTACCCTTATCTTGGTCCTTACAGACATGACAAATTAGATCTCAAAACTACTCAATGTGTCTTTCTTGGATATGCCTTAGGTTATAAAGGAGTCTTCTGTTATAGCATTGCTAAAAATAAACTTTGGGTGTTTAGGCATGTTTTTCATAATGAGTCTGTCTTCCTTTTCCTTTCCTCTTCTTCTGTGTTCTCTTCTTTCTATCCAACTGTGTCCAAATGTTCTTCCTCTACATCTACTACTCTTCTTCTAGGATGCCTATCCATGCTAGTGTACCTTTCAATGAACTTGTTACTGAGGTGCAAAGGGAAATTAATGGTACTGATAGAGATGTTGGTGAAGGTGGTGGTAGTATTGGTAATGATCTTGATGTAGATACTGATACAAATGCCATTGGAGGTTCTTGTGTCACTAATGCTAAATTTAACGTTTAGCTTATTGCTTCTGATGTACCTGTTCAGCATGACAGTGGTGATACATCTCTTGAACCATCTGCGCATGACACCTACACTATACCAGAATTTCTTGAGAATGCCGAGATTTCCGGTGCAGATGTTTCTGGAAATAATACTGCTGATGTTGGTCTGAGTGGAGTGAATAGTACTGAGGTTAATGATTTACAGTTGGGAGGGCATATTGTTGATGAGAATGGTAATCTCCCTCAGGAGTTGGCTTTTGTTCAGGATCAAAACTATAATGATCACTCTATGATGACCAGAGCAAAGAATGGAGTGATCAAGCCAAAGTCCTTTGAAGATTTCTCTTGTTTCTCTTCTATTTCTCAACAGAAATTATATCATGAGTATCCTTACTTTAGTGGTTTTACTACTGTATCCGATATCAGTGACATAGTAGAGCCTAAATCATTTAGAACAACTATTGGAAAACCAAAATTGGACAAGGCTATGCAGGAAGAGATTGATGCACTGAGAAAGCAAGGAACTTGGCTCTTAGTTCCTTGCCCAAAAGACAAGAACATTGTTGGCAGCAAGTGGATTTTCAAAATAAAGAAGAATCTTGATGGTACTATCTCAAGGCATAAAGCAAGGTTAGTTGCTCAAGGTTTTAGTTAGGCTAAATGTTTGGATTATGATGAAACATTTAGTTCTGTAGTGAGACATGGTACAGTTCAAATTGTGTTAGCTCTTGTCGCCATGAACAATTGGGAACTGAGGCAGCTGGATGTAAAGAATGTCTTTTTACATGGTGATTTAAAAAAAGAAGTGTTCATGGCTCAACCTTGAGGGTTTGTTAATCATATGCATCCTGATCATGTTTGTCTATTGAAGAAATCTTTATATGGCCTAAAGTAAGCTTCAAGAGCCTAGAACAAAAAATTTACCAATTTTTTACCAGGGTTGGGGTTTACATTCTCTCATTCTGATCATAGTCTATTCATTAGACACACTGAGAAGGGGTTAGTAGCTCTATTATTGTATGTTGATGATATAGTTATCACTGGATCCGATACGGAAGGCATTCATGAGGTGATTGCTGAATTGAGCATTGTATTTGACATGAAGGATCTTGGCTCCTTGACATACTTTCTAGGCCTGGAAGTAACAAGGTTGAAGCAAGGTATCTCTGTATGTCAAGCTAAATATGCTAGAAATCTTCTAGCTCGGGCAGGAATCGATATGACCAAGGTTTGTAGCACTCCATGTATACCTCACTTGCAGCTAATTAAAGATGATGGTGTTCCTCTCAAGGATCCCACTGCTTACAGAAGCATAGTTGGAGCTCTACAATATTTGACGTTTACAAGACCCGACATTGCCTACACAGTTAGTACTGTGTGCCAATTCATAACGAATCCAACAGAAGTTCACTTTACTGCAGTCAAATGAATTCTAAGGCATCTATAAGGTACAATTCATAAAGGTCTCTTTTACAGTTCATTTGGAGCTATTAAGAATGGTGTGTGTGTGTGTGTGTGTGTGTGTGTGTGTGTGTGTGTGTGTGTGTGTGTGTGTGTGTGTGTGTGTGTGTGTGTGTGTGTGTGTGTGTGTGTGTGTGTGTGTGCGTGCTTTTTGCGATGCTGACTTGGCAGGTGAGGTAATTCAGAAGCACTCAACTATTGGTTTTGTTGTCTACATTGGCTTGTGCCCTGTATCATGGCATTCGAAGAAACAAATTTCTGTGTCATGAAATTCTACAGAGGTTGAGTATAGAAGTCTTGCAAACACAGGTGCTGAGGTATCTTAGGTGCGTCACATCTTGTGTGACTTAAAGATATGTATCCCTCAACCTCCTCTAATAAAGTGTGAGCCTTTCTACCCTGGCATTAGCTTCAAATTCAGTCTTCCACTCAAAGATCAAGCACATTGACAATGATTTCCATTTTGTTCGTGAACGAGCTCAACGTCACGATCTTTTGCTGGAGTATGTTAACACAAATGAACATACTGCTGATATTTTAACCAAAGGGCTTCATTCTCAAGTTTTCAGACATCACAACACCAATCTAGCTCGTTACTCTTGCTGAGCTTGAGGAGGGGTGTTGACTATATTGACTAGAGAGTTTGTTATTCCTTTGTGAAGTCACGTGTTGCTTGGTGCCAGGCTGGAGGTTGCTGTCATATTTTCCTAGATATTTTTTTGTGTCTATTTTCCTAGATATTTTTTTGTGTCTGTTTTCATTTTCTGAACTCTATATATGTTCATCTCTTCTAATCTTTTATTAGCTTTGATCAATATAGCGAAGCTCTGCTTCATTTTTTCTAAAACCTAATATAATTGATACCATGGATAACAAATATTATTTCCTTTCAATATTAATATCATTTATTTGCATTGGATCTCAAAAAGACCAAATACAATACTACAATCGGAAAAATTCTCATCAGCCTTAATTTTAGAAAAAAATCAACTAAAATTTGAGGAATTCTCGCTGACCAACTAAGTTTAAGCATAGTTTTCACACTAGATTAACTTTTTGACTTTTTTTTATTTTTCCATTCCAAAATTACCGTCGTCCATCTGAAACATGACTCTCAATCTCTCTCTCTCTCAACCAGAAGAAAACACAGTAGGACGAAGGTGAAGAAACCGCACCGAACGACTCGCGACCCGGCTGGTGAACTGGAGTTGACTCAATCAGAGTCAGCGCCGGAGCTTCCGTTTGCGTCGGAGGTGAAGAAACGGTCGATTCCGTAGATGAAGATGGATCCGTCGTCGAGTACCGAGTTCGGGTCGATCCGGACGTCATTGACCGTCACAGATCCCTCGTCGGCGTCGGCGAGCGTGTGGTTTGAAAGCAGAGTCTGGATGGGGGAGATAACTTAAGGTTTTAACGGAGAGTCGCTTGGGGACGATGTGGTACTGGAGGAGCGACAGCGAGGGCTGGCCGGAGAGGCGGATCGAAGACGGTGGCCGTCGGTGAGGCGAGGTCGAGGCCGGCGGCGGCGTTGAGGAGCGTGGCGGACGGCGAAGTGCAGCTGTACGACAAGTTAGGTAAGTCGTGTTTCTTCAGTTGGAAAATTGTAATATATACGATTCCACACTGGATTAACATATGACCATGAATTTCCAGCAATATTGTGGCAGCTACAGAGTTGACCCTTTTAGCATTAGCAGTGATTTTGTCTTGTCTTTGTTCACCATTTCTTATTGCCCTAAATTTGAGCTCAAATTGTGCTGTACATCTTTTTACTTAATTCAGTTGAAGCTTTGCTTCTATTGTAATGTCTCTCCTGGTTCAAATGGATTGGATTTTGAATTGTTATTGATTTTTTTTTCCTGCATCGTTTGGTTGGAAATTGCAGGATATCGTTAAAATTTAATGGTCCGCTATTGCCACACGGCTTATAAGGTACAAATCAATTAATGGTGTTTGCAAGAGAAGGTTTTTATGCAAATTTTGTATGGTTTATCGTTACCGAGACTGTGAACTAAAGCTGTGGAAGTTTTGGTGATGTGCAGAAGCAAAAATGGTGAGGGTTAGTGTGTTGAATGATGCTCTTAAGAGCATGTACAATGCTGAGAAGCGAGGTAAGCGTCAGGTGATGATCAGACCGTGATCCAAAGTGATCATCAAATTTCTCATTGTGATGAAGAAGCATGGTAAGTATCTAATTCTTCACCTGAGCTCTCTACTTTTTCCTAGATTGTTTAAATTGTTTATAAGTTGGAAATTTATGATTTTGGTTTTCTGCATCAGGATACATTGGTGAGTTCGAGTATGTTGATGACCACAGGTTCGGTAAAATTGTGGTCGATCTGAATGGAAGACTCAACAAGTGTGGGGTGATCAGTCCTCGTTTTGATGTCCGTGTTATTGAGGGTTGGACTGCTACGTTGCTTCCTTCAAGACAGGTTAGATAAATATTTGTAGTTAATATGTAGTTATATCGTATTCGTTGCTCTGCTATTTTAAGTGTATAAAATAGCTAATTTGATCTGTTTGTGTTATGCTAATTTGGACAATATGGTGCAATCCTTTGAAATGTGAAACTCTGAGTGAAATTGTATATCATGGCCTTGAACTGTGATGAAAGTTTCTTTATAGCTGGCATGTTCACACCTTCATCATCTTCACTGTGCACCAGTTTATAATTAGTTGGCTACTTATGAATCAGTTATTTTTGCTCACATTTTAGATTACCCTCAGCGCACTAGTAACATACCTCAGTTGAGCTCACTACTCTTTGCCCTGTCTCACAGTTTGGATACATCGTGCTCACATTCTGCTGGCATCATGGATCATGAATAGGCCACAAGGAAGAACGTCGGAGGCGAGGTTCTTGGTTTCTTTTACTGAGCAAGCTTTTCATCAAGAGTAGGACCTGGCATTTCTGCTGTCGAGGGTGTTATAACCGTGCTGGTGTGGACCATCATAGATCGCTTTTATGTTTCAGTTTGTGTTCATTTTGGATGCTTAGAAATTTCTCTAATGGGATTTGTTGCTTTATTTATAAGATATTGATACTTTGATGAACTTCAACTACGTTTAATTGAGTATCAGTTGACCATCAACTGAGTATCAGTTGATGAACCTATAGTCTAGAGATTTTGACGGTCAAAGTTGTCGGAATCCGATGACTGGTCAACGGTCAATGTCGCCGAAGTCAAGTCAATAGAGAGGTTATGAGAGAGTAATGATATTGGGTAATTCATTAATTAAACTAAGCATACGCTGGTCTTTTTACCTAATTAGTTGGTGAGTGAGAATATTTGAATTTTTTATTGGTTAGTGGGAATTAAAAAACTTTTTTTTTGGGCCAAGTGAGAAAAAACTTTACTACAATTATCAGTATGTCACCTTTAAAAACAAAAGCAGTAGATCAATATCTAGCTTTGCACTGAAAATGTCCGATCATTCCGCATGGAGGTTTTATTTTTGTTTTAGAAATGAAGAGGATAACTTGGTTCAAGCTGTCTAGGAAACGATATCTTCTAATCCTTAGGGTCATTAGGATTAAGAATTAATGCAACAATACCAGGTAGGTTAGTGCATACGCATGAGTTACTATCTAATTCCTTCTAGGACTAGGAATTCAGTCTGCTCATAACCTCATAGGAAAAGGGTTGCGGCTATTTATAAGGACCCCTAGCTTCTTAAGAGCGATAACCGACCGGCCTGTAATTTGATCGATCATTTCTGACAAGACAAAATTTAAATCGTTGGTTGTTGCACAAAAATGGCTGACACTAACAACATCAAAGAAGAGATATGTTTTTATTCGTTGGTCATGTTTCTTCACATCTCGGGCCTTCTGGTGATCGAATCTGGTTCAAGTCATTTGCTGCATTACGATCAGGCCTTTGTCTTTAGAGATTTACAGATGGATAAACGGAGTGGTGGCAGAATTGTTATGGCTGGAGTTTACGTGACTCGTGGAATGGTGGACAGGCTTTGACATTCAAGTACACACCGATCAAGATCCCGGAACAAAATATGGCCATTGTCTTGAGCAATTCTATAGCAGGAGTCGAGTTTATCTCGATTCTTGCTCAACGGGCAGGTCGCCTCAGCAGCTCAATTGTAAACATAGCCGATTATCCTTGGTCGTTCAATTTCATTCCAGGCATTATATCGATGTGTTTTTCTAAAAGTGTCTTTTTGATGGGTGACCATAGGAGTGCACGTCAAGCTAAAGAGTTGGGTAGTTTCGAGAACTTTCCTCGACCCTTTTGGTTGAGTTTGGAAACTTTGCAAGTAGTAAAGTAAAAAGAAGTTTTCCTATCAGCGGTGAGACACATGAGGACTTTTGTGCCAGTAGTGTATGATATTACATTTGATTTTCCTGAACTCTTTTCAGATCCACCTCTCTCACTGTCGCAACTATTAGCCGAGAGGTATATCCAACCTTATGTGGTGCACATACACATTAAACGGCATGCAATGAAGAATTTACCTCGTCACAATCGTCATGTTGCGAAATGGTTTGATATCGATAATGCGTTAGCAACCAAGCAGGTCTTACTGAACCAACACAGAGCAGACCAATCTTTTAGTGACCAAGTAATTGAAGCGTGTTCTCCGTTTAAACGGAGGTCACTCATGTCTCTAGTAGTTGTTACCTCTTGGGCACTTGTATTTATGTCATTCATAATCAAGTTCCATCTCTTGACTTTACTCGTGGTGCTCGTTGCAACAATTGGCATAAATTTCTTTTTGGAGAAGTTCTGTGCATGTTCTCATCGCTAAATTTCTCATCCTTCTTTCTTTAGAATGCTCTTGGTTTTAGAACTGCTTCAGTTTTCTTCGTTGTTCTTGCTTGTTGCATCATTCCTTAGGCCGGTTGGTGCTTTGATTTTGCATAGAGAAGCTAGTTGTTTTGTATGTAGTATTTTTAGAAATTATGTCCATTAATTTGTATGTAGTACTTTTTCTTCTGTTTTTTTTTTCAAATGGACCAGTAGTGAGCTTGGTATTAATGATCAAGCTTAACAATTGACATGGCAGAAATGAATGATAAGCTATTATATACTGGTATGCATCACTAATGCACTATGAAAAAAAAAATAATTCACCAAAAATCAGTTTTATGGGGAATTGAACTTTTGACCTCTAAGCCTATAAGAGTAATATATATTATGATGGCCAACTACTGCACTAATTATAATGAACTACATTATAATCATGAAAAATTATAGAGTACATAACATAGCAGATTGAGTTGAAAATCCTTTAATAAAAAAGTAGGGCTGGGCATATTCCATTCGGATCGGAAAAAAATCATAACTGATATCGAACCGATCCAGTCAGTTTGTTTCAAGGTTTAAAAATACGCTAGGCAAAATTAGGCAGTGGAACTACTGCCTAATGTCTAAGCGGAGCTTAATTGATAATTAGGCGGATTATTATGTATATATTTAATTAATTATATATTATATGATATATAATAATATGAATAATAAAGAAAAATTATGAAGAAATGTCATAAAAAAAAACCACCCAGGAACTGAATTTTATGTTGATAACTGAATTTTAGAGCATTTCATTTGGTGAAGAAACGGTGCACTCAAGATTGGAGTCTCCTTATTGACACCTGGGGTTGTATCTCTATATTATTTCCCAAACTCTATGTAGTTAGATCTTACCGTGTCTTATAGGGCACAAACAACATTAAATGAGGCCTGGACCTTTTCGATTAAAAAAATAAAAATAAATCTTTAGAGCAATTCTCAACGTACATACTAATAAAGTAAAACCACTTTTACCTTTTAATTAAAAAAATTGAAAGAAAAAAAATGCCTAATCGGAGCCTAATTCTCGATTAGTCGGTAGGCGGACCGCCTAATTTTTGATTAATCGCTCATCGCCTAGATAGTCTGCCCAGGTCTAAAATTAGGCTTTCACTTCATTTTTTTCCGCCTAGGCGCCGATTAGTCAGCCTAGGCGCCCGTTTTTTAAAACAGTAGTTTGTTTGCAAAAAAATCGTCACGGTTTTTGTCGACGACCGATGAATTTTAGCTCACAATGTCCTTCTTGGATGCCCGGGAATGCCAACTCGCGGCATGTAGGCCATATGAGGTTTTGATTGTTCTGTGAATCCGACTTCTTCAAACAATTGTAGGCCGAGGAAGGAACCTTCTCGGCCTCAGGGTTCTCTTGCCTTAGTGAATAAGAACTTTTCGACGTTTCTTTTTGTGCTTTTTTGAATGTAAAGTTGCTAGGAAAATGTGACGACCCGAACCAAAATCTGTTGCGTATTCGGCACGATTCTCGAGATTGAGTTTAGTCGCGGTTTTATGTCGTATATGTGATTCGTCGATTCGATTCGCAACTATGTTTTCGGTCGAGAATTTGAGTTGGGTGTCTTCACGGAAATTGTAAAGTACGTGATTTCGAGTTCGTGGGCGGTTCCGGAAGATTTTTCCGATAACTGAAGAATATTTTATTATTATTTGAAGTTTCGGTTTCCGTCGAGTTTATCCGATTGTTTCGAGTTTATCCGAATCGTGATGGTTATCCATTTCGAATCGTCGATCGACCCGAGCCACGAGTATAAATATCGGAATAGTCAAGAATTAGTCGTAAAACACTGTTGGACCGTTGACCGAACTCTGACTTTCCAAAAATAGCAAGTTGACCTGTTTGACCGAAGAGGAAGTTTCCCGTTTGGGAGTTGACGTCCGACGACCCATTTTCCGGCCACCTACGACTTCGGCGAGGGTATGGTTCGATTCCTTGTTCAATTTCGAGTTGATTAGTGTTTGAGTTTGGGAAAATTGGTTGTGTTTTGGGTGAGGACCATTAGAGGCCGAATTGAGTTTTTCGCCGTGATCGAAGGAGACTCTCCGGCGAGCCACGGTGGCTAGGAGGTTGGGGGTTTTCCTCCCCTTGGCTTGGTGAAGCTATTCCTAAGCTTTGATTGGGTTGTAATGGAGTTTTCCGGCGAACCCGATTCGGTTGCCGGAGGTGAAGTTCTATTCGGGTTCGTGCCGTTTTGGACGAGTTAGACTGTGAATTGGACCTCGTGACTGTTGAAGAAGAGACTCGGCTTGAGATGGGCTTTAATTCTAGAAATTTTGGCCGTGAAATTCCACCGTTGACGACGGCGGCGGTCAACGGCGGGAAAGTTGACTTTTTCAGATTTTGATAAAATTAGTGTCATTTTTCTCGAAATCACGCCCTGGTTATCGTCCAGAGGTTTTCGGGTTGATTTGGTTAGCTGATTTTCAGTCGAGGTTTCGAGTGGGGATTTCGGAATATCTATTATTCATTTTGTACTGCATTGCATATTTCCGGGAACGGTTGGTTTCCGTGATTCAATATAGGGTTGAGAACTATGATTTTGATCAGTTATGTTTTTGTGAATATTCAGGAGATCGAGATCGAGATCGGGATCGTGATCGTGCTTCTGGCGAGGGATCTTCCGCCAGACCACGAGATTAGCGCGTGTGCGCGTTTTGCTCACCTGTGAGTGGACAATTTATTTTCACGGATTGATTACGAGTCATATATATATACGTTTTACGAACTTGAGCATGCAGCATGATTATGGTTTTACGAGCATGAGATTTCATACGAGATTATGTTTAATATGAGCATGTGTTTTACGGTTATACAGTTATACTTATACGAATATACGTATACGAGTATACATACACTTATATGTTGTTTCATGCATTTGCATCGAACCGTTTATGATTTGGTTTACACAGAGTATAGTCTCAGTTACGTTGTTGTATCGATACACTTGCCTCGTCGGCTGATCCCCGACGGAGGGCCGCCTGGAGGGGCGTTTCCCCAACCAGACCGGTGAGGGGCGTATCCCCGGAACCGAGGCCATTTCTGGCTTAGAATCACGTGAAAGTCAGGGACTCCGTGGTTCGAACTGAACTAGCACGGAGGAGTCCATGAGTGACCCCGTGGGATTTTTACTTGCATGCTCTGTACACTGGAGGAGTATGAGTATTACCTCGTGTACTTGTTATTTTATTTACCTGGACTCGCATATGTTATTTTAAACGTATATGTATACTGGTGAAAGACATTTATTTTCGTCCACTCACTCTAACGTGTTTCATGTCTTTCCCCTGGGCTTTTCGGTTTCCGTGCCCAGTTGCAGTTCAGGTCTTGGTGTTTTCACGTCGCTGTTTGGAGGCTAGTGATCAGAGTTACCTGTGCTTTCCAATAGGTTCTTGTTTCGCCTACTGATGTGTATATTGTATATGTTTTACTTTAGAGGTCGCTCTGATACATTCGGATACTTGTTTATACGGATTTTCTTGGATATATATATATATACTACAGTACTGTTACTGTTTATGATTCATATATTGATGTTGAGAAATCTGGATGGGATTGATGCCCATGGTTTGGCTTTTGTGGCATAGGATGAAGTGTTATTTTCTGGGTGCAGGTTATGGCAATTCCACGTTAGTAACGAAACTCTGCCGAAATTTTGAAAAAAGTTTTGTTGGTTCGTATTTTCAGAAGGGGTTCGATTCCGGTTTAGGTAACTGAATCGGGATTGGGTCCTTTCAGAAAAGTAAAAGAATGTGTAAATTAACTAGCAAAAAAGTAAATTCTAGAATTTAAATTGCATGTAAATAAAAGCTGAAAAATAAAATCTACAATTAAGTGCAGAAGAAAAAAGAAAGCGATAAACAAAGATAAATTTTGACTAAGAAGAAAATGCAAGGCATTTGAAGAAAATGAATTGTATTGATGTGTTGTGTTGGTCAATGACCATTTACAATGTTGTAGAGTAGTCATATTTATAGTAGTAGCTAGGAATCTTTGTGGAGAAGTAAAATACCTAAACAAAGCTAATCGGTATTAAAAGAGAGATTATCTCTTTGATTTACAATAAATCACCATATCGTGTGCATGCCCATAAAGAGGTCTAGATTCGTTCTCATTTTGGTAGCAATCCATGAAGGAATATTCTTCATAATCTAATTCAATTAGGTCTCTAATTGATATTATTATTTGATAAACCCAATAATAATAATAATAATAAGATAATTATCGGGATTTAACAAATATCATCAATAATGAGTTAGCTTTTTCACCATCCATCGGTTACAATATCTAAAAATCGATGTGCAAAATTAAGGCCCAATATAACCCGCTCCTTCGACAATTAGGCTTAATAGGCCGACGTGCGAAAATTAGGTACGTACTAACACAGTAACCCAAAATCTGAAACTGAAATCAATTATCTATTTCTCTCGACCGATGATTCGATTGGCCTGAATATCGAGTTGGGTTGACTCAGTTTTCGAATTTCAAAGGACATCGATCTCATCGAAATCGCCTAGGAAATCAACGTCGGAGAGCTTGTCTGTCTCTACCAAAGATCGAATAAGGGCGGTGGCATCAACCTACCACCAGGTCCTAAAATATCCCACCCTAAGAGGCACCGTCGTCATCAAGGGGGACAGAGCTAGAGCAAGGTTGTGTACAATGCTGACCACCAAGGATATGAAGAGGGAAGCAGTGGGCGAGGTTTGGGGCACGGTTGCCCCAGCCTTGCCAGCATAGCAATTACATAATGGGGGACAGGATGGTGAGATCGAGGAGTTAGACATAAAACTCGAACCCCAGGAACTTCCTTTCAAGCAGAAAGCAGAGGAAGATGTAGTACTGGAACCTTTCGATCAAGACCAACTAGATTGGTGTGCACAGGTTGGGTCAGGCGGCCTAGGTGGAGTTAAGCGTAAGAATTTGATGGACTTATTGGGGGAATATAAGGACGTGTTTGCATGGTCAGCACGGGACATGTAGGGGATCGATAGGAAGGTGATTGAACACCGGCTTCACGTAAACCTAAAATTCAGGCCCGTAGCACAGAAGAAAAGAATATTTGTTGGAGAGCACAACAAGATAATTGAACAGAAAGTGGAAAAGCTACTCGTAGTGGGGTTCATCAAGGAAGTACCACACTCTGAATGGATCTTTAATATAGTTCTTGTCAAGAAGAAGAATGGGAAACCGAGGGTCTGTGTCAACTTCACAGACCTCAACAAGGCATGCCACAAGGACGGCTTCTCCCTCCCTAGGATCAATCAGTTGGTAGACTCTATTGCAGGTCATGAGCTCCTCAACTTCATGGATTCTTATAGTGGTTACAACCAAATCCAGATGGCAGAGGACGATGTGGCAAAAATGACATTCGTGACAGAGAATAGGGTCTATGCTTATGAGTTAATGCACTTTGGGTTAAAAAAACGTAGAGGCAAGGTACCAGAGGCTGGTGTACAAGGTGTTCAAACCCTTGATTGGGGATGCAATGAAAGTATACGTGGAAGATATGCTGGTCCAGAGCAAGAACAGGCGGGAACACGGGTCTAATCTAAGGGGATGCTTCAAGCTCCTCCGGCAGCACGGTATGAAGCTGAACCCATCCCGAGAAGTGCATTTTTAGGGTAGGATCTGGTAAGTTCTTGGGATATCTGGTGACACAGCGAGGGATAGAGGTAAACCCAGACCAGGACGCATCGATTGTTAAGATGAAATCCCCATCCATGGCGAAGGAAATCTAGAGCTTGAACGGAAAACTGGCGGCCTTGAGCAGGTTCTTCTCTAGATCGACCGATAAATATAAGCCGTTCTTCGAGGTACTCAGGAGGACCAAGGGAAAGATTTAGACAGAAGAGTGCAAAAAGGCATTCCAAGAACTTAAGCAATACCTCGTCTCTCCCCTTATACACAACAAGTTCGTGCTAGGGAAAAACCTATACATGTACTTGGCAGTTTCCGACGTAACAGTAAGCGGAGTTCTAGTTCGAGAAGATACTGGGGAGCAACTACCCGTATATTACGTGTCTAAAGCTCTCCTCGACCCAAAGACAGGCTAACCCAAGCTGAAAAGGCTGATACTAGCCCTGGTCATGTCATCGCACAAGCTTCGACTGTATTTTCAAGCTTTCAAAATCATTGTTATGACTGAATATCCACTAAGAACGATCCTGCACACCCCAGACTCCTCGAGCAGGGTGGATAAGTAGGCCATCGAATTGGCACAGCACGATATTGAGTACAGGCCTAGAACGGCGATGAAAGGGCAAGCCTTGGCAGACTTCCTATGCTTGAGCCAGAGGTACAGGAAAAGAGAGAGAAGGAGGAAGGAAGAGAGGTGTTAAGGGTAGATCATTGGACATTGTACACTGATGGATCATCGAAAGACAAGAGAGTTGGAGCTGGCTTGGTGCTAAAAACCCCGGCCCGACAGAACGATCATGGAACAAGCCCTAACATTGGGGTGGAAGGCCACGAATAATGGAGTTGACTACGAGGCCCTTCTGGCAAGACTAAGGCTAGCAAGGGAACTGAACGTAAAGAAAATCAGGGTGTTTTGCTACTCGCAGCTAATCGCAAACCAGGTCCTAGGGGAATACGTAACTCTCCATGCGTCCATGGAAGCATATCTCAGATTGGCTAAAGGGATGGTTTCCCAGTTTAAAGAATTTTCAATCATGCAGCTCCCAAGGTCTGAGAATATGCACGCAGATGCCTTGGCCAATCTAGCCTCTAGCATCGATTACCAGCTCAGGAGGATGAGGACGAGATTGTGGCAGTAATTTTAGTCCAGCTAGGACCCTTCTGAATGGATGAAATAATGAACTACATAGAAATGGGTATCCTGCCAGAGGAAAGGATGGAGGCCAAAATGGTAGTACGACAGGAAGCAAGATACAACATCAGAGAATGGAAGTTGTACAGATGATCCTTCGGGGGACCAGACCAGTTGGCGGTGCACTCTACCCAAGTGAAAATGATTATGCAGGAGCTCCACTCAGGAATAAATGGCATGCATATTGGGAGCAGGAGTTTTGTGGTATGATGTCCACGATGAAGAATGATTGCATAGAGTACGCCAGTGCTTGTAAAACATGTCAAAGGCATGCCCCTTAACCCCCGCACCCAGAGGAGTTTCACCCGATTTCACTACCATATGCCTTTGCACAGTGGGGGTTGGACATAATATGAGAGATTCCAACCAGAGTCGGGGGCGAACAGAAAAAGTACCTCCTTGTAGCCACTGACTACCACTCCAAGTGGATTAAAGCTAAGGCATTGTCTAAGATAAAGGGAGCAGAGGTAAAGAATTTTATTTTGAAGTTTAAAATATGCAGGTTCGGAATCCCACAAATGATCATAGCAGACAATGGCCCTCAGTTCAATTGCTAAGAGGTTAGGGATTATTGTGTCGATCATGGCATCAAGATCTGGTTCTCTACCCCGAGGTACCCTCAGGGCAACGGACAAGCAGAGGCTTCAAATAAAACGATACTGCAAGGTTTAAAGAGGAGGCTCGACCAATTGGCGAAGGGGTAGTAGGTGTCCCAGCTCCCAAACGTACTTTGGGCATATAGAACGACCAAGAGGAAACCCACTAAGGAGACTCATTTCACCTTGGTTTACGGAACAGAGGCTGTCATCCCAATCAACCATAAGATCCCTAACCTCAAGTTGGCAGAACAGGAAGAGGAAAGTAATTCAAAAAGCCTGAGGCACGAGTTGGACCCACTAGAGGAACGAAGAGAGCAAGCTCAAGTAAGGGTGGGTAGCTTCCTACCAGTAGAAGATAAAAGCTTATTATGACAAAAAGGTTAGACCTAGAGTTTTCCTCCCTAAAACCTTAGTGCTAAGCACATGGTAGTGAAGGCTATAATGGGTTGTACGAGCTAGAGAACCCTAGAACCGGAGTCTTGGTGGATAAACGATGGAACACGCTCTATCTAAAGGAGTACCGCTCAGGGTGGAGCTGAAGGCCTAGGGCTTGAAGGGGCATGTACTCTTCCTAACCAGCTTGGATTTTGGTACGATTGTTTTACAAGCTGACAGGTTTGACGAGGCATGTGAGACACTTCCTTGATCGATGTGATTGAGATTGTACGATATGCTCGATGTAATGGACATTGTACGATGTGATAGACATTAGAAAATATTATACAATCATTCAATAAAAGCTTCTGTTTTCAGTAGCCATGCTTTTTCAATAATATTCGATTTTTGAGTACAATTCTATGTGTTCGATTCTTTAGTACAATTTTATGTGTTCGATTCTTTGAGTACGATTCTATATGTTATATAAGAGCTCACGGATTGATGTGTACGATTAGGAGGAGCTTAATGCCTAGGAAAGGCAACGAGCTTGAGCGGGGCAGATGACGTTGGTTCCCAAGGAAGGACCTTCACTCTACGAGCTAATCAGTCCTCTCAAAGGTAAAGCATCCCGAGGGGGGAAGGATTAGGGAATTGAGAAGGACGCCCGTGAATAGACCAAAATATTCTGAGTAAAACCCCGCGAGAGTTCACAATAATCTTGGGTCAGTAAAGTCCTCGAGGTTAGAATGTACGTGATAAGATTAACAAACATCCCAGTGGTGGCTTGGCCATTTTTTTGGAAAATTGGGCATTCTAAGACTCGTACACACCTGACGACGCCTTAGGGATAAGTCAAAGTCGATGAGAAGAGTTTTGGCAGACCCCATCTTGACACTGCAAACAAGCCCCCTTGGTAAGAACTAAGCTCAAAGGGAAACCCTGATGTGGTCTTTGTGATAGCATCAGGTGTCCTTGTGAAGCTAAGATCTCCCAAGGCGAAGGGACTTGATCGTGGGAAGGGTCTGGAGCACGGTGGTCTTTATACAGACCAGGGTAGGCATGCATACCCCCCCCCCCCCCCCAATTAGGGAGGCAGTCTCAAATCTGCGAGCACCTCCCAGGAGACCTTAAGGTTACCAAGGCAATCTTCTTAAGCCACTTCCGAGAGAATTTAGTACATGTGGGGGTCCGAGAGTCGCACTGTGCCACAGGCACTCAGAGGCAGCTCCCCTAAGCCCCATAAGTAAGATTCATGGGCATGGAATAAAAGCGTGAAACGAAAAGGTACAAAATAGTTGAGCATAATGGGCTAAGAACGATAAAGCAAAGTATGATAAGTTGAAACATAAGAAATTAAGCACGATATTTACTCTTAGCATAAGAGTTTTTTGAGCTAAAGGCCCAGGCCAAGATCATCAAAAATTATGTAAGATAAAGACAAAAAGATAGATATTGTTCGGAAAAAAAAGTCTTAAACGCTATTACATGAGCTACACCCCAAAGACAGGCTATGGGCTTCACTCCGACTTGGTCTCCGAGGCAGCGGCGGAATGGTCATAGGTACATATCAGCTCCGCTCGTTCCTGCTCCCATTTTACTCGTTCTGATTCGAGTTGGAGCCCATGTAAGGCCTCCAGAGCAGCCAAACGATCTTTGCACTCCCTGTCCTTGGCATCTAAAGCCTCCTTGAGCTTGGTATCAGCAATCTTTGTTGCTTCTCCTAACTCAGATTGGGATCACTCAAGTTCAGACTTCAGGGACTCAAGGTCCCTTTTCCCTTGATCGATCATACGGCAGGCAAGGTCTTGGGCTTTCGGAGTCCCTTCACATGACCCTCCAGCTCCTTGACCTTGTCTTTGGCCTCTCTGGCCTCAGAGTGCAAGCATCTAAAAGCCATGGTGAGGGTGGCGGAAGACTAAAATAAGGAAAAGAACGATGTGTCAGATACAAAAACAAAAATTGAGTAAACAGCACAAAAAGATGTCAGATGGTCGAAAAGAAAGATTACTCGATAGAGGGAAGTCCAAGACGCTGTCATCAAGTCCCCGGTTTCCAAAGATCCAAGGTCCTCTGCATCCTGCTCGAGGATCATGGAAACCAGGGATGGGCATGCGATATCAGCACGAGCCAAACCCGAGCAGAGTTGGGAGGGGATAAGCTCCCTTACACGAGGGAGCACGGTGCCATCACCAAGGGCCTCTATCTCCTCATCGATAAGGCCACGAGGGGGCTGGATGATGTAGCCTTGGTTCAGTTAAGATCTTTTGAAGTAGACCCTAGGGTGGTCGGGTAAGATCCTTTCAACCACTTTCCCAAGGGGACCTATACGATCAATGATATAACAGTTCGCACACATTCAGCAAGCATGGCACAAGTAGATAAAAGTGTGATAAGGTCAGAAGGTCATGCAAGAAGATCTAAGGATAACGCAGTACGATCAATGAGAGTAAAGGTACGAGGGAGTGCAAGCTTACTAAGGGAGAACTCTTTGAGCCTGGATGGCTCCGAGTCAGTCCTCATCTTCTTGAGAGGAGATGTTAGAAGAACAGTAGCAGTAGTAATAGCAACAATAGCAGTGGTGGTGGCAGTAGTAGCAGTAGGTGAAACCAGGTTCAGAGCCTCCTGAGGCTCCACAGTCTGGGCCGGGGACTGGGCTTTGTTCTCAGCGAGCTCGGAAGCCTTCACCAGCCTCTGCTTTCAAGGTTTAGAGTCGCCCCCCTACTCGGTGAGAGCTTCGACATGTATGGGATTGGGGGTGGGGGATACTTTCTTATGGACTTGGGGGGGGCGAGGGACTTCGGTCACCTCCTGGCGGTTTTCATACTGAATGGGCACAATGCCCTCCAGGCCTCCAGGTCTGAAGCGTTCCTTGCTCCATATCCACCGGCACTTACAATACTTGGCCGGGATGGCTAGGGTGTCATTGATGAGGTTACGGCGAAACTTGACGGCCTTGGTAAGCTCTTCCGATAGCTTGGGGAGATGGTTGATGTCAGTAGGAACCTTGAAGCCGGCTTCCCGATTGAGCTTTTCTCAGTCCCCGAAGATGAGGATAGGGGTCTTCTTCCAGTCCTTTGGAGAGTAAGGCGGATCGATCAGGCTTCCCGATTGAGCTTTTCTCAGTCCCCGAAGATGAGGATAGGAGTTTTCTTCCAGTCCTTTGGAGAGTAAGGCGGATCGATCAGCATCGATTCCTTGACGTATATAATCCGTTGGAATAGGTAGAATTGATTGACCAGAGTGGGCTTGACCTGAACAAAGAGCCTAAACTCAAGCAGACCCATACGGCAACCACCGGTTGAGCTGATCAAAGCAGACTAGATAGTGGAAGCTATCTAGGCACCATTGCTCCATTGCCATGCCGTAAAACTCAAGGGAAGAGTAGATGAAGGCTGGGATCAGGAAGGAGGGCCCGTAGACGATCTGGAAGGGATGGACGAGCAAACCCGGGCCATGAGATTTTCCAAGCTTCGACACTCTCGTTTCGTCTTGGGGGAGAGTGAACCAGAAATTGTTATTGTCCCCCTGGTGGAAAGATTGAATGAAAGAGGCGAGGGCCTCAGCAGAATCGACCTTCAAGGCTGAAGGGTAGAGTTCCTCATGAGCCTTCTTGGAAACGGCCTTGGTGGTACGCGGGTGGAGCTGCATGAAGGTGGGGTCGACTTCAACCTCTAGAATGGGAGGTTTGGTGATTTCAACCTCGTCTACTTTGAAAGTGATGGATGAGGGAGGACCTTGGGCAACCTCTGTGGGAGGCTCTTGGGTTGATTCGGTGGTGATCAGTCGAGGTGGTAGAAGAGGCCAAGCGCTGGCGAGCGGCATGGAGTGCTTGATCAGATTGATAGAGTTGGGGTCTTGAAGGATGGTAATTTCGATAGGAGTAGGAGGGGAAGTGTTGTTCGAAGCCATGGAATTTTTCTGGGTTTTGAGGAAGGTGTCAAGAATTTTTCTGGGGCTGGGAAAACTTTGAAGCTTGGAAAGTTGCAGAGATGAGCTTTCTTGGTTTGGTGAATGCAAAAAATGAAAAGGGAGAAGGCCTTCGATTTATATGTGGTGAAGATGTATGAAGTGATACGAAGTGGCCATTTGAGGAGATAAGCAGCTTTGGATTTCAAAGGATATGATTGATTTTTTTGAAAAGGAGTTGGAATTGGGAAGGGCTGCGTTGGATATGGAAAGACGTAATGGCTGATGAGGTGTGATGACGCATGGGTCATGATGAAGGTAGCACAGTGCAAGTACGTGCTTGGGTTTCGCACGTTACTTGATGAGAATGATAGAAGGCTTTTCAAAAACTGAAGAGCTTAGATGAACAGGAGCGCAAGGTCAACACGTGTCGGACCTCACACTACTGTGGGGGTATTTGTGGGAGTCAGTTTTGGCCACCCAAGCTGGGGAAGGATGAGCTCGGGTAGAACGATTCTGGATAAGGTTCAACGAGGCCAGATATGGGCCTGGGCTCAGACGATTATGGGTTCTCGATTAAGGGACGAATGATTTTGGAGTTTCTAGAAGTCTCTAGAACGATGTAGAGTCTTCTGGAATGTTTAATGAGCATGACAATCCCAAGTAAGATCGGACCTCAAGGAGGCTGGGCAATCTAACCTCGAGGGACTGATTTGATCGGACATTGGGGGGTTGATAGAATCCGAGGAGGAAAATGAAAGATTTGTATGTGTCCTAGCAGGATTATGCCAAAGTGCATGTGGTAATAATGAGATCTGATTGGCCATGGATATGGAGATCCATTCCTTAATGGATTCCTCCTATCCAAAAGTAAGGTAGTCCTATTCGATATGGATTATGCTTAGACCTAGCTCGATCACTACATATAGACCATCGATCTCTGCATGGTCCGAGGTAACGTAATTCTGCTGTATTCACTATTCGATTCTTAAGGCAAATACTGACTTAAGCGTCGGAGGGTCTAAGCACGGTACCACACTTTGCTCTGACTTGTTTTGCAGGTTCGCGGAGATCTAAGCTGAAGCGGGACAAACCTGCTCTCACAAGTATAATTCAGACTCCATATGTCACGCTTATCGCTAATCAACTTAATTAACCAATTGTAAAACAAAAGTAAATGGAGTAAAATAAGAAAATTCAGGGATTCTCTAAGTAAAAGAGTAGCTAGGTAGAGACGTTTTTCTCTCTACGGATTCTCTAATTCGACCTGAAGGCATTTATTATGATTAGTGAAAAAAAAATATTAATGGTCAGCTTCTCCCTGGATTGCGAAGCCGCAAATAACATCTAGGAGGATTGAAGATATTCATCGTTGCTTTGTTAGTAAAATTGTATGAGCATTTGAGTACAATTATAAAATGAGAAGACTAACTGATCGACTGAAAAGTACACAAATATTTGTAAATTATGTTGAGATAGATCAAAGTAGTACTAATTCAGAAGGGCATACTGAGAGATGAATCAGCACTCTACACATAATTTTTTTGGCTACTAGAGTATCATCAAATACTAATAAGTATCATGATGCGATATTATTTTCCCGTTGATACTCACCTAGCGCTTCTTGAGTTTGATAATTGTGGACAACAATATGAAAATTTATGCCTCGCATTTTTAGTCATTCAGAACTAAATTGTAACATCAAAGCGACGAATCTCATCCTAAGTTCCTTAAAGTATTCAATAAAAACAATAACAAAGATAAAATGAAAGGTTCTTAAATAATTCTGTGAGACCATGCAGGTTTGTAAGATCTCGAGTGATTAATGGTGTTGATCGATCATGACAACAATATTTGCAATCAAAATGTAAACTAGAAATTGAGCAACAAGTTTCCTTCGATGTTGATCCGGTTATTTCAATTTTTATTCCAAACTCAAGCACCTAGTCTTGCTTTCTAGGTTGACCAAATGCCTTCTGTTGATGAAGGTAAATAATTGAAAAAGAGAGGCACGGATAGTGGATGAATAAAATTTGGAATTGAACCTAGTATTGTGGCTTGAAGCCTTGAACATATTTTTTTATATTTATTTGATATTATTTTTATGAATTGTTCGATAAAAGCTATTTTTTTAACAAATAAAAAACATATGCATTTAAGCATTAGCCAGATATATCAAAAATATGTTTATTTCATCATAATGGCGATAGTTAAGAGCTCATTTTAGATGATGTGCATCATGGAAGACATTACTCCTACTGGTATCATCAACTTCATAAACATTAAGCTTCTCACACTGGGCCTTTGGGGATGCCCTTTTGACTCATTCGAACGCTCTGGCTTTGCTTCCGAGGACCAGGTTTAGAGACACTGCTGTTGTTCTCATGCTCACTCATCAGGTTAACCATTTAGCAACATGCATGGTAGAAATTTTTCGATCTTTTCGAGTTGATTGATGGATTAGTGTGACTGAAAATGGCCTTCTTTTGGTTCGTGGCTGCAGTTCATAACATTTGGATTTGCTTGCGACGTTGTACTTTGTGTGGGAGAAGTTCTTGAGGGTTTACGAGACCAAGATGAAGGTAGATTGTTATTGACATATCTCTTACTCAACAAAACATGGTATAGAAGACTCTTTCAAGTGAAGAATAAAGATAAAGAGACCATCAACCTTGTATCATGACAACCTCATGGTCTCAAAGGTAAAAAGCATGCATATGCATTTCATTGTTTTTCGCTGAGGATGACAAATGTGTTTTCCATCCTTGAAGCCCCTGGAACGTTTTGTTCCATTCTGAAAAATATCTTTCAACTTCAAAATGGTTATAAATCACTTTTAATACACTTCTCTGGTCAAGTGACTTTGTTAGAAAGATAAGTTTTTGTTTCTTACAAACTTAATCTTTAAATCTTCATCTTTATCCTTTAAAGTGAAGATATTTTCTGAAGAGAAGTATAATACACCCTTTATGTGGCTGTCAAGTTTTGGTTACTTGGCTAGGATTAAAACCTGTTTATTACTCATTTTCATTCACTTGGCTGGCAGCAGCTGGCTTCCTTCATAGGCCATTGCATTTGGCCTATATAAGGCACAAGCTCCCCATGTCTTCCTTGGTGGTTTTTAGCTTGTTAGTTTGCTTAGTAGGGAAAATTGTAATTGTTCATTTTCTCTCTAAAAACTGAGTCTGTTTTATACAGCTCTTTTGTGTTGATCTTTTTGTGTTAAAGACTTCATAAAACACCCTTTTTATGCTCATGCATACATCTTGCATACCATGAAGTTGGATTGGTAGGTGCAAGCTTCTCAAGTGATCATAGTGAGTTAGTTGCGTGATAACTAGATTCATGTATGAAACTTGTATATCTTTTTATTGTAAATCTCTGTAAAGACAAGATGGAGTATAGCTCTTAGATCTAGCGCGTGAGTCTAGTGAAAGGATAGCACCGATACTTGCTATTATCAGAACTATAGTCTTGTAATAAGAGTTGTTATATAGTGAAAGGATAAAGCAGTTTTCATCCCTAAGAGAAAGGGGTTTCTGCCATTTTAGAAACATAATTGTGTTATTAGTTTCATCTACATATGGCACAATTTGTTTGTTTTGTTAAACTGTTATCAGGATAGAACAACACTTTGCTATCCCTGACAACAGTCTTATATTACTTTTTAATTAAAAGTAATTAAGGACCTAATCACCTCTCCACAGAGACCTTCACAAGAGAGTGTTGAAGAGGGCATAGCTAGACTTCCAGTGGTGATCCCAATTTGGTTCCTTGCCCTATTTCACCGCTTATATTTTATTTCCATAATCTTCCCATTGAAAAAGTCTATCGGTGGTTTTTTTTTGTTTGAAAAATGAGAGCACTGAGTGAATTCTTAACCACATTACACCGATATTCATAAAGCTCATAATTGTCAATTTAATCTTCAGAAAAATACGAGGGTCTGCTAGCAATGCTGCTGGTAGCAAACCATGCACCATGTCAGCAAACAACGAAAAATTGTTTCTCATACCATCCCTCAAATTCTCAGATTATTGCCTCCACATACCCAACTTGACCTCTGATCCAACCATTAAAAAGTGGTCGATGTAATATTTTCATGGTAGACTTTTTTGTCAAACCAAACATAGCATAAGGCACGAAGAGTAGTGCTGCAAAACCATAAACAAAAACTAAGATATAAAAGTCAACAACGAATATATAAATGTAAGAATCATATTGTGAATGATTGTAATCCTATGATAACTAGTTTACCTTAATTTTGTTATGAAAATCTTATGAGATGGGTGGCATACATAGGTTATTCGAGACAAACCAGTCTGATAAGCTAAAGGAGCTTAATTCAGTCAATAAAACAAGATGAGGTATCTCATCATCTTGATTTCCTTAATCACATAAGTCTTTAAAAAGTGTATACTTTGATCTCCAATCACCAAGTTGTGCAAACTCGTTGCAATCGCCCATGGATCTTCATGAAGAAAAAACTGCATCTCATTGTAGAAGGCAAAGCTCCTTCGTTTTTTGAAATAATATTTATAAAGGTATCGAAGGAGGATCTGTTATGAAATGGTTCATGAAGCATGGTGGAGCAATCAGTTCCAGAGCTTGGAAGATCGTTATTGGATATGTCTTAAGAACTGGTGAAGGAAATATCGGTTTTGTTATCGGCTATATCTTTGGTTACAGTAGCAGTTGCCTCATTGCCGTTTGGGTCCCTCTTTAGCAATACATCTCTGCAGTTTATATTGCCATTCATGTAGGCGACATTGACACAGGTCGTCCTCTGATCTTGCTACTTCTGGACTTGGCTCAAGTTATCCTGGGTGTCGCTGTCAGCAATACATATGGCACTATATGGTTGATCTTGTATGGTGCAGCAAAGTGGTTGGAGCCACTTATCTTCTACTCGGGTCCGTTGATCATCTTCTGCTTGGGGCCGTTGATCCTATTCTTCAAGTTTGAGCCGCCATTCCTTGTCTGTTTCGTTCTTCTCCGTGCTTGGTTTAGACATCAGACATTTCCCTGAGCTGGTGGTGGTATCAGGTGGGACATTGTAACTGAAAACCGAAAGAAAAAAAATCAAGTTGGACTCGATACAAACAGAACCGAATAAAACCGAAATCGAAAAAAATTTGAGACATTTGGTTTAGTTTTGGTTTTTGATTTTCAAAAACTAAATTGAACCGAAAAATCGAAGTATGAAAAAAATATAATCGTTTTGAGTATTTTGTAATATATTATATAAATATATACAATATAAAAATATTAAACTCTTAAAATCATAATTTTTTTGTGCATAATTCTTGTCAAGTTCTCTTATAAAAACGAATCAAAATATTAGGCAACTCAAAAAATAGTCTTTTTGTTGGAATATGCATGCAAAATACACATGTTGGAGAGCAAAGTTCATCACCTTTATTCATAGAGAATTACTTCTTAAATAGGAATCCATGATACATAGTCTTAGAAGGAAATGACAATCTATTTCTTGCTAAGCAAGTAAAGTAAATACAATAAGGAAAAGAATATCTCTATAATTATAGCATATCCATATACGGTAGAAAATATCACACCAAATTTAGACATATCTCAACACTTTTATAGACAACTTTTTAGTTATATTTTGAAAAAGTTGATTTTTTACATTATGTAAAAACCAAAAGAAACCGAAAAAATCCTGGAAAAAAAATCGAACGATACCAAATGGGCGCAAATTTTTTTTTTTGAAAGAATGAAAAACCGAACCGAAAAAATATTTCGGTTTTGATTTTAATTTTTGCCAAAAACCGAACCGATCTGTTGGAATCTCATCCCTAGTGGTATCCATCTGAGATTCTAAGGTACGCTAATGTTCAACAAAGTTCTACTTTGCTTGGGTGAAGGAGGTAGCTGCTAATATTTTGCCAGGGTTTTTCTTAATTTGGTGGTGTTTTCAGAGATGATCAAGGACGAATTCTGGGAGGTTTCTCGGCCACTGCAGCCTATGATGTTGAAATGTATGCTGTAATAGAGACAATTAAATATGCATTGGGGCAAAAGGTTGGTGCTTGTGGATCCTAAATGGATCAGAGCCTAGAGCGTATGATAACTGGCAGAAACTCTTGATCATGAACAATCTTGGATGCTCAATTTTCATTCTTTCTATATATTGAATCAAATACGTATACATCAGCTTAAGGCAATACAGAAAAGAGTAATGCATAAGTCACTGTATGGATGACAAATTTACAAGTATACGGCAGTTATTTTTTTGTGGAAAACTGCTCATGCATGGAATTTCTTCCACCTGTTCTGGTATATTCTGATTACTGATATACAATCAAGACCATTATATACTATAAGAACAAAAAAACCGTCCAAGAAGACGCAAGGATAAATAGGAGATGTTGTAGTGGACCTCGAAAGGAAACTATCGGAACTCAAGCAATGACAAAAACCCTTAGCTCATCTCTATCTCCTCTGGTGATGCGGGTATCAGCGTCAACATAAGTCACCTCAAATTCACCACTGCCAGTGTTAGAGGATGGCCTTAGTCCGTCAGGTATCCTAGGGATATCTAATGGTGGAAGTTGTGATAAGCTTCCAGTTGCCTTCACAGTAGTTTTTTCGAATGTGATCTTAACTCTTGCGGAGCCTGTTATCAACATGTAGCAAAACATTATCAGTGTGTTTGCTCATGTTTAAGACATGCATAGATTGCTACATAAATCAAAATAGAATGTTAGTAAGTACCTATGAGTTCAAATTTGTGGGCTAATGTGGCAGTCAGTTCAATAGGCGGCAGAGGCCACGGAGCACCTAGTTGAAGCTCCACTATGTTATCAAAGTCTTTGCTTAACACGTCAATACATTGGAATACCTATTCCAAAACACCATGAAAAATGAGTATTCTATATATATGTATCAGATTTTGGATGATGCATGACATGTTTTGGAAGAGACCAAACAAGGTCAGAAAGAAGATTTATAATGGATCAATCAGGAAACATAATTGAAGAAAAAAAGAGAGAGGGAAGATATCTAGTCACAATCTAACAAGCTCATAATATCTGACCAGGTTATCTGACATCACAAAATTGTGAATTTAGTTACATAGATATCCAAGTCCCCAAATAGTAGATTGAATTGGTCAGTCATACTACAGGGGATGAGAACATATTAGTACTGTAGTACTATTTCAAATATTTGGCAAGGTGGTATGAAGTAAACTTAATTTGTTAAACGACATATTCCAAACTTTTCTTCCCTAGAAAGGCTAGCAATGAAGGGCAATTACAAAATCTATTAAGAAAAATAAAGTTAAATAAGGCTCATTTGACTTCACAGGGTTACTTCTGGTTATTGGTAGTAAGGCCCCTGTATCATTTGAATAACGTAATTGTCTAAGTTTATGTCTTTCTATATTTCATGGTTTCTGGCATAGCAACTTCTTTTTGTAGCTTTGATCCAGCCTTGTTGATAAAGTTTTACTACTTTCTTGGTAAAATGAACCAGCCTTGGTCTAATATATAGGGACGTGAATAAATGAAAATGTCCATGGTAGTAAACAGCGAAAACAATCAACTATAAGGGAAATGGTGGAGGAATTAATGCTACGAAAGTACAAATTGATAAAGGTCTCCAAAAGATGGTGGGAATCGGCTTTTATATATAGTAATCTTGTGGTTCGCATCAAGCTGTAAGGATAAAATCTGCCAAGTATTTTCTGATGCATCAATAAAGATTATTTGTCAAAAAATTGTATCCGAAATGGATACTGGGATAGTTGGAAACCCATGTAGCCATGAATTATACCCAAACTGAGTGTCATGCATCCAGGTTTGTAGTCTTAAGGAAACTGAAAAGGCTTGGATAAGGTCACTGGACTGGTATAAATAATGCTTCATATTAGATGGTGTTTTCAGTTGGCAAGTAAGCTAAGGGTGACAGATATCATAATTTTCAAAAGAAAATGTCACAGCAAAGTTATGATACCATACCTGACCAAGAGTAATTGGTAGGAGCCTTCCTATGGGAGGTCCAGGGCGGCTCCCACCTAGAGTACGAGAAGAAAATGCACTGCTATATATCAGTTTCCATCTCCCTTGTAGTTTTTCAAGATCATCTGAAAGATCTACTGGGCCTCCAGCAGCTTCAAGCTCCTTAGCAGCAGCATCAGCCTTTCGTAGATCATCTTCACTCGCAGCAAGACCTTTATTGAGCCCGGCAACAACACTCTGAGACAAATTAACCAACAAGCTGAATGTTAATACCACTGCTATTGCTGTAACATAGTAAAGTGAGAGAGATGATCAATAAAATGAACACATATAGCATAAACCCATCTCAGCAAGCCCATGCTAACTAAGTTCATTTAGGCCACAGACTACTTTCAGTTTCCAAGTCTATCCCTTTTATAGAGGTAGACAATGCAATATGCATTTTGAAGTAGGCTTTGAAGAGCTCTTTTATAAATCTCTACTACTATACTAGCAGCCTTCAGTTCTGCCTTCACCATTTTCAACTCACAATTGATCAATCTCATAGATTAAGATTGCTGCCCTCTAATCACAAAATTGGTCTTCGCCCAGAGTATTAACAGAAGAGATCACAAGTAGAAACCACAAAAACTAAATTCTGCTGCAATTGACAATCTGACAATGGTAAAGAACATAGGTGGAAATGTCAAAACCTGATCATAAATAGGTTCTAAGGTGGTCTTTATGAGAGCCTACGTTACCAACACCCAGTTGTTACTACATTCAGCCGTGTCACCAGATGAGGAACAAAACAACACCAAATGGAAAGTCCTGGCTTATTGACTGTACAGTGATCAAGTCCGACTTACCTTACTGCACTTGCCATAGGCTGATTTCATTAGCCCTGAACCAGCCATTACTTAGTTCAAGAAGTAACATATGATTGGTGTTGCTAGAATGGAGACTATTATATATTTATAATAGTCAACCAGACCAACTTTTATATGAAGCTAAACCGGAAGTACAGAAAGGGTCAGATTATTTCAAGCTCCGAGTAAATCTCAGGATTGCTTGCAAAATCAAAACTGACAAATGTAGAAAGCATGTGTTCACTACCGGCTAATTCCAATGAAAAATCAACTACATATAACATTCAGTACCAAAAGATTGATCAACGTTAGTCCTACATTGAACCACTTGTAACAGAAATTTGAGCCTAATGACACAGCTACTACTCAATCATTGCATAAGTTTCACCAACTGCTTGATTTTCAAGATAAAGATGTCAAAGAACCCAATTTGATCTTGAGTTGCACACCATAGAAAAGTAGTTAAATTTAACCGAATCAACGTTACAAAAGCCTAAGTTATTCAACTTGGCCCTGGTAAAAACTAAACCAAACAATCAAAAAGCATCAAATTTACATAGAACAGTAGCAAAATAAATGAACAATCCATCACCAAACAACAACACACGATCAATTTCAAAGCTTGCTTAGACAACTGAACCAAGAACCTTCCTTTACATGTAAACCATAACGAAAGAACTTCCCACCAAATATCAAATTTTCATATCCCAAATGCTAAAACACAATATGATCGAGCAAAACTGAGAAATGGGCATATAGCAACTTCAATAAAACTCACCAATAACTTGAGCTTCAGCGGCGAAAACCCAAGAGAGGTGACACCATCCATAGCGCCCTTAGCCACAGAAGAAGCTCCATCAACAGCAGCTGACACTTCATCCACAGCAGCTCGAGTTCTAACAGCAGCAAAGCCTCGCCGTCCAAACCGACGCCGTATTGAGTTGCCTGGAACAAGACATGTCGTCGGACTAGAAGAAGAAGCTTGAGAGCCAATGGGGAGAGTACAAGGAAGACAGTTGAGAGAAGCCATGGTTGATGGTTGGTTTCTTTTTCGGTTCCGTGTCTTTTGAAGTGTTGATGATGCTTAAAGAGGTTGGGTTGTGTTGTTTGTCAGGGTCTGATTGGAACTGGTGGTTTCTGTGCGCGCGCGCGTTGCTCTAGTCTTCTAGTAAATTGGTTTCAACTGTCAACAGTCGCGGCTTTTGGCCATGTGGTGGAAAAAGAAGAAGAAGAGTTTGGAACTCGCGGCCGACATTAGCAACGGTCCATCTATTATTGTTCGAGTATGTGCCGTAAAATTGTCAATTTCTTCGACCAACAAAAGTATTTACCTTATCATGTCATCCACCTCGAGATTATCCATATACTTGTCCATCACTTAAATTGAATTATTAGTACAATGAAATCTTTGACTAGTCCATCACTCATTTGATATTATTTTACAAATCGACATCAAAAGCTTCTTAGCTCGCAACACCAAGATCAAAATTTAACTATGCAGTTCTTATCATATACTGTAATATATTGTTGTATTAATGAGTTCTCACTCCTCATGGATTCTTCGTTTAGTTCAATTAGCTATCGCGTGAAGCATCATTCTTTTCAGTTACATAGATTTAATCAAAGCAACCAGAGTCACAGTATGTAAAATTAACTTTCAAAGTTTTCCTTTCAATCAAATCGACATCAAATATAAGATGTATTTGATTTGATAGATAAATAAACATTGTCGACCGTGGATTGTGATAGACATTTTCAGCGAAGTGGTCGTGAATCGTCAGGAACACTTTGGGAAGATGAGGTATACTAAGAACAATTAGGGATAAAATTGAATGTTTCAAGTGCAAATTTATGAAAGGAGGTTCAATAGACTCACCCTTTTTCTTTTCTAATCATGAACAATCAAAGACTTGAAGATCTCACATACGATAACTCAACCGCACTCCATCTTCATACAAAAATATATATATTCACATCTCTGTCACTAACCTAAATCTGTATCTTGATATTGCCTTCACAACACCAGAGGTACATCCAAGACACCCTCAAACCAAATCCTACAATCACTTTGGCATCACCGGGTACGTGCCCTGTCTGGCTAGAATTACTCTTTCAGCTGTCGATGGTGAAGAAAGATTGAACTTATATGTCCTTTGCATGGTGACAAGGTCGGAGACCATTAAAATTGAGGGCGGCCGATCAAATTTTTTTGGGCAAGGTTAGAAAAATTCCTCTTATGTAGTGTGTGGTAATAAAATTGTGAAACCGTGAAACTCTAGATTTAGGGAGAGAGGAAGTGGTGGTGGTGGAGTGTAGGGGAAAAAATTGGAGGCTAGGGTTAAGTGATCAAATGTGTGTTGTGGGAGAGATGATTGTTTAATGACTGGACTCAAATTTTGGATGAGAAAGAAGTGGATTGGGCCAATTACATTAACATGTGGAGTGGTAGCCGTCAGTAATGGGTCGGGTTTGACTATAATGCCTCTAAGATTCGGGTCGGGTTTTTTTTGAAATTTTGAATCCCATGGGCCGGGTCTTATCAGGGGGAGGTTTTTGGGCTTAGCAGGAGTTTTTATGTATTGAATAAAAAAACTTGAAAATTAATAGTGTTAACAATCAAATTTATAAAAAAACTATACTTAAGTCTCAAAAATTAATAATTTGTATATGAATAATTGATATTAAGATAAATTAGAGATTTTAGAGATTTATAATGATAAAGTAATTTATAATATATAAATTTGATGAGCTTTACCGGTTTAGCCTTATGGAGCGGGCCTTGATGGGCCTCGACGGGCCGGGTTTTGGGACTTCGACCCCAAATTGGCCTTATGCCCCCGCAGGACCATGATTTTTCCAGCTTAAATTCGGATTGTATTAGATTTGGGCTCAATGAGCCACCGATCGCCCATGAACCTTTTGGGCTCATGATTCAAATAGTAACCCATTTGTAGTGCACAAAATGTCAAATGGGTGAGCCCACGTGGTGAGCTAGGTTGCACGAAAGCGCCGCAGAGAACGCATTTGGCATACCAGAAGCAAAATCGTGCCGGAAGCGGGGACGAATCGCCCGGAATCGTCCTGATTGCTGCTTCCAATATTATTCTGTTTTGAAACGCGTTGGAATCGTAGTGACCCCGAAATGGAAGCGTGTTAAACTTGCAGATGAATCAAAACCCACCTTCTACTCACTCCCATAGCAAAATTGTGTATACCTACCTTGTTTTCTCTTTGAATTTGGAATTGCCCAAAACTGAATGGGGAGAGAAAGAATCAGTAAATCACCAGATTGAGAAACCCAATTCAAAACTCATCACCAAACTATTGCAATTCAAGAGAAGAATCACAGACTGAGAGACTTGTGTACGTTTCAAACATGGTTGCCTAATCGAACCAAGACACTACGGCGACCTTCAGCCAGATTTTGACAAATTAAGGATGATCAATTGGTTAGGGAGGCGAGCAAAGAACAAAAATACGAGGAAAGCCAAACAAGAGACGAAGTCTTTAGATGAGTGGATGGGGTAATCATCATCTGTGATTTTTATTTGAACTTTTGAGGAAGTTTCACAGCAGCAAATCAATTTCCAAAAATCTAGTATTTCTTTGAGCCCAAACATTGAGGAGGAATATAGAGAGACATTCAGCTCGCAACTTGGTATACAAATTGATGTTTGTCATGGGAAATACATGGGTCTGCCAAATCTGGTAGGTCGTGGAAAGAAGCGGTTATTTAAATCAGTTCGAGACAGAGTTTGGCAAAAGGTGAATGGCCGGTAGGAGAAGAAGTTGTCGAAAGTTGGTAAGGAGTTTTGCTTAAATCTGTGTTCACGCAATTCCATATTAATCGATGAGTGTGTGACGTCCACTGTATATTTTTGAGTCATAAATTTTACCCTAAATTGCACATCAACTCATTGGGTTTATGTTTGTTTTATCTATAATATTCTCTACTTTAACCTATTTTTCTTGTTTTGGTAGGAATCATTCATGGAAGAGATAAACCACATTTTCGGAGCTTAAAAGACAGTATTCAAAGAGAGACAATGAAAAGAAGATTTTGGGTCGAAAAGTCACACGTTGACTTTTAGTTGACTTTCCTTTGACTCATTTCGGCGACCCAGCGGATTTGCGATGGATGCTCTGGTGGAGGACAACTTGTGGGTCATGAAGATGGTGAGCTCTTTCACTTATGGTTAGACCTTTCTCACCACCTAAGTTGCATGGAATCGGATGTGGATACGTGGAAATAAAGTGTTTGGAAACGCGAAAATATATTTTTTTCAAATTTTGTTGGAAGTGGGTACATTATGGAAACGTCGAAATAAAATAATATTTAATATATATTATACAAAGACATATACTAGAAAAACATATGTAATAACATAGGCAAAAGAATTTTGGAACAATACATCATGAACGGTTCAGCTCATCTATTTATTACTGTAGCCCCTCTAGAAATAAAAGATTGTCGTCGACATAAAACAAATGTGAAATGGGAGGCGCCGTTGGAGCAATCTTAACCTCTCTCAATAGATTTTCTGATTCAGCAAACCTTAGTAGGCTAGAGAAACCTTCAACAACGAAGAGGAATAATTATGGTGAAAGCGAGCAACTTTGTCTAATAACACTCTTAAAGAGACAAAGTAACGTGATGGATTGCCATTCCAGAGTATTGAGAAGGAGACTCTAGTGACACACATCCATGATACGTCTAACCCATTCTTGATGAAAATCAAGATGTGTCATCATTGCTTCCAGAAAACACCATTCTATCATGTCATAAGCTTTGTCCATGTCCAACTTTATCACTGTTGCGCGACCAGAATTGTGCTCGAGTCGTTTAACATGGTGCATTGCTTCAAAACCATCACATTATCCAGGATAAACCGATTAGAGACAAACCACCTTGAGTGGGAGATATAATGGAAGGCAATACTTGCTTCAAACAGTTAGCAAAAGTTTTAATAACCAGTTTATTAATGACCTAGCTTGCACAAACTGATTGGCGAAAATCCACACTAGTTGTAGGAGACAATATTTTGGGAATGAAAGTCAATGAGGCATGATAAACAACCTCTACAATATTGTGATCATTGAGGACTTGTAGACAAATAGATGTAACCTCTTTACCAAACACCGTCCAATACTGTTGGTAAAATGAAGTCGTGATCGAGACCATCAACTCTTACAGACTTAGAATGAGCCATTTTCGATAGAGTTGATTCAAGATCAACAACTGAGAAAGGCTCAAGTAGTGATGAATTCATAGTCGATGTTACCAAACTTGAAACACAATTCAGGACTCGTTCCATTTCAATACCACTTGTGTTGGTGGAGAGCTGCTAGAAATAATTAGAAAACATATAAACAATAATATCAAAGTTTGTTCACGAAACACCATGACTTTTCATTAGTCCATAAACAGTATTTTTGCAGCAAAGTGATTTTAAGACGTTGTCACTATATTATTTCTTCTTTTTCATCTAAATCCAGTAATTCTGACACCAACTTGGTCATATACTGATTATACTCTAAAGACAAAGGATTAACATCCATAAAATAAGGATACTCCAACTGTCGTCGAACTTGTTTGACCTGTGATCGAACATTCTCAAAGCAGACTCAATTCCATTGAGAAAAATCAGTAGCACACGAAGAAAGCCTTTTTACAGCATTCCCACCTTTAAGCATAACCATTTTTCAGCTATATAAAATAAATTTCATGCACTTATTATTCGTTGTCCACACGTCTTCAAACTGAAATCGGTGTCGTTTTCGATTTTTGAACAACCACCATTGCACCTCTATCAAAATGATAAATAGAAAAGTCCTATGATATGATTGTTTACACACCAAATATGAGGACACCTAGCCATGATGTCCATTATTAGCAAATCCACGATCAAGTCTCTCCTCAACAAAAGTCTAAGTATCATATGAATGACCATTGTTCTAAGTAAGAGGATAACCTTCAAAAGTAACACAAGATAAACCACAGTAAACCTTCTCAGTTGAGTGCAGAAGATATTCATGATCCGAGTTAACCCTTTAACTACAGTAGTCACAGTCCCCCATTCTATGTTGTCGTATCTTTGGCTTGTCCACTATTACTGGAGTCATCAAGTACATAACTGTATTCAGAGAAGAAGAACCTTCGTTTTTTTCAAATTGAATCTTGGATGAATGAATTTCAATGTAGACAGCAGGAACATACATCTATAGAGGAATCCAAAAAACATGGAGGGAAATCGTGAAGTAACCAAACAAGAATGCAATTGCGAAGCCAATCCTCACCACATAATTCACTGTCTGCTTCCAAAGTATCGAAGTGATTATAGTTATTGCTCTAGCGCGGTTTAGCAACCAACTCATGGAAGATTATATCTCAATCAACCTGAAGAGAAAATCAAAGTGATGGAGCAGAAAGTTTGCCATCAATGCAGCCAACCATGTCAAATCCAACAGCAAGTGGCTATAAAAAGTGAAAGTCCACTTTTCATCATCTCTGGTAGTGACCTCTTCTCGGACAATTGGCATGAAGTATTTGAGTAATGACACCACTTCTCGAACAATTGGCAGGGAAGTGTTCAAATAACAACATTAATGAAATTTCCAAAGCAATCATCTTTCTGCAATTTAAAAAATAACTTGAGTCCTAACATATGTTTCTGCAAAACAAAAACACATGAGTAGTAGGAGAAATAGCTCTCAAAAGAAATCCACTTCGTCATCACTCCACCGGGATATCACTTTCATAGCACACATAATGCAAAAAATTATGTTCAAATGAGTCAATGTTTACAAAATCAAAATGAAGCCACAACAATAAAACTTAGAAGTCGAAGTCGAAATGAAGCCATAACAAACGAGAATAAAATTGAACTTGATATCAAAATTGAAGCTCAACCTAACATCAGTAACATGTAATAGGTACAAGCTAATACAACAATAATATCAACTCAACAAAATATCAAGGCAAATTAGTGTAGAGTATGAACAAATAGAAATATACAGTGTGGAGACAGAGGTTACCCAGAATCGTGTGCTCTTACTGTGACCTCCATATCTAAAGAAACGAGATAGCTCAACCACTATGGCTCAAAGAGAGAGCTGAAGAGTCCCCAGTTGAAATGGTCAACCATATATGTATGTATCTCTTTAGCGTCAAGTCACAAAATTTTCCGTTAAACTAACGGTATGCATCGGCTTTTATTTTGTCATGAACTAACGGTGGCCGGCTTCCGGTAAGCCATTGTGGCTTATCCTCAACCCATACTTGAAACGCAGGAAACAAAAGCGCAAATTTAGCTAACCTATGCGCTACCTAATTACACTCTTTAAGAGTGTATATATATATGTATGAACAAATAACCGGAGGGAAGAAATGAAAAGGCAACTTCATTTCTTCTGGTATAACACCTTCCATAGACCAATTGTCATCTTCATTTGTTACCTCTCTAACAACATTGAAGGCATCCATTTCCAAAATAATTGGAAAGAATTGAAAACCAACTTCAAACAATCATTGGAGAACCAAAATTGCAGAATAAATCTTAATAGCTTTGGGGCTAATATCACCTTGAATGCATGTAGGAACATTTAATTCACCTATATGATTCCTTAAAACAACACCTACAACTCGTACATGAGTAGACAAGTTGACAACACCATCAACATTCAATTTAAGAAGGTTTACTTGTGGTGGAGACCAACGCCTAATTGGCTGACTTGAAGAAGAAATTTGGGACACATTCATATTGGCAGTTATCATATTCTTGAAGTTGGTTCTGAATCTGATTGAAAAATAAATTGAGAACTAGCATATCTCTTATTAAATAATTCACAATTACGAGCTTGCCAAATCCTCCAGCATAGAAGCACACTAAAAGCAATCTCATATTTGGTTAGTACTAAAATAACATGACTAAACAAATTGATGAAGGCTCCTTGGTCCCATTTACCAACAACAAATTTGAAAGAAGAGATGGACCATATTGGTTTGACTTTAGAACAAGACCACAAAGCATGAACTATTGACTCAGGCTTTAGTCCACAACGAGAATAGATTGGGGACTGAAGCAAATGTACACGGGGGAGAGAAGAGTGCGGAGAATAAAAGGAAAATTACGAAGAAAATAAGAAAAAATAAGATAATAATCATATGATATTTGAGTTTTTTTTTTTAAATAAAAGATGTTAAAATAGGTTCGACTGAACTTGGTCTTTAGGACTCAAAAAGGCCGGGTCGGGCTTCATTTACTACGCCTAAGCCCTATTCTAATTTTAATGAGACTAGGACGACCCGCCTTAACATGAGATCGGACTGGGGTTCGGCCTCATGAACATGGCGGGATTAAAAGGGGCTTTGAGGCCAAATAGTGACATCTAAGTCCATACCAATGAAGTCATTGAATTCATCTCTTCCCATGTGACCATCTCCACCAAAATCGGGTGTACATACTAGATAGTTCACGACTTATATATGTCAGCTAGAAAGCTACTTCTCAAGTATAAGAGGGTCAAGTTTTAGATATAGGATGTCGATCCACAAGAATTTGTTAATCATTTCCTAAGCTAAGTGAACCTAAGAAAAAGTTTTAAAAAAATCACATATATACACAATAAAATTAGTTAAAAATAAATGTGTGCATTCACTTCTTAAATTAGCATATGAGAATAACAATCACAAATTTCTTCAAATGTAGTTTAAAACATCAATCCAGAACAAAATTGACCAAAAATTACAACCCTAGCCCAATAACTCACTATTCACTCATAATTGTTGGAAAAATGGTGGGAAACCACAATTTAATATGACAATTTAAACAAAATAATTGAATGTGTTGCATTTAATTTTGATGTGAGGAAAACATAGATTTGTGTTCTCCTACAAGAGTACATAAAGATTATGTATTCATTTGTTTAAATTGATTAAAGGGTGAATGAGAAATTGTCACCCAAAGTTGGTCATTTGAAACAAAAGGAAGGAATGTGATCCCACATGCGAGAAATTAGGAATGTGGAAGTCTTTATTTATGATTGCACCCTAGTATACTTTGAGTAAGTGAGTAGAGAAACTCTTTCTCACGTGCGCAGGGGGACTGCAAATCTTGGTTGAAATGAGTATGCAATATGGACTGGTGTGCCCTCGCATCCTGCGGACACGAATGTCGTTCCGATTTGGGTTTTTCTCACCATTATTGGCCAAATTATGGTGGGTTTTCAACACGTTATACACTAAGAAGTTTACTTCCCTGAAAATATGTTAATGGTGGCAGTACTAAGTGCTGTTCACATTAATGATGTGTTGCATATGAAATCCTCCAATGTTTCAACTCCAACAAATATCAAGGCTCAAAAACCTCTGATGATGAGACGGCGGGTGAATAGGGCCAACATGAGTGTTTGCATATTAAGGTTTCAACTCCAATGATGGGTTGCATATTAAGATTTCATTTCAAAATATAAAATCATAGTAAACACTATTCATCCAAAAGTAGGTTATATATTTTGACCATCTTCAATGACAAAAATGTATCTTACAACAAATATTAAAATTTTATGGTAGGTTCTATATGTGAGTTCCACCAATTATGAGTGAGATGTGTTGTATAAGTTATAAATAAAATTAGGTAAATAGAATCCATTTTAGAACCCATGTTACTCAACTCTAAAAATTCGATGATTTTTGGCCATAAAAGTGTAAAAAATAAATATAAAACTTACCATTAGAAATGAAAAAAAATAATATAGAACTTAAAAACCAAAACTTCTTAACCAAACTGATCAAAAGAATTTCTCTAATTTGCTGGCACAAGCAAGAATATTTTCATTTTTTTGTTTTATTTTTTTGAAAATACAATATACAAAATCAAAATTTGATCCACCAGTCCACAACTACCAGGTGGGAGAAGGAGAGAGAATAATCCTCTGACAGAAACACACATATCCAAACAAAAAACCTAAACAACTTTCAAAACTCAAACTCAATTCATTTCCCGCCCAAACTCCACCCTCAAATCTCAAAACCATCGTCTCCCCATTTTCTCTTGCTCTCTTCTTCCCACAACTCAAAAACCTATTCACATTTTTTCATCCTACAAACACTCATGTCGGCCCTATCCACCCGCCGTCTCAAAGACCGGAGCATCGGCGCCGGACCCACCAAACCCGCCTCCGCTCTCCGCCCCTCCAAGCCCCTCACACCAACCACCCACTCCGACAAGAAGAGATCCGCAAGCGTCGGCAAGGAAAACCCGCCCGGACCCACTTCCCGGACCTCGGCCCAGAAACCCACCACCATCCGGCCCGTGCCACGTGTCGACAAGTCCGCCACCAACGACGCTCGCGCGCGGTGGTCCGTTCCCAGAGGTAGAAGCTCTAGCCCTTCTGAGTTTATTAGGGTTGCACCGTCTTGTAATATTATTGGGCCGAAAAATAATCGGAGGGTTTCGGTGGATCGGGTCGAGCGTGGCCCGAGTCCGGTTTTGAGAGATCCGGCTGGTGTGATGAGCTTGAGTAGAGGTAGGGGGTCGGTTAGTGACAAAGGGATTAGGGATTTGGATGTGAAACCGAGCCAATTGCGGGTTAGGGTTTTGAGAAATTCGAAAGACGATGGTAAAATTGGGGTACCAAAAATTGGATCTTGTGGAGATTTAGAAGTGAAATTAGAGGAAAATGTGGAGAATTCAAATGGGTTTAAGACGAGGGTTTCAGATTTGAAAAACCCAGATGGTGATTTAAGTATTGATCAAAGGGCAGAGAGGGTTTATGAGAAAATTGGGAAGATTGGGAATCGTGGTGGGTTGGGATTGAAGGAGAGTGGCGAGAAATGTTGGAGCAATGAGAAGGGTTTGAAGGAAGAAGGTAGTAATGGTGGTTGTGTAGGTGTTAAACATTCGAGTAAGCTTCATGAAAAGCTTGCATTTTTGGAAGGGAAGGTGAAGAGGATTGCCTCGGATATAAAGAAGACTAAGGAGATACTAGATATGAATAATCCTGATGTGTCGAAGGTGATACTATCCGACATTCAGGAGAAGATATCGGGAATTGAGAAGGCCATGGTTAATGTTTCGAATGGCTCTGGTTGTAGGGTGTTGAAAGGCAATGAGCAGGAAGTTAAAGTGGTCGAGGAGGGTGGCATTGAGCGGATGAGTAATGTGAAGAGTTCCGTGAAAGGGTTGAATAGCGAGGACTTGGAAGCTAGACTGTTTCCTCATCATAAGTTGATTAGAAACCGCACGGCGTTGACAGAAACATCAGAAAGCTCTCTGAGTCAAGTTGTTGAAGCCAGCTGTGAGTCAAAAGTGGATGAGAAGGCAGTTTGCCCTATGGATGAGAACCCAATTGTGACAGAGTTATTGGCTACCTCGGACCATGAGCAGCCTAATGTTACAACAAAGGATGGAAAGGAAGAGTTGGAAGGTTGTGAGGTGCAAGAAGTGGACGATGTTACTGCTGCAGGAGCTGGAAGATCTTCGAAAATAGTTGCTGGAAAGCAGAATGACGAGCTTATGCTCACAACTAATGAAACACTTGATGAGTCTGTTGATCAGGAGAATAGAAAAGTTATTATTGATGAAGAAACTGAGGATACTAACACTTACCAGCTGAATGAAATTGGCCGAAAGACCGCAACTGGTGGATGGTTTATGTCTGAGGGAGAGTCGGTTCTTCTTGCTCATGATGACGGTTCATGCACCTTCTATGATATTGTAAACTCTGAGGTATATTACTTTTTCCTTTTAAATGCTATAGGCTAATGAGAATTGATGTTTATAATCAAAATCAAATTCTCCATTTGAGTTGCTCTTTGCTCGATATTGGATTAGAAATTAAAGAAGTCAGGTTAGTATAATGGTCTCTTTGCTCAATATTGGATGAGAATCTGTTAGGTAGGTGGCTCAAATTTGGTTGAACTATTGAGCTACTGTGGAGCTCATGTTACTTTCTCGATTCATCATCAATCATCTAAGATATCTTAGCATGGTTCAATTTGGTTGAACAATGCATGTTTCAAAAGGGATTATGCATCTGAAGTTTCTTTGATTGTTACTGATGGTTCATTGACTCTTTAGGAAAAGGTGTTGTACAAGCCTCCTGAAGAAGTTTCACCTAATATGTGGAGAGATTGCTGGATCATCCGAGCTCCGAGTGCTGATGGTTGCTCAGGAAGGTACGTTGTGGCTGCATCCGCTGGAAACACAATGGATTCAGGTTTTTGCTCATGGGACTTTTATGGTAAAGATGTGTGTGCTTTTCATATTGATGATGGGCTAGTCCCTCCAAGAACAGTGCTTGGCCCCTTGCCTGACAACATCTCATACAGAAGAAACACTTTGTCTGATCTTTTGGATCCCGAAACCCGACAATGGTGGTATAGACCTTGTGGACCTCTTATTGCTTCAACTGCCACCTGTCAGAGAGTAGTGAGAATGTATGATATTCGAGATGGTGAGCAAGTCATGAAATGGGATGTCCCGAAGCCTGTGTTAACAATGGATGATTCGAGCCCCTTGCAGTGGAGGAACAGAGGAAAAGTTGTTTTAGCTGACATCGAAACAATTTCTGTTTGGGATGTGAACTCTCTCACCCCTCAACCTTTGTCATCTGTCTCTTCTTCTGGTCGGAAAATCTCTGCCCTTCATGTGAATAACACTGACTCTGAATTAGGTGGAGGAGTTCGACAAAGGTACATGTTAAACCTTTTACTTGCAATGGTGCTGCATCTGCTGGTTCACACAGATTACCTTTTTAAAAAAAAATCCCTTTTAATATATTTTTAGTTGTCTAGCATTAATGTTCTCGTGGGTTTAGCTTCAGGAGCTTGAACATCTCACTGTTTTATTACTTTATCATATATGCTCTCTATTGCATTTGAATGATTATACCAAGATATTACATAGTACTACAATGAGACTACACAAACTAGAATTGTAATATATTTTCTTGTTTAGGGGACTTGCAAACATTATTAACATGCATTTCTAATTTCAGAGTTAGTTCAGCGGAAGCAGAAGGAAATGATGGAGTGTTCTGTACCCAAGATTCTATAAACATCCTTGACTTCCGCAATCCATCTGGTGTAGGTCTTAAGATACCAAAGCTTGGCGTAACAGCACAATCAGTTTTCTCTCGTGGGGATTCCATTTACATTGGCTGCCCTAGTGGAGGGTCAGGATGGAAAAAGAACTCCTCTTCACAAGTTCAGCATTTTTCTGTTCGAAAACAAAGGCTATTAAGCACTTATGTCTTGCCAGAATCAAATGCTCACAGCCATTACACAGCTATTACGCAAGTTTGGGGGAACTCAAACTTTGTCATGGGTGTTTGTGGATTGGGGCTGTTTGTGTTTGATGCTTTGAAGGACGACGGATCGTCATCTTTCACCAATGACAGTGGGAGTACTGAAAAAGCTAGAGAAGTCATCGGCCCAGATGACTTGTATGCACCTTCGTTTGATTACTTGGACTCTCGTGCTCTTATTATATCAAGAGATCGCCCTGCACTCTTGAGGCGTTTATCCTAGGTTTGCATTCTTTCATTTTCACGACCTTTTTCTTTCTAGGAAAGAGGAGAATTATGCTGTGTGGTTGTAGTTCGGCTTAGGTGCTTTTGTAATGTGTTGTGTAATGTAAAATAGTTTGCAAAATGTGTACGAAATATTTATGAGATGGAGCGAGTTCCCTAACTGCAGTTTCAATCAGCCAGTCTAATAACTTGAACATTATTTCTTGGTGCTAAGAAGTCGTTTTCCCTGAACCCGGTTCTGTTCCCAAAATCTGATATGCTTCGACGTGCAACAACGTCGACTATTCATTCAACCGGAGTACATTAGGGTATGAGAGCAAGTTCACTAGGGTCAGTTTAGCCTGGTTGCTATGTTGGTTTAGCCTCGAAAAGTGAAAAATTTGCAATTTTCACCGGTTTTTTCTTGCCCAGGCAAGAACTGTCTTGGGTTAATAGTTGGGACAATTCTAACCTTTTGACCTGACCTACTTGCCACACGTCGCTCTCGATCTTGGCCGTACACATCATCGTCGTTACTGCACATATTATTCTCTCTGTTTATTTTGTATCTAAGCTCAAGCAAGAGGGTAAACGAGCTATCATACGAACTCGTGTTTGACCACAAAACCCTCGCCATCATCGGACTCAGCCACTACCCATCCTGGCCGGATCTTGACTCTGTCATTAATCACTTCGATTCCGCTGACTATAGATACTTCGTTGTCTTCATCGAACGCTGCTCGAGTATCCAATTCTCAAATTCTCAACCTCTCTCTATGCTTGTGTGAAATTGGTTGAACTAATTGAAATTGAGTACTAGTATGAACTAAAACTGTTCAGATTGGCTTTCGATGAATTGAATCTTTAATATAATAAGAGAAGATTCTTTCACTCGGTAGTGCAAGCAAAGTATATGACTTGGGTTTCTCAATTTTGTTTTACTTTGAAGAATTTCTTGAAGAAGATAGCACGATAATGAGTATCATGACTCATGAGCTTGAATTTTTGACGAGGTAGACCCAATTCGGCTTAATTTGATTCTCTTGCGTCTATTTGCATTCATTTTTATTTTCATTTTCATTATATTTTTCGAAAGGTATTAGTTTTCTTTCAGCTTAGTGGTTGATTCATGGGTATGAAAGAATAATGTGTTTGGATTTGCAACTTAAGATATGGAATAGAAGAGGCTCTGGGCTGTAGCCATGTAGTTATGTGCTTGTAGATTCACAATAGGTAGTAGTTCAAGTAAGATTTTCAATAATGTTCATATCAGTCGTATTAATTCTAAAGTTTGCTTTTTGAGAATGATTTTTTTTGAAGTTTCCTTGAGATCGTAGATGAAGAACTTAATTCAAATTGTTCATATCCAACTCCTGTCAAGCATACACACTGAATTAGCTAAAATTGTAATAAGTTTATATATGGTAGTTTTCAAAACGTAGTAGTTCTTTTTGTTAGTTGGAAGTGTTTGCTTATGTTCATCATGTGTTAAGCTTTCAACTATTGTGATTTTGCAGTGTCATAAGTAATTCACTGTGTGATTTAGAGAATAGATCAATTGTTTACTGGCTGAGTGTCCCGGGTTCGATCCTGGCTACTCTTCGTGCACAGTGAGTCATTAACAAGCGTGCTGCAATTTTCTCCTTTTCTTGTATTACAGCCTTTCAATATTGTCTTATAGCATTCTTACACATCATAATGGTGGCAAACTGATGAAGGTATTGCTCCTAGGAGCTAATTAGTTTGCCGAGTCAATGTCTGGTTTATCATTTTCATTAGGCTATTGGAATGGCTGGTGATGCTCACAAAAGAGATGATGCAATTCAAGTTTTGGAAGTAATTGTCAAGCATTTGGGAGGCTCAATTAGCATCCTTGTGAATGTTTCTGATGTTGATTTCTCTGTACCGACTGAGGATCTATCGCCAAAAAGATTTTGGTCACTTTTAGATATGTATGTTGTTGAGACCTTTATTATGTGTCATGATTCATGAAGCACTCGAAAAAAAGGCACTAGAAAGGACTTATTTGTTGGCGAAACAATAATAAACTCAAGTAGAGGAACTTACTTGATATTAAAATATATGGCACATAGCAATAGTAGTCAAATAAATACATTGTTTGATCCTGTCATATTCATTTGATATGTTACTCTATTCAACATCCTGCTTTACTCTTCAAGAACAGTAATGGCTGTAGAATTTCATCTGTATATTCACTTGAATCACTTGTTTGTACTTAAAAATTGCTTATCGATTAAGTGACTTGATTTTTTCGATTATAAGTGTACATGATTAAGTATCATTATGTATGTAACTATTTATCATCACAAAGAAAGATGAAGGAAGTAGTAACAATGAAATATGCAGTGTTGAGAAAAAAGTGCATATTAATTCTATATATTATTTAAATTGATTACAAATTAATAATAAAATATTAAATAATAGAAAATATTAAGTTCTGACTTTGACCCAATGAGTGGAAAGAACTATTAGAATGTGAATGACACGTTACTGACTTATCGACTTAAAGTCCCAAAAACCTTGATTTTGTAATCTAACAGGTGAACTTGCTCTGAGAGGATTCTTTGGAAGCCACATACATTGCAGAGCCACCACAATTCAGTTTCATGAATGCTTGAAATGAGAGAGACTTGTACTTGTCGAACATAAAATCATCACACTTCCCATGTATATCTTACACTTTCCACATACATATCTTTTTGGGTCATATTGAGCCACTGGCTAATCAATAATCTAGTTGGTTGTTAGATGATCCATCCTATATGAAATGCATTTCTGAACTAAGCATATTCACAACTTGCAGCACCAATTGCTTTCTAAATTAAGAGACAACATTTCTAGTGTGGAGCAGATGGTTTGGGTGCCAACATGTATTAGCGGGTGAGATTGGTTTACTCTGCAGTGTGCACCTATAAAGGGTCTTGATTTTGGGAGTGTCAACACTTGTCTCTGTTATCTCTTCTATTAAACTATAATAACAAGTGGTATAAGCCAGCAAGGGATAGTTGCAGATTTTGAAGGGTTTGTACATGATATTCTAATTATTCTATGGCTTGCGTATAATTTATAACCCTTTGAGTAAGTCAACTTTTTTTGTTTTTTTTTGTTTTCCCTAATTGATTGGATGATATTTTCTTTGATAATTAAAACAGACCAATTGGTATTAAAATGAGCTAAATAGCTTGAGTACACGCATAATCCAGTAGGCTCATGCATAACCTGCAAAGTAAGATGGTTTCCATATAGTTGAGGGATAGCTAATCTTTTCTTCTTTTCACAGGAAAGAAGAATCATAAATCCTCCAAAGGCTGTATAGGCATAAATTAATAGAGTATTAACCTTCCATTTATACTTACAAATCCTACTCTATGAAATTCAGTAGCTTAGTACTATGTCAAAATAAACATGTATAAACACGCCTGAGCAAACTGTGGTACATAAATATTAAACTATACTTAAACAGAAGATTTATTCTCTATTAATTTTGGTGTATGTCTTGTCTTAATTAGATAAAGATATTAATTAGATAGATACAGAGAATCCCTGTTATATCGGGATAGTTATTGTAACAAATTGTATCAGCCTGTATTTAAGGCATTCTATCAATGAAAAGAGTAACTACTTTATATTTATTATACTTTCTCCTGCAACACGTTATCAGCATGACTCCCAGAGTTAATAGAAAAGCCCTAAAACTTGAAGAAAACATCACCACCGCCGAACACCACCACCGCCACCGACCACTGCTGGCAGCCAAGATCTACCGTCGGCCTCTATTCTTCTTCCACAAAATCCCACGAAGTTTCAGAAGTTGACAAGATTGCACGACTTTCCAGAAATCGTTTCAGAAGAACTTCTTCATCAAGTGCAGCGGTTATACCGAGCACAATACCTGTTGAGGTAAATATTTTCTACACCATCTATTGATAGATTTAGGCCAAACTTACTTACCGTAAAATTCTAGATCTAAGTTGATGATAATTGTGATATGAGTTGTGAATATTACATGTTTATACCATAGCTCCTATGGATATATATCCATAGAGTATACGTGACGGTTCTGAGGGAGTCACGGTTTGAAAAAGAAAAGAAAAGAAAAGAAAAGGGAAATCGATTCTATGTGACTGTTGTGTCACGATCGCTGGGTGTGGTTTTTACCACGGTTTTATAATCGATTTTTGTAACCATGCATCATGGATCACGTTCTTATTCAATTAAACTTGAAAGTTTTGTGTTCGTAGTACTCGATCATTTCTAATAAAACATCTCTGTGTGTTTTTGTAGATGAGTTCGAATGAGCCTACAAGGCCGGAATTCGAGATCCTTGACCTTGAAAGCAAGGAGTACCATCGTTGAGTCTCTGATGTAGAGAACACATTCATCGGAAAGAGACTTACCAACACCATTAAATCCACTGGGCCTGGAACAAACTTCCTCCCACCTACTGAAGAGACAAAAGCTCAAGCCATCATATTTTTGAGGCGTCCTATTCACTCATCTCTGAAGAAGCATTACTTGAACAAGACAGATCCCATGGTTTTGTGGGATGTTCTAAAGAAGAGGTTTAATAATGTGCATAATGCACAGCTTCCTGAGTTGACTGCGAAATGGAACAACACTAGAATGGTGGATTTATCAAAGATCAAAGCTTTTAACCATGTTATGCTCGATCTGCAGCATGAACTAAGCTTTTGCGGTGTGGAAAAATCTGAGGAAGACATGATTGAGAAGGCATTACAAACCTTCCCCACATTTATGAGTCTTTTAGCTCATCAGTACCGGATTGAGCACGAGCAATGGAGGATTACCGAATTTAGTGATCTCATTAACAGTCTTGCGACTAAAGAAAAGCATCATGAGATCATCTTGAATAATAACTCAAGACCGACTGGTACAAAAAAGCCTGAGAGTTATAATACGAGAAGAAAGGCTTGAAAAGATAAGAAAGTTGCTCTTTCAGAACCTTATAATCATGGTGGACATGCTCCACGTGGGGGAAGAGGAGGGCGTGGGCATGGCCAAGGCTGCAGCCAAAATATGACTTGGCACAAAGATCATAATGCCCATTCTCAAAAGAACTAGTCTGGTTCGTCTCTTGATGGTTAACGGTATCAACAATCTAGTAAACTTGGTTGTTTCAAGTGTGGCTCTACTAGACATATGCACAAACAATGTTATGCTAGTAGAGAAATCCAGAATATCTACAAGAAACACAAACAATATTTGGCTCAAGAGTCGAATTACACTGGAGATTATGAGATGGAGGTTGACACCAACTTAGTTTTAGCAGATGACAAGGGGAAAAAACTTGCTACCCCGGATTTTGATTAAGCCTATGTAAAATGCAGTTGTCTCTGTAATCTTTCAAGTTTTAGTTTTGTTTTTGGCTTACTTTTCGGTCAAAATTTTTTAAAGACATTTGTCTTTATTTTATGAATAAGAACATATCTATGATGTAATTTTTGTTGGCAAACAATGAATATTTCTCTATTTTTGGTATATAAAAGTGTTTGGGAATGTTCTATTCTATGTGATTCTTATGTATGGTTCGATATTTACACATATATATGGCAAAAGCAAGCTAAGATTCTATGTTGACAAAGAAAAAAACATTGAAAAAAATTTGAAGCAGTCCACAGAGCAGCTTCGACCCGTTGAAAAATTAAACTAAACAATTTTCGACCCGTCGAAGCCATGCTTCTGTCCGAAAGTGGTTCGAATTCGACCCGTCTAAAAATTGCACTAAACAATTTTTGACTCATCGAAGCCACGCTTCTGTCTGACAATGGTTCGAATTCGACCCATCGAAAAATTGAACTAAACAATTTTTGACCCGTTGACGCCATACCTCTGTCCCAAAATTGGTCCAATTTTAACTAGTCAAAATTTTTCTCGATCGGTTGAAATCTTGGTATCGGAAAAACATAAGTTATTTTGGGTTTTCTCGACCTGTCGAGGCCTTTCTTCGACCCGTCGAAAATCCAATCCGAATGTGATATTTTTTAGATGAGTTTTTCATCTGTTTTATTTGCTTATGATGTTGTTATTACATCAGTTTATGCCATGCCATATTAGCACTCAACAAGGGCCACACCCTTCTCAAATCTTCGAATGTATACTTGAAGTGTGCGCCTCATGTTTGCTACAAAGACTTACTTGTTTACATTGATTTTGTAGATGTATCAAGGTGAAATTGAGTGTGTAGCAGATATTGGTACTACTCATACCATTATGCAAAATAGGCAACTGTTTGTGGATATTTTCTCATACAAATCCTCAGTGACAACCATGATTGGTGCAACGCCCGTTATTCAGGGGCATGGTAGTGCAGAGTTTCTGCTATCCCATGGTACAAAATTATATATCATTGATGCCTTATATGCATCAAAGGCCAATCGAACCTTGCTAAGTTTCAAGGATATTTGTGCCAACGGATTTCATTTGGAAACCTATTGTGAGAATGGTAAAGAATTTTGATGTATAACCTCTCTTGATTGTGGCCGCAAGCGCATTCTACATAAGTTTCTGGCAATTAGTAGTGGTTTGTACTTGACCACGGTTCAGATAATTGAATCCAATGTCGTGACTCACACTACTACGTGTGATTCTGATTCATATAAGCTTTGGCATGTACGACCGGGACACCTAGGTTGTGATATGATGATCAAAATCTTAAAAAAAAATACTCATGGTCATTCGTTTTTTAGAGCCAAGAAACATATGGGATTACCTATTTCCATCGGTTTAGATGGTGAGGATGAGACTACCCATCTCAATCCTAACTTGGTCTCCACGACAAGTATAGAACTTTCCCAACAACATACTGTGGAGTCATCGTGCGTTATCCCACCAGATTCTTATGTTGCCATTTCTGATGCGTATCGCTCGTTCTGCAAACCTTGTTCTTTAGCAAAATTGACGGCTCGTCCTTCTTTTGCTATTGATAATAATGAAAGTATTCCATTCTTACAAAGGATCCAAGGTGATATTTTGGACCTATCAAACCTGAATATGGACCATTTAAATATTTCATTGTTTTGATAGACGCATCAACGCGATGGTCATACGTTACTTTGCTATTCACAAGGAATGATGCCTTTTCAAAACTCCTAGCTCAAATCATTAGGCTCTGGACTCACCACCCGGACCATCCAATCAAGTCTATTCGATTGGATAATGTAGGAGAGTTTACATTAAAATATTTTGATGATTACTGCATGTCTCTTGGGATTGCTGTTGAACATTCCGTTCCCCACGTCTATTCTAAGAATGGTTTAGTAGAGGCTCATATCAAGTGGTTACAGCTTGTGTCTAGAGCTTTGGTAATGCATACAAATTTACCGGTCTCTGCTTGGGGTTATGCAGTGTTACATGCAGCAATGCTTCTTCGTTTTAGACCTGTTGCCCGTCAACCATTCAGTGTGTATCAGTTGGTAACTGGATATGAACCTGACATTTCACATTTACGCATTTTTGGTTGCATGGTCTATATGCCTATTGCGCCTCCACAGCGTACTAAGATGAGTCCTCAACGAAGATTGGGCATTTATGTTGGTTTCGAATCACCCAAGATAATCCGCTATCTTGAACCTTTGACATGAGATCTCTTTACTGCTAGATTTGCAGATTGTCAATATGATGAGACATATTTCCGACCGTTAGGGGGAGATAGGAGTAGTTCTATTCTAGTTCAACGTCAAGAATTGAAGTGGTTTGATCCCATTGTGTCTTATCATGATCCACGCACATCTCAGAGTGAGATAGAAGTGCATAGGATACTTGATCTTTAGCAAGTGACAGACTTCATGCCTGATTCATTTGCTGATATTGCTAAAGTAATGAGATCGAATATACTTGCTGCTAATGTTTCTGCAAGATTGGAAATCCCGGTAAAGGGATTTGTTAATAGCAACATTAGGCAAGGAGGCGTTCCTCTTGCTCATGTGGATGGTGTTGCTTCGGCCTCGGCTCCCACTAAAAAGAGGGGGAGACCAAGAAAATCTACAGATGAGCCGTCGGTTAAAAGGCAGGCCATCAAGGCACCAAAAGATCCACTTGTCATCAACATTGTAAATCCTTCATATGAGATTGTCTCTGATTGTGGTTATGTCCTTGAATCACAGTTGACATATTTGGGGGATGCTCCAGAACCTTTTGTGATATCAGAGAACTTAGAAATCTCACTTAGAACAAATGATGTGCATGTTCTTATGGACAGATCTTCTATATTAGTTGATGATATGTTTGCTTATTTCGTCGCTCATGAGATTATTGACAACAATGAAGTGGAACCCCGCTCAATTGATGAATGTCAACGTAGAGAAGATTGGCCGAAATGGAAGGAAGCAATCCATGCTGAACTAGACTCTCTGAATAAAATGAAAGTTTTCGGTCCGGTTGTGCTATGCCCACCGAATGTTAAGCCAGTTGGACATAAATGAGTCTTTGTTTAGAAACGTAATGAGAAGAGTGAGATCTTGCATTATAAAGCTAGACTTGTAGGGCAGGGTTTCCCTCAGCGTACTGGTATTGATTATGAGAAGACATATTCTCCAGTTATAGACATCATCACCTTCCGCTACCTGATAAGCTTGGTAGTGTCTGAAAAGCTTAGTATGCAGCTGATGGATGTGGTTACTGCATATCTCTGTAGGGATCTTGATTTAGAGATATACATGAGAGTGCCAAATGACATTTCTATACCCAAATCAAGTAACTCTAAACCACAGAGTGCTCACGTTATAAAGTTGAGACATTCATTTTATGGATTGAAGCAATCTGGTAGGATGTGGTATACACGCCTCAGTGACTACTTGATTGAAAAGAGATATAAGAATAATGATTTATGCCCTTGCGTGTTCATTAAAAGAACAAGTTTAGGATTTGCTATAGTAGTTGTCTATGTTGATGATATAAATATCATCAGAACTCTTGAAGAGATCAATGAAACTGTTTGCTACTTGAAATCTAAATTTGAGATGAAAGACTTTGGTAGGACTCGATTTTGTCTCGGATTAGAGCTAGAACATCAAGTTGGTAGAATTCTTATTCACCAGTCTGCTTATGTCCAAAAGATGCTCAAGCGATTCAATATGGATAAAGCACATCCTGTTAGCACACCAATGGTGGTTCACAGTCTGGATCCCAAGAAATATCCATTTCATCCATTAGATGATGAGGAGGAGATCTTGGGAGCTGAAATTCCATATCTTAGTGCTATTGGAGCTTTGTTATATTTAGCTCAGTGCACACGTCTAGATATTGTATTCTCAGTGAACTTGTTGGTAAGATTTAGCTCTGCACCTATGCAACGTCATTGGAACAGAGTGAAACAACTCTTCAGATACTTGAAAGGTTCCATCGACATGAGTTTATTCTTCCCTTACAAAGAATACAGAGAAAAGCATGAAATTCTCGAAAAAGAGAAAGTTGAAGCAAATTCTGGGGATTTCGACCCGTCGAGGATTTTCCTCGACCCGTCGAAATCTGCACCCTAGATCGACCAAAGTCATTCCCTCGACCCTTCAAAGGATTCTCTTGACCCGTCGAAAAATGGTCCTATTTCGAACACTTTTCATGCTATCCCCTATTCCAAAACACCGATTGATGTATTGGTTGGATTTGCTGATGCTGGGTACCTCTCTGACCCACACAAAGCTCATTCACAAACCGGTTATGTTTTCACTATGAGAAACACGGCGATCTCTTGGAGATCAAACAAAGCAATCCCTTGTTGCTACTTTCTCGAATCATTCTGAGATAATTGCTTTGCATGAAGCAGTTAGAGAATGTGTTTGGCTTAGGTCAATCATAAGTCATATTTGAGGCTTTAGTGGATTGAAATCTACTGTTATTCATCCCACTTGCATCTTTGAGGATAATGCTGCATGCATTGAACATATGAAGTTGGGTTTCATTAAGGGTGACAATACAAAACATACATCGCCGAAGTTTTTCTTTAATCAGTAACAACAACAGTTGTTGAATATTCATGTGAGCTAGATAGGTTCTCTTGATAATGCTGCAGACTTGTTTACCAAGTCACTTCCTAAATCTACTTTTGTGAAACATGTGAGAAATATTGGTAAGTGCAGGTTTTAAGAACTCCTAGACTGAGTTTACAATCAGGGGGAGTTATATTTCTGTAGACATCAGGGGGAGTCTACCTCACATGTAGTAGCTTTAGTAGTTGATGCGTTGTACTCTTTTTCCCTTAGACCAAGGTTTTGTTTTACCCATGAGGTTTTTGTTTGCTTGGTAAAGTTTTTAATGAGACAACAAGTCATGCATCATTCTTATGGCCATCGACACAAGGGAGAGTGTTTAAGGAGATTTATTCTCCATTAATCTCGGTGTATGTCTTGTTCTAGTTAGATACAGATATTAATTAGATACATAGAATCTTTGTTATATCAAGATAATTATTATAACATATTGTATTAATTTATATTTAAGACATTCTATCAATAAAAATAATTACTTTCTCCTGCAACAACTTTTTAATTAAACGTATAAAAACAACATAAACATTAGATAAATCTCCACGTTCTCCACGTTAAGGCACCAAGACCCACGAATTTTAATTGAAGGCACATCCCCACTTTTTTATTCGGTTCTTTCTATCGATGATGTAAACAATTTAAAAAATATATTTTACAATATTGTCCAAAATGAATAGCTGCTTTTCATCAACTGTCGGTGACAATGACAAAACGCACCAAATCGCCAGCTAGTTGAACTTGGTACTTATCGATATCAACGAAGTTGGTACACTATAACAGACTATAGCACCCAAATCTCAATCCCAATGCGAATCCCAATCTTAGAGGTGGACATTTCAAATATTATGTTTAGGTGAGCCGTGAGGGGCAATTTGAAATATTTAATATATTTCAACTAGCTCTCTCTCACTATGGTTCTCAAACACGGCACGTTAGCATGTGCCTAACTAGCTCTCTCTCACTTTTATATCTCATACCTCCATACAGAGTCAGAATTCAACGTAAAAATTTGAAATATTTAACGAATATATGTACGTAAATATATTATTAATTATAAAAATAATTATCCTGGTCGAAATTTTAATATATTTCATAATAAATTTATCGTAGTTATAATTTATCTCAATGTGTAAAGTCAAGTGATCATTTACTCGTCTTCAATTATAATACGTAACAATTTTTATCACAAATTTATCAAATTAAAGATTTTTGATATAAGACGTGCAGAAAAATTAACAATAAATTAACTATGATCATAAACTATATCAAATATAAATATTTAAACGAAAGACATTAAATTCTATAATTGTAAACAATTAGTGTAAATACATAATATTATACTCTACACTTTTATTTATTAATAATTAATAATAGACAAATAATATATAGGGGAGGGCCGGAACTTATTTTTCTATATCTCCAGCAACTTATGACCAAGTAGTTAATTTAGTCAATAACTCAATATGCCTCGTATACTATACATTGCAAGTTATCAAAGTAATGGTGGTTATGTTCATTCTCAAATGTGAGGGGCCATGGCAGCCCCTGTATAGCTCCGCCCTTGCCTCCATATATATCCATCTCTTATTTAAACCTATCGATGACAACGTAAACAAAGCACTGTCTTGCCTCGATCAGTTATAGAAGGAAGAGGGTTGAGTGAGAGAGATGAAGAAGGAGGTGCATCCATTATTGAGTGGAAAGAGAGGTGGAGATGGAAAGCTATACAAACATGGGTTATCATCAGCTGAGATGAAGTCTTTGGCAAGCGTCTGCGAGACTCTGTTACCTCCTTTGCTATTTCCCGATCCTAACTATGAAGGGAAGAAGGAGGAGCTGTGTGGAAATAAGGTTGCACAGTCCTTCATGCAGGCTTCTGGAGCTCAAAATTCAATCCCAGATGAGGTAAATCAACAACCCTCGATCTTCTACCTAGCTTTTCTCACTTTCATTTTAAGATTCGAACTCTCATCTTAAGCTAGCGCCGTACCAATCTTGTATGTAAATCAATACTTAATATATAGTAGCTATTGAAATACTGAAAATTAATGAAAACATAGTTTGTATCAATCTTGTATGCATATCAACAGCTTAAGTGGTTTAGATGTATATAATTGACATTCATGCACCCCAAACTATTCCCGTTTAATTCTTCCGGCACAGGAGCCAGAAGCCTTAATTTTAGAAGAAAAAGAGAGAGAATTCTAGATGAGCACCTACGTAGCATCCATTTTTAATTTTTCTTCTATATAATAAATAGTTGTTAAATACGACGTAGGCCTTAATTAAAGTATAGTATTAATTTAGAGTAACAAACTCCTTAATTAACTCCAAAGTTAGGGAGTCATAACATACTCACTTTTCAAGTTGTTAATTAAAGATGGAGCACGTACATTATCCTTACACCGTCAAAAATACGTACGTTCATCATATAATTAACAAACTATAGAGGAGGCTTTTTCTTTTTTAACTTCTCGACACATTGGGGCCGTTAGATATAATTTTCTGATTGTCGGTGACTTTTCATTATCTATTTGGTTTAAATTAACTTGTGAGAACTGTTCGACAGGTTGCTGAGGTATTGGTGAAGAGGGCTATTACAGAAGCCTTGGTTATCGTTAGAGTGGTTTTGTGGATCCTAAGCACGACCTTGGGTACTCTACTGTTATGTGGCTCTCTCTGCCTGAGTGATAAATGGCCCTTCGTTCACGAGTTTTCAAGTTTGCCATTGGAGAAAAGGGAGAGGGTTCTACAGAGGTGGTTCGGACACTGGTTTCTCACGCCTATAAGGATGGCTTTTGTTTACATCAAGTTCCTTTGCCTCGTCATTTTCTTCTCCCGGGTACCTAGCTAATTTTCTCTCTCTGTCTCTATCTCTCACCATATATTTTTCTTAGCATTTTATTTTATTGCTTCGCTAATAACATTTGTTACATCTAAGTCTGGATCGACCTCACACTAACAAGGAGTGGGGGGTCACACCACTAGCTAGATGATGTTGCATCTAATATTAGAGTTGTTTACGTAAATTAGCTTTTACTTTACATATGTAAACATCATTCATAATTGATAGGATTAGACATATAACAGCATAACACCCTTCATACTTAATTCGATTGGACTCGATGCATGTCTTTAAGGAAAGATTATAGATAAGTGTCATCATTATTGACTCATCAAATATATATATGAAAGATTTCAAATTACACAGTGGTTGAAACATCGATCTTCTTCATCATCGTCATCACGTAGTGATGTTGATGCTTTGAACCTGTTCGATTAGGTCAATGTGCACTAAACACATTTTTAGATACTTTATAAGAGTATTATTATAAATGAAAAGTTAAACTCGTTTTTTTTCTTTTTTTTCTGTGTGTTACAAAACGTTGAACTCGATCTTGTATTTTTGTAACATTAAATCCCATGCATGATAAGAAATTTGCATAGAGTAGGCTTCAAGTTACGTCGATCAAAAAGTGTGTAAGCATTCGATCAATCCTTGCCCTTTATCACAGGTTGATGAAAACGCTGAAAACCCTGCATGGAAAGCCATCGGATACCAAGTAGAAACAGATGACAACCCTAAACCAGTCCCAAAAGAGAGACCTCTTCAGAAAGGAATCATAGAAACCATGTACCACTCCGACACTACTCTTCTGAATTCTCTCTCCGACAAAGGTCTCCAAGTCACACACGACTCAAAGAACAACCTCTACAAGATCAAATGTGATGTAGTGATCGTCGGCTCCGGCTGCGGAGGAGGTGTTGCAGCTGCTGTACTAGCAAGTTCAGGACACAAAGTCATTGTTCTCGAGAAAGGGAACTACTTCACCGCCTCGGACTATTCATCTCTAGAAGGTCCATCGATGACCCAACTCTACGAATCAGGAGGCATTTTTGCAACGGTAAATGGAAATCTAACTATTCTAGCTGGATCAACAGTTGGTGGTGGCTCCGCCATTAACTGGTCAGCCTCGATCAGGTCACCGCATTCTTTACTTCAAGAATGGGCTAAAGATCAAAAGCTCACGTTCTTCGCAGGGTCCGAATATGTTTCTGCAATGGATGCTGTGTGTGAGAGACTCGGTGTTAATGAGAATTGTGTAGAGGAAGGGTTCCAGAATCAAGTACTGCGAAAAGGGTGCGAAAATTTAGGGCTTGGAATCGATTTTGTGCCGCGAAATTCTTCGGAGAAGCATTTCTGTGGTTCATGTGGTTATGGTTGTAAGAAAGAAGAGAAGAAAGGGACAGATACTACTTGGCTGGTGGATGCAGTGGATCATGGTGCCGTGATATTATCCGGTATCAAAGCCGAGAGATTTGTATTGACAAAGAACTTTGGAAGTTTGAGGAAGAAGAAATGCTTGGGAGTAATGGCAAAAGTTGTGAGTAGTAACATTACAAAAAGACTACAAATTGAAGCGAAAGTTACAATTTCAGCTTGTGGAGCTCTTTTAACACCTCCCTTGATGGTCTCTAGTGGACTGAAAAACAGACACATTGGTAGAAACCTTCATATGCATCCTGTACTAATGGCCTGGGGTTACTTTCCTGACTCGGTTAATTCAGAATACAATGGTAAATGCTATGAAGGTGGAATTATCACATCGGCCCATAAGGTTGTTTCGGCTGAGTCCAAGACGAAAGCCATCATAGAGACTCCTGCATTAGGCCCTGGCTCATTTGCTGCTTTATGCCCTTGGGTGTCTGGACTAGACTTCAAGAGAAGAATGCTGAATTTTTCAAGAACTGCGCATTTGATCACAATAATCCGGGACAAGGGTTCCGGGGTTGTAAGGACAGAGGGAAGAGTGAGCCATGAGCTTGATGCATCAGACAAAGAGAACATGAAGACCGGTTTGAGGCAGGCACTTCGGATTCTGATGGTTGCAGGAGCAGTTGAAGTTGGTACTCATCGCTGCGATGGGCTGAGACTTAAATGTAAAGGGGTTGATAAAGAGCAAGTAGAGGAGTTTTTGGACAATGTTTGTGCAGATGATGGGCCAATGTCAATGGTGGAGAAATGGGCACCATATTGCTCAGCTCATCAGATGGGTAGTTGTAGAATGGGAGTCAATGACAAGGAAGGCGCGGTTGATCAGAATGGGGAGAGCTGGGAAGCCGAAGGCCTATTCGTCTGTGATGCTAGTGTGCTACCTAGTGCTGTTGGAGTGAATCCGATGATCACAATTGAATCAACTGCGTATTATCTCTCAAAGAAATTAGCAGACTCTTTAAGATAGCTATTTTCAAAAGTTAATATATAGAAGAGCAATGATAGGAGGCACCAATGGACCGATAGCTGTCGTTTCTTTATGCAGCATTGGGGAATGGCAAATGAATTGTCTTCACCGCTCTGAACTTGCCAACATTATTCAGATGCTCATGCTCTAACCTGTTTGAGGTATGATATAACAACTTCAGAATTGTATGAAGTCAATCACAATGATCAAATATAATGTGAACAAAAAATTGTTTTTATACTAGTACGTACCTGTAAAAGTTCCAATGTCCTCGCCTAATTACCTCCATTGAAGCTAAGAGAAAGTCCACCAATCGTGACTCAACATAGGAAAACTTATGAAATCTCATAATTGTTTGCACCCAAGCAATTCTGAGAACCGCATTCAAGGCCTGTATCAAGTTTGTACTCTATGTTTGAGTATGTTGTTTAAACTAAGGTGACATTGATGTTAACCATAGAAAAATGTTGAAAACAAATCTTACTATGGAAAAGTAGTAGGTGCTTTTATTCTTTAGAATGAGATCATCTCTCAGCCATAGGTTCTTGGAATTTGGGTTGAAAAGTCCCCAATCCATGACAAAATCCCAATACAGCTGATAGACTGTAGCCACCACAGAAGTGATCACTACTATAAAAAACCACAGCTGGGTCTGCTCGTTAGCATATGTAATTCTAGCTCCAGCAGCCACCATGGCGGAAACATACTTCCCCATGTTAGCCAATTGATGGACATCAGACTCATCGAACCATCGTCTGGCACACTTTAAAGTTCGTTGCATCGAAAGATGACAGGTTAGTTGGTGGACTAAGCAATTATGCCACTAAGAGTTTTTAAAAAAAGGAAAAAAAAATGAAAACCAGGAATGAAAGTAAGAAAGAAAGTACTATCAATCTAAAATAGTACTAGTTAATGATGGGAGAATCTAATGAGGTTCTTGATGTGATACCTGCATTGCACGCCAGTAGTATGGTGAAAACGAAATGACATAGGCAAGCTCTTTATATAGCTTTCCAGATTTACAAGTTTCATACTGGTGTGTTTTGAAACTTTCAGCAAAGAAAAAGCAGACTGTGGATTCTATGTGTCTCAACAATGGGATCTACAAAAAAGAAATAATGGGAATTAATTTACTGAAACTAAGAAGTCGATGACAGATGATCTATATTTCAACTTGGGTATAAAGTTTCGTATTGTATGTAGCATTGTGCTTACCTGGCTAGTCAGCTGATCAGCCATGAAAAAGTCTACCAACAAAACCTACAGGTGAATAATGCAGACAAGGAAGAATGAAGCTTAATTGGCCATAAAGTTTCATAATATTGCCTTTTATTCGATCAAAACTTGTGATGGAAGGATGTGACAAAAGGAAATGTACCTTGTAAAGTGGAGACCAGACTATGTTTCGAAGCACTCTAAGAAAGCAGTAACGAGTAGGTCGGTAGAAGATGTCAAAGGGGCATATCATCAGGCCAATGGAAAACTGATAAATTCAATTGTACTAGATTAGCAAAATCTTGATATTGTAGAAGTCCAAGTTACATGGACTAAGGTCATTAAAAACTAACCAGAAGAAAAACTCCTGGAATGGCATCAACATGGCTCGGTAAGAAGTTATTAGCCCTTAATATGAGGTGGAGAACCATGGCACCAACTACAGCTGTCATAAAAGTTGTGCATATGAGGAAGGCGTCGCGGTACTTCAAGGCATTGCTTGGTTGGAACTCAAAAATGAAGTTGCTATTGATTCTTGTACTCTTCCACATGAACAGGTTGCACCCATACATGAATAGGTGCAAGCTGAGTAATGCATAAATGCTGCACAAATTTGCACCCTTACAATTAGTACACTTACACCTCAACATAAGCTTAAGATATATACTGACAGTTCATAGATATCTTAAATTGGTACCCGATTCAATTATGTTTTTGAGTCATTTTTTTTAGAACATTGGTAATGAGGTCCCTTTTGTGTGGTTCAATTCTTTACAACATGCTTTCGGCAAATAGTCCTTATGCCTGGAGCGCCTTTGCTAGAAGCACATTTATCATCAGTGCTTCTGTAACCCAAAAGAGCACTTTTAGCTAGTATGCCAAACTCTATCAAAATCAGTAGCTTTCAGTTTTAGCACTTTCCGAACAAAAAGCACTGGATATTCTGTTTTAGCAAATTAGCATTATTAGTACGTTACGTAGCACCAGTTGCATATTGTTTACGTTAAAACTGGAATGCTAGCTAGCTATTGTGAAAGAGATGATTCACCTGAAGACAGGGTAGACAGTTTCCATGTAATCCAGTTCTGTGCTCGGAGAGAATATACCAGCCAAGTGCGCTAACAGTGCGTATACACAAAACAATGATACAAAACAACCTGTAAACAAACCTGCACCACCAACATCAACCAAAAAGATCCAACTTTAGTGATCACTTATTTTTTTCTTTCAGAAATATGAAGCAGCCAACACAAAAACGTACTCAAAACAGAATTCGGTTCACGGATTGGTAGGACCCAATATATAATAATACAACTTTGAGTGAGCAAATCCCACTCTGATAATTAGTGGCAAACGTAGACTAATCACCAATGATCACCCACCATACTGCAAAATACAAGTTTTTCCAAAGTGGTGTAGTTTTCATTAGGGAATTACGTACAAAAAACATTTTCAATGTCGACGTACAGTACCTGAATGGTTTATACCGATTATAGAGGTTTTTATACAGATACCATCGGTGACGGAGCTAGCAACTGTATCCAAGCATGGCGAATTCTTTTTGTCGTTCTCTTTACCTTTAATCAGCGGAACCGAATTTTTTTTGAGCTAATATATAATTTTAGTTGTAAGTCAATAATTCATTCTTTTTAAAGAATAATCAATATGTAAAAGATGAGGGTATACAAAGAGATATAGGTGATCCAGGGAAAAATTGCACAGAGAAAGTGAAGGGTTGATGACAGTTTTGAGAGGAAAAAGGTAAAGACAAAGAGAGAGACGAGTTGTTTTCAAGAAAAAAATCGCTAAAAAATCTTAGTTAAAGCAGAACATGAAGATAACTTAATGAAAAAGATCTTAATATTAATTGAATATATAACAAATATGTATTAACTTAATGTAAAACATATATATAAATTTTTTTTTCTTAAATTCTCAAGGGTGGCACTAGACTTCCCTCGGCTAGTGTGCCTCCCCAATGGATACCAAAATAATGAGAATTTGAATATTTGATCAGAGAGAGGGAGAGAGTGAGACGAGTTACCGATGAAGAAGGTGATCATGTGAGATTCCTTGTTCTGTTGGGGCCTCAGAAACTTCATTGCCTTTTTTCTGTCATTGTTGGCGAAGTGCTTTTCAAATATGTTTTCCACTTCGTCCATTAGTCTAACGACCTTGTCAATAACCAAATATATATAATAACCACTCAGAACAGTTTTCCCATCAAAACTCTCAAAACCATATAGTTATAATCTTAAATTATTATGTAAAAATAATTAAAATGTATGCAGGACAATTAGGTAGTCAATGAAAATAAGGAATTCACACTCGTGATAAGGTAGGTGCTAATATTTCTCTCGAGAAAGTACTAATGAGCACTCACTCTAATTTCCTGGTGTCTTTGCATATGCAGTACTAGACTACTAGCTAGTTATATATTTGAAGTTCATACAGAGTGATATATAGTTACCCTGTCAGAACTAATAAAATGTGATCTCTTCACAGCTGCCAGATAACTTGCTGATGCCTTCTGGTTTGATACCTGGAATAGGGAAAAACCAGCATCTTCAATACACTTTACTTGCACTACAATTTAAATGACGATAAAGTGTATCTATACAGAATTAGAAGCCGTTTGACTAACTGACCATCACGCAGTAAAAAGTACTGGTACGTAACACAACAGTGACTTATATTGAATACTACATACGCCTGAAACATGTACTCGCTTATCTACAAACTTAATATCTAGCTCATGATCACAAGTATCTCATAGAACCAAAATGTGTACTGTAAACTTTTAGTTCCCTCTTACTCATGAATTTTGATGTCATATGTATATGGGGCAAAGTCAGCTAAGGTATATGCATTTGCCAAAATGAGGCTACATGTTTGGTTTTCTTACCTTGTCAAATTTCTTCAGGATCTTTGTAAAAGCAACCATGTTTAGTGAGCTGCAAAAAAGTAGTAAACTTTGGTTGGTAAGGTCACACTGGTCAAATTCACAGGAAACATCATCAGAAGCTAGCTACCACTTATTAATCCCACTGCGTAAAACCAAACGTATTAACCTTAAACACTAGATTCTGAAAAAAGAATACACACTTTTAGTTTTAGAAAGATCGTGTACTATATATACTTGCTACGCTGGGGTATATGCATACTCAACAAATTACTTGCTACATCATTTTTGTGCTAGGTTGAAAATTAAAAGAACTTGCTAGCTTGTCAAGTTTCAGCCCTTATGAAAATAATTAGACGAAACTCCTACCGGAATTGGCAATGCTGCAAGGACGTCAAATTAGCTAGCATTAGATCGACTAGAGCAAGTTTTAGATGGATTACAATTGTGTAAATGTGAACCTGTAAGTTTTGAGTAGGGTGAGACCTCTGTAGAGCTCTACAAAAGCCACTCTAATCATTTTCTCAGCACACTGAATTTTCTTTCTGTTAATGAATTCTCCGGGGCCTTCCTTTTTGGGATTGTTCACCAAATCTTCCCAAAGCATTGATGTAAGAGCCGAAATGGTTTTTGTAGGCGTTGTGTTAGGAATGTCAATCCTCATGGCCATTTTAGGCTTGCCTTTCTTTGTCTTACCCCTCGTTGCCGTGTTGTAAAAATTCACACCATTTCTTTCTAGTGCTGTAATTGCTTCATCTGTTTGTGTTGGTTCTGTAATCAGTGTAATGGAAGGTGTGGTACTCAGTTCTTCTGAGCTCTCTGCATCAGTTAATTTGTCCAAAATTAATAACCAAGTCACGTGAAAAAAAGAGGGCATTTTGAGATACAAAAACGACGAGGTTCTTCGTTTCATATATTTTCTTCATCGTTTTCTCCAGCTGTGATATAAAATTAGGTGTACTACTCATTAAGACTGCGACTTGGAAGACCAAGTGTCGAGTAGAACACGTAAATCCCATTACGTTTAAGTAACCAAATTAAATGATCTCTCTTTGTCACATAAAGTATGTCCAATTAAAATTTAAGATATTGACCAATTAACGGTTACATATGTGAATTGGAAGTTTGGAACTAAGGTTTTGAGGCATCGATCAGCTAGTACAAGCAATCCTTTATCTTTCTTTTCCAATTTCCATATCTGTTTGTGTTGTTAATCAAATGCTTATATGTGACAATTTTTTCACCGATCAGATCAAAAAGTTCGTTTGAGTATAACGCTACGGTTTTCATACTTTTTTCTTTTCAAGGAGTTTCAACTTTGTTATGTACTCTATTTTTTCTTGCATTATGAAAGTTGGACTTTTAAAATGTAATATTATGTGTGGGAATGAGCAATGAGTTAGCTCTAGCCCTGTTTCTATTAAAAAAATGTAATATTATGTTTAACATGCTTACTACTATATTACTATTGATCTATTATGCGACTCATGTCATACTATGAACTTATCGTTAATATTAAAAAAATAATATCAATTGCTATCAGGCAATCAAAACAAGAATTAAAACCACTTTGTAAAGTAGGGTTTGCTTGGAAATTGTTGAGGACCGTGAAATGGAAAACTTGCCTGAATTATAGGCAGAATTCCGAGGAGTAAAGGACCGTGAGCTAGGAACATTCGTCAATTTGGGTTTTGATGAAGAATTTTTCCATCGCCTATCATTGAGAATTTGCTCGAGATCCAGCAAAATCTCTAGCTGTTTCTTTAAAATATCTCCTCTCTCAAGAAACTCCGTCTCTTTGGTCTTGTAAAACTGGTTCACCTTATTAAGCTCTTCATCTAATCTTTCAAAGAACACCCTCACCTATACAATGAACATCAGACCAATTAACTTCATTCTTTGGATCCCCGGCCTTATGGCCATAAATCAAATAATTAACTTATCTTGTGATAATCTAATTAAATTGATCATTAATATTCAGTCAAATTGAAAATCGTTTAGTCCTCGCTCTAATATAAACGATTAGCTCATCTATTAAGTAGCTATTTTTCTCCATATATATATCGTCTTAGTTTTTTTCCGTAACTAATTTTTGTCGAGGAACTAATTAAAGATTAAACATTTCTAGCTGTTCAATGAATTAACATGCTAATTAAGTAAATGGAGAGCACCATTACTAGTTGTACTTAATTACTTGATTACCGTTTACTATATAGTTGTGAATGTTTCATGTTTGTACCATCTTCTGGATCAATTACCTCATCTTCTTCAGAAAACAACTGAGCAAGCTCGGTCTCATAGATTTCATCTTCCTCTCCATCCTCCATGATCTTACTCTTCACCTGTGCACAACAGAAAGGGAAAAAAGTAGAATCAATTATTAGTCCAACATTTATGGGATTGGTTTCCATGTTTCGTAGTGTATCCTTTTCGTTGGAGGTGTAGTACTGTTGGTTTTTTGTTGCTGTTGCTCACGATCATTACGTGATATATTAGACATCTAGCTACAACCGTTTAATAATTTTCTATCGTGAGATATCGATCGAAACCCCCCAACATACATACGTAACAAAACAACCAAAAATAGGCATATTCATCTTGTTGGAATCCGAAAGCGTTCTGACATTTCCAGGTTTCCGGCAACTTTATCAACTCTTTAGTCTATTATATTGCTTGTCCATCATTCATTTGTGTTCGTTAAAGAAAGAAGAAACAAAAAAATGAAAATTCTAACAAATCAAAACAATCAATTTTGAGAAAGCGAAATCCCTTAGGAAATTCCAGAAAAGCTTTTGATGGGGATCTATTGTTGTAGTCTTTAATCATAAAAAAGTATCACTAATACATTCTTGGATTTGATTCATGTCGTCTTAAACATAGTAATCATATACATCTTTTCGTTTCATTTATCATTTCTTTCAAAAAAGGCTGGCCGCACTAGTTGAAGTGCACTAGAATTTTCCTGAAGTGCAGTGTTATGTCCATGCAAACACATCCCATTCAGACACAAAAACATGTACGGCACCATTTCACTAAAATTAGCATGGAGGTTATGGCTGACGTCTCACAAAACGACGTAGCTATAACAGAGGAAAATAGTTTGAGAAACCTCTGTGTATAGTATAAGCTGAGATCAGGATCAGTATTGGGAACATCCCACTCTAACTTTCTGCCTGAAAATGCGTGATTCATAACGTGCTTTACATAAGTTTTCGTCTGAACAGAACTCAGAGTAAAAGAACAGAATCCCAAGATTTCGGGTTCGCTTAGGGCGTGAATGGAATGAGCCAATGAGGTGAAGGGTACGCATAAACGATCTCACAGTAAAAAAATAATTGTGAAAACGGTTACAGGCGCGGAAACTTGTCTGAAAATCTAACCCGAGGAAAACCGGTTCCAAACAACCAACCTTACACCTCAAAAAATATTATCTCAGATGAATCCAAAGTAAGGTTCCTGTATGTATATGTGTATGTACCTTGATAATCTCGGTTTGTTTGTTATCGAAGTTGAATAGCTTGTCACTAATTTTCTTTGCGGCATAGCGAATGGGATCGAAAATGGAGACACCGAACTCTGCAACGTCGGATTCTTGTTTGGGAACTTGTGAAACTTTGATCTTCTTGATCTGTTTCTTGAGTTGCCAGTAGTTGAGGAAGGCGTCCTTCCATTCAGGGATGAGCTGAGCTTCGAGCTCCTTTGAGAACTTCACCATTTTTTGTGTAGTGAAGGAAAAGGAGAGGAGAGCAAAGATGTGAGCTTAGGAAAGAGCTAGCTATTGAAGAGGAAGTTAGAAGATGTTTATATATATAGACGCCGAGAGAGAGAGAGAGAGAGAGAGAGAGAGAGAGAGAGAGAGAGAGAGAGAGAGAGAGAGAGAGAGAGAGAGAGAGAGAGACGTGTAGTGAAAACTGATAGCTAGATTTTGCTTTGGCGACTCAAATTTATGCCGAGAATATCATAAAGGAAAAACTAATTGGACAAGGGGGATATACGTGTAACATATCATATGTTGTTAGAATATTCTTATTGTAATTGGAATTAACTTTTGTAGATATGACAGTATTGTATAGATATATTTTTTTTTTGGGAAATTACTTGTAAAACTATAGTAATCCCAAATTTGGGATGAATGAAATCATTGAATTCTCCTTGAATATTTTTTCACTTGGCATCAGAGCTGAATTCCTAAAATTTAAAAACTATTAATTGAATTGATTTGAAAATCCTAAAAAAAGTTTCATTCCGCTGTACCTAAATTTTGAAAAACTTGAAGAGAAGGAGAATGAAGATATACTTATCAATAATGAAAGAGAAATCGTCGATAACAATGGAGGAGTAGTCAGACAACTCATCCATAATCATCAACATTTCCATAACACCATCCAAAATAACTCTGCTTTTCCCACCAGAAATCTCTTAACCGAATCCAACTATTCTAATTGGTCTGGTTTCATGAAGATTCGTATCGAAGAACGTAACAAGCTTTCCCTTCTCACCAAAGAAGCCCATGTCGTTTCCTCTGCAAAATACCAATTATGGGCCATTGACAACGGCAAGGTGAAGTGTTGGCTTATTGAAAGCATGTCCCCTGGATTGCGAAGTTGGTACTTCTGATTGCCAATAGCCAAGACAATATGGGATGTTTTGTACAAGACCTACTATGATGAATCATATGAAACTCGGATATTTGAACTTCATCGCCAATATTTTTAGGCAAAACAGAATGGAAGACTTCTTTCAACGTACTACAATGATCTTGTCAGATAGTTGGATGAGATGGATCAATGCTTGCAACACTATCATGAAACTGTTGATGGCATTGTGCATGAATTTTCATATAGGGATCGTCAACGAGTTCACATGTTTTTGATGGGACTTGATGCTGAATTCAATAAAGTTTGTGAAGAACTTTTAAGGAGAGAACAAAAGTTGGATCTTGAGCATACCTATGCCTATGTCAGAAGTTTTCAAAATAACCGGGCTACGCTCTCTACAATTCCATCAGAAGCATCTATCATGTCCACCTCCACAGCACCACCTAGTGTTGCCTATGCTACAAATTCTTACCGACGCTAGGGTCCTCTTCCTGGCTTCTCTGGTCCTCCTCGTTCTGGTGACAAGCCTCCAGCCAAATTTCCTAACGTTACATGTAATTATTGCAAGGAGGTTGGTCATACAAAAGTGCGATGCTATGAACTCGTTGGGTATTTTGAATGGTGGGACTTCTCCCAGAAGCTGAGTAAGAACATCCCCAAAGCAGCTGTAACCACCACAGACTCATTTGAACAACAACCATCTGCACTCATAGTTGAAACAGGTATAGGGGTAATGCATCTTCTCTCACCACATTATATGTAGATAGATTTTGAATAATTGATACTGGTGCAACTGATCATATGACAAATAACCCTAGTATTATTGTTGATACCTTTAAAACTTCTCCTGAATATGTTATCTCTACTGTTGATGGTTCTCCTTCTCCTATTTTTGGTGAAGGATATGTGCAACTCTCTAATGAATTAACTCTTGATTCTATCCTTATTGTTCCTTTTCTAGCATATAACTTATTATCTGTGAGTCAAATCACTAAAGCCCGCTCTTGCTCTGTAACCTTTTATCTCGATTTATGTATTTTTCAAGACATTCTGACAAGGACTCTTGGTTATGATGTTAGAAGGGAGAAATTGTACTAGGAGTTGACAAGCAATAGGCACAAGCAGTTGAGTCAAGCAAACAATACTAGTAGTCTGAATAAAGTCAAAGAAGTGAGATGGTTATGATATCGTCACTTAGGCCACTTGAATTTTAGATATCTTAGGAAGTTACAACCTCAGTTATTTTCAGTTGTTGAAGAATTAGATTTCAAATGTGATATTTGTGAACTGGCCAAGAACCATCGTATTACTTATTCTCCAAGTTTGAATAATTGTTTAGTCACCTTCATGAAAATTTGTTCTGATGTTTGAGAATTTCTTCTCGTTCTGGATATCATTACTTTGTGACTTTCATTGATGAATGCACCAGAATGTCACGGGTGTCCTTGATGAATTGTAAAAGTGACGTGTTTTCCAGATTTACTAAATTTCACAAGATGGTGGCAACCCAGTATCAACAGCAAATTCGGGTACTTCAATCTGACAATAGTGGAGAATATGTGAATGGTAAGATGTCAACATACTTAGGCACTCAAGGGATTAGGCACCAAACTTTCATTGCTTATACTCCTCAACAAAATAAACTAGGTGAAAGACAGAATCGATAGTTGATGGAAGTTGTTCGTGCTTTATTGTTTGGTATGAATGTCCCTTGCAATCTATGCGGAGAAGATGTGTGTTCTGCTGCATACTTGATCAATTGCACACCTTCTCATGAGATTGTGTTTCAGAATCCTTATCAGAAGTTGCATCAGTTGTTGAATGTTCCATCTTTTTCAAATCTGGAGCCAAGAGTTTTTGGGTGTACTGTGTATGTTCACATCAACAAACAATTGCGGGAGAAGCTTGATCCTTATGTTGGGAAGTGTGTTTTTGTTGGATATGCTGAGTCCAAAAAAGGTTACCGCTGTTATGATCCAGTTCTAAACAAAATGCATGTTTCTCTGGATGTTTCTTTCCGTGAATCTAAACCGTCTTACTCAGGAGGAGTTTCAGAGTCTTCCCTTTAGAGGGAGAGAAGTATATGTCAAGGAAATCCTCTGAATTTGGAGGAATTTTAAGAATTAGAGAGCTTGAAAAGAAGACTTGAAGCTAGAAATTAGGCAGAAAATGTACAGGCACTACAAGTAAAACAAACTTAGGCGACGAAGTATTTTCATTGCCTAAGTGGAGTTTTTCGTCACCTAAGTACGTATTTAGGCGATGAAATGTTCGTCGCCTAAGAATTGTTACCTAGGTACCTAGACGACGAAACTGATTCATTTGGTTGCCTGAGTACATTCTTAGGCGACGAAAAGTGGTGCGTCGTCTAAGTACATGGGCGTCGAAAAATTCTCCCTCTGAACGAAGAAACGTTTTCGTCGTCATAGTGGCCTTTTAGACGACGAAATATGTTCGTTATCTCAGAGGCCACTGTGACGACGAAAACGTTCCGTCGTCTCAGAGACCACTTCGACGACGACAACATTCCGTCGTCTAAGTACCCTACTTAGATGACGATGCGTGTATGCGTGTTCGTCATCTAAGTGAATGCACTTAAGCGAAGAAACACGTCTATTTCGTCGCCTAAGTTAATAATTATGTTTTTTTTGAATTAAATAAATAAATAATAATACTTTTAAAATTATAAATTAATATAAAAGTTAATTATATTAATAAAATATTCATTAAAGTAAAGAAAATACAAGTTTAGTTTTTACAAATTAAAGAAAATACAAAACTAAACTATGGGGGGGGGGGGTGTTTAACATGCTGCCTATTCCGTTGCTGCCTGTCTGATCTTCGTTGTGGGGTCCGTGGGGGGGGGGACGACAAGAGTCCTCGGGAACGGGCAACCCCATGCGTGCACACATCACAAAGAAGTCGGCCATTATTTGGTTTTACGCGTCTAGCTGCCCCTGCATCGACCTGGTCTGCTCCCAGGTCTGATCGTTCGACTCCTGTGCCAATTGAGCCTGCTCTTGTGCGGCTCGGACCGCCTCGGCATCGACCCCACCTCGTCTACTGGACGACGATCTGGAGGGTTGGGACGAAAAATCTCTATGGACCCTCCGTCCAAGCCCACGAATCTCCTTGCCAGCTAGGCGGTCGTAAACAGCATCGACGATGCCGATTTGACTCTTCACCGATAAAGGGGGCACCTCTTCGGGCGTCATACCCGGGTTTTCCAGCTAGGTCTTCACCAACTGCTCTTGGGCCATTTCTATCAACTGCGCCTGAAATTAAAAATGCAAGTAGTGTTATAGTAAATTTTGATACATTTTGGAAGTACGATTAAATTAAATTGAGTTAGGTAAGATGAGTCACTTACCCCTTGTTGACTCGCTTCATCGTCGACCCCGGGCCTGACATAAGCCGAGATATTGGCATCCAGGAGAGAATGCTTCAAACCTGCATCCTTGTGCTCTTTTGCGATGAACATAAAGCCTTTGGAGCCCGAAGTATGGTGTTTATCCTTCTTCACACGGTTTGCCTTGTTGGCTTCCGACCTAACCTGCTGACCAAAAATTTATTAAATAATAAATAAATGGTTAAAAATAAGAAATTATTTAATTTTCTCAATTTAAAGGAAATGAAGACGAACCTTATATTTGTCGGACTCAAAGTGTCTAACCAACCATTCCAACTCCTGTTCCCTTTCGTTCCACAACTCATGTGGGACAGGCGTGGCGCTGTGTCAGAGATAGTACTTGTGCATGTCGTACTTCCAATCCTTGAAAATATTATTGGCCACAGTGTTGATGTGCTCCATCATCTCCAGCGTGCCGTTGATATCGAAATGTGTCTAGAAAAAAAAAATTGAACGTACACATTATGCCTAGCTTCGGGGTTGATAATTAATTATAAAAATATAAAAAATTAAATAGTATTACCAAGAGATCACGGTACACCCTCAACCTCATGGATTTAGGCATCTTGTTCCACGAAGCGGCAACCATACAGATATTATTCCGTATGATTGAGCCGATAGTGTGCAACGTGAGGCTGCCGAGTTGTGAGGACGAAGGGTCTCAGGTGAAATCATCAAATGACACCGGGATCTTCTTCTCGATCGACCTGACTATGCGCTTGGTTTTCGCGGCCTTCCCAAGTCCCCAACTCTGTTTGGGGACCTCATCTGACTGCTGCCTCTTCACCGTGCGTCATGCACTGTAGTGAACAGAGTCATCGACCGACTCCGTGGGACCTTCAGACGTCGCTGTTGAAGTGGTGACGGGTGGGTCGTTGGTATGGGCAGTGGCCGCCTCATTTGGAGCTTGAGGGATTGGGCCAGTCACCAAACCCGAACGATTCGGAGGAGCCGAAATGGTCTCCTCCGACTCAGTTTGGCTCCAACCTATTGCTTGTGCAATGGAATGAGGTTCGGCTTCCCTCTCTTCTTGCGATCGCTTCTTCTTTGGTGCCATCGATCGTAATTAATGAAGCTGAAAAAATTATTTATTAACAATATATATATCCAAATTAATTCATCCAAATTTTCACCAAATTTTCACCAAATATAAATATATCCAATTTATCTAAATTTCACAAATTAATATATCCAATTTATCTAAATTTCAAAAAAAATTCGAATTTATTCAAATTTCACAAATAGCATCAATATACGTACGATTAAATTCAATTCGATATATTAACAATTTATGAATAAATTCAATTCGATATATATTACTAATTTACCATCCAAATTTTACGAAATTATCCAATTTATATACATTTTACAAATTTATCCAAATTTCACAAATATATCCAAATTTATCTAATTTATTCAAATCTCACTAATTGAATTATCCAATTTATTTCGTGGAATTTATATTACCAATTTATATTAATTACCAATTTCTATTACAAATTTCTATTAACAATTTACCAAATAATTAACATCAATTAATATACTCAAAACTATATCTATACATTATATATACAATACTAAATACATTATATGTACTAAATACATGCATTACCAAATATATATAGATATACAAGAGACACAATTAATATTTCATTTATTAATTAACAATATATCCAAATATATATACACAATATATACATATTAAATCTATATACACAATATATATAATACGTACATAGCATGTATTATACGTGTATATATATATATATATATATATGGAGAGTGAGAGATCGATACCGACGGCGACGTTGAGAGGAGGCGGTGGCGACGTTGAGGGGAGGGCGACCGGAGAAGAGATCGAGGAGGAGTGAGGGGGCAGCCGAATGGCGGGAGAGGGAGAGGAGAGGCGGCGGTGACGTTGCAGGAGGAGAGTGGATCAGAGAGAATGAGAGAGAAAGGAGAGAGAGAGAGACCGGTACGAAACGGGAACAAATTTCTTGATATAGACATTGACTTAGGCGACGAACTGATGGATTTCATCGCCTAAGTGCATTTAGGCGATGAATTTCATCAGTTCGTCGCCTAAGTGGAATTTAATATGGCCCATAAAATGAGGCTCACAGTTTCCTGAACCCACTTAGACTACGACAAGGTTTTTTTTCATCTCCTAAACCCACTTGTCTTCGTCTAAGTGTTATTCAAACATGGCCTAAAAAAAGGCACTCAGGAAATTGAACCGCTAAAGTTTTGGTCTTAGGCGACGAACGTGATATATTTCGTCACCTAAGTTGTTATTTTTTCTAGCCTGAAAATTTGGGTGCACGAACGGAACCGCCAAAAAAATTTGGTCTTAGGCGATGAACTCTTGTGTTTCGTCATCTATGTGAGACCTTCGGCGACGAAAACACCTTGGTTCGTCGCCTAAGTGAATATATTAAAAAAAAATATATGAAAATTATTTTTGTGTAGTTACTTATAAATTAAAAAAATGAACCGTTAGATATAACCATTATATTTGTACAATATTGTTAAAAAAAATTGAACCTAATTCGGATTAATTTAGGTTTCGATTGAATGAATTTAATTAATACATACGTGATTATCGAAAAATAGTTAAAAGACGGGCACTATTTAAAAATAATTCGTAAACTCGTTTCCGAAGTTACGAGTGTTTATTTGGTCGTAAAAACTTATTTTATCAACTAAAACAATTTAATTGAAATTTAATAGCCAAAATTTATTAGAGATTAAAAATGTGTGATATATCTACTAACAATGTATAAGTTAAATATTCGTACGTTTATATTTACTCCACGTGAACATTAACGAAATTGAATTTTGACAAAACAGCTGTTGGATATATTGATCATAACATAATATGTAAGTTCATGAATTTTCATTGAAAACAAAGTTCGTTAAGGGTTTGATCGGCGTAGTGAACTATAAAAATGAAATTTCAACGAAAGAGAAATGTTGATATGCAAATCTTTGTAACTTCGATTTTCGAATCTTTGACTCTCACAGTCCAAGAATTGGTTACTCTACACCCTGAAGGAAAAAAATTTATATTTGAAAATGGTATGCATGGTCGTGCTCTTAGAGGTCAGATTGTGAAACTATGACTTAGGCGACGAAAACAGTTAAATTTCATCACCTCAGCTTCCTTTTAAGCGACGAACACAACTGGGTTTGTCGCCTAAGTAATTCTGGGTTAGGGGACAGGGTTTAGAGGTTAGGGTTAGTGGAAAGGGTTTAAGTGTTTAGGGATGTAGGGTTTAGGGTTTAGGGTATGACTTAGGCGACAAAAAGAGTTGCTCTCGTCACTTAAGAAGTCACTTAGGCGAAAAAAAAGCGATTAGTTCATCGTCTAAGTACCTTCTTAAGCGACAAAATCAAATCTTTTCGTATGTCGCCTAAGTCATACCCTACATACCAAAGTGAAATTTGTGCGTCAAAGTATCATCCTCAGTAGGCGCAAAGAAATACGATGTAATGTTGTATACATACGATAATTAATAATTAATTAATTAATTATTCAAATATATTCAATTAATTCGTAATCGAGCCCTATCGATCCGAACCAGTTCAATTCTGGATCCATTAGTTATGTCGGGAATGACAGAATAATTGTACTAGTACTCCGATCCTCGTTAAAAAAATCTTCGAATCCAGAATATTAATTATATTGTACCCCTCGTCGATTATAATATATTTAATCATCATTACCTCGAAAAAAGTGAGATTACAATAATTAATTACCAATTAATATCCCTCGTCGTTATATTGTATTCCTCGTCATAATCATCATCATCCTCCCCAACACTATTACCCGATTGGTTCTCCTCCTCATCATACTCAATGTCATCCGACGAATATCCTGAGTCCTCGTCATCATCCTGTGCCTCATCTTCACTGCCATCATTCTCTAGATCTATAATCTCATATTGAGTTAGATCCATAGAGCCATCATGTATGGGTAAGTGTTCACCAGCTTGAACTATTTCTATTATGTCGGAGAGGATGACAGAAATATAGGCTCTTGATATGTAGGAATGTCTCTTTGTAGTTCAGCATCTTCAGTCGCTGGCGTCCCTTCAGTTATTGTGGTATTCCATATTCCTCGATGAGAGATATGGTTCACTATTTTCCACCCTTCACCAGCTTTTGGATCATCAAGATAGAACACTTGTCTAACTAAGGTGGCAAGAGCGAAAGGCTCATCCTCATACTAGCTTGAGTTTGTATTGACTGATAAAAGGCTTAGCTCTTCCTTTGTACGCTTGAACCACTTGAATTGGAAAACGTTGACATCATTCTCGTAACATAGCTGAATGACATATACAAGAGTCCCGTAATATATATCATCGTCATCCCCAACCGTGACCCAACTGTTTTGTGTTCTTCTTCCTTCATCTCGGGCCAATGAATAAAATTTTACATCGTTCACAAAACATCTGGGGTAAATATTGTGTCTAACCGGCTTCCCTATTAGCAAGTGATTTGGCAGAACCACCCCCCCCTCCCCGTGGTTATTGGATTTTTGTAGATCAATCATTTGTAACAATTCAGATTAAAATATAATTAATTAAAGTGTTTAATTTCTACAAACATGTATATAATTAAATAATAAACATACGTACCCATTCGAGAAAATAATCGAGGAACTTCTTCTTAACCAGGCTGAACTCTTGTTCGGATGTAATGCCTGAAGGTTCTCCTCGTATGCCTTCATGTAAGGCTTGACTTTGTCACAGTCTCGCAACACTACCCAATGCGCATCGATAAGTCCTTTTCTTGTTAACGATTCCTTTAATACTCCTCTAAAGGGTCGTACGACATTTGTCATGAAAGAAAGATTGATGCTGCCACTGGGATCGAAGGCGGTGGGAGGTGATGGATCCTTGGGGTACCTGTTGCAGTAAGTAACACACTCATGCATTAGGTATGTCTCAGCTATGGAGCCATCCGAGACCGACCTATTTTTGACGAATCTTTTATACTGTTCAAGCTATCTACAAAATCCTACGTTCAATTAATTAATTGTAGAATATGTACATATAGTAATCTTAAGTGGAACAAATAATTGATCAGAAAACCTGTATAATTAATTAATTGTATGTACATTTCTTGATGATACATCCAAGTGTATTGGACCGGACCAGAAATGAGCACATGTTCAGGTAGGTGGATCATTAGATGAATCACGATGTCAAATAAAGCAGAGGGAAAAATCATCTCTAGTTTGCAGATGATGTGCACAATTTGTTGTTGCAGTTCCACCACATCTGACTTCTTCAATTCTCTGGTGTATAACCTCTGTCATCATCTGCACAATGCAACTATTGGTTCTACGATGTAACGGGGCAAATATGGCCAAATTACTACTGAAATCAGACGTTGCAGCATAACGTGATAGTCATGTGTCTTTAGACCAACAAACTTATGGTGCACCTCATCCACTTCTCTAATTATAGTAGCTGCATACGTAGCTGGATAACGAACACTCTTAAACCAGTGGAATACAGAACCTCGAAGTGTCAGCTTCACTGTGTATGGTGCATCTGGTATCTTGTTGTACACTCCTATTCTATCCCTCCTCAATCACAAGGGACGACTTAGATTTATAGATTCCAGATCTTTGCATGCTTTAGGAGTATCTTTAGTCTTGAACTTAATACCGAGAATTGTTCCCGCCACGCTATCCTACACATACTTTTCTATGTGCATCACATCCAAGTTGTTCCTCAGCTTCAACTTCGACCAGTAAACGAGTTCAAAGAATATACTCTTGTGATACCAATAGCTTAGATCCTGTGGAGGTATTGGATTGCGTTTTTGTACATCCTTGTCATTGGTCAACACACCAAAGTTGAAATAGCTCAACCTCTCTAAAATCTCTTCTCCAGACCAACTACAGGGTTTAGGATTATTCTCGACTGTCCCGTCGAAATGAGCTTCATCCTGTCTGCACGAGTGATTGTGATGAAGCCATCCACGGTGACCCGGGTAACACACATTCCTCGCATACCAACTAGAGTTCATGTTGTTAAAACATATAGGACATCCATTATATCCTTTCGTCTTGCAGGCTGCCAACACCCATACGCTGAAAAATTGCTGATCGTCCACATTACGGCTGCCCTCATCATGAACATCGTGTCAGTGAATTTGTCATAAGTTGAGACTCCATTTTCTCACAACAGTTTCAACTCGTCGATCAAAGGTCTGAGGTAGACATCTAAGCACTTCCCCATAGATTTAGGACCTGGAATTAGCAGAGTAAGAAAATTAAATTCTTTGTTCATGCACATCCACGGAGGCAGGTTGTACGACATCAAAATAACCAGCCAAGTTTTGACGGCAGAGCTATTACTACCCCTAGGATTGAATTCGTCTGTAGAATGTCCGAGTCTAACATTTCGAACCTCTGCTACAAATTCTTCAAATTCCCTGTCGAAATGTTTGAACGCCTCCCCATCTGCAGCGTAACTCAGCACATTATCATCTATTCGCTTTTCTGCGTACCATCTCATCGCCTCAGCTGTGTATAGAGACATGTACAGATGTTGCAATTTTGGAATCAATGGAAAATATTGAAGAACCTTCAAAGGAATTTCGTTTTTCGAACTCCTACTATTCCCCCAGTTCTCATATCTTCACTGGCCACATATAGAACAATAGTCCAAATGCGCATACTCTTTGTAAAACAGCACACAATCATTTGGGCAAGCGTGAATTATCTTGTACTTTAGGCTTCACTTTTATTTGCATTTGTTGCATCACATATTGCAACATATTCTCTTGACATCCAGGGTACACCCCGGTATGGGCTTCAAGTAGCATCCTGTTGTACTTATCCATCTCACTAGTGTCAGTGTCCAAGCTAGCAGCGGGGAATGTGTCATCATACCCATGAGTGGTATTGTAACCTCCCTCTTGGTGTTGGTGTCCACCGTGACTAAATGCCGGAAATGCATCATGGACCAAATCCACAGTTGGGTTCCATGAAGGGGCGCTACTATGTTAGGACCATAATTATGTGTCTATTACTCTCCTAACTTTATGCTTATGGTTTGTTTTCTATGAATAAAGCATTGTTTTTAATATGTTTTCTTGTCATGCTAGGAAATGGAGAGTTTACGAGGAAACGAGCAAAAAGATAAAAATTAATCACTTTTTGAAGAAGCCAAGCAAGTTTCATAAGCATTTGGAGAAGAAGGAGCAAAATCGGGAAAATGACAAAAAATCAAGTACCGGTCAAAGTCAACTCTGACTGGTCACGGTCAACACTGGCGGTCAACTCCAGCAACCCCTTGCCGAAATGTTTTAAGGCCCAAGAATTCCAAATCCAAGCTCAAAATCCCAAGAGAGAAGATATTTTGGTAAAAACATATGTCACTCATATGCTTGGTGAGACATCTTTGGACCACTAAGTAAAACCTAAAATTGTGGATTATGTCCAACTTTAATTTTGAATTATTTGATGCCAAAATATCTCATCCAAGGCTATTGGGTCGAGCTCCCCACTACACCCACACACAACTCACCTCATTTCTTAATTTTTCATAGTTTTAGTCTCTCTCTTAGGCCTTCATCCATATCTATACCAAACAGCCATATCCTCCACCTCTAAAACACCCATTAACACCACTAAAAGGCTTGAAAACATCCATCACTACCATCATACTTTCATTTACACCATCTTCTCCTAAGCCTAAGGTGGGTGACTCAAGTTCTTGGAGCATATGAGTATATTTGGAGCAAGAAGGGAATGCGAGCTTGGAGATTTTGGGATTCTTTGGTTATCTCTTCTCCTATTTGTCTCTAATTTATGTATCTATACTCTATCTTAGCTATGAGTAGTGAGTAGTTGTCTTTTGGAAGGTTAGGGCTTAGCCCTAGCCAATTTGATATACATACAACTATGTTTTGAGTTATGGATTTGAATTTAGTTTAGTTTATTAGATGTTTGATAACTTGTGATGTGATTATGGTATATTTACATGTTTAGACTTGATTCAATGTTTTCATATTCATGTCTTGGCCATGACTAAGTTGAGATGTGTTTAAGGAAGCTAAAAATAAACCTAAGTGAATTAGTCGGTCACCTAAGGAAGATAAGCATGTAAATATGACTTAGGTCTACACTTAAAAAGGATAAGCCTAAGGTTTGGTTTCCATTGGGCTTTAACATGGACGGAAGCCTTCTTGAAGTCCGAATAACTCAAGGAGCTTCGCTCAAGCTTACATTGACTAAAAAGGGATTTGTAGCTAATCGTTACTTCTTCTAATTCATGTTCTAAAAGGTGTGGATTAGGAAAGTCATTAGAACATACTTTCATGTCCTCTAATAGGGACTTTAGAAGGAAAGTCATTCACATTCATCATAAGTGAACACATATTGAACTCATTAGGCATGTGGTATGATTAGGATATGATTCACAATTGAGTTGCATTCTAGTTTCGGTTTGATTTATATTTGAATGTTGGGGCTGAATACTTCTAGTGCCCTAATGGCCTAGGAGATTCGGTTCACAACCAATGGTGATTCGGAATGATCACAAATTGGACAAGCACGTGTGAATCGAACTAAACTCATAATTTGGGCATTGTTGGTACATTGAGTTGGCTAGTGGCGATGCCTCTAGCTGACCAAATATTTCCTTTGATTTGCTTTACTTTATGTTTTCACTTTATTTAGTTAATTATCAACTAATCAACTCGTATAATCACTCATCGTAATTGCATCATCCCTCGCAATGCTAAGTCTCTAAAGGACTTGGTAGTGTGAGATAGACTTCCATCTTTTCTTTTAGTCATTGTGTCAAGCTAGTGTCTAGTTGTCCGTAGTCTTTGTGTTTTTCACTATGAGCTAAGGAATCTAAGTGCTTAATCCTCGTGGGTTCGACACTCGATTTCCTTTTCTATACTATTACTTGTCCCCGTACACTTGCAGGTGAGATTGTTCTTGCACTTATGAGTTAGCCAATAACTTACTAAATGTGGGGATATAAATCTTCCAACACACTACCGCTTGATGAGGCACCATGGTAACTGAAGTTTGGTCCTGAGCTTAAGTCTACTACTTTCCCTTGCTCGCTCCACATAGTATAACTCCACATCATACCGTTCTTGTATAGGTGTTACGACATAACATTAGTCGTCACAAACTGATGGTTAAAACATTTTCTGCAAGAACACCTGAAATGCTTCTTTCCCTGACCATGTTCCATCCCATAAATCACAAACTCTCTGATTCCGTCCATATACTGCACATCACTTCTATTCGCCAACTGTATCCAACTCTTATCCATATTTTTGCATGCGTAATAAGTTAACAATTATATATCATATTAATTATATTTTTTCAACCAATAACTAATTAATCTAATATATGTACTATATATCTATATATATATATACTATATATATATATCTAGCTAACGTACTACGTACCTAGCTTATATTAATATATATTTATACTATATATATACTATTAATTAATTAACCTTAACGTACTACCTACCTTAATTAAACCATTAATTAGCGTGCTTATAGATTACCAATTAGCTTAATCTAGCTAGCTAACATGTTTTAACTAATTATATAATATATATTATACTATTAATTATAAACTAATTAACTAATTACCTTAAAATTATGTACATTAACAATACAATAAAATACGTACAACAAGCTAGTAATTAAGCTACCTAAGATCGCCAAAAACTATATATTCGCTGGAATATTTCACCGAATTTACATACGTACATACGATATTAAATTCAAATAAATGATTCGTGGGAAACGAGTTAATACGTACCTTCGATCACTTAGAAAGAGAGCATGGGTTGATGAAAAATCGCAATATTCGATCGATCGATATTTCGTGATGATTTAATTTTTTTCCGGCTGGGATTGGTCTGCTCGGTAGAGTGAGGAGAGAGAGAGAGAAGTTGAGAGGAGAGGGTGAGATAGCCCGAGGGGAAAAGAAATTGATTGATCTAATAATTGATCAATTTCATCGCCTAAGTGATACGTTTCATCCCCTAAGTCGCCACCTAGGCGACGACTACACTGCCGTCGCCTAGGTGTTCACTTAGGTGATGAAAATAGTATGTCGTCGCCTACATGATGACCTAGGCGACGACTACACTGTCGTCATCTAAGTCACTGACATGACATCATTTCAGGTTTCTTTTTAGCGACAAAATGATGGTTTCGTCGTCTAAGAGGTCACTTAGGCGACGAAATAAGTGGTTACTCATCTAAGGTATAACTTAGGCGACCAAGTACATGTTTGTCGCCTAAGTAAACTTTAGGCGACGAAATCTTAAAGATTTCGTCACCTAAGTAGACTTTTCTGGTAGTGAGGAAACTTGTTTGACCCACCGAGACCTTCTCTTAACCCCTTGAACAGTAAACTCAGAACAAGACAGGAGGCATCCATCGACCTGTCTAGACCTCTTCTCGACTTGTTGAAAAATGGACCCGAATCGAGACAGATTGATGCAATTGACCCATCAAGAAACTCCCTCGAACCGTCGAGTACTGAAGCTGAAACGTCATCAACTGAGTTCAACCTTCTTCTTCTTCTGAGGCAATATCTCATAAAGATCCCTCTTTTACTCCAATGACCGAAGAGTTTGTCCAGAATGTCTTACTTGAGGTACGTAATGATAACCTTGAATAGAGTAATATAGAAGTTAATGTGCCTAGGAAATCTCAACGGGAAATAAAGGGGGTTCCAAAGAAACAATATGAGCCTAGCATAGAAGCTAAAGTCAAATATCCTATAGCTAGCTTTGTGTCTCATCATAGGTTGTCTGGATCACATGCACTTATTGTTAAAATCAGTTATCTACAATTCTATTCCCAGTAATATGCAGAAGGCCTTGGCAGATCCAAAATGAATGCAGGCTATGTATGAAGAACTGGAGGCTCTACAAAAGAATGGAATGTGAGAGAATATTCTAGCACCATCTGGGAAGAAGACTGTTGAATGTAGATGGGTATACACAGTGAAACTAAAAGTAGATGGCGACATTGATCGATATAAAGCCTGTCTAGTTTCTAAAGGTTATACTCAGCGATATGAAGTGGACTATTAAGAGACATTTGCCCCAGTAGCAAAGATATCACTACAAGAAAAATACACTTAGACGACGGAGAATTTCTTCGCGGTCCAAGTGACACTTGGACGACAGAAATAGTGTTTACGTCGTCCAAGTGACCACTTGGACAAAGGGACCGACACGCCGTGGTCCAAGTGGCCACTTGGACGACGGGTTCCTTCTCCGTTGTCCTTGTAAGCACTTGGACGACGGAGAAGTGCCTAATCCGTCGTCTAAGTGATCACTTAGACGATGCACCCACACTCCGTCGTCTAAGTGAAGCATTATATAATGTCTATGCCGAACTCTCTTCCTCTCTACTCGCTCGTCTCAACTTCATCTCCATGCATATATATGTCGATTGATCATTCAATTCTCTCTCTTGATCGATCAGACTCTCCAATCCTCACGCGTACGTATATGGCGCATGCAAATTCTAGCTAGCTAGCACTATATCCGAGCATCGATTCGCAATATATCGGAGAATGCTAGGTACGTACGTACGTACATAGTTAATTTCTCAAGTCCATTTAATGTTTATATATATATAATTAATTGTACGTTTGATTGATTGTATTGTTAATAATTAGTACGTTCTAATATATATTTATAATTAAGTTAGGTAATGGATTATATATATATTAGTTAATTAATATTGACCAGTACGTAGTACGTATATATATGCATGTATGTTTAAAAATTTGGTTAATATTTAGTTAAAACGTACATGTATATTAGACATATTTTCATAATTAATTGATGTAGATCGAGTACATATATTCACCAATAATTAATAAAGGTAATTAATTAATAATTTAATTTAATATATTAAGGTAGTTGAAAATTTGTGTATATATATAATAGTTTCATATATAATTACTAGCTTGAAAATCTATATATATATAGAGAGAGAATAGTTGACTAATATGATAATTAATTGTTAAAATTCGTAAAAGTATGGACAAGAATTGGATGAAATTGCGTAATAGAAGTGATGTCTGGTATACGGATGGAATTAGCAAATTTGTGAATTTTGCGATAGAACATGGTCAGGGAAAGAAGCGTTTCAGGTGTCCGTGCCAAAAATGTATTAACTGTCAGTATGTGGAGATTAATGTTATGGTGCAACACCTGCACGAAAATGGTATGATGCGGAGTTACACTACGTGGAGCGAGCATGGTGAAGCAGTAGACTTCAGCTCAGCAGACTTCAGCTCAGGGTACAGTTACCATGGTACCTCATCTAGCGGCAGTGGTGCCGGCCCCTCTACTTAGAACCCAACTACAGATTTGGTACATGATGCGTTTCAAGGATTTAGTCGTGGTGGACACCGACACCAAGTGGGAGGTTACAATACCACTCATGAGCATGATGACACATTCTCCGCTGCTAGCTTGGCTATTGACACTAGTGAGATGGATAAGTACAACATGATGCTACTTGAAGCCCAGACCCCGGTGTACCTTGGATGTCGAGAGAATGTGTTCCAATATGTGATGGAGCAAATGAAGATAAAAATGAAGCACAAAATGTCAGTAAGTGCTTTTGACAAAATTCAGAAGTAAATATGTAAGTTGCTTCTTGATGATCACTATCTTTTGAAATCCCATTATAAGGTTAGAAAGATCTTGAGCAGCATTGACCTAAAGTATAGGATAATTGATGCCTGCCCAAATGATTGTGTACTGTTTTACAAAGAGTATGAATATTTGGACTATTGTTTCATATGTAGCCAGTGCAGATATGTGGATGACGGGAATAAAAGGAGTTCGACAAAGAAAATTTATGTGAAGGTTCTTCGATATTTTCTATTGATTCCCATATTGCAGTGTCTGTACATGTCTCTATACACAGCAGAGACGTACAATGCGATGGTATGTAGAAAAGTAAATAGATGACGATGTCCTGAGACACGCCGCGGATGGGGAGGCTTTCAAACATTTCGACAGAGAATTAGGAGACTTTGCCGCAGAGGTTAGAAATGTTAGACTCGGACTATCTACAGATAGATTCAATACTTGGGGTAGTAATAGCTCTGCCGTCAGCACTTGGCCAGTTATTCTGATGTCATATAACTTGCCTCCATGGATGTGCATGAACAAGGAATTTAATTTTCTTACTCTGATAATTTCAGGTCCTAAATTTTTGGAGATGTGCTTAGATGTCTACTTCAAACCTTTAATCGACGAGTTGAAACTGTTGTGGCAAAATGGAGTCCAAACTCATGACAAATTCACTGACATGATGTTCACTATGAGGGATGCCGTAATGTGGACAATCAGCGATTTTGCAGTGTATGGGATGTTGGGAACCTGCAGGACGAAAGGATATAATGGATGTTCTATATGTTTGGACGACGTGAACTCTAGTTGGCACGCGGGGAATGTGTGTTACTTGAGTCACCGTACATGGCTTCCTCACGACCACCTGTGGCGACATGATGAAGCTCATTTAGACGGGACGGTAGAGAACAATCCTAAACCCCGTAGTTGGTCGGGTCAAGAGATTTTAGAGAGGTTGAGCTATTTCGACTTTGTTGTGTTGACCAATGACGCGGATGTAAAGAAATGCAATCCAATACCTCCACATGATCTTAGCTATTGAAATCACAAGAGTATATTCTTTGAACTCCCTTACTGGTCGAAGTTGAAGCTGAGGAAACTTGGACGCGATGCACATAGAAAAGAATGTGTGCGACAGCGTGGTGGGAACAATTCTCGGTATTAAGTTCAAGACTAAAGATACTCCCAAAGTACGCAAAGATCTGGAATATATGAATCTATGTCGTCCCTTGTGGTTGAGGAGGGATAGGAGAAGAGTGTACAACAAGATGCCAGCTGCACCTTACAAAGTGAAGCCGACACTTAGCCGTTATGTATTTCACTGGTTTAAGAGTGTTCGTTATCCGGCTACGTATGCAGCTACTATAATTGGAGCAGTGGACGAGGTGCAACACAAGTTTGTTGGTCTAAAGACACATGACTATCACGTTATGCTGCAACGTCTGATTCCACTGATAATTCGACCATATTTGCCTCGTGACGTCGTAGAACCAATAATGGCTTTGTGTAGATGGTGGCAGAGGTTATATGCCAGAGAATTAAAGAAGTCAGATGTGGTGGAACTGCAACAACAAATTGTGTACATCATTTGCAAACTAGAGAGGATTTTCCCCCTACTTTCTTTGACATCATGATTCACTTAATGATCCACCTGCCCAAGCAGGTGCTCATTTCTAGTCCGATCCAGTACACTTGGATGTATCCTCAAGAAAGGTACGTACAACTAATTAATTATACATGTTTTTCCATTCATTATTTCTTCCACCGAAGATTTCTAGCTATATGTACTTATTCTTATTCTACAATGTATTAATTGAACATTTGATTTTGTAGACAACTGGACAGTATAAAGGATTCGTGAAAAACAGGTCGGCCCCGGATGGCTCCATAGCCAAGACATATCTAATGCATGAGTGTGTTACTTACTGCAGCAAGTACCTCAAAGATCCACCACCTCCCACTGCCTCCGATCCCAGTGCCCACATCAATCTTTCTATAATAAAAAATGTAGTACGACTGTTTAGAGGAGTATTAAAGGAATCGTTAACACGGGAAGAACTTATTGAGGCACATTGGGTAGTGTTGCGAGACTGTGACGAAGTTGAGCCGTACATGATGTCATACAGGGAGAGGCTTCATGCGTTAAATCCCGACAAGAGTTCGGCGTAGTTTGAGAAAATGGTTAAGAAGAAGTTCCCTGATTATTTCTTCCAATGGGTACGTATGTATGTATGTTTCGGTATTTAGTTTATCTACATATCGATCATGTTTATAGAAAGTAAACCCTTTAATTTTCGCATTTTTGCAGATGATTGATCTACAAAAATCCGAAAACTATGGGGGTGGTGGTCCTAGCCAAAGCACTTGCTAGCCCGAGATGAATGAAGAAGAACACAAAACAGTGGGGTAGCGGTTGGGAAAGACAATGATCTATATTACAGAGCTATTGTATATGTCGTTAAGCTATGTTACGGGAATGATGTCAACGTTTTCCTATTCAAGTGAAAATGGTTCAAGCATATAAAGGAAGACTTGAGACTTTTATCAGTCGATACAAACTCAAGCTGGTATGAGGATGAGCCTTTCGCTCTCGCCACCTTAGTTAGGCAGGTGTTCTATCTCGATGATCCGAAAGCTGGTGAATGGTAGAAAATAGTGAACCATATATCTCATCGAGGAACATGGAATACTTTGAAAATTGAAGGGACATCGGTGACTAAAGATGCTGATGTCTAACTGAATATGAGATTATTGATGCAATTAATGAGGTAGATGAAGAAGACGCGCATGATAAGGACGAGGACGAAGACTCGGGTTATTCGTCTGACGATGTTGAGTATGATGAGGAGGAGGAGCAATCGGATAACAGGGATGAGGATGGTGACGATTATGACGAAGAGTATAATATAACGACGAGGAATATTAATTAGTAATTAATTATTGTAATTATTGTAATATATGATGCATGATCGATCAATTATTTAATATATATATATTATGAGGAAGAGTACGTATGTACAACTATTAATTTTGTACTTAATTAATTTAATAATTTTGTACTTAATTAATTAAATCCTAAAAATAGTACTTAGATGACACAAAAGGGTCAACCCGTCGTCTATATATACCCCAAACCCTAAACCCTAAGGCCCCAACCCTAAATTAAGGGAATTTTCACTTGGACGACGCAAACGTGTGTTTGCGTCGTCTAAGTTAAGATTTCGTAATTTTATCTAAGACAACGACCATCTAGACCATGTCTCAATGCATATTCTTTTCGTCAAGACCATAGAGTAAACAATTCTTGGAGTGTGAGCTTTGACGGTTCCAAAATAGAAGTTACGAATTTTCGTGTATCCACATTTCCGGTTTGTCAAAATTTCGGTTTTGTGGTTGACTGTGCCGATGAAACCCTTCACGAACTTACTATTTTCTGAAAATTATTCTAATTATATATTGTCTTATGGCGAATGTATCCAACAGTTGTTTTGTTCAAATTCAATTTCGTTAATATCGATATGCAATGAGCCTATACTTAATAACACTTAAGTTATAAAAATTAGTAGATACTTAACAAGTTTAAAGACATAATATTATTCGTCATCTCAAATTCAATTGTTTATATATATGATGCGTTAATCGATATTTTACGACCATTTCATTCGAATGACAAATCAACACCTTCCTTGCGAATTATTTTTAAAAATTAATTAATTTGAAGTAAATTTAACTTGGACCACGGATATGAACCATCTCCGTCGTCCAGGTGACCACCTGCATGACGGAGATTTGTGACTCCGTCGTATAGGTTGAAGAAGCATGGCGGTTCAATTACCACCGCAAATTTTTTGGGAAACGGTTCAAATTTGACTTAGACGACGGAGAATGAAACTCTATAAAAGGCAGCAAGTCCAAGCCTTTTTCTTCATCCCATTCTCAATCAAATCATCCCTCTCCTCTCTCCCTCTCTCTCTCTCACACTCTCAAAAGTCCAGCCTCTCTCCGACGACGACTAAAAATCCGGCGACTCTCTCTCTCCAGCGACTCTCCACTCCGACGACATTCCAGCGACTCCCTCCCTCCCTCAGGGGACTCATCTTTAGGTAATTTTTAAATTTTTTAACATAATTATAATTTAATTTATAAATTAGTAAATCGGTAAATTAATTAATTAGTAAAAATAATATATTAGTAATAATTGTTAATAATAATTAATATTAGTTAGTAAATGCATGATAATTAATTATTGTAAAGGTATGGTAAATAATAATTAATTATTGTAATTAAATATTGTTTTAATTAATATTATAATTGGTAATTATTATTGCATGTAATTATAATTTGTAAATATTGTTGTAATATTGTAAATTTGTAGTAAATATGGTAAATTAGTGAATTATTAAAAATAATAAATTGGTAATTATGGCAATTTTGTAGTAAATTGGTAGTCTTTAATTAATTTAAATTTAGTACATAAGTTTGGTTTATTAAGTTGCACTATTTGGAATAGATGGCGCCTCATTTCCTAGCTTATCTCCTCTTAACCCCTTGTGATGTGTATATTTCTTCACCGCACACCATAACCTAAGTGAAGTTATGGACACGAGGTTGATGGTGGAGTTTGCAAAGGACTAGAGGGAGTGTAAACTTTCGAAAGATTGGCTGAATGTCGGACATGGTTTCTAGAAACGGGTTATGATTGGTGACAGGTTTTGGATCTAAGAAAGACTAACACCAATAGAGTATATACCATTGATTTGGTTAGCCTCGGGGTGTTTTGTCGAAATTAGTCATGTCTCTCGCGTTATCTCTATCCCTAACTGGCTACGTTTTTCAATTGAACAAAGGCTGATTGATTAAAAGTTTATACTTTATCGCGCGGGTCGCACGTCTATTGAACGACCTAACCACCAAGCTAGTGTAGTCTCTTTAAATCTTAGGCGCACTTAATATATACTTGTAAATAGTTATCGTAAATTTTTATATATAATTGTTATGGTAATAATATTTTAACAACTCTTAGGTTAAAATGGCCCTGTCGGGAAAGAAAAAGTCCCAAAAGGAGGCTGAAGATGATCTACTTCGATGAGGTATACAGTCGTCAAGCTGGCAAAGAGGTTAGGGGATGGGACGCAAGGTCCAGCGAGATTTGTCCTCCGAATCATCTACGGGTTGTTCGGCGAGGAAAAGTACTCAGGCTGCGGCCGTCCAAGCAGCCTTTGAAGAGGCTCGACTTGCACGGGAGGAAAATCAATCTATGCGTCAGACGCTTGATCAGCACGAAGCGCAGATAGCCTAACTTGTTGCCCTCATGGAAAATCAGACTTGACAACAGTGTCAACCTCCTCTGAACCCATACCCCGACGAGGATGACACGGCTGGAGGCGGGGGACTCGGCGGCGCGTCTGCTCCTCCAGTATTTTAATAGTTTGCATGTATTCTAGCTATGTAGTTTATCATATCATTTTTTCTGATTCTGAACGATTTAATTTCATGTATGTACAAATTTTTATTATTTAAGTAACAATTTAGTATTTTAATTAATTTATAAATATTTAATTATTTAAATGAGAATTTAGTATTTTAATTAAATTATCAATATTTTACTTAAATTAAAATTTTAATTAAAAAAATTAAATAATCACTTAGACTACGGAGATAGTCATATGCACAGTCTAAGTGTTCACTTAGACGACAGACATTGGTAGGATATCCGTGGTCTAAGTGTTCACTTAGACCACACATCTGACTGTCTCCGTAGTCTAAGTGAACACTTAGACCGCAGACTTTTTTTGTGCGGTCTAAGTGATAACTTAGACCACGGAGAGAGTATTTTCCGTGGTCCAAGTGGGACTTAGACCATGGAAAATTATTTCTCCGTGGTCCAAGTGCAACTTAGACCGCGGATTTTTTCTGCGGTCTAAGTCCCACTTAGATGACAGAGAAAGGATTTTCCGTGATCCAAGTGAGAACTTAGGCAGTGAAAAAAGTCCACGGTCTAAGTTTCACTTGGACCGTGCAATCCTCCTGTTCCGTCGTTTAAGTACCTAGACGACGGTACTTGGAGGATGTAACCTGGTCCACGGAAGTTTCGTCGTCTAAGTACTTAGACGACGAAAATGCTCACCTAGACGATGGAAATGGTTCGCGGTCTAGGTGAATTTTTTTGTAGTGTATGTACTGTACGCATTCTCATTGCTTTAACAACTCGACATGATTGACCACTGCAACAATTTTATGTGAAGAATGCTTTCTTGAATCAAGATTTTGAAGAAGAAGTGACATGGACATCCCTCCGGGTGTCAACTATAGACCATATGATGTTGGAAAAGTTTTTCATTTGAAGAAATCTTTGTATGGTTTGAAGCAATCTCCAAAAGCTTGGTTTGTGAGGTTCTCTAGAGCTATGAAGAAGTTTGGATATCGACAGAGTAACTCTGATCATACTTTGTTCATCAAACACAATGATGGTATGATTACTGCTTTGATTGTATATGTGGATGATATGGTTGTTACAGGTGATGATCCAGTTGAAATGGAAGATTTGAAGAAGTATTTGCCTCAAGAGTTTGAAATGAAGGACTTTGGTCTGTTGAAATATTTCTTGGGAATTGAAGTTATAAGATCTAAGTTGAAAATCACCTTGTCACAACGAAAGTATGTGCTTTATCTTCTTGCTGAAACAAGAATGCTGGATTATAAACCTGCGAATTATAAATCTGTTGAGATGAATCACAAGTTGGAATTATATTCTGACCAGGTTCCAACAAACAAGTGCAGGTATTAGAGGTTAATACAAAAATTGATCTATTTTTCACATACTAGACCTGATATTGCATATGTTGTGACTGTTGTCAGTCAGTTCATGCATGATCCCAATGAGGAGCATATGAGTGTTGTGATACGCATTCTCAGATATTTGAAGTCTGCTTGGTAAAAGCTTACTATTTTCAAAGAATTGTGAGTTTGGAGTTATAGGATATACTGACGCAGATTGGGCAAGAGATAAGACTAACAAGACATCTACTTCTGGATACTTTACATTTATTGGTGGAAGTTTAATAACTTGGTGTAGTAAGAAGCAAAATGTGATTGCCAGCTCTAGCGCTGAAGTTGACTACCGTGGAATGAAAAATGCAGTGTGTGAACTATTATGGATCATGAATGTATTGAAGGAGTTAGGCTTCAAGATTCATAAGACCATGGATTTGAACTATGACAATACAGCTACAGTTGAGATTGCTCATAATCCTGTACAACATGATAGGACCAAGCATGTGGAAGTTAATTGACATTTTATTAGAGATAACCTTGATAAGAAAGTTGTACAGTTTCCTTTTGTAGCTTCTAAATTGTCACACCAACCATTTGCAGTTTGGATTGACAAGTTAGGCATGATTGAAATCTATTTACCAACTTGAGGGAGAGTATTAAAATATTGTTATTGTAATTAGAATTAACTCTTGTAGATATGACAAGATTGTGTAGATATATTTTTCTTTTGGGAAACTACTTGTAAAACTATATTAACCCTAAATTTGAGATGAATGAAATCATTGAATTCTCTCTGAATATTTTTCTACTCCATATACTACATTAGCTTCAAAAGGTTTATGTACGATTCACAACACTTGCTATTTTTTTTGTTTTTTTAGTTAAAACAACACTTGCTATTTTCTAGCTACTCATTTTCACTCCTATTGAAATTTACGTTAAATTGATCAAACATTTTAACTCATCAAATAAAAAGAAATATCAATTCAAATTTACTTACCAAATGATTTATTTCAGACATAATTGAACGAAAGTCTATGTGAAGTTGTTAGAAATACTAACACATGCTCTGCATGAGTGATGAAAGTTGTTCATGTCATTTTCTTCCGTTATGATTGATAATGTGCTGTTACAGCATTTTAACAATTAATTTAGCTAGCAAAGACATGGTGAACGGTACTGCCTTTGTTATTTTCATTTCAACAATTGATTTAGGCAAAAAAAAAAATGCAAATGTGGTAATGCCTTTATGGTTTTAGTTGATAATTAATATATACATGCTCCTATGATTAATTCTTTGGCTCAAATTAGCACCTCTATTTTGGGACCTCATGTTAACTAATTTGTCAGTATCTTCACCGAGAAATTTACATGGATTATTCAGCTCCAACTATCCGTCATTTTTATACCCACAATCACTGCCGTAGTTAAGAAAGTAGTTCAATAGTGTCACAATTAAAATTTTAAATTAATATAAGTTTTTTAACTATATTACAGCTTATTCTCATCCGACAAATTCTAAATCAAACACTACAGTTGACTAGGAAATAAATAATGAATCACATTAGCACTCAGAGTCGTTGCAGATATGCAAGGATCTTCAAATAATATTGAATCCTATATGTGTATGGAACCGTTGATACGTTTATTTTTTATCGTCCTAAATCAACTAATCAATGTTAGATATTCCAGTCATGTCACTTTGTTATGGGTTTCATAACTCAAGTTTGAAAAGTCAAATTTTTCTAGTACTTGTTGACTATATCTCACGACTTAGGGGTGTCATTTGACATTCCTGAATATGATATAACTATACCACTGCCAACAATATACCGAAGATAGTAAAACTGGCAAATAATCTATGTTATGATATGAGCTGTAAATTAAACTCATAGTGAAAGTTTCTGAACTGCGGAATTTGGAACTTGGAAACAATGTTATGTTTCCAAATACAAACCAATAATTTTCACCTTTCGTTTCTTTTCTTTTGTAGTGGATATCAGGAAGTTGATGATGCTTTAGTGTAAAGCATAAATTCCGAGCATATTCCCAAGTAAAGAACTGTTTTAGTGAAGCATAACTGGCGTAGGAGAAAGCACTTTGCACTTGACCTAAATAAGTTTAAATTGGAAGACTTCGGATCATATAACTCCATTATCTCTAGCTTTGTTGTTGACAGATGCATGTTTGTGTATATCTCGTTATGCTCTTCTTAGATAATTAGGTTAGGGTTCGAAGTTCAAATTCAAAGCAAGACCGGAATGAGAATGAGAATAGTTCATGCAATCATGCTAGTCATCACAAGTTCACAATAAGTATATATGCAAACTACAAATTTAAATGTAGGTCCTTTGAATTCATTTGATAATTCAGCATATCTTAGTGACTACTTTTTTTTTTATATTGGATCGTTATTAAAAAGACTATATTTTGCAATATCTATCTTAAAGTTGGACTACTGAATGATAACTCAATTTGTGGATTATAGACAGTTTTTCTCAACTGATAGATTATGACGTCATTTTTTTTTTCAAGTAAGACATTGAGGTCATTTTTAAGTCTTGATTAATGAAATGATAGAATATAAAGGGTGATATAAACCTTAAACCCCAAATGAAGAGAAACACCTGAAATATTATCAGGCGTACGTTTCAACTACATTGTATCCTAAATGGCGCGTACCATTTAGCAAAGTGTGCATCATTGGCTACTCCATTTTCTTTACAATTAAGGCGACATAACATTATAAAGATAACACACCAATGACGATAAATCAAATCACTCGAAACAACTTTACAACTATGTTGTTGACAAGCAAAACTGTCGGCACAACATCCCATCTTGCCACTAGGAGGTAGAGGGTGTGCTCATGCGATGAACCAACAAACGTTCTGACCTAGAACAGACAAGGCACCAAAGGTGCACAGACCGGGACAAACCCCACCTCGATCGGGTGTAGGCTTATTTTTAACAGAAAGATTAAAAATATAAAATAAAAGCAACTAAAAATAAAATACAAAGGGCATAAGGTCTTAAACCAAGCCCAAACCTGGAGCCCACAATCCACCAAAGGAGAAGCCCCGCCCAACTTTAAACCAACAATTTACAACAGTGACTCTTCACCTCCCCTTACACCATCGCAGGTCTCGGCTCTTGTTCCCGACAAAGCTCCATCACCTAAAAAAGATCGGGATCACTCCAAAAATCGATCAGCCACCAATTTTCTGACATCAAAATTGTTAAAACCAATGTACACCTCTTGCCGGATCGCCGGAACCAGTGTTCGACTCAATCCAGGCCTAGAGGGAGCACTCATCAACGCTAGATGCAAAGAGACGATCTTTTCTTCCTGAGTAAAGCCCCGCCTCAATCGCCACCACCCCAACCTTCCTTGCCCTCCATTGTCACTGCAAATTCTGACCGAACTTGGGCCACATTTCACCTCACAAAACATCATGCTTCGTCATTCACCATCGCCTACCACCAGGCTGGGGATAGGGCCCGCCCGATAGCATCCAAGGACGTCGATGAGGCCAGAGGCTCCGCCGGACGAGAGAAAGAAATGAAGAATTTTTTTTATCTTGTACCGCGCTCTCAAGAGGTGCTAGGGTATAGGTATACACATATGCCGTCATGATCTCAGTCCTAGGTAGCTTGAAAGTGCCATTTCAAGTTATTAATATGTAACCGGTGACCGGCGAAAACCGTGGGAGCCATGGGCAATAGCACGAGCAAGGTCGAAACCGTGGTGCAGCAGTGAGCAGTCCATCTGGCGACCGGACGTTGACGTCTATGGAGACCAGCTGTTGCTCGTGGGAGAGGGCGAGCAGCCTGGCGGAGCCCACGCATGTGGGTAACGCCAGTTTGCAGGGTTTATTTATTTACAGTGCCCGTAAAAGTAATACACGCGCCCGTAAAAGTAATTTTTTTTACAGTGCCGCACGAACCAATCCGAGTGCGACACTTGGCAGCCATCAGATCTACCATCACCCACAACGGTCAGTTGCTCTGAGCCGTCCATTTCAATTACAAAATTGGATCTGACGGCTCAGATTCAAATGCAACGGCTAAATTGGGATTTTTTTTGCAAAACTAACGGGCAAACCAGAATTTACGGCAAAACAAATTCCAAAAAAATTCTAAAAAATTATAAACACCACCCTACAATTTTCCTATAAATACTACATCAATTTTACAGACCTCCCACATCAATTTGTGCACAACAAGTTCATAATCTCCTTCCATCTCTTCTCTCATTCATTTGTGTTTTTTTTCTCCAAAATAATGTTGAAATGGCTTGCTTTGGAAGATTTGCAATTATGCATTTCTTATATGCATGTTAGCATTGATCCTATCACCAGCAACAAGCAAAAAGTCAACAACTTGTGGGAAAAGATCTATGCCAATTATATCGAAAATTGGGTGATTGGTCATGGTGAATCAACAAAGGAAGATCGGACCCAAACCACCATTTCATCTCGTTTTACTAAGTTGAACCCGATTTTCAATCTTTGGGGCAAAGCTCTTAGTTATGCATGAAGGAATCCACCACCATCCGGCACCTCTCCACAAGATCAAGTAAGTTTTAGAAAAAATTTCATGTCTATTATTTTGATTTTATGAACTAAATGTTGTCATCTCCATTAAACATAAATAAATTAAGACATAGAAATTTGTTAATTTTTATAGTTAAGAAAAGCTCAAATGTGGTTTGTGTCGAAGACAAAGAAAGAGTTTTCGAAGTTTGAATGTTGGGAAGTGGTGAAGACTCATCCTTTTTTTAGGGAAACCACGGCTACTACTCCACGTATTTACAACTATGAAGCTACTACTCCTACAGTTAGCGAAATGCCTCTCACCGTCAACTTGGATGATGATAAGGTGATTGCAACACCAATGAGTAACCGCGAAGGTCCTTCGAGTCCCCCTAGACCACCGGGAGTGAAGGCGGCAAAAGAAGCAAGAAAAAAGGGGAAAAAGCATGACTCCTACAAGTGAGCTACGAGATGAGGCTTTGAGGACCATTGCGACCAATCAAGCCATATGGGCCGTCGGGGGCCACTCAAAAAACAAGTGAGGATAACGATTTTGCTTTACACAAAGCGCAACTCTTCCTTCAAGAGAAAGACTTCAAATTGAGAGCACTAGAAGAAACAAGGATCATGACAATGGATATGGAGCAAATGACCCCAAATTCAAAGAGGTATTTCACGAAGAGGAAAGCGGAAATCCTTAAGCAAGGATAATGAGACGACAACGAACAACAAGATAGCGAGATAGCCTTTTTAAATTGTTATCGCCCACTTTTTCAATAGTTTGACTTTCGTAATAAATCTAGGCTTGGCTTGTCATTATGTAATTTAAATTTTCAAGAAATAAAAATACACTTTTTATTTAGAGACGTTATTATAAATAACATTACATGAAATCCAAATTTAAATCCACCAAATTCAAATACACTAAATTAAAATACACTAAATTGAAACAAACATAATGCAAAAACATATAATTCAAACAACATTTTTAGATATGTTCACCGGTCTCTAGAAACCAGTTGTGCTTCACCAAGTTCTTCTGAAGCTCTCCATGGATATAAGAAGACTGAAAATCAACAACACGGTCACGAAACCGTTGTTCATCCAGTCCATCCCTTCCAACTGGCACAAAAGGAATCCGATTACCTTGTTCATCCACTGGCCCATCATAATTTGCGAAAGCACATACTGGGTTTTGAAGATCTTCTTCTTCATTCTCCTCAAATTCTACCTCATCAAACTCTTCCTCAACTATCATGTTATGCATAATGATGCAAACCAACATAATACTTTTTATTACCCCTGTATGGTAAGACCGAGCTACATGACGAATAATTGCCCAACGAGATTGTAAAATGCCGAAGCACCTCTCCACATCTTTACGGTATGCCTCTTGTTTCTTGGAGAACAACTTCTATGGTAGAGTATGAGGATTGGAAATAGTTTTCACAAATGACGAGTACTTTGGATAAATTCCGTCAGCCAGATAGTAAGTGTTGTGGTATGTCATATCGTTGACTTTAAAACTCTTTTGCGGGCTACTTCCGGCAAGGAGCGAATCAAAGATATCCGATTGGTGAAGAACGCTGATATCATTATGTGCTCCAGGTACCCCAAAGAAACTGTGCCATATCCACGTGTCATATGAGGCCACCGCCTCCAAGATAATAGTGGGACGCTTAGAACAGCTGGAGTATGCCCCTTGCCAAGCTCTTGGACAGTTCTTCCATTCCCAGTGCATGCAGTCGATGCTTCCGATCATACCTGGAAATCCCAGATGTCTGGCCCTCTTTAGAAGTTGAGTGATGTCAGCTGCATTTGGACTACAGAGGTAAATGTCACCGTAAAACTCATGCACTTGGGTGCACCACTTCTTCATGCATTCTAGTGTGGTTGATTCACCCATCCTTGTGTATTCAGCACACTGATCTGCGACTGCGCCATATGCCAACATTCGGAGAGCACTGGTCATCTTCTGTTGTGGAAAAAATCCTTACATTCCAATGGCATCTGCTCTTTGATGCCAAAATGGATCGTTGTTGCAGAGATCAGTGCAAATACGGTTGAATAAGGTCGAACTCATTCGGTACCTCCGACGAAATGCTTGCTCGTTGAAGACCGGACGTTCGATGAAGTAATCTTCCATAAGATTCTGTCCCCTTTGCACCCTCAACCTTTCTTGGTTTGACGGCGACGAGGTGGTTCATAATCGAACGTTGTAGCTACCACGACCGCTTCGGTGACGAAGGCGTTAGCTATTTCTGCATTTTGCCGACGTTGTTGTCGTCTCCTCGTGAAAAAAGTGTTTAAACTAAAAGGATCCATCTTACTGATGCTGGAATGTGAATAAATGTTGAAGAAATAGCAAGAAAGTTGTAGATGGTGTGAGAATATATGAAGCACGATGATCCTTTTATAGCCGATTTTAGGTTATCTGAAATTTGATGATGACGACACGTGGCATCACTTGACTGGTCGAAAATCTCACCGAAAATCTTTGGCAATTATTCACACGATAATGGCACATGAAAGTGCCACGTGTCGCTAAGTGATTGATTGTGAATCTTACCGAATTTTTTGTACAATTATTTGTAAGATAACGTTCTGTCGGTGTGACATGTGTCAACTCGTCATTGGTCGGAAATCTTACCCGAAATCTTATTCAATTATTCATACGACAATGACACGTGTTGTCTATGTATTGGTTGAAAAATAATTTTTTAAAATTTTAAAATTTTAAAATAATTTATGATTTGGAGTTAGCTACTATTGTGTTAGCATTGAAGAGTTGGAGACACTACTTATATGGAGTACAGTGCAAGATCTACACCGATCACAAAAGTCTTACCTACTTGTACGCAGCCAGATTTGAATATGAGGTAGTGGAAATGGATGGAGTTGATTAACGATTATGACTGCACTTTCGAGTATCATCCAGGGAAGGCTAACGTGGTTGCTGATGCTTTCAGTCGGAAACATGGTGCTTCTCTTTTCCACGTACGTGTTGCTAGAATGTCACTTTTGACAGAGTTGCGAGCAACGGGAGCAAAATTGCAGTGGAAAGATGATGGAGCGTTGTTGGCCAGTTTCCAAATCCGTCCGGTATTACTTGATCGAGTTCGTGAAGCTCAAGACGCCTATTTGGAAGTTGATCGATCAGTAGTGAGGAGCTGCCTACATAGCTCTAGATGAATCAGGATCTGAAACTATTGAGGAGTTCTTTTCTACAGTGGAGGACACTAGTTTCAGTGGAATCTGCTGATGAATGGGGGTGTAAGCAGCAGCGCTCTACCTTTCTTTTTTGCCTCAACACGAATATATAGCTTGCTACTTATTATTCTCATGAGTGATTGGATGACGTTGGAAGTCAACCACATTTTATTTTGTCTTGGTGTGATATAACCCCACTAGGGCAATTCTACCGCAATTGCATTATCTGAGTCACTGAGTGTACTGTTTTAGGTAAAGGCTACTGTACAAGAAATGGTGATTATGAAATCCATTATATATGTCAGTATATATATGTGTACCAAAGAAATTAGTTAAAGCCTGCACTGTAAGTGGATATACAAGGAAAGCAAAAACTGCCCATATAAGTGGATTACAAGATCGATGGCATGATGTTTTTACTTAATTGGCATGGTATTTTTCTGGTAAGTTAACAAGTGGCCGGATTAGATATATGAAGTTGCATCTGATCTATTTTCCTTTCAACATGTCGAACATATATTGATATTTACGTCCGTATACTTGACAATCGTTTTTATAGATCGTACGTAAGTAATTCATATATTGCATACATGCATGGATGCCAATATATATGCTTAGCTAGTTTAAGACAAATATCTGGCTGAACATGCGTGCTATCAATCTCAAAATCCTACCCAATCCCCCATCCACTACCTTTTTTTGAGAAAATTATGTGCTTGTTTAAGCCAAGTTCTCCCATTTCATTTTTTTTTGATGTTTTAGGAAAAAATATTCGAATGATTACTAAATTTTGTCACAAACGATAACTTTTTAATTTTTTTTATAAATCGATAAATATCATTAATTGGAAACAAAAGTACAAACGATATTGAAACTAGAACAATTGAAGAATAAAAACATGAAACAAAGACTCGACAAATGATGCCAAACTAAAGTTGAATTTCGACAATTGCTAGAAACGTTCATTGTGTGGTCGGACACTAGATCTCCAATGTCACTTTGCCTATCCCACGGGACATTTTTGCTCCAATCATCAACAGAGCTAGTGAATCTAGCTAACACTTTTTCAACTGCCTCTGTGTACTTCCATAGTAGTTTCGATCTCAATTTGGGTTGTTAAAAGTCCCAAAAATAGAGGGTACTGTCTTGTTACGAATTGCCTCATCCAATTTTGACAAATAAAATAAAAACTCGAATACCAAACCTTGTGGATAGGGATACTTGACTGCTGTATAAAGGCCCAAGCAACATGACCAGCCAAATTGGGCCCAACCCTAAGTCCACAAGACACCCACATGTATTATGGGGCCTGTGAAGTCCAAATGGGTCTAACTTGATTGACCGACTCGCCGTCAGCAAAGCCTTACCTTTTGTTGTAACTCTTCACCTGTAATGACCCGAACCAGAAATGGTATGTTAATTGGCTTGATTTTCACATTTAACGATTAATAGCAGTTTGTCGTAATTAGTCGATATGGCGGGTTTGTTTACAACTAAATTATCGGGCGAGAATGTGGTATGGGTTTCTTCATGAGAGTTGTACTGTGCGTGATTTCGAGCTCATGGAAGCTTCCGGAGGATTATTTCGAGTTACATGGAATAAGTTATAAATATTTCCAGCCGTTGGATTTAGTCGTGTTTATCTGTTTTGTTTCGATTCGTTTTGGACCGTTGATCGTTTTGGTTGCACGTATAAATATCGGAATAGTCGTAAAATTGTCGAAAAGTTGCATTTGGACCGTTTAACCTGCGTTGACTAAGTTTGACTGCGTTGACCATGCGTTGACCGAGCACCACCGTGACCCGTTTCGGGTTCGCCATCCGACCCGAAAATTCCGGCCATTTCCAGCCACGATTTTGGTATGGTTAGAATACTCTCGTGATTCTCTATTGTTTTAAACTAGATTTTGTGTGAATTGGTGGAGAATTGAGGAAGTTTGAATGCATGTGTTGAAGTTTTGGAATTTCACCGCTGTCGGGGGCAGTGCTCCGGCAAGCTATGGCGTCGCAGATGATAGGGATTAGGTTCCTCTCATCCCCTAGCTATATGAGTTCTAGGTGGTTTGATTTGAGTATGGATGGGTTTTGTTGGTCGCCATGGTGGTGACCGGAGAGGAGGATTTCGGCGAGGTTTCGGGCTCAATTCCGGCCGGTATGGTTGGAATTGGCCTTAATGGTAGAAGAGGAAGTTGTTGGGCTTGAGGAGAAGAGGAGTTCCGGACTTTTTCCGCCGGAGTTGGTCATTGTTAATGCCGCGCCGGCGGTGGTTAACGGCGGAACTCCGGCGATGGTTAACTTTTTGGGATTTTGGAGATTTTTATACCGCTTTGCTCGTAATCACGTCCCGATCGTAGTCGTGAGGTTTTTGAGTTGATTTGAGTATTCTATTTTGGGACGAGGGTTAATTGGGTATATTTTGGAAATTTTATTATCCTCGTCGATATTTCGAGCGATACGTCTTTCGAGAACGCGGGGTTCTTGACGTATTAGCTCCGTATATTATGTTTCAATATATATTGATTGTATCCCTGTTATTCAGGTTATCGGGATCGATCGTTTGGCAAGGGATCTTTCGCCGGACCTTATAGTTAGCTCCGTACTGTGAATGGACACTTTATTTTCACAGTTGAATTACGAGTCTTGATTTACGCATTTTATAAATATATATTTATGATTATACATTTACGTATGTAGTTACAATTATGCACATATAAGTATATATTTTATAATTATGCATTTTACGATTATGCATGTGCATGGAAAAGATTTATGATTTGGTTTACACAGAGTACAGTCTCGGATATAGAGGTATGCATCGATGTTTTGGCTTCTCGGCTGATCCCCGAGATGCTCTGGGAAGGACAGATATCCTGACCTGAGATCTTTCAGGCTTATTAATCACGAGAGGGTCTGAGATCTCGTGATTATACTGTACTATGCGGAGGAGTCCATGAGTGATCCTGCAGGATTTTACGTGCATATTTGTGGATCTGGAAAAATGTACTTGGTCGAAATTTTCATATGCATTGACTCGCTTTATGCTTTTATGAGCATATATTTGGGAAAAATATATTATTATTTTCGTCCACTCACTCTAACGATTTTATTTGTCTTCCCCTGGGCTTTTCGGTTTCCTTTGCCCAGTTTGCAGTTTGTGTTCCTGTGTTGCGTGTCGACTGTGGAGGCATAGAGTTTCGATCACACTTCAGTTTCTGTAGGTTCCTTGTTCGACCTACTAGATGTATATAGACGTTGCTCTGGATACTTATGTGTGTTTTCAGTTGAGTTTTCTCCTGAATGTTCTGGATTTCTTGTAAACCTTTTAGTGTATTATATATATGATGTTGAGAAATCCGGATGGGGAACGGAGCCCCACGGTTTGGCTTTTGTGGAATATTCGAAGTGTGTTTCTTTTCATGTTCTAATAATGGTTCACGTGTTTCAAAGTAAACTCTGGCAATTTTTTTTAAGGTCATGTTTTTGAAGGGGTTTGATTTCGATTTATGCAACTCTGTCACAAGAAGGAGGTTGTATTCAGGAGTCCAGGCATGCCAGAAATCTTGTTTCGGGGTGAAAAGAATACTACTTTGCCTTTTTTGATTTCAGCAATGAAGGTTGATCGGATGATGAGAAAGGGTTGTGAGACTTACCTTGCACATGTGATTGATATGAGTGTTCGTGTACCGGACATTGGTGATATTGTGGTGGTTTGCGAGTATCCAGATGTGTTTCTCGAGAACTTACCCGGTATTCCTCCAGTCAGGGAGATCGATTTCACCATTGAGTTACTTCAGGGTACCAGACCTATTTCGCAGACACCTTATCGTATATATGGCACCAGCAGAATTGAGGGAATTGCAGAGTCAACTTCAGGAATTGATTGAGAAAGGCTTCATTCGACCTAGTGTTTCACCTTGGGGTGCTCCAGTGTTGTTTGTGAGGAAGAAGGATGGTTCGATAAGGCTATGCATTGATTATCGGAAGTTGAATCAGGTTACGGTGAAGAACAAGTATCCGCTTCCACAAATTGATGATTTGTTCAATCAGCTGAAAGGAGCTTCAGTCTTCTCGAAGATTGATCTCAGGTCTAGATACTATCAGCTACGGATTCGGGAGTTCGATGTGGACAAGACGACGTTTCGGTCAAGTTATGGGCACTATGAGTTCCTTGTTATGCCGTTTGGGTTAACCAATGCGCCAGCTGCTTTTATGGATTTGATGAATCAGATTTTCAGACGTTATCTGGAAAAGTTCGTCATTGTATTCATCGACGACATCCTGATCTACTCCAGGAGTATGGGGTAGTACAAGAAGCATTTGCATGCAGTCTTGCAGACTTTACGAGACGCTCAGTTGTACGCCAAGTTCAGCAAATGTGAATTTTGGCTAAACAGTGTAAAGTTTTTGGGTCACGTGATATCAGCTTAGGGAGTCAGTGTGGATCCTGATAAGATTGATGTGGTGTTGAATTGGAGTCGACCTACCAACGTGGCAGAAATACGGAGTTTCTTGGGTTTAGCAGGTTACTACCGCCGATTCGTGCAGGGCTTTTCACAGATAACGACACCGCTTACCTGTTTGACGAAGAAAGGAGTCAAGTTTGAATGGTCTGATGCATGCGAGGAAAACTACTTGACTTTGAAGGAAAGGTTGACTACTGCACCAGTGTTGACATTACTTGACGATAGCGGTGAGTTTGTGGTGTACAGTGATGCTTCGAAGTTAGGTCTGGGTTGTGTCTTGATGCAGCATGGAAATGTGGTGGCATATGGTTCTAGATAGTTGAAACCACACGAAGTTAACTATCCTATTCATGATCTGGAGTTAGCTACTATTATGTTAGCATTGAAGAGTTGGAGACACTACTTATATGGAGCACAGTGCAAGATCTACACCGATCACAAAAGTCTTACCTACTTGTATACAGCCAAATTTGAATATGAGGCAGCGGAGATGGATGGAGTTGATTAACGATTATGACTGCACTTTCGAGTATCATCCAGGGAAGGCTAACGTGGTTGCTGATGCTCTCAGTCGGAAACATGGTGCTTCTCTTTTCCACGTACGTGTTGCTAGAATGTCACTTTTGACAGAGTTGCGAGCAACGGGAGCAAAATTGCAGTGGAAAGATGATGGAGCGTTGTTGGCCAGTTTCCAAATCCGTCCGATATTACTTGATCGAGTTCGTGAAGCTCAAGACTCAGATGCCTATTTGTTGAGCAAGAAGAATTTGATTCAGAATAATGTACCGACCGAGTTTCCGATGAGGAGCGATGGCACTTTGATGTTCAGAGGGAGATTGTGTGTTCCCAGAGACGATGATTTGAAGAAGGAATTACTCGACGAAGCCCATTGTTCTGCATATGCTATGCATCCGGGTAGTACAAAGATGTTCCGGACACTTAAAGCTCATTATTGGTGGCGAAACATGAAGAGAGAAATAGCAATGTACGTGAGCAGATGCCTGATTTGTCAACAAGTGAAGGCGGAACGTCAGAATCCGACAAGTAAACTTCAACCTTTGGAGATTCCAGTGTGGAAATATGAGCATATTACTATGGATTTTGTGTATCAGTTACCTCGTACTTCTGGTGGTAGTGCTGGTATTTGGGTGATTGTGGATCGCCTTACAAAGTCAGCTCATTTTCTAGCACTTCCAAGGAACCTTCCCGTGAGCAGATTGGCGAAGCTATACTTGAAAGAGGTTGTGAGATTGCATGGTGTACCTATGTCTATAGTTTCTGATCGAGATAGTCAGTTCACTTCTGAATTTTGGCTGGCATTGCAGAAGGCAATGGGGACTAGACTACACTTCAGCACAGCTTTTCATCCTCAGACAGATGGTCAGTCGGAGAGGACTATTCAATCAGATTCTGGAGGATATGTTGCGATCTTGTGTTTTGTAGTTCAAAGGGAATTGGGATCAGTAACTTCATTTGATTGAGTTTGCGTACAACAACAGCTATCAAGCTAGCATTGGTATCACACCTTACGAGGCGTTGTAGGGCAAATAGTGTGGAACTCCATTATGTTGGAGTGAAGTTGGTGAGAAATGGCTTCTTGGTCCTGATTTAGTGAAAAGTACCATGGAAGACGTTCAGATTATTCGGGACAGATTTAGGGCTGCACATGATCGATAGAAGAGTTATGCTGACGTGCGACGGAAGGATCTCTAGTTCGAGGTTAGTGATTGGGTTTTCCTAAAACTTTCTCCTTGGAAGAGTGTTGTTCGTTTCAAGAAGCGCGATAAACTTCGTCCGCGATATGTAGGCCTTATGAGATCACTGAGTAAGTCGGTGCTGTGGCATACAGGTTGGCATTACCTTCTGAGATGGCTAGGATACATGATGTGTTCCATGTATCTATGTTGCGGAAGTACATTTCCAATCCATCTCATGTGTTGACACCATATCAGCTTCCTATACGGGAGGATTTGACCTACGTGGAGGAACCAGTTCAGATTCTTGATCGAAAAGTCCAGGAGTTGCGACATAGAGCCATTCCTCTTGTGAAGGTATTGTGGTAGAACCATTCAGTTGAAGAGGCTACTTGGGAGACCGAGCACCACATGCGTGAGCAGTATCCCTATTTCTTCAGCTAGCAGGTATGTAAATTTTGAGGAAGAAATTTTTGTTAGGGGGGTAGATTTGTAACGACCCGAACCTAAAATGTTATGTTAATTGGCTTGATTTGCACATTTCACGATTAATCGAAGTTTGTCATAATTAGTCGATATGACGGGTTTTTTTACGACTAAATTATCGGGCGAGAATTTGGTATGGGTTCCTTCACAAGAGTTGTAGTGTGCGTGATTTCGATCTTCTAAAAGTTTCCGGAAGATCATTTCGAGTTACGTGGAATAAGTTATGAATATTTCCGGCCGCTGGATTTAGTCGTGTTTATCCGTTTTGTTTCGATTCGTTTTGGACCGTTGATCATTTTGGTCGCGCGTATAAATATCGGAATAGTTGTAAAATTGTCGAAAAGTTGCATTTGGGCCGTTTGACCTGCGTTGACTAAGTTTGACCGCGTTGACTGTGCGTTGATCGAGCACCACCATGACCTGTTCGGGTTCGCCGTCCGACCCAAAAATTTCGGCCATTTCCGGCCACAATTTCGGTATGGTTAGAATACTCTCGTGATTCTCTATTGTTTTAAACTTGATTTTGTGAGAATTGGTGGAGAATTGAGGAAGTTTAAATGTGTTGAAGTTTTGAAATTTCGCCGTCGTCGGGGGCAGTGCTCCGGCGAGCTATGGCGTCGCAGATGATGGGGATTAGGTTCCCCTCATCCCCTAGATGAGTTCTAGGTGGTTTGATTTGAGTATGGATGGGTTTTGGTGGTCGTCGTGGTGGTGACCGGAGAGGAGGATTTCGGCGAGATTTTGGGCTCAATTTCGGCCGGTATGGTTGGAATTGGCCTTAATGGTAGAAGAGGAAGTTGTTAGGCTTGAGGAGAAGAGGAGTTATGGACTTTTTCCGCCGGAGTTGGTCACCGTTGACGCCGCGCCGGCGGCGGTCAACGGCGGAACTCCGGCGAGGGTTAACTTTTTGAGATTTTGGAGATTTTTATACCGTTTTACTCTTAATCGCGTCCCGATCATAGTCGTGAGGTTTTTGAGTTGATTTGAGTATTCTATTTTGGGACGAGGGTAATTGAGTATATTTTAGAAATTTTTTTATCCTCGTCGATATTTCGAGCGATACGTCTTTCAAGAACGCGGGGTTCTCGACGTATTAGCTTCGTATGTTGTGTTTCAATATATATTGATCGTATCCCTATTATTCAGGTTATCGGGATCGATCGTTTGGTGAGGGATCTTCCGCCGGACCTCAGAGTTAGCTCCGTACTGTGAGTGGACATTTTATTTTCACAGTTGAATTGCGAGTCTTGATTTATGCATTTTATGAATATATATTTATGATTATACATTTACGTATGCAGTTACAATTATGCACATATAAGTATACATTTTATAATTATGCATTTTACGATTATGCATGTGCATGGAAAAGATTTATGATTTGATTTACTCAGAGTACAGTCTCGGATATAGAGGTATGCATCGATGCTTTGGCTTCGAATTCTCGGCTGATCCCCGAGATGCTTCGGGAAGGACAGATATCCTAACCCGAGGTCTTTCAGGCTTTTTAATCACGAGGGGGTCTGTGATCCCGTGATTAGACTGTATTATGCGGAGGAGTCCATGAGTGACCCCGCAGGATTTTACGTGCATATTTGTGGATTAGGGAAAATGTACCTGGTCGGGATTTTCATATGCATTGACTCGTTTTATGCTTTTTTGAGCATATATTTGGGAAAAACATATTATTATTATTATTATTTTCGTCCACTCACTCTAACAATTTTATTTGTCTTCCCCTGGGCTTTTCGGTTTCCTTTGCCCAGTTTGGAGTTTGGGTTCCTGTGTTGCGTGTCGACTGTGGAGGCATAGAGTTCAGATCACACTTCAGTTTCTGTAGATTCCTTGTTCGACCTACTTGATGTAAATGATGTATATAGGCGTCGCTCTGGATACTTATGTTTGTTTTTAGTTGAGTTTACTCTTGAATGTTCTGGATTTCTTGTAAACCTTTTGGTGTATTATATATATGATGTTGAGAAATCCGGATGGGGAACGGAGCCCCACGATTTGGGTTTTGTGGAATATTCGAAGTGTGTTTCTTTGTATGCTCTAATAATGGTTCACGTGCTTCAAAGTAAACTCTAGCAATTTTTTTAAGGTCATGTTTTTGAAGGGGTTTGATTTCGGTTTAGGCAACTAAATCGGGGTCAGGTCCTTTCATCACCTGCCCAACGTCGTCTCCTTTGCTACCAGTCGCTTCTCGTCCCCCAAGATTCCAAATGAAACCCTCAACGATCACAACAGGGTCTATTCTGTCCACCAATTTGGAACGACTTGAGCAAACCCGCTGCAGAAAACTCAGGCGCCAATCCCACCACCGATAAGGTCAAAGCCTCGCCATTCCACCTAGTCCAAACCCCCACCACCGAAGCATCCAAACCCACATATCTGGGTTTCACTCACCACCTCGCTCACCAACACCAGAAAACAAACTTGTTGCCATGAAAATCAATAGGACAGAAGGAGAATGGGAAGGGAACCGAGAGAAAGAAGGAGAATAGGGGGTTTCAAGGGAACGCCGTGAGCAAGCTCATGCTGGTGATCAGAACCCTAGGCGACGGGTTCGATCCTAATCTCACAAGTTTAAGGTCCAAAAAACTCAGAGATCTGGGTTTTTTCTTCTTCTTTTAAAACAACACCACTTAACTTCTTGACCACAAACGATAACTTATTCACAAACAAATTTGAAAATATCAAAATGTTTGCTGAACCTTTAAATTTGTCTATCAATTTGGCCACCTCTTCTGTTCTTATAAATTAATAAATTTTAGTGAGAGTTAACGTCTGTTTCGGACGTAATGACAAAATTGGTATACGGAATAATAGTTCATTGACCATTTTGTGTTTTCGAAAGTTAAGTGACAAAATTATCCATTGTGAAAAAGTTCAATGATCACTCCCTTTTTCAAGAATCCTTGGTTTAATTAAGCAAACGTCTCCACTCAATTTTTTTTTGGTGAAATAAAAAAATTACAAAAATCAAGGGGGACAAAACCAAAGCCCAGCTATTGAAATTAATTTGTGGAAGAAAAAGCCTTGCAAGGAAAAAGGATTACAAACTCACGAGGGGGTGAGCGGGTACAAATGGTTCACTTGATACAATTAAGGCCCCCTCATGAACACAGTAATATAGAGATACTTGGAGCAAACACACCAAACAAAGGTTCAGCCTCATATATGCATGAAAAATACTTAAAACAGTTAAATTACAAACCATATATGCAGATAGACCATATCAAAAACATGGTGAATAGTCGAAAGGAATTCAAAAGTCCACAAGGATTTCTTCTTCTCAACAACTTTCCTAGTAAAGCGACTTGGTACCTTACATGCATCACATGATTCACAGGAACAAACACTTTTACGGATTTACGTACGTATTGATGAACTTGATTCATATGTATATATTGTATATTTCTACAATCCATCTGCTAAGAGATGTAAATAATCGAGATCGTGGATATCTAGAGAGTTTCTAATTAAACATATTATGCAAGTGTAACACGATCGAGTTAGGTGAGTAAAGTAACCAATTGTATAATATGTATTGAAATCCCACATCCATTAATTAGTATCTACGTACTCTATCAAAACTCTGATGATATATATATGTCATGTACTTGCAAAAGTACGTATAGCTTTAGAAGATCAGTGGGTGGTTAATTAGCTTATGGTCAATTTACGTGTGACGATTAATGTTTGTATCGTTGACCATGGAGTCAGAGTAGAGACCGGGGATGGCCAAGTTATCTTTGAATCCCCGATACCTCTACTTGCTATGAATAACAGCGCTAAGGAGAGACCTGAGTAGCTGACCTTCTACCTTTTGATGTTTAAAATATAGAAAGTATTGAATGCCTATTATTAATGTTGATACCGTCTTTGGTTGGGCGGATGGCGTCCTTAATTAATGTCTTCAAAATAAGATGTAAAAAACACATAATTTTCCTTAATTAATACAGTCTTCTGGTGAGGAACGAGACTCTAAATCCGCGCGTGATGTAAGGCTGATATCGGCACAGCTAGCTTAAGAACAGCTGCAGCAGGGGAAGGAATTCTGGGAATTCCTCGATTTTTTGGTGGGACCCATGCCGGCAGAGGAAGTTTGGGAGGAATGGAGTGTGCAGCGGGAGAGAGGAGGGACGTTGACCGGACGGCGACAGAGAGAAATTCCTCTCGGACGATCGATTTGAGGAACCGGGAGAGGAAGTCCTCCTGACGTCACCACTCACGCAGCTGATGTCAGGCGGGAAAGTTTTTTTTTAAATCCGGCGCGCCCGCTAAAATTTTTTTTTAAAAAAATTACTGAATTACGGACGAATCGGAACGCGACACGTGGCAGCTCCTAAAACTATTTTAAATAAATTATTTACTCTAAAACTTAAAAAAATCATAATAAATAGCTCGGACTTCCGAAAAATTCAATAAAAATACGGACAAGTTCATATTAATGTCCTCTATAATTTTCGTGAAGAAAATGAGTCAAAAATCATAACTTAAAAAAATATTATTTTTGAATCGCGGCGAAATAAAGAATCATAATAAACACGTTGTTATAACGAATGTATGCTCAACAAAAAACCTAAGTCCAACATGACTCGGATTACATTTAGCTCCGGGGGCGAGACCACCGGATGCTACCGGCATACAAAATTGATTCAAAACATATTAACGCGCGTCTAAATAGGACTTCCTATTACTTGGAAATTGGTTGAAAATATTACCCGAAAATAAAAAATTAAAATTTTAAATAATAATAATTAGTAATAGGAAGTCTTATTTTTAGCACCGCTGCACGAAAAACAAGAATAAGACTTCCTATTTTGAGGAATTCCTCAAATGGGTGAGGAATTCCTCAAAATAGGACTTCCTCTCCATTTCATGGGTGCGGATGCTCTAGGGTCAGTCAGTACACAGTACACTAGCTAGTGGTATATATGTAGGCAATACGACATGAAAAAGAAACCAATTAATTGAGGGATGTGATATTGAAACTCTCCGACTTCAAAATTATTAATAATTATTAATGAGACTCCCTTTTAAAATTTAATTGATTTTAATATAATAATATCTCTATAGTTTCAGGAGAAATATTCATGGTATCTCAATGTGTGTCTTTTTATAATTAAAATAGAAGTAGATATTCTCTCGATCCCTGATTTATATGGAGATTGATTATAACAGATTGTAATATCTATTTAAGGTCATATATAAATAAATAAAATACTGTTTTCAGTCTACATTGATTGCGTATTTATTTTCTCCTTTAATACATTATCAACAACTCTTGAGTTGATAGTCATATATCACCACCAAAGGAAAATACCCTAACCCTAAACACAAAAATCTCCACTGCCAGCCTCCTCCCTTGATGGAATCATCACCACTGCCAACCTCCATTGCCAGAGCTCTCCACCGTCGATTTTTCGTGGACTTTTGTTTTTTCAAACTTTCTTTAAAATTTTCATACAGAGCATAACACCATCAACGTAAAATTTTCTAACTTCTTCGATTTAGAATTAGGTTGCAAAACTTAATTACCTCAACACTCTAGATCTAAGTCTAGATTTAGGTTTATCATATCGTGATTTACTTTTTATGCCCTAATTCCAATGGATTAAAACATGTTTATAAAAAGTTGAATATTAGTGACGGTTTTGGAGGAGTCACGGTTATTGGTGAACATCACGGTTAATTTGATTTTACATTGAAAAAAAAAGGGAAGTTGATATTTTGTGACGATTTGTGAAAGTCACGGTTTTCTGGGATGTGGTATTAAGCCACCAATTTTTGCATCGATTTTTGTGACTATACATCATTGATCATGATTCTCATTCCCTAAACTTGATATTAGTGATCGCGGTTTTTCAATCGGTACTAATTACATCTCTTGTCTCTCTTGTAAATGACTTCATCAAAGCTGGATAGTTCTGAGTTTGGCATTCTTGATTTTAAAGGAATATAGCTAGTATCATTGTTGGGTCTCTGATGTAGAAAACACATTCATCGGAAAAAGATTCACCAGCACCATCTACCCACCAGAAGACCATAATGCGGTCGATGCCCCAAGTGCAACTCGTAAAGCTAAAGTCCTCAGATTTTTGAGGCGACATATCCATCCAATCCTTAGGAAGCAATACTTGAAAAAGACGTATTGATATGATCCCAAAGATTTATGGGACGTTCTAAAGCAATGCTTCAACAATGTGGATGATGTATAACTTCCTGAGTTGATAAAAAAAAGGGAGGTGATACGTTTTCAAGATTATACAACGGTGGATGCACACCACCAAGCTAAGATAGAGCTTCAAGTTGAACTGAGTTTCTGTGGGGTTGATAAGATTGATCAGGATATGATTAAGAAGTCTTTAAACACATTCCCATCTTTCATGAGTATCTTGGCTCATCAATACAGGTTAGAGTACGAGCAAGGAAGAATCACTTTATTCAGTGATTTCATGAACATCTTAGCTAAAAAGGAGAGGTATCATGAGAAAATTCTCAACTATAATGCAAGGCCCGATGGGACCACGAAAACACCAGAAAATTATATCACTAGAGGGAAGAAGCGTAAGGAAAAGAGGAACACTCGTTTTGAGCCTTACAACCATGGTGGGAAAGGAGGGCGCGGTAAACATCAAACCCAGTCCGGGCATAAAGATCATGGCACTGACTCCTACAAGAATCAATTCGGTTCCGGTTCAAGGAATTTGGACAACCCTTCACACTCTGCTCCATCTGCTAGTTACACTTGTTTCAAATGTGGTTTTACTAAGCATCTATACAAGAAATGTCGTGAAAGCGAGGAATTTCAAAATATGTACAAGAGGTACTAGCAACACTCACTACAAGAAAACAGCACCTAGACCACGGACCATTTCCGTCGTCTAGGTGCAGATTTCCGTCGTCTAAGTACTTGGACGACAGAATCTCCGTCGTCCAAGGTCCGTGCTCCAAGTGCTGTCGTCCAAGAACCTGGACGACAGAGAACTAATTCGTGGCCCAAGTATGCACCTGGACGACGGAAACGATAATTCTCCGTCGTCCAGGTGAACACCTGGGCCACGGAGAATGGCAGGGTTTAGGGTTTAGGGTTTAGGGGTTAGGGGTTTAGGGTTTGTGCACCTGGACGACGGAGAACATAATCTCCGTCGTCCAAGTGACTATTTAATTTAAAAAAATAAATAAATTGAAAATAAATAAATTTAATTTAATTTAAATATTGAAAAATAGTCGAAAATAATTAATTAAACTAAATTTTTAATATTAATTAAATAATTAATTTGTACGTACATACACATGCATCCAAATTAATTAAAAACCCACAAAAATTATAAAATATTGTTCGGAACTCGGAAATAAAGAAACGCGATAATTAACTAGCTAGCTAATACACTGGAGGAGCAGATGCGCCGCCGGGTCCTCCGCCTCCAGCCGGGTCGTTGTCGTCGGGGTATGGGTTCGGAGGAGGTTGACATACTTCTCGATTTTGGTTCATGAGCGCGATGAGTTGGGCTATTTGTGCTTGTTGTTCGTCAAGTCTTTGCCGCATTGACTCATTCTCCTCGCGTGCCAGTCGAGCCTCTTGAATGGCTGCTTCGACGGCCGCAGCCTGACTCCTTCTCCGCTGCCCCGAATCTCCCGTAGATGATGAGCCGGAGGTCGTCGACAAATCTCGTACCACCCTAGGCCCAAAGTGCCTAACCTCCTTGCCAGCTCTACGACCGTAGACCTCATCCGCGATTGCAATTTGGCTCTCTAAGGATAGAGGAGGCAGGTCTTCCGGCGGCACATCTGGGAACGCAAGCTGAGTGTTAGCCAACTCTTCATGCGCACGCTCTATCACCCTTGCCTACAAAAGAATAATTAATTTATTATAATGAAATCATATTTAAATAATAATTACTATAATTAAAAACACATAATTAATATATCACTTACGCCACATTGACTCGCTTCATTATCGAGCCCTAGCGTCACGTACGCGCTTACGCTTGCATCAAGATAAGGGTGTTTGGAGCCCTTATCCTTGTGCTCCTTGGCTATTTGAATGAACTGCTTGGCGCCGGTAGTATGGTGTTTCTCCTTCTTCCCCCGGTTGGCTTTGTTGACACCGGAGAATTTCTGTTACACAACATAATTAAATCATTAAAAAATGAATAACTACAATTTAAATAATTTAATTATCTTAATTGAAATAAAAAAAATAAATTAATACCTTAAATTGTTCATCGGCAAAGTGGTTACACAACCACTCCCACTCATCTTCTCTCTCCCCTTGCAGCTCTACCGGGGGAGGCACGGGACCGACATCTTGGAAGTACTTATGGAGCTTGTACTTCCAATCTTTGTAGATGGAGTTGGCGGTTTGGTTGATATGCCTCAACATAGCCGGTGTCGGATCCACGCCAAATTGTTCCTATAAAAAATAAATAGAAAATTATAATCGTATGTATTATGAAATTTTAACTAATATTAACAATATTATTTAATAACTAAATTGGACGTATTACGTACCAAAATATCTTTGAAGACTTTCGCCTTCTCATGATCTGGCGCCTCCTTCCAAGTAGGGGCAGTGATACGAACCCGGTTACGGATGATTGACCCTATCCCATGCGCCGAGAGACTTGCTAGCTGAGCTGTGGGAGGGCCACCGGTGAATTCATCGTACGGCAAGTCGATCTTTTTACCGGTCGCCTTGCAAATACGCTCCGCTTTGCCCCCTTTAACGAGACCCCGAGTCCTTTTCGGTTCCGGGTCAGTGGGGGCCCTCCTTTGCCTACGGCGGGCGCTGTACATGATTGATTCGGCGGTTGAGGACGCCTGAGTACTTCCCGTTGAATGGGTACCGGGTGTCGGAGATTGGAAGGGGTCGACGTCATCACCGCTCGAGATGAATGGGGGAGCGGGAATTTCCCCAGAGGGCGCTACGGACGGACCAGATGATCCGTCCGGATTGAGAGCGTCGTTGCCCTCCTGTTGAACCCAACCGACTTGGGCCGCCAACATTCGGAGCATGGCATCTTCTGCCTCCTGTTGGGATTTCTTCTTGCCGGATGTCGTCTTTGGCGGAGCCATTTAAACCTAAGAGTACGGTGTTAAAATACCTACTTACCATAATAATTACAACTTAAAAATTTACGCTAATTAATTAAGTACGTTTAAGATTTAAATAGAGTACACTAGCTTGGCATTTTCGGTCGTTCAATGGACGTGCGACCCGCGCGATAAAGTGTAAATTTTCAATTAATCAGCCTTGGTTAAATCGAAAAACATGGCCAGTTAGGGATAGAGATAACGCGAGAGGCAGGACTAATTTCGACAAAAGTCTTTCTTAGTCCAAATCCTGTCACCAGTCATAACCCGTTTCTAGACACCATGTCCGACATTCAGCCAATTTTTCGAAAATTTACACTCCCTCAAGTCCTTTGCAAACTCCGCCCTCAACCTCGTGTCCATAACTTCACTTAGGTTATGGTGTGCGGTGATGAAATCCACACATCACGAGGGGTTAAGGAGATAAGCAAGGAAAATAGGGGCCATCTATTCCAAAGAGTGCGACTTAATAAACCAAGCCTATGTACTAAATTTAAATCGAACACGTACGACTAATTAATTTACTAGAAAATAAACGTAAATATTAATTAATAATTTTTAATTAGATGCAATAATTTATATTTATTTATCATGCATTTAATAAAAAATTGAATCATTTAATAAATTATGAATAATAATTTATTCATTTAATAAATTTAATAATAAATTCATTTAATCATGCAACTAATAACAAATAATTACAATAATTACAATAATTATGATTTAATAAATTAATAACAATAATTAATCATTTATTAAATATTTAAACTAATTAATCAATTAAATTCTACTTCTAAATTATATTTAGAATTTAATTAAATTATTAAATGAAAATTATTTTAATAAGGGAAAAATAGAAATTTACCGAATCGGAGTTTTCGGGAATATCGCCGGAGTTGAGTCGTCGGAGAGGCGGAACCACACCGGAAAAAATGTCATCGGAGCGTCGCCGAAGGAGGATCGCCGGAGGAGAGGAGAGGAGAAGAGGAGATGGAATGATGACAAAATGAGGGGGGTGCAACTCTATTTATAGAGTTGCACTTAGACGACGGAGCACTATTCTCCGTCGTCTAAGTTCACTTGGACGACGGAAACAGTGTTTTCCGTCGTCTAGGTGGCGGTTTCAAAAACTTTCAAGCGGCGCCAATTAATCGGCGGGACGTTCTGAACCGCCATAATTTTAGACTTAGACGACGGAGAATGAATTCTCCGTCGTCTAAGTGAAAATTCAAGCGGTCCCAAAAACGGAAGCGGTAAATTGAACCGCCATAAAAATTGGACTTGGACGACGGAGATGGTCAGTCTCCGTTGTCCAAGTGAAAATTACATGAAAAAAATAAACAAAAAAAATTTGAACCGCCATGGTTTTTGAAGCTGGACGACGGAGAATGACCATCTCCGTCGTCCAGCTTCAAATTACGTTAAAAAATATTAAAAAAATAATTCGCTAGGAATTTAGCGATCTGTCATTCGAGTGAAATAGTCGTACAATATCGATAAACGCATCGTATATATGAACAGTTAAATTTGAACCGACGATTAATTTTACGTATTGAAACATGTTAAGTATCGGCTAATCTTTACGACTTAAGTGTTCATGAGTAGACGCTCATTTGCAGCAGAGTATTAACGAAATTAAATTTGGACAAAACAACTGTTGGATATGTTCGTCGTAACATAATATATAATTGTCTTCAAAGGACCATAAAATAATAAGTTCGGGAAGGGTTTGATCGGCACAGTCAACCGCAAAAACCGATAATTTCACAAACCGGAAACGTGGATACAAGGCATTTCGCAACTCCGATTTTCGAACCGTCAAAGCTCACACACCAAGAATTGTTTACTCTAAAGTCTTGATGAAAAGACTTTGCATTGGAAGAAGGTCTAGATGGTCGTTGTCTTAGAAAAAATTACGATATCTGCACCTGGACGACGGAAATGAGCGTTTCCGTCGTTCAGGTAATCACCTGGACGACGGATATGAAGTTATCCGTCGTCCAGGTTCTAACCTGGACGACGAATAATGACGTTATCCGTCGTCCAGGTGTATAGATCCTGAATTCAGGGGTTAGGGCCTTACTGTTTAGGGTTTAGGGTTTGTGAACTTGGACGACGGATAATGACCATTCTCCGTCGTCCTAGTATGTACCTGGACGACGGATGATGACCATTCTCCGTCTTCCAAGTTCTAAACCCCGATTTCAGGGGTTAGGGCCTTAGGGTTTACGGTTTAGGTCTTCCCCGGTCATTTGTGTGTCCGTTCAATTATTCTGATTCAATAATATAATTAAAAAATTGATCGATCGATCCGAACTGCTAGATTTAGGGTCCAGGATTTAGCTAGGGTTTTATATGAGATTGAGATTTGGCGACAACCTGCAATTAATTTCTCCGTTGTCCAGGATATATAATTCGGATTAATTTCTTACCGTAAACCGGCATCGATAATATATATATATATATTACAATAATTACAGTAATTAATTACCAATTAATCTCCCTCGTCGTATGACCGTACTCTTCGTCATAATCATCATCGTCCTCATCCCCGTTAGACGACGGCTCATCCTCGTCATCGTACTCAACATCGTCCGACGAATAACCTGAGTCCTCGTCCGCGTCCTCTTCCTGCTCATCTTCTTCATCTACCTCATCGATAATCTCATCTTCAGTTAAATCTGTACAACCATCAGACATGGGTAACCGTTCACCATCTTGAACCAGGTCCATTATATTGGAGTGGACCATAGAAATATTAGGCTCTTGATAGGCAGGAATGTCTCTTTCTGGTTCAGCAGCATCTTCAGTCGTCGCCGGTGTCCCTTCAATTGTCTCTGTATTCCATATTCCTCGGTGAGAGATATGGTTCACTATTTTCCACCATTCACCGGCTTTCGGATCGTCGAGATAGAACACCTGCCGAACTAAGGTGGCGAGAGCGAAAGGCTCATCCTCATACCAGTGTGAGTTTGTATCGACTGATAATAGTCTCAGGTCTTCCTTTGTACGCTTGAACCATCTGCACTTGAATAGGAAAACGTTGACATCATTCACGTAACATAGCTGAACCACATATACAATAGCCCCGTAATATAGATCATTGTCTTTCCCAACCGCTACCCCACTGTTTTGTGTTCTTCTTCCTTCGTCTCGGGCCAATGAATGGAACTTTAAACCGTTCACAAAACATCCAGGATAAATATAGTGTTTAACCAACTTCCATGCTAGCAAGTGCTTTGGCCATGACCACCACCCTCCGTGGTTATCAGATTTTTGCAGATCAATCATCTGCGAAAAAGGGCAAATTAATATAAGGGTTTACTTTCTACAAACATGAGCGATATGTATTTAAATAATTAATACCGAGACGTACGTACGTACCCATTGGAAGAAATAATTGGGAAACTTCTTCTTAACCATTTTCTCAATCAACGCCGAACTCTTGTTTTGATTTAACGCCTGAAGCCTCTCCCTGTATGACAACATGTACGGCTCAACTTCGTCACAGTCTCGCAACACTACCCAATCTGCCTCAATAAGTTCTTCCCGTGTTAACGATTCCTTTAATACTCCTCTAAACGGTCGGATGACATTGGTGACGACAGAAAGATTGATGCGGGCACTGCGATCGGAGGCAGTGGGAGGGGGTGGATCTTTGAGGTACCTGTTGCAGTAAGTAACACACTCATGCATTAGGTATGTCTCTACTATGGAGCCATCCGGGGCCGACCTGTTTTTGACGAATGACTTATACTGTCCAAGCTGTCTACAAAATCAAACCTACACATTACATAAGTACATATAGCTAGCTAGTATATATATAATCTCCAGTGGAACAAATTAATTAATAAGTTGTACGTACCTTTCTTGAGGATACATCCAAGTGTACTGGACCGGACCAGAAATGAGCACCTGCTCGGGCAGGTGGATCATTAGGTGAATCATGATGTCAAAGAAAGCAGGGGGGGAAATCCTCTCTAGTTTGCAAATGATGTGCACAATTTGTTGTTGCAATTCCACCACATCTGACTTCTTTAATTCTCTGGCGCATAACCTCTGCCACCACCTGCACAATGCTACTATTGGTTCTACGACGTCCCGAGGCAAGTATGGTCGAATTACCACTGGAATCAGACGTTGCAGCATAACGTGATAGTCATGTGTCTTTAGACCAACAAACTTGTGTTGCACCTCGTCCACTGCTCCAGTTATAGTAGCTGCATACGTAGCCGGATAACGAACGCCCTTAAACCAGTGAAATACAGAACGTCTAAGCGTTGGCTTCACTGTGTAAGGTGCATCTGGCATCTTGTTGTACACTCCTTTCCTATCCCTCCTCAACCACAAGGGACGACGTACATTCATTGATTCCAAATCTTTGCGCGCTTTGGGAGTATCTTTAGTCTTGAACTTAATACCGAGAATTGTTCCCACCACGCTGTCGCACACATTCTTTTCTATGTGCATTGCGTCCAAGTTGTTTCTCAGCTTCAACTTCGACCAGTAAGAGAGTTCAAAGAATATACTCTTGTGATCCCAATAGCTCAGATCATGTGGAGGAATTGGATTGCATTTCTTTACATCCGCGTCATTGCTCAACACACCAAAGTCGAAATAGCTCAACCTCTCTAAAATCTCTTCGCCCGACCAACTACGGGGTTTAGGATTGTTCTCTACCGTACAGTCGAAATGAGCTTCATCCTGTCGCCACGGGTGGTCGTGAGGAAGCCATCTACGGTGACCCAAGTAACACACCTTCCCCGCATGCCAACTAGAGTTCACGTCGTCCAAACATATAGGACATCCATTATATCCTTTTGTCCTGCAGGCTCCCAACATCCCATAAGCTGGAAAATCGCTGATCGTCCACATTACGGCAGCCCTCATCGTGAACATCGTGTCAGTGAATTTGTCATAAGTTGGGACTCCATTTTCCCACAACAGTTTCAGCTCGTCGATCAAAGGTCTGAGGTAGACATCTAAGCACTTCGATGGAGATTTAGGACCTGGAATTAGTACAGTAAGGAAATTAAATTCCTTGTTCATGCACATCCACGGAGGCAAGTTGTACGGTATCAGAATAACTGGCCAAGTGCTGACGGCGGAGCTATTACTTCCCCAAGGATTGAATCCGTCTGTAGATAGGCCGAGTCTAACATTTCTAACCTCTAAAGCAAAGTCTCCAAATTCTCTGTCGAAATGTTTGAAACCCTCCCCATCCGCGGCGTGTCGCAGGACATCGTCATCTATTCGCTTTTCTGCGTACCATCGCATCGCCTCTGCTGTGTGTAGAGACATGTACAGGCGCTGCAATCTGGGAATCAAGGGAAAATATCGAACAACTTTCACAGGAATTCTCTTTTTCGAACTCTTCCTATTCAACTGGAATCTGCACTGGCCACATACGGGACAATAGTCCAACTCTTTATACTCTTTGTAAAATAGCACACAATCATTCGGACATGCGTCAATTATCCTGTACTTTAGGCCGAGGCTTCTCAGGATATTTCTAACCTTATAATGAGATTTAGGAAGATTGTGATCATCAGGAAGCAACTTACATATTTGCTCCTGAATTTTGTCAAAAGCACTCACTGACATTTTGTGCTTCACTTTTATCTTCATTTGCTCCATCACATATTGCAACACATTCTCTCGACATCCAGGGAACACCGGGGTCTGCGCTTCAAGTAGCATCCGGTTGTACTTTTTCATCTCACTGGTGTCAGTGGCCAAGCTAGCTGCGGGGAATGTGTCATCATACTCATTAGTGGTACTGTAACCTCCATCTTGGTGTTGCTGTCCACTATGACTACATCCGGGAAACGCATCATGGACCAAATCTGCAGTTGGGTTGCAAGCTGGGGGTCCGGCACCACTGCCGCTGGATGAGGCACCATGGTAACTGTACCCTGAGCTGAAGTATGCTGCGCTGAACTCTACTGCTTCACCATGCTCGCTCCATGTAGTGTAACTCCACATCATACCATTTTCGTACAGGTGTTGCACTATAACATTAACCTCCGCATACTGACAATTAAGACATTTCTGACACGGACACCTGAAACGTTTCTTTCCCTGACCATGTTCTATCGCAAAATTCACAAATTCGCTAATTCCATCCATATACCGGACATCACATCTATTCTTCAACTTCATCCAACTCTTGTCCATACTGCTACAAAATATTATAATTAATTAATTATTACATATATATATATTTGTCCATTAATTTACGCTTAATTATACGTACTCGATCTACATTGATCCATCAATTACGTACGTACGTAATTTAATCGATCTGTACATATATATATAGCTAACATCCTTGCATGTATGTACGTACGTTTTCACTAAATATATATTAATTAAGCAAATTTTAACTGCGTACGTACGTACCTGCTGGCCTTCTCGATATCTGTACATTAATTAAGCTAGCTAGCTAGTCAGCGGAGATCCCTTATCGATCCATGATTCTTCTCGGCCTAGCTTCTAGCTAGCTAGCTCCCTTCTCCTTCTCCCCGGCCTTCTCCTTCAATTCTTCTTCAAATGGAATGAAGAGATCGAGGAATGAATTCAGTTTGGCATCGGGCTTATATAATGGTTCACTTAGACGACGGAGGTGTCGGTACGTCGTCTAAGTGGAAGTACGTTACGTACGTACTCGGACGACGGCGTGTCGGTCCGTTGTCCAGGTAATCACCTGGACGACGGAGAATACCATCTCCGTCGTCCAGGTGATAACCTGGAGGACGGAGAAGACTCCAAGGTCCAGGTGATCACCTGGACGACGGAGATGGTATTCTCCGTCGTCCAGGTGATTACCTGGACGACGGAGAAGACTCCGAGGTCCAGGTTATCACCTGGACGACCGAGAATAGCGTATCCGTCGTCCAGGTAATCACATGGACCTCGGAAAAGACTCCGTGGTCCAGGTGACCACAGGGACGACGGAGATGGTATTCTCCGTCGTCCAGGTGGTACTTGGACCATGGAGTCGTTTCCGTTGTCCAGGTGTCACTTGAACCACGGAACAATTATGTTTCCGTGGTCTAAGTGCTGTTTTCTTGTAGTGACTTGGCACAAGAGGCTGCCTTTATTTTGGGAAAGACTATGAGATGGAAGATGGTTGTGAAACCAATCTTATTATAGCATATGACAAAAAAGCAAGTCTGAAGATTGCGAATTTTCATTAATCTATGTATTAGGCTTATGTTTCTGGTATGTAATCAAATTTATTTTATTTTGACTTGCTGTAGTCGGTTTTGTTTGGAATAAGACACTCTTTTTATGTAAGTTTTGAAGTTGGAAAAATAATAAAATTTTGTTCTTTCGGTATTTGAAAGTGTTCAGAATTATTATTTTACTTCATAATACATGAATGGTTCGAAATATACAATACTCTATGGCACTATAACAACAAAAAACCGTTAAAACAAGACAAAAAGGAAAGGATGGTTTTGATCCTAGAATTTTTTGATTCGTCGAAGGTTTACCTCGACCCATTGAAGAACCCTTCTTGGATCTGTTTTGGCACTATTTCGACCTATCAAAATTTTTTTTCCTATTTCTATCGACTTGATGAAAGATGGTCCTCGATCATCTATTTTGCACTTTTGACCCGTCGAAGCACCATCTTGACCCGTCAAAGGCTAGCCCGTCTCCAAAATTGTCCAAATTCGATCCGTAAAAAAGATATTTAAAATTCATATAGGTTTTAAGTTTTTTCTTCGACCTATCGAGCCATTTTCTCAACCCGTCGAAGAGATCTCTCTGGACACAATTTTTCTGATTTTTGACCTGTCGAAATCGGTATCGAAAATTCATATTAGTTTTTGGGTTTATTTCGACTCGTTTAGTGGATTTCTTGATCCGTCAAAAATCTAACCAAGAATTGGTGTTTTTGATATGTTTTATATTGGTTTTATCGAAAAATAAAAGCTTAGAATTTTTTTTTTGTAATTTTCCTTTGCGTGCATGTCTATCGACCCTGGAAAATTGTTGGTCTTACGATTAATACCTACTACTGCCCCTGATAATCTACATCAAATGTTATTTATATATAAAGAACTTTATCCGACAATATTATTATTTTGTTAGCTCAAAGATATAATTTTTGTCAGCTAAAGACAAAATTTTTGTCGGCTAAAGTCAAACTTAAGCCGACGATTTTTTTTACTAAAGTCGATGACGAGCACAGAGAGAGGAAAACCGATCTCCTTTTTGGCTTCGGCCAAACACTTTTTCGCAAAGTTGTCGTCGAATAAAGTATAATATAGTCGATGAAAAAAAAATTCGTCGGCTTATTTTGTTTATTTTTGTCGGCTAAAATATTTTTTCTGTCAGTAAATTTCAAGAAAAAGTTACAATTTTTAATTACCGAACCATTATTAAGGACTTCTCTTTAATTAGTCTTTATGTCCCTTGTCGTTATTCTCCATTTCATAATGCGGACGACGTCGATCATATTTAGCTGGTTGTTGTGTAGCCTTTTTAAGCTTTTGATTTTCTATTTTCAAAACCAAAAAAGTTCACGTATGCCGTATGCGTACTCCATATTAATTTGCTTTCTGGAAATGAGAAGGAAACACGTACAAGAGAAGTTCAGTTGCAAATGCCAAAGGAAAAATTCCAAATTAAGCTACTTTGGCATATACATAATACTTTGCAGATGGATAGGATTTGAAGTTCACCAACTTTAAATTTGTTCTATTCAAGGCATGCCTTAGCAAATTAACAACGTTATTTATGCATTGGCGGCAAGGAGAAAATTGGTCAAGCTTTTATTGGCGACTATCGGCTGGTATTATAAATATATTAATGAATCAGAAGGCATGATCAAGATTTTTTATGAGACTATCTGTTGGGCATTCTTTTTTTTATTTTTATAAGTACCACCAAACCTCGGCTCGTCTTATATGTGAAGTAGTTCACTATCACATTTGAGACCATTACCGGCGATTTTTAAATCGCCGGTAATGTCTTTTTTTCTTTAATCATTGCTGGCGATTTTTCTGGCAAATCGCCGGCAATGTCTTTTTTTTTTTAACATTACCGGCGACTTAAATGTAAGTCGCCGGCAATATTTTTTTTTTTTTTAAATTACCGGCGGGACATTGCCGGCGACTTACATTTAAGTCGCCGGTAATGTTAAAAAAAAAAGAAGACATTGCAGGCGATTTTTGGGGGAAAAATCGCCGGTAATGTAAAAAAACATTACCGGCGATTTAAAAATCGCCGACAATGGTCTCAAATGTGGTAGTGGTTGTATAAATAGAAAATGTCATAGAAGATTTGTTAGAAAGATTTTTCATGCAAAAAGTCATTAATAAGATTTTATATAAGGAAGATCATTATTTTGGTATAATAATTTCAATTTTAGCCATTTTGTAAACCAGAGTCTAGTAGTGTTTACATCTTAAGTAAGTAGTGTCTACATAGAACTAGAGTAGTATGTTCTTGAAGAAGCGTAGTGGGCTCATAATTTATCTATTCGAACACCTGCAACTAAGAGATCTATCCTCTATACTCAAAGGTAAACAATTATTTTTCACCATAGAAAAATTTCTCACTTTCTAAAAATACATGATTTAAGGTTTAAAATTAAACTTTTACGAGATCTTATCATTAATACAAAAGAGAAAATTAAACTATTCAACAGATTAAGAGCAATCCACCTTCGCCCCCAAGATCAAGCAATTCTTGATTGCTAGAGAGCAATCTTTTCTTGAAAGTTTGTCAAGAGACAAGGCAAAGATAGAAAAACTTGTGCACCAACTGTCCATTTGAGCATTGGTTAGATCCGCAGTCCAACTGGTATCAGAGCATATTATAGCTCACAATCCCAAAGATGGGATCAACATATGGAGTAATAATAGAGAAACTAGATTCTCTATTAGAACTTATAGATGCAAGGCAACAAGAATCTCTATTAGAGATTTCTAGATATAGAGAATATCTAGAAATTCTTCTAGCAATCAATAACCAATTACATGGGTTGGAAGCCAAAGTGGATTACGCCCAAAATCGACCAGAAGAAAAGCAAGAACTATTAACAAGAGTTAATAGCAAAATCGAGAGACTAGATCTTCAACAGACAAAGATCCTTGATTGTGTTAAAAAAAATAGCTCGAGAACATGAAAAATCAAGAAATAGTCTACCTCGAACAGTCATTAGAAAAACTAATGACTTCAAATTACTATAAGTTCCAAAAGGGAGCCCACTGCCAAAGCTATTTTTTCAAGATTCTCCAGCAAAATTGTCAACTTTCAAGCTATGAGAACCTAAACAAGAAGATACTCGCAACATGAACATGTTGAGCATCTTCAAGAAAAAATCAGTGCAGTTGTTGAATTTAGAAGAGTTTGAGTTGAACGAAATTGAAAGCAACATCCAAAACACTTCGATCCCAAAGTTCGAATTCAACCAGATCTACAAGAGATGAAGTTTTGACATGATGGATAGCCATCAATTCAAAATTCTTGAATTCACCACCCCAGCAACAACAGGAGAAACATATCTCTTTCTAGTAACGCCTGAGGAAGTTTCTAAAACCATAAAAAAAAACTTCAAATTTATGCACATTAGAGCAATCCAAGTTGGCATAAAGTTACTAGCTAGAGAATGCCTAAATTGTTCAGTTCTATGTGTCTTACAAGATAATAGGTTGATCGATTTTTAGAAAAGCCTATTGGGAACACTTCAAGCATTGCTATGCAATAAAGTTTCATACTTCGACTGCTTCTCAAACTTTTCCACTAGCCTAGCCGATGCCGCTCACTGTTTGCGACTAAGAATCAAAACAAACGGCACATCCATGAAGGAAGACATGCAAGAGCTTGCAGTAGTTTATAGAATCTACTATAAACTAATTAGCACAACAATAGAGCCAAAGACCAAGATATCAAACATCCCAGGTCTTACTACTAGTTTCCTTACAATTCCAAAAAACCATTCAGAACAAATTCACAAGGTAACATGAGATGAGGTAACTTTTGCACTAGAGTGAAAATTATCTAGTCCTAAGGAGAAGCCAAAAAGCACGAGAGCAGCAGTCTATGAAAACAGGAAAAATGGAGACGTCAACCTCAAATTCGAAGGACACAAACAGTGGCATATCCCTTGAAAGCTTCAGAGGAGAAATCTCTAGATCGCTCAGGAGAAGCAACTCTACTAGAGAAATTGGTACTAGAAGTACTAGAATCTCGATAAGGGCTAATCCAGTAATGGAGGAAGACTTAGATGCTGAGTTAGAGAGAAACATCAGCATGCTAAGAGCACGAAGTTGAAAATTAGAACAACTCTTTAAGCTTTATGAGGAAGCAGAAGAGTGAATCCCTCGCAGTTGGAACAGTTGATCAAAGAAATCGAGAGTTTCACCTACAAAAAGGAAACAAAAGTCTTTCCACTTCTACATGAAGAAGCAGAAGATACAGAAGATGTGGACATGGAAGAAGCAGAATCTTCACAGCCATCAGCTTCACAGACCACCATATTCAGGATTGGTGGAAAAACCAAACTTTCACATGGAAGAAGCCTTAATGGAAAGAATGGAGAAAGAAGCTCCCACAGATTCATTCCATAGGAAAGTACTCCAAAGGTGCCAATCACCCAACTTGATCTGGACAAAGATCTAGACAAGAAAAAAAGCCATCGACGAATGGGTAGCTAGTCTACTCAGGACATCTTGCACCACCTATGGAATATTTGAAGCAAAAGACTTGCAAACAGTCTATAAATCAACTCTCCTAGGAATGGCAAAGAAGTATTACTTTCCTTTCAAAGAAACAATCAGAGGAAAGCAATGGATGGAAGACATAAAAACAGATAGGAATCCATATACTTTTGCCACTTCACTATATGATCAATTCTGTGGAGACATCACATATGTTGGAGAAAAAACTAAAGAGATAGCAAAAATCAACATATATACTTTCAAGATATGCAACATGAAGTACTTCGAGGAATATCTAAATGAATTCCAAGAATGCTATTGCATAATATGAGAGCTAAAAAATATCGATTTGGTACACCTCCTACATAGGAAACTTCTTGAACCTTGGAGGACAGCTATAAGAGAAAGCATAGAAGAAAGACCTTTAGAGAGGTTTTCAATTGGAGGAGTTACAAAAAGAATTAGGTAGCTGATGCGCGAGCGATGTAAAGCTAACACCAGAGTAAAAGCAGCCAAGAAGTAGCTCAAAGGAACAAGTGATTTTTATTCCAAAATGATAGATGCATCAACCAACTGGGGATGCGAAGAGAGGAGGCATAAGAAAAAACACTTTCAAAAACGTTCAAGAGAAACAGAAGGAAGAATTGGAGGTTCAAGAGAAGCTCCAACTATAGAAGAGAAAAACAAAATCCCAGAAAGATATTTTTCAAGAAGAAAAAATTCCATCAGGAACTAGAAAAGAAAAAACTTGCAGATGTTGATTATGGAAAGCTGAAGGGCACTGTGCTAACGAATGACCCAAGAAAGAGAAAAGAAGTGCAAAGGCTCTTCTCAAGGAGTATGAAGAAGCCATGGAAATGGAATATTTGAAAGGCTACGAGGTAGTCTATTCATCAGAAGATGATGAAGAGATGTTTGACTATTCAGTCTGTTCAGAAGACGAATTAACAGAAGAATCAGAAACAGAGTCTGAAGAAGAGTATGGACCTAGAAAGGTTTATCTTCTTGAGATAAATAATTGGGAAAAAAACACAGAGGAAAAAAATATTTCTTCCTATAAGGTCAATCCGGGATCATTCATTTGCGACTACTATCAATGCAAAGAGAAGAATGAACTCCCCATATTTTGTGAAACATCAGGGAAAGCATATCACAAATAATGCTTCAAAGCTAAAGCAAAGAGAACGATGAAGAAGGGTTCAATAAACCAAATTATTGAACAAGAGTATGAAGACTACTTCTATGAGATAGAAGAGAAGAAGGAAATTCTAGAAAGAGATCTAGAAAGAACGAAGTTTGATACTACTACTAAAAAAGGAGTAGTACCTGCAGAAATTCCAGTCCATGATACTAAAAGAGAAGTAGTACCTAACTGTGAAGAAGAACAATATAAACCAGTCCATGATATGAAAGAAGTAGTAGTATCTTATTGTGAAGAAGAACAATGCAATCTTTTTACAGAAGAGGAAGCAAGTACTTCAAAACTGAATCTGGGCAAGATAGCATCTGTCTCTATAAGTAGATTCAGTAACTACATGAAGATTTGATTAAAGTTTTCAGGATACAATAAATATCATCTACACACCTTTGTAGATAATGGTTCTGGCTTTGGTCTAGCAAAAAAGTTCGCAATACAAGAAGGGTTATGGATAACTAATCCAAAGAGAAGTGCAACTAGAAAAACTGTAGAACGGAGAAGAATCTTCCTGAATACATTTTCCGAAAAGGTTCTGAAAATGATTAAAAACATTTGGTAATCAGAAGGCCAAGACTCTGATGTTCTAATCGGCAATGATTTTCTACTACAACAAACTTTCATCCAGAAGCTAGAAGTGAACTTATTAGGCTTCGAGAAGAATCAGAAATTCTTCTGGACAAAGAGGCTAAATAAAGCCAAAAGTATTGTTGGTCAAAGATTCACAGAGTAATATCAGATATCGCAACAGAATAGTGGTGGATACACTAAGATTTGAATCCATACTGCAATATAAGCAACAATATGAGTTGCTTATCGAGGAATCATCATCATCATCAGAAGAAGATTCTGATAAAATGGAATTCTGTAGGTTTCACGACAACAGAGAATTCAAGCATCCAGATGCTCCACTTCACGCCCCTACAAGAATTCAACTCAAAGAGTACACTGTCTATAACATTCTCAAGAGAGATTGTGACAAGTGTAAACTAGAGAAAATCCTCAAAAGGAAAGCAAAGAACTCCAAAAAGCCTAGTATTAAGATTAAATTCGAGAATGGAGATCCTCCCATTGCGACGCTTCACGATCAAGACAAGTATCACTACTATGTGTCTTATTAGGCTTCTGACAACCAATACATGCAACAAGAGTTGCTCAGTGAAGAATCGTCAGAAGACGAAGATGAGACAGTTCTAGCAGCATTCGTAAGAGAGCATAAGCTCAAGCACTTCAAGGCTAAGCTCGAAAAACAGAATAAGCATACCCTTGGAGAAATCAAAGAAATGCTCAAACAAAATATCGATAACAATCCTCTGATGTTTTGGGAGAAAGATCCAGTGGTCTGTGAGCTTAAATTACATGACATGAATTCCATCTGTCACACAAAAGCTATTCCTCAATACAAGGAAGAAGATCAAAAAGAGTTTAGAAAGGATATAACTGATCTCTTAGAAAAGGGTCTGATAAGACCGCCAAAGAGTTCTCATCATACTCCAGCTTTCTAGTAATAATTTCGTCGTCCAAGTGGTCACTCGGCGCCTGTGTCTTTTTTGGTATAAAAATGACCTTATGAGGAAGCCATCTACGGTGACCCAAGTAAGACACCTTCCCCACGTGCTAAATAGAGTTCATGTCGTCCAAAGATATATAGGGGATCCATTGTATCATTTCGTCCTACAGGCTGCTAATATCCCATACGCTGGAAAATCGTTGATCGTCCACATTACGGCAGCCCTCATCATGAACATCGTGTCAGTGAATTTGTCATAAGTTGAGACTCCATTTTGCCACAACAATTTCACCTCGTCGATCAAAGGTCTGAGGTAGACATCTAAGTACTTCCCCAAAGATTTAGGACCTGGAATTAGCAGAGTAAGGAAATTAAATTCTTTGTTCATGCACATCCACGGAGGCAGGTTGTACGGCATCAAAATAACTGGCCAAGTGCTGACGGCAGAGCTATTACTACTCCAAGGATTGAATCCGTCTATAGATAGTCTGAGTCTAATATTTCTAACCTCTGCGGCAAAGTCTCCAAATTCGTTGTCGAAATATTTAAAAGCTTCCCTATCCGCGGAGTGTCTCAGCACATCGGCATCTATTCACTTTTCTATGTACCATCACATGGCCTCTGCTATGTAGAGAGACATGTACAGACGCTGCAATCTGGGAATCAATGAAAAATATCGAAGAACCTTCACAGAAATTTTTTTTTTCGAAGTCTTCCTATTCAGCTCATATCTACACTGGCCACATATAGGACAATAGTCCAAATTTTTATACTCTTTGTAAAACAACACACAATCATTTGGACAAGCGTCAATTATCCTATACTTTAGGCTGAGGCGGCTGCTCAAGATATTTCTAACCTTATAATGGGATTTAGGAAAATTGTGGTCATCAAGAAGCAACTTACATATTTTCTCCTGAATTTCGTCAAAAGCATTGACTGATATTTTGTGCTTCACTTTTATCTTTATTTGCTCCGTCACATATTGCAACACATTCTCTCGACATCCAGGCTACACCGGGGTCTGCGCTTCAAGTAGCATCTTGTTGTACTTATCCATCTCACTAGTGTCAATGGCCAAGCTAGCAGCGATGAATGTGTCATCATGCCCATGAGTGGTATTGTAACCTCCCTCTTGGTGTTGGTGTACACCAAGACTAAATCTCGGAAACGCATCATGGACCAAATCAGCAGGTGGGGGGGGGGGGGGGGGGGGGGCTGGCACAACTGCCGCTGGATGAGGCACCATGGTAACTGTACCCTGAGCTGAAGTCTGTAAAGCTGAAGTCTACTGCTTTACCATGCTCGTTTCACGTAGTGTAACTCCACATCATATCATTTTCGTACAAGTGCTGCACTATAACATTAACCTCCACATACTGACAGTTAAGACATTTTTTGCACGGACACTTGAAACGCTTTTATTCCTGACCATGTTCTATCGCAAAATTCACAAATTCTCTAATTCTTTGGTGTCAATATATGTAACCTGTATATTGACATATAAGATGCCTAAATGGAATAGGTATGTGTTGTTCCATATCAACACCAAACTGATAAGGATATGTATTATAGAGAAGTATTTGATCACAAACACACTCCTTTGTTTATGGGACATGTAGTGTGATTGAACTCCTATAAATAGAGGTCCTTGCACACACTCTAATTAAACTTAATGAATACTCACCGTATAGAGAGATTGACATTAAGAAAGTGTTGTGTAGCAGACTTCTGTTTGTGTAAATGGCATCCTCAAACTCAGGTATAGTAACGCACTCTTATATGCTATATATTCTGTTAATTGACTAACAATGGTATTCATGTCTCAGTGATTGATCATGGTTAAATAAGTTAAGTTTGCACGTAGTGTCCAAATTTTAGGTTAAAGATCAAGAAGGCCAGCCGCAGATGGAATAGAAATAGGTCGGAGATGAAAAGAAATCTTGAAGCAACATTCTTCAGAAAGTCGGTGTCTAGATTCTATTATAGCCATATACATAGAATGAAAAGGAATTAAGGAAGTTTAATATAACTTGATGTCTACTGAGGAAAAGACTGTTTTACGTCGAGTTCTAGCTAGGGCTACCTCTTAATTAGCTTTTACTAAACGAGCCCCTTTGCAAAAAACTATGCATGAGCATGTTCAGTCGATACAAATTAACATGAAACCATGCACTGCCCAAACCCTACATACACACTGGGCATAAACCAGTATGCATCGGACCAATTCTAGTCGATAACTTAATTAACAATTAGTAGCACAATTAGTCAACTTCAATTCCCTGATCCGCTTAAATGGTATTGTTTTGGGTTAAAATAAACTAAATATTTATTCTGATATTTTTGGGCCTTAGAGATAAAATGGGTCAGCCATGTGTGGTTTGATTAGAGCTGAAAATCGGGAAAGATATCTATGCGATTTCTAGACGATTTAGAGGAATCTAAGAGCAAGATATTATCCCTAATCAACAAATGTTACCTTGTCAAGCGAGGAGGATCAGAGTACCTCTCTCTATAAATAGACGAAGCAGAGCAGATTTGCGAACCTCTACACTCATACACAATTTGCGCACAAGCAAATATTACTCCACCGCGAGTAGACAACTAGCGAATAGCGAGCTTAGGATCTAGGCCACCCGACAGAGCGTGAGGATTCGAAGGTTCACTCAAGCTAACCAACCGGCAACAGTGAATTCAGGATCTAGGCCACCCAACAGAGCGTGGGGATTTGAAAATTCACTCGAGCTACGACGACGGCAATCGGCGGAGTCCAGACCACCCGACAGAGCGTGGGAATTCTTAAAATCTATGAAGTTACATTATCCGGTGTTCTTAACACCACGTCCTTAGGATTGCTCTACTTTATACTTGCCCGAAGGTATAAAGTATCGATTCTTTGAGGCTCAGCAGAGAGACACGAAGCTTACATCTTGTATTAAGACAAGTAAGACCCAACGAGCAAGGTTGGTGCTCTCCTCGCTCCAATCGCTTGATAAGAAGCAGAGACTACGCGACGCAATATGCAACAACATTCTTCCCTCGACAGTGGCACGCCTCGCACACAGCACGATAACACCCGCGGATACAAAAAGAGACAGTTTGCGATCACTCTACTCGCAGCAACCTGACTGGAGAAAAATCGAAGCCAAACATTTTGGCACGCCCAGTGGGACCAGGTTTAGTGCCTTCAAATCATTGATCTGTACCGCAAAACTTTCATGAGTTGTTTTAAGCATCCAGCACCTGTGTTTCGAGAACATAACTCAGCCGCTTGTAGGGGTTTAAGCAACGAAGAAGTACTATAGAGGTTTGGTGCAATGATGACTAAAGGTCGATCATCGTCATCGTCAGAACCTAAGAACATCGAAGAAATAAGGGCCATGAATTTTGAGCCCTACAAAGATTTTTTGCTCAAACAACACCAATGGCAAAACGCTAACATATAGTGGATTCTAAATAACATGGAAGTCAGCGACATGAGGGTGTCCAGAGTTCAGAACAGGCTCGACAACCTTTACGAGGCTTGAGAGGTTGAGTGTGCCGACAACCGTAAGAAGTTTGATGCTATCACGGTGGCTCTCGCAAACCTCACTAATAACATGACAGCCAGCTTCGTGCTAATCAATGACAAGTTGGGAGAGCGAGAACCTCTTTTCCACGATGATGAGGAAGTCAAGGATGATGACGTACCAGCTTTGCCTCCTCCGTAGTCAAAACCTAAGCGAGAGTTGGAAGAAAGGATTAACCACATCTTCAATCAGAGGCTGCAAGGTGCAGGAAGAACTCCGATAACCTACTACAATCCCTTTCCACCATGACCGTTTGGTTGAAAGTGGCCAAAGGGTTATCGACCCATCTCGTTTACTTGCTTCAACGGAGAGGGAGCAGAGCCAGTAGCTACCCACATTTCTCGATTCAGGGTCAAGTGTGGACCATGGAGTAGACTCAACGAGTTCAAATTAAGAGTATTTGCTTCCTCGCTGTTAGGTACAGCATTGCATTGGTATACAAACTTACCAGAGGGCTCGGTCTGCGACTGGACGATGATGGAGAGATTGTTTACTGAGCACTTTGGCAGGTCAGAACTGGCCGTAAAGCTCAGAAAGTTGTGCCAAATGGTGCAGATGCCAAGTGAGTCTCCAATGCCATATCTACACCGGTTCCGAACCGAATACACCAAGAGCAAAACTTCATGCACCATGGAAGAGTTGGTGGACATCGTGGTAGGAGGACTCGAAGAAAGATTGCATACAAAGTACGTAGATGCAAGGTTCACGTCGTTGAACGCTCTCATTGACACCGTGGCTCAGACTCATGCTGCATACGAAGAAGTTGATATTAGGTGCAATGCGTCTAGAGGAACATATACTCCAAAGACTCCATATCGAGAACGCCCTAAGATGATTGCAGGCGTGCAAGAAGAGGAGAATTCTAAGGGATATGATTCAGGTGACGCAACGGTGGCGGGTCTTGAACTAATAGCCAAAAAATCACAGTCAAGTCAAAGAAGATAATTCCTTCGAACGGACTAGTGCAGGTTTTGAATAGTGCATTCACAAAACCAGAATTTGAATCCTATACTTATGATGCAAACGCAACGGACGAGATCATAGAGGATTTGATTGATAGGAAGTTGACCAAATTAGACTTCAGAGCATTCCCCACCGCCGAACAGTTGAAAAGAAAGAAGTATTGCAAGTTCCATAACATGTGAAATCACACGACCAAGGATTATATCAAGCTGAAAGATCAAATCCAGAAGTGGATTAATGAAGGGAAACTCGTGATTGATGCATCGCCGTAAATTGCTTTACTTGATCGGCAGCCTTTCGTAGATACGTCTATAGGAGCAGTAGAGTTGATAAGGCCAAAGACCACCGTAGCTTTCCGCAATGACAGGATAAGAGAAATCCTAGAAGATTTGATCAAGGCTGGTATATCGAACATACCTAACCCTACGGCCACGCCTCCTCATAAGGGATTGTACTGCAAATTCCATCACTCTTGGACACATAATACCAATCAGTGCACGGCATTGTGGGAACAAATCCAACGATGGATAGGCGAAGGGGATATCGTTCTTCTGAAATGTGAGGGAGAAGAAGCTGCTGAAAGATCATTTATGGTAGGGACTCTAGAAGTATCTTGGCGCGGAGGAGCCAAGCGGAAGCAAACACAGGATCTTAGAACCACTAACGAAGCAGCCCCTCGTAGCAGTAGCAAAGTAGATCCCAAGGGAAAACAAAAAGAGGTCTGCAGAGGGGCGACTCCAGTAGTACTATGCACTCAATGCAAAGCAGAGTGCGGCCTCAAGATGACCTATGAAGAATTTGTGGAAGCTATATGAGTAGGTTCAACGGTCAACTCTCCACCAGAGAACTATCAGCTAGCAAGCCCGAAGGAATCATGTATAGTGGCCAAGGAGTCCAATCTGTTTAAACGAATATGAATGGTTGAGAAGAAGGCTGAGGCCGTTGCTAATAGGTAGCGAGTGCAATTGAACAAGCCTTACATTCTTCCTGCAAGCTGATCGGTGATTAATGAACATGTATGGTACGTGAAATCAGATGGAAAGATGGTAGAGATTACCCCTACCAGAAAAAGGAAACTACAACGCCAATTCGGGGCTGTGAAGAGGACTTTGGAGGCTTTAGATAGAGGTTTGATCAAATCAGAGCAGCTAGTGGAGTCACCAGAGAAGGATAAAGAGGCTTGCAGCTACACCCATGATTACGTTCGACAAAAGGTCCAGCGGACCACAAGAACGAGCAACCAGATCGAGTGTGTTTTCCCGGATCGATAGGGTAAAGCCTAATGCAGAGGCACAACGAGCGCCAAAAAGGGCTCGAGAGATGGTTGAGGACAAGCCATTACGAAAATCAGTCTTCAAATGCATCGAATCCAAGGCATAACCAGTCGAGAAAGAAACCAATGTTGCGATGGAAACCAAAACCTTTGGTGATTGAAGAATAAAAGAAACTCGCCCTTACTTTTTCCAAGCTCAAGGTCATGGAAGTAACGGCTGGTGAATCAGAGTTCATAACTAAGATAGACCCTTCGAAGATACTTAAGTCCGAAGTTTATGTAAGAAAGCAACATTGCCCTCCCATTGAAGATCAGCAACAGGAGCCTCGGTTAGTTGAATCCGAAGTAGGCGATGGAGACGAGAAATTGGTTGACTACGGAGAGGATAATGAAGACATATAAGAGGTCTATGTAGAGGACGTGCACGTAGGCATAATATATTTGTTACCGGCCAAATTTGCCAGATCGGCCAAAGAAACACATGTGGTCGTCGTAAGCAAGATAGCTCAAGGACTACTTCTAGCAGAGCATGAAGAACTAGAGAAACAGGGACCAACTTTGGATCTCGTTATGCAAAAGTCCTACATGATGTTCTCTAAACCTACAGCCACGATGGTTTCTCATATGAGACCATTATACATCACTACGGGCATAGAGAGAATCCAACTTAGCAAGGTCATGGTGGATACCGGTGCAGAGGTGAACGTCTTGACTACTCGGGCAATGACGATGTTGAGTATCCTGAGATTAACTATTCAAGCAACATCCATGACGATCAAAAACATTGTAGGGACTGTCTCGCAGACACTAGGGTTACTATTCATAGAAGTCAAGGTTGGACCCATCATAGGGGTGCACACTTTCTTTGTCATTGAATGCAATTCACCTTTCAGTGCAATACTGGGTAGAGATTGGATCCATAGGAGTTATTGCATACCTTTATTGCCTCATCAAGAGCTCCTCATATGGGATATAGAGACATCAAAGTCACATATAGTCTCTGCCGATCCGCGACCATACTCAGTCTCTGCCAATGCGCTGGATGTCGATTACTACAATTGAAATCTTTGGCCATTGGAAGTGTGCGGCGTCGATAAGAAGGGCTGACCCGTTGGGGTAACAGCCTCAGAACTAGCTCGATAGGGAATTGTGCAAGCAAGAGAAGACAAAGCACGATCTTATTTCCTGGAGCTAGCCTCCACAAGCCATCAATGATACGTCCGTCCAAAGATGAGAAGGTAGGGGCTTGTGCTTCTTTATATGCGAGATTGCAAACCTATATGATTGAGTCGCAAGCCTATGATTGTGTGTCAACCATAGCTACGACAGAGTGTATCTATGAGGATGTCCAACAAGAAGAAATATAAGAGGATATCATCCAACTTGCACTTGTAGCCTTGTTTGACACACCACCTAAAGTTAGGGATCCAACCGAGAAGATTGACCTTGGAACTATCGTTAAGCCAATTGAGGTAGCTATCAGTACCTTCTTAGAGCCTGAAAAAAGAAAGAGGCTCGTTGACCTCTTATTCAAGTATAAATACTGCTTTGCGGAGAAATTTGAAGATATGCCAGGACTTTTACCAAAGTTGGTTATCCACAAGCTTCCAATCGCAGAAGGAAGAAAGCCAATCCAACAATAGATGCAGAGGATGAACCCGGATATAGCAACACTGGTCAAGGAAGAAATCTAAAAGATGTTGAAGTCCAGAGTCATCTAAGTGGCTAAATACATAGAGTGGATACCAAACATAGTCCCAGTACAGAAGAAGAATGGAAAAATCAGAGTATGTGTGGACTATAGAGACCTAAACCAAGCTACTTCGAAGGATGCTTACCCAATGCCAGTCGCTGATCTGCTCATTGACGTAGTCGCGAGACATGAGATGCTATCGTTCATGTACGGCACAGTGGGATATCATCGGATCCCAGTCGCTAAGGAAGATAGGCACAAAAATGCATTTAGATGCCCAGGGATGTTAGGAGTGTTCAAATATGTTAATATGCCATTCAGATTGAAGAACGCAAAGGCAACATATCAATGAGCAATGTACTACATTTTTCACGACCTAGCTGGTGATACGATGAAGGTCTACATTGACGACGTTGCGGTCAAATCAAAGCAGAGGCCAACTCATGTGGATGATCTGCAACAGGTATTCATGCGAATAAGGAAGCATCAGCTTAAAATGAATCATGCCAATTGCGTTTTTGAGGTACAAGCGGGAGACTTCCTTGGTTTCCTGGTACATCAGCGAGGAATAGAAGTCCAGGATGACAAGAAGGAAGCGGTGCTTAAAGCTCCTCCTCTAAAGAGCAAGCGTGAACTTCAGCAATTACTCGGAAAAATCAATTTCTTGCGGAGGTTCATTGCAAATGCTGCGGAAAAGACCAAACATTTCACACCTTTACTCAAATTACAGGGCGAAAAGGAGTTCGTATGGAAGCTGATTCACCAGGACGCGTTTAACACGATTAAGCGATACCTAGTGAACCCACCAGTCTTGGTACCACCACAGAAAAGTGTGCCACTTAAGCTCTACATTTCGGCAACGGAATTCTCCATAAGTAGCTTATTGGCCCAAGATGACGAGGTGAAGGCAGAAAGAGAAATATTCTACTTAAGCAGAACCCTCACGGACTGTGAGAGTAGATATACATGAATGGAGAAATTATGCCTTTATTTCTCCGGCTGCAAATTAATGCATTATATGCTGTCCTTCATGATGTGCATAATTGCATAGACTAACATGGTTCGATATATGTTAGCCCAACCTATACTTCGAGGACGGATAGGGAAGTGGATTCTCGCGTTGTCCGAGTTTTCATTGCAATATGTCCTGCAGAAGGCAGTGAAGGGCCAAGCAATGGCCGATTTCCTCGCACATCATTCTATGGAGGAAATCTCAGAGCAGAAGGAGTTAGAATTGTCACACATCTCTTCAGCTCTTTGGAAACTCTACTTCGATGGATCCAGCACAAGTGCTTTCGTAGGAGCAAGGATAGCGTTAGTCAACCCGTAAGGGGAAACATTTGCCTACTCCTTCCGGCTCGAATACATTTGTTCCAACAATGCAACGGAATATGAAGCCTTAATCATCAGACTTGAACTTTTATTGGACCTGGGTGCTACAGACATACAGGTTTGGGGAGACTCGCTACTTGTTATCAGATAGCTACAAGCCAAATTCAAAATAGGGCTAATCCTCGAGCCACACATAAAAAGGGCTAGCAAGTTATTGGAGTTATTCACAGAGGTAACCCTGACTCATATTCCACGCAGAGAGAATTTTATAGCAAACGAGGTAGCTCAACTTGCTAAAGGAATAGAGCTAGTTGATGATGTCCACGAGCGACTAATGAAGGTAGAAGTTAGTATGCTCCCTTCCTTCATGACTCGAAAGGAAGACAAAGGTGAATGGTATGTTGCAGCTTTGGGAACTATTGATGATTAGCGGTAGCTGATTATCGCATACTTAAAGGATCCTAGCTCGATGGTAGACAAGCGAATCAGGTACTTTGCTCCAAATTACATTCTCCAGGGGGATGCGTTGTTCAGACATGGTGAAGATGGAGTAGATTTGGTCTGTGTCTTCGGGATCGAAGCCAAGCGATTACTGCGTGAAGTACATCTCAGGGTCTGCGGAGCTCACCAATCCGACCTGAAGATGAGATGGCTATTGCGGAGGCACGGGTACTTCTGACTTTCAATGTTAAAAGATTGTATTACTTTTGCAAAATGGTGGGGGGACTGTCAGGCTCATGGACCAGTTAACCACATTCTAAACATTTCTATGCAACCAATCATCAAGCCGTGGTCAACACGAGGATGGGCTTTGGATTTGATCGATCTAATACATCCTCATTCTTCCATGCAACACAAATTCATCATTGTTGCTATAGATTTCTTCACCAAGTAGTTTGAAGCGAGGCCTTTGAAAGTGGTCTCTACCGCCGCAATTAGGCAATTCCTATACAAGGATATCATTTGTCGATTTAGAATTCCAGAGTGCTTCATTTCTGATCGAGGCACCGCATTCATGTCGGGAAAAGTAGAGGGACTGATGACGGACTTTGGGATCAATTTTTTACATTCTTCACCGTACTATGCACAGTCTAACGGTCAAACTGAAGCAAGCAACAAATTGATCCTCCAAATCCTTAAGCGCAAGCTCGCCGATAATCCAAGACTTTGGCATGAAGAATTTTTCAGCACTCTGTGGGTATACCATACTTCCAAACCTAGTCCCACGGGGGACTACTTTGTATGTGCTGATGTTTAGACATGATGGTCTTGCCATTAGAAATTAATGTTCAGTCATTACGGATCATGGATCAATATCAGTTGATTGGTGAGGATTATGTGCAAGCGATGTGGCAAGAGTTAGAAGATTTGGACGATAAGCGTGTCAATGCCTTGACCAACCTACTCGCAGAGAACCAGAGGGTGGCTCGCTGCTACAATCGACGTACCCGTGGACTTAGTTTTACAGAAAGAGATTTGGTTTGGAAAACAGTATTTCCTTTGGGGGAAAATCAAGAAGGACCGGGAAAGTGGTCTACGAAGTGGGAAGAACCCTTCATCATCGAAAAAATTTTAGGCAAGGGAGCTTTCCCGCTACGCGACATCGATGGTGAGGTGCATCGTAACCCGGTTAATGGTCAATTTTTGAAGAAGTACCGGCAGCCAGTTTGGGAGTATGAGACACAAGAGGGACCAACAGCTTAGTTTTGCATTCATTCACAGCCTATCACAGAGGCTTGCTCTTCATGTAAAACTATGAGGGTAACCAGTATGTACAAAGCCAATTCATGTGGCCAAAATATTACAAACTTCAAACTTTCAAATTTTTAACATTGAATCTAGTTTATGTGATTCCTTCAAGTGTTACAAATTGTTTACGACCAGAGTCAACTAGTATGTCCAAAGCCAATTCATGTGGCCAAAATATTACAAACTTCAAACTTTCAAATTTTTGACATTGAATCTAGTTTATGTGATTCCTTCAAGTGTTACAAATTGCTTACAACTAGAGTCCAGTGGTAAAATCAATAGAGATGGTATTTCTCGCTGTTACAAAGGGAAAAAAGAGCAGTAAGAAATACACAGTTTCATTTGATCAAAATAAAGAGTACAATATGAGGCTTTGCGGCCTCTAGCTCTGATACCATACATCGAATGAACAATCTCTAGCTAAAAACCAAACGTAGGAGGTGGTTTAGGTCTATCCCAACTAGCTACCACGAGGTCCTCGGGTTATGCCGGTGGATGAGCATTGACTAGGGGTTAGATCCACCTTCGGTTCCGAAGACTTTGGGGTACTTGCACTCGCCCAACATTTGCGGCTCAACAAAGTCATCCCTCTGATCACGATCTTAGGCGCTCCACTCAGAAAGGAAGGAGAACTACAGCGGAAGTGAGTGAGAGCATGCACCAGACCAGGATAATCAGTTTCAAGGATGGGGTTAGTGAGTGCCCATATCAACCATTGTCTGCTAATTCTCAAAGGTTTGAGAATTAATCCAGAACTGAAGAACCTGAGCTTTGGTACTATGACTTAAGCAAGGTTTGAGTTTTGGTACTTCGACCTCAAAACGTCAAGCAAACTACAAAATCTGGAGGCTTTGCCTTAAAGTAAGAAAGGAACAGACTATGAACTAGAGAAGCCATTTTTTCTACTAAGAGATCTTGTGGAATGAAGGAGAAGTGTCAAGCTATTTATAGGCCTAAAAACTCTAAAAGGGCTTTGAATAAAAGGACCCGGAGCGTTGCATCGATTCAATGCGACAATTAAGGGGGCTCAACATTCAATTACCGACCTGCGTATCTCTTAAAAAGCTGAAGACTTATTGTTTCAAGGTATAATGTGAGGAGCCATTAAACACTACAAGAAAATGAGTCATCACCGGCGAGATTCCGGCCAACAAGGCCGGCGACCGGAAAAGTCGCCGGTAATGTCCATCATTACCGGCGACTTACTCCGTCGCCGGTAATGTGGCCGGAATCTCGCCGGTAATGTGGCCTAGACATTACCGGCGACTCCAACCGTCGCCGGCAATGTCTAGGGCACATTACCGGCGATTTTCCGGCCGGAATCTCGCCGGAAATGTGCCCTAGACATTGCCGGCGACGGTTGGAGTCGCCGGTAATGTCTAGGCCACATTACCGGCGAGATTCCGGCGTAAAGTCGCCGGTAATGTCTTCATTTCCGGCGACTTATTCCGTCGCCGGCAATGTGTCTTATATTTGATGCCGGATGGGGCAGCTCGATCATTCAATCATTTTGAGCGAAAAAAATCCAAAGAAATCGAAAGAAGGAAAACGTACGCTTTGAAATCGATCATTCGGTATATTGTCAAAATTAAGGCGCGCGTCGAAAACTCGATCATTCGGGAAGCTATATATATAGGTACGTAGGTGTATATATACGTATATGTGGTATATATATATATGTGTGTGTGTGTTGATCAAATCCAATTCGTGAGATATATATGAAATGTTGTTGATGTACGGTCACCGAAACGAGAAAACAGGTTGTAGTTAATCTTGTGTCTGAATCAATGACTAGTATTATCGTATTGTTATCGGAGCCAGGCTTAACAGAGCCTCCTCCTACCCAGTCAAATACGTTTTGAATTGAAAAAAGGAGAATACTATCATCGAGTACTGAATCAAATTCAGAGATTAGATCGATATATATACATATGCATGCATGTGTTGATTTAATTAGAGTTGAATTGAGAGATCACGTCGATTATTAGTAGTGAATGTGTGTGTCTATATATAACTAATACGTAAAATTGTTAGAATTTTCAGGATGGACAAGAGTTGGATGAGCCTCGAAAGATGGGATGTCAGATATCACCAGGGAATTAGGAGTTTTGTGGATTTTGTGAAGGCTAATTGTGGAGACACTACACTTCATTATTGCCCGTGTAAAGAATGTAAGTGTTTCAGCGATCGATTTCGATTTCCATTCGATAAAGTCCAGAGGCACCTGAGTAAATACGGGTTTTGGGATAAGTACACTTGTTGGATTTATCACGGTGAAACATCGGTAGCGGGTCCGCATGATCATGGAAAATTTGGTGAGAGGGCTAGTCCACGCTATGATCATGGAGATTTTGCTGAGAGGGGCAGTTCATCCTATGATCCAACATCGATGTTAATCAATGATATGTTTCCTCATGAGAGCGGTGTATTCGCTGATGAAGCACCAAATGTCCCTCCCGTCGTTGAGGGTTTCCCCCATATCGAGCCAGTCGAACCATGACCTGGAGGTCATGTCAACACAAGCGGTATGGACAAGTACAACAACCTGATTGCATTGCAACAGACTCCGTTGTACGACGGTTGTAGTAAGACTGTTCTTGAAAGTGTCATGGGAGTGATGCAGCTCAAAATGGAGAACAAAATGTCTGTCAAAGCTGTTGATTCTTGGTTGAAGTGGACTGCTTCGCTACTGCCACCCGGTCATCGTCTTCCTACCACTCATCATAAGGTGCGACATATCCTGAAAGATCTTGGGCTTTCCTACATCAAAATCCATGCATGCAGATATGATTGTATTCTCTTCTGGGGAAAAGATCTCGAAGACCTTGAAGCCTGCCCAGTATGTTTTACAGAAAGGTATAAGTTGACTCCTGCAGGCAACAAGAAAGCTGTGAAGATACTTCGATATTTCCCGCTTATTGATAGGCTGGAGCGGTTGTTCATGTGTGTTTTCACGGCCGAGGCAATGAGATGGTGGGCTGAGAGGAACTTGCCTGACGATGACACCCTTATACACCCTTCCGACGGAGAGGCTTGGAAGCACATGGTCAGGGAGTTTGATCATTTTGCAGCAGAGGTCCGAAATGTTTGGCTAGGGCTCTCATCTGACGGATTCAACCCTTTTGGCAACATGAGTCTTCAATACAGTATATGGCCAGTTATTTTGGTACCGTACAACCTTCCACCATGGATGTGCATGAAGAAGGAATACAATATGCTCACTCTGTTAATTCCGGGCCCGAGTTATCCAGGAAAGTGTCTCGATGTGTATTTGAGGCCTTTGATTGAGGAGCTTAAGTACCTGAGTGAGTGTGGCCACCCCACTTACGATAGGTTCAAAAAGGAGATGTTCCAGATGCATGCCATGCTTGTTGGCACCATCAGTGATTTTCCTGCCCGCGGTATGTTGTCGGGCAACGTTACCAGGGGTTACAGGGCTTGTTCAGAGTGCATGACGGTTGATTGTTGCAGTCCTCATTGCAGTAAAATTGTCTCGATGCGTCACCGTTGTTGGCTTCCATATGATCACCCATTTAGGCAGGATCCAGACGCGTTTGATGGGACTGTTGAAACTGGTGTGGCACCCAGGCGATGGACAGGGGACGAAATTTTGGAAGTGTTGAATGAATACGATTTTGGCCAGCTGAGCAATCATCCTGACATAGTGGCGTCAATTCCAGAAAAGCCCGAAAGGTATAAGTTTTGGACACACAAGAGCATATTCTGGGAATTCTCCTACTGGCCCAGGTTGCCTATCAGACATTACCTAGATGTCATGCACATAGAGAAGAATGTGTGTGAAAGTGTGGTGGGCACAGTTCTTAACTTGGAGGGGAAAACAAAAGACATCCCTAAGGCACGCATTGATCTTAAAGCAATGGGTGTGCGGAAACATTTGTGGTTAAGAGATGGTAAGAGAAAAATGCCGCAAGCTCCGTACACCGTAAAGCCGAAGCATAAGCATGAAATTTTTCGGTGGCTGAGTAATGTCAGGTATATATTCGATCTTATGGCTATGTATGAATTTGTCCTTAAATTTTTAGCGGAGTATATATGGTTATATGCGAGAAATATAATTGGTCCATATATATGGCTTCATCTATATATATATGCAGGTATCCTTATGGCTATGCAGGAAATATAAGCAGGTGTGTTAACTTCCGGGACAATAAGATGTACGGATTAAAGAGTCATGACTGCCATGTACTGCTTCAACGCCTTTTCCCTATTTTCATTCGAGGGTACATGCCCAAAGAGGTGGTGGAGCCGTTGGTGGCCTTGTCAAGATTCTTTCAGAAGTTATGCACCAGGGAAGTTAAAAAAGCAGACCTGAGGGAGATGCAAGATGACATCATTTTTATCATGTGCAAGCTGGAGAGGATATTTCCCCCAAATTTTTTCGACATAATGCCGCACCTGATGATCCATCTTCCCGAACAATTGTTGCTTACCGGTCCCGTACACTACACTTGGATGTATCCCATGGAAAGGTACAAATGATTCATAAATTTGGTTTGCCTATGGTTTTTATATGTAATGACTTCTGGTTAAGTAAGTTAACATGTACTTGTTAACTTGTAGACAATTGGGAGCCTACAAGGACTATGTGAAGAATAAATATGCACCTGAAGGGTGTATCGCTGAAGCATATCTTGCGCACGAGTGTGTAACGTACACCAAAGTGTACCTCGAAAATGTAGAGGACCCCCAACAACATATGCCGATAGATGAACCCCAGTTCAACCTTTCTATCATCTCCAGTGACGTGGTAGTACAGGGAAGCTTGCCAAAGTCGTACAAGTTGGATGGAAATGAGGTAGCCATTGCCCACTGGTCGGTACTGATTAACTGTCAAGAAGTACAATATTGGAAAAACTATCATCTTCACTGCCCTGCTATTGCCGGAAATGTTGATTACCACAACAAGACGTTTGCAAACTACTTTGGTCAATGGGTAAGTATATGTGTATATGTCTATTTTTATATATATATCCTTACATAGCATGTATGTATGTACGTGCTTTTGTGGTTTCAAGATGACATAATTTCTTCTGTACGTATTAATATATGGACGTTTTCAGATGAACCATGTAGCAGATGATGGTTGCCCAGAGTGGTCAAACGAATTGAGGGTCCTGGCGATGAAACCGATTGCTTCAAAAGTGTACTCGATGTGTCAGGTCAATGGCGTGAAATTTATATGTGAAAATCGAGACGACCGACTGAAAACACAGAATTGTGGGGTGATGGTCCATGGTGGGCAGGATGGCGTTGACTATTACGGTGTCCTTCATTCAGTTGTTGAACTAATTTATGGGAACTGCATGAAAGTGCACTTGTTCAAGTGTAGATGGTTTGATACTAGCCCGGAGAACACAAGGACCGATCAGTACGGAACATTTTCGGTGAATACTGCTACTACCTGGTATGAAGATGACCCTTTCGTTCTTGCCTCATCAGTAAAACAAGTGTTTTACCTGCACGATCTTCTTAACAAAGTCCCGTGGAAGGTGGTTAACCATGTTGCTCATAGAAACATATACAGTGCTGCCACACTTGGTGATACCGCAGATGATGAGGAAGTTACTGCATACCAAGAGCCGAACGCTTTTGACATTCCGGAATCATCTACGATTCGCCTTAATAATGTGAGATCTGGGAGTGTGGTTCGAATTACTGGAGCAGAACTTCTCGATGTTAATCCATATGAAGTTGACACTGATTCAGATGACGAGGAGCGGCACATATTGCCAGAGGTTACCTATGAAACCGAGTCAGACTCAAGTGATGAAGATGATTACGATTATCATCCTTAGTACGTTGGAAATTGTAGTCGGAAAATGTGCATAGCTGGAAATGGTACGTACGTATACGGAAAATGTAGTCGTTAATCGTACGTATACGAAAATTGATAATCGAAAATGTAGTCGGAAAATGTAGTCGTTAATCGTACGTATACGGAAATTGATAATCGAAATTGTAGTCGGAAAATGTAGCCGGATATCGTAGACGGAAAATGTAGTCGTTAATCGTACGTATACGGAAATCGTAGTCGTTAATCGTACGTATACGGAAATCGTAGTCGTTAATCGTAGTCGTTAATCGTACGTATACGGAAAATGTAGTCGTTAATCGGACGTATACGGAAAATGTAGTCGACGTTAATCGTACGTATACGGAAATCATTAATCGAAAATGTAGACGGAAAATGTAGTCATTAATCGTACGGATACGGAAATTGATAATCGAAAATGTAGTCGGAAAATGTAGCCGGAAATCGTAGACGGAAAATGTTGTCGGATATTCTTCGGGAAATAATGACATTACCAACGAGTTGAAGTCGTTGGTAATGACATTACCAACGAGTTATAAGCAACTCGTTGGTAATGACATTACCCACGAGTTAACTCGTCGTTGGTAATGTCATTACCAACGAGTTGCTTATAACTCGTTGGTAATGTCATTACCAACGAGTTGAAGTCGTTGGTAATGACATTACCAACGAGTTATAAGCAACTCGCCGGTAATGTCTTCTGGTTTGTGATTTTATCCAGCCCGAGCCTTTCATTTCTCCTCCTCTCCCTCTCCTCCTCCTCTCCCTCTCCTCTCCCTCTCCTCCTCCCAAATCGGTCCGGTGAGTGTCCTCCTCCTCCTCTCCCACTCCTCCTCCTTATCCTCTACTCCTCCTCTCCCTCTCCTCCTCTCCACCGATCCCCTCTCCTCTCCTCCTCCGAAAATCTCCTCCTCCCCTCCTCCCCTCCTCCCCTCCTCTCCTCCCCTCACCATTGTAGGTGGAAGAAAATGGCAGGTCCGATCCTCTCTCTCTCCCTCTCTCTCTCTCTCTCAATTTTTAATTATTTTTTTGCATGTGTATGTGTATGTGTATGTGTATGTGTATGTGTATGTGTATGTGTAAATTAATTAGGGTGCTAAGTTGGAAATTAGGGTGATAAGTTCTAAATTAGCATGTATGTATATATGTGATGTATATATATATTTAGGTATGTGAATATGAAGTGATGTATATATATATGTGAAAATTATGTATAAATGTGGTTTTGATGAATATGTGATGTATATATATACGGAAATTAAACCTAATTAAGATGCATGATATATATATGTGTGAAAAATGTGGAAAATTAATTAGGGTTTGTGATTTGGATGAATATGTGATGGATAAATTTAATTAAGATGCATGATGTATATATATATACACATCGAATATGTATAGTCGTTAATTTAGGTGATATAGTTGTTAATTAATCGTATAAATGAAGGTGGAAATCGGGATCGGGGTCGTTTGGAACCGGAACGGTTTGGAACCGGAACTTATTGTAACTGGAACCATTATGTTACAAACGGTTCCGGTTACAAACAGTTCCGGTTTCAAACGGTTCCGGTTCCACACCGTTCCGGTTCCGACTTGTTATAGAACCGGAACGGTGTGGAACCGGAACTGTTTGTAACCGGAACCGTTATGTTACAAACGGTTCCGGTTACAAACAGTTCCGGTTTCAAACGGTTCCGGTTCCACACCGTTTCGGTTCCGATTTGTTATAGAACCGGAACGGTGTGGAACCGGAACTGTTTGTAACCGGAACCGTTATGTTACAAACGGTTCCGGTTACAAACAGTTCCGGTTTCAAACGGTTCCGGTTCCACACCGTTCCGGTTCCGATTTGTTATAGAACCGGAACGGTGTGGAACCGGAACTGTTTGTAACCGGAACCGTTATGTTACAAACGGTTCCGGTTACAAACAGTTCCGGTTTCAAACGGTTCCGGTTCCACACCGTTCCGGTTCCGATTTGTTATAGAACCGGAACGGTTTGGAACCGGAACTGTTTGTAACCGGAACCGTTATGTTACAAACGGTTCCGGTTACAAACAGTTTCGGTTTCAAACGGTTCCGGTTCCACACCGTTCCGGTTCCGATTTGTTATTGAACCGAATCCATGACTATTACGATGTCCAGGAGGTTTTGCGGCTAATTGGCTTCGGAGAGGTTCCCGAAATAGTGGAGGGAACAGTAGTCAAGCTTCCTCCTCGGCCGCAGTTAGCAACACGCCCAGTGGGCCAATGATGACTGCTCGCACGAGAGCCTTGCTAGAGGCGCGAGCTGAGGAGGAAGCTGCACGATCAAGAGCCGTGGAACCGGAATTCGAGGCTCGAGCCTCAGTCTCTAGACGCTCAATCAGCAGACGTCCCTCCGGTGGCAGAGCCTCAGACGAGCGACAGTCAACGGGGGCATCAGAAACTCCCTCAATCCGAATGCCCCATATGCGGATGGTGCCTACTCCCGTTTCACGGGAATCATCTGAGGCACATGGTGGTGCTGGCGCCTCATCGTCCAGGCCTCGTCTATCTCCGCCGTCCGGTCTCTTCCTACCCGACGAGATTCCTGTCATCCCTGAATTCGATGATAGGGGGATGCCTGTTTATATTGAAGGACGGCCGGATTTCCTGACCGTGGAGGAAGCGTATAACTTCCTCCCGTTCGACCCCGTGTATCTTTGGAGTGTGAGGTGCACCAACCAACAAACGGACGATGCAGGTAAATTTTATTTAACATCAGATTGATTACTTAATTATTACTTAAGACTTGCGATTGGTTCAATTAATGATATCAATTTGTTGACATTGTTTTATTAGGCAATTTCGTTAATGGGACTGGAAAACGGAAAGGGGCTAGAGGCACCTGCACCGGGAAGAGACTTGAACAGGCCACCGGCGGAAGGAAAACGCCCATAAGGGCCAATGAGGATGGCGAGGTGATCGAGGCATTCGACACCACGCGCAAATATGTCAGCATGGCCGGTGCGATCGTGCGGGACAAGGTCCCAATGCTTTGGCCAGATTGGGAATCTGTGCCTATCTACGTGAAGATGCAAGTGCATAATGCACTCAGTGTGAGTAAAATCGTATTTTCATTACGTAAATTTTACATTTATTAATTAAGTCCACTTAAATATATAATTTTACCTTTTATATATTCATATTGCAGGTGTGGTTTGACGTGGATGAAGTTCTTATTCACACGTGGGTAGAGCGTCAACTACATAATCGGTGATGTGCTTCCACTTATTTGAATATATATCGAGTTAGATTTTTGTTTATCAACTGTTTTAATATCTCTAACTTTTTTTCCTTGTTTTAATATAGGTATAAAGAGTGGAAGAACGAGCTTTCTTCCCATTACACTGTATACAAGGAGCTTTCTTCCGGTTTAGGGAGTACGAGTGGCTGTGGCTGATAGCCCACTTCGAGCACCCCAAAGCTCAGGTATGCATCCTTAATATATCTTACAAGCCTAATGTATCGTATCAGATTGAAATAGTTAGTTACTAATTTTTTTCCATATGTTTATCAAACAAGGCGATTTCGAAGACGAACCGGGCGAATAGATTGAAAAACACCAGGGCCCATCATGCAGGTTCACTCAACTACATGGGTTGGTCGACTAAGGCGCAGCAACAACAAGAAGTGAACCCCTTGGTGTATATTCATCAGAAGTTCTATCCGCAATGCCCTGATGAAGCGGTAAGTCTTTCGCCTCTCCATGTGTTAATAAAACTATTTTTCGATATTAATAGATGTTGTTAGTTAATACGTTGTTCATTTTCGCTTTTCAATTAGGCGAGAGTGGAGGAGGCGACGACAGAAGTGACCATGAGTATAGCTCGGACTAACCATCCTGACTGCTCCGAGGAAGAAGTCACCTAGTATGCCTCTCAGATCGATCCGCTTGATCCCCCGATAGCGGCTCAGATCATGGCAAAAGCGTGCGGGACTGGAAAGAATACCTACTACTGTAGGGGAATGGGCTCGGCGGGCGAAGGAGTATTGAAAACCACTTCACAATACTCTACCGGGTCAAGAAGTTCAACTTCTAGTCGTAACCTCGCAGCGGAGCTTCATAGGACGCAGAGGGAGTTGGAGGAGCAAAAGAGGCAGATGGCCGAGTACCAAATGCAGCAGACACAGGTGCAGGCTCAGATGTACACATGGATGCGGACGATGTACGAGGCTCAGACTACCGGACAACCGTTCCCCACACCTCCCCCGGCCCCGGTCCCTCCGTTCCCTAGCTATCCACCACCACCACCGCACCAGTCAATGCCAGAGCAAGACCAAGGTAGCCACCGGAATTCAAATGAGTACTTTGATTACTTCGACCCTGACCCGCAAGTTCCTCGACCCTGACCTGTAGTTGTAGTTAATTTTCGTATCGTCGTTGCTATTTGTACTGTACGTTGGACATTTATGTGTACTGTTGAACTTGTATGATTGTACGGTTTATGTCTTTCAATGCAGGTTCTGGAATTGGGCCCAATCCAGAACCGCGTTTTTTTTTCAAAATTTTTTCTGACATTGCCGGCGACATGGACCTCAGTCGCCGGCAATGTCACAAATTCCGGCCACGGCGGCGGAACCATTGCCGGCCACGGCGTCGCCGGCAATGTCTCCGACATTCCCGGCGACGCCGTTTCCCGTCGCCGGCAATGTTAACACCGGCGGGAGATTTCCGGCGACGTCATTGCCGGCGACTCGTCGCCGGGAATGACATTTCCGGCGAAAAAAAAAGACAAGGCCGGCGACCTCCCGTCGCCGGTAATGTCTCCTTTTCTTGTAGTGAAAGACGGGCAGTTATTCCAAGGACCAACATGATCTCTGGAGGCGCGAAGTTATTCTATGGCAGAGATGCACAGTAGGTGATTAAGGCCATATGCCATAAAGAATGAATTAAACTAAACATGAGTTTACACAAAATAAAAAATAGAGCCCAAATGTGGGGCTTGGTCAACAAAAATCTAAAACTTCATAATGAAGCTGCCGAGAGCTCGCAGATTAGTCTTTACTTGCAGATACTGGGCCTGCACAGTGGCCCAAGCTCTTTCAGCACTCGCAGCTGCAGTGCGAGTTTGCTGAACACTTTCAGAGATAGTCTTTCCAGCATTAAGAAGAGCGATAGCAGTCTGCTCTTTTCCAAAAAATTCCTCATTCTTTTCACATAGCTTAGCCTGAAGCTTTGCGATCTCCGCACAAATGGACTGAATGTCTACCCATTTGCCCTTGTAGCTTTTCCCCATCATCCTGATTTTGTCTAAGTCACATTTCCATCTACGATTGTGATCTACACGATGAGAAATCGCTTTATTGTGCTCATGGGTTGCAGAGACTACGGTATCATAAAGGTTGGGGCGTTTTCACAGCAATTTCTCCATTTGATCCAAGACAGTGTGATCTATTCCTTCCACAGCACGGCGAGCTGTTTGAATATGGATAGCTAGCTCCTGACGAACGGACTCATTCTTAAAATTCAAAGTTCGTAGATCACGAAGGTAGGCAATGGCAAGTTAAACCTCTGGAGGATCTTTTTCTGAGAGAACCAAGTCTTTATAGATTTCCACCGCTTCTCGCAGTGTCCTGGCCATTCCCTCGCTACCCCTTGTAGGAGCCGGAAGGGCTAGAATCGTAGACTGATGGGAAACAGTCTCGTTACAGCCTCGGATGACGTTAGAAAATTCTCCAAGCCTTCGTTGACCCTCGGTAAGAGATAATTCCTCAGTACCTGGATCATTCTGTGAGACGACCTACACTTAAGAAGTTATGAAGTGCTTAGAGGACTCACACAATGAGAACTTACACGAGCAGAGCCAGAATATACTTAAGATAGATGAGGGGAAGATTGGTCATCATATAGGGCAGTATTGATGCAGGGAGGAGAAGGCACTTCAATTACGAACTGCGAAGGATAAGTAGAGGTTAAAATCTATTGGAAAATTAGCAAAGCAGATTTAGCAGTTCTGGAGAAGTACAATACGGTAGACTCCACGTGGCCAGTCTCAATGGCCAGAGTGACGGAGGGGGCATCTAGAGCATAGGGTTGTTCTCCATCTGCAGGCGCAAGAGTCACATCCGCAGGCGCTTGAGTCTCATTTTCAGCAGCAAGAGCAGGTGTCTGTACCTCCTAAACAATTTCCTGTGACCATATAACCAAAAACAGTGGTTAGAAAAGTACGAGTTTTCCAGTAGAGACGAAGTCAGGACAAATACCTTAGTGGCGGGAGAGGTCTGTACAACAGCAGAATTAGAAACCTTAATACCTCCCTTGGACTCAGCAACCTGTTTCAGAGGCTCCTCACCACCCATAGTAGTCGTTATCTCTTCTACAGTGGCGGTCACAACGGAAACTAATCGCTCGAAAGGTTGAGCATAGACCTGCTCAAGGAGTTCCCTGTGTCGGGCTTCTTCATCTGTGGTACCAGAGGGACCTAGTTCCCCAGATGCACTTGCAGCACTGGAAGAGGGTTCGGGAGTGGCAATTGGCTATGCACATTTTCCCTTGGTCCCCGCAGCTTGAAAAAGTAAGGCTTCCTCTGAAGGCTCACTATCAGGCATTAACTCAATAAAGGGAGATTTATCACTATGCTCATCCTCCAATAGATGACCGCGCCCTTTAACGATACGACAAGGGAAGCAGTGAGTTGAACCATTAAGAAACAGGGTTGAGGTTAAAAGGCAGAAGATTTTAAAGAAGGAAAGAGTTAAGACAATAGTCAAGTAGGAACCATACCAATGGAACCTTATCGTTGGAATCTCGATCTTCATAATCCCACGCTTCAACAACTTCCTTCTTCTTTTTCTTAGCGGCAGCCATCTTCGCAGCATTCTTCGCAGTAGGGGAAGCAGCAGCGAAGCTCGCACCCATAAGCTTAGTGCGCTTTGAGACAGAAGGGGGGGAATCACTAATTTCTTGCTACTTTCTTTTCTAGCCCACTTCCTTCTGGACATTGGGGCCTACAGCCTTCTTATCTACCGTCCTCTTAAAATAATCAAGAAAAAAGGCTAGAAAGATGGTGCGAAAACTTCAGATTTGGACTGCACCCAGATATCACCATAATGGTGCCTATTCCACTCATGGTATTCTTCAACGGCAGAATAAGTTAAACAGAGGGAATGCCAGCGGAACTCTAATAGGTCTAGCAAATGGAAGGTTGGAGTAGCAAGAGCTTGAAGGATAGCTGCAGACGGTTTCTCCACGCAAGTCCTCCACGAGGTATAGCCATTGCGAGACTCTATCAAGGGACAAGGGAGACTTTGCTTACACCCTAGTTGACAAGCAAAGTGGTTGGGTGCGTATAACTCTATCCATCAAATTACATCAGGGACAATGATGTCCGCACAAGTGATGCACTGAAAAAAGAGCTTCCCCACAGCATGGGCTTAACGGGGGTCACTGCAAATCCAGTCGGTAATTCAGTGGGAAATTTTCTCATTATTACGAATTCAACCATGTCCTTTGGGAACAGTTTCTAACCTCAGAGTTAGTTGAAGCATTGCGAGTAGCTCAAAGACTTCGTTTCCCAAGCGAGAGCCAATGACTTCCCTAAAACCTCCTCAAAGGTAAATTCCTTGTGATGCGGGCTGAGAAATTCAGGGAAGTAAACCTCTAACGACAAAGACAAGATCCAAACAGGCCCTGCAAATTTCAACTTAAATGGGTTTCATGAAATCCACCAAAGCCTACGGTATAGAGCACCCAATGCAGGTTGTACAAGGCCAAGGCAGTGGCCATTGTACAGCGCCTCAGCCGCCTTGGTGAAGGTATTAGTGATCTTATCTGCAGCAACACAGAATACGTAGCGACAGAGCTAAAATTCCAAAAAAGTAATACCACCATAGGCATTTTTTACCCGCTGATCATCAGAGGCAGGAGTAGCCTAAAACTCCTCCGTGTTATAGTGTCTGCACCAATTGGAATAGGCAATGCTAATCGTCGAGTGAGCACGATCCTTAGAAAAAGGGAAGGACTCACTATCTAAAACACTGGGAAGGAAAGGCCCATCCACAGTGGGCAAGCCAGTAATAGTGACAACATCAAGAAGGGTAATCCCTAAATGCCCAAATGGGAGAACAAAACTATTACTACTAGTCTCCCAATAGTATAAAGCAACAACAACGGCAGCACGATTCCCACCCTGGGGAAGATGGATACATAAATCTAAAGCACGCGAGATACAAACCTATTGCCAAAGCTCCTCATCAAGAGACTTTCGCTCCTGGTACCATTGAAGCTCTTCGGCTCGAGTGCTGGGCCACTTCCCCAATTTCATGTCAAGTTCCTTTTGATCCCATTGGAGAGGAGCAGCGACTACACCTCACACGATCAATGAAGGACGGCACACAGCTGAATCAAGAACAGAAGAGGCCCTCGTTGTGTTGGTAGTTAGACCCAGTATAACCTCGTCCACTTCTATCAGGTCAACCCACGAATAGGGAGTATCTTGATCCTGATGGAGGCGCTGGTCCATATAGTTGCGGAAGGCTTCTACATCCTTCTCAGAGACGTCTAGGCATAAATTTTGATAAGGAGCCATTTGCGAGGAGAATGATGAAAATCGGAGTTCAAGGAGTAGTTGAAAATTCAAAAATATTGATTTGAGGAAACTTTAGAGAGAAGGTGAAAAGGGAAAAGTGACTTTAGAGGCTTAAAAGGTTTGAAGACAGACGACACGATGTTCAAAGGAAAACACATGAGTAGCCTAGTGCGAGGCTATTTCAAAACCACTGACTAAAGAGCGACACGTCACATCAAGACCCCTTCGATTGCCCACGGGTTAATCTCGAGTTCTGGGAGGCAATGTTTGGGCCCAAAATACACTAAACATTTATTTTTATACTTTTGGGCCTTGGAGATAAAATGGGTCAGCCATGTGTGGCTTGATTAGAGCTGCGAATCGGGAAAGATATCTATGCGATTCCTAGACGATTTAGAGGAATCTAAGGATAAGATATTATCCCTAATCAACAAATGTTACCATGTCAAGCGAGGAGGATCATAGTACCTATCTCTACAAATAGATGAAGCAGATCAGATTTGCGGACCTCTACACTCATACACAATTTGCGCACCAACAAATCTTACTCCACCGCGAGTAGACAACCAACAAACAGCAAGCTCAGGATCTAGGCCACCCGACAGAGCGTGGGGATTCGAAAGTTTACTCAAGCTAACCAACCGACAACAGCGAATTTAGGATCTAGGCCACTCGACAGAGCGTGGGGATTCTTAAGATTTACGAAGTTACACTATCCGGTGTTCTCAACACTACGTCCTTAGGATTGCTCTTCTTTATACTTGCTCGAGGGTGTAAAGTACCGATTCTTTGTGGCTTAGCAGAGAGACACGAAGCTTACGTCTTGTATCAAGACAAGTAGGACTCAACGAGCGAGATTGGTGCTCTCCTTGCTCCAGCCGCTTGACAAGAAGCAGGGACTACGCAGCGGAATATACAACAATATTCTGTCATCGGCAGTGGCACGCCTTTCACACAGCACAACAACACTCGCGGATATAAAAAGAGAGTTGACGATCACTTCACTCGCAACAACCTAACTGAAGAAAAATCGAAACCAAACAAATATAAGGACCAAATTAATTTCACTTGGTTGGTGGCTAGCTTCTTTAACTCCTGTACTTGTTTAGATCGATATCAGTACCGCTTGCAACTTGGTAAGGATAATACGCAAGTACATGATGCAGAGATTATCATGACCGAGCTACCTATATATATATATACGTAGTCGACCAATATATGTAATTACATTGGACACGATTTGTCGGCGTGAACCATAAGCAAACCCTTTATGTCGATTACTAGCTAGAAGTCCGTAGATAATCTTGAAGGTCTTGTAAATTTGTACGTACGTGATAATCTCTTATAATGAAATTATATAAATAAGAATGGATACAAAATATAATATCACTTTCGACTACTACACAAGAATCTTGCTCAACCATCTCGTTGGATGCACATTCGTTGTTTGAGAGCCAGCATGCACGCTAAAACACAGTACTATTCTGTGTAATACGCGCGTGCTACGTACCGCTACTCACGCTCAGTGGCCTCCAATTCCGCCACCTCCTCCACCTCCGAATCCACCACCACCCCCAGCTCCTCCACCGGCTCCACCACCAAATCCACCGCCGGCTCCAAATCCACCTCCTGAGCCTCCTCCAATACCACTGCCTTTGCCAAACCCGCCTCCGATCCCACCGCCGGAGCCGCCTCCTAATCCTCCACCAATACCTCCGCCTCCGATTCCACCACCGGAGCCACCTCCACCTCCAATGCCACCACCAAGCCCTCCACCTTTACCGATTCCTCCACCAACTCCACCACCCTTACCGAAGCCTCCTCCAGCTCCACCGCCGGTTCCGCCTCCAATGCCACCACCTTTTCCAATTCCTCCACCTACACCTCCACCTTTTCCAATTCCTCCGCCTACAGCTCCACCTTTTCCAAATCCGCCACCTGCTCCTCCTCCTACTCCAACACCCTTTCCAATGCCTCTACCTTTCCCAAATCCACCACCAATACCATGTCCTCCACCTTTACCGAAACCACCACCGCCTCCAATGCCGCCACCCTTTCCGATTCCACCACCAACACCATGACCTCCACCTTTTCCAAAACCACCGCCGCCTCCAACTCCGCCACCTTTCCCTATTCCTCCACCAACACCATGGCCTCCACCTTTTCCAAAGCCACCGCCACCTCCAACTCCGCCACCCTTCCCGATTCCACCACCAACACCATGGCTTCCACCCTTTCCAAAACCACCGCCTCCTCCAACTCCTCCACCCTTTCCGATTCCACCACCAATACCACCTCCCTTGCCAACACCTCCACCAACACCAACTCCCTGACCTATACCTCCACCAACGCCATGGCCACCACCTAATCCTCCACCTCCAACACCATGACCACCGCCTAATCCTCCAACACCTCCAGCTCCACCGCCTAATCCTCCACCACCCCCAGCTCCACCTCCAAAGCCGCTGCCACCTCCTGCTCCTCCTCCAAAGCCACCTCCGAATCCACCACCAGCCCCACCGCCAGCACCACCTCCAGTGCCCCCTCCAAAACCTCCACCCCCACCTGCTCCAACGCCAAACCCACCTCCACCTCCACCGCCGAACCCTCCGCCAACGCCCAAGTTCTTTTCTTCCTCATCATTCCTCACACTCACTACATTTCTAGCAACACTCACTGCAAGAACATGAACGCAAAGCAAACAAAACAAAGCAAGCCCTCCGTTATTGCCCACCATCTCAAATCTCAATCTGCTCGAGCTACCCAGTAAGCTCGTTTGTTAATAGTGAGTGCATTACGAGCTCAATGGGCTGATTTTATAGTAGTCAGGTGGAAGAGCAGTACATCCATACTGAGATATTGGAATACATCCTTTTGCTTTCACAATAAATCAGGTCTCAACAACCAACGGTTTGCCACATTCAACTGTAAATGCACCCCACAGTTATCGATCTACAAACTTTCTATTGGCTATACTCTTTCTGGCTTTACCACCGAAACAAGCCCTAAAACAGAAAACCAGCTACTAGCTTTGTTCGTCTGCTTAAATGCACCAACGCACTTATTGTTCACACATGGGTAAGCTATAGCTTGGTTTCTTCATTCTTATCATCAGTATCCAATTAATATGCACCAATCCACCTTTCTCTGGCATTTTTATACTATTGGGTCTGAAATTCTGGTCAGCTAGACTTCAGAGATCGATGGCGAAAAAGGGAGGTGAAATTTATATAAACTACACCACTTTTTTTCATTTTTTCACCCAAAAATATATTCAAAATATACACAAAAACTAAAAAAAAGAATATGGTTTATAAAAAATAGGTGCCAATTTCACGCCCTGCAAAAATACTGAATGTGGTAAAGGCAACGTTACGTACTCTGAACTAGTTAGGTTATAGAGAAGATTGATGCATGCATATATATAATTCATCATTTTTGTACTATGTAGAAACCAGTGTGACCACCAAGATCTAATATGAAAACTGGTTAGCCATGCATAGACTTAAAATAATGTTGAAAAATTAATTGAAATTATAAAACTCCATTAATTCCACGCAGCACACTTAATACCCGTAAACCGACATAATTATAATCGAAGATAGTCATCGTTCATCTTTGTTTTTTTTTTTTACTAAAGTTTGGACTTGAGACGTGATTGGCTTGGTAGATGTACGTTACAACACACCGGTTTGTGTTTTTGTTTTCTTTATGAAAACAAACATCATATCTGAGACTTTTACGTGGTTTGATCGTCAAATAAATAACTGTATTCATAGTCTATGCGTTTGGTTAATTTCTTCCCCCCATCTTTCATTTCAGAAGTAGCTAGCTAAGTGTCATAGAATAACAACTTTGAATTGTAACCCTTCATGGCTTCAACCAAGCTACGTACTTACATTATACTCTACCAACATAAATAGATTAAATTATCTATATATGTACGTGACTTACCAACTTCTAAGAGAATATTATCATGAAATAAGATCAATCAATATATGAGACGTCCATGATTTTTATGTATGTATGACTCAAATTAGTTATGTGACTACTAATGATGATATCATGACCAATTTTCTAATTAATCCTGAGTTCCATATATCATCTCAAGATATTAGTTTTTCACAAAACAGACTAAAAACAAAACTTAATTGAGCAAAGACATGCCTCCCCAAGATTATTGAACATCATGGCCAAACATGTAACTTGCAAGCTGGGGCCTTGGGGCATCACCAAATTAAGGAGAAAATGGAAATGCACGAGCACGAGCATGAGCATGAGCATGCATATTCGAATTCCTTGGGTACGTATGTTTCAGCTAAGGATATTATTACGACCTTTCTAATCACATTATCAGTGTGTTGTTTTGTTTCTATGTCGATCATGTGCTGGCGAGTTAAGGGTAGTTAGACGAATTGAATGCTAATCGTTGAAAAACTTGTTCTCATGAATCATGATTAACCCGATCGCATTTAAAATCGAACAAATAATTGACTAATTATTAAAGCTACTGTGTTTATTTTCACCCAAAATTTGTTCACCCTATTTCTACTTTCCTAAATTTAAATTTGAGATGTAAGATCTTCGTACATCAATTATCATCCATAGATTACCATCAATTTTGTAGATGGTAATTTCACACTAGAATTTAGACCATCTCCAATAATAGACGTGTTATACATCAAAATGAGGTTTTCATGAAAAATTTCATCTCCAATGGTAAAAGAAATAGGTCTCATTCATTATATGAGAAGTCTCATACCCTAAACAATATCTCATTTTGAGACCCAAAATGAGGTATAGTGCCTTGTCTTGAGCTGTGGGCCAACAAGAAAGAAAAAGTAACAATAAATCACATTGTTTCTATACCAAAATTTGCCACTTCATCTCAAGAGAAAATGTTCTCCCTAAAATTTTCTCCCTCTAGGTTTTGATTTATTTTTTGTAGCATCATGCCACCAAAGGTTCCGAGGGAGCCAATGCAAGGGAATTGAAAAACAGGATGAAGAAGTGTTGTGTCAATGCCACTATGAATATCGGTAAGGATGATTGCACGGGTACTAACCAAGCTGTTAAAATTTTGTGGGAGCGTATTAGTGCGGCGTATGAAGCCATGAAGCCATCCAAAACATGTTCTCAAACAGGACTTAGTTGCATTGGAAAAAGATTAGTCCTGCATGTATGAAATGGCATCAATGTCTCAACCACGCAATCAAGATTCATGGTAGTGGGGAAAATAAAGCCGACCAATGAACTATACACTATATTGTGCATATAAATAGAGTCAATATATTTTTCAAATGCTTAGAAATAATTAAACACTAATTTATGTTTTTCATTGATTATGTAGCTTGTGACCACTAAGAAACAATACCACAAAGTAACAAAAGAAGAGACTTTCACATTTTTCCACTGTTCGGAGATATTGAAGACGCATAAAAAATATATGAATCCTCCCGATATGGATTTTAGTACCGATTTTGAGCCACTTATCGACTTGGATGATGATGATAACACACCCAATGATGTAGCAACTCCAAATGCACCACATAAGGAAGCTCGACTTAAGGAATATCGCCCACTGGGAACTAAAGCGGCTAAGGCGTCAAAAAAGAAGAATGGTGAAAATCTAGGAATGAGCATTCACACTCGATCAAATGAAAAGATTGAACAACTTGCGTGAGCATGAGTTTGCACATAATTAACAACTCATTGAAGAGGCTAAGGCGGCGGAGAAACTTGAAGCCGATGATTGCACAATGGCGGTGGATCCAAGTATATACTCTCCTAACAAAAGAGCTTATTGAGAGAGGAGGCAAAAAAAGGTACTTGATGAGGAGAAAATGGCAAATGAAAGTCCTACTACCCAACCATATCATCCTCAATCATCTTCAAGTAATGATGGAAATGCGACAAATTTCTCCATCTACATGCCAGTTCAAAGAGAGTACCTTCATTGCACCGGGTGTACTTGCACCTTTCATGTGTAATGCAATCTCAGCTATTCACTTAATCTAATTTTATATTGCACCTACACCAATCTTAACACTATTAAGTATTAAATAGAGGTAAAAAAAATTAGTTAATCGTAATAAACATTAATCGAGGTGAATAATAATGTCATTAATTAAATTTATTTTATTACTATTATTAAGATAATAAATCCTATACCCCAAGCCCTAATCCCTAAACTCCGAACTTCAAGCCTCAAACTCTAAACCGTAAACCTCAAACCCCAAACCCTATACTCTGAACCCAAAACCTAAATCCCAAACCCTATAGTCTCGAATCCTAAAACTCTAAACCCCAAACCAAACGATCAAATTAGCAAACTATTTTCCCCCATATTGTTGGTGTAGGAATATATATACGTTTATAGGGCATATTTAAAAAAATTGACAATGCCGATATATTTATTTATGCGGTTTTAAACTATCGATGATGAAAAAAATATATATTTCTTGTATACTCATGGCATATCATGATATATAAATTATACGAAAGAATTAGCCTCGTATATTTATCAATTTATGTGCTTTTTTGTCTAGAGCAATTCAACAACTATTTATACTAACTATTTCAAGTTTATTTTTCTAAAACGGTACTAACAAATCATTTAAAGTTGAATTTTTATTTATTTTTAACAACATGCTTTAATTACCAAGTTTCATGTATCATTCAAGTATCATTTATCATCGTACGATATATATACATGTTTGATTCTAGTATATGTTTGGCCGGTTCAAGTATCATGTAACATTAAGTTCATATAAACTAAATCCAAATATCTAAATATATGTTTGGTTCTTTAAGTTAAATATATGCTTGATTTATCACATCGATTTACTTCAAATCGAGTGTGACTTAATTCCTTATTATAAATTCTACTATTCACATAGACCGAATTTTTCTGTAGACTATTTTGATATTGCAATGTATAATATTTTACATAATCAAGTCGTTTGTTTTTTTAGGGAAATAATCAATTCATTTATATATAGACACTAGTGTGGATATATGAATTTAATACAATTCGTAATACTAAAATTGAAATTAAAATATTTGACATAAGTTTGAGTATTTAAATATCACATAGTGAAAGTTTTATATGTAAATAAATTAACCCTATTTTATTTCAAAAAGGTAACCATGTTTACGGTAATGTGTGAGTGAAAAAAACTGTAAACCACGGTAGTAGGCAATGCGATATAATACACTACTAGCATTTTCACTATAGCCAACGACATTTAAAAAAAACAGGCCGACGAGATTTTTTTCGTCAGCTATAGTGGACTATAGTCGACGACATGCACAATTTCGTACTATAGCCAACGAAAAAGCAACAAAAAAATCGTCGGCTATACTATAGCCAACAAAAAAGCAACAAAAAAAATCAGCGGCTATACTTTGGCCGACGCACTATAGCCTATGGGACTATAGCCGACGAGTTTTTATGAAGTCGTCGGCTATACTAAAAACTCGTCGGCTATCACTACAAGAAAACAGCACATAGACCACGGAAACGTAATTGTTCCATGGTCCAAGTGACACTTAGACGACGGAGAACCACCTGGACGACGGATAATACCATTTTGCTCGTCCAGGTGATCACCCGGACGACGGAGAAGTCTCCGAGGTCCAGGTGGTCACCTGGACGACGGAAATGGTATTATCCGTCGTCCAGATGATCACCTAGACCTCGAAGACTTCTCCGTCCTCCAGGTGGACACCTGGACGACGGAGAATACTATCTCCGTCGTCCAGGTGACCACCTGGAGGACAGAGAAGTCTTCGAGGTCCAGGTGGTCACCTGGACGACGGAGAATAGGAGATGGTATTCTCCGTCGTCCAGGTGATCACCTGGACAATGGACCGACACGCCGTGGTCCGAGTAACTTTCACTTAGACGACGTACCGACCCCTCCGTCGTCTAAGTGAAGTATTATATAAGCCCGATGCCAAACTCTCTTAATTCCATCCGATCCTCTGTCCCGGGGGAAATTTTAAAGATTGAAGAAGAAGGAGAAGAGAGAAGGAGAAGGAGAAGGATAAGGATCAGGGATCTCCGCTGACTAGCTAACTAGCTTAATTAACTGATATCGAGAAGGCCAGCAGGTACGTACGCAGTTAAAATTTGCTTAATATATATTTAGTGAAAACGTACATACATGCATGGATGTTAGCTATATATAAAGATTAAATTACGTACGTAATTGATGGATCGATGTAGATCGAGTACGTATAATTAAGCGTAAATTAATGGACTAATATATATATGTAATAATTAATTAATTATAATATTTTGTAGCAGTATGGACAAGAGTTGGATGAAGTTGAAGAATAGATGTGATGTCCGGTATATGGATGGAATTAGAGAATTTGTGAATTTTGCGATAGAACATGGTCAGGGAAAGAAGCGTTTCAGGTGTCCGTTCCAGAAATGTCTTAATTGTCAGTATGTGGAGGTAAATGTTATGGTGCAACACCTGTATGAAAATGGTATGATGTGGAGTTACACTACATGGAGTGAGCATGGTGAAGCAGTTGAGTTCAGCGCAGCAGACTTCAGCTCAGGGTACAGTTACCATGGTGTCTCATCCAGCGGCAGTGGTGCCGGACCCCCAGCTTGCAACCCAACTGCAGATTTGGTCCATGATGCGTTTCCGGGATGTAGTCATGGTGGACACCAACACCAAGACGGAGGTTACAGTACCACTAATGAGCATGATGACACATTCCACGCTGCTAGCTTGGCCACTGACACCAGTGAGATGGATAAGTACAACCGGATGCTACTTGAAACGCAGACCCCGGTGTTCCCTGGATGTCGAGAGAATGTGTTGCAATATGTGATGGAGCAAATGAAGATAAAAGTGAAGCACAAAATGTCAGTGAGTGCTTTTGACGAAATTCAGGAGCAAATATGTAAGTTGCTTCCTGATGATAACAATCTTCCTAAATCTCATTATAATGTTAGAAATATCTTGAGCATCCTCGACCTAAAGTACAGGATAATTGACGCATGTCCGAATGATTGTGTGCTATTTTACAAAGAGTATAAAGATTTGGACTATTGTCCCGTATGTGGCCAGTGCAGATTCCAAGTGAATAGGAAGAGTTCGAAAAAGAGAATTCCTGTGAAAGTTGTTCGATATTTTCCCTTGATTCCCAAATTGCAGCGCCTGTACATGTCTCTACACACAGCAGAGGCAATACGATGGTACGCAGAAAAGCGAATAGATGACGATGTCCTGCGACACGCCGCGGATGGGGAGGGTTTCAAACATTTCGACAGAGAATTTGGAGACTTTGCTGCAGAGGTTAGAAATGTTAGACTCGGCCTATCTACAGACGGATTCAATCCTTGTGGAAGTAATAGCTCCGCCGTCAGCACTTGGCCAGTTATTCTGATGCCGTACAACTTGCCTCCCTGGATGTGCATGAACAAGGAATTTAATTTCCTTACTATACTAATTCCAGGTCCTAAATCTTCAGGGAAGTGCTTAGATGTCTACCTCAGACCTTTGATCGACGAGCTGAAACTGTTGTGGAAAAATGGAGTCCCAACTTATGACAAATTCACTGACACGATGTTCACGATGAGGGCAGCCGTAATGTGGACGATCAGCGATTTTCCAGCGTATAAGATGTTGGCAGCCTGCAGGACAAAAGGATATAATGGATGTCCTATATGTTTGGACGACGTGAACTCTAGTTGGCACGCGGGGAAGGTGTGTTACTTGGGTCACCGTAGATGGCTTCCTCACGACCACCCATGGCGACAGGATGAAGCTCATTTCGACGGGACAATAGAGAACAATCCTAAACCCCGTAGTTGGTCGGGCGAAGAGATTTTAGAGAGGTTGAGCTATTTCGACTTTGGTGTGTTGACCAATGACGCGGATGTGAAGAAATGCAATCCAATTCCTCCACATGATCTGAGCTATTGGGATCACAAGAGTATATTCTTTGAACTCCCTTACTGGTCGAAGTTGAAGCTGAGGAACAACTTGGACGCGATGCACATAGAAAAGAATGTGGGCGACAGCGTGGTGGGAACAATTCTCGGTATTAAGTTCAAGACTAAAGATAGTCCCAAAGCGCGCAAAGATTTGGAATCAATGAATCTACGTCGTCCCTTGTGGTTGAGGAGGGATAGGAAAGGAGTGTACAATAAGATGCCAGCTGCACCTTACACACTGAAGCCGACACTTAGACGTTCTGTATTTCACTGGTTTAAGGGCGTTTGTTATCCGGCTACGTATGCAGCTACTATAACTGGAGCAGTGGATGAGGTGCAACACAAGTTTTTTGGTCTAAAGACACATGTCTATCACGTTATGCTGCAACGTCTGATTCCAGTGGTAATTCGACCATACTTGCCTCGTGACGTCGTAGAACCAATAGTGGCATTGTGCAGATGGTGGCAGAGGTTATGCGCCAGAGAATTAAAGAAGTTAGATGTGATGGAATTGAAACAACAAATTGTGCACATCATTTGCAAACTAGAGAGGATTTTTCCCCCTGCTTTCTTTGACATCATGATTCACCTAATGATCCACCTGCCCGAGCAGGTGCTCATTTCTGGTCCGGTCCAGTACACTTGGATGTATCCTCAAGAAAGGTACGTACAACTAATTAATTATACAGGTTTTTCGATTCATAATTTGTTCCACTGGAGATTACTAGGTAGCTATATGTACTTATTCTTATTATACGTTTGATTTTGTAGACAGCTTGGACAGTATAAGTCATTCGTCAAAAACAGGTCGGCCCCGGATGGCTCCATAGCAGAGACATACCTAATGCATGAGTGTGTTACTTACTGCAACAGGTACCTCAAAGATCCACCACCTCCCACTGCCTCCGATTGCAGTGCCCGCATCAATCTTTCTGTCGTCACCAATGTCGTCCGACCGTTTAGAGGAGTATTAAAGGAATCGTTAACACGGGAAGAACTTATTGAGGCACATTGGGTAGTGTTGCGAGACTGTGACGAAGTTGAGACGTATATGATGTCATACATGGAGAGGCTTCAGGCATTAAATCAAAACAAAAGTTCGGCGTGGATTGAGAAAATGGTTAAGAAAAAGTTTCCCGATTATTTCTTCCAATGGGTACGTACGTCTCGGTATTTAATTAGTAATTTATATACATATCGATCATGTTTGTAGAAAGTAAACCCTTATATTAATTTGCCCTTTTTCGCAGATGATTGATCTGCAAAAATCTGAAAACCACGGGGGGTGGGGGTGGTGGTCATGGCCAAAGCACTTGCTAGCAGGGAAGCCGATTAAACACTATATTTATCCCGGATGTTTTGTAAACGGTGTAAAGTTCCATTCATTGGCCCGAGATGAAGGAAGAAGAACACAAAACAGTGGGGTAGCGGTTGGGAAAGACAATGATCTATATTACGGGGCTATTGTATATGTGGTTCAGCTATGTTACGGGAATGATGTCAACGTTTTCCTATTCAAGTGCAGATGGTTCAAGCGTACAAAGGAAGACCTGAGACTATTATCAGTCGATACAAACTCAAGCTGGTATGAGGATGAGCCTTTCGCTCTCGCCACCTTAGTTCGGCAGGTGTTCTATCTCGATGATCTGAAAGCCGGTGAAGGGTGGAAAATAGTGAACCATATATCTCATCGAGGAATATGGAATACAGAGACAATTGAAGGGACACCGGCGACGACTGAAGATGCTACTGAACCAGAAAGAGACATTCCTGCCTATCAAGAGCCTAATATTTCTGTCATCCGCTTCGATATAATGGACCTGGTTCAAGATGGTGAACGGTTACCCATGCCTGATGGTTGTACAGATCTAACTGACGATGAGATTATCGATGCCATTAATGAAGAAGATGAAGAAGACGAGCAGGATGAGGACGCGGACGAGGACTCAGGTTATTCGTCGGATGATGTTGAGTATGATGAGGAGGATGAGCAATCGGATACCGGGGACGAGGATCATGAGGATTATGATGATGACTACTTAACTAAGACGAGAAAAATTAATTGGTAATTAATTTATGTAATTAGTGTAATATATGATCGATGCATCATCGATCAATAATTAATATAAATATTATAAGGAGGAGAATGTATATATGTACATATATCTTCGACTTTTTGTACTTAATTAATTAATTACATGCGTCCATGCTCGATCAGACCGGATCGACCGACGTACGTAAACTAAATTAAATTAATTAATTAATCCGAATTATATATCCTGGACAACGGAGAAATTAATTGCAGACTGTCGCCTTTTGGGTATTTTGGCTATCTCCCTAAATCCTCGACCCTAAATCTAGCAAATCGGATCGATCGATCATTTTTTTAATTATATTCTTGAATCAGAATAATTGAACGGACACACAAATGACCGGGGACGACCTAAACCCTAAACCCTAAGGCCCTAACCCCTGAATTCATGGTTTTTACACTTGGACGACGGAGATGGTCATTCTTCGTCGTCCAGGTACTCACTCGGACGACGAAGAAGGGAATTTGCGTCGTCCAAGTGAAAAACCCTAAACCCTAAACCCTAAGGCCCATAACCCCTGAATTCAGGGTCTCTGCACCTGGACGACGGAGATGAGCTTTTCCGTCGTCCATGTTAGTACCTGGACGATGGAGAATCTCATCTCCGTCGTCGAGGTGCAGAGACCCTATCCCTAAACAGTAAGGCCCCTAACCCCTGAATTCAGGGTCTCTTCACCTGGAGCGACGGAGAATGGCTTTCTCCGTCGTCCAGGTGCAGATTTCGTAATTTTTTCTAAGACAACGACCATCTAGACCTTCTTCCAATGCATATTCTTTTCGTCAAGACTTTAGAGTAAACAATTCTTGGTGTGTGAGCTTCGACGGTTCAAAAATCGGAGTTGCGAAATGTCTTGTATCCACGTTTCCGGTTTGTGAAATTCTCGATTTTGCGGTTGACTGTGCCGATGAAACCCTTCCCGAACTTATTATTTTCTGATCATTTATTGTAATTATATATTATGTTACGACGAACATATCCAACGGTTGTTTTGTCCAAATTCAATTTCGTTAATACTCTGCTGCAAAAAAGCCTATACTCATGAACACTTAAGTCGTAAAGATTAGTCGATACTTAACAACTTTCAAGACGTAAAATTATTCGGCGGTTCAAATTTAACTGTTCATATATACGATGCGTTCATCGATATTGTACGAATATTTCACTCGAATGACAGATCGCTAAATTCCTAGCGAATTATTTTTAAAATTTTTTTTATGTAATTTGAACCTGGACGACAGAGATGGCCACCGTCGTCCAGGTTCAAATTACCATGGCGGTTCGAATTTATTTTTTTTATTTTTTTTTCATGTAAATTTCACTTGGACGACGGAGATGGTCATTCTCCGTCGTCCAGGTGTCTCCGTCATCCAAGTTGAAAATTATGGCGGTTCATTGTGCCGCCTCAATTTTGGGCACCGCTTAAAATTTCACTTAGACGACGGAGATTACTTTCTCCGTCGTCTAAGTCCAAATTTGTGGCTGGTGAAACGTCCCGCCCATTAATTACGCGCCGCTTCGAAAAAATTTAACGCTTCATTTAGACGACGGAAAACACTGTTTCCGTCGTCCAAATGAACTTAGACGACGGAACATAGTGCTCTGTCGTCTAAGTGAAAGCCTATATATAGAACAGCACCCCCCCCCCGCCCTTTTCTCATTCCATCTCCTCTCCTCTCCTCCTCTCCTCTCCTCCGGCGACTCAATTTCCGGCGCGCGTGGTCCTCCTCTCCGACGAGTCAATTCCGTCAATATTCCCGATTATTCCGGCGAGGTAAATTTCTATTTTTTACCTTATTAACATTATTTTTATTTAATTAATTAATTTCTAAACATAATTAAATAATTAGTTTTATTAATATTTAGTAATCATTTATTTATTATAATTATTATCCTAATCATTTAGTTGTTATCATTTAATTATTTAGTTATTATAATAGTTATTTGGTAAATAATAATTATTTTAATTAAATAATAGTAATAATCATTATTGTTAATAATAATTAATTATATTGGTAAATGAATAATTATTATTAAATGCATGATAAATAATAATTTATTATTGTCATTATTTATTATTTTAATTAATTGATAATTACATGTATTTTCTAGTAAATTGCATGGTAGTACGTCTTCGATTTAAATTTAGTACATAGGCTTGGTTTATTAAGTCGCACTCTTTGGAATAGATGGCGCATCTTTTCGCACGTCCATTGAACGACCGAAAAAGCCAAGCTAGTGTACTCTATTTAAATCTTAACCATACTTAATTAGCGTAAATTTTGCACTTGTAATTATTATGGTAAGTAGGTATTTTAACAATGTATTCCTAGGTTTAAATGGCTCCATCCGGCAAGAAGAAAGCCCAACAGGAGGTAGAAGATGTCATGCTCCACCGCTTGGCGGACCAAGTCGGTTGGGTTCAACAGGAGGGCAACGACGCCCTCAATCCGGATCCTTCATCTGGTTCGGAGGTGGGGCCTTCTGGGGAAATTCCCTCTGCCCCATTTATCTCCAGCGGTGATGACATTGACCCCTTTTCAACTCCGACACCCGGTACCGGTTCAACGGCAAGTACTCAGGCGTCCTCGACCGCTGAATCTATCATGTACAGCGCCCGCCGTAAGCAAAGAAGGGCCCCCACTAACCCGGAACCGAAAAGGACTCGGGGTCTCGTTAAAGGGGGCAAAGCGGAGAAAATTTGCAAGGCGACCGGGAAAAAGATCGACTTGCCCTACGACGAATTCACCGGTGGCCCTCCCACAGCTAAGCTACCAAGTCTCTCGGCGCATAGCATAGGGTCAATCGTTCGTAGCCGGGTTCGAATTAATTCCCCTACTTGGAAGGAGGTGCCGGATGATGAGAAGGCGAAAGTCTTTAAAGAACTTTCGGTACGTAATACGTACAATTTTAGTTATTATATAATATTGTTAATATTAGTTATAATTTCATAATATATACGATTATAATTTTCTATTTATTTCTGATAAGAACAATTTGCGGTGGATCCGTCACCGGCGATGTTGAGGCATATCAACCAAACTGCCAACTCCATCTACAAAGATTGGAAGTACAGGCTCCATCAGTACTTCGAAACTATCGGTCCCGTGCCTCCCCCCGTAGAGCTGCGTGGGGATAGAGAAGATGAGTGGCAGTGGTTGTGTAACCACTTTGCCGATGACGAATTTAAGGTGTTAATTTACTTTTTTATTTCAATTAAGATAATTGAATTATTTAAATTTTAGTTACTTATTAATTTTTTAATGATTTAATTATGTTGTCTAACAGAAATTCTCCGGTGTCAACAAAGCCAACCGGGGGAAGAAGGACAAACACCATACTTCTGGCGCCAAGCAACTCATTCAAATAGCCAAGGAGCACAGGGATAAGGGCTCCAAACACCCTTATCTCGATGCAAGCATAAGCGCGTACGTGACGCCTGTGCTCGATAATGAAGCGAGTCAATGCGGCGTAAGTGATATATATATATATATGCTTTTAATTATAGTAATTATTATTTAATTATAATAAATTAATTATTCTTTTGTAGGCAAGGGTGATAGAGCGTGCGCAGGAAGAATTGGCTAACACTAAGTTTGCGTTGCCAGATGTGCCGCCGGAAGACCTGCCTCCTCTATCCATGGAGAGCCAAATTGTAATCGCGGATGAGGTCTATGGTCGTAGAGCTGGCAAGGAGGTTAGGCACTTCGGGCCTAAGGTGGTTCGACGACCTCCAACTCATCATCTACGGGAGGTTCGGGGCGGCGGAGAAGAACTCAGGCTACGGCCGTCGAAGCAGCCATTCAAGAGGCTCGGCGTATACGATTCAGACGATTCAAAAGGAGCTATGGGATGATGACGACGTCGTCGTATACGATTCAGACGATGGAGATTATAACGATCAGGATCAGTTGTTAGTTGAGAGTGAGGGGGAAGATGTTGATAAAACTATGATGACGAAAGTCATTGATCGATTGAATTCAAAATTAATTAATTAATTAATTAATTTGTACGCGTACGTATGAATATTTGCTCGATTATCGATCGAATTACAAGGCACTAATAAAAAGATGTTCAAGAGGAGTGCTTGCAATACTTGTTATGTCTTACAGGAATGACTTTAGAATAAACGAAAGAATTATGCTTTTCTGTTTAACATGAACTTCAATGACGAAATGGTACAATTTCGTCGTCTAAGAAAATATCTAGACTACGAAAGAGTGAGTTTTTCGTCATCTAAACAAAACTTAGACGATGAAACTTTATCATTTCGTTGTCTAAATCATTCCTAAACCCTAAACCTAAACCTTGATAATATTAGACCCCTTTAGTATTTCGTCGTCTAAGTTTTACTTAGATGACAAAATTATAATGTTTTGTCATATAAGTCCTACTTAGAGGACGAAATTAAACAATTTTTGTCTTCTAAGTAGAGTTTCACAATCTGTCAAGAGCACGATAATGTATACCATATTAGATTGCGGATTATATTCATTGATGGCATTAAGTAAGCAATTCTTGGACTATGAGTGTGGATTATATTCATTGATGGCATTAAGTAAGCAATTCTTGGACTATGAGTGTCAACGGTTCAAAAATCAGAGTTACGAAGATTCGTATTTCAACATTTCCATTTTGTTGAAATTTCAGTTTTATGCTTGACTACGCTGATCAAACCCTTAACGAATTTCGTATTGAACTAAAATTTGTCTACATACATAGTATGATGTGATGGATATATCTAACGTTTATTTTATCCAAATTCAATTTTGTTAACATTGACATTGAGCGAATACAGACATACGAACACTTAAGTTATACAACATTAGTATGTATAACAAATGTTACCTCGTTAATCTACTTTTTATGTGAAATTTTAATTAATTTATATTTAATTGATATATAAAGTTTTGACGTAAGTAGAAATACTCGTAACATCGAAAATAGTTTTACGATTAATAATTAATGATCGTTTATATTTTTTATTTAAACTTTTGTCGATATTCAAAAATTATATCGTTCGAATACGAACACTTTTCAAATTGTCTTCAATTTTTTTCTACAATGTAATATGAATCAAATAATTACAACTGACGATTGTTTTCTTATAAGGTTCATGCAAGTACCCTAAATTGTTACTTATGCTTTATTTCAATAAATTAATTAATTAATTAAAACTTAGGTGACGAAATGGCATAGGTTCGTCGTCTAGGTGGATGCTTAGACGACAAAACTATATAGTTTCGTCGTCTAAAGTTAATTAATTGGTTCTTTTTCCTACCCGCCAAATATTTTAGTGAAACTTTAAAGATGACTTAGGCACAAAATTATTAATTTTCGTCGTCTATGTAATTTTTAAACCACTTAGATGACGAAGTGGATGACTTCCTCACCGTCTAGCCGCCCCGCCCCGACTCAGTTCCCTCTCTCTCTCTCTCTCTCTCTCTCTCTCTCTCTCTCTCTCTCTCTCTCTCTCTCTCTCTCAAATTGGGTCTCCCTCGCCGCCTCGACTTCGTTGCAGCCTCGCCCCCTAGCTGCTCCACCTGGATTCAGCTCTCTCTCTCTCTCTCTCTCTCTCTCTCTCTCTCTCACTCAAATAAGCTCTTCGTCGCTGCCTCGTCGCCTAGCAGCCCTTACTAGGCCCTCTTTCTCTCACACACACACCATCGAGGTCTCTATCTCTGTCTCTCTCTATCTCTCTCAAATTTTGGTTATGTTTGATGATTTAGGTAACGGTTGTGTTGGATGAGTTTAGGCACATAATTAGGTTGTGTTGAATTGGTACTGGATTAGATGAATTTGTATGTGTTTTGAAGAATATGGTTGGTTTTTTTTAGTAAATTTTGCATATGTGGTTTTGAATGTAGTGCTTAAGATGCCTGGCGAGAGGATGAGTCATATCAAATAGAAGCAGAGGGCCTCATTGCAATCGGCATTTGAACAGTTGGGTTAAAGTCAAAGGTTAGAGGACTCTGTTACGACTCTCACGGCTCCTTCAATGTCAGTGACTATTCCGAATGCTCCTACTGTCCAGTCGACAGACGACGAGCCAACAAATCCAGATTGGGGCACCGGAACTTCCTTGCAAGATCCTCAGTCTTTCGGCAATTCTGTTTGCTTTAGCGTCTGATGAAAAGCAACCAGTAGGAACCCCTCAGCCCGACCCCCAAACTCACTTGGGGAATTATGAATAGAAGAAAAGTCAATAAACTATGCAAGGCAATGGAGAACCGGATCGGCGTATAATACGATAATTTCACCAAAGGCCCTCAGTTGAAGGAGCTCTCCAGTTTGACCGCGTCTCAAATCAGGAAAATTGTACGGGGCAACATACGTATGATGGCCTCTACTTTGGACAGTATGGAGGATCCTGAGAAGTTTAGAGTTGTCTGCGAAATCTCAGTAACATGGTCTATTTAATTTTATTTTATTTCATAAATAATTACAAAACATAGGGTTTAGGAATTTAATCTTTCTAAAATTTTTTCTTAGGTACACTTTGACTTGGAGCAAAGTACGGAGATTTTGGAAGCCGTACGGAAGACGGCCTCAAATACTTACAAGAGATGGAAGCACAGCCTGCATAAGCACTATAAGGAACACGATGCCTCTAGTGTCCTAGTTAAGTTCAACAAAAGGAAAGACGAGTGAGATTAATCATATAAGGTTCATCTTTCTTTACTTTAGTGTAATTACTCGTATAATAATTTTTAAAATATAATTATTAATTAATTTCCCTTGTTGTGAAATAGAGAAGGTTGAAGGCGAACAAAGCTAATCGTGGGATGAAGACGTACCACCACGATTCAGGCTTATGCAAGATGATTAACATAGCAAAGGCACCCGCATCTTGATGCATCTGTGTTTGCTTACTATGGGCCCGGGCAGGAAGAAGAAATTGCGAGTCAATGCGCCGCAAGTAATACTTATTATGAAATTTAATGAGTTTAATCTTACTGTTGGTTTGAAGAAATTGAAACATGATTAGGACATTTAATTACATTGTGCTCTTGGATTTTGGTTTAGTTGGCTATATTAAAAATGATTATGAACTTGAGAAATCTTGATGGGAATCGGTGCCCACAGTTTGTTCTTTTGAAAATTGGTTATTTGAAGTGTTTTCTTCTGTGTAGGTTTTTGGTTTCCTCACTTTTTCGGGGAAAATATGTCAAATTTTGTTTAGAAATCGACATTCATATATTATTCATGAAATTTGTTTCTGGTATCGGTGAAATAAATGGCAACAGAGAAACTGGCACGGGTACAGTTGCAGAACCAGAAGATGCCGCCCAAAGAGATGCCTCATATATCCTTGGAGACTCAGATCGCTATTCCAGATACAGTTTTAGGCCACCGAGGAGGTTCGTGGCTTTGGAAAGACGGTCTAACGAGACTTGAGTCATGTTTTGGCAACTAGGCTATCAAGTGCGGCAACTGCTGAGGAGCAGGTCCGAGCGGCTGAGGATAAGGCTCAAACGGCCAAGTAGCAGGCTCGATTGTCCTAGGAGGAGGCTAGATTGGTCCATGAGCAGATGTGGTAAGCCTAGGAACAGACTGGTACGTTACAAGCGTAGGTGTCCTTCATGATGGAGTACCACAGGTCGCAATGCATGGCCGCTCTGCCCTTGTGTCAATCGAATGTCCCACCTCAGAACTATAGACCGGATGATGAGGATCCGAACACCGACGGAATCGACAGGGTTCAAACTCCTGCCAATGTCGATATTTTTCTTTCGTTTCGCATGAACGTAGTTTCTATTTCGATCGAAATAGTACAAATTTTATGTACAAATTTATAATAAATATATATTCGATGAGTATTTTTCTTAATTTATTATTTTGGTTTTAATTCAATTTATATTTCTAAAATAATAATTATTAAAAAATAAATAAAAATATATATTACTTAGACGACGAAATTTGAAGATTTCGTCTTCTAGGTTAATACACTAAGATGATAAAGTAGTTCTCATATTCGTCGTCAGGTGAAACAACTTAGATGACGAACACTTTCCCTTCGTCATCTAATTTTCACATCATAGACGACGAATAGTTTCTTCGTCTAAGTGATGATACTTAAATAAGAAAATTATTTCGTCATCTAAGTGCTTAGACGATGAAATTGTTTCGTTGTCCGAGGGGAGATACGCAACGAAAATTTTCGTCACCATTTTCAATAAAAAAATTTCGTCTATGAAATTCAACGACCAAATTACTTTCGTCGCCTAAAATCTTACCTAGACGATGAAACTTTCAAATTTCTTCGCCTAAGTACTTGCACTACGGCACTTAGATGACGAAAGTTTCGTCGATTAAGTACTTAGATTATGAAAAACGCCTCTTAGACGATGACCAGATAGAGGAAATCTCACTAGGTTACTCAAAAAGTTGGCGATCGTGGATTTTCGGGTATTGTGGGGAGCCTTGATTGTATGCATTGGCAATGAAAAAACTTCCATAATGCTTGGCACGGGCAATATCAAGGCTACAAAGGTAAACCTACTATTATCTTAGAGGCAGTGGTTTCATATGATACATGGATATGACATGTATTTTTTGGATTTCCAGGGTCTCTGAATGATTTAAATGTGGTAGAGATGTCACTCTTGTTCGACGAAGTCACCAAGGTAAAGCTCCTCGAGTGAAATACAAGATGGATGAAAACACGTACCATCAAACCTATTTCCTAGTGGATGGCATCTATCCCAACTGTGTGAGTTTAATGAAAGCAATCCCAAATCCTACCACGCCAGAGACAAAATATTTTACGAAGATACAAGAGAGCAGTTGGTATTTTGCAAACACGTTTTGCAACCGTGAGGGGGCCAACTCATCTTTGGAGTAGAGAAAGTCTCCAATACATCATGATGGCGTACATAATTTTGCACAACATGATTGGAGAGGATGAGTACGAATAGGGATGAACCTTTTGACATTGATGATATCCCAACTCGTCTGAGATGCGCAGAGGTATATGATAAGGCCAATAATAATCAGGAAGTGCACCACAATCCCCGAGGAGTGTAAGAATATATGCAACGTTACGATGACACTCGATGTCAAGTGATCAATGATTCTCTAAAAGAAAATTTAGTGAAATATGGTTGAAACTTACACAAGATAAGTCGACGTAACAATGGATGAGGGGTGTGTCCTTTTTAATTCAATAATTGGCATTTTTGCCACTATGTAATGTTTTGTGCTTTTAATTTGGTGTGTTGTTGTGAGTTTTAATTTTGTGTGCTATTAATAAAAGTTGTATCAATTATATTTTTAGGTGAGTTTATACTAAACAAAAGTTTAATCTATTATAAGAAAACAATAAAATAATTTTTATTATAATTTAGAACTGTTGAAAGAGAAATATAGATACGTAAGAGATAGATATGAAACTATACTTTATTCATTGATAAATGACCTTAAATGGGCATTACAATTTGTTACAATCAATATCGATATCCATATAAGTCAGGGCTTGAGAGAATGTCTACTTCTACTCTAATTAGGAAAAAACATACACCAAGGTATCGGGAATATTATTTCCTTAAACACTCCCCCTTGTGTTGCAATCCTAATGAATGAGGCATAACCTGTTGCCTCAACAAAAACCTTGCCAAGAAAACTAAAAACCTCTTGGGTAAAAATAAAAGCTCGGTCTAAGGAAAAAATAGTACAACGCATCAACTATATAAGCGACCACATGTGATGTAGACTCCCCCTGACATCTACGAAATGAACTCCCCTTATCAGTAACGCAATCTTGGATTTCAAACAATCTTCGCATACCAATGCATCTCACATGCTTTGCAAATGTAGATTTGGGCAATGACTTGGTAAACAAGTCTGCAGCATTATCAGCCGAACATACTTGATTCGCATGAATATTCAATACTTATTGTTGTTGCTGATTGAACAAAAACTTCGGCGATATGTGCTTGGTATGATCACACTTGATGTATCATAAATTCATTTATTCAATGCAAGCCGCATTGTCCTCAAAGAAACAAGTTTGTGCTGTAGTAGTGGATGATAATCCACTAGATCCTCGAATATGATGTATGATTGACCTAAGCCAAACACACTCCTTAACTGCTTCATGTAAAGCTATAATCTCTGAATGATTTGAGGAAGTAGCAACAAGGGTCTGTTTAGTTGATCTCCAAGAAATTGTTGTGTTCCCTATGGTGAATATATAACTTGTCTGGGAATGTCCTTTGTGTGGGTCAGGGAGGTGTCTAAAATCAGCAAAATCAACCAAGACATCACAAGGTGTCTCTGAATGAGGGACTACACTAAATTGAGGAATAATGCTTGCAGCTGGATCAATGTTTGATGGGTTAAACAATTTCTTTGATGGGTCGAAGGTATGGTTTTGGTCTATCCAGAGTGCAACCTTTGATAGGTTGAGTGATTTACTTGATGGGTCGAAGACCTTGGAACATGCACGCTGCGATTCAACCATCCCTTTTCTGGAATTTCAAGCTTTTCTCTGTATTCTTTGTAGATAAATAACAAGCCCAAGTCTTTGGAACCCTTCAAGTACTTGAAGATGGTCTTTACACCATTCTAATGGCGTTGTGTAGGCACAAAACTAAACCGAGATAACAAGTTCATAGAGAATGCAATGTCTGGTCTTATGCATTAAGTTAAATATAACAAAACTTTAATAGCACTAAGGTATGTATCTCAACTCCCAATAATTCCTCATCATCATCTTTCAAATGGTATAAATTCTTATTGGTTTCCAGACTGCGTACGACTAAATGTGTGCTAAAAGGGTGTGCTTTGTCCATGTTAAATCATCTAACCATCTTTTAGACATAAGCAGACTGGTGAATAAGTATTCCACAAACTAAATGTTCTAATTCCAAACCAAGACAAAATCAAATGCTACCAAGGTCTTTCATCTCAAACTCGGATTTCATGTAGCTAATCGTCTAATTGATTTCATCAAGAGACCCAATGATATTCATATCATCAACATAGACCGCTACAATGGTAAATCCTGAACTTATTCTCTTAATGAACATACATAGGCATAAATCATCGTTTTTGTATCCCTTCCCAATCAAGTAGTCACTTAGACGTGTGTACCACATCCTACTGGATTATTTCAATCCATATATTGAATGCTTCAATCTAATCACATGAGCACTCCATGGTGTAGAGTTACTTGAATTGGGTATGACCATGCCTTCCGGCACGTTTATGTATATCTCTAAATCAAGGTTTCCATAGAAATATATTATCACCATATCCATCAGCTACATGTTCATGTTTTCAAACACTCCCAAACTAACAAGATAGGGGAAAGTAAAAGTATATCTCTTCATAATCAATGCCAAGGTGTTGAGAGAATCCTTGCACCACAAGTCTGGCTTTATACTGTGTGACTTCATTCATCTCATTACACTTTCAAACAAAAACCCATTTATGTCTAACTGGCTTCACATTTGGTAGGCATCACACTACCGAATCAAAAACTTGCCTTTTCTTCAAAGAGTCTAGTTCGGCCTGCATTGCTTCTTTCCATTTCGGCCAATCCACTCTTTGCTGACATTCAACAACCAAGCAAGGTTCCACTTCATCGTCGTCAATGATCTCCTGAGGGACGGAATAAACAAAAGCATCATCAACTACCTTGAATGATATACCCATAATAATGCTAGAATCATTGTTAGTTAGTGAGATTTCACCGTTCTCTGACATCACATAAGGATCTGAAGCGTCCTTCAAAGAAACCATTTGTGATTCTAGGAAATAACTGTAGTCAGGAACAATCTCATGTGAAGGACTCACAACATTGATGATGAAAGGATCATTTTGTGCCTAGATGGTCTGCCTTTTCATCGGCGGCTCATCTGGGGATTTTCTTGGTCTCCCTCTCTTCCCGGTGGGAGCCGAGGTCGATGCAACTCTATCCACATGGTCAAGATGCACATTACTCTGCCCGTGAGTTGCTTTATACTGCCTATTGGGGACTTCCAACCTTGCAGGAACATTTGCAGTAGGAATATCTGATCTAGTCACTTTGGCTATATCAGTAAAAGAGTCAGGCATCGAGTCTGCTACCTTCTAAATATCAAGTATATGTCACACTTCAATCTCACTTTGAGATGTGTGTGGATCTTCTTGAAACATAGTGGGATGAGCTTTTCACGTCAATTCCTAACATCAACCGGAATAGAGGCATTCTTATCTCCCCCTAACATCGGGTAGTATGTTTCTTCAAAGTGGCAATCTGTAAATCTTGCAGTAAAGAGATCTTATGTCGAAGGTTCTAATTAATGAAAAATCGTTGGAGATTCATAACCAACATATATGCTTAATCAACGTTGAAGACCCATTTTAGTGTGCTTTGGAGACGCAATTGGCATATACACTGCACAACCAAAGATGCATATATATGAAATGTCAGGCTCATATCCAGTTACCAACTAGTACGCATTGAATGATTCATGTGCTGCAGGTCTCAAGCAAAGAAGCATTGCTTCATGTAATGCTGCATATCCCCGAGCAGATACTGAAAAATTAGTATACATAACCATTGCTCTAGCCACAAACTGTAACCTTGATTTGTGCCTCTGCTAAAACCATACAATATTTAAATGGTCTACATTCCGGTTTGATAGGTCCACAAATATCTCCATGGATTCTCTATAAGAATGGTATATTTTCAGTGTTATCAACCGCAAAGGAAGGCCTAGTTTACAACTTTGTTAATGAATAAGCTTTGCAAAATGAGCAATGAGCATAAGAGATTTCCAAAAAGGAATCTTGCAAACCAACACTTGGTGTTGTAGTCAACTTAGTAGACGTAACCAGATTAACAATGTTAATCTCATAAATTCCATCAAAGCCGGTGAGAATTGGTACATGCTTCTTTGCTCTGAAAAATAGATGACCATGCATGAGAGTTTTTCAATATTTTGATCATCATATCATGACCTGGATGTTCAGGTCGGTAATGCCAAAGCTGATAAGATTCCAAGTCATACGTTTAGATAGAGTGACTACATTGGATTCTATAATCCAATGTAGTAAGATATAAACTACTATGAATTGCAGCTAACGTTTCCAAGACATGCTTTCTACCACATTCCTCAGAAATTATGCATAAGAATTCTTTACCATTCTCACAATGAGTTTTAAAGTGTAAATCGTTGGCTTTAAGGTCCTTAAAACTTAGCAATGTTGGATTGGCATTCGACGCACATAACGCATCAGTGACATGAATTTTTGTACTATGTGGTAGTAAAAATTATGTTAAACCATGCTCTTGTATAACCGGCACTAAACCAATCATGGTTGTTACAGATGATGCATATGGCACAAGAACAATAAACAATTTCCTATTCTACAGTATAGTATGAGTAGTACCACTATCTGCAAGACATTCGATCTCACCTTCAAACATCTACAAAAGAATTTGAGTTAATTAGTCTTAAAGACTTGTCAAACACTTTAAGTAAAGACTTAAAGATTTTATCAAAGGGTTGTGACCCTTAAAAAGTATTGATATGGCATAAGCAAACTGATGTTAAATCACATCTTTATCAAGTGCAAAAATTCAGGTTGGAAAATTTTCAAAATTTTTTTGAACCTTTATTTTTTGAGAAAACCAATGTAAAAATACATTAAAAAAATACCAAATTCGAGTACAACCTTCGATAGGTCGAGAAATATGCGGGACAGGTCGAAGATTCTCAGAGCTTGAACTCGAGGCTTGGCCTCGATGGGTCAAGATTTTTCTTCGATGTGGCGAAGAATGCGATTTAGAGTCCGAGACTTCCCTTCGATGGGTCGAGTGATTCATTCGATGGGTCGAAGGTGCATATAGTGAACCTAAGGGCTGCCTTCGACGGGTCAAAGGAAAACAAGGCAAAAATTTTGATCGGTCAAAAAATGCCAAAAACCGATCCAAAGAGTACCCTTCGACAAGTCAAAGAGTTTTCAGGATCAAACCAACCTCTCTTTGTCTCATTTTTATGATACTTTTGTGTCATAATGCCATAGAATTTTATAGTATTTGAACCCTGTAAGCAATATGTATAACAATTCTTAACACTTTCAAATACCGAAAGGAAGAAAATTTTATTACTTTACCAACATCAAACTTACATCAAAGGATCATCCTTATTCAATAACGATGACTAAAATTAAAGTAAAAAACAAAGCTAAACTTGATTAGATACTAGAGATAGAGGTAATCTCTAGACTTGCTTTTTTGACATCTGCTACTATAAGGTTGGCTTCACCATGATCTCTTCCACGTCCTCCTCTACCACCACGAGTTTAATAATGTTCCGAACAGTTGTTCCTCTTATCATTTCGTGTCTTTCCTGTATAGTTAGCCTCATGGACTCTTTTTGTACCAGTTGACCTAGCATTGTTGTGGAGAAGAATCTCATGATACCTTTCTTTATTGGCTAGCACACTCATAAGATCACTAAATGTTCGACGTCTTCCTTGCTCATAATCAATGTGAAAGTAATGTGCAAGGGTGTCCATAAATGTAGGAAATGTGCTCAAAGACTTCTGGACCAAATCTTGGTCGGTCTTTACAATGCCAAAAATGGCGAGCTAGAACTGTAGCTCTAACATATCCTGAAAGAAATCATTCATTTTAGGATAGTCCAATAAATGGATTCTATTACATCTTTCTATGAGCTCTAGAAGTTGTGCGTCATGCACATTGTTGAACTGTTATTTCAAAGTCACTTAAAAATCTACGGGATCATCCTTTAGCAAATACTGTTTCCTCATAGCAGGATCAATGTGTCTCCTTAGAAACATGAGAGCTTAAGCTTTTCGAGCTAGAGTGTCCTCGTTGGCTTCAATGACAAGTTGTAATTTTTGGATGGTATCAGTTAAATGTTTATTGATGAGAGTATTCCTCACATCAGATACTCATCTGTGGTATTCTGCTCCTTAAATATCAAGGATGCCAAACTCTGGTCTTGTTGGCTCAGTCATCTACAAAATATAAGAGATGTATTTAGTTTACAGATAGAAAAATCACGATCACTAATATCAAGTTTAGGGAATAAGAAATATTATCCATGATGTATGGTCACAAAAATCAATACAAAATCAGTGGTTTTATACCACTCCCCAGAAAGCCGTGACTGTCAAATAGTCACAAATATCGACTTCCTTTTTTTTTCATATACCATGACTCCCGCTAGATCGTCACTAATGTTTAAACTTTGAGAAAGAGGTGATCAAATCCCCTTTCACTCATACATGCATTAATCCATAAGAACTAGAGGCATATAATAATTTAGGATATTTAAACCTAAATCTAGACCTAGATCTAGGATGTTGCGGTAATTAAGTTTTGCAACCTAATTTCTAAATCAAAAAGAGTTAGTCGATTTACCTCGAGAGTGTTATGCTCGGTATGAAAACTTCGTTGCAAAGAAAGTTTGAAGAAAATAAAACATATCCACGAAACTTCCGGCGGGAGAAAGAATTCTGGCATCAAGCTCTAGCAGTGTAGGGATTCCATTAAGGAGGAGGCCAGCGGTGGAAGTGTAGTGTTTTGGGTATTTTCTTTTAGGGGTTTAGGGTGATGGCTATCAACTCGATAACGTGCTGAAGGAGAAATATAGATACGTAAGAAATAGATCTGAAACCGTATTTTATTCATTAATAGATGACCTCAAATAGGCATTATATTCTGTTACGATCAATATTCCTTTAAATTAGGGATTGAGAGAATATCTACTTCTACCATAATTAGGACAAGACACACACTGTGATACCAGGAATATTATTTTCTTAGACAAGAACAAGTAACAACATCACATTAACTAAGCAACACAACACATTAATTAAAATTTTAATAATGACTCTTCAAAATTATTTCTTAACCATTGTGTATCTTGAATTGGAAAATTCTTCAGTGCACCAAGTGCACTTGCACTAGTCATGTACCATGTACATGTACTAACAGAAATGTTAACACCTTTATATTAAATTTTAATTAATAAAATTTAACCCAAATATTTTACCACAGTAAAAATAAAATAAAATACTCTACCAGAAAAACATCCTTTGACGATTGTGCAATTTCGTCGGACGATGGTACTTCTTGTGATAAACATTCCAGATAGATTTTGTAAAGTGATCCAAAATCTCGAGAGAAGTGGATTCAGCGATATCAAGGAACTCATCAAGCAAGTCGGCTGACGAACCGTAAGTGAGTATTCGCATAGCACATGTTAGCTTTTGTTTAGTTGAGAAGCCGACTCTACCGGAAGCATCCAAGGTCTGAAAAAATATGGATCGTAGTTGGCCATGTCATGCATCATTCCTTCTAACAACTCAGGTCACATTCAGTACCGCCTACGGAAATGGTTTGCATCAAACCTACACAGAGGATTGGAGTATAGATTCTTCAATCGTTGATCCATAACTTCTCAATATCTTTGAATGTACGCTTGACCTTCAAAAGAACCACCCCACGATGAGATCATCCTCGTGATTTCTTGAGCCGCTATCTTCTTCATCCTTCTTGAGTAGTTTCCTGAACCTATTGAGCATAGCTAAAACTAACTCAAAGTATAAGTAGAAAACTAAGAAACCATAATTTTGATTGTGGAGGAAGAGTGTTTGTGAATTGGTGAGGATGAAGGAAGAAGAGCTCTATTTATAAAGAAAATGGAGATGGTTCAGGAATCGACACGTAGCAAATAAGGTATACGATGTAATTCCAGTGACCAATCAGAGTGTAACATGTGGCACCAAAAATTACATCCGAATTATCGGTTAGATATCATATCTACCATAATATGATTACGCTCATATTGATCAACACATGGCCAATAAAATCACATCCGAAATAGGGATAAAGCCATATTGCACTAAGTAATAGTTTTTTATTGAATAAACCAATAAATATAGATTATTTTAAATTAGAATAGTTTGTAAATTATTATAGAATACAAGATGTGTACTTTACTATTAAAAGAAATATATAATAAAGATTATGAGTGTTCAGGTATAAGGTATAAGATCCTATGGTTAGAAATGGAAAAACTCATCTTGAAATGAGGTATGAGACATTGATGGTTAGAGATGAGAAGATCTTATATTAAATGTGATTTTATAAGATCTCATAATAGAGTATAAGATATTGATGATTGGAAATGCTCTTAATAATCTTTTATAAATCTAATACCATACATCAACATTTAGTAAGATAAAAATAGCTTACCCTTATTAAAAAACATCTTTAACCTTAGATATGAGGTCATGTAGATTGTAGAGTAGATAAGCTGGATGGCATGGACCAAACATCTTTTACCGACACCCAAGACTAGATAAGTGTTTAAACTTCAGAGTAAATCATCTCAACTATAGAGGCATATATAGAATACCTATGAAAATCCACCTTGCATGTTTGGTCCATGCCATCGAGCTGCTTATCTACTCTACAGTTTTATCGATTTTCATTATCGCCATGTTGCAACCTTTCCAATCTAGCATATGCATTACCATGTAGCACGTACACCAAATTGTTGACAATGAATGAAATGCGTTTACTGGCTATACATATTATCTTCACTTAAATTTGAGAAATGAAAACTTCCTTGTTTGTCGTTCATATAGAAAACAAAGAGAAGATTTGACTGAGAATTGTCCGTTTGTGGAAACTAACTAGGCGCATGATTTAAAAAATTTAACACGTCAGATGAAACAAAGCCAAAGTTTTTACTGAGATAAAGACAAGCTTAATTACAAAGAATAACAGGAGAATTCAAAACTAATTAATTAAGGAGGGACCAAGCACAAATATATAAAGAAAATCAATTTGATAGATACGTTTGCCGACTCGAGTTCTAAATCCTGCACCGAAAGCCTACTTGAGGTGTCTCTCTGTGAACACTCATATAAATTGACCTTCTAAGTCACCAAGGTTACGAGCTGAAGACTTAGATTGACCATTTTAAAGTCATAACATATATGGGCATCTGACCGTTCTCAAGGAAAGTTCTGACCCTACTTAATTATCTTATTCCTGAAAGTTCTACTGAAAATTTGGCATAATTTCTCCTAAAAATTAAGAAAACCAAAAACCTGCACGAAGAGAACATTTTGAATAACCAAATCCCAAAAATAAACCGTGGGCACCGATTCCCATTCAGATTTCTCATAATCCAAATGAACAACACTATAAACATAAACCACTGATACCTATCCGAATTTATGCATCACAAAGATCGTAATACCAAATATCTTCGCAATTCAAGCTATAAGGACTAACTCAAATATCAAAAATATCGCACCCAAATCTGAATATCACTAGCTCACATACAAACAACATATCTACTACTATCCAATGCTGAAAGATTCATTGGTAAAAGAAATAGACCTGAACTTACACATAAACGTATGCCTACCAAATCTGTCCACTCGAGGAGGTAAAACACTAAGGCACTAGTCTACATACATAGACCCAATCAGGTATTGAATACTTGAATTGCTACCACCTCTCTCGTGGTACAGCCATAAACGTTTGTCTTTCCTTTGACACCGGATACTTAACCAACAAAAACTAATCAGAGGATCACAATGCTGTGAAGTCCAAGGAACGGGACAACTCTTTGGTAGTAATCAATGATAAAACTATGTATCCCATAGAACTGATAAAACTACATCTTCGTCGAAGACAGTCAAAACTTGTCAGAAGTTTGCATTTTCGTGTATGATTCTCATATATGCTCGTGCGAGTGATGATCTCTAGGTTATCAGCATGATGCTCTATCTAGTCTAGCGAGAATTCGGAGATCATGCAACATATTAATCCCAAAAATACTTCTTTTTTTTCCGCGAACTCTCACAATTCATAATTGCAAAATTTACATTCCCGAGCTAGCTGCTCATTTCTAAAGACATCTTTATATAGAGAGAAATGTGTTCACGACACAAAATGAACACGACCAACTCAAGAAAAGATTGGAGTAAAGATATTAGAGGTTAATCCTGACAAACAAAAGTTTTAGTAGTATATTCACAAGATAGTGAAAATAAATCTCCATTACTTATGTCTATTTGATATTCGTCACGCGTTGAGGTGACCACGGTTGTGGTTTAATCAAATATAATGTTGTGGCCAGAAGGAGAATTATCTAACTCGACCACTACACTAATCACAATGCTTAGTGGAGAAGAATACTAAAGTGTCGCTGCTACAACATACAGCAAGTGATGTCCATCTCACGTGAAGAAAAGAGGTTGGATTCGAGATCTAAGGTCATTTCCTGAAAAGTAAACATAATAGATAAATTCACAGGTGGGTGGATGTGTTTGGATCGCCGACTTTATGTTGAAATTTGCGGAAAATTGAGGTATCGAACTCTTTGACGTGATTAAATGAAGAACAATGTAAATCACCTACTACGTGCTCACTGTACCCAATAGAGTCAATCAAATTGATTGAGCACCTGAAATTAAACAAGATGCACTCACAGTAGTAATGTGCCCGACTATAATCATCATGAAACATGTTGCAAATTCAAAATTTCAAACTAGTAACACAACCACTGATAAAAGACAAAGAATTCTTAATATTAAGCTGACAAAGGTTGCATACTGGAAAAATAACTACATTTGCCACATCAATTGGTTATGTAATTATGGCTGCATACTATACAACAATATAGTTAGCCTTCACTCCCAACGTTCACGACTGGACGGAGCATGAAGCACCACAGAACACGGCGGTAGTGCTCCACGGACCATCAATTCGATTCCCCTGGTTGTATCTACATATAACAAACCCAAAAAAATGAATCAGGAGGAAGAGCGCTTCAAGACATTACCTTAAAAATCAACCATAGTGTCAGCAAGAAAGATGGTGGTGGGTCAGATAGTTGGGTCAGATCAAAGCAATAAGAGTTGAGCCAAAGGTAAACATGTGCTCAAGAAAATGCACTCTCGATAATTATATAATCTCACAAACTATCAGAGGATCAACTTGACATCTGCAATAAACTTCATCTTCTATTTCACAATTATACCATATCCTTGAAACCTGATTTGTACTATCCACAATTACGAGACAACAAGTTTTTCACGATGGAAAAGGAAGCACATTACCCGTAACCCTACAAGTTGAAGGCGCTAAAATTGCTGAAATCACAAACTTGAGAGTTAATGATTCAGAAGTATATCCACCATGGGGAAACCCATTTATCGAGTCTATTCCCTTGAAAACTGTACTTCCTGAAGTTATCATCACAAATACCTCGTGTACTCATGCCCCTGACTCACATCAACAAATAGATCACGAACGTAGGAACAAACAAAACTAGCATTGGGAAAAAAGTTTGTTGATATTCAATTCACTAAGGGAAAAAAAATCAAATATATAGCTACGAAATGTTGCATCGCAACTCAAGAGCCACTACGTAGGTATAAAGAAGCAAACTCCCTAACTCGCCATGTATCTACTATTTCTCGTTGAATGAAATATATATAAAAATAAAAAAAAGCTTAGAATAAACCTTATGCAATGGGGAGGAAATTGGAATGAATGCAAGTACTCAAGCTCTCACATTCGAAAGAGAATCAAGAGTCCACATATGACATACTAAGGATTCTTAAGAAAGAATAGGGAAACATCGCGTGAGATACTAAGGGTGGATGTACACCATTCCCTTGACCCATACGACCGCGTTGATACAATAAATTCCTCAGAGGTCAACCACAATCTCGACTAACATCTGAGTCGATGTTATAGAATGATAATTATACAAACTACTTGTACCAATTTCTCTTAGTGTCCTTACCATAGTCCCAATAGTTTGTACGCAGTGCTGATTAGGTTGACGTCGTAAGACTAAGACGCAATGTTGATGGTTACTACCTTCTTGTTTTCTACTAACGCGTCTAAGAAGAAATCGGATGCCTGAATGAAGACATGTGACATGGAATCATGGTGGTGAGGTACCTGACGTACTGGTACCTTCGCTGAATGGACACAAACATGAGGTGAGAGATGGAAACAAAGAGTTCACAATATTACTCAATCAACGTAAGGCAACTTGTCCAAACTTGACTCCACAGTTCCGCATAACGTGGGAAATGCTTATACACTTCCATAAATCTCTCCCTCTAAAGGACAAAAAGGCAAATCATTGTTGAAACTTCTGACTGACGAGTGCGGATGTTGAAGTCGTCGATCACGTCCATGAGCCATGACACTTGAGGAACAACAAATTAAGAAGATTACCCTATATCGTTAGTGACATTAATACTCGGGGGCATACGATGAGTCCGCTGTAGTCAGACCATCGCACTCTAAGCATCACTAATAATACAAGATTATCTGTAGGATCTAAAGACCCAATTCTCTAATACCAATTGACATGGCTACTCCGAATACCAATCTAGAAAACAATTCGGCCAGACGTGCCACTACAGACGGCGACAAATGCTACCCACGTGCCACCACTAGCGACCACCGCCACTGGTGGAGAATAATACATCAATCTCATCCACTTGTCAACCCCAACAATTAATTTCTAAACGTAAATACCTAATTCAGCCTTAGTTGACCGGAAAATACCTCGAAAGGCGGTGGGTTTCAATTTTCCGTAAAATTCTAAGCCCCATTCGGCACCATCAAGCCACGAAGGAGCTCGAGGACGGTCGGGTTTGACTCCCACAAGGATGCACTATGAAACCCACCGCTCGTTGTCATTAACCACCGCCACCGTCGACGGCGATTCAGCCGCGTTTTGTTATCAAAAAACGAATCGATTTTCCTAATCTACACCTGGATGCACCAAATCACAAACACCATCACAATTTGCACCACATAACAAGTCCAACCATACCTGAATCGTGGCCGGAAAGAACGCCAAGGACGGGGACGGATTTCACCCGAAACCCTAAACCTTCTCTCCCTTAATTCTCTCACCTCGGCCTCTAATCGTCAGAATCGAGGGCAGGGCCATGTAGAGCATGATGAGATGCGTCGATCTGGACCAATTTCATTGCCGGAGGTGGCTAGAATCCGTCGCACCGCCGCCACAGACTTCGGCGGTGATTTTCGGCCGCTAGAACTTGGTCTACACAGGTTAATCCGTTTTTCCCAAAAATGAAAAAGTCTCCCTTTTTCCAAAAATTGAAACACGTATATATCCTCATGTATTCTTTGTATTTCGATATCATAATTCTAGATAAAACTTCCGTTGACTATTATTTCTTCATCGTAACTCCGATTTTAATACTTTACGTGGCTACGAACTCGTCTTGAAGAAATCTACGACTTCCCTCAATAAAATTTATCGAAAAAATGAATCAATAAAATTTCGATAAAAAGTCATCAATAATTATCGACGGTAAAAACTAGTCACCATCATTTCTTAACATTTAAACAAAAAATAAGAGGTTAATTTCAGGTCGGGATGTTACAATTTTGTGCCAGGATAATTGAAACTTGGAGTTGATTAACACAATATTCTTCTGCTGAAATTTATATAACTCAACATCTCATTACAGTTTATATTCACACAAATCCGTAGAAACTACGTATTGTGTGCTTGGAGAGCATTCTAACCAGGAAAAAAAATAGAAATAAGTTCAATTAGTGCATGGGTTTGTCTGCTTGGTATGCACTCTAGCTACCAAAATATTGTGTGCTTGGCCTGCGCGCTTGACTTGTTCTTGTTGCTTGCTTTTGCTTCTCTTTTTTTTTGCCACAATAACTTGTACATTTAACATATATGCATTAGTTAGGGAACTATTTCCATAAGTTGGATTATGCAAAGAAAGAAACTCAGAACTTAAAAGCACTGGCAAAAATATTATAGAAAACCTGCAAAAAACCTAAATTTTGGAAAATTATAGAAAACCTGCAAAAATTGTATTTAAATTTTCAAAGACTAAAACGATCCATAACACGTATACTATAACTTCCATGAAGAAACCTACTTCAGAACATGAATTGAAAGGTATGATTTTCAACTAAAAGGTGAAGGTGACAAGTTTAGAAATCCAGAAAAACTAGTTTAGCTTATATATGCCCGTAACTTTGGAAAATCATAACTTAGTCAAAAAAACTCAATTAGTTGTAATTCTAGGTCTGTCATGATCATAAATAGGTTATCTAAAACTTTTATGAAGACGCAAACATGAGAAAACATATATATTTGTGCAGTAATTAACATAAAGGCTGCTGGTCAAAAATTTAGAACATCAGTTTAACATAAAACTTAAGTTATGTTCACATAAACTTATCTACAAAAACCATATAATAACACACCAAATACTATATGTCTAACAAACCAGAAACTATAACATTGGAAATACTGTGGAAATGTTAAACGTACTAACCCTATGAGCACCATTTTAAGAAGAGTGTGATGTTTCAACAGTAATCAGATTTAATGGTCGGCTACAGTTTTTATTGGGAACTTCTTCGTCTCTTATGGACTCCCTTACATTAATCTCATGCCCACTAGTTGCATCAGGTTGTTTAAATATATAAATAAAGACATATGAGCTATCATTTTTTACTAATGAAAAACTAAGGCAGATTAGTAATATATTTCAATAACCTGTATGGAATAAAAGAAGTATCCAGATTGCAACAAAGACACATGCCATTATGAGGTATCCAGATTGCAAGTTTGCAGGCTTTGACATGCCATTATACCAAAAGTGTAAGTTTGCAACAAAGACACATGCTAAATAAAATAAGGATCCAGATTGCAAGTTTGCAATAACGACACATCCATAGACTACATCACACATAGTAGATTTCTTGGCTCATAATCTGATCAAGAGAGATATATTATAGAAGAAAAAGTGTCTAAAAGATATATTGGCCACAGGATATACCTGGAACTGGAGTAGGCAACTTTCTCTTGTTCATAGTAACCTATAAAATGATATGACTATGACATGAAATATGAAAGTTGATATATACATATTTAGATATGGCATACAACTGATTGCAAAGTAGCAAACAAGTCAAAAGCTTATATTGCTATAGGAATGATTACAACAGCATTGTATGCAGAAGTAATACAAGTCATCAAAAACATTCAGTGTCATAAAAATCAATACAATACAACAAAAACATTTTGGGCACAAGCAATACAATATCAACCAGCTTCATCATATGTGTCTTCCACATCAAAAGAAAGATCTCTGGTACACATTGTCATGATATTATGCTAATCCTTTTTTAACAACATCACTAACATACCAAACTTGATGTGCTTGGGATGCCAAAATCAAAGGCTTTTCACCCTCTCTTACTTTGATACAACATATGATTAAAGTTCACTAGAGTGAAGTTATGGTTGTCTACTTGTTCTTGTGTCATTCACCCAATCACACATATACAACACGAATTTCAATTTCACTGAATAACTTATCTCAATAATATCAGTTCGTCTCCCATAGTATGCCAAGGGGTTGACACGAGGATTCCTATTTTTCTCGATAGCAACACTCATGGTATCTGCCTTTAAAGTTACACCACTATTCTATGTTGTCTGCCTTCAATCAACATCTTTAATACAAAAAATAATATCCATTGTCCTAATATGCATTAAATTTCGATGCTTGACTATGTGGATTGTTTGCTAATGTACTAATTTCTTCTGTGGCAACATCACCACCAAAGGTTGGCAAACTGTGTGTGTACCTAATGTATAAACCACATAGATCAGATGTAGTGTGAAACTAAGTATTCAGTAACACAAGTAACTAATTAGGGGTATAACATGCATGTTTCTCAAACCAGCTTGTGAATTTTTCAAAATGATCCCACTGAATTTGCTGATTAGAAAAGCTAGGGTGCTATTGATGTAATCTGGTAGGCATTCATTCAGATAACATGAGCTAGGGTATAATAATTTGTAATTTTTCTGTCTATAACAATAGAGATAGAAGTGCATACTTTAGATAATGTGTGACTGCTTTAGTGTGGAACAAAATTCATCAATGAGCTTGTACCAATTCCTTATCAGAAAAAGTGAATTTCTTTCCTTGTTTGTCCCCGTCACCCTCCTTATATTGCATTGGTCGATTGGACAGTTTATCCACATCATTTAGATTCAAAGAATAGAAGCTCATACACTCTACCATTATGTAACCTTCAACAATGGAAGCCTCTGGATTTGTGTGGTTACGTACATATTCCTTTAAAGTGAAGAGAAATCTATCAACTGGATATATCCACTGAAACTGAACAACACCTCCAATTACTGCTTCATCAACTAAATGGATTGGCAAATGCTCCATTATATTGGAAAAAGATGGAAGGAGTATCTGCTCAAGCTTATAGATAGTTATTACAACACTTTCCCTCAGCTTTTCCAAGTCAGTAGCAAAATTGTGTGAGCATAACTGTTTTAAAAACTATTCAACTCACCAAGACTTCAACCACACGATGAGGCAAGGAATGTCGTATGGTAAAAGAAATGAGCTCCTGAAGAAGAATATGATTATCATGGCATGTTAGAGTGCCAATGGTTCTCTAATCTAATTGCGCACGCCATGATATATTTGACGCATGCCCATTTGGTGCTCTAGCTCCATGTAATATTGAGAGAAACAAATCTTTACCATCATTATTCATCTCAAACTCAGCTTCAGGTTAGTACTCTTTCCCATATAGTTGTGTCTTCAAATGTAGACCAAGTCTAATATTCCTATCCTTAATATTCAGTTTAGAATTCGTGTTGTCCTTAGATTTCAAGCTATCTCCCAATATTGTCCACAAGACATTATCACACATTTTTCTCCGTATGCATGACATCAAAGTTATGTCTAATCAGATGATGATCCCAATAAGGTAACTCATATAAGATGCTTCTTTCTTCCAACTGTGTGTCATTTTCTTTTATTCCCATGTTCATCACGCTCCACAACTCATTTTCTCTTTCTTGCTATAAGGTCTCTCTTCCTGTAATTAGTAACAAAGCATTCAGAATCAATTTGTCTCAATAAATTAGACCCGGACAAAGTCTTAGGCTTCTTCCTAAACTCCTTTAACCCATTGAAAGACTTGGCATCTTTCCGAAACAAATGGCCACCTGGTAATTAATCATTTCTGGTGACATCCATATGACCATTTTTTACCCTGCTTAAACCAAACCAAATTATTCTCAAAGTTGCAACAAGGACAAGCATACTAACCCCTTGTGCTCCATCCCGATAAGTTTGCATATGCTGGAAAATCATTTATCATCCACAAAAAATGTAGCATAAAGTTGGAACATCTCATTCCTCGATGCATCATAAGTTTCAACACATTTATGTCAAAATTCCTTTAAGTCCTCAACCACTAGTTGCATGTATACATCAATCTTATAACCTGATCCTTTAGGACCATCAATGAGAAGAGACAGTAAGAGAAATGACTTCTTCATGCACGTGGACGGCGACAGATTGTATGGGGTAAGCATGGCATGCCAAGTGCTATGAGGTGTGTTTTTTTTTTCTAAAGGGAGTAAAGCCATCTGAAGCTAGTCCAAGTCTCACATTTCTAGGCTCCTTGCCAAAGCTATTATTTGTCTTATCAAAATGTTTCCAAGCCATAGAATCTTCTGTATGTCTATACACACCATCATCTTTTCTCTCCTCAGCCTGTCAACGCATAAGATGGGCTATTTTAGAGCACATAAAGAACCGTTGCAACCTTTGTTTCAAGGGGTAGTGTTTGACTTGTTGCCCAACTACTTTTTTGGCTTTTTGAGGTTCATCACCATCACGTGAACTTCTTGTTTCCTCTTTCCATCTTGACATCTTGCAAATTGCGCATTCCTCAAAGTTCACATCTTCATTTCCGAATAACATATAGAGTTTTGGACATGCATCAATTGTGTTATATGAAAATCCCAAGTCCATTTCTATATTTCGAGCTTCATAATATGACTTGGGCAGTACCACATCTTTGGGATAAGATGAAATCATATACTTAAACAAATATGTAAACAATTTATCTAGCCAATCATAAATGGCCTTCTTATGCAACAGCCTCACGATGAAAGATAATGCAGTATGTTCTATACAACCCAGATAAAGAAGAACTTGGGCACTTTCCAAAAGTTTTAGATACTTAGCAGTAGCTTCATTAGGTCCTCTGCCCCGATGATCATTGCATACTTCTAAATTGGGTATCCCCATAGCTTCGTATAACATCCCAATCATAGCATCCTCAATACAAGGGTTGACTTCACCTTCTGAACCACAAGAGTTAAGAGCAGCCATTACTGGTTCTCCATGGTGAATCTAGTTTGTATACTTCCTTAAGAACCCATTGTCTTCAAGATGTTTGAAGACTCTTGTTTTTGACAAATAAGTAGGTCGATTGACACATTTTCTACATGGTCTGGACAAGTGATTAGTTCACTTGCATCCCTATTTCTGTAAGAAAACTTCATGAATTCTTTAGTGTCGTCTGGGTATTGTTTTGAAACCCTAGTCCCTAAGTTCATCCTACTCTTGTTCATTTTTAGTTTTCTATATCAGGCACACATATATATCAAGACTAACCAACCACAACATACACTTATGCATTTTTATTTCAGCAACATACACTGATATATTTTTATTTTAGTAAGTATAAGTTCAATAAAACACATACAAGGATACACCGATGCATTTTCAGCAAGATACATATGCATTTTTATTTCAGCAAGTAATAGTTCAATAAAGCACATATAAGGGATACACTGATGCATTTTCAAGTCAGCAAACTTATCAAATTAAATTGAGAGTAAAGAGAACTTACCAAATGGAAGATTATTTAGATGTAGAGGATTCAAAATAGAACTTTGTCAATACATATACACTTTCCCAAATATAACCCGAGAAGACAAAATGTATATATAAACATTAGACTAACGTTCTAAATAGTAACATCTTTGTCAAGCTCAACTAACTTTATTATAAAGAGTCTAATTAATTCATATTCATATATCTGTTCCACGCATTATGACCACATCCTACATATGAGTGATAGGACATTCATTGGGAGGACAACAACAAAAAGTCCATTCAAGTATTTGAGTTTCAAAGAAAATCAGAAAACACTTTGAAGTATAATTACTACTTTCATACTGTATCTTAACTAAATAAGGTACATTGCATTGATACTTGATACATGCATATTACTATAAGACATTATTAATTATTGCAGTGTCATCTGTAATCTCAAGTAGCTATTCATTTTAGAAAATTCAGTGCACTTCTAGAGCAGTAAAATGTTATTTGTCCCTTTTAAAGCTTTCCTTTTAATTGCATCAATGTTGTATCCAAAATTGCATCAATTAATCCTATGAATCGATCACTTTTACCAGTAACCAAATTAAGCAAGAGATGGATAGAAATCTAAAAACTAGAGGGAGAAAAGCACTGCAGTAATCGATAAAGCCTAAAGTATAGGCCATTTTGTGCAAAAGATCTCCTTTTATTCCACTAACCACAAATCATGTGAAGAAACTAAGGATCATAATGTTCTCTCAACTCTTATTCTTCTCTCTCTATACTTTCAACATTCACCTTCCGTGCACATTTTTGAGACCCATCTTCGTGATTATCGTGACATGTCAAAGCCCTCAATAAAATCACTGTGAATAGAACACTTGGAACCAAGTTCCCTATTGCATGAATCTTAACTTATTTACTATCTAAAAGTCATAGACAACCTATAGCAACCCAAACCAAATAAGACCATTTCAATTCCTAAACAAGTATCACAATATGCCACAATCAACATCTAATAAAAAAATCATACACAAGAAGAAGAAGCCTGGAAACATCGAACTAACACACCACAACCAATAGTTATTCACAATACCCAATCAATATACTTCATCAAATCAGAGAGCTAAACATATATAAAATATAATCGTAGACAACAAACAGATTAATGAGAAAGTTACGAGAGTAGAGAGAGAGAGATCTGGACCTAAGCTTACTTGAAAACTAAGGTTCTCTCTAGCCGACTTGGATATAAAGAGTGAGATATGAAGAGAGGATGCAAAAATGAGAGTGCGATTGGACGAGAAGCGACTCTACTTTAACCATTAAACCTAGGAATAGCTCTAGTTAGTTATACCAAAATGAAATTTCAAGAAGATGAGAGTAATTATTAATTAAAGGAGATTAGAGAGTGTGTGTGGATAGGCTAGGGTTTACTGTATCGACCTCCATTGAAGCTGGATTTGAGGTATCTCTGCGGAGCATTTTGAAAATTATAAGGAAAGATATGAAAAGGAAAACTAGAGTGACATAAATGAAAAGAGGGGAGAAAAAAGAGAGGGAGATTATTTCATTTCGGCTCCACTGGTATTTTTGGGATGGAAAGGCAAGCCGTGACAATTTAAACGGCTCATCTACGCGTTACTATATATGGAAGTTAAATTGTCATGGCAATTGACTCATGTTTTTTACCACGGCATAACTGTGTTGTCGTGAAAATGTAGAGCAGTTGCTACTGTAACGTTGTCGTAGTCAATGCTAGGCTTTAGTTACGGTAATTAGTGTCGTCGTAAAAAACCGAAGCAAAACTAATTTTTTGTAGTAGTGTCATGTTATCTTATAAACACGATATAATATCCTTATTGATTGAGTTTGTGTTGAGTCATGAAGAAAAAAAACAAAAAAAATCATGGTCTTTTTATGAACATGGGTTGGTATTTTTATGAACTAGAGTTAGTATTTTTCTGTACTTAAGTTGGTATCCTTAGCTTTTGAGTTTGTGCCAAGCCGTGAAGAACAAAATGAAAATCACTTCTTCTTCTTTTTGCGAAAAGTTTTATTATTTGTTTTTTTGCAAAAAAAAATTGGACAAAGATTTTTATTTTAAATTGTAGGCTTTAAAGTGACTTTTGGGTCACTAAAACTATAGTTTGGTGACATTTCGGTGATTTGACAAAAATTAAGTTACTTTTTGAACAAACATATGGTTTTAAGTAACTTTCAAGTAATTATCCTTAGAATTTAAAACATCTCATAAAGGTTTTAAATCTTCATACAACTCATAATGAATAATGAATATATAATTCATGTAGAACTCTTATTTGTACTAGGCAAATCTTACTCCCTTAAGGATTAAGGTAGTAGAGGATATGTTTGCTTATCAATTACTTAAGCATCAATTATAGAATTATTAAGTTCTTAATAAACGTAATCATGTAATGTCTATATTAATTCTTACAGTGTCTCTATTAGGGTGAGGCCGTGTGATCTTGGCCAGTATTGACGATGGTAGGTGCAACGGTGGTGGTCGGGTACTTACGTTTGGGTGTCTTGATCATTTCTTGAGATACCTGGGCTAGGGCTTCTGTGGATGGAGTATGGCTTTGGGTCGACAGATTAGCATGGACCTGTTTAGTTTGTTTTATGTTGAAGTGGCTCAAGAGAATTCTGTTCCTGTTCCCTTGACATGAGATAGATGATTCATCATGGCCTTGTCTTACCTCGCTCAGTCCTGCATGTTTTCATGTTTGTTTTTGCGGGAATGTCACTAGGATAGGGATGTGCTTAATGGAGGGTAAAAATATGTTCAGGCATAGATACTATTTCTTTTGTCAGTCCCATGCGAGCGAAACGTTATGATGTTTGGTTGTTGATCACAACAAGTTGATGTTAATTTGAATTAAAAAAAAACTTAACAAGATACTTAATTAACCAATTAAGTGAATAATATCAAACACATGCAAGTGAGGAGAGCAAGAGATGAAAATAATTAAGATGAAACGATTGACTTGTTTTTTTTCATGCATTGTTCTTAATTTGTTGTTGATAGAGGAAAAATTAGAAGACAAAATAACTGTACAAAAACTTTAGAAGGTCTAAATAGCAAATTTGGAGGTGTGAATAGAAATCTGCTAAACAATTAAAATTGAATACCTCATAACTTTTACAAACTTTTTTAAAGACTTAATAACTCCTAATTGGACACCATAAACTTTTAAATTCCGAAATAGTACTCAAAACACTATAAAAATCTAAATTCAATACAATAAGCTAGAATCACCGTCTTTAAACAAAAAGGTCATACCTTAAAGTGATCTTACATTTAGATGAGAAAATTTAGAAATTTATTAAATAAATACTACATAAAAATTAGCAAATCCCCATTTATTAATATTTCTAAAAAAATTACTCTATATAATAGATAATGATTAACACTGAAAAAAATTGATAACCTAGAAGCTGCCCCTCTCCAAGAATTTTTTTTTTTTGATAACCCGTTTGGTTACTACACTTGTCCGGCGGCCCTAGGCCTCATCAGCGACGGCCCTTGGTGTCATCGTCGGCGCTCTAGAGTGTGACTAGACGGGTATTGTTATTAGCCCGATAGAGTGCAGTTAAGCTTGTGTTCTCCAAATATTGGCAATGGTAATGGAGAAGATGGATGGCTGGTTTGTGGTGAGTTGGTGGGGCAGGGTTTCAGTGGTTTTAATCCAATCGCCTTTGGTCAATCAGCGTTGCGAACAAGACGCTCTCTGAAGCTTGGAGTGGGATGAGCCTTATATTCATTGACTTGGTTTTGTAGGCAGCAAGCTTTTATCAAATTGGAAGACCATGAGGTGGTGATGGTAGACCGATGGGATTCAACCAATGAAGATCTACCGGAGATGGGTGGCGACGCATGTTGTCGGGTGCAGGCAAGAGGTTTGCAGAGGCTGGAAGATTTTGGTGGAAAGGTGGGCTGGGCTGTTTCATTGCCCTTAATTGGGCTTCTACAGTGGGCTTGGTATAACCCTAGGCCTTTTTTATTTTAAGTTTAAAGTCATAGTTTTGGTTATTTTTATTTTTTTGTTTTAGTAATTTTGTCGAAAATAAGCCTTAACCTATATGAGGTAGCACTACAACAAAAAATCCACTTAGCTACGGAAAAATGTTGTGGCAAAAGAAAAAATTTCTGTAGCAAAAAACTTTTGCTACAGCAAAACGAACTTTCGCTACGGCAATTTTTTCGTCACTTTATGTGGCGACGCAGTTGCTATTAACTACGCTCCATGTCGTGGCAAAAACCTTTTGCTATAGCAATTTTGTGCCGTAGTGTTAGGGTTGATATTTGCGACGGCAATTTACTACAGACCATGCCATAGTATAATACCTTTGCGCCGGCAAAATTCGTCGTCGCTATAGCTATTTTCTACGGCTAGAATGACAATTTGCTACGACAAGAATGCGATGGAAAAAATAATGAATATAGACAAAAAAAAATTTGGTATGCAAATGTGCATGCCCAAATCAATTCCTCATTGGGTTGTGAGCAAGAGATACGATACTTTCATCTCATGACATGACATGCCAAAAAATATTCATTAAGTCTCGATGATCCCTTGAGTACCATATTCATTATTAACTACATTAAAATAGTGAACCGAATCAATAGTGTGAAAAACTAAATTAGGTGTCACTCAAAGCAGCAGCAGACATGGAGATGGCATCTCAAGCATCAATTGAGCTGATGGCAGCAATAGTAATACTTAAAAACTTATGAACTGTGATGCCATTGAGAATTTTCCAAACAGCATTGTGGGGCTTGATTTCTCTGGGAAATTTTATCTGGAGCTGCTCTGACTAGTAAGCATTGAGGAAGAATTTCATAAATGAGCATGAACTGTAAGTATCATGGAAAGCATTTCATTCTATGGAAAAGAACACAAGGGATGAGTAAATGTGTACAAGTAAAAGTTTCATCTCGGTATCTAATTAAAAGCAGCATAATAAAGCATGAACAAGTATATAAATTCAACTACATTACAGTGACAACTCCTACATATGGTTCAATGTCTGCACATTAGGTCATAACTTAGTCTAAAAGGAACTGCACATTTAGATTTGATTCAATGTCAATAGCTTATTCACAAATGCTTCTCAAATTTAAATTCAATGCACCTTGAATTCAAAAGACAATGAACACGTAGAAATTACCTTTTGTTAGCAGTGAATTTATGAGATTATTATAGTGACCAACCTCTGCCTGATTGATTTGCCCGGTTCCATCTGATACACATACAAGGCTCATGGTTAAATTTTAAATCTTGTATCCATTATTCCAAGCTTCTTTCAACACTACAAGAAAACATCACTTAGACCACGGAAACATAATTGTTCCGTGGTCCAAGTGACACCTGGACGACGGAAATGACTCCGTCGTCCAAGTACCACCTGGACGACATAGAATACCATCTCCGTCGTCCAGGTGTTCAGCTGGACCACGGAGTCTTCTCCGTCCTCCAGGTGGTCACCTGGACGACGGAGATGGTATTCTCCATCGTCCAGGTTATCACCTGGACCTCGGAGTCTTCTCCGTCCTCCAAGTGATCACCTGGACGACGGAGATGGTATTCTCCGTCGTCCAGGTGATTACCTGGAGGACGGACCGACACGCCGTCGTCCGAGTATACGAAACGTGCTTCCACTTAGACGACGTACCGACACCTCCGTCGTCTAAGTGAAGCATTATATAAGCTGATCGAATTCATTCCTGGCCTCGATCTATTCATTCCATTTGAAGAAGAATTGAAGGAGAAAGGAGAAGGAGAAGCTAGGGACCTAGCTAGCTAGAAGCGAGCTAGGTAGCTAGCAAGGCCGAGAAGAATCAGGGTCGATAAGGGATCTCCGCTGACTAGCTAGTTAGCTTAATTAACGTACAGATATCGAGAAGGCCAGCAGGTACGTACGTATACGTACGCAGTTAAAATTTGCTTAATTAATTAATTAATATATATTTAGTGAAAATGTACGTACATATATACATGCAAGGATGTTAGCTGATGTTAGCTATATATATATATGTACAGATCGATTAAATTACGTACGTACGTACGTAATTGATGGATCGATGTAGATCGAGTACGTACGTATAATTAAGCGTAAATTAATTGACAAATATATATATATATATGTAATAATTAATTAATTATAATATTTTGTAGCAGTATGGACAAGAGTTGGATGAAGTTGAAGAATAGATGTGATGTCCGGTATATGGATGGAATTAGCGAATTTGTGAATTTTGCGATAGAACATGGTCAGGGAAAGAAACGTTTCAGGTGTCCGTGTCAGAAATGTCTTAATTTTCAGTATGCGGAGTTTAATGTTATGGTGCAACACCTGTACGAAAATGGTATGATGTGGAGTTACACTACATGGAGCGAGCATGGTGAAGCAGTAGAGTTCAGCGCAGCAGACTTCAGCTCAGGGTACAGTTACCATGGTGCCTCATCCAGCGGCAGTGGTGCCGGACCCCCAGCTTGCAACCCAACTGCAGATTTGGTCCATGATGCGTTTCCGAGATGTAGTCATGGTGGACACCAACACCAAGACGGAGGTTACAGTACCACTTATGAGCATGATGACACATTCCCCGCAGCTAGCTTGGCCACTGACACCAGTGAGATGGAAAAGTACAACCGGATACTACTTGAAGCGCAGACCCCGGTGTTCCCTGGATGTCGAGAGAATGTGTTGCAATATGTGATGGAGCAAATAAAGATAAAAGTGAAGCACAAAATGTCAGTGAGTGCTTTTGACGAAATTCAGGAGAAAATATGTAAGTTGCTTCCTGATGATCACAATCTTCCTGAATCTCATTATAAGGTTAGAAATATCCTGAGCAGCCTCGGCCTAAAGTACAGGATAATTGACGCATGTCCGAATGATTGTGTGCTATTTTACAAAGAGTATAAAGAGTTGGACTATTGTCCCGTATGTGGCCAGTGCAGATTCCAGTTGAATAGGAAGAGTTCGAAAAAGAGAATTCCTGTGAAAGTTGTTCGATATTTTCCCTTGATTCCCAGATTGCAGCGCCTGTACATGTCTCTACACACAGCAGAGGCGATGCGATGGTACGCAGAAAAGCGAATAGATGACGATGTCCTGCGACACGCCGCGGATGGGGAGGGTTTCAAACATTTCGACAGAGAATTTGGAGACTTTGCTTCAGAGGTTAGAAATGTTAGACTCGGCCTATCTACAGACGGATTCAATCCTTGGGGAAGTAATAGCTCCGCCGTCAGCACTTGGCCAGTTATTCTGATGCCGTACAACTTGCCTTCGTGGATGTGCATGAACAAGGAATTTAATTTCCTTACCGTATTAATTCCAGGTCCTAAATCTCCATCGAAGTGCTTAGATGTCTACCTCAGACCTTTGATCGACGAGCTGAAACTGTTGTGGGAAAATGGAGTCCCAACTTATGACAAATTCACTGACACGATGTTCACGATGAGGGCTGCCGTAATGTGGACGATCAGCGATTTTCCAGCTTATGGGATGTTGGCAGCCTGCAGGACAAAAGGATATAATGGATGTCCTATATGTTTGGACGACATGAACTCTAGTTGGCACGCAGGGAAGGTGTGTTACTTGGGTCACCGTAGATGGCTTCCTCACGACCACCCGTGGCGACAGGATGAAGCCCATTTCGACGGTACGGTAGAGAACAATCCTAAACCCCGTAGTTGGTCTGGCGAAGAGATTTTAGAGAGGTTGAGCTATTTCAACTTTGGTGTGTTGAGCAATGACGCGGATGTAAAGAAATGCAATCCAATTCCTCCACATGATCTGAGCTATTGGGATCACAAGAGTATATTCTTTGAACTCCCTTACTGGTCGAAGTTGAAGCTGAGGAACAACTTGGACGCGATGCACATAGAAAAGAATGTGTGCGACAGCGTGGTGGGAACATTTCTCGGTATTAAGTTCAAGACTAAAGATACTCCCAAAGCGCGCAAAGATTTGGAATCAATGAATCTACGTCGTCCCTTGTGGTTGAGGAGGGATAGGAAAGGAGTGTACAACAAGATGCCAGATGCACCTTACACAGTGAAGTCGACGCTTAGACGTTCTGTATTTCACTGGTTTAAGGGCGTTCGTTATCCGGCTACGTATGCAGCTACTATAACTGGAGCAGTGGACGAGGTGCAACACAAGTTTGTTGGTCTAAAGACACATGACTATCACGTTATGCTGCAACGTCTGATTCCAGTGGTAATTCGACCATACTTGCCTCGGGACGTCGTAGAACCAATAGTGGCAGAGGTTATGCGCCAGAGAATTAAAGAAGTCAGATGTGGTGGAATTGCAACAACAAATTGTGCACATCATTTGCAAACTAGAGAGGATTTTCCCCCCTGCTTTCTTTGACATCATGATTCACCTAATGATCCACCTGCCCGAGCAGGTGCTCATTTCTGGTCCGGTCCAGTACACTTGGATGTATCCTCAAGAAAGGTACGTACAACTAATTAATTAATTTGTTCCACTGGAGAATATATATATACTAGCTAGCTAGCTATATGTACTTATGTAATGTGTACGTTTGATTTTGTAGACAGCTTGGACAGTATAAGTCATTCGTCAAAAACAGGTCGGCCCCGGATGGCTCCATAGCAGAGACATACCTAATGCATGAGTGTGTTACTTACTGCAACAGGTACCTCAAAGATCCACCCCCTCCCACTGCCTCCGATCGCAGTGCCTGCATCAATCTTTCTGTCGTCACCAATGTCGTCCGACCGTTTAGAGGAGTATTAAAGGAATCGTTAACACGGGAAGAACTTATTGAGACACATTGGGTAGTGTTGCGAGACTGTGATGAACTTGAGCCGTACATGATGTCATACAGGGAGAGGCTTCAGGCGTTAAATCAAAACAAGAGTTCGGCGTGGATTGAGAAAATGGTTAAGAAGAAGTTTCCTGATTATTTCTTCCAATGGGTACGTACGTACGACTCGGATGAGATTATTTAAATACATATCGCTCATGTTTGTAGAAAGTAAACCCTTATATTAATTTAATTTGCCCTTTTTCGCAGATGATTGATCTGCAAAAAACTGATAACCAATGAGGGTGGTGGTCATGGCCAAAGCACTTGCTAGCAGGGAAGCCGGTTAAACACTATATTTATCCCGGATGTTTTGTGAACGGTGTAAAGTTCCATTCATTGGCCCGAGACGAAGGAAGAAGAACACAAAACAGTGGGGTAGCCGTTGGGAAAGACAATGATCTATATTACGGGGCTATTGTATACGTGGTTCGGCTATGTTACGGGAATAATGTCAACGTTTTCCTATTCAAGTGCAGATGGTTCAAGCGTACAAAGGAAGACCTGGGACTATTATCAGTCGATACAAACTCGCACTGGTATGAGGATGAGCCTTTCGCTCTCGCCACCTTAGTTCGGCAGGTGTTCTATCTCGACGATCCGAAAGCCGGTGAAGGGTGGAAAATAGTGAACCATATCTCTCACCGAGGAATATGGAATACAGAGACAATTGAAGGGACACCGGCGACGACTGAAGATGCTGCTGAACCAGAAAGAGACATTCCTGCCTATCAAGAGCCTAATATTTCTATGGTCCGCTCCGATATAATGGACCTGGTTCAAGATGGTGAACGGTTACCCATGCCTGATGGTTGTACAGATCTAACTGAAGATGAGATTATCGATGAGGTAGATGAAGAAGACGAGCAGGAAGAGGACGCGGACGAGGACTCAGGTTATTCGTCAGACGATGTTGAGTACGATGACGAGGATGAGCCGTCGACAAACGGGGATGAGGACGATGATGATTATGACGAAGAGTACGGTCATACGACGAGGGAGATTAATTGGTAATTAATTACTGTAATTATTGTAATATATATATATATATATATATGATCGATGCCGGTTTACGGTAAGAAATTAATCTGAATTATATATCCTGGCCAACGGAGAAATTAATAAATATTGGCGCCAAATCTCAATCTCATATAAAACGTACCCTAGCTAAATCCTTGACCCTAAATCTAGCAGTTCGGATCGATCGATCAATTTTTTAATTATATTTTTGAATCAGAATAATTGAACGGACACACAAATGACCGGGGACGACCTAAACCATAAACCCTAAGGCCCTAACCCCTGAAATCGGGGTTTAGAACTTGGACGACGGAGAATGGTCATTATCCGTCGTCCAGGTACATACTAGGACGACAGATATGGTCATTATCCGTCGTCCAAGTTCACAAACCCTAAACCCTAAACAGTAAGGCCCTAACCCCCTGAATTCAGGGTCTATACACCTGGACGACGGAGAACGTCATTCTCCGTCGTCCAGGTTAGAACCTGGACGACGGATAACTTTATATCCGTCGTCCAGGTGATTACCTGAACGACGGAAAAGCTTATTTCCGTCGTCCAGGTGCAGATATCGTAATTTTTTCTAAGACAACGACCATCTAGACCTTCTTCCAATGCAAAGTCTTTTCATCAAGACTTTAGAGTAAACAATTCTTGGTGTGTGAGCTTCGACGGTTCGAAAATCGGAGTTGCGAAATGCCTTGTATCCACGTTTCCGGTTTGTGAAATTATCGGTTTTGCGGTTGACTGTGCCGATCAAACCCTTCCCGAACTTATTATTTTATGGTCCTTTGAAGACAATTATATATTATGTTACGACGAACATATCCAACGGTTGTTTTGTCCAAATTCAATTTCGTTAATACTCTGCTGCAAATGAGCGTCTACTCATGAACACTTAAGTCGTAAAGATTAGTCGATACTGAACATGTTTCAATACGTAAAATTAATCGTCGGTTCAAATTTAACTGTTAATATATACGATGCGTTCATCGATATTATACGACTATTTCACTTGAATGACAGATCGCTAAATTCCTAGGGAATTATTTTTTAAAATTTTTTTTACGTAATTTGAACCTGGACGACGGAGATGGTCATTTCCGTCGTCCAGGTGTTCACCTGAACGACGGAGAATGACCATCTCCGTCGTCCAGGTTCAAAAATCATGGCGGTTCAAATAATTTTTTGTTTAATTTTTCATGTAACTTTCACTTGGACGACGGAAACTTACCATCTCCGTCGTCCAAGTCCAAAATTATGGCGGTTCAATTTACCGCTTCCGTTTTTGGGACCGCTTGAATTTTCACTTAAACGACGGAGATTTCATTGTCCGTCGTCTAAGTCCAATTTCATGGCGGTTCAAACCGTCCCGCCCCTTAATTACGCGCCGTTTCAAAATTTTGAAACCGCCACCTGGACGACGGAGAACACTGTTTCCGTCGTCCAGGTGAACTTAGACGACGGAGAATAGTGCTCCGTCGTCTAAGTGAAACTCTATAAATAGAGTACGGCTCCTCTTCTTTTCCTCATCCCTTACAATTCTCTCCATCTCTCCTCTCCTCTCTCTCTCAATCTCATTCCGGCGATATTCTCCTCCGGCGACAACGCTCCGACGATACAACTCCGGCGTGGTTCGATTCCTCCTCTCCGACGACACAACTCCGACGAAATTCCCGAAAACTCCGATTCAGTAAATTTCTATTTTCCCCTTATTTAAATAATTTAGATTTTATTAATTAATTAAATTCTAAATATAATTAATTAGTAGAAATTAATTTAGTAATTAGTTTTAAATATTTAATAAATGATTAATTGTTGTTATTAATTAATTAAATCATAATTATTGTTATTTAATACTAATTAAATGAATAATTGTAAATTTGTTGTTATTAATTAAATAAATAATTAATTATTGTTATTAATTTATTAAATAAATAATTATTGTTATTAATTAATTAAATGGTTAATTATTGCATGCTAAATGGTTAATTATTATATTGCATGTAATTACGTGTATTTTTTAGTAAATTAATTAGTAGTACGTGTTCGATTTAAATTTAGTACATAGGCTTGGTGTAATTAAGTCGCACTCTTTGGAATAGATGGCGCCTCTTTTCCTTGCTTATCTCCTTAACCCCTCGTGATGTGTGGATTTCATCACCGCACACCATAACCTAAGTGAAGTTATGGACACGAGGTTGAGGGCGGAGACTTAGAATTTCTGTCGTCCAGGTGGCTACCTGGGCCACGGATAATGTCCGAGGTCCAAGTGCACTTGGACGACGGATAACTAAATCTCCGTCGTCCAGGTGCTTGGACGACAGCACTTGGAGCACGGACCTTGGACGACGGAGATTCCGTCGTCCAAGTACTTAGACGACGGAAAACGTCACCTAGACGACGGAAATGGTCCGTGGTCTAGGTGCAGTTTTCTTGTAGTGCAATTTTTATCAAATTTCTAATGCTATATAAACAAAAAATTAAACTAGTGAGAAAATTTGAGAACAGGATATTGAAAGCCATTAAGCACCCAATCCCATATCCATCATAAGTTGCACATCACCCTGCTTGCAAAATCTAGGTTAAAACTTCAAACTGAATCTAATCAACAATGTAATTACTGCTCTCAACTAACTAAAAACAAGAAAAGATTCGCTTGAGTAGACTACTTTCAGTAATAACTTTGAATTGCATAAACTCAAAGGTATATGTCTATATACTAAAAGCTCTAGTTGAATTCTCTTCCGGAGAAATGTCCTCAACTTCTTCTAATTAAATTATGTTTCCTTAATTATTTTACTATGATGAAATTGGTGGACATGGCTTAAGGGGTTGAACTTATTGGACAAATTGGACCTTGAGAAGAAATAACAAACTATATCTCTGAATGATTTATAACATAGCCTAGTCATAGATAAGGAAGCATATCATATACAGACTCGAATTAGTAAACTTAACCAGTCAATTAAAATAGTCATAGAAGCATAGAACTCAATAAATTTCACCTCAGATCTTTGATGGTGGTACGTAGTGAATCACCCTGTGCTTCTAATCATACGACGGTCGTTCTTTTAGCTCAACCTTACACGGCAGTAGCCCATTCTTATGCATCCACTTCTTCAAGTCCTCCGCTCATCTCTCTTGTTTAGCTCTTATATTGTGGAGCCAGTAAGCATTTAGATTTATACATAAAACTACAAGCGAATTAGTTCAAGATCATGGACTTCTAAGATACCTATGAGAATGCTATGAAATACTAAGATAACTTCTAGAACTTTGGAACAAACATAAGAACCAACCAAAAAGAAATACAAGTTGCAGGACATCTATTGGTTAAACTCCTAAACCAAAATGACCATTTCGAGAAAACTTGCAAATGGTATAAGGTGTTTGAAGAACTGAAATACAACACTAATATAAGGTACAACCATTAACAAGTCAATACTAAAACTAAACTTATTATGATAAGTAAGTTAATACTAAAAGCAATGTCCTAAATAATAGTCTGTCTATGTTGAAGCATCATAACAAACATCAAAAACTATGAAACAACAACATATTAAAGAATGAAGTATTGCACATACCCATGAAACCAGAATGGTAGGTCTTATCAGTCCTAACTTGGCCAATATCCAATCAAAAATCAGTACGCAATCAAAAATCAAACACAAGAAGAAGAAGAAGCCTTGAAACATCGAACCAACACACCATAACCAAATCAGAGAGTTAAACATATATAAACAATAATCACAGACAACGAAAATATTAAAAAGAAAGTTACGAGAGAAAAAAGAGAGAGATCTAGACCTGACTTAGACGAGGAGCGACTCCACTTCATCCATTAAACCTAGGAATAACTCTAGTTAGTTAATATGGAACTTAATTCGTATGATAAATGTGAGGTAACAACTTTGTCATCTTTAATCGTGTCTGTGATTAGCTTCACACATTTCTTATAATGAGAAAGTTTATTACTGTAATACTGTTAGAAACTAAACTTTGAATGTATCCAGAAAATTATGTTCAAATAATTAAAAATAACAAAGAAAGGTAGATCACAGTACCTGGAAATCTGAAAGTTTCTCTTTAGAAAGCGGAGTTGTCAAAGTCGAGATAAGCAATACATTATTTAGTTATTGCAATTTTTGGATGGAAGTGAGGGCCCAGTTCTTTCCTACATCCTCCTTAGAGAAAAAGAATAGCCAGAAATATCCCACAACTCTACAACACCTTTGTCATGCAAGGTGATAGACTTGACACCAGCAAGTACAAGGTTCTTTGCTGCAATCAAGAGAAATAATATTATTAACATATATAAACATGCATGAAAAATAACCAAAGCAACATATGCCATTCTAAACCCCATCTCATTCAACATAATCAACATCTTTACAATTCAAATTCAAAGATATAGTCTATTCACATACCAATTTCGACACCAAGACCCTGCATCCCAGATATGAGAATGTTGGAGGCAAAGAGTTGCCTCATCATCTCACGACCATTCACAGCCAGCTACCTGCTATACAGATCCTCATCAATATCACCTGAATTCTCGTTACCGAATCCCATGATCGCTGGCTTGCGGTTGCTGCTGCTACTATTACTGTTCTCACAGTTAGTGGTGATGATCACAGTTCCCTTAGAATCATCAGTACAAAGCTTCTTGATTGGAGCTTCGCCGACAAAGTTTGGTTCCCCTTCTTCTTGTACTACAACCTCTCTGCCCACTTGCCTCTTTCTAGGAAACATATAGAGTGATGAACTGCCAAACCATAACTCCATTTATCAGTCACAAAATTCCAAACCCTAACACAGTTTACCATAAAACAAAAAACAAAAACTACAAAATCCTATCTCACAAACACAGAGCCATAAGATCGTTTCAAACGGCGACTTAAATGTAAGTCGCCGGCAATGTCCCGTTGGTAATGCAAAAAAAAAAAAGACATTGCCGGAGACATACATTTATGTCGCCGGCAATGTCTTTTTTTTTTTTTAAACATTACCGGCGACGGAAATTATGTCGCCGGTAATGTCTTTTTTTTTTTTTTTTGCATTACCAACGAGACATTGCCGGCGACATACATTTAAGTCGCCGGTAATGTTAAAAAAAAAACATTACCGGCGATTTTTCCGGCAAAAATCGCCGGCAATGGGTCAAAATGTGATAGTGGTTTCTCTTAGCAAAACATATCATAATAAGTAATCTCGTTAAAATAATATTGAAATCGATACGAAACAAGCATAGCTTTGATCTAAAACCTAATGCGTCATAAAACATTCTATAGAGATCACAAATATTCTAAAGCAGAGAAGAAAGTAGAAATGAAAATCAAACGAACGAAGCAAGGAAGACATATCGTGAAGAACTTGTGGAAGAGAGAACCAAAGTATATAGCGATGGAAGTGGTGTTGCGTTTCAAGTTTTTCTAGGGTTTGATGAGCTACTTGGAGATGTGATGAGGCTCCTCAAGTCGTGGTTCATCTCTCCCTCCTAAACTTGCACAAAACCACAACAAAATCAATACATACAAATCCGTACATCAACAGAAAACCCATCAAAACCAAGCAGATCTAAAGTTTGGAGAGACTAGACTCACAAAGTTACAGAGCCGATTGGTGACAGTGGAGTTCACGAGCTAAGTCGAGCTCGAGACGAGAGGCAAAAGCGGAGGCCGAGCGAATGATGGTGAAGGCCATGTAGGAGCGGCGATGTGGTGAGCAAAGGCTCGCAATTGGTGGGAGATAGGCGATTAATCAAGTTGTAAAGATAAGGGAGAGAGAGGCTAGAGGGAGAGTCTAAAATCTAGAGAGATTGATTAGAGATTGATATGAGAGAAGCGGTGATGATATTTGCGACGGCTTATTTTCCGTCGTCATTGGTAGCATTTTCTACGGCATCTTATGCTGTGGTAAATAACTGAAGCAAACTAAATTTTTTGTTGTAGTGTAGGCAGAAGTGGGCTTTGTCCTGGATTGTGCACCTTTGGTGCTTTGTCTTCTCTAGGTATGGTCATTCGTTGGTTCGTTGTATGGGCACACCCTTCTAGTGGCAGGATGAGATGTAGTGTCGAAGGAAGTTCTGTGTGGCTACATAGTTGGAAAGTTGTTCAAAAGGAATTGATGCATCGTCATAGGCATGTTATCTTTCTGGTACTGTGTCGTCGTGATTGTAAAGCAAATGAAGTAGCCAATAATACACTCTTTGCTAAATGATGCAGTTTATGATACAATGTATTGGTGGAGTCGCCAGATAGTATTTTAAGTGTTTCTCTTCATATAGGATTTAAACTTTATATCCCCCTTATATTCTACAATTTCATTAATCGAGACTTAAAGATAGCCGTAAGCCCTACTTCACAAAAAAAAAGAGTAGATAATGATTATAGCATGTAAAACATATTCTTATAATAAATGTCGTAGTTTCTTTTCAAAGAGTCAAGACTCTTTCTTTCTTTCTTTCTTTCTTTCTTTCTTTCTTTCTTTATCTAAGTCAAATAGTTAATCATAAAATGCATTTACAATATCCGTTTTGATGTAATTTTTGTATTCAACTATAAATACCACATCTCCACATCAGTTGATCAGAAAATCTCATCCAATTCGCATATGTCAAAATCTAAAATGAGATCTCAAATTTTGTTGGTCCAAGTGCTCTTGATGATTGTCTTCTTCTTATGTAAGTATTTCCTCTCAAATAATTTAAGATAATATTTTTTAGCACCCTAACAGTTTCTCTATAATTTCTCTATTATAGGGATGCAAAAAACACAATTAACGATATATTTGTTCTAACTCCAACAGATTTCCCATTTTACAAATTTTATCATTCTTCCTCATATTCTTCCCTAAAAATATAGATTGTTGTAAATATAGAGAATATTATTTTCTCTCTTATCACATTCTCTATTTTAGGGAATGTATTTAAGAAATTTATTGGAGCAAAGTATTCAAAAAAAAACTCAAATATGGGGAAGCTAAGGAACCCATGGATCATATTCTTCTCCAATTTGAGTTTTGCCAATGTCTCGAATAAATTCAAGCACATATTCAGTTAGTAGGAATGGTTTGTGGATTATGCACAGCTATAATGGCTGAACCCAAAAAGTAATAAGTACTTGGGCATGGACCTGGACTTGGAAACTTCCTATTTACCAATAGAAATGTTGACCAATTCTACAGCGGATATATCGTATAAACCTTTTAGTGTTTTAATAGAACATTCATATTACCCTCTGGAAGAAATAGAACTTAAAGAGGAATTATTTTGATAGCTGTTGGAGTTTCTCTAACATCAAAAATATCATACATATAGAGATTTAGGTCTTCCCTTAGGCTTTGTATTTGCCCTTTTTTTTTGGGCGGGGGGGGGGGGGGGGGGGGTTTGAAAAAGAGAAGTCGTCACTTTTAATTTTTCAACATTCCTATTTATTTATTTCTCATAAAAAAAATCTTCTTATTTATCCGTATATGTATAATTTCGGTCTACGATAATTTATATAATATATATGTTGAGTTCTTGAATATATATATATATTTAAGTTTTGTATATCATTATTGCATGACATGCAGAAACACAATCAGCTATATTCACACGTTTAAGAACAAGTGTCCCTTTACAATTTGGCTTGAGACCGTAACTTTAAAGCCTTGTTTGGTTTCTAGAAAGGAAATGAAAGCATTTACCTTCCTATAATTTTCCCTTAGGAAGGGAACTAAAGAATTTCTATTGGGTGTTTGGTAACACCAGGAAAGTAAGAAGAAAACAAGTTTTGTTACCATGTGTTTGTTTGGTACAAGTCAGGAGTGGAAAGTAATATTATGTTAAGTTACTATAATAACCATTTAGTTTTTAAGCATATATCTACATACAACACCAATCTTGATGAACGTTCCCATAGCCATATTCACCTCAGTGCATGTAGTCTGGATAAACTCGTATCAAAACATTTAGTACAAAGAAACTAAACAACTCCTTAGATAATATCACAAAAGAAAATAATCTCCAATATTAGATTACAAGTTCAAAATAGATCCTAGGTTCAACTATATGTAAAATAGACATGAGTTGTCATCATTTAGTTAGATAGTGTGCTCTACTATATGCAAAATAGCACATCTATTGCCATCATTCATGCTCCAAAGTAAAAGCTCTCTTCAAGCCAACATTTGTCTTCAACTTCCAGTTTCTAGTTGCCAATAAGCTTTTGAATAAAATGGCTCTTTAGATTAACTTGTAGGTTGAACAGGAACTGAATTTTTGAGTCATCACTAACTAGCGTAGAAGCCGCTTCAAGCACATAATTATCATCAAACCTTCAATTTTCATAAGTTCATCAAAAAGCATACCTCTTCTTTGGTTTGTTGCATGCTAATTCAAAACCACTCCTTGCATACTGTCCAAGTGTGTCTTGGTCACTTCCATAAAAGATCGCAGTGTGCCAGCCATGTCTTCCAAACATAGAGAATAGGCATCTCGTGGTCTTTTTCTACTTCGAGTTGAGTTAGGAGGAACATGCGGTGTGGGAATAGCAGGAATAGAAGTTGTGTTTTCAGTGAAACCATCTTCTTCAAGTTCAACAAACTCATTATCATTATTCAACTTTGTTGTTGCTTCAGCAGGCCCTTCAGCATTTAACCCATTTACTCGATCTCTGCCAAAGCATTCCACCAAACTATCATAATGGATGAATATTTTCAATCTTAATCCTTTGACATCTTTGTGAACCTGCCAAAGCATTTCATCAAACAAAATCAAACATTTAGTAATGTTAACAAGGAAGTTAAATGAAGAACATAGATAAATCAGTGGACTCTTATTACTTCTTGGTCAATAAATCAGTAGGATTTATTGTATATGCATCTACTGTGACCAACATCTGTTCGACTGATAAATTGAAACATGTTGGATGCAAGACGTATATATAGAACAATAGAATAAACTAGAACTTGCTCAACGGACAAATACTTGAATTGGGCCCTTAACTATAAATTTGTGTCTTAATTACTGGAAAGCATAGTTCTTGACAACTTCAAAGAGAATATATCACAAAAAATAAGGGTAAATCAAATCAAGTCAAACTAAAGAACATTGCAATGCTGCTTCCTGGTGTGATCATCAAGACAGGAAAAAAATCACTTATAATGCAGCATTGTAAACATTAGAAAAACTGAAAGAAATATCCAACCACATATTGACCTATATATTCGACAAACAAATTAACCACCTCAAACTATCAAGAACATGAAACCAAATTGAAACACCAAAAACAGACTCAAACTTTAGTTAATTCCAAAAATTCTAAAAACCTAAACAAATCAGAAGAAAATTTCTCAAAGCATACATTATAAAATGCTGATATAGAATACTAGTCTTATTCAAATCTAGTTAGTGCCTATCCGACTATTACAATCCATTTTTTTCTGGTTCAAATGATACTTGCAATGAATTAAGTTCTTGTTATATGTTGCATCTGGTCTAGAAATTAAATAGAAACAGATTCCAATACAGATGCCCAAAAACTAAAATTGAAAATGCAAGAAAAAACGGCTAAGAAACTTTTTTCTTCATTTCAGTTTCTAAGAATCTGATATATATAATTTTTACCTGCGGTATAAACAACTAAAGTCTATCTTTTAGGCAGCAACCATTCTAGATAGGCATAGACTAGTATATATATATACCATCAAGAGAGTTAATACAATCTGAATATCAACACAAATTCGGTATTACCTTAATCCAGTCATCAAACACTTATTTTTCATATACAATCATTTTCTTTCATGGTCCCATGAGAAACCACTTGAATTGGTAATCATGTCAGAGATGGCAAGTGTTTATTTCCTCAGTGTCTTCAAACGAGACTCAAGGTGGGGGCTTACTTTTAATCAAGAATTTGGTAACTTCTTCTTTATGATCTTTTCTAGTTGTCCCAAATATCCTGGTCTGAATCCATTGTCAGCCTTCCACTTGCTGCTAACACAAATTTTTGTTAAAGCCACAACTAGAGCTAATTCTTCATGAGGAGTCCAAACATGTGATGGTTGTTTCTCTTTGTTTCTCCTACCATTACAAGCAGATATTGTTGAGTTTCCTTGCGAATTCATTCTACACAAACATATAGTACTTATTAACAAATGACTCAATGTCGCAGATCGATAGATAAATAAATATGCTAAACACAATGCACTATAAAATGAAGTAGCATCATAGAAGAAACTAAAAACTTTTGTTTTAATTTTTTAAAACAGCAAGTACATATAGACTTACAACTATATCCAATAGAAAAGAAGCACAAATCTTTCAGAATCCAAAGAGATTGTATTAACATCAGAGAAAACTGATCAAGTACATGTATAGTTTTGATTTGTACAAGACAACTAAAAAATCAAACAATAAATACAATCTAAGATAACCAGCTGGTTTTAGTGCTAGAGTTGTCCCAAATCTAAAAGGCAGAGACTACATAGAATTGATCTATATAAATGGATCAAAACATAACAGAGTTGTAACGACAAGAACCGTGGAATGTATACATATTGGTCCGAGCCGTGATTATTATGAATTAATCGTACTCGTGGGTTTGTTAACGACTAAATTATCGGGCAAAAATTTAATTTGAGTTCCTTAGTGGAAATTGTAGAGGATTTGATTTCAAGCTCGTGGGAAATTTTGGGGAAATTTTTGGATAAGTGAGCAATGTTTTATCGAGTTTTGAAGTCGGTTGGTGAATGTGGATTTAATCGTGACTGTCCGATTTGGATCAGATTGAATTATAGCCGTTGATTTGGGGATGGTATGTGTACGGTATATATACAGTATAAATAGGAAACAAACTGAGAAACTTTCTATTTTTGGAAATAACCGTTGACCCGCGTTAACCCACGGGTCAAAACTGACCCGTTTTGGGCATGAGCTTCTTGGCATCGATGTGCCTTATTCCGGTATCTTTTGGCTATGGTTCCTTCATAAAAGTTGTTGGGCTTGAGCTCCTCTTTCTTTTGATAGGTGGATCACTCAATTTGGTTGACGGATGAAGAAGTTATGACTTGTTAAAGTTTGGGGAATTCCGGTGGTAATCGGTGGTAGATGGAGGCGGGTCGGACGGAGGTGATGGGAGTTTTTGTAGCCCATAGAGAGGTGAGTCTATTCCAAGTGGTTTCAGCCCTTTCCGTGCCCGGTGGTGGCCGATCGGAGAAATGAAATTCCGGCGAGGTTTTCAAACTTCACGGTAAGTTTTGGACCTTTTCCGGTTAAAACTGGGCTTAGCTTTGAACTACAAAGTTGTTGGAAATGTCGAGATCTTCAAACTAATGTGTTGGTAGACATTTTCTGGGTTGGTGGAAATTCCAGTGCGGCGGCGGCGACGACCCCACGCGCCGCCGTGCGCGGCGGATTTCTAGCGAGGTGGACTTTTGGTAAGTTTTATGTCGTTTCGCTTGTTTTCGCGTGCTGAACGCAATGGTGAGGTTTTCAAGTTGATTTGATTATTCTATTTTGGGACGAGGGTTGTTTGGGTGTATTTTGGGAATTTTGTTATCCTCGTCGATATTTCGAGCGATATGTCTTTCGAGAACGCGGGGTTCTCAACGTATTAGCTTCGTATGTTGTGGTTCAATATGTATTGATTGTATCCTAATTATTCAGGTGATCGTTATCGAGCGTTTGGCGAGGGATCTTTTGCCGGACCTCAAAGTTAGCCTCGTACTGTGAGTGGACATTTATTTACACTGTCGTAGCAAGTTCTTGGTTTCAGTATTTGTTTCCAGTACAATGTTCAGATTATTTATCATTTTGAAGGTATTGTATATTTTATTGGTGATGACATTTATTTATTTAGCATCGATGCATTAGCTACGCGGCTGATCACCAGTAATCTATCTATCAGGCTTGAGAGATTCGCTTGATATGCCGACTAAGCTTGAGAGATTCACCTAGTCTATCACCATCGGGCTTGAGAGGTTCGCCCGACATGTTACTCTGGCAGGGAAATCCTCCGGAGTGGCGACCTTCATTTATTTAAGAACTCGCATTATTTTGTGAATATATGAATGGTGAAAGGCATATGATTATTTTCGTCCACTCACTCTAAAGATTTTATTTGCCTTTCCCCTGGGTTTTTCGGTTTTCTTTGCCCAGTTTGCAGTTCAGATCATTGTTCATTTCGAGTAGGTTCTTTGTTCAACCTACTGGTTGTATATGATGTATATAGGCGTCGCTCTGAACACTTATGTTGTGTTTTCAGTTGAGTTTACTTCAGAATGTTTCTGGATTTCTTGTAAACCTTTTGATTTATTATATATATGATGTTGAGAAATCCGAATGGGAAACGGAGCCCCACGGTTTGGCTTTTGTGAAATATTCGAAGTGTGTTTCTTTACAGGTTTTAATAATGGTTCACGTGTTTCAAAGTAAACTCTGGAAAAAAATTTAAGGTCGTGTTTCCAAAGGGGTTTGATTTCGGTTTAGGCAACTAAATCGGAGTCGGGTCCTTTCAAGAGTTTTCAGAGCATTAGGTTTTAGGTTCTTTAGAATCTTGTAGTTGTGTTACTAAGGGTATTTGAGAATGTACAACATATCAGGAGTGGTGACTCGACTGGCCAGCGGACAATCATCAATGCTCTAGAGTGTTGTATGCTTTCAAATATTTGAAGTTTCATGATTACATTCCTTGTGTTGTGGGACTTATGTCCTTTCATCTTTAGGATGCCTCCTCGACATTTAGTCTGTGCTAACGGGGTTGGGGATCCTATTGAGGATCAATGTACGCACGACTTGCTAATGCGAGTGTTACGTTTGGAGCAGCGTATTGACCCTGTGGCTAAGGTTAGGACATTGGGAGCAACTGTTTTCTCTGGTTCCCTTCATCCTGAAATATGTGAAACTTGGTTAGTCCCGATGGAGCATGTTTGTGAGCGCCTGCATTCTACTCTTGTACTGAAAACTGTAGCAGTAATGGGTTTGCGTGAGTCAGATGCCTACTTTTGGTGGGTTGGTACAGACAGAGTTCCTATTGATACTCCTTGGCCGATGTTCAAAGAGATGTTTATGCGTCGGTATTTCAATCCAGCCACTCAGCAGCGGAAATATGAGGAGTTTACCAACCCGAAACAAGGAAATATGTCAGTACTTGAGTATCGAGATAAGTTTACTCGTTTGTCTCAGTTTGCACGTGATATGGTGGCATCAGAGGAAGCAAAGTGCAGGAGGTTTGAGTTGGGTCTGAATCTGAATATTAAGGGGACTTTGATCACTATGCCTCGAGATAACTTTGATGAGTTTATTAGTGCTGCACTTAGAGGTGAGGACATCGAGAGGGAGAGACAGATGCAGTTTCAGACGCGTTGATTTGAAGAGGGTAGACCTAGTCAGGGTGCTTCAAAGAGGCTGAGTTCAGGTACTTCTAGATCAGCATCATCTTCTGGTAGTGGACCTTACAGATATCCTACCAGCACTGCTGGGCAGAGTCATAGATGGAGGAGGAGGAGTTGACCACAGAGGCAGCAGTCGAGTGGGAGTTCCAGTGGATCGAGTTATCCTTGACCTATCTTCAGCATACCAGCCGCACCGAGGGAATATCCTTTATGCAACAACTACCACTGACATCACTCTAGTCAGTGTCAGTATGGTCCATCGACTTGTTACCGTTGTGGCCAAGTGGGTCACTTTGCGAGGGAGTGTCCTCAGCGTGGTACTTTTGGAGGTGTTGCGGATCAGAGTGCTGAACGAGATTAGGGTACTGCTTCTGGTGATCATGCAACACAGTCTTCTGGACAGGGTAGTCAGCAGAATCATGGCCAGCGTGGACGACCAACTGGACAGGCTCGAGTTCATGCCATGTCTTTACGTGAGGGCAGAGCTTCTCCGGAGGTTATCATCGGTACGTTGTACATTTTTGGTCATCCAGTCCTTACTTTACTAGATCCAGGGGCTACGCATTCATTCATGTCATATAGATTAGCATCATTGGCTACTGTATCTGCATCTTCACTCCCTAGTTTGTGGCGAGTGTTGTATCCATCTGGCGAGATAGTGTGTGTCGAGTGGGTATATAGAGATTGTGAGATTTTTATTGGCGGTTATGGGTTAGCCACGGATTTGATGCTGCTGGATATTGTGGATTTTGACGTGATTTTGGGCATGGATTTCTTGGAGAACCATTGGGCTGTTCTTGACTGTCACAAGAAGGAGGTTGTTTTCAGGAGTCCAGGCATGCCAGAAATCTTGTTTCGGGGTGAAAAGAATACGTCTTTGCCTTGTTTGATTTCAGCAATGAAGGCTGAGCAGATGTTGAGGAAGGGTTGTGTGGCTTACCTTGCACATGTGATTGATACGAGTGTTCGTATACCAGACATTGGTGATATTGCGGTGGTTTGTGAGTATCCAGATGTGTTTCTTGAGGACTTACCCGGTGTTCCTCCAGTCAGAGAGATTGACTTCACCATTGAGTTACTTCCAGGTACTGCCGTACTGGACCTATATCGCAGACACCCTATCGTATAGCACCAGAAGAGTTGAGGGAGTTGCAGATTCAACTTCAAGAATTGATTGAAAAAGGCTTCATTCGACCTAGTGTTTCCCCTTGGGGTGCTCCAATGTTGTTTGTGAGGCAGAATGATGGTTCGATGAGGCTATACATTGATTATCGGAAGTTGAATCAGGTTACGGTGAAGAACAAGTATCCGTTCCCTCAGATTGATAATTTGTTCGATCAGCTGAAAGGAGCTTCAGTCTTCTCGAAAATCGATCTCAAGTCTGGATACCATCAGCTACGGATTCGGGAGTTCGATGTGGATAAGACGGCGTTTCAGTCACGTTATGGGCACTATGAGTTCCTTGTTATGCCATTTGGGTTTACCAATGCGCCAGCTGCTTTCATGGACCTGATGAATCGAATTTTCATGCGTTATCTTGACAAGTTCGTCATTGTGTTAATTGATGACATCCTGATTTATTCCAGGAGTGTGGGGCACACAAGAGGCATTTACATGCAGTTTTGCAGACTTTGCGAGATGCTTAGTTGTACGCCAAGTTTAGCAAGTGTGAGTTTTGGCTAGACAGTGTAAATTTTTTGGGTCATGTGATATCAGCTAAGGGAGTCAGCGTGGATCCAGATAAGATTAATGCAGTGCTGAATTGGAGTAGACCTACCAACATGGCAGAGATACGGAATTTCTTGGGTTTAGCAGGCTACTATCGCCGATTCATGTAGGAATTTTCACGGATTGCGACACCGCTTACCCGTTTGACGAAGAAAGGAGTCAAGTTTGAATGGTCTGATGCTTGTGAGGAAAGCTACTTGACTTTGAAGGAGAGGTTGACTACTGCACCAATGTTGACTTTACCAGACGATAGCGGTGAGTATGTTGTGTACAGTGATGCTTCAAAGTTAGGTCTAGGTTGTGTCTTGAAGCAGCATGGAAAGGTGGTGGCATATGGTTCTAGACAGTTGAAACCACACGAAGTTAACTATCCTACTCATGATCTAGAGGTAGCTGCCATTGTGTTAGCATTGAATAGTTGGAGACACTACTTGTACATAGCACAGTGCAAGAGTTACACCGATCACAAAAGTCTTACCTACTTGCGTACATAGCCAGATTTGAATATGAGGTAACGGAGATGGATGGAGCTGATTAATGACTACGATTGCACTTTTAAGTATCATCCAGGAAAAGCTAATGTGGTTGCTGATAGTCCTAGTCGGAAGCATGGTGCTTCTCTCTTCCATGTACGTGTTGTTAGAGTGTCACTTTTGACAGAGTTGCGAGCAATGGGAGCAGAATTGGAGTGGAATGATGATGGAGCATTGTTAGCCATCTTCCAAGTTCATCCGGTGTTACTTGATCAAGTTCGTGAAACTCAAGATTCAGATGCCTATCTGCTGAGCAAGAAGAATTTGATTCAGAATAGTGTACCGACAGAGTTTCGGATGAGGAGTGATGGCACTTTGGTGTTCAGAAAGAGGTTATGTGTTGCCAGGGATGACAGATAACATGCAGATTTTCTTAATAGATTAAAGTTGTCGGATTATCAGAAAAGATATGAACGTTATGGCTTATCGTTTGAAAAGTATTATCAGAGCTGGCATATGGTATAACGTATTTAATGCATTGTGGTTATGGACATATACTCCTAATTCCCTAATGTTAGCATGCCTCAGAAATTCTCGTTGTAAACAGTTTCAACTGCAGTTCAGTTCAGGTTGTGTAACCATTGGATGTTCTGAATTGTCGAGAGTGGATTCTCTGGAACAGGAATTTTCTGTTTGTGTCAGCGTTTGTGTTTGTACAGAATTCATACAGTAAAGGTAGTCACGTAGCAGCCAGAACAGTTTATATGAGCAGTAGCTTTGTTCTCCTAGCCGGTATGTAAATTTTGAGGACGGAATTTTTGTTAGGGGGGTAGATTTGTAACGACCCGAACCGTGGAGTGTGTACATATTGGTCCAAGTCGTGATTATTGTGAATTAATCGTACTCGTGGGTTTGTTAACGACTAAATTATCGGGCAAGAATTTGATTTGAGTTCCTTCGTGGAAATTGTAAAGGATTTGATTTCGAGCTCGTGGGAATTTTCGGAGAATTTTTTGGATAAGTGAGCAATGTTTTATCGAGTTTTGAAGTCGGTTGGTGAATGTGGATTTAATCGTGACCGTCCGATTTGGATTAGATTGAATTATAGCCATTGATTTGGGGATGGTATGTATACGGTATATATACGGTATAAATACGAAACAAATTGAAAAACTTTCTATTTTTGGAAATACCCGTTGACCCGCGTTAACCCACGGGTCAAAACTGACCCGTTTTGGGCTGTGAGCTTCTCGGGGTCGATATGCCTTATTCCGGCATCTTTTGGCCGTGGTTCCTTCATGAAAGTTGTTGGGCTTGAGCTCCTCTTTCTTTTAATAGGTGGATCACTCAATTTGGTTGCCGGATGAAGAAGTTATGGCTTGTTAGAGTTTGGGGAATTCTTGTGGTAATCGGCGGTGGACAGAGGCGGCTGAGACGGCGGCGATGGGGGTTGAGATTATGGGGGTTTTGTATCCCATGGAGAGGTGATTCTATTCCAAGTGGTTTCAGCCCTTGCCGTGCCCGGTGGTGGCCGATCAGAGAAATGAAATTCCGGCGAGGTTTTCGAATTTCACAGTGAATTTTGGACCTTTTTCGGTTAAAATTGGGCTTATCTTTGAACTACAAAGTTGTTGAAAATGTCGAGATCTTCAAACTGATGTGTTGGTTGACATTTTCTGGATTGGTGGAAATTCCGGTGACCGACGGCGGCAGCAACCCCACGCGCTGCCGTGCGCGGCGGATTTCTGGTGAGGTGGATTTTTGGCAAGTTTTATGTCATTTTACTCGTTTTCGTGTGCTAAACGCAATGGTGAGGTTTTCGAGTTGATTTGATTATTCTATTTTGGGACGAGGGTTGTTTGGGTGTCTTTTGAGAATTTTGTTATCCTCGTCGATATTTCGAGCGATATGTCTTTCGAGAACGCGGGGTTCTCAACGTATTAGCTTCGTATGTTGTGCTTCAATATGTATTGATCGTATCCTAATTATTCAGGTGATCGTGATCGAGCGTTTGGCGATGGATCTTTTGCCGGACCTCAAAGTTAGCCTCGTACTGTGAGTAGACATTTATTTACACTGTCGTAGCAAGTTCTTGGTTTCAGTATTTGTTTCCAGTACAATGTTCAGATTATTTATCATTTTGAAGGCATTGTATATTTTATTGGTGATGGAATTTATTTATTTAGCATCGATGCATTGGCTACGCGGCTGATCACCGGTAGTCTATCTATCAGGCTTGAGAGATTCGCTTGATATGCCGACTAGGCTTGAGAGATTCGCCTAGTCTATCACCATCGAGCTTGAGAGATTCGCCCGACATGTTACTCTGGCAGGGAAATCCGCCGGAGTGGCGACTTTCATTTATTTAAGAACTCGCATTATTTTGTGAATATATAAATGGTGAAAGGCATATGATTATTTTCGTCCACTCACTCTAATGATTTTATTTGCCTTTCCCCTGGGCTTTTCGGTTTCCTTTGCCCAGTTTGCAGTTCAGATCACTGTTCAGTTCGAGTAGGTTCTTTGTTCAACCTACTGGTTGTATATGATATATATATGCGTCGCTCTGAACATTTATGTTGTGTTTTCAGCTGAGTTTACTCCAGAATGTTTCTGGATTTTTTGTAAACCTTTTGGTTTACTATATATATGATGTTGAGAAATCCGGATGGGGAACGGATCCCCACGGTTTGGCTTTTGTGAAATATTCGAAGTGTGTTTCTTTGCAGGTTCTAATAAATGTTCACGTGTTTCAAAGTAAACTCTAGCAAAAAAAAATTTAAGGTCGTGTTTTCGAAGGGGTTTGATTTCGGTTTAGGCAACTAAATCAGAGTCGGGTCCTTTCAAGAGTTCTGCACAAAAGAAGCTACAGAGGTTCAAAACAAAATCTCCACCCCCATATACAAAAATGACGCTTATCACCACAAGAACAAATTAAATACAAAATACAATGAAGTCTAGTTTTGTTTTTGTCTGGAGCGTCTCCAAATCAAGCTCTTAGCTTGTGTTTATATTTCTTGTCCATTCATCAAACATTTGTGTGGTTAAATTTCTCCTCCAATCATTACATTGTTGTGATGAGTCAATTAAAGTGATCATATTATCAACATCATCGTCATCTTCTATCTGGTTTTTCATAGTTCTATTGAGCAGCGTCTCCAATGGATCATTTGGCATTTCCCTTCTTATGAGGTTGTAGAGAAGGCAACAAGCAATAATAATTCAACATTGCGTCTTAAGAGGAAAAAACGAAGGAGTCCTTAGAATTGCCCAACGTAACTTTAGCAACCTAAAACACATTTCTATCACATTCCTAGCAGATGAATGCTTCATGTTAAAAAATTCTTCAGGGGTGGTAGGTTGATTTCCTTCTCTTCATTCACTTAAATGATATTTTTGTCCTCTATAAGGAGCAAGAAATCCTTCCCCATTTAGATACCCAGCATCCACAAGGTAGTAATATCCTATTGAATGAGACAATTGTAATGATAAGGATGCTAGCTGGATATAAACGTCAGACATAAAACTAAAACAAAATAGTTTTGTTCTTTCCTATCATCTCACCATGGGGGACTTGCAAGCCATATCTTCTACTAATGGCATCATGAAGCACTCGTGAATCTACAGCCGAGCCCTCCCAACCCGATAATACATAAATGAATTGTATGTCTTGAGAGCATACTCGCAAGACGTTTGTAGAAATTTCATTCTTCCTAGTACGATACCTAGGCTTGTCAACTTCCGGCACATGCGCTCTAATATATGTCCCATCTAGCGCTCCAAGACAATTATACAAAAACAAATAGCGTAGCATATATTCTTATACCCTAGAGTCCTAGACTCGTATTTTATAAATAGAACATATTGTTATATACATATGTTTACCTTAAACCATTTCCATTTCTCATTAGTTGAATTCTCAGACACCGATTCTGATGTTTTTAGAAGTTATCCTTGTAGGCTTAGAACTTCCCTTAACACCACATTAAAATATCTACTGATCGTTTTCCCGGTGCGTAGAAATCTATCTTGTATAATTCTGTTCTTTTCATGATGTGCAAGAGTATGCAAGAACATAGGTACCATTTCCTCCACGGAAACATTTTTGTACCTTGTAGTCCACCGTATGTGCGTAACATAGAGCATAAAATGCTAAATGTATGCCTATCTAAATGAAGACAATTCACACACCTCACATCACTTGCATACACCATGCGATAAAAGTTTCTCATTCTTGAGAAAGCATCATAAATGAAACGTGAATTTCAGTCTATACTTACGGTAATGCCGTTCTATAATGATATACATAACTATGTATATCATGAATACAAAATTAAGTGAACTCTTAATATTGTCGAGCATTAGAAGTATCTTTCAGTTCTTCGATAGGGGCATACGATCCATAACTGCATACCAATTATATATTTATATATATATATATGTAAGATGCTCCAAATATATAAACAGTAAATATTATACTAATTGAACATAGTCAATGCAGATATATGTACAGAGCATATAAGGAGAAGTAGTAAATATACAGGATTTGGACATAATGATAGGGAGGGCATAATGCAGATATATGCACACACATGAAGTGATGAACCACTTACAAGTTCAAGGGGTGGGTTCTGTATACTCAAGGAGTTTCATCAAATGCAATTGCATCACAAGACCAAAGATATCAACACCTAAAGAACGGAAACTCGAGGGAATCAATGACGAATTGGATTCTAAGTTTTCCTGATTGCTTGAAGGATTACATGTACTCATAAGGCATGTCAGTTTACATGTCGAAACTTGTTTATGTAGTTATAGACAACACATTCATAAATAAGGCTTCTTAAATGGTGCAGAATGGTTTGACTGATTTCGGAAACCCTTTTTTTGAATTTGCATGTGATTTGCAGCCATTATAAGATCATATGTGATCTTACAGAAAAAAAAATGAATTATGTATACTAGACAGTGATCTCATAGCCATACCTTAGATAGATTTAAGCTACAAGTATATGAATGTGCTGGCATCTTGTGTCAGCTCACTCAGTTGTGATAGAACAAAGAGTTAAAGATGCAATGCATATGTAAAAGAGCTTATTAGCACATGAATACTATTAGATATTTGTCAATTTTATCTTATGTGCAATAGCTTTAGTGATTGATGAAAGCTAAGATCATGAGTCCATCAGGAATATGGTTTTCGATCGTTTCAAAATAAGAACTTCTATTGTCTTCTTTCTATTGTGTTCTATATTTAGACGTAAAAAGAAAGAGAATTGACTTATATTTTCCTACCCAATCATACCATAATCAAGAAATCAACAATAAAATTTCAATCCAAAAAGCACAAAGTTATACTACTCATTTCGATATATGTCTATATGTTGGGATCCCTCGATGGAGGAGATCAAGAAAGTAGTGGGCCTGGGTGATCGAGGTCTGGCGAGCGGTCTAGCGAGCGGTCTGGCGAGCGGCCCATCTTGACTAATAGTGTTCTATCGAGGAGTCTCGTTATAAAGCGTCTAGCGAGCTTCGCTAGAGGAAGGCTTTGACTTCGATGAGACAGTACGTACCAAAGAAGGAAACCGATACATAAACGGTTTTGGTTTCATTGGGGAATCCGATTCCTAATTGGATTATGTAAGTCTACATACCTTGGTCTATAAAGGAGCATGTAGGCATAAGGAAAAAGAATATAAGTTGAAGAGCATTGAGAGTTCTTCTTTCTAGCATTGAGAGCTAGAGGTTTGGTGAGGTATAGAGAATTCTTGTTTAGGTGAGCAAGTAAGTTTGTAATCTTCTTATTCATCATAGTGAATTCAGGATACTCTCCCCGTGGACGTACACAACCTTGTTGTGGAACCACGTTAAAACTTGTGTGTGTGTGTGTGTGTGTTTTTCGATCTCGTATTGTTTTGTGTGTTAGCTTCCGCAACAAGCACAACTAATTAGTATCAACTGAGGACTGATTTCCCAACAAGTGGTATCAGAGCTTCGTTAAGAAGTCGATCGTCATGGGAGAGAAGTCTAGGATGTTGATACTGGATAGCACCAATTACAATAGTTGGAAGGGCAGGATGATGGATTTGCTGGTATGCAAAGATTTGGACTTGCCTCTTCAAGAAGAGGGCAATCAACCTGACTCTTACAGAGAGAAAGACACGGAATGGAATTCATTGGTGAAAAGATCTATGTGCTACATACGTCGTTGGATTGACGATAGCATCATTGGGCTGGTACAAGATGAAACCACGGCATATGATGTTTGGAGTAAATTGGAGACGATGTACGCAGGAAAGACAGCAGGGAATAAAGTCCAGTTGATTAAGAAAATCACTCATATGCGCTATAGTGATGGTTCAACGATTCCTGCACATCTCAATGAGTTTCAAAAGGTAATATCTCAACTCACAAAACTGGGAATTACCTTTGATGACGAAGTACAAGCTCTGTTGGTTCTTGGTTCTCTTTCGGATAGTTGGGAAACATTGAGCGTTTCTCTAAGTAACTCCGCTCCAAGTGGAAAGGTAACAATGTCGATCGTCACATCCGCATTGTTAGGGGAAGAGCTAAGAAGGGAAAGCAGCGGTTCTTCGTCAAGGGAAGAAACTTTGGTGACTTCCGATAGAAGGAGGACTAGTAACTCCAGTCGTGGCAGGTCAAGAAGCAAGTCACGGAATCCAACCGGGAAGAAGTTCCCATGTTACTATTGTGGGAAGACAGGACACTTCAAGAAGAAATGTCACGAGTATCTGAATGATAAAGCCAAAGGTTGCTTGAAAAAAGACAAGAAAAAGGGAAAGCAAGATGATGAAGAAACTGCGAATATAGTTTCAGATTCGGATGGGGATATCTATTGTTTATCAGACTGTGGTGACTCATGCTTGAGTACATCATCCTTACAAGGTACAGAATGGGTTGTGGATTCAGGTGCATGCTTTCATGTGACGCCGCATAAAGAATATTTCTCCACTTATAAAGCCGGTGACTTTGGAGAAGTAAGAATGGGTAACAACGGATCGTCAAAAGTTGTCGGTATGGGTGACATTGTCCTAGAGACTAAGGTTGGTGGAACCTTAAGGCTGAAGGATGTCAGACATGTGGAAGATTTCCGGTTTAATCTACTTTCTACCGGAAAGCTCGATGACGAAGGTATGATCAGCACTCTTGGTGGAGGTGCTTGGAAGCTTTGCAAAGGTTCCCTAGTCGTTGCTAGAGGAAAGAAGTGTTGTTCTCTTTACAAGACTAGTGCCAAAATTTGTGTTGATGCAGTTAATACCATTGAGGGGGAGCCCCCTTTGGAGCTTTGGAACAAGAGGCTTGGGCACATAAGTGAGAGAGGACTCGATGAGCTTGCAAAGCAGAAGGTGTTCGTTAAACCTAAGGGTACACATTTAAGTAAATGTTTACATTGTTTACTAGGTAAACAAACAAGGATAACCTTCGCAAGGAGACCAAGTCATCGAAGGGAAAATGTACTTGATCTAGTACATACGGATGTCTGTGGACCTCTAAAGAAGAAGACTCTCGATGGAGCGTCCTACTTCGTCACCTTCATAGATGATCATTCCAGGAAGCTATGGGCTTATTGTTTGAAGACCAAGAATGAAGTACTTGGTGTCTTCAAGACCTTTCATAGCATGGTGGAAAGAGAGACGGGGAAGAAGTTAAAAGTTCTCCGGTCAGACAACGGCGGTGAATACATTGGCCCATTGGAAAAATATTGCAAGACCCAAGGAATTCGACATGAGCAAACAGTTCCCAAGACTCCTCAACACAATGGAGTAGCCGAAAGAATGAATCGCACCATTGCCGATAAGATGAGGTGTATGTTAAGTCATGCGAGATTGTCAAGGTCCTTTTGGGGTGAAGCTTTGCAAACAACGGTCTATCTCATCAATAGATCTCCGTCGAAGCCATTGAATGGTGAAGTACCCGAGAAAGTATGGCGAGGAGGTGATGTCTCATATGAGCACTTGAGAGTGTTCGGTTGTAGATGTTTTGTCCATGTACCAAAGGATGAGAGGACAAAGCTTGATGATAAAGCTTGGCAATGTATTTTTCTCGGGTATGGTGATGAGAAGTGGGGTTATAGACTCTACGATCCCATTGCAAAGAAGGTTCGTCGCAGCCGTGATGTGGTTTTTCTAGAGGACCAAACGGTGCTTGATTTTATGAAGGGTAAGGAACTAGATAACTATGTTGATGATCTAGTGAACTTCAAGGAACCGGTCATGCCAAGTAATGCCCCTTCTACTACGGGGGAGCAAGCTGAAATTGAATCCGATGATGATGCAAATCATGAGCCGCATGATGATGTGGGTGCTCAAGGGCTTGGCGACGGTCAAGATGATATTGCAGACCAAGTGGTTGGTGAATGCCTCGGTCAAGGATCGGATGATGAAGCTCATGAAGAGCTCGATAATGAACCTCAGGAAGTCGCAGGATTGAGAAGGTCAACAAGGAACCGAATTGCTTCCACAAGGTATCCGGCAAGTACGTACACACATTGTGTTCTACTCTCCGATGGTGGTGAGCCCTTAAGCTATGAGGAAGCTCTTAATGATGATCACAAGAAAGAATGGAATATTGCTATGGAAGAGGAGATGAATTCTCTCTACAAGAATCACACATTCAAGCTTGTTGATAGGCCGCCAAAGAGGAAGATACTGAAGAATAAGTGGGTGTATAAGATTAAACAAGAGGATGGAAAGTCTAAACCGAGATACAAGGCAAGATTGGTGGTGAAAGGATTCGGACAAAGACAAGGTGTTGACTATGATGAAATTTTCTCTCCGGTGGTGAAGATGACCTCAATTCGAGTGTTATTGGGTTTAGCCGCTTGTAAAGACTTAGAGGTGGAACAAATGGATGTGAAGACGGCATTTCTTCACGGGGATCTTGAGGAAGATGTTTATATGGAACAACCTCAAGGTTTTATCGCCAAAGGAAGGGAGCACAAGGTTTGCAAGCTAGAAAAAAAGCTTGTATGGATTGAAGCAAGCACCTCGACAGTGGTATCGAAAATTTGAGTCCTTTATGAAGAGTCAAGGTTATAAGAGGACAAGTTCGGATCATTGTGTGTTTGTGAAGAATTTTTCTCCGGAAGATTACATTGTTCTTCTCTTGTATGTGGACGACATGCTCATCATTGGAAAGGATATGATGAGAATCACCGAGTTGAAAGAAGACTTGGCGAAGGTGTTTGAGATGAAGGATTTGGGACATGCAAAACAAATCCTTGGTATGCAAATTACTAGGGATCGGAAGAAAGGCAAGTTGTGGTTATCTCAAGAGAGTTATGTTGAAAAGGTTCTCAAAAGGTTCAACATGGATCAAGCAAAGCCGGTTAGCTGCCCTCTCCCTCCTCAAACCAAGTTAAGCAAGAAGATGTGTCCTACAAGTGAAGAATAAAGAGCTAAGATGAACAAGATTCCTTATGCCTCGGCGATAGGGAGTTTGATGTATGCTATGGTTTGCACAAGACCCGACATTGCTCATGCAGTGGGTGTTACAAGCCGATATCTAGCTAATCCGGGGAAGGAGCATTGGGAGGCCGTGAAATGGATAATGAGATATCTAAAAGGTACTTCCAAGATATGTTTGTGCTACGGTGGATCGAAACCAATTCTAGAAGGTTTCTCTGATTCCGATTTGGCGAGTGATGTGGATGGTTCAAGATCTACGTCTGGGTATTTGGTCACTTTTGGTGGGGGAGCTGTGTCTTGGCAATCACGCCTACAAAAGTGTGTTGCATTGTCTACAACGGAAGCCGAATATATTGCAATTACTGAGGGTTGCAAGGAAATGCTATGGATGAAATGATTTTTCGGGGAAATTGGATTAAAACATGGAAGATATGTAATTTATAGCGATTCTCAAAGCGCTATCCATGTAAGTAAGTATCCAAGTTTCCATTCTCGGTCCAAGCATATACAAGTTCGCTATCATTGGATACGCAAAGTTCTTGATGAGAAGGAGCTGTTTTTGGAGAAGGTTCACACGGATAAAAATGGCTCAGATATGATGACCAAGGGTCTGCCAAAGGGTAAGCATGAAGTGTGCTGCACCAAAGCTGGACTCAGTTTGGTGCGTTCTCCCTTTCATTGAGATGTGATGGAAATCCCCTCTCCTCCATGGCTCGGGAGGGGGAGATTTGTTGGGATCCCTCGATGGAGGAGATCAAGAAAGTAGTGGACCTAGGTGATCGAGGTCTGGCGAGCGGTCTGGCGAGCGGCCCATCTTGACTAATAGTGTTCTATCGAGGAGTCTCGTTATAAAGCGTCTAGCGAGCTTCGCTAGAGGAAGGCTTTGCCTTCGATGAGACAGTACGTACCAAAGAAGGAAACCGATACATAAACGGTTTTGGTTTCATTGGGGAATCTGATTCCTAATTGGATTATGTAAGTCTACATACCTTGGTCTATAAAAGGAGCATGTAGGCATAAGGAAAAAGAATATAAGTTGAAGAGCATTGAGAGTTCTTCTTTCTAGCATTGAGAGCTAGAGGTTTGGTGAGGTATAGGGAATTCTTGTTTAGGTGAGCAAGTAAGTTTGTAATCTTCTTATTCATCATAGTGAATTCAGGATACTCTCCTCGTGGACGTACACAACCTTGTTGTGGAACCACGTTAAAACTTGTGTGTGTGTTTTTCGATCTCGTATTGTTTGGTGTGTTAGCTTCCGCAACAAGCACAACTAATTAGTATCAACTGAGGACTGATTTCCCAACACTATATAGATATATCACAATAGACAATAGTAACAGATTGCATCATGGTATGATGAAAACTCAAATCGTACTGGAATCCACGCTAGAGTCAAAAGTGGAAATATGCCAACAAGTGATCAAGAAAACCCAACTTGCCAATCGTTTACAATCATCTATACTTACGATTTTTTTTTCTTTTTAGGATAATAGATATACACAGACCAATGATAAGAAAAAGAAGAAGCTTCTATCTGATATGTACCTGACTTATCTAAAGATGAAAATGAATCCTTGCTTAAAGAAGATGGACATGTAATAAGAGCATATGTTTATCTGAAGATGGTAAATGAACGTGAGTTGAACAAGTACACTTGCACTGGACATGAAAAGTTTGATATATATTGAAATTAGAATTTGTAACAAAGTTAATTTGGTAAAAGGAAGTCTTAATCATTGCTAGAAAAGAGAAGGAACGAGAATCCTAAGCGGGAAGAGTGGAAGCACTTTCCCTCATAATTTCCTCTCCCTCGGGAACTGGGTTCCCTTCCATGTTTGTTCCAAATAGAGCAATTTCAGATTTTCCTTTCTATTCCCTCACATTCCAACCAACCAAACGAGGCCTAGGTGGTGGCGCACATCTATCCTCCACTAGATTCGAGTTAGCCTCTGGTGCCTCATGGTTTCACTGCCCCATGGTTTGGCCAAATCTGGGGTCGGACTAGGTGCTTCAATGACAATTCTAGAAAGTTTAGGTGTGCCATTACAGATTGCGCCTCTGGTCAATTCACATGCATAGTGCCGGTGCAATTCCTCTGACATCGTTGGTAGGGCTACAACTTGCACCATATGGCAGCCAAGATTTCTACCATATTTGTCTTGATGATGGCTTTAACTTACCAATTGCGATGACGCCTCAAGGAGGCTTTGGAGGATGCACAACTTCAAGCCGCCCCAAAAATGTAAACTCAGTCTGCCCACGAGAGTTGATTGTAAAAGGGCCAGATGGTAGTGTGATTGCATGTAAAAGTGCATGTGTGGCTTTCCATCAGTCGCAATATTGTTGCACAGGTGATCATGATACTCCGAAAACTTGCCCGCCGACAGCTTATTCAAAAAAAAAATTTAAAAACAATTCCCACAGGCTCTTAGCTACGCCTTTGAGTCTCTTACCTCTTTCTCATGTTTTGGTAGACCTAACTATCTTGTTACATTTTGTCCTTCGGAAGTAGAAATGTAAGTCATGTAAGTAACAAAACAATATATATATATTCATTGTTTGTATTGATCTGATGGAATAAAAAAAATTGAACGCCAAGTGATTTCATACAATCGATTAGTTTCGATCATATGATTTCGTTTTTTCTACTGTTAATAATAGCTAATCAAATCAACTAGAAATTCATTATAGTATCGTCTTGGCACATTTGAGATTTCTAATTTATTGCTTCAAATGATAACTTATAAGAAATAAATGCCAATAAATTCTTCATTATTTCTTGACAAGAGTTGGCAAGTGGCAATAGGCATCAACTCTCAGATCGCAGGTTTTCATGAAATTCGAGGTGAACATCGACAAGAAGATCTCAGCAGCGGAGCTAGGGTCGATTATGGGAAGCCTCAGCCACACAGCGACAGAGGACGAGCTAAAGAGCATGATCTTCGAGGTCGACGACAATGGCTTCATTGACTTCAAGGAGTTGGTGGAGCTCAACACAAAAGGGATCGACTCAGCGGAGGCGATACAGAATCCCAATGATGCCTTCTTCATCTGAGAGAGAGAGAGAGAGAGAGAGAGAGAGAGAGAAAAGGTTAATTAAGTTTTAATCTAGGTCGTCCAGTTGTACATCCCATTTTATTGCTCAAGGATTGTTATGGTAGAAATCTGTTATTCCCACTATGTTATAGAACTTATTAAATGCTTTGAACAAATAGAGAAATTAGCACTAACAATATATAACTCTAGTGTTGCCGTGGCCAGACCAAAAATGAGTTTTTGATGTGAAATAACAACTTTACCCTTGAGTTTTAAATTATTTATAAATTTTGCCATTTCTTTTTCTTAATGAATATTCTTAACTTAAAAAAAATATTTTCCGAAAAAAAGGCATCGATTGTTTTTCTCAGTCATTCTCTCCCTCTAGAGATCTGTGACTCCCCGGAATCAAAAAAAAATGAAATCAATCAACAATAGCAACTTAGTTTTGTTTATTTGGAAGGCGATAGAGAAAACCCAAGGCGTATTGGAGGTGTTGGACTCTCGAACCCTAAAGAAGCAGGTTCTATCCTTCGAGCGCCGCCCCAGGGACAACATCATTGCCCGCTTCAAGTTCCCGAACCAATCCGAAAACTTTGCCAACTCCGAAGTCGATCTCCATTATGAGATTCAGAAGCTCAAAGCCCTTGCCAGCTCTCTCGAGCTCTACCTCGACCTTGTCGGCCTGAACGTCGTGTTTTCCATTCTCAACCTCCTCGGCCATGACAACACCAACATCGCCAGTGATGTGGTTCAACTTCTACATGATTTGACACGTACACGAGGACATCTTGGACAAAAAAGACTAGCCCGCACGAGCGCTAGTGGATGTGCTTGTCGAGAACAATGTTGTCGAGCCACTACAACAAAAAATTCAATTTGTTACATTTTTTTACGACGACAAAGAATGTCGTCGCAAATACCTACCAATAGCGATGGCAAATTCACCATCACATTTTGAAAATGTGACTGTTGGATGAGACAATCGGACCAATCTAAGAATGCTGTGAAAAAAATTTAAACTTTTTGGTTTGAATTTGACCTCGATCTGTGTGTCCTACGGTTGTGACTATATTGTCCTTAAGGAAAACGCAATTTACCGCTTCATCAAAAATAATTTGAGATCAAGTACCTCGCACGTATTTTTGTGGGATTCACATCTATCTTGCCATGTAAAAAACTAAAATTTCTAAACCCTAAATTAGAGACCTAAATCTAAACCCTAACCCTTTTCATAAAAAATGTTATAGCGAAAGCAAATATATGTAAGAACAAACACAAATTTAACGTGGTTCACTAACGAGAGTTAGCTACATCCACAGTAGAAGGAGAACCAATTACTTTATCTTGGAGAGAACCTGGTTTACAACAGTATATCAGAGTCACACCTTAAGTAATTACAAACTCCACCTTAAGGAATTACTGACGTTACCACACTAGGTTAAGCCTAACCTACAGGATAACACTATACCGAATATCTACCAACGCTAGATTAAGCCTAATCTACAGGATAGACCCAGATTACAGAGATATTCCACCACTCCCTTATGGCTAATACCCTTGTATATATATAGCCAACAGAGTCCTGAATACCAGAGGAATCCCAGACACACACGTCTGAGGAAACCTAAACCAGAATGATTAAGGAAACCCAATTCCTTAATGCCTGAGGAATCCTAGTCCTAACGAAATCCTGAGTATCAGTCCTGCTCGCCAAGGACTTTTAACTCTCCTCGCCAAAGACTTCCTCGCCAGAAGTCAACGCTCGCCAAAGACTCTCTCTTCAGAGATTCTTCCTTGCTCACGTACCACACGTATGCCAACGTGCCACACGTATGCCAACGTACCTCGCGTACGCCGACGCGACTCAAGATTCAAGGCATAGACTAACAAATCTCCACCTTGACTTGAATTCTCTCCCAAGTAATCAGATGTACCCGAAGTACCAGACTTCTCCTCTGCCCCAAATGTTATCCCTCCCAAAGAAGGACCCCGATGTTCCTTTCTCCCAGAGAAGGAACCCTGGTGTTGCCCCCATTGGGCAACTAACAACTTCTGACATTCAGCAAGTCCAAGCAATGTTGGAACTTGCTATGCGAAACCGGCTTTGTGAACATGTCTGCTGGATTATCGGCAGTACCCACCTTGTTCACCCTGATCCGTTTCTCACTCCTCAGAAAATGATACCTGACATCGATGTGCTTAGTCCTCTCATGATGAACTTGATCCTTGGCCAAACAGATTGCACTCAAACTATCGCAATACACTATAGCCTGATCTTGATGTAAACCCAAGTCACTAACCAGTCCTTTCAACCAGATTCCCTCCTTGGCTGCCTCTGTCAATGCCATGTACTCTGCTTCAGTTGTCGACAACGTCACTGAATGCTGCAAAGTGGCTTTCCAACTGACAACTGACCCACCAAGAGTGAACACATAACCAGTCATAGATATTTTCGTGTCAACATCCCCAGCATAATCTGAATCTGAGTAACCAGTTACTAAACACCCTGTATCACCTCCATAAATGAGACCAACGTCAGACGTACCTCTAAGGTAACGAAAGATCCTCTTCATAGCTTGCCAATGCTCCTTTCCAGGCTCACCCATAAACCTACTGACCACACTGACAGCATGTGCAAGATCCGGTCTAGTGCAGACCATAGCATACATCAAGCTTCCTACTGCACTACCATAGGGAACTTGAGACATGTACTCCTTCTCCTGAGCTGATTTAGGTGCAAATGCAGTGGACAAATGAATGTTCGCTGCACTTGGAGTATCTAAGGATTTTGCTGTAGACATGCCAAACCTTGACAATATCTTCTGAATATAATCCTTCTGTGATAAGAACAGCCTCTTCTGATTCCTATCCCGGTAGATCTCCATTCCCAGAATTTTCCTTGCTACACCCAGATCCTTCATCTCAAACTCAGCACTGAGAAGACCCTTCAACTTCTGAATCTCTGACTTGTCCTTTGCAGCTATCAACATATCGTCTACATACAGGACCAGATAAATGAGAGCCTCATTTGAACCCTTGTTGTAGTAAACACAACAATCATACGGACTCCTGCTGTATCCAATCTCCATCATATAGCTGTCAAACCTCTTGTACCACTGCCTCGGTGACTGTTTTAGTCCATATAAAGATTTTTTCAACTTACAAACAAAATCTTCCTTTCCAGGAACTTGGAAACCCTCTGGCTGGGTCATGTATATCTCCTCCTCCAACTCTCCATGCAGAAAAGCTGTTTTCACATCTAGTTGCTCAAGTTTCATATCCTGATGTGCAACTAAGGCTAGTAGCACCCTGATAGATGTATGCCTGACCACAGGCGAGAAAATCTCATTGTAGTCTACACCTTCTTCCTGATGAAACCCTCTTGCAACTAAGCGAGCTTTATACTTGAACCCCTCAGCAGGCGACATTCCTTCCTTCTTCCTGAAGATCCATTTGCAAGTGATAATCTTTCTCTTCTGAGGTCGCTTGGCCAAAACCCAAGTCTGATTCTTGTGAAGTGATTCCATCTCGTCTCCCATTGCAGCAAGCCATTGGGCAGACTCAGTACATGTAACTGCTTCCTTGTAGGTGGATGGCTCGCGAGGATCCACCTCTTCAGCAACCTGAAGTGCATAAGCCACCATGTCCTCAAAACCATACCTTGTAGGCGGTTTCCCGAAGTTTGCTCTCCTAACCCGATTAAGAGACAAACTATGCTGGTTATCTATTAGTGGCTCTGATTCTGAATGTGAGTGTTGATCTCCTTGCTGTGGTTCAACCTCATCTTGCTGCTCCACCTGTTTCTCAACACTACCATTCTCTGATACAACAATAGTATTAGAGAGCATGCACCTAGCTCTCTCCAGAAGTGTCTGATTCGTACGTTCTGCCACACCATTCTGCCCCGGTGTGTCCCTGACTGTATGATGCCTAGTAATCCCTACATTCCTGCAGAACTCATTGAACTCAGACCAGCAGAATTCCAGAATTTGCATCCCTCGTTCACTCATATAACCGAGTCTCATGTGCCATAGCTTGGTCATATCCTTCTTGTGAACTTCCGATGATGCATCAGCAGCAAAACCAGACAGCGTAGAACCTTGTAGAATATACAAAGTACCCCGCTTGACACCTTTCAGAACCACATCTGAACCCTTGTAGACACGCAAGATCCCGCCTTCTCCTTTGAAACTAAACCCCTTCTTGTCCAAATGACTCAGAGATATCAGATTCTTAGTCATGCGAGGAACATGCCTAACCTCGTTCAATGTACAGAATTTACCATCATGTGTCCGAAACTTAACTGAGCCCATTCCAACCACCTTGCAAGCAACATTGTTGGCCATTGTCACATTGCCTCCATTTACCTGCTCGTAGGTTGCGAACCACTCCCTGCACGGACATATATGATAAGACGCCCCGGAATCTAGAACCCACACATCATCGCGATGTGTATGTTCATCAGCAACTAGAGTCGTATCCTCTTCTGAATTGATGTCATCCTCTGCTATAGCAGCAGTTCCTGCTGGTTTCTCTTGCTGCTTCCACTTTGGACATTCCCTTTTCCAATGTCCCCTTTCTTTACAGTACTTACAGACATCGTTGGATTTAGGACCCTTGAAACCTGGCTTCTTGAATTTCTTCTCATCCGAGTTTCCATGTCCCTTACTTCCACTGACTACTAACCCAGCAGCCTGACTGTCTGAACCTGTACCAGTTGCCTTATGGCGCAACTCTCTGGTATGAAGAGACGATCTTACCTCCTCAAGAGTCACCGTATCCCTTCCAACAATAAAGGATTGCACAAAATTCTCGTATGATAACGGTAAGGATACCAACAGAATTAGGGCAGCATCCTCATCCTCGATCTTAACATCGATATTATGCAATTCTAACAAAATTGTGTTCAGCTGATCCAAGTGATCTCTCAGTGGTGCACCCTCTTGCATACGCAGACCAAACAGACGTTGCTTCAGAAGCAACTTGTTAGTTAAAGACTTCGTCATGTATAGACTCTCAAGCTTTAACCACAAACCAGATGCAGATTCCTCTTCTGCAACCTCGGTGATGATATCATCTGCAAGACACAACATGATAGTCGAGTGTGCCTTCTCCTCCAGACTGGCCATCTCAGCGGACTCGGGACCCACTGCCTTCTTCATCAGCGGCGCCCACAACCCCTGTTGCTTTAACAAGGCACGCATCTTGATCTGCCATAAGCTGAAACTGTTCCTCCCCTTAAACTTGTCGATCTTCACATTTACCCCGGACATCCTTGAGCCGATGCTCTGATACCAGTTTGTTATAGCGGAAGCAAATAAATGTAAGAACAAACACAGATTTAACGTGGTTCACTAACGGGAGCTAGCTACATCCACGGCAGAAGGAGAACCAATTACTTTATCTTGGAGAGAACCTGGTTTACAACAGTATATCAGAGTCACACCTTAAGGAATTACAAACTCCACCTTAAGGAATTACTGACGTTACCACACTAGGTTAAGCCTAACCTACAGGATAACACTATACTGAATATCTACCAACGCTAGATTAAGCCTAATCTACAGGATAGACCCAGATTACAGAGATATTCCACCACTCCCTTATGGCTAATACCCTTGTATATATATAGCCAACAGAGTCCTGAATACCAGAGGAATCCCAGACACACACGTCTGAGGAAACTTAAACCAGAATGATTAAGGAAACCCAATTCCTTAATGCCTGAGGAATCCTAGTCCTAACGAAATCCTGAGTATCAGTCCTGCTCGCCAAGGACTTCTAACTCTCCTCGCCAAAGACTTCCTCGCCAGAGACTACTTCCTCGCCAGAAGTCAACGCTCGCCAAGAGTCAACGCTCGCCAAAGACTCTCTCTTCAGAGATTCTTCCTTGCTCACGTACCACACGTATGCCAACATGCCACATGTATGCCAACGTGCCTCGCGTACGCTAACGCGACTCAAGATTCAAGGCATAGACTAACAAAAAAAAATCTAAACCCTAAGTTCCTAACCCTAAACCCTAAAAGAATAGTTAAAAAAAAGTAAATAAATTAGGTCATGCCTAACACTAACCATTTCATCTTCTCTCTCTCTCTCTCTCTCTCTCTCTCTCTCTCTCTCTCGGGTAGTAGCAGTAGATCGACAGACCACCACCATGTTGCCGCCTCACCATTGACATCACTCGCCGTCGCGCGGGGATCATTTCACCGCTAGTCCAAATCCTGCATCTCCGACTTCTCGGCCTCGCACGTATCTCCGCCTCCCATTGCCGAGATTTCAGCTTGGCATGCCTCGCCGTCACCGGGTCAACCTCTTCTTTTCACACCGCCACTGCTCGCCTCCTCTCAATTTCTGCATTTGGCACTGCACTTGGCTTTCGATGCGCGTCCTAGCTGCCAACTTAGTCGCGTGTCTTCCTCAACTGTCGTTCAGCCAAAGTGATGAGAATCTCCATCTCAAATATGAAATCCCTAATTTCGGTTGGTGATGAATTTTTGTGCTTGATTTTTATTAGGATTTAATCACAGTAAAGGAAATCCCTAAGCATGTAGTTAGAAACATGTATGAGGATTTCTCAAAGTGTATGTGCTCTTATCTTGGATCATTCTTTTTCTTTTTTGCCAGAATTAAAGAAACAATAAATTTTGTTGCAGATATTTTCTCGAGGGGAGAAAGATAGTGAATCTGACAGTATGATTATTGCTTAAAACATTTGACATTTCAGCTTAAAACAACTGACAGTATGATTATTGCTGCGATTTTATTCTTGTTGCTATATGAATCCCTAATTTGACACCTCAATCCTTTTATATCACGCAGAAGATGGAATCACTATCAGTTGCATGCAATGGAAGTCCCATAACATTTCACCGCAACTTAACGGAGAAGAACAACAAAATCCAGTTCTTCTTCTTAATGGATACTCTACTGAGAGTTACCGGCTGCCAACTGAACCCAATGATTTAGTAAGAACTTTACTCGAAGAAGGGCCTAATACATGTCTTTTACAACCAAGACTGCACCCTCTGCTTCCTTCAAACAACTTCACGATTGAAGATGTCGCTCGATTTGATATTCCTGCTGGTAAAAGATCATAAAACTCTATCTTTGCTGTAATTGATTGATAATAGTCCTATGCTCCTTCAATAAGCATTTCCTTCGCATTTCCTCTGCAGCAATTAATAAGATTCTTGAATTTCATGGAGCAAGTGCAAAGGTGCATGTAGTAGCACATTGTGTTGGAGGCTTAGCCATGCACATAGCACTAATGGGAGGTCATGTATCTGCATCCCATTTAGCTTCCCTGTCTTGCACCAACTCTTCAATGTTCTTCAAGCTTAATGCTTTCTCTACAGTCAAGATGTGGCTTCCTCTGATCCCAGTGAGTTCTTTGTCACTCTCTAATGATTTTATATTTTGAATCTGTGCTAAATGAAAATTATATAATGTTTTCCCAATACTCAGAACTACTCAAGATATAAGTTATTTCATGCGAAGAAAGTCATTATACCTCTACACAGGCATGTGGGAGAATAAGCTGTCGGCTTTTCTTGAGACTAATTTGGTCATTACAAATTAGCTTTCAGGTAATAGGATTTGATTATAACTTTTAAAGCTCTGCCCTTTACATAAGCTACAATATAGGTATTCGGGGGTTCTTAGTTACAGTTTCATAGCAATATTCCGCTTTAATGGAATGATTGCAGTTCATATTTGTAGTTGCTTCACCATCTTACTTTTTTATCAAGTGTTTAACCTCCATGATAGACAAATGTGTAGATGCTTAAGCATAAGTCATATGCATAACTCATAGTACTCTTAAAGTTAAAGACTCCCCACATTGATTATTTATCATGTAACCCTGCCATGTGCACGAGATCTCTATGATCTCTACAATGGTGTAGTATGTAGCATGATCTAATACCTCTAAAGTTGATTTTTTGTTATTGATATTTATTTGTTGTAATTGTTGCGCAGGTAGAGAACAACTTGGAGCTAGGCTATTGCACGCTAAAGAGTGTAACCAGTAAACATGGTTCCATACACTCTATACTCCAACAACAACTGCATTAGGTTGTACGTAGTTATCTTGACTAATCCTTGGAGCATCTTTACAAGGAAGACTCTTTCTCGGGAGAATTGGACTTGTCTTTAATAAAAATGTTAATCAGCTATAAAAGAACTTTCATCTATCTGTAGATTTGTAAGGTTAAGTCATTTGAACTTGAAAGTCTGTAGACTTTAATTATGAATCATAACAGTAGTTAATTTGTATATTTTGATTAGCTCCATTTATTTGCAATGGTCAAGTTGTCGTTGCAAATAAATGGAGATTTTTTTTGTCACGGGAACATGTATTTGCGACGGCAATAACGTCGTCGTAACAGTGAGTTTACAACGGTAATTTACCGTCGCATATAAAAATAGCACTACGATTAACAAATATTGCGACGACATTCTTACCGTCGTAAAATGACTATATTTGCAACGGTAGCGTTTTGCCGTCGTAACAGGTTTAGACGATGGTGAAAAACCGTCGCAATTATCAATTGCGTCCCCACCAATTGCGACAGAAGTATTGCCGTCGCAAATACTCTTTTTGTCGTCGCAAAAGAGCATTTGCTACAGCGTTTTCATCTTTTGCAATGGCAGTCTACCGTCGCAAACTGCATTTTTTGTTGTAGTGAGTTACAAGTCCAAAGTGTGCTCTTGTTGTTTGATTCGGAGCTCGACAAGGCAAAGATGTTGGAGAATTCATTCAATTGTTATGTTGTTTGTTGATGCCTATGGACAACAGGGGCATGTTTCTCAAGGTCGAAGGTGTGGAGTTGTCTATTTTTGAGATGAAGTGAGAGACAACTTGGTCGAGGTTGTGCTGGAGCAAAAGGAGGAGTCGACAGTAGAGGAGTCAGCAAGAACTCCTTAAGGGCCATCATAGGCATAGGAGAAAGTAAATTTTAAGTGAAAATTAAAGTAAATTTATCAAAAAATTGAAGAAGAAAGATGTTTTTAGTCCTTAAATTATTATCTAAGTTAATTATAGAGGGAAGTGACAAATTTACTCTTCTTCAAGTAAGCCACCTCAATAAAACATTAGTTTGATGACAAAAAATCGATGGAGATTTTATGAATATAGCGAAAATATAATTTAGGTACTATTTATCACTTTGAGAGTCTGAGTACTAACTTGTTAGATGTACGAGAAAACAGATACTGTTAGTGCAAATTTCTCGAACAAATATGAATGAAAGTAAGTACACAGTAAAGTTAATTATTATTTTAATAATGGATGCTTTAGCAAACCTTTGCTATGCTGCCAATAATCTCAAATTAATCTAGGTAGCTAATTCTTCTTAAAAAAAACAACTAGGTGGCTTCTTGGTCAGTTGGTCTCATGTACCCTGGGTTGTCTCATGGACCAGAAAAGAAAAGATCCACGGAAAAAGTCCATAAAACTAAGCCTGATTTGGAAAATCTAGGCTTTTCGGTCATTCTCACAGCCAATGGCCTTTTCGATAAATCCCAAAAACTAAAGGGCAATTCCCAAAGCAAGGTCTCGTATAAATCCCTCAAACGAACAACGCCGCTTCAGTCACTCTGTCTCTTCGCCTAATCTTTCTTTCTCCGTCCTTCGTTTTCTCTACCTCGTTCCCTCCTTCAATCTCAACCTCTCTATCTCTCTCTCACCCGATCCACCTCCGCCATAACTCGACGGCCCCACTTCTCACTCCGACGGGTTCCCACGCCCGATCCGATTCGCTCCATATCCGATTCCACCACGCCCCTGCCTGAATCCCCAATCCCGGTCATCTCAATCTCAGTCCCCTCTCCCAATATTTTTATCATTTTTTTATTTATTTTTATATTTTCTTTCCACAAAAAGCCACTCTTTTCGGGAAATTACATCTCTTTCTCTTGGAAGTTAGGAACGTCCCTCACGTTTTAAACTAGGGTCACCCAGGAGCCACCTGGTTTGACGCTTTTGCCCCTCTCCACCTTACGTGGCAATGAGATTTTAAATGTTATTATTCTCGTGTGTCATCCTCGCTTCGCTTCACACACTTTAAAGATGAGTTACCAGGTCCATAGTGGCCGTAGGATTCCGCCACGTAGCGACTCGAGAAAGCGAAAGGAGAGAGAAGAGGAATACGGCTCCTTTAAACAACCGTCATCGGCTCCTTCGGCTCAGACTACTACAATGGCCAAGCCGATGATGAGCCGGTCGTCGTCTACGCCGCAGCCGGTTCTGTCGTCGAATCGGCTCCTGGCGGGTTACATGGCGTACGAGTTTATAACAAGAGGGACGTTGCTGGGGCAAGAGTGCTGTTCGGCGGCTCAGACAGGAGCCGAACCTAGGAGGTGGGGCGAAGCCGAGCCGATTATGAAAGCGAAAGCGAAACAGGCGGGATCAGGTGAGGGCGCGAAGCAGGAGACTTACGGTGAGGTGGCAACATTACTGAAGACGGATGGAGCCCACATTCCCGAAATAGTGAACCCAACGCAGCTGGCTCGGTGGATTCAGATGTGACGGTACGTCGCGGGGTGTGACTGGTGAGGAAGGGGTTTTTGGTCCACGTCAGATCAGGTGGGTAAAAAAAAAAGATTTTACAAAGCCGAGGCTGGCGGGAGATTGAGTGACGAGTAACGACGGATCATTCGTCATGTTTCATTGGAATCGGACGACGACGCTCGCTCACTCATTCGCAGAGTCTGTCTGTGTTTAATGGTAATGTTTGTGTATCTTTTTATTTTGTAGCATTTGCACGATGGCGGTTAAAGGTGGAGAAGAAGAAGAAGCCATGCATGATGTAATTCAGTAATTATTATAAGAATGTGAGGATTCTTGTTATTATTATTGGAGCCTCTCTGTTAATTTTAATGCCCTTGTTGTTGTTGTTGTTGTTCTTGCTTTGATTTCTCTGTGTTTATTCATATGGTTATATCTGCATACTATCGTTCATAAAGTTCTGGCCTGGGTTCTTGGTTCGTTGTGTTTTTAATGTCTGTGTACGTACGTGTACATACTTGGCTTAGAGCATCGAGTGATCTGTGTTTCGTATCTACATATGCACATTATAGAGTGAATCAAAAGTTGTATAGATCGATGTTTTTCACTACCTCTCTTTCGGTCTCGTGCCAAACTGCCCTAAAGGCGAGAATTCGGGTCTTGAGCACACTGTGGTAGCACGATAAACATGTATTTAGTTGCTATATTGTAGTTAATGTATTCTGATTTCATTGAAATACTGTGTATATATTGTATATATATATATGTATATTAGTCCCTATTCAAAGCGGAGCTCTGCTTTGAAAAAACGGAGCGGAGTTGTGATTTTCATGAAATTAACAAAGTTGTTCGACCATTGTAATCATTCAAAGCGGACTATATATATAGTTGCTCGACCATTGTATGTATGCATATATATATAGTCCATATCTAGACCGGAGCTCCGCTTTGGAAAATCGAAACGAACAAGATTGATAAAGTTGCTCGATCATTGAAACCACTCATTTTTTAGATTACCATTAGACGACTATGCTTACAAAAAATTAGCACAATCGGAGATGATTTGACCATTTGATTGCTACATTGAACTTTTAAGTTAAATCGGATGAATTGTATTCATCAAAAATTGAATATGATGATTGAATGGCCAAATCATCTCTAATTGAACTGATTTTTTACAAGTGTGATTAGTGGTTTTAACCGTCAAACAACTTTAACAATCTTGTGAAAATCGAAACTTTTTTCCGTGTTTTCAAAGCGAAGTTCCGCTATGAATAGGGACATTGTGTGTGTGTGTGTGTGTGTGTGTGTGTGTGTGTGTGTGTGTGTATATATATAAAATCCTTTTTAGCTAAGGACATCCGTATGGTGTGGACTTTTCCGTTTCACCTCACTTAGACATCAAATCTTGACAACCAAGACCACTTATGCTATAGATACTACTCCAACTAAGTCACTTACAAAATTTAAGTCCAATCAGAAATCTTTTAGCCATTTGATTTGTCATTTATATATCGTCAGCATTTATCTGACGTTCTTTATTTGTTTGTAATGTTTCACTATTTTTGATGACTAAACGATTACTAAATCGGCTGAAATTTTGTAGGTCTACTCCTTAAGGATATCTATAACATCAACTGTTTATATCATTGAAATTAAATGTGAGATGATCAAAATAATCAAATCCTTACTGTCCGCACCGTGTGGATGTCTGCATTTGAAAATATATATATATACACACACACTAAGTCACTTACAAAATTTGAGTCCAATTAGAAATCTTTTGGTCATTTGATTTTTCATTTATATATCGTCAACACTTATCTGACGCTCCTTATTTATTTGTAATGTTTCACCATTTTTGATTACCAAACGATTACTAAATCGTATGAAATTTTGTAGGTCTACTCCTTAAGGATATTTATAACATCAACTGTTTAAATTGTTTAAATTAAATTGGAGACGATCAAAATAATCAAATCCTTACTATCCAAACCGTGCGAACGTCCGCATTTGAAAATCTATATATATATATATATAGACACACACACACTCACGCTCACGCGCGCAGGCGCACTATCCTGCGCTCGTAAAATCGATTGGTACGTTTATGGTTGCATTGGCAATTTGGCTTCAGCAACTATGGACATACCCAACGCAGACGAATACTTCAGCTCGCTGCAATAACTGAGAGGATCGATGCTGTGGAATACGGAATACTTCGGTAACGTAACTTCTTCAACTACTTTGATGACCACAATATGCTAGAGAACCTGTTTATAGATAGTACTAGACTTGTGAGTTGTTACAAAGGCCTTCAGTGATCGATAGCATTATCTATCACCAGTTGAGCAGTTATGTTCTCATATATCTTGATGCTTAATCATAAAATTTCTGATTGCCTGCTCGGGTTGCTCGCGATCGTGGATTCTTTACAGAAGATTGTTTGTATCATCTTGTTTGCTAGTTTCACTTTCTTACGTATAAGTATCAATAATGGAGTATGGATTCGTTCATTGTGATACCGAGCTGGCGATCGAACTATACAAAAAGTGAAATAAGCAATTGTTGTAATGTCTTAATTATTTTTTTAAAAAACATATGATTCTTAACCACCCTTTAGGCACATGTAACAGACATCTCATGATTTAGTATGCAAGTTTCTCATATTGTTAATTCTATCTGTGTCTTGTATTTAATTTGATCAAGTGTTGGTCATTTTAAATTGAAATCGATCACCGAGGCTTTTATAATTTGTGGGTTTTGTCCAGAAACACATTTTGAGCAATATTAATTGCTAGGTCAACATATATAGCCTGTGATATTGAACATACAGCTAGGGCGCGCTGTGATATCGAACTTACGATCAGAGGAAGAAGTACGTGTGTATTGAACAAACAATAGATAATTACATGGTGATTTAGATTATCTAGAGACCCTACTTTACACATAAGGTTATTTAAACTTTTTGTCCTAATTAAGGTCACTTTTTTTAATTTATATTTTCTGTCTTTCCAATTTATATTTACTTTGAAGATCATTTATATTTTTATCTTAATTAAGGTCATTTTTTATCCATATTTTCTGTCTTTCAAATTTTGCCTCTTTATATTAACTTTTCAGGTCATTTTATATTTTTTTATCCTAATTAAGACCACTTTTTTATCCATATTTTTTATGCATAAAGTTCCAGTAAAGTAGTACTATCCAACAACTAGAGTAGTACTTTCTGAAAACTACAGTAGTATTTTTCAACAAAGTTTTAGTTAGAATGCATAAAGTCCCAGTATAGTAGTATTATCCAACAACTAGAGTAGTACTTTCTGAAAACTACAGTAATATTTTCAACAAAGTTTTAGTTAGAATGCATAAGTCCCAGTAGAGTAGTACTATCCAACAACTAGAGTAGTATTTTCTAAAAACTACAGTAGTACTTTCAACAAATTATTGTAGTGCTTTTCATGAAACTGCCAAATTGTGTTTTTGCAATGTCTTCACTATTTTTGGAGGCAATTTTTTATGAAGTTCACCCATGATATTGCATAAGCCTCTCAATGACGATCTTATTTGGACCTTGGGTTTTTTAGGGTCCTCCATTTGTGCAATTTCTGCAAAACAATAAGACAGACCATCAAAACACTACATACCACTTACATAAATTCTATATACTACTCACAGACAGCAGTACACACTACTCACAGACAGCTCTACACACTACACACAACAGGTCTACACATTACTCACAGACAGCAGTGCACACTACTCAGGACAGCAGTACAAACTAGTTCAGAGCAAACAACAAACTACTCATGACAGCACTACACACTACACACAATAGGTCTACACACTACTCACAGACAGCAGTGCACACTACTCAAGACAGCACTACACACTACACACAACAGGTCTACACACTACTCACAGACAGCGGTGCACACTACTCAGGACAACAGTACAAACTAGTTCAGAGCAAACAACAAACTACTCAGGACAACACTACACACTACACACAACAAGTCTACACACTACTCACAGACAGAAGTACAAACTAGTTCAGAGCAAACAACAAACTACTCAGGACAGTACTACTACAGAGCGGACTACATACTACTCACATACAATACTGCAAACTACTACAGAGCAGACTACAGTCTGTACATACTACTACAGAGTAACATATGTACTACCACAGATTATTATAGACACTACTACGTACGTAACAACCAAAACACAACAATCTGCCTAACAACCAAAGCACACTACAGTCTGTACATACTACTACAGAGTAACATATGTACTACCACAGATTATTATAGACACTACTACGTACGTAACAACCAAAACACAACAATCTGCTTAACAACCAAAGCATACTTCTGCATACAAAGAGATCTCCAACGCTCAGAGAGAGGGAGAGGGAGAGGGAGAGGGAGGGGGAGGGAGGGAGAGAGGGAGAGAGAGAGTGTGTGTGTGACGAGCTGGTGTGGTGGTCACCGGCGGCGTCACGCTGTTCGGTCACTTTCGAACTCGAAACTGGTCAGGTTTGACGTGGCTTGACCTCATCTACCTAATTCTAGAATTGATTTCGGCAATGGAGGCTTAAGGAGAGAGATTCAAACCAGAGAAATTGTAGGGTTTTGGGGCTGGTTTCCATCGTCGTCGCTGCTCCTCCAGTCACGAAATTGGTATATTTCAATTCCTCTTGTCTAGATGTTGTATATGTATGGAGATGTTTGGTTGCAGGTTCGAATCGAGGAAATTGATTCGATTTTGGTCTGAAATCAGAGAGAGAGAGAGAGAGGGAGAGAACAGGTTCATATAGATGGTATTAAACGTAAATAAATTGAATGTAAGGGTTTTTTGTTAAATCAGGTGACCATATTTGAGTTAAAAATACCATATGACCTTATACATAAGTAATCTTATGTAAATGACCTTATGTATAATTTACCCAACAAACAAATCTGGATTTGATACGAAGTTTAATCGTGTCCGTAAAATTCACTGTTCAAGTTAAAATGAGAGAATTGTGCCAATATTCAGGAGCAGTTCTTGTCTGAAAGAGTCCCTAGTCGGCGCGCTAGTCTGTAGATTATCGACGTCGTCATTTTCTTGTGGAAAACGCATGCATATATATCTTTTATATATAGCCAAAGATCTCATTTAGAAGTCGATCACAGGGAAATTTCCTAGCTTTCTACTCGAGCTTGTCTTAATCCACCAAATCATCCCGGTCAGTACGTTTCCATGCATATGTTATGGTAACTTTAATATTCTTCTTCGAGAAATCGAGCAGTCGAGCTTATGCTAGATTGCTAGGGCAACAATCTTTCTGCGTGTACGTTATAATCGGTCAAGCCTCAAGACTATACCTTTGGTTTCTGCTCAGATCCGATGAGAAAAAGTGGGATCATATGCAGTGGCGGAGACAGCCACTGGTTGCCTGGTTTGCCTAGGCTTAAGCCCAAAAAAGAATTTTGAGATTAAAAAATAACTACTTTATGTAAAAATAATAAAATCTTTGCTTTATCATAATTAATGAAATATTTTTTATCAATTAAATTGTAGCTAAGGGAGGGTTTATGTATGTACTTGTATCTCGATCATAACCCATGTATTATAGGGTTCACTTTCCCATGTATCTCGATCATAACCCATGTAGCCCTAAGCGCATCAAGTATTGCACTCCTCGCTTCAATAAGGTCATCTCTCTCTCTCTCTCTCTCTCTCTCTCTCTCTCTCTCTCTCTCTCTCTCTCTCTCTCTCTCTCTCTCTCTCTCTCTCTCTCTCTCAACATTGGAGTATAGTCTGCGGTAGTGTTTGCTTTGATTGCTACACAAAAATAGTTGTGTTTTGGTTGTTACGTACGTAGTAGTGTCTGCAATAGTCTGTGGTAGTGCTTATGTTAGTCTGTAGTCGTATGTACAGATTGATATTCATTAGTTTTTATGCAGTAGTGTCTACAATAGTCTGAGATAGTGTTTATGTTAGTCTGTAGTAGTGTGTACAAATTGGTGTACTTTGCTTTTATACAGTAGCGTCTATAATAGTTTTTGGTAGTGTTTATGTTAGTCTGTAGTAGTGTGTACAGATTGGTGTGCTTTGATTTTTATGCAGTAGTGTCTACAATAATCTGTGGTAGTGTTTATGTTACTTTGTGGTGTGCTCTGTAGTAGTTTGTAATGTTGTCTGTGAGTAGTATGTAGTGTGCTCTGTAGTAGTTTGTAGTATGCTTTGTAGTAGTTTGTAGTATACTCTGTAGTAGTTTGTAGTGTATTTTGTAGTAGTTTGTAGTGTTATCTATGAGTAGTATGTAGTATGTTCTGTAGTAGTATGTAGTGTGCTCTGCAGTAGTTTATAATGTTGTTTGTGAGTAGTATGTAGTGTGTTCTGTAGTAGTATGTAATGTGCTCTGTAGTAGTTTGTAGTGTTGTCTATAGTACTTTGTAGTGTTATCTGTGAGTAGTATGTAATGTGTTCTGTAGTAGTATATAGTGTGCTCTGCAGTAGTTTATAATGTTGTTTGTAGTAGTTTATAGTGTTGTCTGTGAGTAATATGTAGCGTGTTATGTAGTAGTATGTAATGTGCTCCGTAGTAGTTTGTAGTGTTGTCTGTAGTAGTATGTAGTGTGTTCTGTAGTAGTATGTAGTATACTCTGTAGTAGTTTGTAGTGTGCTTTATAGTAGTTTGTAGTGTTGTCTGTGAGTAGTTTATAGTGTCTGTGAGTAGTATGTAATGTTATCTGTGAGTAGTATGTAGTGTGCTCTGTGAGTAGTATGTACTGTGTTCTGTAGTAGTATGTAGTGTTGTCTGTGAGTAGTATGTAGTGTGTTTTGTAGTATGTAGTGTTGTCTGTGAGTAGTTTATACTCTGTAGTAGTATGTAGTGTGTTTTGTAGTAGTATGTAGAATTAATGCAAGTAGTATATAAAATTTATGTGAGTAGTATGTAGTGTTTTGATGGTCTATTTTATTGTTTTGCAGAAATGGCACAAATGGAGGACCCTAAGAAACCCAAAGTCCAAATAAGATCGATCGACATTAAGAGACTTTTGCAAAGTCATGGGTAAACTTAAAAAAAAATTACCTCCAAAAACAGTGAGGACGTGCAGAAAACATCATTTGGCAGTTTCATGGAAAAAAACTACAACAATTTGTTGAAAGTACTACTTTAATTGTTGGACAGTACTACTTTACTGAGACTTTATGCATTCTAACTAAAACTCTTTTAAAAGTACTACTGTAGTTTTCAGAAAGTACTACTCTAGTTATTGGACAATACTACTCTACTGGGACTTGATGCATTCTAACTAAAACTTTGTTGAAAGTACTACTGTAGTTTTTAGAAAGTACTACTCTAGTTGTTGGACAATACTACTGTTACTAGTTTTACACACTATCCAGAAATTAAAAAACGAACCTTCGTTCCCGTTCTTTCAAATGGCACAGAGCATGTATCCCTTGTACTTTCCCTTGAGATGAGCAGCATCAACAAACAAAAACACACACAAAAACACAGAAAGCTAATGTGAAGAGAATTGAGCTAATAGAACTCTCTAGGGCTGTTAATCGGGACAAACGATTCGGTTATTAGGCCGAACCGAAAACCGAATCGTATTTTTTAATCGATTCGGTTTTCTTGATTTTTTTACAAAAAAACCGAATGGTTTGATTCGGTTCGATTCGGTTTTTTTTCGGTTTTTTTTTAAATAATAAAAAAAATTCTAAAAAAATACTGTTTATTTGATTTTTTCTATTAGTTTCGAAAATTCGAAGATCTTCATTGACTACTTTTTTCAATAACTTTGTATAGAAAGTTTATGTCAAATCGAATCAAACTACAATAAATATAATTAGCCACAAATCACATTCAAAGTTTCAAACCATAGCAAATGCTTACCGAAAGTTTACATCACAAATTCAAAGTTTTAAACATCAACAATTATAAACTGATAAACCAAAGTCCACAATCCACAGTCCAAGTTTAAAAAGTTTACAGTCCATCCAAATAAAAATACAATCCAAAATTCCAAATATTACATAAATACACTCAATTGAATTTATTCTCAAAACTAAACTTGTCCACCATTTTCACTTTCTCATCTCGAGGGTTTTCCTTTGACAACTTAGCAAACATTTTCTTAAACCTACAAGAAGTCAAGAACCTCAATAATCATTATTTAGTATCAAACTATGGTACATTCCTACATACCAAATACTACTTTCATATAAAACTAAGAGGGATACTCAACATTGTCAACAACATACCCATTACCCAACAACATCAACAGGCGGTCAGACAATTGCAGGAGGTCCCATATTACAATTTGATGAAGCCGAACTGGATTCCTTAAGGAGTTCTACGTAACAACAAAAGATAGAGAAACCATTAAAATATAATATAACAAAGCAAAGTAGCAAACCAACAAAATAACAAATCAAACAATATTTCAATAAAATAGTACCTTCCATTACAATATCACAAAACTCCATATCATCAACAGTTGGGTCTTCATTTAAGGCAACATAAGTATCCGTTAGCCAATTTTGTGTACAAATCAAAGCCTCCACCATCTTTGGACTCAACGAACTACGGAATGGATTGATGACACGACCACTTGTGTGAAATCATGAATCCATTGAATCGGTTATCAAATATCAACTGCTGAGGTACTAAGTACTAACTGAAATCATGAAATCCGACTCAAAATCTAATTTGTAACTATTTCAGATTTTCAGGTATAACTCATTGAGTTTACAGATTGATTGCACACATTCAACAAATTGATTGCACACATTCAACAGATTGACTATAAAAACAAACAGCATATATAAATAGTAACTCAGCTGGAGACCTAGAAATGTCTCTGTATGAGCTAATAAACTTCAGCTGGACTGCAGTTAACAACTAAATTGCAATGTGATTAAGTGGTTTCTGGTAGTAACTATTTACCAAGCTGTTAGCTGTGTAATGGTACAGAGTACATACCTGAAGTGTAATATATAATATATCCCATATAACAGACCGGAACTAGGGCTAAATCACATTCGCATGGTCACCAGACTCACATTCACAACTGTTTCAACATGCAAACTCATTCACAGCAAAAGTATAAACTATTTCATATTTCAATTTCATGTATGAATTAATGCCCCAAAACGTATCTTTCAATCTTCCATTCGATTTCCCAAAATTTCAATTTCATGTATGAATCAATTTCATATTTCAATTTCATTCGATTTCAAAGTATCAATTTTACCTTTTGCTAGTTTGCTACCGGAGGAGGAGCCGAGGACTCACTGGAGGAGGAGCCGAGGAGGAGGATCTTGTGACTCAATGGAGGAGGAGCCGAAGATGAGGATCTTGTGGAGCCTTCGAGTGGATTCAATGGAGGGCTTGAGTAACTAAACTCAAATTGACTCAGTGGAGTTGCAGAGCTGTGGAGTTGCAGAGCTGAAGACTTGCAGAGTTGACTCAGTTGAGGGCTTGCAGAGCTGAAGACTTGCAGAGTTGACTCAGTTGAGGGCTTGAGGGAGTTGAGGGCTTGAGGCTGTGCGATTAGGAACTTGAGGTAGATGAGGGTGAGCCTTCGAGTTGGAATCGAGAAGACAAGAAGAGGCTATGTGAAAGGACCCAACCCCGATTTAGCACCCTAAATCGGAATCGAACCCCTTCGAAAACACGAACCAACAAAAACTTTTCGAAATTTGGGCAGAGTTTCGTTACTAGCGTGGAATTACCATTACCTGCACGCGTAAAATACACTCCATCCTATGCCACAAAAAACAAACCGTGGGCACCAACCCCATCCGGATTTCTCAATATATCAACAATAACGTAAAGTAGTAAATATATATACACTTTACTGAAATCCAGTGTAAAATCGTATAACATATTCAATAGGAAGCTCAGAGCGACATCTAATACATAATCGTATACTCATACCACAGTAGGTAGAACAATAAACCTACTGGATGAAACAAAGTAGCTCGAGCACTATGCCTCCGACCACGACGTGCGACACCAGAGCCTGAACTGCAAACTGGGCACGGAAACCGAAAAGCCCAGGTGAAAGACAATAAACACGTTAGAGTGAGTGGACGAAAATAAATGTCTTTCACCAGTTCATATATATATATAAAAACATATGCGAGTCCAGATAAATAAAAACAACATAGTACACGAGGTAAAACTCATACTCCTCCAGTGTACTGAGCATGCAAGTAAAATCCCACGGGGTCACTCATGGACTCACACCGTGCTAGTACAGTCCGAATCACGGGATCCCGGACCCACACGTGATTCTAAGCCAGAAAGGCCTCGGTTCCGGGGATACGCCCCTCGCCGGTCAGGTCGGGGTAACGCCCCGCCTGGGATGCCTACCATCGGGGATCAGCCGAGAGGCTAAGTGTATCGATACAACAACGTAACCAAGACTGTACTCTGTGTAAACCAAATCATAAACATTTCGATGCAAATGCATGAAACAGTATATAAGTGTATGTATACTCGTATACGTATATCGTATAATCGTAAAACACATGCTTATGTAATCAGAAATCTCATACGCATGCTCAAGTTCATAAATCACATAAAAGACTCGCAAGAATTCCGTGAAAAGAAATGTCCACTCACAGACTGGCGTAACGCGTATCGCGTTAACCCGTGATCCGGCGGAAAGTCCATCGCCAAACAAACGATCACGAACCCCTGAATAATCACAACGTCCAATATTCAAAGTCATAACCCGACAATTCGAATCAAACAACGAGAAACTACCGTTCTCGGAAATACAAAATTCGAATACGACGAATCGTCGAAAATCCATATATACCACCTCAATATCTCGTTTTACGTTCGGACGCTCAACTCGAAAAATGAACCTCCCCACTGCGATCGGGACGCGATTTCGAGTCAAACGACATGCAACTTGCCGAAAGTCAAAAAGTCAACCCGTTGACCGTTGACCGCCGTTGACCGCCGTCCACGGCGGCGCCGCCGCTGGCCGAAGAATTTTCCGGCGGAGCCACCCTTGTTCCACTCCAAATCGCCCACTGAGCAACTTTGTCAACTGCACCAAGGGCCAATTCTCACTCTAACTCATCCAATTTCATGAAGAACCGAATTGTACACAAATTTTCCAATCCAAAATTCTCCAAATTCAAGCAAAATTAGAGCTTCAAATTCACACAGTAGCTTCAAGAGGATGAGAGCAACAAAGCCCACCCAAAATTTCAGTTCAAATCTTCCAAAAACATAGAACCCGAAATACCTCAATTTCTTCCCGTTTTGGCCGGAATATTCCTCTCTCTCCGGCGAGCTAGGCCGTGCGTGGTGGCCGGGGTTCGAACGAGGACAGCTAGGCGAGTTGATATCCTCCTATCCCGAAGCCGGAAACGGCCGGAATCCAAGCACCACCGTGGAAGCCGTCGCCACCCACGTGAAAACCTCCTCCACCGAGTTGACTCGGTCAACTCGGTCAAACCCCAAAATAGAAAGTCTCTCCCTTGCCCAGAATAGCAGGTTGCTATATATAGCCTTTCCCAAAACGGAAACTTCATGTTTATCCATTTCGACGAACTTTAAACTCCCGAAATTTTCTCGTCGTAACTCCGATTCCGATAATTCTCGCGGCCACGAATTCGACTCAACATAATCTTTCATAATCACCCGAAGTCAAACATATCGGCCAATCGGATAAAAAGTCAACCCTTCAAAGCAACACACATTAAATCGACTAAATAATCAACAAACGGCAAAATTCGCAACCAATTCCTCGTAACTCCAAATCATGCCCCGAAAGTTCCCACAAACTCGAAATTAAATTCCGAACAACTTCCGTGAAGAAGCCGAGACCAAATTCTCGTCCGGTAATTTAGTCGCGAACAAACCCGCCATTTAAATCTGAACTTCAAATATTCATAACTAATTCCTCGGTCGTCCAAATAACGATCCGGAACCGCCCACAAACTCGTAATCACACGTACAACGACTCTCGAGAAGAGACCCAGCTCCAATTCTCGGCCAATAATTAAGTCGTTTACGAGTCTGGCGATACAAATAACTGCCGACAAACTGCGACTACGCAGTAACTCATCAATCAAGCTGATCATACTGCTGATTCTGGTCCGGGTCGTCACAAATCCACCCCCCTTAGAAAAATTTCGACCTCGAAATTTCCGAGTCTGTCGGCTAAACATAGGAGCACTGCCTCTGCATACTGCTCAACTCACCAACGGTAATCTCAACTGAACAACTCTGATCACAAACTTCACAATAGGAGATAATTCCGTGCTGTAATCCCTGTACCCTCAAATCACAAATCTGAACTGGCTCACATAATCGCCAAGTGTTCCTGCATACGGAACGGATAGGGTACACAATGCAAAACCAACCTGAAACACAGTTCCGCCTCACGGAACACAACACACATAAAAGCCAATACTATAGGCGATGCCGAACCATACGGCATAACACAAACTCGCCTATGGCCACATATGGATCAAAACATCAAGGCAAATCACAACACGACCTGCTCATACCAACGAAACTCAAGCATCGAACTCAAACAATTATCAACCTATTTCCGTTAACCTGATAGTCTGTGGTAACACACTCCACAAAATTGGACACAATCATCAACTCAAATTCAAACCAAACTCACTCCAACACAATGAAGTACAACATCGTTCCTCAAAACGACGTCAAACAATATCAAAATCACAGTAGACAACAACCTGGTACTGCAAACAACCTCGAACAGCTGAAACTGCTGGTCCCGAATCCTCCGGAACTGCAACACCGAGGTCCACAACATGCCCTCAAAGGCCTGAATAATCCTCGAAGATCGCTCGCCAATCTGAGGATAAGAATCAGTACTAGCTCGTAATTTGGTCTCCAATGCTCGCTGCAAAGCTCACCAACACTTAGTCGTAGCTGATCACCTCGATCGGCGAACTGGGACACAGGTACACCACGTAGATGGACAACCTCCATCAAACACAACTATACCAGCCAACCACTGGAATCATCTCCGAAAGTACAAGGAACTGTACTGAGTTCGTCAAATGATCCACAAAGGCCTAACAACTGGTATCACAAACCAAAGTGTACAAACACATACAATCACCGTAGCAACCGCCACGTCTAATTGGAAATCTTCAATGGCTGACACTTCTCGGCAAGTCTCTGCCTCCTAGCCATCGCCAGTTGACGAATGTGGCATCAGCACACACAAGCTGTTACATGGTTCTTCATGTTGCATCACGAGTAATAAACTCGAAGTATCAGACACAACACCACATCACTAGCGCCAAACGCACGCAAAATCACGAGCCTCAACATCATCATACTCAAACTCAGCTCTCGTAGCCCATAACTCGGCTAACACGAAAACTCGAGCCACACATACACACATGCAATACTGAAATCCGGACTCTCGACTGAATGCATCAGCAACAACATCATTCCAAACGGATGGTCAAAGTACAACCACCAGCCATTCTCGAACAAGCTCAAATGTACAACCATGGTCGGTAATCGACTCCCTCCATCTACACTGCCTCAAGCCCAAATCTGGCCGAAAATGCAAGTGGAGGAAACTCAAATGATCAGTGTACGTCCTACACTGCGCTGCACGCCATAGCTATAGTGTCTCAAACTCTCTGATGCTAACACAAGAACAGCTACACTCAATATCATACACTGGATACGTAGCTACACAAAGTTCATCTGCCTGGAATCATGAGCCATCGCTCTGCTACACAGCATCACATATAACCAAATCCAATCCTCGATGCATCGCCATAACCACGAACTCGTCACGATCGTCAGGTAAGGTCAAAACCGCAGTAACGATCACCAACCTGCAAGAGTAAGAAACTCTCCTCGCATGCATCGAACCACTCGAACTTGACGCCTTCTTCGTCAATCCGGAAAGTATAATGGTAATCCGGGAAAATCCTGCACAAGCCGTCGGTAATAGCCTGCCAAACTCAAAGACTCCCGATCTCTGGTACAATGGTAGGGCAAACTCCGAATCATCACGGCTTTAATCTGGTCAGGATCCACGCCAACTCCCTCGGATAGCATCACACATCCCAAAATCTTCACGCTAATCATGCAAAACTCACCCTGGCTGAACTTCGCAAACAACTGATCATCTCGCGAAGTCCGCAAAATCGTTCACATTTGCTTCAGGTGCTGGCCAACACTCCTGAAGTACATCAGGACGTTGCCAACGAACATGACCACAAACTCGTCCAGAAACCGTCTGAACACCAGGTCCATCAAGTCCACACGATCAACAGGGCATTGGTCAACCAAACAGCGTGACCAAAAACTCGTAATGCCTGCACCATGATCTGAAAGCTAACATAGTCACGTCAGACTCATTGATTCTCAACTGATGGTATCCGTCCCGAAATCAATCTTCGACAAGACTGAAGCTCTCGCGAGCTGAACAAACCAATCCTCAACCCGAAACGGAGGATACTCACTCTCCTCTGAAACGAATCAGGCTTCCAGTAATCAATACGCCACCTCATCGAACCACCCATCATCCGTACACACAATGCAAAAGTACACCACGCAAATACGCTGGGTGACATGAAATCTCCTGAAACCTCCTCCAGCAACTCCTGGAGTCAAAACTGTAGCTCCATCAGCTCCGCTGGCTCAGAACGACAATGTGTCGATAAAATGAGTCCAGCGCCTAGTACAAGCTTAATAGTGTAGTCGGTCTCCCGAACTGGAGGAACACCTGGTAACTCCTCCGAAACACCCCTGGAACTCGGGAACCACCTCAATGTCACCAATAACGGCACAACAACCGTAGTATCCACAACTTGAGCAAAGCAAACAATATAACCCATCTCTACCATCATCCGCTCGACCATCACCGCGAAACAGCATCTCGGGGAAATCTGGTCGTCAAAACACAACCTCCTCCTCGAGGCACTCGAACACAACCAAATGCGTCGTCAGTAAGTCCATACTCACAATCACACCAAAACCACAATATCCAACTATAACAGATCCGCGGCTAACCCATATCCTCCAACAAGAATCTCGCAACCTCCGGATGGATACAACACTCTCCAAACCTCGGAAGTGGAGATGCAGGTACAATCGCCATGGACCTCAAGCAAAAGTAACCTCGGAGAAAAATCTGTCCTCAAACAAGGTCATGGCACGAACTCCAACATGCCCAACTAGTCGCCCACATCAAATGCGACTTGCTGAATAACTTGTCAAAAGGTATATTGATCAGACCTCAGGAACAACATGAAGGTCTCCTCGTAACTCTGAGCTGTCGAACCGCTAACACAGCTGACTGAGGGCACTCCCTCGTAATGTGACCCTCCTGGCCACCGAAACAGCAACTGAAAGTACTCCTCGAACATAAATCACCGCAACACCAGCTGCGTGAAAGGATCACCAATGATCGCCCAAACTCATGCCACAGGAGCAAGTCCGCTACACTGTGATCTCCGCCATCGTCAAACGGATCCTGATCTGAAGGCCCTCAACAATATCGAAGAGACCATAACCTGATGAAGTCACTGATCCCAAGGTGTCGGAACTCAACCTCATCACAACATCTCGACTAAGTTCACTTTCCTCAAACCATCGCATCGAAAACCACATACAACATTCCTTCGCAATAGCCTCGCCCCTGAGTGCAGCATACTAAGCTCCTCATGGTTGTCTCGAGGCACATCAATCAGACTCTCTCTCTGATACTCAGGTTCAAACTCATCTCGAACCTCGTGCATAGCTCCCTCTGAAGCCACATAACTCGTGCAGACAGGGACTAACATGTGAACAATGCATCTCTGCCTCAGGTGGGTAAACACTCCACAATACGCTTGCTGGGTAGCCTGATCAAACATTACAATATACACAACACTCTGAATGTAGGCCGTAGAGTCGCAACCGGAACTCACACAATATCAGCCCACAAATTACAACAAACTGAATCAGGCACACATCCTTGCCATAAATCTCAGCTCTGAGGCAACACATAGATGCTCATATACACATCCCCAGGCAAACCGTGCCACACATTCTCTGAGCTCTGAATACTCATCCAAATCCACAGTTCACTGGCAATTCACGCGTCGAATGATCCTCAACAGGATCCACAACCGAAACGACACGGAAAGCACGTCAGGAGGCATCCTAATGAATACAATATCGTTCACAACAAGTGGAACGTAATCATGGAACTTCAAATATTTGAAAGCATACAACACCCGGAATTTGATGATTATCCGCAGGCCGGTCGGTTCACCATTCCAGACATGTTGTACATTCTCAAATATCCTTAGTAAACATGACTACAGAAGTCTACAGAACCTATAACCTAATGCTCTGATACCAAACTGAAAGGACCCAACCCCGATTTAGCACCCTAAATCGGAATCGAACCCCTTCGAAAACACGAACCAACAAAAACTTTTCGAAATTTGGGCAGAGTTTCGTTACTAGCGTGGAATTACCATTACCTGCACGCGTAAAATACACTCCATCCTATGCCACAAAAAAACAAACCGTGGGCACCAACCCCATCCGGATTTCTCAATATATCAACAATAACGTAAAGTAGTAAATATATATACACTTTACTGAAATCCAGTGTAAAATCGTATAACATATTCAATAGGAAGCTCAGAGCGACATCTAATACATAATCGTATACTCATACCACAGTAGGTAGAACAATAAACCTACTGGATGAAACAAAGTAGCTCGAGCACTATGCCTCCGACCACGACGTGCGACACCAGAGCCTGAACTGCAAACTGGGCACGGAAACCGAAAAGCCCAGGTGAAAGACAATAAACACGTTAGAGTGAGTGGACGAAAATAAATGTCTTTCACCAGTTCATATATATATATAAAAACATATGCGAGTCCAGATAAATAAAAACAACATAGTACACGAGGTAAAACTCATACTCCTCCAGTGTACTGAGCATGCAAGTAAAATCCCACGGGGTCACTCATGGACTCACACCGTGCTAGTACAGTCCGAATCACGGGATCCCGGACCCACACGTGATTCTAAGCCAGAAAGGCCTCGGTTCCGGGGATACGCCCCTCGCCGGTCAGGTCGGGGTAACGCCCCGCCTGGGATGCCTACCATCGGGGATCAGCCGAGAGGCTAAGTGTATCGATACAACAACGTAACCAAGACTGTACTCTGTGTAAACCAAATCATAAACATTTCGATGCAAATGCATGAAACAGTATATAAGTGTATGTATACTCGTATACGTATATCGTATAATCGTAAAACACATGCTTATGTAATCAGAAATCTCATACGCATGCTCAAGTTCATAAATCACATAAAAGACTCGCAAGAATTCCGTGAAAAGAAATGTCCACTCACAGACTGGCGTAACGCGTATCGCGTTAACCCGTGATCCGGCGGAAAGTCCATCGCCAAACAAACGATCACGAACCCCTGAATAATCACAACGTCCAATATTCAAAGTCATAACCCGACAATTCGAATCAAACAACGAGAAACTACCGTTCTCGGAAATACAAAATTCGAATACGACGAATCGTCGAAAATCCATATATACCACCTCAATATCTCGTTTTACGTTCGGACGCTCAACTCGAAAAATGAACCTCCCCACTGCGATCGGGACGCGATTTCGAGTCAAACGACATGCAACTTGCCGAAAGTCAAAAAGTCAACCCGTTGACCGTTGACCGCCGTTGACCGCCGTCCACGGCGGCGCCGCCGCTGGCCGAAGAATTTTCCGGCGGAGCCACCCTTGTTCCACTCCAAATCGCCCACTGAGCAACTTTGTCAACTGCACCAAGGGCCAATTCTCACTCTAACTCATCCAATTTCATGAAGAACCGAATTGTACACAAATTTTCCAATCCAAAATTCTCCAAATTCAAGCAAAATTAGAGCTTCAAATTCACACAGTAGCTTCAAGAGGATGAGAGCAACAAAGCCCACCCAAAATTTTAGTTCAAATCTTCCAAAAACATAGAACCCGAAATACCTCAATTTCTTCCCGTTTTGGCCGGAATATTCCTCTCTCTCCGGCGAGCTAGGCCGTGCGTGGTGGCCGGGGTTCGAACGAGGACAGCTAGGCGAGTTGATATCCTCCTATCCCGAAGCCGGAAACGGCCGGAATCCAAGCACCACCGTGGAAGCCGTCGCCACCCACGTGAAAACCTCCTCCACCGAGTTGACTCGGTCAACTCGGTCAAACCCCAAAATAGAAAGTCTCTCCCTTGCCCAGAATAGCAGGTTGCTATATATAGCCTTTCCCAAAACGGAAACTTCATGTTTATCCATTTCGACGAACTTTAAACTCCCGAAATTTTCTCGTCGTAACTCCGATTCCGATAATTCTCGCGGCCACGAATTCGACTCGACATAATCTTTCATAATCACCCGAAGTCAAACATATCGGCCAATCGGATAAAAAGTCAACCCTTCAAAGCAACACACATTAAATCGACTAAATAATCAACAAACGGCAAAATTCGCAACCAATTCCTCGTAACTCCAAATCATGCCCCGAAAGTTCCCACAAACTCGAAATTAAATTCCGAACAACTTCCGTGAAGAAGCCGAGACCAAATTCTCGTCCGGTAATTTAGTCGCGAACAAACCCGCCATTTAAATCTGAACTTCAAATATTCATAACTAATTCCTCGGTCGTCCAAATAACGATCCGGAACCGCCCACAAACTCGTAATCACACGTACAACGACTCTCGAGAAGAGACCCAGCTCCAATTCTCGGCCAATAATTAAGTCGTTTACGAGTCTGGCGATACAAATAACTGCCGACAAACTGCGACTACGCAGTAACTCATCAATCAAGCTGATCATACTGCTGATTCTAGTCCGGGTCGTCACACTATGCGAAAGTTTTTTAGGTTATAGGGCCTGTGCTGCGCAATTGTAAAATGGAAATAGGGCTGTTCCACTATTCAAGTAAACTACGTCGTTTTGCACTTATTGGTTCGGTTTTTTTGAACCGATTCGGTTCGGTTTTAGGCTATTCGGTTCAAAACGATTCGATTCGGTTTTTTCGGTTTTTTTTTTAAAGAAAACCGAAACCGAATCGAATTTTTCGGTTCGGTTCGGTTTTTTTGTTTTTCGATTCGGTTTTTTTTCGATTTCGGTTTTTTCGATTACGGTTCAATTTCGGATCAATTTTTTTTCCGGTTTTCGGTTCGGTATTAACAGCCCTAGAACTCTCTCTCTAGCACGGCTCTCTCCCTCTCTCTCTAAAAGTTGTCGTTCGAGTTTTGAATTTGAACTAAACTATTACCAAAAAAAAAGTTTGAACTAAACAGCTCTCTTTATAAAAGAGGGCAATTTTGAAAACTCAAATATATTAAGGAAAAGATAATGACCTTATGTATGTAAAAAATTTATAATGACCTGATGTGTGAAATAGAATTTCTAATTAACCTTATATATAATTTTCTATTATTATTACAGCTGAGTCAGCTAAACAGCTAGCAAGGTCGAGCTCATCTTGACTAGTTGACCCATATAGGCCACCTGGCCAAATTCCAACTATACGTACGAGTATTCTCAATGTACTACTTGGAATATTAGCTACTTATATTCCTTTGTTTTTTTTTGCTAGATACTTATATTCCTTTGATTTTTTTGGGAGGAAAATACGATAGCATTAACACCCAACAGGGTTAAGTACGATATCATTAACATAAAGTATACGGAATCGCTCCTTGCCAATCGAAACAAAACGATTCATCAAAAGCTAATTGACCTAGAATATGAGCAACACAGTTTGCTTCTTTAGAAATATGTTGAACCTTTATCCCAGTCATGGGCTGAAGAAGATGAGCAATATCATTGATAACACTACTCAAGCTGAAGTCATCTTCTAGACCCGACTCCAATTGCTGGACAAGAAGTTGACAGTCAATTCCATGGTAACAGGGCTGAGACCAAGTTCCTTCACCTTATGGCAGGCCGTACAAAGAGCAAATGCGTCGACCACTACTAATACCATGAGGACAATGGGCTTTGGGACAAAAATATGTCTCTTTCCTTCGTTGAGACTATTTTATAGGTAGTGCATTCAAAAAACAATTTCTTCATATTCTTCATCACCATATCATTACATTTTTCTTCTTCATTTTTAGACTAGTATAGGTACTTTTTCTGAAATCTTTCATTTGATACATACTTGATTTGTCTTCAATCTTCTATATTTTTCATACATAAGGTATTTTTCTTTCTCATTTGGTTGGTGTTTAGTCGTCCATCTAATTTCATTTTTTTCATGTACATGTCAATTAAGTACTATTTACCTTTCTTTTGAATGCAAATAGTAGTCATTTGAGGTTTTACTTTTTTTAAGACATAAATAGTATATTTGGTGTGTATGCTTGCAAAAAATGTAGATATCTATAGTGTTTCCCTTCATAAGAGGTCGAACATTTAAGTTATAAAATTTATGTCATGTTAAATTTTACCTTTTGTTTAGACATATTTAAGTCTTACATTGAGATAAAACACATATTTCTTCTACCTTTCTTTTTGACTTAAACAATAGTAATTACATTTATTTTCGACATAGGTATTCATACCTATATTTGAGGATAAAAATATTATATCTTGTAGTTAGGTAGACATGATGTTCTTCATTTTTTTATCTTTTGATTAGGTTTATCTTTTCATTTCAATCTTTCTGTATATACCTCGTGATTAGGTTTATTTGATGTTATTCATTTTGTATCTTTTGTTTAGGATATTAAGTTGCAAATTCAAATTTGAAATTAGAGTACATTAGATTTTGAATTCAAATTCGAAATAAATGATAAAGCATAATTTTTAGAATTAAAATTGTTTCATTTCTTTTACCTCAAGGGGAAATTAGACAGTATAATTAGTCGAAGGATCTCAATTAAAAAAAATTTGATAGAACTGCATCTAATATTGAACTCCCAAATAGGACATCCATTAAAATTCCTCTTCTAATTAAAAAGGTAAGTGTAGTTCACATGTTTCCCCAATAGTCTTGCGAATTTAATATAAAGTTAAATTTGGCTAATTTTCAATATAATGTTTCAACAGATACCCTAAAAATAAGCTAAATGTAACTTTTTGTTAAAAATCCTAGTTTTATTTAAGAGAGAATTTAACTCAAAATTATTTTCTCTCTCTCTCTCTCTCTCTCTATTCAATTCCTACATTTTTGCTACGTTTTTTTTAACAAATGTAACTAGTGAATTTGACTTCACTGTTGGGGATGCTTTTAGTAGTTGTAACTATAGTTAAGTCATTTTAAATACTTGAAATGTTGGATCACTTTTTGGATGGAGTGGGTAGGAGATTTAGTTTTTAATCTATTTTCTCTCTCATTTATAACTAAATATAGCTTGTGAATATAGCTCGAAGTCATATTTGACTTAGCTTTAGATACTTTGTTAGAGTAAGTTTTAGTTATGATTATAAAATTAACTTTTAGCTACTCTGTTGGAGATGTCATCTCCAATGAAAAAAGTTGATTTATATAGTTCCCAAATTTCCGAAAACTCATCTCCAACGCAAGGTTATGCCAAACCGAAAAAATGATTTGTGTGGGGGAAGGGGGGAGTTTGTTTGTGGTTTATTTCATCTTTGGCTTAGACGTTTGTGAGCCGAGACTCTGATAAAGGCATAAAGCATAACTAGGACAAAAAATAGTCTCTATCTAGAACGAAACTTCATTTAAAAGAAACATAGTTTGAATTTCAGTTCCTTTGCACAAAGCTCTCATTTATTGGTCACTCAATATGCTTTTACGACTTGCCCGACCCAGCTCAGCCCTGATTAGGCCCAGCCCATCTACTACCTTAATTTTTATTTTCCTAAGCAATCCTAAATAAAAATAGAATAGAAGAACAATTTTCGTATTGATTAATCCTGAAGGGGAAAACCCTAAAGCCCAAAGCATTTCACATCCTCAGTTGCGCCTCCTCCTCAGCAGTAGTAGAGCTCTCTCACAGCAAAAGACGACGCTCCGCCGAAACCGAAAATGGTGAGCTTCCTCTTATTCCTCCTCTGTGGTACTTTCCTTCTGATTCTTCTTCTCTGATCCTCTCTCTTTCTCTCTCTCCCTGTTGTCTTTTTACGCAGCCGTTCAAGAGGTTCGTTGAGATTGGGAGGGTGGCTCTTGTCAACTACGGCGAAGACTACGGCAAGCTCGTCGTCATCGTTGATGTCATTGACCAGAACAGAGTACTTTTCTCTACTCCTCTCTCCTCTCTCCTTCTAATCTCTTATGAATTTGTAATTTCGCGATGTCATGTTAATTAACTTGTTGATAAGAACAGAAATTGTAGACTTTTCTTTAATAATTTAGATTTATGATTATTCTCTAGATTAATGTAGAAAATTTAACTAATTCTGTCTACAGTTTAGTGGACATATAGAGATATTGATTTTTCTGATTAAGTTTTCGAAAGTTTGTAAACTGCGTCTATTAATAGTTTTTCTCAATAGTTCTGGTGGATGATTAATCATTATTTTTAATAAGAATTAGAATTTTAATGTTCTGTATGGAATCGGAAGTAGCTAATTGTTGCGTTTGAAGAATTCATGTATGTTTCAAAGGGAAACGGTGGCCAGTACTTGCAATGTTCGAGCATTACGCTTAGAACGGTACACACAATAGGTTTTTTTGCTCATTCAGTTGATACATGTGTCGGTGAGGTATTTAAGGGGTCTTACTCGCTCCACACTATGAAGGCAGGGTGGACATTTTTCCTGTACAGATAGTATCTGCGGAAGTCTGTTTAGTGTTGGGATATGTAGTCTCAAAATACTGACTGACCTTGTCTTATAATAGTATAACAAAGTTCAATTCTAGTTATGATGTTGAGAGGATGCATACATTATACTTTCTACATCAATTTGTATTCCTGGGTTAGAGCTTTTGTTTGAGCTATTGGTAATTCTGTTTTTTTTTTTTTTTTGCTTCTGTAGGCTCTTGTAGATGCCCCTGATATGGTGAGATCCCAAATGAATTTCAAGAGACTTTCCCTCACCGACATCAAAATTAACATCAAGAGGGTCCCTAAGAAGAAGGAGCTGCTTGCTGCGATGGAGGCTGCTGGTAGGCTCAACAACTCTTTTAACGATCATGGTCTTGTTTTTGTGTCGTAATTTTCTCTTGTGATAATTGTATTTGTACAGATGTGAAGAAGAAGTGGGAAAGCAGCTCTTGGGGCAGGAAACTGATTGTTCAGAAGAGAAGGGCAGCTCTTAATGACTTTGATCGATTCAAACTCATGTTGGCTAAGATTAAGGTTGGTTTTCTGCGTTCTCTTTTAACCACTTGTTAATTTTGGATCTTTTTAATACATGTCATCATTCTTTTATGCTTGTCATCTTGAATCCACCTAAACTAATACCTCTTCCTTGACTGCAGAGAGCTGGGATGGTGAAAAAGGAGCTTAACGCACTAAAGAAGCAGGCTTAAGCATCACTTCAGGATTACAGTTTCTTCATGAATTTTCTTTTAAGATAGTATCTTGGAATGTATTCCTCTGTTTACGTTAATCAAGTTTCAGATTTCAGAGATATTATTTCTATATTTGTACTATGGATTTCAGAGACCTTCATTTGATTTCAAGCATCACTCTTCCCCTGCTGTCTTAATATGGAGTTGTGGTTACCTGATATGCTTTTTTATTTATTGTGCATTTCTCAGACTTGAAGACACATATGATCAGAGTCAGTATAGTTTTCTTGAATCGTCTAGGATTCCTAATAGGTTTAGGGTTCGGAGGAGCTTGTCTCGCAACCTCCTGAAAGCCTGAACCACTGTTATTTGCCACAACAATTCTGGACATCAATTATCTGATTTTTGTGTTGGAAATCTGGAATGTGTATCAGATGCGCTGCTTTTGTTTAGTGCTCAACTTTCCAAAAGCATATGGAAATTGAAAGGGTAAGAGAAACTACTTAACCTAATCTCCTTTTCCTAAACCAAAAGTGAAACCGTCTCTCTTTCAGTTTATACTGTTCCGTATAGACCAAGTCGGATATCACATTCGCAAAACCCTATCTGAGTCTTCTGCAACATCAAAAACTAGCACCCAAAAAATTCCATAAGAAATCTCTGCCCATTTACTATCCAAACATGGCTGAAGTTGAAGCTCTGGTCAATGACCTCGCCACCAAGCTCAGAAAACGGTGAGTTTGGATTTGCACTAATTATATGCATGTACAAAAAACGGTGACGTTTTTACGTCTTGGGAATTAATGTGATCGTTTTTGGAGGGTACAGAAAGGTGGAGGGTTCTACAGAGACTGCTCGGTTGACGGCGGAGCTTTTCCGGGCGGTGATTTCCCAGCAGAGGCTGACGTCAGCCGCCCTTGTTGAGCTTGTGAATAATGTTGGCCAGCAACTTATTGCTGCTAATCCTGTTGGTATGGTTTTAATGGTTTCTGTTTTTGATTGAGAGTTTGAAACTTGGTTAAGTGTCGATGAAAATACTAAGCTTTTTGTTGAGAATGTGCCTAGTAATTTATAATTTCAATAGCATATGTGGTCAAGTAATTTTTTTTTTCGATTACTGAGGACTTAAGCTAGTCGAACCATATTGAAAAGAATGGTGTTGAATGTGTGGGAATGCAGAGCTTGCTGTTGGGAACATTGTGAGGCGTGTTCTGCGCATCATTAGGGATAGTGATCTTTCGCTGGATGTTGGAGGATTGACTTTAGTCTCGCGAGGCGATGATGGCTACATTGTTGAGGAAGATGATAAACCATTTCTGTTATCTGATGCTATTGCCCAAACAGCACTTCATACACCTTCTTTGGTTGCGCAGCTTGAGAGCAAACCCAACTTGGTTCACCAATGTGAAGCAAAAGGCAAGTTTCAGCACTGTCCATGAACTATATTGTATGCAGAAGATCCAGTTACACTGTTGTCCGGACTTTTTCTTACTCTGATGCCTCTAAAGCTATTTTGTATGTTGTTAAAATAGCTCTTTTACCCATCTAGTAAAATAAAAACTTATGAAATTTAATATGCATGCTATTATCCAAGCACTGATATACAATATCTTCATATGTAGCAGCAGACAAGCAACAAATCATTGAGGGAGTCAATGATCTCATCGAGGATATAAATACTTGCCATGACCAAATTGCAGATCAGGCAGTGGAGCTTATACATCAAAAGTATCACTCTTTTACACATCTGTTTTCAGCCATCATGTTGTTGCACAAATTGAAACAAATTTCTTGACTTACTTTGTTTTCACCCATGTTGAAGGTCTAATATGTGATAATGTAATTCTTGTGATGATGTAATTGGAATTTGTGTCTGTTTTGATTGCTATATGATAATCCTCTTAAACAGCTACCTCTTGTGAATTTGTGGGTCTGTCACATAATTGCCTAATTGTAGAATAGTCTATGCTGTAAGACAGACAGTTGGGATTTATGTATCTGTTTCTTTCGAATTGTTAAATTGTGCGGGTATTAATAAAAAATGCAACTGCTTTTCAGTGAGGTAATACTAACCTTGGGTCACTCAAGAACTGTGAAGAAGTTCCTGTACGCTGCAAAGGAGAAGAAAAGATCATTCCAAGTCTATGTCACTGAGGGTGCTCCTAAGTTTGGACACGACCTGAACCTTTTCTCTATTTTTTTTATTCATCCTTTTTCTATTATGTAATTGCTGGGCTTACGTGGTGGTTTGTTAGGCATTTGGGACATGTTCTTGCAAACGAGTTGGCTGAAGAGCATTTTCAGACAACTGTCATTCCAGACTCTTCTGTGTTTGCCATGATATCAAGAGTTAACATGGTAATCCCGGAGTTCTCGTACTTGTTCTCTTCAGTTTGATCAATCTGCAAATTTGGCTGATTTAATTTACAATACTCCTGCAGGTCATTGTTGGAGTACATGCCGTGATGGCCAATGGTGGGGTCATTGCCCCTGTTGGGATGAATATGGCTGCACTTGCTGCGAAAAAGCATGCCGTTCCATTTGTTGTGGTTGCAGGCACGCATAAGGTACTGGCACCTAAACTTGGACTCATAAATCAGTGTTAAAAGTTAAATGCATACCTCTAGAAAATTTATTAGGATTAATTTGATGCTTTGATTTTAAATATAGGTGCCTTTTGTACAACATTCTCTCCATACTTGTATCTTTTATATCCTATTTTATTTATGTTTTTATTTCTTCGTCTTGGCCTTCAGCTATGTCCACTGTATCCAAATAATCCAGAGGTTATGCTGAATGATATGAGATGTCCATCCGAGCTATTATCTTTTGGCGACTTCTCAGATTGCATGGATTTTAGTGTTGGCAGTGGAGCTCCTCTTTTGCATGTTGTTAATCCAGCATTTGATTATATCCCACCAGAGCTTGTCAGTCTTTTCGTTTCTGAAATGTAAGATTTCTAACTTTCCTTCAAACCGCTTTACTTCAAAATTTCCATTCCAGTTCTGCTATTGAGAAAATTGTTAGTCCAGTAAAAGCGTTTGGTATTTATAGTCTTTATCAAAAAGATCTAAGGTTGTAGTCACATTAGTTTAGTACGAGGGATATTCAAATTTGCGTATTGCAAGTATCATTGTTTATCTGAGATGATGAACAGGATCTTTACCAGATTCTAATATATTGATCCTTATCGTTTTCAACTTCCTTTGCAGAGGAGGCTATCATCCATCATACATCTATAGGCTCATTTCGGATTACTACTCAGCTGATGATTTGGTTCTGCAACAAATACCTGCTTCTTGAAAGTGGAGACTCTAATTCCATAGATAGATAGGAGCAGGGACGGAGCCAAGATTTTCGGTTAGGGGGGTCCTAAATGAAAAGCTTAAAAAGTAGTCTCGGTTATGGTAGTTAGTTGGATCTTGATCTATATACTTTGACAAAACAGTCTCAATGCATTGTTTTTGGTTTGATAAAGTATCACAATTACTCGCAGCCTGATTATGAATAATATTTGATCCTCCAAAATGTGATATTAGCGTTTGCTTCTTCCAATTACTGAATCCATGACCAGCACCAACAAAAGTTTCACCACCGCCTTGTTCTCCAATAGCTGGTTTGAAAAGATAACAACATAAACAAAATGTAGTATCCTCTTTAATACTATACTCTAACCAATATGAAAATTCAGTAAACTAATCACGAATAAACCTTATTTTCTTCTTTTTTCTCCCAAATTCCGTGAAAGGAAAAGTATGATTTTTAGGTCGACAATGGCCTTGTTGTAGATAATATCTTCGAACATCTTCTTGAATGTTAGGATGATAACTTGAAATTGACCGGCGTTTAGCGAGATCCGATGGATAATTTTCTGTAATATCTCCTGCACGAGATTTTTTCATATTGTTATTATTTTTTTTTTGAATTTTCGTAGGTGATTGCTCATCTGATGTTAGAGTAGAAGAAAATGATTTTTTTTGAAGTATCTCTTCATATCTAATAAACTTAATAAAATGATTGTATTTTAATTTCAAGAACGGTAGAGCTTTTATAAAGAAAAAAAAACCATAAAATCTTAAACCTGGTAAGAGATTGAATCCTAATTGACCTAATATTTAGACTTTATTATTGAAATAATATATAATAATATTGTTACAAAGTTGTCAGATTTGAATTAATCATGTACTCATACGCGTCATTAAAATTTAGATATATTTTAAATAAATTATAATATTTATATTATATAACAATAATAATATACTAATTTTTTTCCCACATAATCTCAAGGGGCCAGGCCCATCCAGACCCCAACATCCCTCCCTCATTGGATAGGAGATAACTGTAGTATTGACTTTTGAGTTTGTGACATGAGAATACTAGAGATTCTCTGTTATACATATACTACAAGTACGCACAAATGAGAAATATGTTGGCCATCTCTGTTATGTAGTCTGTGTTCCATTCAGTTGTATGCACCTGAATTTCATACCTCAATCATTGTGAATTCATTGTTTTTAGAATAGTACATGATGAATGGGAATGTTTATTCAAATGTTTTTGACATTGTACATTTCCGTGAGTGTATTGTCACACCCCCAAATCCAGAGCCAGTATTATACTGAAATATGGTGTAAGGATTTGTGATGTGAATAAGAAACCCAAATAATTTTAAAAATCAAGGTGTCTGAATAGTACATTTATTGAAAAGAGAAAGTGATAATATTACAATACTGAAGTTTTTGAAAATAAAAGTCATTACATTTATTCAATTTAAAATACAAGTAGAAAATAATTCGTTTATTTAGTAGGCGACGTATCCCATTTTCCCCAAGCATTCTACTCATCACCTGAAAAGGATAAAGATGTAGTACCATGAGTCACACTGACCAATTAAGTACAGTTTACAAGCATATACTAAATCATTTCTAAGAAACATCAAACTGAACAACCAATTCAAAAAGGTGAAATATTGAAACCGGTTATTCTTCCATACTTATACCTGTGTCTTTGTAATATATACAATTAGGTACATAATATATATATACACATACTTGTATAACTTCACATCTACACGTAAACACGCCAAAACTTCCGAAGTGAATTCTTTTAGATTAACTGGTAATTACTCAAAAGAAATCATGTGCTTAGTCTCACAACACCAATACACATATAAAGCCACAGCATTCTTAGGCCACCTGCCCAAGCATGTATACTCCCGGTTTGACACAATTCATTCCTTAGAGTATAATAGTGCACTATCTGTAAGGGACTAGGGCCCTTGGCTAACTCCCATAATAACAAAACAATTTACCAGCAATTCACTTAAGCACGAGTTAATTCGTACTATACACCCGACTTCACACTCCAACCATAACGATCACAACAAGTCTTTAATTATGACTATGTATATAGATCATAGAGTATATATTTACATTATAATTTTGTAATGAGTATATACGTAATAGAATTTGTAAAGGAAGAAAGATCAAACTTAAACATATTTAATTAATTATCAATTTTGGTCCAAACGTTTCATTCGGCGGTAGTCCGCTCAAAATCCTCCATTTGTTCCAAATTATATTTGAGAGTAAATAGATAGAGCGATTAAGTAGATAAACTTGAAATAAAAATTAGTTATCATTGGTTCAAAAGTTTCATTCGGCGGTAGTCCGTCCGAAATCCTTCATTAGTCCCAAATCAAACTTAAGAAGTAAATAATGCGAGTAAGTAAATAAAAATAAATTACAAATACAGAAAATAAAATTATTAATCCATGGACCAAAAGTATCATTCGGCGGTAGTCCGTCCGAAATCCTCCATTTGATCCGTTTTATAATTAATCCATATTATGTCCAAATCAAAGAAGTGAGTATACCATCTCGAAGTGTTTTTCGAGAGGAATCCAATGATAATAATCACAAAGTTTGGTAGGGAGTTCTCAAGTCCAGAAACAAAAATGTTTAGCAACTGTCCAGAAATGGTTGCGCACGCTATTAAGCTCATTTGTACGAATTAATTTAGCTAGTAAGTATTAATTAATACCTTTCAAACTTTCCAGATTGATAGTTGAACTCCTAAGCTTCGTTTTGATATAAAGAACACTAAATTTGGTTAAGAAATGAGTGAGATATGAATATTTCAAGTTAAGAGCACATTAAGAGGTTTCGAACATAATTAAAGAAAAGATTAGCAAAACTTGTTTTAGCCATAACTTTCTCATTACTTAACCTTTTTAAGTGATTCAAAATCCAAAGTTGAATAACTTTTTGTGTAGAATCTGAATATATAAAAATATTTGACTAATTAAAACTTTAACAGAAACGAAAATATTAAATTTACACTAAGGCTCATTATTTCTCTTTTATTCTTAGCCATGCACTTTGATGTAATCTTAAAGATAAAGAAGTATAGGAATGTACTCATGTACTTACTCAAGAATTTCAGTAGGTGATGGAGGTATTTGATTAACTCAAGTGAGTTTCTTGAAGCAAATGAATTAACTACTAAAGCACTTGGAAGAGATGTAGTTTGGTGTGGGATTTTAGGGGAGTTGCATTGCAACTTTTGGGAGGACTTCAAATCAGTACGTAAGGGGAAGATTGAAGTGGTGCAAAAATTAGATTGAACTCAAGGGTGATTTATATAGACATGGGAGGAGACATGGGAAATAAATTCATAACTATTTTTGTAGACTTTTGTAGACAAGTTGACAATGGAATAGTTGTGCTACTAATTCTAGGGTTAAAATGCACTTGTAAAAACAATAGTAATGTGGTTGGAAATCTGATTGAAATGTTGAAATGTGATTATGTATGCATGTGAATGTAATATGTAATGTGATGTGTGAAAATGTATGGTTTTACTAATAAAGTGTAGTGTAATGTAATATATATATATATATCAACCAATAATAATTAGCACCAAATTTATATATGAGCATGACCTCTAAAAGTATGAATTGCAATCTTAAAATACAAAGTTCGATTCGGAGAAGAGATTCGAATAAGGAAAATTTGGTTGTTTTGCTAAAATTCCATTTCCGAAAAATCGGTTAGTTGGAATTAGAGTTTCTTACCGTTTCTAACTGGAGTAAAAATATTTTTATTATTTTTACTAACCTATAAAATGAAATGTTTCACGATTCCAGCTCGTGGCCTCGAACCCAAGACCAGGGAGTACCTGACTTGAACTTGAGTATCCACTGGACCATTTGCCCCACTCCGTTAATATTTCTCTAAACCTCGTTTTTATACATTGTCCTCGCCGGACAATTATTTTATCGAATTTCTAAAACCTCTAAGGTCAAACTAAATTATGGTCATTTCTAAGTTTAATGAGTCATACGATAATCTAAACTATTAAACTAATTTTCGGGGTATTACATGTATCACAAACCTGTATTTTTAGAGAGATCCATAATAACCAAAGTAAGCTTATCGTCAGGGTGTTTCGTGTAAAGGCTAGTTTGAACAAACAGAGAACAACACACCTTAAGCAAAAATGACTGAATGTTCTGTTTTATTGAATCAGTGAACCAGCCTTTAAATAGGCTTTGTACAAGCAGTCCCTTAACAGAAAAACGAAATTGCAGCCCACTCTTAGCATGAATAATTGCTAGTGATAAACACAAACAGGAATGAGTCAAATACCTATCTACAACCCTTGAAACAAGGGCTTTATTCAAAACATAACAAACTAACCCAACAAACAAGTAACTAACAGAAACAACCTCAACATTCCCTCCCTTAAACTAATTGCAGTCTCAGCAATTAGTTTACGCAGGTACTTCACATACTCCAAGCTGATCACGAAGCCGCTTGAAAGCCTCCAAGTCTAAGGGCTTTGTCAACACATCCGCAATCTGGTCATGAGTTCCACAATGCACCAGTTCAACAATGCCTTCTTTGGTGAGATCTCTCAAGAAGTGATATCTCACATCAATATGCTTGCTCCTGCCGTGCATTACTGGATTTTTGGACAATTTAATGGCAGAAGAACTGTCACACATAATAGTTGTACTCCCCTCTTGTGCATACCCAATTTCAGATAAAATTCTACTTATCCAAATTGCTTGGCAAGCACAACCAGCTGCTGCAATGAACTCAGCTTCAGTTGAGGAGAGAGTCACAATAGGTTGTTTCTTTGAAGACCAAGCAACAGCCGCACCATTCATTAAGAACACATATCCAGAAGTACTCTTTCTGTCTTCCACATCCCCAGCATAATCACTATCTGTGAAGCCCATTAGTTCTTCAGCTCCTCCTTTCTTGTATAAAATTCCATAATTGATAGTCCCCTTCAAGTACCTGAGAACCCTCTTTGCAGCTTGGAAATGCAGCTCAGTTGGTTTTGACATAAAACGGCTGATTAAGCTTACTACAAACATCATGTCTGGACGAGTAGCAGTGATATACATTAAACTACCCACAATTTATTTGAAATGAGCTTCATCAACCCTGACCCCTGCTTCATCTCTACTCATCTTACAACCCGGCACAATTGGATTACCTACAGAATTACTACCCTCCATGCCAAAATGTTTCAGAATCTCATTTGCATATTTTTTTTGACTCACATAGATCGATTCCATTTGAGCCTTGCAATACTTCAATACCCAGAAAGAACCTCATCCTCCCCAAATCTGTCATGTCAAATTCCTTTTGCATAGATTCCTTGAAACTCATCATCATAAGCTCATCATTGCCAGTATAAATGAGATCATCAACATATATACTAACAATAAGAACTTTACCTGCCTCATTCCTCTTGATGAAGAGTGTTTGCTCATTCTGACTCTTCTAAAACCCTTCCTTAAGAAAGTAAGACTCTATACGACTAAACCAAGCTCGTGGTGCTTGTTTTAGACCGTACAAGGCCTTGTGGAGTTTGTAGACCATATGCTCACTTCCTTTCTTCTCATACCCCTTCGGTTGCTCCACATACACATCCTCACTCAAGGTACCATGCAAGAAGGCAGACTTGACGTCAAGTTGGTATATTATCCAGCCACGTTGTGCAGCAAGAGCCTTGTGGAGTTTGTAGACCATATGCTCACTTCCTTTCTTCTCATACCCCTTCGGTTGCTCCACATACACATCCTCACTCAAGGTACCATGCAAGAAGGCAGACTTGACGTCAAGTTGGTATATTATCCAGCCACGTTGTGCAGCAAGAGCCATCACAATCCTCACTGTGTCCATTCTAGCTACCGGCGTAAAGACCTCAAGATAGTCTACCCCATGTTCTTGTGAGTACCCATTGGCCACCAATCGTGCTTTGTACTTGTCCACTTCACCAAACTCATTTAACTTGGTTTTGTAGATCCATTTAACACCAATTTTCTTTGCACCAGCTGGTAAATCAGTTAACTCCCAGGTCTGATTTCTTTCAATAGCTTTGATCTTGGCCTCCATTGCTTGCCTCCACTTTGCACTTCTCACAACATCTTCAAAGTTCACAGGGTCTGTGGAATCAACGAGGGCCATATTCACCACACCTTCTTCTTCAGAAAGTCCTTCACCTGTAACATAGTCTTTCAAATATGGTGGTGACCTTCTAACTCTGCCCTCCCTTGCTCCAATGCCTTCTTCTTCAGCTCCATTCGATATTCCTTCATCAACAACACCACCAGCTACCTCAGCTTCATCATTGCTGTCAACTTCATTTTCTTCCTCTATAACATCATTCTCATTATCTCCCCACTCTAAATCCATCATCACCTCTTCTATATAGCTTGAATCCCAGTTCCACTGACTTTGTTCTTCAAATATGACATCTCGGCTTACAATAATCTTCTTGCCGATGGGATCATACAATCTGTACCCCTTAGATTCATCACTCACACCAAGAAGCACACAAGTAATACTTTTGTTCTCAAGTTTTGTTCTCTTAGCATTTGGAATGTGAACATGCCCCACACAACCAAACACTCTGAAATGTTCTACAGATGGTTTCTCACCACTCCAAGCCTCCTCTGGTGTCATCTCCTTAACAACCAATGTTGGAGATCGATTCAACACATACACTGTCCATTTTACAGCTTCAGGCCAAAAGGTTTTAGGAACCTTTCCTTCAGACAACATTGATCTCACCAAATTCATAACAGTCCTATTTTTCCGCTCGGCTACTCCGTTTTGTTGTGGAGTGTAGGCTGTAGTCAATTGCCTCCTTATCCCATTCAGCTTACAGTACTCATTAAATTCAATAGAATTGAACTCCCCTCCCCTATCTGTACGTAAGCACATAATAGGCAAACTACTCTCCTTTTCAACAAGCATCTTGAAACACTTAAAGTAATAAAATGTTTCTGATTTGTCTAGCAAGAAATATATCCATTCTTTTCTAGAATAATCATCTATAAAGCATAAGATGTACCTCTTTTGACTGTTGGAAGCTGGAGTAATTGGACCGCAAAGATTAGCATGAACTAGTTGCAATTTTTGAGTTGCTCTCCACTGACTCTTTTTAGGAATTGGATCACGATGTTGCTTCCCTTTTGCACAATCAACACACACCCCTGTGGAAGTAGGAAATTGCGGCAACCCTCGAACCAACTTCTTGTATTGTAGTGTTCTCAGACCTTTGTGACTGAGATGAGCATACCTACGATGCCACAAATCTGAGAGATCCTGCGTAGTTGTCTGAAAGCATGCTTCGTTTTTTTCATGAGATTGAGCAAATAACACAAACATCCTGTTTGTGGTCATATTGGTCTGTATGATGAGACCTTTGAGGGGATGATAAATTCGGCACTTCCCCTCTTGTATTAGGATAGCCAAGCCCCTTTCTTGTAATTGTCCTATACTCAAGAGATTGTTCTTGAGTTCAGGAACGTAGTACACATCTTGCATAATACGATTGACTCCACCAACTTTCAGCTTCACGTTTCCTTTCCCGAGGACATTCATTCAAAAATTGTTACCTAGCTTCACTGATGTCCTAAAGCCTGCATCCATCTCACTCAACACAGACATATATCCAGTCATGTGATTGGAACACCCTGAGTCTAGGAACCAGGCCTCTTCTCTCTTAGCACCGTGCATCTCAACATATGCCATTAATAACAACTCTTCTTTTTCATCAAATTCAGCATAATTCACCTCTTTGCCCCATAATGGACATTCATACTGATAATGACCCAGCTTGTGGCACTTGAAGCATTCAACTGTGGCTTTGTTGAAGCTTAGTCTTCCTCGACCTCTGCCACGGCCTCGATACACAGCTCCTCTAGCTCTGCCTCCTCCTTCTTCAAATGTAACTTTCAGAGCCTGTTCTTCACCACTGGTCCTTTGGAACTTCTGCTCATGCACGATCAAGGAGCTTTGCAGCTCATCCACAGAGAGACTATCAGTATCCTTTGCCTCCTCTATGGAAAAGACGATATAATTAAAGTTGTCTGTGAGGGTGCGCATAATTTTCTCCACGATCTTTCCATCCTGCATATCTTCACCAAGGTTTCGCATGTCATTAGCCACCACCATGACTCGTGAGATATAGTCTGTAACCGGTTCACCGACCTTCATCTCTAGCACCTCAAATTTCCTGCGCAACGCTTGGAGTTGTGCCTTCTTGACTCTCACATTCCCTTGATATTTTCTTTTCATAGAGTCCCACAATTGCTTAGATGTATCCTTCTGAAGAATGGTCTTCAAGATAGACTTGTCGATTGATTGAAAGAGATAATTTTTCACCTTTAAATCTTTCAATTTCGATTCCTCCAAAGTCTTTCTTTGTGCAGCATTCAATGTCTCTCCAGCAGCAAGCTCAGGAATGCCATTTTCGATGAGACTCCAGAATTCTTTCGATCTCAGAAGGTTTTCCATCAACATCGACCGATGATCATAGTCTCCATCGAATTTTGGAATGCTAGGTTGAGCGAAATTGCTTCCTTCAGCTGCCATCTCTCACTCTCTCTTTTCTCACCGTGTTCACTCAATCTCACCAAGTGTTTCACTCTTTCTCTCTCTTGTTAGGAGACTGCGGTTCCTAACTTCTCACACTCAGATCAGGCCCCTTTGTGGGGCTCTGATACCACTTTGTAAATGCTAGTTTGAACAAACAGAGAACAACACACCTTAAGCAAAAATGACTGAATGTTCTGTTTTATTGAATCAGTGAACCAACCTTTAAATAGGCTTTGTACAAGCAGTCCCTTAACAGAAAAACGAAATTGCAGCCCACTCTTAGCATGAATAATTGCTAGTGGTAAACACAAACAAGAATGAGTCAAATACCTATCTACAACCCTTGAAACAAGGGCTTTATTCAAAACATAACAAACTAACCCAACAAACAAGCAACTAACAGAAACAACCTCAACATTTCGGACCAATGATTTTACTAATAGATCACGAGACACTCGACAATACTGAGTTTGGTTTAAACAATTAGGGCCCACTAGTAACTTGAAACCCAGTCCAAACAATTGGGAGCCCAACTAGTGAATTGAGACCCATAAAAAGATAAACTAGAGGCCCAACCCAGAAGTCCTGAAAAATCTAAAGCTTATCCCCTTAAATCCGTTAAACCCTCATTTCTCACCCTCACCATCTTCACTTGCCCCCAAAAATGGTACAAACCCTAGTCCGAGCCATATCCATGGCCGCCGCCGCCTCCACCACCGCAACCGCTCGCCACTCCGCAATCACCTCCCTCATCCCCAAGCGCTTCATCTCCTCCAAAATAACCCAACCTCCTTCTCTCCCGTCTCTCATTCTCGGCCGTCGAACCCTCGCGCCACTCTCCCACGCCGTACGTCCCTCCTTCCCCGCCACCACGCGTCTCACCACGATTCGCTGCCGCGTCAACCGCTCCGGCGGCTCGTACTCGCCGCTCAACTCCGGGTCCAACTTCAGCGACCGTCCGCCGACCGAGATGGCGCCGCTGTTCCCTGGCTGTGACTACAACCACTGGCTCATCATCATCGACAAGCCCGGCGGCGAGGGAGCTACGAAGCAGCAGATGATCGATTGCTATGTTCAGACTCTCGCTAAAGTCGTCGGAAGGTAATCAATTGCTTCTTCGATTCGATTTTAGGGTTAGGTCTACTCATTATGAGCTCATTTGGTTATATGCTGTGTATATTTGCGTAGTTGCTTAATGAAATGATTGATATTTGATATTATATGGAGACTTATTTATGTATTGTTGTGATGTTGTTGTGTCAGTGAGGAAGAAGCTAAGAAGAAGATCTACAATGTGTCGTGTGAGAGGTACTTTGGATTTGGATGTGAGATTGATGAGGAGACCTCGAACAAGCTCGAAGGTTTGTGTCATAGAAGAAGCGTGGCGATGTTATTGATTTTGAGTGCTTTTTTGGTATGCTACTTGTTTTTTTATTAAATTTGTGACTGACTTATGCTTTTATTATTAGGCTTGCCGGGAGTTCTTTTTGTGCTTCCGGATTCGTATGTTGATCCTGAGAACCAGGATTATGGAGGTAAGCTATCGACTATGAAAGTGTTTACATAAACTTGTGTAGTTGTCTGTTTTGGAGAATTCAAGCTTGTTGGGGAGCATTGTTTGATATCTTGAGCAGAGATGCATGCTTTTCATTTGCTGTTTTCATTAAAATGGCTTATTTTGAATTTGCATAATTCCTCTGTTTCCTAATGGTGTACCCATATAAGTTTTAGCCTGTAGTCACCAAGATGAAAACATCACTATCTGGTTGGCTCTTGTTAATTTGTAGTCCATCTTGCCATCTTGGAGAAGATAAACGGGCCTTTAAGGCATTATTTAGCTTGTAATGCTAATGGACTTAAATCAAATGTCGCTCTAAACTGTCCTGTGCTTCTAATCTTCGTGGAGATGCAGATCAGTCGAGATGAAACATTTTTATATCCTCAAATGATTCATCTTATTTTAGTATAATAAAGTAATTCTAAGGTCAGCATAGTCATGATGTACTGTTGGAGATAGAATGTTTTGTCAAGTTGTCAATGTTATATATACAGTGTTGTGTTGCTGCTGTGCTCTTTTGTAGAGTTTCATCTTATATTTAGTGCTTTAGAATCAGACTTGGAAATTGGATGCATTCTCTTGTCTCGTCACTCAGTCCATCTTGGCAAAGCTAATAAGCCTCAAATGGGTAATGGTTAGTTTTGAATGCTAATGGACTCACAATAATTCTCTCCATCCTTATTGGGGTGCTCCTTGTATTGGGTGGAGACTCAGAATCGTTGGAGATGATACACTAAGACAAGAGAATGCAACCAATGGTTCATTTCAATCAGTTCCCCGACATTCTAATAAGTTTTGACAAATGGTTTTTTTTTTTCAAATTGTCATTTTTGGCAAAGTTAATCGGCCTCAGAGGGCCATTTTTAGCGTTGAATGTCAATTTTCATTTAGATAACATCTTTAAATCCCTTATTGTGAATTTTTTTTGTAACTGAGTTGTAACTATCTTAATGCAGCTGAGCTGTATGTGAATGGAGAAATTGTTCAAAGGTCGCCTGAGAGGCAGAGGAGGGTTGAGCCACAGCCATCTAGAGCTCAGGACAGACCTCGATACAATGACCGAACCAGATATGTGCGCCGTAGGGAAAATGTGCGGTGAAATAACTGGCCTGCTAGCTATGTAAATAAAAATGGTGGGAGTCTGGTAGCTTTCTGAAGCATATGGAGCTGGAAATCATATGACCATTCAAGTCATGGCTGTGGTACTGGTGCTTAATAGTGGAAACTGTTGTGTAGCCATAGAATTTGAATGTCATCGTCTGCTGTTTCTTGAACACTGATGAATCTTGAAGGCTAGTAGCAATTTGATAATCTGTGCTGCAATTGTTTTGCATAACTGGTGACAATTTTAATCGTAACTTGTGCTTTTTCTTGCCCCGTATCAATTTATACTTGCTTTGAACTCTGTTGACTTGTTAAACTGGTGGTCTTGGTGTATATTCCCGTTTACCCAAGTAATTAATGCCAATGTGCGTGGGATGAGAACTTGGGGTAAGTTTGTAACCGGAAAACAGCTATTTTGTAACACTAGATTTGGTGATTGAGATCTTCAAGTTGTATAGATTGTAATTGCAAATGAAATCTAAACTCAAAAGCTACATCAAAGGTTAGGTGATACTGATGGCAATTGTGACATCTCTGAAAGTAACCAATGTTGTATGGTTGCCTGATTGGTCCAACAAGGCTCAGTGTCTCCATCCACAAAGAAAAACCATCACAGATAATCCCATAATTTTCATAAAATTCAATAATAGGGACTCCATTAAAGTCATCACAACAACGGTGCCTCAATTACAATTCTATGTCCAATTCACTCTTGGTATCTTTAGCTAATGACGCTTTTATCTCATTCTTATGAGATAATTTCTATAGGGCTTAAACACACAACCTTTCAAATGAGAAAATTCCTTGTCTTATCACTACAATCGCAATCGTATTGGCGGAATAACGAAGATAGTAGTATATTTGCATTATGACTATTATCGATGTATATAAAAGAAAGTTTCAATTTATATTTAATAAATAAAGAGAAAATTTTGAGGTATAACTGGCTCTGCCTTTCTATATTTGTATCATTTTAAAAAAAAATGAGAAAAAAAAATACTTGTGGTTGGATAGTAAGTGGCTCTGGCTTTCTATTATATTTGTATTTTTAGGTTTACATGATTTCATAAATTCATTTCCACTGTAATTTCCACAACATAACTCACTACTTGCGCATCCTCTTCTTCCCGCTAAACCCTTCGCTCCTGTTCAATCTCACTTCGCCGCCAGATCTTCGTCTCCAAAAGGTACGACCTCTCCTTCATCTTCTTCTTCTTCTTCTTCTTCTTCTTCTTCTTCTTCTTCTTCTTCGTTTCGTCCACAACACATAACTGGAACTAGCTCCGCTTCTCTCATTTTGTTCTATCAATTTCAATATGTCGTTAAAAAGATTCCCAATCTACTTTACTGTACTTTTAAGCAAAGTCGCTAGATTTAAGCTTGGAAGATACGGAATTGAATGTTTAGCTTCTTAGAAATTTGATTGTGAAAAAGCTTTGTAATTCTTGGTGCAGTGAGTTTCGCATTGATAATACACTATAAAAATGAGGCACATTTGAGGTATTTAGGGAACTTGATTTGATTTTGTTGTCACTGCATTTTATAATGGCCAAGATGAGCACTTCGAGTAGGCAGCGGCATGAAAAGAATGGGAAACATGGCCGGACTTCTGTTTGTCGCCATGAAGGTGAAGAAAGCGCGGCTAGGACGAGGCCGTTCGGCTATAAAGAGATAATGCTCCGGAGGAATGATAAGAAGTCACGGGATGATAATGTGGTGAAGGAAACGGTTGATGTAGGGAGTGTATCGGAGGAAGGGGGTATGGAGAATGATGAAGAACGGAAGAGGGATCACGGAGGCGATAAAGATTTGTCTTCTGTTGTTGAAGAGCCTTTGTCGGAGGAACCAGCAAAGGAAAGCTCCAGAAAGAGAGAAGAATATCGTTCTAAGAGTAGTAATGTGGAAGATAATGTTGTTAAGGATAGAACTAGAAGAAGTGATGCGTCGGAAAGCGTGAAGGATAAAACCAACAGAGATACTAGAAATGAAGCTAGAGGAGACAAAAGTGACAGACGAGTACATGATAGGAGGAAAAGTGACAAGTGCTCAGTTGATGAACTTCAAAATGAACCTGTAAAGAAGCTGTCAAGGGATTATTTAATAAGGAAAGAAAGACATGTGGAACAAAATAGGGGAAGACATGAAAGAGAAAGCAAGAGAAAATACCAACATGGAAATGATGAGAAAATCACTGACAGAGATTCTGCAAAGAAACATGATTCGGGGAAGCTTCGAATGTCAGAAACTTCAGAGAGAAAGGAGAGGATAGAGTCATCAAAGTCACGCTTTGAAGAATCCAGACGGAAAAGGGGAAGATCGAGGAGTAAAGATCGTGGGGATAGACATAGGTTAAGTTCTCTCTCACCAAGGGCACACAAAAGCGATGTAAAATCACACTCACGCAAGGATAGGTCTAGGAGACCGCATACTGATATTGACAGTAGCAGATTGTCTAACAATGTCTCGAGCGGCCATCATCAGCGACAAGGTGGGTCCGTAAATAGACTTGGTGGCTATTCCCCGAGGAAGAGAAGGACTGAGTCTGCTATTAAGACTCCATCCCCATCTCGTTCACCTGAAAAGAAAAATGCTAAGTGGGACCTACCCCCTGCATCTACTAACAAGGGATTATCTAGTTCGGTTGCTTCTTCTTTTCTCTCATCAACCAGTAATCTATCCTCAAATGTACCCGGGATGGCCATTGCTGCTGCTGTTGCATCAACCACTACAGCATCTATTCCTGTAGTTCCTCTTAATTCAGTGTTAACCAAGAAGAATGCTTCCATTGACTCTGTGGAACTAATACAAGCTACCCGGCGAATGAAAAGACTTCATGTAGAAAATATTCCATCTACAACCACAGAAAACACTTTAGTAGAATCTCTCAATAACTTTTTGTTGTCTTCAGGCGTAAATCATGTTCAAGGAACAAGACCCTGCATAAGTTGTGTGGTACGTGTTATAAATTTTGAGTATGTAATGCTTATCCTTGTAATATATGTTCGGTATGAGTCAGGAATGAAGCATGTCTTAATTATAGCTTTAACTGCAGATTAACAAAGAGAAGGGCCAAGCCCTTGTTGAGTTTCTTACGCCTGAAGATGCGTCTGCTGCTCTGTCCTTTGATGGCAGTTCTTTCTTTGGTTCCATCCTCAAAGTTAGGCGCCCCAAGGACTTCGTTTGCGTTGCTGTAAGAATCGTACTTTTAACTTATTAATTTTTCATTTTGCTTGTTAGTAGTCTGGTCTTATCCATTCAATGCATGATCATTAATTACAAAGCACATTATCAGTGTAAATCATGTCTCCACTTACTGGTTTGTTGTAATTCAGTAGTACCTTATACAGTTATATATAAGTGGTATCTTTGGTTTAAAAGTACTAATGTGAACTGATTAAAAAACGCTCAATGTAGAGACTTGGAACTCACAAGTGCTTTTAAACTGTACACTATCTGGTGAACAGTCTCCTTGAAATGATCTGTCATTTTGTATCTATTGATACATGCTTCTCTGCTTTTCTTTACATAATGGGAGGGCGGATGGTGTAGAGCAGTGTAAGGAATAGAAGAGCCTTGGAAGAGCCTTAAATGCCGTATGACTTTTAGTTGACTTGATTCCTTGTCCTTAGACCAGTTTCTATATGATGGAGAACATCAACCATAGAACTATTGGTCATCCATACAATTTTATTTAGTGCCACTTTTGTTTTCCATAGTAAGGTAGTGTTATTTGCACATTGGAAGAATTTTTTTGAATAATTGTTCAAATCTAACTCTTGGATCTATTATTGTATCTTCACAAGTTTATAGTGTAATTGGAATAATGCATTTTCCCTTCTACATAAGCTTTGGTCTGACTGTCATGTTGGAATCTCTTAAATAGGGTGTTTATGTTGGGTATGTCGTAATTCACATCCAGGATGGTGATGAAGCTGACTTAATATGAAGATTTCCAGGTGCAGTAACAAGTTTGCTGGGCTTGCAGCTTATTCTCTCAATTTTGGATTTGGGTCAATGAGCTAGGTTTTTAGAATATGAATCTTAATGACATGGAGTACCATGTTTGCTTTGTTGATGCTCGACATTTAAATTGCATTTCACATAGCCTTTTAGGATGCGCCAAGGCTCTTCTGATTGGTAGTATCAAGTGCTTTCTGATTTCGGGATTGCTGTGTTCGACTTTCAAGCCAATTTTAGCATTGTAACTATACGTGATGTTATGTATACTGTTTTACAAGCCATCATAAGGCTCTTTTATAGTGTTATAAACTATAGTTTTCTGTGCTCTGAGAAGTTTCTGTTGTCTACACATTTTTTTCAGAGTTCAGTCATAATTGAAAACATGAACATGCTTTAAGAAGGAGCTTAATCTTTGTTTGTTTCAATGTTTAGCTAGTCATTATGTTGTTAAGACGAATGATCAGCGCAATCCTGTTTCTGGTTTGACTACTGGAGTAGGTTCTTGTCAGGGTTGTTTTTTATCCCATTCTTCATGTACGGAAGAACAGTTTATATCCGTCACTTTTTGCTGTGGTCTTTATCTGTGACACATATAGGCTGTATTCTCTTAGTTTCTAAAAGCACAATAATTGATGTACGTCCTTGAGATCTCCAGGGGTCTATAAACCATTACTGAAATTATCTTCCTTTAAAGAATCAACATTACATGGTATTTGATACCTGCTATCTGTGACGTTTTGGTTAAGTTGGTGGTCTGGTTATATTGATTCTATGACTTGAAAGCTGAGGACCTAGGTTAGAAGATAGATGTCAGAAATGAACCTCATAAACTCTACCAGTTTTCAAATGTTTGATGGCTCATTGCATGTTCTAATTGGATGATCAGTAGAAATTGAAAATCCTACTTCGTGTCTAAGATGTGTAGTTTCTATATGGTGGAAGATAACCCACATTGATTTTTTTTTTCTCGGTAATTTTAGATATCTTCTTTTGATCAATACCAGAAAATTAATACAAGCTTTGATTCCGATGACTTAATGTTTGAACTCCTACAATTCAGTGCCTATGCTGTATAAATGAATATTTTTTGGTTGAACTACTATCTACTGCTGCTTTGCCAATCTGAGGTATGTTGTGGTTACCATTATGGAGCAGGTTTTCAGACAGTTGCTATTTTCATGCAGACTGGTGAACCCGAAAAATCCGTGGCTGCAGCTGAGTTTATTAAGACAATAAGTAATGTTGTGAGCGACTCTCCTAACAAGGTACATTGGTGAAAGATGCTATAGTATTGGCAAATTTAGCTGCTCTTAACATATAATAAATTCTTGTAAGTTCTGAATGTGTTTTGGTGCTGTACTTCAGCTGAGTAGACTCCACTGTTTAATTTGGGTATAAACAAATAAATTATGCCAACACAACCTGTGGTATTACCTTAAGAATTGTACATAATCTTTCTGTTTGTACCTTAATGCATACCACATTCATAAGTTTGGATCTAAGTTCTTTACACGTTAAAAGATTTTATTAAATGCTGCTTGCAGATTTATATGGATTGGACTCATTGGAGACTCTGATAGATGTTTGTAAGCAAGAACTTCTTGCTTTGAATGCTTTCTAATAAGAACAAACATCAAATTGTTTCTCCTTGGAGGAAATATCTCTCATGCATGGTATCCATATAGTATCTGATACTTCTATGTAGATTTCAATGCAAATTTCTTTCTTTCTTAAGTCTCTTGACCATACCCATGTTGTAGCTTTACCTATAGTGTCTACTGTCTACCAATGATGCAGAAAAGTTGAAAGCTCATGTAGTGTACTTTTACTCTATTTTGTATATCTTCTACACCCAGGACATTGCAGACCTTTTCACTTTGATGGGACTGAGAGCATTCAAGGTTTACTTTAATTTATATTCTTTTTAAATATAAACTAGTAGTACTGAGGAATATCTTTTTGAATTTATATTACTGATGCCCTATATGTTTGTTGGTTTTTGGCTTTCCTTAACAGCTTGTGACAACTTTGTAGTTTACAAAGTGCTAAATGAGTACTGTATTCTGCATGTGAGATGCCTTGTTCTTGTTGGTATGTGGATTCTTCATTTTTTTTAATTTTTTTTATACCTTTTACAACAGATTTTTATTGGTGGGATTTCAAAGGCTCTTTCCTCAGAACTGGTAAACATATTAAAATTCTTATGATGATTTTTTTTCATTCTCCAGCAATAATTCATCTGCCCATCTAATAGTGATCAACTTATGTTTACTTTGTTTCAGCTTCTTGAGATTGTTAGTGTCTTTGGACCAGTGAAGGCATACCATTTTGAGGCCAATGAGGAACTTAATGATTCATGTGCCTTTTTAGAGGTAATGATACATTTACTCTCTTCAGTTTCTTACTTGGTAACATTCTGCCAGGGGTCAAATGTATATGATTGCTACATCTTCTTGTGGTCTTTGTTTTATATAGTTTTTGTTCGTTCTATAGTTTTCTGTCTTTACTTTTGCTCACAGATCTGTTTTATGCTCAACTATTTCTTTCATATGGCATTTTTTTTTTAGCTTTTCTTCCATGTTTGTAGATTGAAGATTCTCTTTCTTGCTTTTTCTTAACCTTGCTGATTTCTTGTTATTGCATCAGTATGTTGATCAGTCTGTTACTGTAAAAGCTTGTGCGGGTCTGAATGGTATGAAATTTGGAGGAAGAGTGCTAACAGTGGTTCAAGCTAATCGTAGTGGATCATTCTTGGTACTAATAACATCATATTTTCTGAAAGATAGCTAGTTTCTTTATCTGCTGATTTACATGGAGATGTTTACTGATGGAAGAATCACCATATGCTAGGAAACTAGTGGAATTGCATCGCTGTATGAGATCCCAGAACTTGCAAAGCCACTTCTTAGACAACCGTCACATATCATAAAACTTCGAAATGTGGTAAGGTCTTTTGTGTGTGATCTTATATTTCTTTGTTTAGGGTAGTTTACTTGTTTTTTCTTGTTTCTTTCTTGATCAGTATGCAAAATCTATAATAAAATTACTGTCAAATCATTCATGTCAGCTTGTTGTATGAAGTCAGAGAAAATAAGAGGACTGATAAAGGGTAGTGGGTTTCACATTCCCATTTTGTAGAATGCACTTCTTCCCCTTTGATCAGTTGAGTAAATAAATGGAGAATTAAGGACAAATAAGTGTGCAAGTGTACAAAACCAGGAATGGGAAAATCAGTATTATTTTGTGCTGTTAATGTAAAACAAAACTATATACATACACCCAATGATGTAATACAAAACTATATAAATTTAAGCTATCAATATCACCAGTTTGAGATTTTGACCAAGTAAAATCTCAATAGTATAAATGTTATTGCCTGAATAATGGATAGCAAGATGTGAACTATATATAGGGATCACTTTTGATCCGTTTTTTTCTTTCTACAATGTGAATTAGTTCAATCTGGAGCGCTTGTCACCACTGTCTGAAGAAGAGACTAGAGAAGTTTTGGAAGATGTGCGATTAGAATGTGCCAGGTTCCATATAATTTTCATATTGACTTTGTCCTTTTGTTTTTAGCTATGCTTGATTGAACCTCCTTAAAGCCTTTGATTTTGCAGGTTTGGCATGGTTAAATCTGTAAAGATTGTCAAGCATCCGAACAATCACAGAGTCACCACTGGAATGAGTGATGCTGTCAACAATGACAATACTGGTGGGCACTGGAAAAGTTCAAGGTCTGATGAAGGAGTAGAACCAAAGACTTTGGACGGGCTTATTGATAATGATGGCATGGAAGCCAGTGGAGTGAAGCTTGCAAGCGAAGTTAAAGATGAAGTCAAAGAGAGGGACTGCTTTGGTTATGAGAAGCCAGCAAATGATTTTGTAGAGGACAAGTCATGTCAAATGGGCCAAGCAGATAGAGACATGGAAGTCCAAAGCGTTGAGAACTTACCTAATAGGGATCCTGAAGAACTTCCCTGTCTTCCAAACATCATGAAAGATGATTTAGGGTGTCATGATGATAGAATTTCTGGAGTTACAGTGGTAGGTAGGTCTATTCCAGAGAAAGCTGACGGTAACAAACTAGATGCTTCTGCTGGAACAGATGGCAAATTGGTAACAGAAACAGACTCTAATCTCGAGAGTGAAACTAAGGAGCAGAATAATGGGAAGGAGAGTTCTAATCTCAAGAGTGAAACGAAGGAGCAGCATAACGGGAAGGAGAGTGATATGGCTCTCAGAAGCATATTCGAGCCTGGGTGTGTTGTTGTGGAGTTTGGGAGAACAGAAGCCTCTTGGATGGCAGCACATTGTTTACATGGACGCACATTTGAGGATCGCATTGTGACAGTGGAGTATGTCACGGCTGTGCATTACACCGCTCAGTTTCCAAACTGAGCTTGCACGGTTTCTAGTTAAAATGCTTGACATGTACTGGACTACTGGTTTCGGAAGATGCTTAGCGACCCCTTTTGGCTCGTTGCTAATGATAATGCCTTGTAAATTTTGGAACATAAAGAATACGCATATGGGTATTCTTAGAGTTTGATCCACGTTGTGGTTGCTGTATTCAAATATTCAGTTTGATCTAATCTAGAGTAGTCTCTGGAGTAGGAAGGAAATGATGTGCCCCTTTCTCTCTTTTGTTAGGTTTTCGATGTTAGAACTTAAATTGCGAGTAACGGTTTAGAGTATCATCTACAGCCAGATTGGGTTTCGGGTTTCACCAGTTGGATTCTATCACCAAAAAAAATACTCCTACGATAAGAGGTGGATCAATCTTAGACTTCTGACTTTGTCATTATGTGATAACTTGAGAAAAATTGTTTCATGTTAGCAATGTGAGGACAAAATATTCCTTCGAAATTTTTTAAGTTTCCTATCCCAACTTTGACCTAAACGAGTGACAATATGTAGGCCTGGGAACGGTTTGGTTATACTTATAATTTTCAGGAACTGGAACCGAACCATTTGATTTATATATGATTCGGTTCTTTATATTTAAAAGGCAAAATCGATTGGAATCGTTCCGGTTCAAGAACCGATTCGGTTCCACGGTTCCTTAGTTTGGAACCAAATTATAATTTGTGATTGTTGTTTCTACTATATATGAATCTATACTCATCATAATACATTAACTTATTAATATTAACATACAAATATATTTCATAGTTCTTGTGTTGAGTGATATAATCAAATAAAAATATCATACAACTTCATAAAACAGGGTTGACTCATGATCTGATGATCACCAAATAAGTCATTTGAGTGACATAAACAAAATAATAAATGACATACCCAATATATTACCCATGATTAGCAACTTGATGATTTGAGTGATAAACAAAATAACAAATATTTCATATGTAATGACATAATGACATATAATTCTAAAATTTAATTAAAATATAGACTATGTACGGTTCTCGACGGTTCTTTATAAAATAAAAATGAGGAACCAGAACCGAATCGAACCGTCAGAATACGGTTCGGTTCCTGACAAAATATGTGCTCTAAAATTTTGGAATCAAACCGAATCGCTCGGTTCCGATTCGATTCGAATCGGTTTTACGATTCCCGGTTCCAAAGTCCCAGGCCTAACAATATGTATTCCAAAAGCGTCTCACTTTAACCTAATGAGCAAAAGGATGAACTTGCTTGAGCAAAATATGCACATTAGCTAGGTTATCTTTTCTAGGTGAGTTATGGTTACAAAAGTCTCATGTGATTATTTAGGGATGTTCTTTTCGAAAACGATTGTACTTTGTCTCGGAGTATATGTATTATGTCCCCTCCAATTGTACGTTCTATGTTTAATCAAAACGGCATGGAGACTTTCATTAATTTGTAAAATAAAAGGTGTCAATTTCAGTTCGCAGAGAAATTGTCTGTCCATTTGGACTGAGAGAGCATCCAAACTTTCTCAAGCCCAAAGGCTCTATGTTTAAGGCCCATAACACCCACTAGCCTATAGTCTATAGCCCATCAGAGCCTTGAATCCATTTTCTCTTAAAACAAGAGATAAGAAAACGAAGATAACATTTCCTCACACTAGAGACTGACTGAACCAACGACCATGGCAACAGCACCGGCTGTGTTTCTCGTCAACAGCTCAACCCTATGCTTCCGCAGAGGACCAGACTCTTCTTCAAAGACTCTGTCTGCCAAGTCCCAATCATCTTCTGGACTTGGGTTCGTCACTAGTCAGCTCAGTGGTCTCAAAATCTCCTACGACATGTCGTCACAGCTCCCTAGTCCCATCTTCACTTCGTCCTCCCCTGCACTTCAGCCCATTGTTGCTCGTAATTCCTCTACTCTCCCAATGTTGTTGTTTCAAGATAACACTTTTTGACATTGTTGTGTATGATTGTGTTTCTGGGTTGAAATTTTAAATTCCGTTTTGTACATTGTGAAAACTAGTAAGTAAATGTGGTACAAGGTTAAGAATTATGAGAATGCTAATGAAATGAAAGTATGAAACTGAACCAACTGTGTTCTTTATTTGAGTTTGGGATAATGAGAATGTGGATGGAATTTCATTTAGTAGTGTGGTTATATAATTGTTCTTATATGTTTGTGGGGGATATTTATTTATTTTTGTTATCAGATAGTATGATTGAAGGAAGAAGTTGAAACAGTTGTATTGAATCACAATCTAGTTATCAGACTATTTGATAAGAGTGATATTGAATCTGTGTAGGTAAAGTGTCCACCTTTAGGTCTCATTTGTTCTCATTGTTGTTTTTTTCAGCATAGCTATCTGACAGAATGATGGAAATATTATTCTGGGTTGTGATTTGGTTCGATTTCTCAGGTAGAATTTGCCCTTTTACTGGCAAGAAGGCGAACAAGGCAAACAAGATTTCATTCTCAGCCCACAAGACCAAGAAACTGCAGTTTGTGAATTTGCAGTACAAGAGGATCTGGTGGGAAGGCGGGAAGCGATTCTTGAAGCTGCGTTTGTCTACCAAAGCAATCAAGACTATAGAGAAAAATGGGCTGGAAGCAGTCGCCAAGAAGGCAGGGATTGATCTGCGCAAGTGCTGATAACACTATGGTCTGTTCTATTTTCGTGTTTTTAGTGGTCTGTTAATCTTCATGTTTTTAGTGGTCAATTCGGGAAGGTACAAGAACAACCTCTCGTTCATTGCATCTGAAGAAACGATAAACACGGGGATGACAAACAACTTCTCTTACTCTTGTTAGCGATCGAGGTCATTGTTGTGGGCCTGTGACCAACCATAGAGGTCACTGGCTGTCAAGATTCAAGAAATGTGGAATTCGATGACAATCTAAAACTCATTGATACCATATATAGTGGAGACTCAGCTCCAAAATGGCTAAACACATCATAAATAGTAGGGGTGGAATTTGGGGGCTTTGGTGTGTGTTTTTTATTTTTTAAAAGAAAACTTGTTTTGGTTTGCTTCAGATTTTTTTTCCAAAATTTTTGTTTTTTTTTCCGATTCTTTACATAATGTACAAAAATTAATTTTTTAAAAGACAAAATAAAAAGTTTTTATAAAACACTATTTTTTGAGTCACCTAATATTTTGATTTGTCTCTATAAGAGAATTTGACAAGAATTGTACATAAAGAAATTAGGATTTTAGGAGTTTAAAGTTTTTATTTTGCATATACTTGTATAATATATTACAAAATATTCAAAATGATGCCCTTTTTTACGTACTTCGATTTTTCGGTTCGATTTTTATAAATAAAAAACTGAAATCGAACCAAATTTTTAAAATTTTTTCGGCTTAATTTACATCAGGTTAAGCTTTTCTCGGTTTCGACTCAAATTTTTTGGTTTTTGGTTAAGTTGAACAGTGACAAGCACGACATGTGGGATCCGTACCGATATTGTCTAAACTTAACTATCTTTAAGGTGTTGAGTTTTATTTATAAAAAGCGTCGGTACAACTAGGAATAGTACAACCACATTTAAATTATATATTTAATATTGTCATATTTCGATGTGGGATCTCTAATCCAACATACCCCCTTACGTGTAACGAGCAGTGGCGGAACTAGAAAAGTATTTCAGAGGGTGCCAAAAAATGTCAATTTTTATATATTATATTTAATAAAAAAACAAAAAGTTTCTCAAAATAATAAGATGATATAAAAAATATATATATAATTGTAAACTAAATCTTTGAAATGGTACGTACTTGTCTTTCTTGCATGTTATGAAAATCATCTATAATCATGTCAGTACTAAATTTTGGCAATTTCTTTCTCAATATATAGAAGCTAGCAATGTGTCTGTTAAAAAGTCATCTTCTATTTTGTTATGAACCTTAGTTTTGACGATGGACATAAAAAAAAATTGCTTTATTGTTGCAATTGAAACAAAGAAGAGCAAGTAGTAAGTAACAGTAGTGTTACTACTCGTTAGATAAGATATATGGGTTTGAGTATCAAATCCTAATTAAGCTGCCATACGATTTGATCTAAAAGAATTTAGAATCAACTAATATTATTATAAGCTTTAAAATAGGCATGTGGCTTAATGTGATTGGTGATAGTTAAAACCAAGGGGGCCACTGAAGTTTGCCTATTAAATTTTTTCATAATCAAACCAGGATTGCATATGTACTTCTCGTTCCAGCACAAGGTGAGGGAGTGCCATGGCCCCCATTGGCCCATACCTACCTTCTCCACTGAGTACGAGGTTAACACGTGAAATTAAGTTTGAAATTTACATCAAAATCTTGGTTATACATTCCGTTGGAGCCAATGCAACAATTTTTAAAAGGCCCAATTGAATTCAAGCCTACTGGGTTCAGGACGTGATTGGAAATAACCCGCTTTGATACCACGTTGAACATCGACAAGCATGATACATGAAATTTATATTGTATCAATATTGTCTCAACTTAACAATGTTTAACGTGTTGAGTTTTATCCACAAAAGAGTTCGATACAATTAGAAATAGTACAACCATATTTAATATTTTCATATTTCGATGTGGGATCTTCAATCTAATAGGTTACAATGTCCCACCCCTAGATATTAGAACCCCATATGCAGCCATGGCGCAAGTGCTTCTGCCAATTGATCAATCGATCTCTCAATTTGAAGAATACACAACATTAGGAACATTAAGTTCAATTGTTCAACAAATGATGTAAAATTTAAAGTAACTGCTAGATATATATTGAACCTTTGTATTCAGTCTGCTAAAGATGAACAATGAAAATTGTTCCAAGCTATGTTTGGATGTAAACAACAAATTTGCCATTAACATCACATTCCAACGCCTTCATTGCATCCGAAGAAAGGATAAACCAATCAATGGGAGATGACACACAACACACACTGATTCTCTTACTCATGTTAGTGATAGTATTGTTGTGAGCCTGTGACCAACCATAGAGGTGATAGAGGTCACTAGCTGTCAAGAAATGTAAGTGGAATTCGACGACAATCTGAAATTGATTGATATAAGATATAACGGAGACTGAGCTTCTAAAGGCTAAACAGAGAATCACAATTAGTATCACTGTAAACGTAAATTGTATATAGAATTTAATGAAACTTAACAACAGAATTGAATTCCATAAAATGGTCATGCGCCAGTATGGATCTGATGTGACGATTAATGCTAGATATTTCGGCTCCTGTAGCAATTAGTATTCCGGACAACATGTCAACCAAAAGTCCAAAACCGATACCTGGACATAGGCACATAACAAATATTTTGGACAGATGGGAAATGGAGATGGGAAAAACAAAGCTCAGGGAGTAGAGACGTATTAGTTTCGGTAAGACAGTTGATGATGTGATAGAAATAAGTGTATTAGCACTTTATTTTCTTAGTGAGACCAGCAAAATATTAAGTTGATCCTGAAATGCAGACAACTTCTTTGACAAAAAATAAATGCAGACGAGTTGGGCACCAGAATGTCACCATAGTTGGAAAATAGATTCCTCGCTCCTGTGAATAATCTTCTGGATGATAAGACTTTCTTCTTGCTTTCCTGAGGTCTGTTGAAAATGTCTCCGTGAATTTGCTCATGTAGTGTAAAATATGGGTACTTTCTACTAAATAAAAGTGGAGAAGTATATATGAAGTTTGTGCCGTGTTCTAGAGAAAATGTGTATTCTTATGTATTCCAAATGGCTTTTTATCTGCACAAATAGAGGAAACACTCGTACTCATCTTTTCTCATTAAATTATCTATTTGCACACCTCACATAAAAGAACGCCGGGGGAGGAAAGGGAGTCTTGCAGCATATGAATGTGTGGAGATATTTTCTCGTAGGTAAGTTGCTCACCAGGTAGCTCTGATATCCTTCTGATTGCATAGTACTAGTTTTAATGAGTAACAGAAAATTTACAGGTGATCATGCCTTGAAACTGGGGATAAAATTAGAACCAATTTTACCGTCAGAAGAAGAGAAACAAATCGATAGGTGTTTCCTTTTTGCCATGGCACGGTGGCTAGAACAATGTCCATCATCCAGACAATGATCTATTTTTCTCTTCTAAAATGAAAAGTGCAGCTCTGCAACTCTGCTGCCATGCATTGTGGGCAAGGATGTACCATACAGTAGCATGATCTCAATCATCTCATGAATGATCCTCAGTTGTCATCTCTAATTCCATGGCTCATGTCATTCTCTTGTCTAAATCCCTCTGTGTTCCTCTATTCCATTGAAATATAACATTGCTATAATATTATTTCGCTTTGGCATTTTTATATCTGCTGATTAATTTTGTCACTCAGTCAAGTTTGCTATTAATTTAGATTTTAGAGTAGTTTTGTCTGAGTTCTCTTATCATGAAAGGCACTTGTTTTGCTCATGATAATTTTTAATTTCTACTTCTGACGCGATCAAATTTAAGAATGTTGAAGTCTTGAACAAATTGTGGTTAGTTGGAAGTGATGGTGATTGGCCAACTACAAAGGAAAAAAAGAGCCGTCAACAGAGACATCTCCAGAATTCCAGAAACTCTTTCTTGATTAACTTAACTATGGATTCATCAAACGTATACTTCAAACCCAGTTCCCCAAATTGATGTCTCAAGTAACTTTTAATTCAATTAACCAGTATAATTGATCTAAGCTAAACAGGAGTTTATTAGTGCAGGTATATAGAAATATAAAGATTTTATTGAGGGGTATAAAGTTTGCTAGTTACAACACTTGCCAGAGCATTTGAACTAATATTTTGCTAGGAGCTTATGCAAAAGTGGTTTTTAAGCTTACGACACCTGCCACGGCATTCTTAAAACCATATTCTGTCGAAAGGTAAACAATTTAATAGCAAAATCAATAACTGTAACTCGATTTTGTTCTCAAAAAATAACTGTAAATTGATTTTGTTCTAAAAAAAGCCAGGCGGCACAATACAGAAATGTAAGGAGTTCATTGATAAAGAACTGCTGCTGGGGCTCATCATCCTAACTCAGCCTTTAAACCATGTGCTCTGATTTCTGAAATTAGGAATTGAAATATTGTTAGAACAAATGAAGCATATAAGGGAGCTGATTCCAAAACCATGAGTTTACATATGAGTCCAATGCATATTGGCCATTCTACATCAATGGAATATTTCACCAACTAAATAGGTCAAAGTTGAAGGATTTTTCTTTTCCGTCACTCATGCTCAGATATGAATGTTATCAACCTTGAAGGAAGGATAGACAACCATATATGTTGTGTTTTATGTTCTTGTACTTATAACAGACTCCCGATACAATAAATAACTAAATGGTACTATTTTGATTTTCAGATTTTATTTCTATAATTATGTTCCTCAGGAAAATACATAAAATTAGGAAAGCAACTGACCTACTCAGTGTGAGGCAAATATTTTCCATCAAATGTCAGAACTACTCGATCCTTACCATCCACACCTTTAACTTTGTCGACTGAGCAAAGGAAATCTATAGCAGACATACTACAGATGAAAAACAATGAATTACATTAGAAAAATAAAATAAAAAGTGAAATGAGTTTTTTTACCCATCATAGGATGTAGATTATTTGTTTTCTAGCAGTAGATCTTGAATATACAGTAAGTTCCAAATCAAAGAGAACACTTCCACACGGTTCCTCTCTTATATATAAGCCCAATTGGAGTGATTAAAACATGAAAAACACTACTTCAGCATATATTGTCTGATTGTCACTTCCTTGTAACATTGCAAGGTCTAGATTTCTTTTTCAAGCAGAACACGCCACTTGAGAGGTTAAGCTATTGGAATAATCCTTCTATTTCTGATCAAAAATGGATTTCAGACCCCCACCCTTAGCAAGTATGAATGAAAAAATAAAATAGATAAGATACTGATAATAAAATGACAGTGGTAGATTAATCCAACTTAAGAAAATAACAGGTTTCTAAACAAAATATGCGGTCGACAAAGATCATCAAGAACCAAGCTAGTGAGCGATTCTGTCTCATTTTCCCCAAACTTAAGTCATAGTTGTGAGGAAGTAGTAGAAACTTACATCCCATCACCATATACCTCATTGATAATCTCCTTGATGCTTTCACCAAATTCAAGACTGCTTCATTCAACCTACACAACTGAAATCATTAACTGCAAGGCAACCAACTAAAGCTATCCCAATATACTTCAAATTCAAAACATGGTATAGCTAACACATGGATTCTTTAAAACTATCAATTACAGCTGAACTACCATACCCAATTCTCTATAATCAATTTTATCATAGTAAAACTAACAAGAGCATTCGACCATATTCACATATTCTAGAGGTCCTAAAGCAAACATCAGAGACCCAATAAAGATTATAAAAGCATGAAATCATGAAAATGATGAAAGATGAAAACTTTGAGACGACCCACCTGTAGATAGTGGGATCTTGGATCAAGTTTGGGTCATAGGACCTCAAGGGAGGAGCCATCATCTCCGCAATCAAATTCTCGGGCAGGGCAACCTTCAACTTGGGAGCAGTGTCAGACTTGAGCTGAGCTTGGCGTCTAAGAAGCTGAGCAACATAGACATTGGTCAGGCCAGTCTCCCTGGCTAGCTGACAATACGACTTGCCGGAGTACTCTGGAGTAGTGGAGTTGCTGAACTATGCTTGCTTTGTTCTCTGCCATGTTTTCTGGTGTGTTTGCGTGTTTTGCTCCGAGTGTGACGCTTCACTCTCTATTTATATACTTGGGCATTACAGTGTCACTGTTAGAATGGCCCAAGTTGTTTTGGGTTTGTATTGTGATATTTTGCTGGATGAGCTTTTGCTTTATGTGAGAAGATTACATTGGGATAAAAACAAGTTTGGGTTTGATAATTAGAGCCATGGATTCAGCTCATTTGGAAGGAGCAAACTCCATTTTGCTTTGTGAGATATTTGCTGCTGGTTACCGGCGGCCGCTTCAAGTTATGGTAATGGAATGGAGTATTTCATAAGCTGCTGCTTACCGGTGGCTGCTGCCATTGGTGGTGGAGGACAAAGCGATCCATCTTCTTGCAAGTTGTGGGAGATAGAACCCAGAAGTGTGGATGACAATGAGAAAATGATATCAGCCTATCAGGTACTATTTTGGGTTTTGGAGCCCATTTGATTCTGGTAATGAATTCGGGCTCATCAGGTCAAAGCCCAACTGCGGCTTGGGCTAACTATCCGCTGTAGGTGTACCAATACAAAAGGGACGACTCTAAACTCATATGTCCAGGCTAGCTAGGGTTCCACTCCTGCAACTTATGTTGCTCCACCGCTTACTGAGAATGGAGATATTGACAAGAAAAAAAGAAAAGAAAACGGAGATATCCATTACCGAACCGAAGGAATCATCGAGTGTGCTGCACACTCATTTGTAGGTTGGACTTTGTCTCGACTTTCTTTTTCATGTCCAAGGCACATGACTCTTTGATAGTGAAATTGTGCATGCACAACGATGTGTACTAGACATTGTAGAATCTCCGGGGAATGAATTGTATGCGAAAGATCTTGCATCTTACATGACATTGATCGATGGGAATGGATGGATGCCCAGCAAGCCGAACACAGCTAATATTGGCAAGGAAGAGGTACGAATTTATTTCTACATTTCTCCCAAACTTAATGAATTGAACTGTGAGTTTTAAGACCAACATCTGCATATAGAATTTTGTATAGCATATGCATTCTATATGCTGTGCAAGCACGGATTACATCCTAATAACATCAATTTGTTAAAGGAATGACTACGTGACTAAAATATAGATTCTATGTTGAAAATACTTGCTCTTGAGACCCCCCGCTAGTAGTGGTACCTAGGTCGACATGCTTGCTAGCTCGTATATTGACATTTAATTTGGAGCTTTGCAGAGTATCAACTATGAACCACACCAAGTGCGCGCTCAAGTCCAAAACCCTAGAGTTCCATCGTGACTTAAAAACACAGCCGTTCTCTAGAGACCTCACACCACTTGGACTCTTGGACCAGTTTAAACCAATCTCTAAAACGTTGAACATGCAAGAAGAAAAGAATAAAGTCAATAAAGGAGAGAGCCAAGATAATTGGAAACTGGCTGGCACGCGCGCGATGTGTAGAAATAGTTGGTGGGGGGCTATGGAGAAGTTGGATTACTTGGATGTAGTTCTTGACTCTAAAAATAAAACAACAGCTTCTTGCTAGCTAGTTGCAGCAATCGATAGACTAAATGGCAGGTGCCATGGCTGTTGAAGAAGGAGGTGATAACCAGTATACACAAGACGGGACAGTCGATCTCAAAGGTAACCCTGTCCTTAGATCCAAGAGAGGTGGATGGAAGGCTTGCTCCTTTGTTGTTCGTAAGTAGCTCTCTCTCTCTCTCTCTCTCTGTTTGGTCAGTTAATTACTCCGATTGTGTCAAACAACTCGTTCTTCTTTTTCATCGTCGCATATAATCAGTTATTCGCCAGCAACGGTTTCTGGTAAGTTTCATTCTACACTCGCCGGAAACCGTCGATTAACAGTCCGTCTGGAGATATTAAATTCATTTCAGAGGGTTAGAAAGCCAGTGCATATGTCACTGTTTCAAATGAAGGCGTGGGGTGTGCCTACTAACCAACAACCTACACACATATATATATATAAATATAGGCTTTATAGAGATACATGTCTTATCTTTGCATATATATATATACACACACAACTTATACTTATGGGGCTCTGAGAATTAAATTCAAACTAACCAAACGTAGCTGGATATATATATAACATGCAGTATTGCATTCCCAACTACTCATAACACCATCATCACGTACTCGCTACTCCTCATTGAAGATCTCTCCAGTTATCTCTCTCTTGCTCATACATGTTGTCAGTGCCATGTTACATGTTTACAAGATTATCGGCTACATCATTAGCTTCCTTAAAGATGTGTCCGAAACTAATGTTAGTGAAGCTATTAGTCAGCACTTGATGATCTTTGATGATCCTAATTAAACTATATGTGCATGTAATGTCATTGAGCATGTCACATTTCATAATGTTACTTTAATGTCTTCCCAACTTTAATATAGTTTGAAGTTTCACTTAGAAAAGAGAGCGGGAAATCAACTGTTATGTTTTATTTTTGGATTACAGGTTTGATATATAGTTTAGGGCAGATCTCAGTTTAACATAAATCCATGTGCATTTTAGTCTTAAAATTCATCCCAAATCCGTAAGGTACGTACCAGAAGATGTTGGATTCATTTAGATATTTTTTTTGTCTTAAACTTATTTAGATATTTTTTTTGTCTTCTTTAGCTACAGAATCTAGATATATTGGATTCATTTATAATTGGGCGTATAATTATGCATGTTTTTTTATTATATATATGCAGTGTATGAGGTGTTTGAGCGAATGGCATACTACGGCATATCGTCGAACTTGATCCTGTATTTGACGAAGAAGCTTCATCAAGGCACCGTCACCTCTGCAAATAATGTCACCAACTGGGTTGGCACCATTTGGATTACTCCTATTTTGGGTGCATATGTCGCAGATGCTCACCTTGGTCGTTATTGGACATTCCTCATCTCTTGTACCATTTATCTATCGGTACGTACGTTTCATATATTTATTCCATGACTTCTCTATGCAAGCATTCTATCAAGTTGATATAACACCCACTATTTCATACATATCCTCAATTCAATGATTCTACCATACTCTTATAGAGAGTCGTAAAACTACGTACAACATATAGATGGAGGATTTTAAAAGCGGGGGAAGGGATCTATTTTCTGCAACCGAAAAAACCGGAGCCGAGTCAGGTCTATTAATAACTTATATACAGAGTCAGGTCTATCTTCACTCATACGTGTAATTGTTTATTCAAAAAACAAATCATACGTGTAATTGGTGTAAAACAGTGAAGGAGTGACAAACTAACAAACGTGGTAAAAGAACTATTTCCACCTCATCGATCATATTAAATTATCAGAAGTTTATGTAGACAATCATATAAGATCGTAAAGTGGCAAAAGATTCTAAACTTTGATAGGTCATGTACACAGAACTGTTCTCCTGAGTAGCAAAATATGTGGAATGGAATGAGATAGAATCATATTAGTCTTTTATTTCTTAATTCACAGATTTCATGGTTGAGATTCTCTCCCTTTATCTCTCTCTCTTCTCTCTCTCTCTTCCTCTCTCTGCCACGGTTGCAAATTTGCTTGTTTGCAAATTTAGACATCTCTTCAAAAAAATTAAGCTAAACTATTCGATCCATGCAATCTTGATCTAAACATCAAACATACACCCAATCGATGACCATGTCAAAATGTTGAGGGATTGCTCTCGTTCCAACAAAGCAGTGTGTAGAGAGAGAGATAGAGAAAGAAATCTGAATCATAGGATCTGTGAATTAAAAAATAGAGGGCTGAATATGGTTCATTCCGTTCTATTCCACACATTCTGTTACTTAGGATAACAGTTCTGTATAGTAGTGTTTGCATTCTGTTACTTAGGAGAACCATAGAAACTGTTCTCCTAAGTAACAGAATATGTGGAATAAAATGGGATGAACCATATTCAGCCCTTCATTCCTTAATTCACAGATCCTATGGTTCAATTTTCTTTCCCTTTCTCTCTCTCTACGCACTGCTCTGCTGGAACGAAAGCAGTCCCTCAACATTTTTCCATCGTCGCACCTCTTAATACTTCTTCCTCGCTCGCCTCTCCGCATCGCTGCTTACCGCACATCTTTGATGCTGCCTCCCTTGACGAGGTCAACAACCGGCTGCCCAGATCCCGTTGTCGGTTCCTACTATATCTTCGACCATGTACCTTTCAAGTTTTTGTTGGGAAAAAATTTAATATAAGCTTCAAAAATTTTGACGTGGTCATCGATTGGGTGTATATTTGATATTTAGAGATTGCATGGATCGAATAGTTTAGCTTGGTGTCTGTGAAGAGATGTCTGGGTTTGCAAACAAGGAAATTTGCAACCGTAAGAAAGAAAGGGAGAGAAATCTCAACCATGAGATCTATGAATTAAAGAATGAAAGACTGATATGATTCATCCCATTCCACATATTTTGTTACTTAGAACGGTATATACGTAATCAGTTGGAGTTCTCTTTCGTATTTTCCTGGCCGGCGCCGGTCTCGAACAATATCCTATCAAGTGTTATTCCTACATAACAGCTAGCATTTGTCGTGCATTACCCGGTCGTTTTCAAGCCCTAAGTCAACATACATAACATAGTATGTCGAAGTCACAAGCTTATGCGTGGCTTGGACTGTGAAGTGTGAACTATAGAAATTATCTGGAGTAACTAGTCAACTATGTATATCTATACATCAGCAATGGGATATTGCGTAACGGGTTGTAGACCTGTAGTTTCGTTTATAGCAAACATTTAGTAATTTAAGCAATGTGACAAAACATCTCTTTATCACACTATAGTTCCATCTGTCATGATTGATCTTACGTAGTTGATGAGTGACTAACTAGCTTGTTTTTATCACACTGTAGTTCCATCTTCAACCCAACGTGCATGCTTGTATTTTCTTCACTTTTCTAGTTTTCTTATTGGTAGATACTAGATAATAGTTTCCCCACGCGCATACAATCATTGTCATGGGTCCCCTATTTTCATCTAGATACATGAACATATTAATTGGTCATAATATTTCACTATAACTTACTATATAGATCGACGAAATACGTTACATGCTTTGTGTTTGAATTCTTTCAACTAATCAAATAATAACTAACTCGTAAATTGAATTTCAAGACATTCCATTAATTTACAAAGTAGATATCAATGCCACTAGAACAAATGATATTGGCATGGACATTCAACTAAATTTTATTTGGTTAATCAACTTGCAGTAAGTGGTGAAACAACACAAAGTACTAGAGAGACTACAAACTGAGGCATTTTTTCTTCTTCTTTTTCAGGGAATGTTTGTATTAACCCTAGCTGTGTCACTCCCCTCCTTGAAACCACCTCAATGCCACGACGCCAATGTCGAAAACTGCAAGAAGGCCTCTACATTACAACTTGCTGTGTTTTATGGTGCTCTCTACACTCTAGCTGTTGGAACAGGAGGAACAAAGCCTAATATCTCAACCATTGGAGCAGACCAATTTGATGACTTTGAGCCTAAGGAGAAGGATCAGAAGCTCTCATTCTTCAACTGGTGGATGTTTAGCATATTCTTTGGGACACTCTTTGCTAACACGGTCCTTGTTTACATTCAAGACAATGTGGGATGGACCTTGGGGTATGCACTTCCAACTCTTGGACTTTTCATATCCATCTCAATCTTCGTGGCTGGTACACCCTTTTACAGACATAGAAAGCCTTCTGGAAGTCCCTTTACAAGAATGGCTAAAGTGATAGTGGCTGCAATGAGGAATTGGAAGGTTACTCTTCCTAGTGACCCTAAGGAACTTTATGAGCTTCCTTTGGATGAGTATGCAACAAAAGGAAAATTCAGAATTGACTCTACACCGAGCATACGGTTTGTGACTATTCATTCTCTAATTAGCTTAATCATTGATCTATGAAAGATTACCCTTTTACTTGATTATGAAGTTCTTTAGTGAAATTTTTGATGTATATGTGCAAACATGCAGGGTTCTTAACAAAGCTGCTGTGAAAACAGCCTCAACTGGTCCATGGAGGCTATGCTCAGTAACTCAAGTAGAGGAGACAAAGCAAATGTTGAGAATGATCCCAATCTTGGTTACCACATTTGTACCAAGCACAATGATTGCGCAGATCAATACCCTTTTTGTCAAGCAAGGTACCACCCTCGATCGAAGAGTTGGAAGCTTCAAAATCCCACCTGCAAGTTTAGCTGGATTTGTAACCTTATCCATGCTTATCAATGTTGTGCTATATGATCGGTTCTTTGTCAAGTTCTTGCAAAAGTTTACAAAGAATCCTAGAGGAATCACTCTCCTGCAAAGAATGGGAATTGGAATGGTTCTCCACATTTTGATTATGGTAGTTGCATCTGGAACTGAGAGATACAGACTTAATGTTGCCAAGGAACATGGAGTAGTCGGGAGCGGAGGGCAAGTTCCTCTAACCATTCTGGTTTTGTTACCTCAATTTATCCTCATGGGAACAGCCGATGCCTTCTTGGAGGTTGCAAAGCTTGAGTTCTTCTATGATCAAGCACCTGAAAGCATGAAGAGTCTAGGGACTTCATATTCCATGACCACTCTGGGAATGGGAAACTTTCTCAGTAGCTTCCTTCTTTCGACGGTTTCTCGCCTTACCAAAGAGCATGGTCACAGCGGATGGATTCTCAATAACCTGAATGCTTCTCATCTCGACTACTATTATGCGTTTTTTGCCATTCTCAATGTCTTGAACTTCATTTTCTTCTTGTTCATGAATAAGATGTATGTGTACAAGGCAGAAGTTTCGGATTCAATTAAGGTGCTCACCGAAGAATTGAAGGAGACATACAATGTACGGGCTACCAAACCGCAAGATGAGTCCAAGGCTGCTTAGGCTCAAGTAAGTGACTTTGTATGATAAAATTTGAAGCTTACTTTTGCCTTACAGTGTTGTTTTTTTCCTATACATATAAATTCAAAAAGATATGACCATGTGAATGGTTGATCGATAGTTTGTTCTTGACAGTGTTACTCATTGTTCAGAATGTTGAAATATATTGTACCATTTGCTTCAAGTGAAGAATGTGTTATATATATATATTAGTACGTAATTTCGGAATTGGTATTTGTTGTTAAAAAAGCCAATTCAAGAGCACCAACTAGGATACAAGATTACATTAGTTTCAACTCATCATAAGGATTTGAGAAGCAACAATGCATATAACTACGACAATAAGCCTGTATATATAATTCTCTCTCCATCCTCAGCTACATTTCGATTTAGCATTAAAAGTTCAGTAAAATATGGTACAGCATTCCGCCTCCTCGACTTTCCCTCAGTTTCTCTTTTGTGGTTACATTGTTATGGAAGCAAGTACTAGAATGCACCATGGCTACAATAACATTGGCTTCGAATGTACATGGAAAAAATCATCTACATCAAGCCGGCTATTATCTTCTCTTTGCTAGCTGGAATGTTCTTTTCAAGAAGTGGTTTGCTGCTTTGTCATTCCTGTGTCACAAGACTCTCATTATAGATTTGGATCTAATCTATTCCACCTTCCTGTTGTTGGAGACATTGGTAGCCTCTGCCCTGAACCCACAACTCCAATCCCACTTGTTTCACAAGTCACAATGCTGAAATCTTCCATGAGTTGTTCAGTACACTGTCCCATCAAATCAATCACCGCTTCCGCCGTCTCCGCCTCATGTTCCACCACATCCTTGGCTATCAAGCCTTCTCCATGAGAGCAAAACACACGCTTCAAGCTGTCAAAGTCATCATCTATCATTTCATGATCACTCCTATAGAACACTCGGGAGCTTCCTCCGGCAACCATAAGGAATGCGTCAAAAGATGCCCTCATTACTTCTTTTACTGCCGATGCTTGTGCTCTATCAGTGAGAATCGCGCCTAATAGAGTAAGATTCTGCTTTAGTATTCACAACGCCGGTCTAATTCTTGCATTGGCTACATCGCCAACGTAGAGGCTTTCGTAGAAGACAGAGTTGGAGTCGAGGAAGATCAAGCGATAGGCAGCTACTTCCGAGACATGTTGGCATGCTGTTTGGACTGATGCATTAGTGCTATCGAAGTAGGAACATGAATTGTTGGCCTTTAGGTTGTTGGCGTAACGGCTGCGTGGCGTTGAAGGAATGATCCGAGGGAAGAGGGAAAGTTTTTTGTCAAGTGAATGAAGATGGGACAGAAGATAGTGCAAGGTGTTGAGGCGAATGTAGAGGCGTTGCGTTCCTCGGCTTGTTGAAGGTCGAGGATGGTGACCTTCATTTGCTCCATTTGGGTGGAAATCTTCTGCTCCAATGCTGCAAGGGCTAGCCTTTTTCCATAGTTTGAGGAACTTTGAGTCTCGGTTGCATCTTGTCAAAGGAGGAAGTGTGGGAATGTAACTCTGCTTGGAACCTGAAAAATTAGTACTTTCGATCAGTTCACAAACCAATAGCTTAAATTAATTCTCATGCGAATATAATTATCAATGAAAAATGAGTGAAATAATGAAAGAGTGACCCTTACCACAAGAAGCAACAAATGAAGTGTACTCCTTAAAAAGCTGCTCCAAACTTCCTCCTGCAAGGTCTTGGACTAAATCCTCTGTAATTCCAATTGGTATCTCAAAGAAGTCGTCCAGAATTTCCTTTGCCAGTTTCATTAGCTCCTCAGCTGATTGCGCATATGGCTCCGATTTAGACTTTGATTCCATGTCTGCAAAACAATATATACTCATTATTCAAGCTCTAATCCCAATGCCTTGTATCTGTTGGATATTTTGTGTTTGTGGGTATGACAGGAGAAAGGAAAATGTTTCAAATGCACGTAAAAGTTTACGTTTTCTTTTAGACTTTATTTGTCCCACTACATAGTGTGCAAGGGAGAATAATCAAATAAGTTTTTAGAATACAATGAAGCATAGCAATTTGTTATTGTTGATCGTCGGTTTGCACTAATAAAGATCAACCCAACATTCGATCAAAGGTTCAAGGTTTACTGTAGTATTATATTTTTCAGATTTTATTTTACTAAAAACTAAAAAGGATTAATGGTAGGATTAAATTGCTAGAGGCTAAAAAAAAGATATGGAAATATTGATATATCGAAAACATCGTCCACTACTTTATTTATAGAGTAATTGTGACTTTTGAATTGATGAGATGTACCATTACAAAAAATTACAATTGTTCGGTTTCCAGTGATTCATTCAAAAACCATGTTGGTTAATTGCATCTAACCCTTTCAACATACCATCATCTACATATGTACCTCTTCAAATATATTTTGAAAATATTACCAACAATCCTTCATCATTTTTAAAATATAAAAAATACTTTTAGAATAAATTTTATTTTGAAAATCCTTGAGTAAATTCTCGGAAAACGTAGCACATAAATTAAGGTGTCTTGTGAACTTGAACATTAGCTTAGTGAGTTCCATCAAAGTTAAATCAAAATTGCGAAGTAGCTTTGCTTTGAACTTTCGATCTTATAGTAATCTAACCGGACACATTTCACACACTAGTTTTCTACTTCTTTCGAGTGTTCTAAAAGCCGACGCGTGGATTGGCCTTGCGTCTATGTCCTTTTCACCAGTGATTTAGAGTCTAGCCCAAGTCGCATAGAAGGCGACACCACCTTCTACACTCGTATAAGTAAGCATGCAGTACCCATGTAACTAAAGTACTTTCCACCATGCTTATTAAGAGTTTTAATTATAACCCAACCTCCACCATTCATTACATGTACCCATACACTTTAAGCTTTGGATGGATACAAACATATAATAAAATTATATGTTTGTTACTTAAGTGCTTGCAATCACTACATAAGATGTACTTTGCTCATTGAATTCAAGGACAAGATGTTTCAAGCGTTGAGTTGAGTTGTCATCATTGGTGATTAAAAGTTGAGACTACCCCATCCCATTTGATGTATCACCCATCAAATCCTTGCAAATTATAAACATATGCAAGTCTTTTGTTAATTAATTATCAAAGTTACTATCCATAACTTTTGATATTCAACGGCTTATTTTCCACCTTCATTTTGTGAAATTGTCTTACATAGTTATGTCTCAAACCGGTATATCCTTCTTACATTTATATGCTTAGTAAGAAGCCTTTAAATACTTTCGACTACCAAAGAAATATATATATCATATCCTTATACTTATGATCCATCTATGACATGTAGATTAATTTCCTTTTGACATTATGTGACATCTCGATAATTTTATAATTGTTGATATTTACGTATAATTCGAGTTTGTTTTAGCGATCGTGGTAAAAGATTTTTACCGTTGGTAACTTTCGAGGTGTCTCAGATTGAATTTTTATTGAAATGTCAAAGTTGGTTGACTTCAGGTGAAAATTATAGTATTTGTCGATACGAATTCGTAGACACAAATAATGCCGACAACGAAGTTTCGACCAAAAAGTTGCTAACGACGAAAGTTTATCGTAAAGTTATTATCGATTACCTTAATTGAAAATAGTATATAAAGGGAGGTGGTTTCCATTTTGGGGAAGGAATAAGTCTAGATAGGGGTTGACCTCGGTCAACCTTCTCTCCCCATGGAGAGAGAGAGAGAGAGAGAGAGAGAGAGAGAGAGAGAGGACAAGGCGGTGCATCGGCGGTGGGCGGTGCATCGGCGGTGGGCCTTTGTCTGGCCAACTTCGACCTTGGGACTAGGTGGGTTCGACGCAGCTTGGCGTCTTCCATCCATTTCTGGGTTCGATCGACGATGAGATAGGAGGCCGGAGAGGAGAGAATTGACGGACTGAAATTTCAAGGGTTTCGGGCTAGCCGTCGCTGGCGTCAATTCCGGATGATTCAGGTATCAATCGAGGTCATGAGAACCTCTTTATGGGTTGTTTATACTTGTATGGATTGAATTTGCAGGTTTTGCACCGATTGGATTCAGAATTGAACAATTCTGATTGGGTTTGTTTCTGCCTCCGCCGTACTCAGTGGAGCCAGTGTTATTCGACAGCGGGGTGAGAGGGGTTTTGCTCCCCACCTCGTCGTGAGTTGATTGGGTCCACCTTCGAGCTCCGAAATGGCTCTAAGGTGGAGATCAGAACCGGAATCCAATTTCCAGTTGTGGGCTTTCGGGGCCGATTCCAGCCAAACGTGTCAGAATCTGCTTAGTGTCTTTTAGAGTTTATTGTTGGGATCTTCATGAGCTTTCTTTTGGTGTGTCATTCGACCCCACCGGCGATGGTCACCGACGGTGGCGCGTGGCCGAAAATTGTCACTGGAAAACTTATTTCCGATATGGGTCGAGTTATATGTCGTTAGGTTCGTATCGATGATACGAACACAGTCTTGAGGTTTACTTTGTATTTAGGCTTCGTCAACCTAGTGGGTGGGCGGTGGTACGAGGTTGCCACCAGTAGCGGTGCAGCCGACATAGAAATTAGAATTTGTCTTTCATCGTTATGACTGTTTCATCATAACAAGCTATTGATTCAGTTATTCGACTAAATTAGTCGAATTTGGTTTGTTGATCGAGTACTTCCTTGATTTATCCGATTATTTTATTCATTTTGACGATTTTCGACAAGGGTCTGGTCGTCACACATTAACTAGTATTCCATCAAACCCATCTCTTTTCAATGATATACATAGTCATTATTTAACTTGAGTATTTCATAATCCAAAATCTATAAACGCCATCAAACTTGATGCTTGATAATAAATGAATATCATACAATGAACTCAAGTTCATATAGCTTTTTATCAAGCTTTCATTTCCCGATATTCATAAATACAACTATCTAGTTGGAATATCTTAATTAAATTCTAACTTAAATATGTATTTAAGAAATGGAGATTCAATGAAGTGCATATATAGAATCATATTACATATGTATATGCATAAGCCATACATATAAATTTAAACTTGATATGAGCATGCACTAACATAATATATGATATAAATGCATTTAAAACGACATATTGATGTTGATCATTCATTTAACTAAGAGATAACATGCATTCTATAAATTGAAACAGGAAACACATAGACGATCAAATCAAACAAATGTAGCAGATGAAATGTAAAATTAAAGATAAATATATTAAAATATATGTAGCATTTAGTACAACATAATACATATCAAGGTATCATTCTTAGTCACTGAAACATTTGTAAAGTTCATGTAAGAACTTTATTGTCTTCCCGAAGTGCATTCACAACTTCATATACTATTACCACTAGTTTCTCCTTGGAGTTAAAACCCCTGATGATTCTTGAGAATACAATAATATCTCATTATGTGATCATGTTTCTTGCAGTAGAAACAATTCACTTTCTTCTAATTTGAAGTTTGACTTGAATGATCTTTATTCCATTGAATCTTTCTTTTCCTATTTCCATGATTGTTTTTGAATCGATCAAATTCACTAACAATCAAATCATTATTAATAGAAAAAGAATCATCTATTTTCTCATCATCCTCATCCTCATTTTTTTATATGAAGAAAATCGTTCAACCTTTTATAGGTTATTCTATATTCCTCTTCGTACCGAAGTTCATGACCCAATTGTTCTATGGTCAAGCCTTCCAACTAATGTATCATACTTCTTTTGAAGTCTTTCCATGAAGAAGGTAGCTTCTTCAAAATAACAGGAATACTGATGAGTGAATCTATATGCATACCATGTTGAGTGAGCAAGTGAAGTATATGAATGATTTCACGATATTTCTCAACGACAGATTTTGTATCTACCATTTCATACTTGAAAAATTTTGAAATGAGAAAGGCCTTACTTGTAGGATCCATAGAAATGTATTGCTCCTCCAATGCATCTCATAAGTCCTTTGACGTCTCCTTATCTTTGAAGTGAGGAACTAATTCATCACTTAAATAATTGTATATATAGTACTTACATTGTTCGTCATCTTGATCCCATTTGTCTTGTACTTGTTTCATAGATAAGATCTCATCTTCAATTTCTTCGGGTCTTGGTGTTGTAAGCACATACACTATCTTGAAACATGTAAGCATTATGTGAATCTTCTTTTGCCATTTTCGAAAATATTCTCCATCAAATCAATCAAGCTTCATTTTAGAAAATTCACTTTCGTTTTCCTTCGAAGTTGGCATTGCAAAAATAAAGTCTAAAGATTGTTGGATATTTTGTGTTTGTGGGTATGGCAAGAGAAGGAAAAAAATCTTCAAATACATGTAAAGTTTACACTTTCCTTTAGACTTTATTTGCCCTACTACTTAGTGTGCAAAGGAGAATAATCAAATAAGCCTTTAGGATACAATAAAACTTAACAATTTGCTAATGTTGATTATCGGTTTATACTAACGAAAATCAATCCAACACTCGATTAAAAGATTTTGTAAGAGGTTCAAGATTATCAAAAACTATAAATGCAATATTGTTGTTTTCAGTTTTATTTAACTAAAAACTAAAAAGGATCAATGGTAAGATTAAATTACTAAAAGTTATTTATAGAGTAATTGTGACTTTTAAATCGATGAGATGTATACCATTACAAAAAGTTGCCTTTGTTCGGTTTGCAATGGTTCATTCAAAGTAATTACATTTGTTCGATTTGCAATGGTTCATTCAAAAATAATTGCATTTGTTCGGTTTGCAATGGTTCATTCAAAAGCCATGTTGGTTAATTGCATCTAACCCTTTCAACTTACCATCATCTACATATGTACCTCTCCAAATATATTTTGAAAATATTACCAACAGTATCACATTATGAACACTATTAGGAGACTTACGTACCTCACATTCTTTTTCCCTATAGACGCACTCCTTCCCTTTCTTCATTCTATCCTTGATCCATTTTTTCAAAAGGTTCACTATGATGGTATCAACTTCATACGGAACCATCTCTCTGACAATCGATCATCTTCGCATTCCGCAGAGTCACCCACCACCATTTGGAGCAGAACTTTTTCTAGCTTTCCTGCCCTCATCAATATCTCAACCGTTTCGGCCGTCAGTGTGGACACTCCATTCAAGAATTGCTTCAACACAGCTCCGTAGCAGTTGTGCAAAGTCACGGCTGCAATCCCTGCCGCTGTTGTTTGTCATCTCTTGAGTATGGGACTAAAGTTCTCCCCCTCTTTACAGGCTAAATCTTCTGTATCTTTGGCTAATTGTAGTAAAGCCTCCATCACTGCCTCTTCCTTCACTTCGGTCACATTCCCAACTTCCATGATCTGATCACAACAAATAATAACACAGTGATGAGGAACATAATACGTAAAATCATTTTATGATACATGTAACATTGTAAGTGAAGAAAAAAAATTATTGACAGTGTATCAATGCAATAGAGAGAGAGAGCAACAAGTACCATACCTTTGCGAAAGCATGTTTCATGGAAGAACGAATGTAGTAATCGACACGGTCACCGGAGTTATCTACCAACCTAATATCACCACTTCCATCCCTAGCTCCATCTGTGATTAAAACATCTTCACCCAAAATCTTCGACGACGACAACGCCAAAGGAAGAAGATTCTCCATCTGTCCAACCGTCCCCCTCTGAAAGTACTCATGATACCTAAATAGCTTCTTCTCCGCCCACGCCTGCATGGAGCTCAACACCGACGACAGGATCTTAACATATATAGCCTCACGGTCAGGCCTCTTGGCATTGTTGGCCACCTCCGCCAGCATCGCATGCGCCGCACACAACAAGTCCGGCTCGATCTGCGCCGTCGAGACATACTGCTGGAACAAAATCCACGTAAAACACACGTTGTGAATCGGCCTCGTGATTGAATCAGCTCGAGCAGCTCGTCCACCTCGTCTAGGACCAAGGTCTCGTCTCTGACGTCGAATACCGATTGGAGAAGAGACACGTAGAGATGAATGTTGAGCGGGAAGCCATCGGTGCAGTGGCAAACGTCGGTAGGGGTTCCGTTGGAGCTCCGCCATGATAAGGAGACTACCGAGTTGCATAGGGTTCGCATCGTCTCGGAGTTTTTGCCGGTGTCGATAGGTTTTGAATCGGCAGACCTTATGATCTCGCGGAGGCGCATGGAGAAGGTGTTGGATTTGTCGAGTGGGATTGATGGGTAGTGGAGGAGGCCAGCTTCTAGGATTTTAAGCTGTCGTATTTGCCAGTGGTGGTATTCGTGTGAGTCATGAATTCGGAGGGTTTTAGGTGGCGGAGAAGTTCTAATGGGAGGATTATCGTCTCTGCGCTCCTCCCCATCTGTTCATCTTATAACCAAAACATGCACAATTAGTACTATGACAAGTTCTATTTGTACGTATTACATATTGTCATATTCACGTAATGCATGCATGTATGCAAGAAACTTACTTGGCCTAAAAGGGTTTCTCATGCCCTTTCAAAAAAAAGGGTTCTCATGACACATTTTCTTTGTATCACAATTACTCAATTGGTACTATGACACATTTTGTAGAATTAACATGCACAATTAGTACTATGACACGTTTTGTTTGTAGTTTGTATGTATCAAACATTCACGTAATGCATGCATGCACGACGCCAGTACTTACTTGGCCAACAAGGGTTCTCATGAGCGTCCTCCTAAGGCGGCTATCGCTCTGCTCAGTGACTCTCATCTGCTGCCTCATGATCTCGGCAGAGGTCATCGGCCGCCTAGGCCTAGAAGGCCGAGCCGTGAACGACATGCCGGGAGATCTTTCATTCCCATGTACACTCGGAGACAAGGGGCTCGAATTACGTCCACAACTACTACTACCGCTCATTCTCCTTGATAGAGAGCGCTTGAGCATTTTCAACTCAAGCGCTCTTTTTATCCGGCTCGTCGGGGTTGTCATCACCCTGCTAGACTTGGTGTTTCCCGACACCTCATCGCCTTCCCTGCTGCCGTTATTTATCTCGTGGTTGGTGATAGGTAGGGTAAACACCTATATAAAAGATAGCCTATTCTCTTCTTGGATATATCAATGTAGTATGATAAATAGGGATTATTGAACACGAAGAATTGGTGAAACTTAATCCTAACACGAAATTAAAATGCTGATAGATTCGACTACAGTACACTAATGACACTATGAACCTATTCTAAGAAGACTCAGATGACACAAAAATTTAACACAATAAACTAAACACAGTGGTGGACTACCACACAAAATTTTAAGGTATTCAGAGTTGATTTGAGTACCTAACTGAATCGGCTAAACTACAGCTAATGCAGAAAATAATCGTTGAAAGTAAATATGTTTATGAATGCAATTGAGTTTAACTATATGATTAATTAGTTAAGAAGAATACAGTCCACAACCGTCATTTCATCTCTCTAACACATACTTAATCTAATACACATATTCAATCAATGAAAGTTCCCAGGAAGGACGATAGACACGACACATCCTATTACCTAATCTTTATGCCTATGCGAGTTTGTCATGGACTTCCCCCACATCTATCCCTCTATTGAACTCATAGTCGTTGGACCCCAAGGTTTACAAAGAAGAAAGCATTAAGTTCTAGAAAAGATCTGAGAATCTACAAGGGTTCACAGGCACACTATGGGCGTGTCCTGCTAGGCCTAAGGTTTTAATCACCCGACGGTAAAATCGGTGTATCATTATAGAGAATCCGGTGGAAGAACCATAATCTTCAGTCGCCCGTATCTCATGACAATAGAATCCTAGCATGCATACTAAGTTGGCCACCAAAGTAAGCATACAAGAATTCATATGGTGAGTCAGGCAAAAAAGAAACCTCATTCGAATTGAATATGTAAAACTAGATTAAAGTGTATGAATTAGAAAGACTTCATGTACATGGCTTCAAACAACCCCTTAACAATGAGTTTAGCTACTGAAAGTCATAATTAAATTAAATCAAAAGCAAGCATAGAGTTTAAAGATCAAGAAAGGCTGAATAACTGAAGCTACTGTCCAGCTTCGATGGATCGAAGAAGAATTCTTTGATGGATCGAAAACGCCTCTGGCTCCTTTTTGGCTGCTCTCCTCCTTTGCTCGAGTTTCTCTCCTTAATTTTTGATTTGCCTTCCCAAAAACCTAAAATAGGTTTATATATGTCCCCCTAATTGATCTCCTAGAGTCCACATGGGAATAAGATTTTATAATTGCACAAAACTTGTTCTTCAATCTGTATTGAGCTAGGAATCTCTCTTTTATTTCCGTTTTCTTTATTTCTCCACAAAACTATAAAACAATAAATATAATTAAATACTCAATTATATAACAATAAAATAAGTATAAGGAATAAATTAAACACCAAATAAACGCATAAATATGCGATTATCAAAATATCACACACTTAAACATTGCTAGTCCTCGAGCAATACTTTAAACTAAGACTCAAAAACTTCAAAAACAAACTCTAATGTCCTCAACAATTTGCCTCAGCATTCTTCCATAAAATTATAACACCAAGATCATATGTACCTACAAGTTACCAAAGATAACTCCAACATATAACACACATGTAACATGTAGGACACAGACATAATCAAGGTGAATAAAGAGCTAGAACATACACACAACCAATCAATATTCAACCTCACATCGATATGCTCTCATAAATGTTTCTCTCAAAATGTATCTAAGGTATCACTCAATTAGATTACTGGCCAAATGGACCAAACCATATGCTCACCCTTGAGACTAATCTCTATAGATCAAAGGCTGTCATCTTGAGGATCAAAAGGTCTTCATGGATTGTAATGGGGCTTGGCTCATAGGTTAAAGAATAAACGGGTATAGAATTCAAACATAATTCTAGAACCTAGTAGAGCACCAAATAATTGACTCCTTCAAACTTTACAACTATGAACTTTTTCATTATTGTGGCCGAATTTCATCTTGTTGGGTCTCACGTCATTCTTTTCATCAACAGTTAACTCGGGTATCAAACTAAACATCACAAAAGAACCTTTATTTCTTTTCTTGCCGATTTCTTTTCTTTTCATTTATTTTTTTTCTTTACAAATCAAATAACTTGATACCCTACACTTATTTCTTTGTATCACCTTTCGACATTATCGCCGTCTTCACATACTTGTCTCATATATAGCTCTACCAAGTTCTAGAACAAAGGTAAAGATATAACTATTCTACAGTTCAAGGTCGGAGATATATGGGTGATGATATAAAGTTTTACATATAGGCTCAAAGTAGTTAACTAAGGGGTGCACATCTTGTGTACACAAAATCAGGACACAGGCTTATATGTCTATGGTGGTGTCCCCTAAATGCCTTTATCCACTTCCTCAATCAAAACATGTATTGACTAAAAGTTTTGAATAACACAAGAGCAAGTTCTTGTAATCTCTAGAGTCCATTAACTTAATCTGCAGCAAGCAATTGACACTCAATCAAAGAAAGCATGTATATCACATTTAGGCTCAAAAGCTCACGGGATAAATGAATCTCAATATGGTTTATGCATGCTCAAAAATATGTATCATGTTAACTCATTTCTACATCCACTACATATTCGCATATGCATCATATATCAAAATTAACCAAAGAAACTCAACTCAGATAATCAGCTCTTAGTCACAAAATTGGAAGAAATAAGCACATCATGGACTTGTTAAGGGCTCCTAAGACTCTTCTTTTTTGTATTTTTCTTGACGCTATTTACTTTTGTATTTTATTTTTCAAATAAGACACTTAAAACACACAAGAAAGTAAAGAAAAGACTCAAAACTGACACTGTGACTTTTCGATGGATCGAAAATATTGTCTTGATGGATCAAAAATATTGTCTCGATGGATCAAGGCAAGCTCTCTGGTCTCATCCCGGAACAACCCTTAGATGGGTCGAAGGATCTTCTCTGGAAATTCTGAACAAAATGGAAAATCTGAAAAGACTGCACACTCTCACTTGCATAATTTCTACAGAATTAACCATATATCTGAATAGGTTCAAATTTTACGAAAATATACTAGACATATATATCAACACACACTCAAAATTTCAGAATTTTCTGAGACGTCTAGCTATATCCGAAAAATCACAATACATAAAAAATAAAAAATTCTGACTCAAAAAACTAAAAATCTATATCTAGACGCTAAGTATATGATATAGCCTCACCCCACACTTAAAATTTGCATTGTCCTCAATGTAAAAACTGAAATTAGACTATACAATACACCAACTAAGTATGACATAGAACACCTATCACATACAAAACACAATATTTGGAGAAAGATAAAAGAAAAGGGATTAAAAAAAAAGCAAATCTGATCACCAGCTTCTCCATCCACATGGGTTGCCTCCCAAGTAGTGCTAAGTTTAACGTCTTCAGCCTGACGGCGAATTCACTCAATTTTCCATAGGAGGCATGTCTTGAAGGTCCGCATCTTCAAACGCATGCTCCACAAACGACTCATAAAAGGTCTTGAGTTGTTATCCATTCACTTTGAATGTTTTCCCTATTGTTGAACTCATGATCTCTAAAACACCATGAGGGAAACTATTAGTGATAACATAAGATCTAATCCATCTATTTTTGAGCTTACCCAGAAATAAGCGTAGACGACTACTGCAGAGTAAAACTTTCTGACTGATGAAAAATTCTTCCCTCTTGATATTCCAATCATAAAAAGCTTGAGTCTTTTCCTTTGAAATCCTGTTGGACTCATATGTTATCATGTACGCCCACAACGTTGCATCAAGATGTTGGTACCAATCTGTTGCTTGGATGTTGGGAGCTGTAGTTAATAACTCCTCTAGCTTATTGAATGCTTGTAGATATTCCTCAGTGAAATTGAACGCTATGTTCTTCTCAACCTGTGCACTCAACGGTCTAGGTATCTTGGAGGAATCCATAATGAACCTACGATAAAAACTCGCAAAATGCTCTAACATGTGATCAATAAAGGGTATATTAAAGTGATCCTTACGCTTTGTCACATTCAAATATTGACGTTTCATGTTAACTCCCCCTCTAATTGCTACCTCGTGCTCATTGTTGGTAGTTAATACTTTCTCTTCCTGCAATTTTGTCAGTTTTGAAGAAATATTAACTGATAAGATACTAGCTTTTTGTATGAACGATGAGGATTCAAGATCATTAATTTCTTCATAGGAATTTTCTTCCAACCCCACACTCGAAGGCTTGTATCCCAGTATAGCTTCAAGTTCATCTAATTCCTCCATGATCCGGTCATTCTCGAAAACTGGCTCCATTTCGATGGGTCAGAGCTCCTCTTCGATGCATCAAAAATTGGTCTTCGATGAGTCATCCAAGGGATTTTCTTCAATGGGTCGAAGATTGTCTTCGATGCATCGAAGCTGTGTCCCTGGAGCTTCTGTAAATTTATTTCAATGGGTCGAAGGAATACTTCGATCCATCGAAATGAGCACCCTGGAATGACTGTTTTCACCTGCTTTTTCAATGACTTTTCTCAAATGATCATTATTCAATGAGTACTAAATAAACTCCTGCACAAAGCTCTCAAAAGTGTCAATTGAACAACAAGAATAAGCATCATCACTATTTGGATGCTTGAGAGCTTCATAGATGTCGAAGTGGATCTTCTCCTCTGCCACTTCCATGCGCAATGATCCATCAAAACAATCAATCTTTGTACGCGCTGTTCTCAAGAATTGTCTCCCAATAATCAATGGTATTTCTGATGGCATTGACTCATGCTCCATCTCCAGCACAAAGAAATCTGTTGGGAATATCAAATCTCTCACCTGCACCAAAACATCCTCAATAATACATCGAGGGTAACCGTTAGACCGATCTGCAAGTTTAATAGTGACACATGTGGGAATAAGTTTTCTCATTTTTAACCTTTCATAAACAGTGTATGGCATTAAATTTATTGATGCATCTAAATCAAGCAGAACACCAACAAACCTGTGATCACCAATAGTATATGGGATCGTGAAATGTCCTGGATCAGCTAACTTAGGTGAGAACTTTTTTTGAAGAACTGCATATACTCTTTCTCCTAAAGCTACAGTCTCGATTCCATAGAATTTTCTCTTTGTTGTGCACAAATATTTCAGGAACTTTGCATATTGTGGTATCTGCTTAACCACATCCAACAATGGGATGTTTGCTCCTACCTTTTTAAATGCATCCAAGATTTCCTTCTCTTTGTCAACCTTCACCTGCTTCTACAACCTGCTAGGCAAAATAAATTTAGGAGTAATTGAAGGAGAGGGAGTAAAGGGTACCTGGCCTATTTTTGGAATTGTCAATTTTTCTGTTTCAGGTGCATTTTCAATGGTTCGAATTGGGGTTCCTACAGAATCTTCTGACGGCTTGTCCAACGGCTGATAAGGGACAAGTTGTTTGAACACGGGCTCCTCCCACTTCCTTCTTGGGTTGTTTGACTTAGGAGCTTCTTCCAATTCCTTTCCACTTTTTAAAGTCATAGCATGTGCCTCATATTGCCCTTTGGGGTTGGGAAGGGTGTTGCTGGGGAGTCCTCCTGTATTGACTTGAGCCATTGTTTGCTGAACTTGGCTCATTTGTCGCTTCAACAAGTCAATTTTTTTACCACGCTCATGCAATATTACCCTCATCTCTTGCATAAAAGCACGATTCTCCTCTCTTTCTTTTTGTTTAACTACCATGATCTGCTGTAACATACTCATCAATCACTGCTCTGCATCATCTGATTGTTGAGGATAGTCATTGTTGAGGATCGCATGTAGAAGTGTAATGAGGTGTAAAGTGGTTACTTTGATATGGCATGTATGCACATTCATCAGTTGAGCGACATACCATTGAATACGTCGAGCTAACCACAAATTCAGAATACATTATATAAAAAAGTTAGAAACCAACATACAAGTTAACGCAATTAAACTATTAGGACTTAGAATTAAGCAATTCCCCGGTAATGGCGCCAAAATTTGATAGGCGGGTAAACATCTATGCATAGATACCCTATTCTCCTTTTGGATATATCAATGTAGTATGATAAATAAAGGTTATTGAATACAAAGAATTGGTGAAACTAAATCCTAACACGAAATTAAAATACTGACAGACTCGACTACAATACACTAATAACACCACTAACCTACTCTAAACAAACTCAGATGACACGAAAATTTAATATAATAAACTAGACACAATGGTGGACTACCACACAAAATTTCAGGGTATTCGGAGTTGATTTGAGTACCTAACTGAATCGGCTAAACTACAGCTAATGCAGAAAATAAACGCTGAAAGTAAATATGTTTATGAATCCAATTGAGTTTAACTATATGATTAATGAGTTAAGAAGAATGCAATCTACAACCTCCATTTCATCTCTCTAACACATACTTAATCTAATGCACATATCCAATGCAATTAAAGTTCCCAGGAACGACGATAGACACGACACATCCTATTACATAATCCTTATGCCTATGCGAGTTTGTCATGGACCTCCCCCACATTTATCCCTCTATTAAACCCATAGTCATTGGACCCGAAGGTTTACAAAGAAAAAAGTATTAAGTTCTAAAAAAAGTCTAAGAATCTATAAGGTTTCACAGGTACACTATGGGCGTGTCCTGCTAGACCTAGGATTTTAATCACTCGACGGTAAAATTGGTTTATCACTATAGAGAATCTGGTGGAAGATCCATAATCTTCAGTCACTCGTATTTCATGATAATAGAATCCTAGCATGCATACTAAGTGGCCACCAAAGCAAACATACAAGAATTCATGCGGTGAGTCACGTAGAAAAAGAAATCTCATTCGAATTGAATATGCAAAACTAGATTAAAGTGTATGAACTAGAAAGACTTCATGTACAGGGCTTCAAACAGCCATTTAACAATGAGTTTAGCTACTAAAATTCATAACTAAATTGAATCAAAATCAAGCATAGAGTTTACTGATCAAGAAAGGATGAAGAATTGAAGATGTCGTCCAGCTTCGATGGATCGAAAACGCCTCTGGCTCCTTTTCGGCTGCTCTCCTCCTTTGCTCAAGTTTCTCTCCTTAAGTTCTGAGCCTAAAATTGGTTTATATATGTCCCCCAATTGATTTCCTAGAGTCCACATGAGATAGGCTTCTATAATTGCGCAAAACTCCTTCTTCAATCCCTATTGACCTAGGAATCCCTCTTTTATTTCTTTTTTATTTATTTTTCCACAAAACCTATAAAACAATAAATATAATTAAAGACTCAATTATATAAATAAATAAGTATAGAAAATAAATTAAACACCGAATAGACGCATAAATATGAAACTATCAGTTGGAGTAAAACATGAGGGCATTTCGGCCACTGAAGCCAAGGGAAGAGTGGCAGGCGGTGAAGAAGATCTCATAGGCGGTCTCCTGGACGCCGTCTCTGTCTATCCCCTCGAGCTTGCTGAAGGGCGAGACGAGGTCCGGGTCAGAGTCGTGGTAGCCGGGCAATGGAGATAGGAGGGAGCTGTAGAGAGACTCACGGCGAGCATGGTGGCCCATGGTGGGAGGGAGTCGATCTGAGGCAGGCAGAGTAGTGGTTGGCATCAGATATCTGGCGGAAGAGACAATGCGTGTATATCTCTTAAAAGAATAGGAGAATATAAGAGGTACGATTAATGGTTATTGTTAGTGACAACAATTTTTGGGTTGGGAGAGGACAGAGAGAGATAGAGAAGTGCACAAATAACAAAATAGATGGTGTTGGATTGATGGACCTGTTTTGCGAAGAAAATGAAAAGGAAATGGACATAGATAGCAAAGTCACCTCCGATTATTACTCTTTGTGTTGAGATGTAGCTCAAATTAATGTCATGGAGAATTTAGAGTTCAACTTGTTGCTGTATTGTTTGAAAGGAGAATGAGCTGCATATATGAACAAGAGAAATTCATGATGAGCTAGCCTTTATATCTTTATTATTATAAAGTCAAGCCGAAAGACTTCACTGAATTTGAAGTTGACAAAAATATTTCTTATTATAATAACTAAATTACAAATAAAATAAGATAAAAGTAGAGAGTTATGTTGTAAATTTTTCTCTCATTGGCGCACCACACCCGTACGGGTGGAGATTTTTCTACTAAGTAGAAATTGAGGTGTAACTCTCTATGTACGAATGTGAGAGGGAAAATATGAATCATGCATGTAGGAAATATAATAGTGGAGAGCTATTTAACATAGTTGAGAACTGTTGAAAATAGTTCTACAATATTTGGTGTAGAAACATTAAACGGGAAAGATGGAAGAGAATGATTTTGCGTCTCTTCCTTGCTTGTTTTCTACAAGTTGGCTGGAGAGCAATTGCCTATAAATAGGCATCAAGCGTTGGCTATCAAAGGCAGACATAAGACATCCGGAGAGAATAAGTGTGTTGCTTGTTTAGAGAGAGAATCTCTTTCTTTATCAAGTGTTGAGTTTACTTTACCGTATTAAAAGTGTGAGTTGAGAGAAGTGTACAAGGATTTAAGGGTTCAAGTTTAGATATAAACACTGTTACCTCCAACCCTTAAACCTTTGAGGCTGGAGGGAAAATTATTCTATACATTATAAACAGTGTTTCAGTTTTGATAAAATAACCCATAATTAGGCGATAATGTACGCAATAAAAATGTACGTAATAAAGCTAGTTACATTTTAAATTTTAAGCAGCAAATTTACAACAAATTGAGTTATGCCAGCTAAGTTTGTGCTTCAGACATTAATTAAAGTGAAAATTATGATCGGATAAATGAGCCTTCTTTGTTCCGGCTACCGACAAATGCCAATTGTAGTGGTTATTGTTTAACCTGAGTAAGAGGCCATATCTCAGTCGAAATAGGAAACATGTTTTGGTACCTTTCCTGCAAGTTTTAACCGCTTAACTGGGCTGAGCAAATTCAACATCTCATACAGTCCACTCATCTCTGGTGTTTTTTCTTCAAGTACGTGGCCAATTGGCAACTTTGAGGAAGAGTCCTATTTTAGTATTTTAGCTCCTCTTTCTTCAGAGACAAGTGCATGTTGGTAGTGTCAATGATTATCTGAAGAAATGGCAACTATTTGCATTGGCTTGTTGAATGCATTTTGGTTAGTCCCGAGGCTATTATATTGCCACCAAAGCAAAAACATAAAAATAAAGCCAGTTGGTACTAAATGGATACTCAAGATACATTTCCTCTTCCCATCAGCTTCCTCAATTCTCACAAGAAGAATTAAAGCATGACAAAATTTGGGGAGCAATAGGCTTGGGTTTAGATACATGGTGTTTAATTGACCAAGTTTCCATAGATCTAGCAGCAACCATAATGTGTGGATGCTAACAGATTCCCTTAGAATCTTTATAGCTTATCACAAGCAGACAGTGGACAACTAAGACTGTCCATCTTCCATCTTTTTAAAAATCTTATATTAAAAGAAATTTGGAAGTCTCTTCATAAATCCATATCTTATTGATAACACCAGTACACGAGTTATTTTTTTAATGTGTAAAACAAAGCCTCACACCGTTATGTTCATAATGAATTTTACACTGATTAAGATCTATATTTATACACATATCACAATGTCACTGAGCTTGGCGTTTTTCATATTTATGATAAAAAAATCCAGCGTTAGGATATAAAATGTTACCAACAAACATACATGTATGTAACTTCCTTGGTCAATAAGCTTATCTATCTACTGTTCTTTTCTGCAGAGCTGGAGTCACATCTCTGGCTCATTCATCATCCCTCTCTATTAATATAAGGAATGGGAGAGATGAAAAGGGTTTAAGGGAAATGCCAGTTAATATTGCTTGAGGGGTTTTCGAATTTCCTCCAGTTCAAGCACTTGAAAGTACTATTCCAAAGTCTGGTAAATCTTAAAGCTCATTCTCTCTTTGATTTCTTGCTCTCTTCATCTGAAAGTTCTAATAGTGTCAAGTACTGTAGTTTTTTTTGAAAGGAAGTACTGTAGTTTTAGTCCATCAAAGTGACATACATGCCACTGGAAGGCTAATGTGGGTGATTCAAGGCATCTAGTTCAGCTAAATTAAGATGCTGTTTTAAGATACTACATTTGCATACATGTGCTCCTGGTTGTGTGTTGCTAATGCATATGATACACAGAAGGATTTGAAGCAAAGTTGACTGAAAGATGAGAGTTGCGGTGATTGGTTCCGGCATCAGCGGTCTAGTCTCAGCCTATGTTCTTGCAAAAGATGGGGTGGAAGTGGATCTGTATGAGAAAGAAGACTACTTGGGCGGCCATGCCAGAACGGTCACATTTGACGGCGTTGATTTGGACCTTGGTTTCATGGTCTTCAATAGGGTAAGTACCACACATTCATCATCAGCTAGCTTGATTGTTCCCAATGTGTTATCGGTTCTTGTCAGTGCTGGCATTACTTGACTATTCCAAAACTTGCTTTATATACTTTCTAGTGTGATGCAAAACTTCTGAACCATCTTAATTTGTGGTTGAAGTGCTGGTGTTAACATGGGCATTTTCTAAGTGCCAGATCATCACTAGAGTTTACAGTTCATGAGGAAAAGAAAAAAAAAATAGTTGAGGGAAAATGAATAGTAGGAGCAGGGGATGGGATACCATATATGCACTGATGCAAGTTATTATTGGTCCCCATGTTGGGGAGTAAAGATTGATCTGTTTTGTTTTGTTGCCTAGCAGATTGCCTCAAACCTGGCTATTTGTTTTGAGAATTCAATTGTACAAAAGCTTAATATTTAATAACTCGTGTAGCATGATTAGTTGGTATAGCTTCACTATCATGGATTAGCATGTGAGCATGTCATCTAACCTCAGACTTGCATGTAACAGAGTTTAGGACAGAGTTGGTGGTGGATTCTTTTCATGACTCATTTCAGTCTTTTATCTACTCCTTCTGTTACGAAAAAATAATTTCATTAATCTAGAAAAAAAAAATGTTGAGAATGACTCCTTAAAATTCAGACAACTACACAAAGTTTTGAATCATTAACAAATTATGATGCTTTCTTAGAGCTTCTGATGCATAAGCTGGTATTATTGCTGCAGTACCACAGATGCAGAGCAGCATAAGTGGACAGTTGCAGCATGGTTATTAGAGTTGGGTAAAAATTTGTAAAAAAGAAAAAAAAAATTACGCATACATAATTTGGACTGTTTAGTGGGAGTATGAATTTTATGTAAAAGAAGTAACATATAGAGAATTAGAGATTCTAACCAGTAACCAAGGGGCACGCAGATCCTAGCGTCTCCTCCAAAATTTACTTGTCCAGTATTTAGATATTTACCTGAACCAGTAGGTCCTTGAGCAGATTTAAACAGCCCCATGAGGTTGATCTATGATGAAGAAAGTGTCTAGTATAAGCATGCATGTGAAATGCGCTGCTGGAGCTGTGGAACATGGTCCTTTTTCTCTTTTGGATTTGTCACAGAACTCTTATCAAGTGAGGAAGTACATGGTCCCTCTCTTCTGCAATAGGGCCAGTGGTTCTGCTCCTTAGATTTTCTTTTGCTGCTGATAACATTAGCAAGTGGTCTGATATTTTCACCCAAAGCAGTGAATCCTTATAATTACAATTTACTTTTCACTACTAACGATAAGGATGCTGATCTTTGTCTTTTTCAAAATTTACCAATACTAAGAGAGTAAAAAGTTGGAACAGAAGCACTCAAGTATGCTAAACTTGGACTGCAGGTAACATATCCAAACATGATGGAGTTCTTTGAGAGCCTTGGAATTGAGATGGAATTATCTGACATGTCCTTCTCGGCAAGCTTAGATAATGGAAAAGGGTGCGAATGGGGTAGCCGAAATGGTTTGTCGAGCTTGTTTGCTCAAAAGAGCAACTTGTTTAATCCATACTTTTGGAAAATGCTAAGAGAAATCATCAAGTTTAAACATGATGTCATGAGGTAATCAAGTAAACTAGAAATGGTTTAGTACATGGGTATAAAATGTCTTATTTCAGTTGCATAATAATGATGTGAGCCAACTCAGCCAAGTGCTCGGTTTCTTGCTGCAGTTATCTTGAGGATCATGAAAATAATCCGGACATTGATCGCAATGAGACCTTGGGTCAGTTCATTAAGTCACGTCAGTACTCCGAATTATTTCAGAAGGCTTACCTTGTGAGTTTTGTACGAAGTAGACTTCTATGAATCACTTATCTGATACAGACTAGTACCTTTTGTTAGTTACTTAGTTGTAACAGCAATGCCATTATCCTACAGGTTCCAGTTTGTGGTTCAATCTGGTCATGTCCTGCAGAAGGGGTTATGAGCTTCTCAGCCTTCTCCGTTCTGTCATTTTGTCGAAATCATCATCTACTTCAGGTAACTTTTTGTTCTTTTAACAAAAATAACTTGCACATTAATTTTGAGCGTCATGAACTCATGGTAACTTTGGACTTGGTAAAATGTTAGATTAGTAGGATCTGAGAATACAAGTTTTGCATATCAGTTACCTTTGCCTGATTTCCTCTGCAGCTATTTGGTCGGCCACAATGGCTCACCGTCAGATGGCGCTCCCATTGTTATGTGAAGAAGGTACTTCTTCTTTGGATGTTAAAAAAAACAGTACTTGGTTATATGCCTTGTGCCTCTTGTAGAGAAACTCCTGAAAACTGAGAATTCTAAAGGTATTAGTCTGAAGTGATTGTCATATTTTAGGTTAGAGAAGTACTGGAGAGCAAAGGGTGTCAGATAAGAACTGGTTGTGAGGTGCATAAAGTTGTCACAACTGATGAGGGTAAGAAATCTCAAATGTACCCTATCATTCATATAAGAGTAACAGAATTTCAATCCAATAGTATTAACAGAGTTTATATCGTACCAGGTCCCACAGTACTCTCTGGAGATGGTTTTGAGGAAACATACAATGGATGCATACTGGCTGTCCATGCCCCCGACGCCGTGGGAATACTAGGAAGTGAGGCAACATCAGATGAGCTGAGAGTACTTGGTGCCTTCCAATATGTGTACAGGTACTTACATTTTCCTCCCATTAATTTATTTGGAAAAATCTCGCATGTAGCTAATTGCGCTATGGCACAATCATCATTCAACTCTCTATTGGCAGTGATATTTACCTTCACCGTGACAAAGATTTAATGCCCCAAAACCAAGCAGCATGGAGTGCGTGGAATTTTCTCGGAAGCACCAATAACAAAGTATGTTTGACATACTGGCTCAATGTGCTTCAGGTAAGTAGTGTTGACCAAAAAAATAATGAAAAATTATACAGTAGAGATTCTGTGAAACTACTATGTTCTGCTGTTGAATGATTTAATTTTTCAATTTATAGAACCTTGGTGAAACAAGACTGCCATTTCTTGTGACTCTCAGTCCGGATCATATACCAAAACACACCTTGCTTAAGTGGACAACAAGCCATCCAGTCCCATCTGTCGCTGCATCAAAAGCTACACTTGAACTTCCTCATATTCAAGGAAAGAGGGGAATTTGGTTTTGTGGAGCATACCAGGGTGAGGTTAATCACTACATCAATCCTTTTTGTTAGTCTCTAGTCTCTACTAATCATCTGACTGTCTAAGTTAACCTTTTTTATTTTCAGGTTATGGCTTCCATGAGGATGGACTAAAGGTAAGTAACTATTCAGAATCCTATCTGAGATCATGCTGTTGCATAACAAAGGAGTTCAGCTTAACCAGGTGCACTATTGTGTAGGCAGGAATGGCTGCAGCCCGTGGTATTCTTGGAAGCAGTCGTTCCCTCTTGAGCAACCCAAAACACATGGTTCCGTCACTGACAGAAACTGGGGCACGCCTTTTCGTTACTAGATTTATTAGACAATATATCTCTACTGGATGTTTAATGTGAGTATTATCTGTTCTCGTAATTAGAGAGACATCATATTCATAAGAATCTTAGATCTTTTCTTCATAGGACATTCTGTCATTCTCTTATCAATTATATTCTTCATTTTTTGGGGGACCTCCATTCTGAAGCTCAATCTGAGATGCAAGCACATACTTGATTATCAACATTGCATGTTTGACACATCTTATGGATTTAATTAATAAATCTGTGCCCTTCCTGCAGATTATTAGAGGAAGGAGGCACAATGTTCACCTTTGAGGGCACCAGAAAGGGGTGTTTCTTAAAGTGTGTTCTTAAGATTCACAGTCCTCAGTTTTACTGGAAGGTATGCATTCTTGGTTTGATTTTGACACCAAGTGAAACAGAAACTCTTCATAATTGTACAATGCGAGATAAACAAACATGGAATATTTGCTTTCACTGATAGGCAATAGAATCCATTTGTGTCAGGTAATGACACGGGCTGATTTAGGCCTTGCAGATGCATATATCAACGGAGATTTCTCTTTCGTTGATAAGGACAGAGGCCTTTTAGATTTTTTCATGGTAAGGAAACTTAGCAGTTTCAAAAAAGTAAATAGTTTACTCTCAAGTTTTTGATAAAATCTCTTGCTAAATCATTTTCCAGATTCTCATTGCCAACAGAGATGACGATTCTTCGGATTCAAAAATGATAAAGAAAAGGTGAACTAGTGTTGGCTTGGTTACTAGTTAGAAAAGAAATGTAATAATAGCAAGTAGTCACCGAAATCTAGTAACAGCTAGGACTGACCTTTGATGACTGCAGAGGATGGTGGACGCCGATGTTATTCACAGCTAGTGTAGCCTCAGCAAAATACTTCTTTCAGCATGTTTCGAGGAAAAATACTCTTACACAGGCTCGCAGAAACATCTCTCGTCATTATGACCTGGTATACATACTAATGACATGAAAGCAATGAGCTCAGTGTAACAAGATCTACTATATTATTAAAATCTTGTACTGATTCCAACTAGCAAGGCACGTCAAATCTCACAATTGACTTTTCTGTTCCAGAGTAATGACCTGTTTCAACTGTTCCTGGACGAAACAATGACTTATTCTTGTGCTATATTTAAGGTGAGAGACACTGAATAACAAGTTTAAGTTAAGTTTATAGTAGAAAACACATGAAAGGAAAAATACATTTTAGTTAACTTATAATACATTTTTGTGTTGAGCTATATCAAAGACAGAAGATGAAGAATTGAAAGATGCGCAGCTTAGGAAAATTTCGATTCTCATTGAAAAGGTAAAGCTTTTCCTTCAACTTTTGTCAAAGTTTGATATCCGTTTCTGTCTGCAGATATCAATTGATTTTTCTTTCATTAAACTAGGCTAAAATTAATAAGAACCATGAAGTTCTAGAGATTGGCTGCGGTTGGGGTAGCTTGGCTATTGAAGTTGTTAAACGAACAGGCTGCAGATACAGTGGCATCACTCTATCTGAAGAACAACTTAAATTTGCACAGCAGAAAGTGAAAGCTGCTGGCCTTCAGGTACCAAAAATGAATCAAACTTTAATACAAGGAAATTTCATAGATAAAGCCTGTTGCCTCAAAATCGTCTGGGTACAAACAAAGCCACTCAAATTTTAACTTCAATTGAAATTCTACCAGGACCGGATCAGATTTCTTCTATGTGACTACCGCCAACTGCCTTCTAACTACAAATGTGACAGAATTATATCATGGTCAGTATCTTTCTCACCAAATCAGATCCACAAAATATTTCCTAAGCATACCTTGATCTTTGTTAATACTTTTCAGCGAGATGCTAGAGGCTGTTGGTCATGAATTTATGAATGATTTCTTTGCTTCCTGTGAACGTGTGCTAGCCGAAAATGGGCTTATTGTTCTGCAGGTAACATCTAAAATACAAAAAATAGACAGTATGACTTTACCATGCATGTCAATTTCTTATAGTTGCAAGGTACACCATTCTTTCTTCAGTTCATATCAATACCAGACGAGCGCTACGATGAGTATAGGCAAAGTTCAGACTTCATAAAGGAATATATTTTCCCTGGGGGATGTCTACCTTCGTTGAGTAGAGTAACATCAGCCATGGTTAGCTCTTCCAGGCTCTGGTATGATCTGTTACCACGAAAATAAAAAACTCACGTTAGACTAAATTTGTTGCTATACAGTTTTATAGTTCTAAACCCTGTGAGCAACTGCAGTGTGGAGCACTTGGAAAATATTGGAATTCAATACTACCAAACACTGAGATACTGGAGGAAAAATTTTCTCCAGAGAGAAAGGTAAGTAGATAATCAAGTAAAAGCCTATAAATACACTATGTACAATTTTGTTGAGATGCTAACAGATCTATGTGTTCAAAAGTGAAATACTTGCTCTTGGATTCGACGAGAAGTTTATTCGGACATGGGAATACTATTTTGATTACTGTGCTGCTGGTTTCAAGACATGTACACTCGGAAATTACCAGGTAAACATCTCAACCAGGCACAACTTACTGCAAACTCAGATTTTCCATCGACAAGTCCTGAATCCTGCATCTCATTCCCTTTGTTTCTGCAACTGTTTACATATTTGGCTATGATACAGATTGTTTTTTCGCGCCCCGGTAATGTTCCAGCATTCAGCAACCCTTACAAAGGCCTTCCTTCTGCAAATGAATGAAACTGGTCTGCTGGTTTCTGCATTTCTTGTCATTGTTCAGACCAGAAATAATAAAAAAAATCTTTGTCGACGCAAGAGGTTGCGACCTTCATTCTTTGATGATTGTAGATGGCATTGAAATTGGTATCCACCAAAGACATCTCCAATCTCATTGTGCTTGTGCATCCAGCATACAAAAATATGGCAGTGTTGAACATCTAATGTTTTCGATCAAAACAAACTAAGCTAAGCTTATAGTCTATTCCTTCGTGCTTCCTAGAAAAGTTGCCACCATTCACTAGCATTGTGATTTGTTCACACAAACCCCAGAATGAAATTCAAGCAAATGCTCCCCCCGGGATTGCCTCGAGAAAATGTAGAGGCAGATAGCCGAATAACTTCCTCAATATCATGAGAAGTGCACAAAATGTTTTAAGGGCCCAGTGCAGTTGATTACGGGTTCAACTCAATACAACACAGCAGTGTGCATTATTTTGCTCAACAATGCTAACTGAATTCTTTAGTCAAGTTAACTTGGAAGGCAGTAACCAGAAGACGAGATAAAAGAGTAACCATAGTATTAGCATCTTCATGTATTTATACTTGAAAAATAGCTTGTAGTTTAGTCGAAACAGAAAATGCACCAGCATAGAACATAAGCTATGGTAAGGTAAGAATGGGGAAGGAAGCTAGACAAAACAGATGCTAGATTTGACAGGGTAGGATGACCTAAGTAATATTCTCATTAACAGAACTGCATGATAAACAGAGTTAGAAACTATCCTATGTCCAGAGTTTTTGGAAACAGAATATTGAGAAATGTAAGTCAATTCTTCTACTTCACTCTAAATTTCTATGTATACTAATGCTAAAAACACCTCCTCTGATTCTCTGGATTCCTGGGGTAATAAGCCATGATCTGCTGCTACAAATCAACATAGGCTCACACAATCAATTTTAAACTGAAAGTGCTCAACTGCTCAAGTCAACATACCATAGGCTGTCCGCCTCACAATCTGCCATGCAACAACATACCAGGGTGAAGTTTACAATATGAGTGATGAGAGGTTGAAAGATTCTGCAAAATAGTGTTGGCAGGGCTTGGCTGGAGATTGACATGAAGAATGAAGAAATTTCCCAAAATTCCAATCCATGCTGAACACGCCCCCCAATCAACATTGCCGACAATGAAGCTGGTGTTCAGCCATGATGGACACTTCAGTCTACAACTTGTGCACCTCTCCTCCTGTACAACACAAAGGGCAAATACAGGGAGGAATGATTATCCGATGTCAAAGTGTCAACTACCACTACGATTATCGCTACCCATAATGAAGTGACCATCCATAGCTCCACTGCTATCAGAAATAACCTTCCCTACGTCCTTGTATTCCTACTTGTCATATCAAATCATGATTCTATTCACTAAAACTCCCCTAGAGCATGTAATCCACAACTAAACAATAATCAAGAATTAAGCAACAGTAGATGTCAAATAACAGAATACTCGACTGCAATTAAACCAACATAAATAAGGTTATATAAGCTACTTTAGCTTTAGCACTATGACCAAAGAGGTAAATGCTACCAGCAGAAAGTAAACAATAATAAGCACGCCAAATTTAAAACCACTCAGAAACAAAAAGTAAATAGGAGAGCATCTAGTACCCACTAAAATACTACTTATTATAGACTACCAAAATAGATACTGCAAACTACTAGGATTTAAGCAATCCAACCAGTCCCAAAGTCTTTGTTCAACTTGTGCTGTCCCTGCAGTTGCCGCTGATCAATTCAATTGAACAGCCAGTCATCATAACTACTGCTGCTGGGCTTGTCGAGCTTGAGCACTGCTATAACCACCACCATAGCCAACTTGCCCACCATTACCCTGACCACCATAGTTTCCAGAAGCTTGCGAGGGGTCAGCTCTCCAACCAGAATTTCCATAAGCTGCATTTCCATTTGAGTCGCCATAGCCACTTCCAATGTATCCACCACCACTACCTTGCTCCCCACCGGGACCACCAACACTATTACTTGGGACACTCCCAGAACGCCCCCCAACTGCGCCATATGCAGACGGATTTCCATAAGATGCATCACCTCCACTGTATCCACCATAACCGTATCCTTGAGCTCCGTACCCAGCCGCTGCACTTGGAGATTGACCAGCAGGTGCAGATCCGGGACCACCACTTCCTGTGGCTGCACTACCACTTTGAACACCCCAAGGAGCAGTATTCCCATAGCCCATACCCCCATATCCAGAGGGGGCTTGGGAGGTCCATGAACTTCTAGGAGCACCTGGTGGACCACCACCATAACCAGCACTAGGGTTTCCATAGGCAGCAGCAGCTGGTCCACCGTAGCCAGTATTGGTACCACCGTAACCTCCATAGCCACCGTAACCAATGCCATTACTAGAAGGAGCATATCCATAACTAGGTGCACCACTATACCCAGAAGAACCATAAGGTGGGAAACCACCTCCAGTACTCTGAGATTGCATGTACCTGCTGGAGTCCATTCGACCATCATATGCATTTGGGTTGCCACCAGACAACCCATAGCCTTGATAACCGCCACCAGCACTACCACCACCTTGACCTCCCCCCATGGAACGCCCACCCCCACCAGGATTGGCATCTTTGGGAAGGGCCCGCTTTACTTCCACTTGCTTACCACTTAAATCATGAAATGTTTTGTGCAAAACCCTATCGACTGCATCTTCAGTGTCAAAAGAAATAAATCCAAATCCACGAGGACGTCCAGTATTTTGGTCATACATTACAACTACATCTGTTACATGGCCATAAGATTCGAAATATTCACGGAACTCGTCTTCACTTAGACTGGGAGGCAGCCCACCAACAAATATCTTCTTGGTCCTAACATTACCACTACTTCCTCCATTCCTTCCAGGATTAGGATTTCCTGCTCTGACAGAAGTTTGCTGCTCTTCTCTTGAGAGAGCCCTCTTAGCCTCAACCTGAAAGACAAATACAGAAAATTCGCAGCAGAAGTAAAGATATATTGGTATGCTGACACAACTCAATATTTTCCAAAGAGCATAACCCTCATTGAATTGATCAATGTAGGATTCATAGAGAGACTTAGCATGACATACGAAGATACAATTTAAAAATATAATGCCTACTGATGCAAAAACAACAAGGTTAATATATCATCTTTAACCCACCACTATAAGAGTTATCTCCATGCCATTATGTCTAGACACATTCAATCACTTTAATATCTTAGTTGTTAGGTTCTATCCAAAACTTGACAAATAAAGCTAACTCTTTCAAACAAACTAGCCTTAAATGAAAACTTACATTCCTCCCATCTGAATCTCTATGCAGCTAATTCCTTCGGCCATCCCTTTTCTTAACAAAACATGGATATTCCACACCTTACCATTTAAACTCCCTCAACAATCCAGTCACCATATACGTCATTCTCTTTCTCTGACCTTCTTAAATCAGTAAAAACCTACCGCTCACCACACCAATCAAATCAATAAATTTATTCCTTTATCACTAGATGCATCTTCAGCTTCATAAATAAACACTCTCCTTCTACAGGAACCTATCACTCCTTAAGGTTAAGCTATTCAAAACACTCCGAAATCCAATTACCACAATAGCTATTAAGGAAGCAGCAGACCAAAAACACAAAGCTCAAAACTTGAATTTAAAAAAAAAAAAAACCCTAATTTGGGATAAAGACAAAAATAAAATCAGAAATTAGGGTTTGATGTGTGTTCCGTACCGTCCTGCCATCGATGGTGTGCTTTTCCTGAAGAACCCTATCGAGAACAGCAGGATCTCCAAAGACGACGAATCCAAAGCCTCTAGGTCTCTGAGTGATCTTGTCTTTCATGACCACAGTCTGCAAAACGTCGCCGTAATTGCTGAAGTACTCCTTGAGCTTATCCTCGGAGGTCTCCCATGAAATCCCGCCGATAAAAAGCTTGCCCTGATCCGAATCCATGACCTGGATATTCCACTCTGCTCCCTCTCCGACCCAATCTGCAGACTCAAAAAGATTCCAACTTTAAGAGAAAGAAAAGATTCGAAAAGGGTTGCGATTTGGGGACGACGAGAGAGGGTTTGCTTGCGGCCGACTCGAGAGAGAGAGAAGAGAGAGAGAGTAAAGAAGAACGTACGGGTTTGGACGGGTGAGATTTGATTCGATTGTATTGGTTGGTCGGGAAGAGGTGAATGGACGGCTGGGATTGGTTCGGAGTGTTCGTGAGTGAAGTACAAAATAGCTCTTTGTTTTATTTATTATCGTGTCAGAGTGTTGTGTGTGTGTGTGTGGTTTTGTATGTCTGTCACGTGAGTAGCACGGATGATGACCTAATAGTTTCACCAGCGACCTGGGGCCAATTACCTCAGTAGGGGTCGTGGTGAATTTTGTTTCACTGTGAATGAAATCTAAATTTACTGTGTCAATGTTTTTGTTTTAAGTTTGTTCATTCAGAAACTAAAGTTAAGTATAGAAAATAAATATAGGAAGACGAATGTATACATTGCTATTCATTTTACTGATGTGTTTTGATCATTCGATGTTGGCTGTATTTTCTGAAACCATCTGGAACTCGTCTCAAAAAATATTAAAATTGACTCGGACACAGCGATTGAGTATTTCTTGCTCGAATAGACAAACCTCGCATTCTTGAGTCGTCAAAAATCATGGGATTGACCCATCATTCCACAAAATATTTCGCAGAAGAATCCTTCTAGAGTAAACCTCAAATGATCTTAATTTATTAACGTCAACAGTGACAACACCGATAATAAGATATAATTATCTATCGGAAAAATACTTTCAGAACCAAACCCCCTTATCAATTAAATCATTTACTCAATTTGTGTATGGATTAGCTTTTATAGGCTGGCTGGGAATTAGAGTTGGTTGGGAATTTATACATCGATAACATGTAATTCTGATCTATATCATAAAAGCGTGATCAATCACAATTTCACGGTAAACAAATGCAAACGATTTATTATCTATTTTTATGTGCTCAATCTACTCATGTTAAACTCAAATATGAGAACCAAGCCAGACATTTTGTATTTAAACATCGCACTCGTTGTGCCTTGTGTATAGGTGTCTAACTCGCTCGTCACATCCACACAACAATATTCTGTTCTCTGCCTCTACAAAGGTGACTTCGAGCTATTGCCTTTAAGATTGATGCTCTCGAAATACAAACATTTATAATTTATCAGTAAATTTACCACCTCTAAAGAAAATAATGAATTGTACTACGGAAAGTGATAGGCTTAGACTCACCATCAGGGTGAGTGAGACAAATTCAAAACATTTGACAACTTCTCTTTTATTCTTTATTAAAAATTAAATTTGATGCAAGGAGTAAAATATCGGGTATCGAGGATATATCGACAGTCTAAAATTTGGATATATCGACGGAAATATCGACGAAATATCGATCCACTGAAAATTCTGACGGAAACGACGGAAACTAATAAAAATATATGAAAATTTGTAATGAAACTTTTGGAGGTTGTTATATGATCAATTACCTACCTTATGTAAAAAGAAAATATTGATCAAACATCAAAACATATGAATTTGCTATATTACTATATGAATTAGTATGTGTTAAGTGTTGATAACTATTAAAATATAATTTAATAGTTCTATTTTTATTTTTTTGATGGCTAAACTTTAATGGGAGGCTAGACCATCACATTTTTGTACAATATGTTACACATCACACATTATAAAATCAAATATATAAATACTTCAAAACCACATAGAGGACCTATGAGATTCGAAATTCACACTATTTTCCTCATCTCTCTGTGCAGAATCATGTGTGTATTGTGAAGAGTACTCATTAAATGATTGTTCTCCCATGTAATTCTGCACGTATTGACTTACATGCCAACCATATGGGTCAGGGGGCGGTCTTTGAAGATTTTGGAGCTCGTAGTATGAACCAGGCATTGCTCGACTTTCTTCATTGCTATCATCATTTGAGGCATTTGTTTGTAATTGTAACGATGAGTTATCACTTGTTGGAAGACCATAAGGCATGATATATGAAGGATAAGGCATTGCAAAATTTTGACAAGCTTTTAATTTTGTTAAATTAAAAAAGTTACTGAAAATTTCAAAAATTTCGGTAAATATCGGAAAATATCGGAAAATATCGGAAATATCGGGGATATATCGGAAATATCGGAAAGTTTCGGAAAATTTCGGAAAATTTGGAGATATATTCACGGATTTTTCAGGTAAGTTCAAAAAATCGAAATATCGGCGAAATATCGCCGATAATATCGATTTTGCATTCCTTGATTTGATGTAATGTTTAATTCTTATTTCATTTGTAGTCTGCTCTTTCACTATTCTTGGCCTCACTGACCAAAACTCATTCTTCTTTCTCTTCTATTATTTTCTTCCCGCCACTACACTCCCCCTCCCCATTTTTCCGCTATTTCTAAACCCCTTGGTGAGTTATAGAGAGTAGATTACCCAAATTTAAGCAAAATAAGGATTCTTTTGAGATACTTCAATTTTGTGGTCTACCTTGCCTTCTAATGTAAGGTAATTTCATTCTCATGAGATACGGTTCAATTAGTTTCTTTTCAATATTTTTTCTTCATGCGATATATACAAATCAACTAAATCCCTAAAAATCTCTATCTTAAGATACATCTCTTTTTCTCTTGAGGAATCTAAAATATTTTCTTTACATACATATAACTGTTTCTTTATTGATATAGATTGATTTAGTATTATCGAATACTTGGTTCTAGGATATTATCATGTATACTGTATATGATCATATTTCTTTGCTTACCTTATTTACTCGTGTTGTGTTTTGCTCTGTTACTTTCGTTCCATTATCAGACCATTGTGACTTTTTTTCTTCTTCTTCTTCTTTATATATACATATATATCACTCTACCAACAGTTGAGTAACTAGATTTCTCTTCGTACTGTGTACATCTGTTGGAATTTAATATTATGGGTTTGGTTATGGAACATTAGGAAATTTAGCTAATTAAAACAACATAATCGTTTACAGTTACTCCTTTCATTGTTTATTGATATGCTTTGAACTTAATTTATAATTCAGGTAGTCATGAGCCTAAACATTGATGTAAATGTAAGGGGTGAAGGTTGTGAGGAATTTTTCGATGAAAATTCCATAGTCGTTGAACAGGATGAGTAAAAGGATCTGATTATAGTTAAATTAGTAAACTAAAATTAAGCCCTAACGACCGAACATAAATTGAGAATTTTTATAAAAAAACTTTCGACATAACCTCCACTGAAACTGAGACTACCCAAAACCTGCAGAAAGTGGCATTTCACAAACTAATTCCACAGACACACCGTGGACCACCGATGTTCATCCGGATTTCTCAACAAATGACATAACCAAAACCAGAAACTCAACTAAGGAATTTAAAAGCTTAATTACAAGTTACTGGTTCTGAATACAAAGGAAAGTAACCATATTTACATAAGTACTACTGAAAATAACCTCAAACGACTAGTAGAGCGACTACTAAATACATAAACTACAAATGACAGAAACCGACAATGAGGTGAGACATACTGTTGAAGGGCTGACTGGTGGACTCAAAACCTTCGACGTTACCAAGCACTCTTGGGATATAAATTGTAGCCTGTGAAACGGAAACCGAAAAAGTCAGGGAAATACTTTAAAATATAAAACATTAGTGTGAGTAGACAAAATAATATAATCAGTGTAAAATCAATAAAACTGATCTATCATGCCTTTCCACTGAATTTTGTGAAATAATGCAAGTTCAAAACTAATAAACTGAAATGCAATGGAGATAGCCGTTCAGGGTGTTTGTCCTAACATGGAACGCATGTAAAAAAGAAAGTAAGGTAATGGGATCATCTAGGGCGTTTGTCCTAACCCAAGACAATCTGGGTCGAGCAGCGTGTTTGTCCTACCCCAGTCTGACTGACTATTCAGTGATAAGCCGAATAGCTAGGGCATCGATGCGACTAAATAAACCATAACAAAATAAACCTCCAAATAAATGCTCCGCAAATATACCGTAAAGCGTAATGCATAAAATCATGAACTCACTATCAACTGTGAAAATAAAGGTTCACTCACAAGTCTGCAAGTACTGCGGGAATTCAGCGGAATTCCCTTCGCTGCTAGGGTCGCGATCACGTAGTCCTGTACATACGGATTACATAATATCATAACAGGTAAAACTATAGAAATACATTCTAGAAATAACCCCGAAAGTCCCATCGAAGAATTCCACAAACTGCTTCGCCGGAGCTCTGCCGTGGACGGCGGCGCGTGGCCCTCACAGGCGGTGGCACGTGGGTCACATGCGCCTCCGGTGAACCATCTCCAATGGGGACGTTTGACCCCTTGTTGGAAAGCTCTCTTCGAGCTCAACCACTTCCGTTACTAGACCGAAGTCTAACTCACCGACGTTTGGCATAAACTAACTAAAACAGACCGAAAAATCACTTTCCGGCGGCCACCACCAACGGCGACAATAGACCCCTCGAAATGATCTTCACATCGAGCCCAACCAATCCCTTAACCTTTCGTGCCCCAAATCCTAATGAATTAACCAAAATTCAATTGAAATCAATCGGCCCTCGCCGACAACAAATAACCTAGAAATCGAAGCTCCACCGTGGAGTCTCGGTGAACCTCAAAACTAACCCAGAAATACTCAAGGGGAGGAGAGGTTCAAAACCTCTCAACTCCGAAAACACGTTAGAGCACTGCCATTGATGGCGACGACTCCCATGGATAAAACCGATTCGGGTGGCTCCCAAACCTACAATTCACCCAAAAATAATTGCACCAAGCAATTAAGGTAGCCATGGGCTTCAAAACCCCTACCTTTTCGATGACGGAGGTTTCTGGAAAATGGTGGCCCGATTCGGGAACGGAGCGGGTCGGCGGGGAGGAACGGGTCGCCCGACGGAATTTTCTGATTTGTTTGAAAATAAAATTCCAAAAATTCCACTATTTATACCCCAAAAAAAAATCAGATCGACGATCCCAAATTAATTTTATTGCGATCAAAGGGTCGAGAACTAACCGACTAAAAATTAATTTTTTTTATTTATAACTCAGGCCAACTTCCGATAAACAGAAAAACTAGCTCTCTTATCCAAAAAATTCTTCAAAAATTCTTACGAGCTCAAAATTAAATACTCTACAACTTCCACAAAGAAAGTCAAATCAAATTCTTGCCCGGAGAAAAAGCCGTTAACAAACTCGATAATGCGACTAATTCGCGATAAAAAAATTTCTGTCTCAATTAACGCGTAATCTTGGTTCGGGTTGTCACAATGAAATAGTAGAACCTTACATTGGTCAAGAACTTGTTTCACATGAAGAGGCAATATCATTTTATTTGAAGTATGCCAAATCTGTAGGATTTGGTATTTCTACTAAACACAATCGTCGGTCAAGGGCATCTGGAGAATTCATTGATGCAACATATGCTTGTACAAGGTATAGAAAGAGATGAGGGTAAGGCCTCTAACTCACGACCAAGTTACAAAATTGATTTTAAAACACTTCTGAACGTGAAAATGATAGATGGAAGATGAATTGTTCAAGCTTTCATCAAAGACCACAACCATGAGCTCTATCCTGACTATGTCCACTACTTCCCATGTCATAGAGATATCTCATCACTAGATATGGACATTGTTGGTGATTTTCATGTTGGAGTAAAAACAAGTAAAATTTATGTTGCACTTGCCAAAAAACATGGGAGATATGCAAAAATTGGTTGTACGGAAAGCGATCTAAGAAACCGCTTCAACAAAGTGCGATGTTTAGAGCTAGCTACAAGGGATGCTATTACTATGCTTGATCTATTTACAAATGTGCAAGAAAAGAATCCAAATTTCTTTGTGCAATGGATTTAGACAAAGACCAACGATTGAGAAATGTCTTTTGGGTTGATGCGAAAGGTCGTGAAGATTATAAGACTTTTGGAGATGTAGTTTCTTTTGATACTACATATGTCACAAATAAGTACAAGATGTCATTTGCTCCATTTATTGGTGTGAACAATCATTTTTAGTCCACACTACTTGGTTGTGCGTTGCTTGCAGATAAGACTACACCAACCTTTGTTTGGCTAATACAAACATGGCTTAAAGCAATGGGTGACCAACCTCTAGGTGCTATATTAACTGACCAAGACAAAGCCATGAAGTCTACCATTGCGGAGGTATTTCCAAATTCTCGACATCGCTTTTGTTTATGGCATATATTAATGAAACTTCCTCTAAAACTTTGTCAAGTACTCAAGGAAAATGAAGATTTTATGGATGTATTTGATAAATGTATTTGCAATTCATTGACAAGTGAAGAATTTGAGAAAGGGTGGTGGGATATGATTAAAAGATTTAAGCTCCAAGATAATGAATGGCTTGCCTCTATATTTGAAGATAGTGCATATTGGATTCCTACATACATGAGAGACACATTTTTTGCTGGAATGTCTACAACTCAACGTTCTGAAAGTATAAATTATTTCTTTGATAAATATGTGGGTAAGAAGACTTCCTTGCAAGAGTTTGATGGGCAATATAATGTGGCTCTACAAGATAGAAAACAGCAAGAAGCTCAAGCCGATTTCAAAACTTGGCATACACTCCTGGCTTTCAAGTCACCTTCACCTTTTGAACGAAAGATGTCCAAGATATACACACATGAAGTGTTTTCAAAGTTCCAAGTTGAAGTTTTAGGAGCTAGAGGTTGTTATCCTAAACTATTGAAAGAAGACAATATGATTAAGACATTTGAAGTACAAGACTTTCAGAGAAAGTATAAGTTTAAGGTGGAATGGATTGCAAGAAGGAATGAAATTTCTTGCAGTTGTCGTTTGTTTGAATACACCGGGTTCCTTTGTAGACATGCTCTTGCTGTGCTCTACTCTTTAGAAATTTTTGACACCCCGTCTGGTTATATGCTCAAGCGATGGACCAAAGAAGTGAAGACATGTACACCAATAATAGTATCATAAAGCAGACTCGAAAAGAAGTTCAATACAGAAAACAACACATTGATGAATTGTTTCAGGAAGCTATCAAACTGAGTAAGGAAGCATCAATGTTTGTAGAGAGTTTTGATATTGCATATCTTCGAGTAAAAGAAACTTTGAAGAAGTGTGCAGTGGTAACCAAATCTCTCAGAAGCTCAGAATCTATGTGTAAATGTGATGGGGATGAAAATGCTAGTTCTCACTTGCATCAAGCAAAAGTTCTAGATCCAGTAGTGGTAAAGACCAAAGGAGCACCTAATTAAGAGGAGTAGAAAGTCTGGACCAAACAAGTATAATAAAAGGCACTGCAACAAATCAAAAGAGGTAAATCGATTAATTTTTTTTCTTCTTCAATTGATGGTCTGCGCTGCTCTTTTTCTACAGCATATATATATTTGCATATTTTAGTTTGTTATCTTTACTTTCATGCTTATAAATTGGTTATTTTACTTAAATCTTTTCTAGATTCTAATGAATGATGAGGTGACCACTAATCAAACTACTAGCACATCACAATTATATGATAACAGTAATGCTCAAAGTACTCAGACACAAGATGATTTGGCTCAATTAACACCAATACCACTAAACAATGGTATACTACGATGTAACATCTGATAGTTTCTTGTATGGATTCCTTCTTATATATATTTAGGCTATAGCTAGACTAATTAAGATTTTGGATTTCTTTTGAGTTTAGGTACTGGAGAATATCAGCTTGACAACTCACAAACATCTGGTTATAACCCCTTGGTTTTGGATTCAAATTTGAGTGAGTTTCCAAATTATGGCATCATAAATACAAGAAGCCAAAGTGGTTTGGATGCTAATCGAACCTACAACTTTGCAAAAATGGAAAATGGAGGGGATCAAGAAAATCTTAGTAACTTTATGTTTTGGAACCCTTTTTAAGGTGTGTAATGATGACATTATATCTATTGTTGTTGTTTGATTAATCTTATATGCTGACATACTAACTACTATATATGTTTTCATTAGGTGGAAGAGATAGTTGAACAATGGATTCATCTTAGTAGAGGATTTTGGAAGAGCAAATGTTTGGTTGGTTGATGAAGGATCCTTTTGCTGCATATTCAAAGATGTTGTTATGCATAATTGAATATACTTCATGTTATATTCTATTTAGTTAATCAAAACGCTTGCTTAAGACCCTGTTTTGAATAGAAAAAGGAGTATGACAACAATAAAAATGACAACATTTTTTCTAGTATTTTGCGTATGTAACAGGTGTTACAGGTCATTGTATTACTTTCTTTTGAATATTAATAACAAGTCTATCCTTGCGTCATGTTAGGCGTTGGCCCCTTATTTCAACCTGTGGTATGCCAAAATTGAGCAGCTCAGGGTTTGGGTGAGACTCCCAAACCTCCCCATTCATTACTGGCATGAGAAGGACCTGAGAAACATCGTCAAACCAATTAGACAATTCCAATACGTGGATGATGACACTGCAAATATGAGGCATAGTATGTATGCTAGTGCATGTATTGATATTGATCTTAGGTACCCGTTAAGCAGGACTATTGTTGTGCACACTGAGGACTCCTCTGCTGAACCTATTCGGGTCTTTGTCTCTTACGAGGATTTGTTTCCTGTTTGTTTCAACTGTGGGAGGTTTCGTCACATTGTAATGAGGTGCCCATTCCGACTCCAGAATGAGGATTATATTATGGTGGAAAGAAATTCTGATGATGAAGAAATCTACCATATTGATAAGGAAGTGGGCCCTGATCTGAGAACCCTTGTGAATAATGATGTTATGTTGGTCTTCCCTAGGCCCAACATGACTCAAAACTACAGCAGAAGGCATGAGGAGATCGAGAATGAGAATAGGGCCCAAGGAGATTTTACCCCTATTTCTCCGGAGTGGAACACTGTGACCAGGAAGCAAAGAAGTGGTACAGCAAAGACCTATGGAGGTAACTTGGATGCTGGACGCGCCACAACTGGTGCAAGGACTCTGCCGAGAAGGGACAACAACTTTGTGAATGGTGGGAAGTCTTACATGGATGCCGTGAAAGGTGGTCGTGGGGGGAGAAGTGGTATCATCATTGGTAGCCCTATAGCTAGAGGAGATGGTAAGGAGTGTGTGGCTGGATCCCCCTCTCATGATGACCTGGTTAGTGGCCCTTCTGATTTTGAGGCTACTAACTTTATTATCTCTATCCCCTTTGTGTCACCGATAGAACATTTAGATACTCTTATACATTCTCCTAGAGTTCCTGACCTGAATCATACTTTAGACCCAAACAGTCTATACTCCCCCTCCATAGCGGTGGAATTTTATAATGCCGTGTTTAATCATAATAATCATGATGACAAGCAAGAATGATTTGGGGATGCCCCTGAGGCAGATATGGAAGGTGGTTATGGAATCAATGGAAGACTGAACTAGGACAATGGGGGTAATAGAAGCAATGAAGAGATAATGGAAGTAAATTCTGAGTTTTGTAGCCACAGGAAGAGGACCAGAGAGATGATTCAAGGCTGAGAGATGGAGCAAGCTAATGCTGTGGAGACCAATAGTTCAAACAGTGTTGCAAATATATGAGGGTCACTATGTGGAATAGCCAGGGTAGTTCCTGGCCTGGCTTGCATGCACAAGCAGTATTTTTTGTTACTAGTTTATGTCTTGATATCCTGTGTGTTCTAGACACTAGAGCTAATTATGAAAACGACAATAAAATAGCCAGTAGGCTTGGGCTTGACCAACATTTTGTCGTTCCTGCAAGAGGCCAATGTGGGGGGCTTTTCTTACGTTGGAATTCTAGACTAGTCAAGTTGGATGTAGTCCTTCATCATGAAAGATTTATTCACTGTTTTGTTAAGAGTAACTGTATGGATGTTGGTTTTTACATTATTTTTATTTATGCTTACCCCCAGAAACAGTTGCAAAATGATCTTCGAAAAAATATAACTAACTTAAAATCGGTCAATGACAACTGTTGGTTCTTGACCAGTAATTTTAACATGATCTCTTCCCTCTGAGAAAATTGGTGGTAGTAATGTGTTTACGAAACATATGTTAGATTTTAATTAGTTCCTTCATGATAATGGTATGGTCACTATGCCAAGTAAGAGAGTCCCTTTACTTGGACTAACAATCATAAAGATAGTACTCTTATTTTTGAAAAATTAGATAGATTTTGTTTAAATGCTCGGGGTTGGAGCCGATTCCTAGAGGATGAAGTAACTAACATGCCTATCTACGGATCAGATCATGGGTTGATATACCTCTCTGTTGGTCATTGCTCAAGGGGGAAGGCTGGGAAACTCAAGTTTAAAGTGACATGGTAAAGTCATCCTGATTTTAAAAACCATGTTAGGAACAGTTGGACTATATTCCCTGGATAATGACCCTCTTAGGAATTTCTCAAGTCTTTTAAACAAGTTTATGTTCTGTGCTAGGTTAATGAACAATAATGTACGTTTATGGAGATATTTTTATCAGGAAGAAAAATGTTCAGGAAAGATTAAAAATAATTCAAAGCCAACTTATGAATGACCTTAATGCAGTTTCTCTTCAGGGAAAAAACAAAGAGCTGGAAAAGGATGAAGAACTGTATCGGTCCCAAAAAGCTAAGGCGGACTGGTTAATCTATGGGGATCAAAACACAAAGTTTTATCCTGTTTAGGCTACTATTCGAAATAGGCGAAACAGGATTGAGAAAATCAAGAATGGTCATAATAATTGGATTAATGACCCGGACCAAATTGCTTCTGTTTTTGTTTGTGATTTCAGGAGGAGATTCACATGTGAGAGAAGGCCAAGAAGTACTGATCTAAGTGAGTTACTAACTGTAATTCACCTTATAATTACGGAGGAGGACAAGGCAGGGGTTGTGAGAAGTGTCTCGGACCAAGAGATTAGAGAAGCTGTGAATGCTATTGGGGCTTTGAAGGCCCCAGGACCAGATGGGGTTCACGCTTTTTTCTACCACCGTAATTGGGATGAGGTTGGTGATAGTTTAACTGCAATGGTTAGACATTTCTTCGAAACAGGTAGCTTTGATTCCTAAAGTAGAAGAACCATCTGAAGTAAGTCATTTCAGACCTATTAGTTTATGTAATGTGTCTTATAAGGTCATTACTAAAGTGATGGTTAATAGGCTGAAACCTTTGCTTGTTAAGTGCATATCCCAAAATTAGGGAGCTTTTGCTCCAGGAAGATCAATTCATGATAATATTTTGATTGCTCATGAACTTTTTAGTGATTTCAGGAAGACCACATGTAAAATTGGAAATGTGGCTATAAAATTGATTTAGAAAAGGATTATGACTATCTAGACTGGAACTATATTAGGTTGTGTCTTAATAGATTTGGTTTTTGTGATAAATGGGTTGACCTGATTATGGAATGTATAACTTCAGTAAACTTCTCGTTGATTCTTAATGGTAAATCTGAAGGCAATTTCAAGCCTTCGAGAGACATTAGGTAGGGAGACCCCCTGTCACCCTACTTGTTTATTATTTGTATGGAGCCTCTGATAAAGCTACTGAATCAGCAAGCCATGAAATCATAAAACCATGTAGGAGTTATGTCATCTCCTAAAGGTTTTAGAATATCTAATTTGATGTTTGCAGATGACTGCCTTATTTTTTGAAAAGCGTCTCCCAAAGCAGCCAGAAATATCTTGAAATCTTTGAAGTGCTTTTCGGAAGCCTCAGGTCAGAAAATCAATTTCCAGAAATATTATATTTATTCCCCCCCCTGAGGTCAGTAATAGAGTTAAAAATGAGATCTCAGGGCTACTTCGTATCAAGCATAAAACCACAATTGGTAGATATTCAGGAATCAATATTGTAGTCTTCTGGAGAGATCCGATTAATTCAAAGGAAATCATTGATAAGGTTAATAGGAAATTAGCTGGTTGGAAAAACAAGTCCATCTCAAGAGTTGGAAGACTTACTTTGATTAAGTCTAGCATCTCTGGGATGCCCACTCACGTTCTCTGTTGTTTTAAATGTCCTGAGAAAATTTGTAAAGAGATTGATAAAACTACAAGAAATTTTTTCTAGGGCTCAAGTTCCAAATTGAATCCAATAGCTTGGAAGAAGGTTTGTATGGCCAAGCAGAATGGGGGTCTTGGGGTTAGACCTACTAGCCATTTTAATAAGGCAGCATTAGCTAAGTTAGGATGGAAGATAGTTACTCAGAAAAATGATTGGTGGACCCAAATCATGGTTAGAAAATTTCTAAGAAAAAACAACTTCTTTAGAATCAAGAAGAAAAGCTCTTATTCAGAAGCCTGGAAAGGCATTTTAGATAGCAGAGATTTAATTTTAAGTGGAATGAGATGGATTGTGGAAAATGATAAAAGCATAAACTTCTGGTCCAATAACTGGGCTTATCCTTTTCCTCTTGCTAACCTAATTGATAATGATCAAAGTAGGACTATTATCTGGGATGAAATAGTGAGTAATTATATTATCAATCATTCCATAGACTTAAACTAGCTGAGGATTTTGATAGAGAGATTGTTGATTATATTTGTGGGATTCCTATTCCTATTAGTAAACATGAAGATTGTCTTGTCTGAGGCCTGCCTCAAACGGAAAATTTTCAGTCAAGTCAGCTGCGTGGATCCAGGCAGAAAAGTCAGACAAATCTGAGCAAACTGATCTGCTCAACAAGATGTGGGCTAGCTAAGGTTAAAATTTTCAGCTGACTTTTATTACATGAAAGAGTTAAAACCAGGAGTAGACTAGCTAAGCTGAAAATCTGTCAATCTAATCTGTGTGATATGTGTAATAACGATGAAGAATCTATCAATCATTTATTTAGTTCTTGCAGGTTTGCTAAGAATGTGTGGCAAGCTGCAAACATAAGTTATTTCCAGAATGGTAATTTGTTTGTCAAACAGCTCTATGATGTCTTTATCAGAGACAAGGAAGATAATTCTTTTATGGAGAAAATCTTAGTTTCTTGCTGGCTCATTTGGAGGGCTAGAAATCTAATGGCCTTCAGGAATGAAAAAACGGAGCCCTTTGGGATTGTCATGGCTGCTGCTACTCATTTGTCTCAAACCAAAAGCACAATAAGAGGAGGAAGAAGAAGACTCATAATTCTAATCCTATTTCCTGAACTCCTCCCGATTCTGGCCAATTCAAAATCAACTTCGATGGCTCAGTCCTTGGGAGGGGTGTTGGGAAGTCAGCTGGTGGTTTTATTATCAGGGTCTGCTATGGGAAGCATGTCCTCTCTGGTGCTCACGGCTTTGGCTTGACTACTGTTCCTCTTGCTGAAGTCACTTTCCTAAGAGACAGCCTTCTCCAAGCTAGGAGGATGAGACTTACTGACATTATAGTGGAGGGCGATTCTTTGCTTGTCATCAACTGTATCAACAGAAGATGCAGCATCCCTTGGAGACTTCATTCAATTATTGCGAATATTTGGCACCTGACTCAGAGCTTCGCAACGACAGCCTTTGTGCATACTCTTCGGGAAACTAATTACACTGCTGAAAGATTACGGAGCAAGGCCATCTCAGTTCTACTCTCAGAATTTGGGAGGGGGGGAGGGGTTCCTAGTAGTGCTAAAGGTGCTCTCCTTTTGGATTCGATTGGTGTAGGCTTGCCCAGAGGGGCTTCTTTGTAATCTTTTTCTTTTCTTATAAAAAAACAAGTATGTCCCTACTCTCTATAACTCACTAAGGGGTTTAGAAATAGCGGGTAAATGGGGAGGGGGAGTGTAGTGGCGGGAAGAAAATAAAAGAAGAGAAAGAATAATGGGTTTTGATCAGTGGGGTCAAAAATAGTGAAAGAGCAAGGTAAAAATAGAATAAGAACTAAACATTATATGAGATTTATTTTTTAATAAAGAATAAAAAAAATTGACAAGTGTTTGAGTTTGACTCACTCACCTTATAGTGAGTTTGAGCTATCACTCACTCCCCATTGGAATATTTAAAATCTATGTGCTCACTGTTTTGATTTTATAAATCGACATAACTCCACCTCAATTCTGTAGCATGCCAACGGCTACCTCGAACAAAGCCTCAAAAAGTACATGACTGTCTCTTCCCTCATAAAATCTCACCGGACCAAAAAGGCCAGAGGCACCAATTTGGGAGCCGCATTTTTGCAAATGTTAGAGATCACAAGCAAGACAAAGCTCTTGTCTTTCTTTATTAAACTCGTGCACCCACCACCACCCACAGCTTTTTCACCATTGAACTCCAACGTTACTATTTTCAAAAACCGTTGGAGCCCAAAATGGATATTTAAAATGCCTCTGACCACTGTCACAGAACTAACCCTCTTCTTTTTTACCTTCTATATGAATCCACCGCACTTCTTCTGAGTAGTGAGAGTGAGAGTATAGCAAGCAAGGGCTTGTAATGGGGTGCTTCCTTGCCTGCTTCGGCATTTCCAACAAGCGAAAGAAACGAAGACTTTCCAACAGAGTTGCTGCAGCTGGCGGAGACCATGTAAAATTCTCTAACGAACATCTAAAGTTTCATTCTTTATACTTGGCGTCATGCTAAACTGAATTCGAGTTTCCATGGTTTTTGATGCAGAGGGGCGGGAGTTATGTACCGTTGGATTCGGCTCTCACAATCGTTGGACTTGATGGTCCGAAAGAGAGTCCCAAAACTATTGGTTCCGAACAGCTCAGGTCTGTTCTTGCATTTGTTTCTTCATAAATGGTGCTGATATGTGGGGTGAACTAAAATGTGTACTAGCTGAAAGCATTTTCTTTGAATGTGTTTTGTTTCAGAGAGAAGACGAAAGAGGGGACGAGCTTCAAGATCAGAAAGAAAGTCAGCTTCAATCTGAATGTGCAGACATACGAGCCTATTTCGACTGATTATCAATACGTGGAGAGCGCGGAGGAGGAAGAACGAGAAAAGAATCACGAAGATGTATCGAAAGGAAGCCTATCTGCTTCAGCAGCTAAAAGGGCTTCAACTGCATTGAGAGCAGTAGGACTATATCCTTCAAACCACAGGTACCAAAATGTTCGTGACAGCTACGATAGCTATGAAGAAGATGACTATGCAGCAGAAGATGAGGACAGTGAGTTTGATGACGATGATTACTATGGGGATGATGATTACTGTGATGGTGAAAGTGACATGGATGATCAAAGACTGAGCCAAGAAGGGTTTCCAAAACAGATGTTCTCTTCATCTATAAATGGAGAAATGGAATCGTGTCGATGGAATCTAAATGCCGGAGATAATATCATATTAACACATTCTGTATTGAGTCCAATAGAGAATCTGAGTCAGTGGAAAGCAGCCAAAGCAAAAGCAGCGGCACCAAAGCACCAAAAGGAGAATATCACACCATTTCAAGAACCAAGAATACTTAACAGATCAGGTTGCAACCAGTCTAAACATTTACTGCAAGAAATCCCGGTTCATGTTAGCCTCTCTAGTTGGATAAGGAGCAAATAATGCAACTGATCAAGTATGATACCAATTGAACGGCGAAACAATAAATCATTTTGATACCGAAAACTGAAGAGGATGTTCAACAGATGTGAAGCTGAGGCTGCTTTTTAGTTCTATAGCTAGCACATTTTGGATAGAGTGAGTGTGATGTATGGGAGACTGTTGGTTGTGTGTTTCTTTCTAATTCTTTGAATTGTGTTGTAAATGAAGATTTTGTTGGGTAGATTTGCCCAGCTGTTCGTGTAAGAAATTGACAGTAACAGAAAATAGCAAGTCATGGATTGTAATATCTATATCCTCGATTTGTAATCTACATTGTCTATTCATTAGAGTGGACCAAGTAGATGGAACTGGATGTGATATTCTGAAAGCCTAGTAATGAATCATAAAGAACATTATATGCCCAATAATGAGGCATACGAAGGCAAAGATTCCAAAATGAACATTTGATGTAAAGCACTATGAATTCATGATAAAGAGATTCCATAAACTCCATGGAAGAATAAAATCAATACCACATCTTACAAAGTTCTAAAGATTAGATGTACAAAATCGTTTGCCAAGTGTTTTAGAATCAATTTCGCTTTTAATTTTCAAGTTAACTGAAAACTGAATAGTTTCTGAACTTTTATCAAATCTAACAAACAGTATGAGATATGCAACTCGCCTTAGGGTTGTAGTGAAGGACACTTGTACAGGCCGTTCTTGAAGGAACATGCAAATCCAATGGGTTCAAATCATTGAATCCTTAGCCTGCAATCATAGGACTCTTGACATGCAATAACAGATGCAAATAAGAGAAGTATGAAAGGCAGACCCATATTCAGACTGCATACATGGATATACTTGTCTCTTATGAGTGCTGCAGAAGTTGAGTAGATAAAGAAAACTGAATGGGAGAAACTTAATTGACCAAGATGATTATCAAAGTACTCGGTCATTGTAAGATACATACAGCTTATAATATTGACTGTAAAACTTACAGGAAGAATGGAAAAAAGAAAGAAGAAAAACAAAAGACATGAACTGTATTACATACTGTGAGAACCATATTGCTTTTATCTCTATCTGCTTTCATTCCCGGAAGATGGCTCTAACAAAATTTGCATTTGTTGTTGTGATAAAGCTCGCAACCGAGTAATCTAAAAACTGCACTAGAAAGCAAAGCATGAGAGACTGCCTTGTCTTGATCTCAGAACCTTTGGTCCAACATTCACACTGTTAAAACAGAACCAGTTGGTACAGAAATCATTCAAATCAGCTTGGAACGGATGTCTAGTTGATTTATCCAGCAGACATCCTGGTAATGGCATTACAAAATGATATCTACATAATGATACAAATGCAAGAATCTGTTGTTTCGTCATCAGAGTCGCTAACCTCACTGCAAATAAAAAAGAAACTGGGTGAGAGACTAAAAGCTGCACAATAAATCTATAAATAGTTGGTCATAACTCATGTTAATTATACTACTTATTCAGGTGCAAGACATATCACGATGGTTCAGACCTAGTCTGACCGTTCGACTAATACAGATATGGCCCATTTAATTATTTCCTTGTCATAGTATCTCTCCAAATTTGTTTTTAAAAATGCACATACACAAATATACTCACATAACTCACATACTACTTAACTGTAAAAAAGCAATGGCTATATCAAAAGAAGAAGAAGAAAAAAGACAGCAACTCATTAACAGAATTGAATCAAATGACCAAATAGGCAAACATGGCTATTTGAAAAATCAAGTTTGAAAAAGGATCATTTAGTTGACTTCAAATAAAAGAGAAATACATTCTGGTCATGATAAGTCAGATGGATAGACCTTTTCATGATTATTTGGCAAAGATGCACATGATGCGGTATAATGAGATCCCATCTCGAACTCATAGACAAGTATAGATCACCAAATATTCTACCAACCGAAGCAATTAAGCATTGAATTAAAGTGTAGCCTGACTTGTTCAATTCTTGACGTATTATATCCAGTGCCTCCAGAAAAAAAAAAGTAAAAAAAAAAAATCAATGATGGATGAATTCATAAACACGTTAAAGCATTTGACTGCCTCCTAGTCAAGTAGATAGCTGAGCCCTAATGGACTTAAGTAGATAGCACATTAAAGTATTTGACCGATTCCCAGTCAAGTAGATAGCTGAACTCTAATGGACCTAATATTTCCCATCAGATGCTAAAGTGAATACTGTGGTCCATCAAAAATGATGCAAACTCTCTTTTTGCAAAATAAAATAAAATTATGAAGGCCATCCTGAAGGGAACTTCACTTAGAATACGAGATTACCACAATTTAGAAAGAAGAAAAAATACATAACAAAAGTGGTCACAGGCTTGCATCTTTGATAGATGCCCATGGAGATAGAAAAATGCCAAAGACCAAGAATACCAGCTGACTAGTAATCGCTGCAGCCAAGTCTAAATCAAGGCCCATTTAAATAGGTATGCAGGTTGTCAACAATAGAAATCAACTGTAACAGCAGCTAAGGACAATCAATGACAAACCAACATCGTTAACGCTGGAGTTAACCTCAGCAAAAGAACACCTCAAATCAAAGACACTACAAAAGCAGAACAACAACAAAAGTTAGTACAGGTCAGGTACCCTGTTTCCACAATAAGGTAGAAATGCAAGAGATGTGCCCAGTCCAAATAATCTGTCTTGCAACATAAGCTTTCTAGATATGTTTCATTGCGGCCATGGTTTAGAAAAGGAATGCAACGGTTACAGTCTTGCACTTGTCGCTCCTATTAATTTTCCTTTAAACACCCAGAAAATTCCCTGAAATGAGTTTCACCAAAAGAGCACCCCAAAAGTTCCAAAGATAGCAAAATATGACACTTTCTGAAGGTTCTGTTACACATACTTTACATGATTTTCATTTTTTGTGCAACACGTCAACTCAACTGCCACTTTTGGAAACCCCCTTAACATATTGATAATGAAATCTCCACCTTTTGAGGAAAAGCACATTATTACTATAGAACGATTACATTACCCACCCCCGTCATTCTGCTACCTCACTCTAGCCTAAAAATAGGTAACATTAAATGGGTACACTAGCACCCATCTATCAGTCTGATTCCTAACACTAGATACATTTGTTATGATAGTCAATTATGTCAAGCTCAGCCACTTCAAAAACACCCTATCTAGCTTAACAAATTCTCAATTCATTAAGAAAGAGACATGATAATTATAGAATCACAGTCTGACACTGTAAATCAATATAGACATACACAACAGTCTGCAATGGCAACAAAAAAGCAATATCTTCAATAGTCCAAACTTTACCATGGCAATGCTTCCGCAATTTCACATATCATATCAGTATTTAGTATAATGCAAACCAAACTAATCAATACAAAACTCAGACCATGACAACACCAAAAACAACAAGGAGAGCAAAACCAAGATATCAACATTCTTACAAACAAAGCCACACAATGCACATTTTGGACAAATAGAACTGAGCACAGACTGCATTACCTTGGCTCATACTCTAACACCTCAACAAGTTTATTCCCATTCCTATCATTCCACTGCACTTTTCGCCTTGACTTATTAGCTTTTCTCGATATCCCGCCTTTCCTCGGCAGCAACAAAGAATTAGACTCACTGTCTTCATCCCCATTAACATTTTCCTCAACCTTGTCAGACTCTATACTACTGTTAGCATTACTCAACGCCTCATGTAAACCTCCATTTTTCGCATCATCCGATTCCATTAACAAACTCACTCCACCAATAAACTTCAACCCCTCAGCCAAACACACCCAATAATCCCAATTCCACAACACACCCCTGAAATTCACCTAAAAACCCAATTCCCACAAATCCCTGATGCTTCAGAATTCACAAACGCTAACCCTAAAGTTCGAATCTTTCCTCCAAAACCGGCGAAAGTCAACGCCCAATTCCGCCGCGATCGAAACTGCGAACGAGAGAGACAGATTGAAATGAACAGACGACGGAATTGGGGAAGAAAAAGAAAGCAAAACCTGATCTAGTGGATTAGAAGAAGAATCAGTTGGCGAAACGGTGCCGTTTTCCCGAGAGAGAAAAATGCACACAGTTGGGCTTAAAGATCCTTCTCCGGGGAATCGAAACCGAATTTTATTTGGTGCGGAAAAACAGAGCAAACAAGAACAACTGTTAGTTGATATAAGGGAAGGCAGAGAAAGCTGTTCTTAATTTGCTTTCTGGGTTTTGTTTTTAATTAATTAATTTCTATTTTATGCTTTTGAAAGGGACAGGTCAGCTGGTAATAGTAACCCAGAAAATGCACCTTTTTGCAGGAACTTACCTATTAGAGACGCCACGTGGCGGATGCTGAGGTGCTGGCTGGTTAGTTAATGTCGTTGTAACAGTTTAGAAGAAATGGCGGCTTTCTGGTGCAGAGAAGACACCGACACTGAGTTTTGACCTTATTTTTTTTTTAAAAGGTTGGTGCGGCACTGAGTTTTTATTAATAAAATGGTTGAATGCACATGAGATATAAAATTTAAACTAGTACATCCTAAATAATCACATAATATCCTATAATAACTAATCAAACATATGCACAATTGAACATAGAATATCATACAAGCTATTTTATCTGCTTTACAAAGAGGGCAACACACTAGAAAAGTCAAAATGTTACTTTCCCCGCGAAAGTGTTCTACCAATACCCATTTTAGATCAGCTTTCCTCTTATGCTGCCAAACGATAAAAGAGTCACTGACACTAAATCTTATCTTGCCACTAGAGGATGCATCAATTTAATTAAACGCACCCTCATTATAACACACAAGGCACTAAGAATGGAAACACATACAGACCAACTATAACGTCTAACAAGCCCTACCCACATGGTATATGGGTTTATTAACCTACTGAAAAATAAGACAGAAATTTAAAATACTTAATAAAACTTAACAAACTGGGTTAAAGGAGAAAACCCTAGCCTGACACCACCTAAGACCACTAGCACACCAGGCTCATGACTAATTTTGGGAGTGTCGCGCCTCCTTGCAGCTCCACCAACCACTTGTGCATCCTAGGCCTCATCATTTTGCCCGCGGGCCTCGGAGCCCCGTAGAGGCCCATAAGGCACGAGAAGCCCAAGCCCAGCTCGACCTGAAAAAAGCTCGCAATAGGCTCTGCCCGTGGGCCATGGGCCGGACTTGGGCTTAGTATCTCAAGCCTAGCTCGGTCTGTAAGAAGTCCGCCCAGCCAATCCTGAAAGCCCATCTTATATTTTAATTTCTTAAATCTAATATATGGATTATAATTTATATTTATATAAAAAAATTGTAATAAGATAAGAAAACAAGCTGCAACCTTAATGAATAAATTCTAAGTTTAATAGTCGAATTTGCTCTTAAAATTTTCATTTTGCTACTTGGCCTTAATGAATAAATTTAGTTTTATATAAAGAAAATCTTTATTCATTATTTTAAAAATGCTATATGGATTTTGAGTTGATATTTAAGTGCTGATCTAAGAGCATCCCCAATAGTAGAGTCTTATTTTTTAGTTAAATTTATCACAAAGCTAAATATAACTACTATATTTTTAACTTTTGCTCCAATAGTTTTAGATATTTCTAAGTCAAATTGAAATAAAGCACTATGAAGAGAGAAAAATATTGGAGAGAAAAGTTTAACTACTAGTTATTTTCTCTATCTATTCTTGCTAAATTTGACAAAGGATTTAACCAAAATTTATATTTGATTTTAGTATAGGGTATCTATTAGAGTAAGAAAATGCTATAAATTAGTCAAATTTTAAACTTTTTTTTACGACTAGCACTACAAGAAAAACGCACTTAGACCACGGAGCGTTTCCGTCGTCTAAGTACTTAGACGACGGAACCTCCGTCGTCCAAGTTCCGTGCTCCAAGTGCTGTCGTCCAAGTACCTAGACGACGGAGAATTTAATCTTCGTCGTCCAAGTGCACTTGGACCGCGGACATTCTCCGTGGCCCAGGTAAGCACCTAGACGACGGAGATTAAATTCTCCGTCGTCCAAATGCTTATTTAATTTTTTTTTTAAAATTAAATTGTAATTAAATATTAATAATTTAATTTATTATTAATTGAATTTAAATAATGAAAAATGTTAAAATTAATTAAATAAACTAAATTTGTAATATTACTTAATTAAATAATAAAAATTAATTTGTATATACATAATCGAAAAAACCCATAAAAATTAAAATATTGTTCGGAATGCGGAAAGAAACGAGATAATAAACTACTAGCTAATACACTGGAGGAGCAGATGCGCCGCCGAGTCCCCCACTTCCAGCCGGGTCATCATCGTCGGGGTATGGGTTCAGAGGAGGTTGACATTCTCCTCGAGATTGTTGCATGAGGGAGATGAGTTGGGTTATTTGTGCTTGTTGCTCATCAAGTCTTTGATGCATGGATTGATTTTCCTCTCGTGCCAGTCGAGCCTCTTGAATGGCTGCTTCGACGGCCGCAGCCTGAGTCCTTCTCTGCCCCGAACCTCCCGTAGATGATGAGTCGGAGGTCGTCGACAAATCTCGAACCACCTTAGGTCCGAAGTGCCTAACCTCCTTGCCAGCTCTACGACCGTAGACCTCATCCGCGATTGCAATTTGGCTCTCCATGGATAGAGGAGGCAGGTCTTCCGGTGGCAAATCTGGGAACGCAAGCTGAGTGTTAGCCAATTCTTCCTGCGCACGCTCTATCACCCTTGCCTACAAAAGAATAATTAAAAAATTATAATGAAATAATATTTGAATAATAATTACTACAATTAAAAGCATATATATATATATATATATATCCCTTACGCCGTATTGACTCGCTTCATTATCGAGCTCAGGCGTCACGTACACGCTTATGCTTGCATCGAGATAAGGGTGTTTGGAGCCCTTATTCCTATGCTCCTTGGCTATTTGAATGAGTTGCTTGGCGCCGGAAGTATGGTGTTTGTCTTTCTTCCCCCGGTTGGCTTTGTTGACTTCGAAGAATTTCTGTTAGACAACATAATTAAATCATTAAAAAATTAATAAGTAACTAAAATTTAAATAATTCAATTATCTTAATTGAAATAAAAAAAAGTAAACACCTTAAATTCGTTATCCTGAAAGTGGTTACACAACCACTGTCACTCATCTTCTCTATCCCCACCCAGCTCTACGGGGGCAGGCATGGGACCGATATTTTCGAAGTACTGATGGAGCCTGTACTTCCAATCACGGTAGATGGAGTTGGCGGTTTGGTTGATATGCCACAACATCGCCGGTGTCGGATCCACCGCAAATTGTTCCTATCAGAAATAAATAGAAAATTATAATCGTATATATTATGAAATTATAACTAATATTAACAATATTATATAATAACTAAAATTGTACGTATTACGTACCGAAAGTTCTTTAAAGACTTTCGCCTTCTCATCATCCGACACCTCCTTTCAAGTAGGGGCAGTGAGACGAACCCGGCTACGAAGGATTGACCCTATGCTATGCGCCGACAGACTTGCTAGCTGAGCTGTGGGAGGGCCACCAGTGAATTCGTCGTAGGGCAAGTCGATCTTTTTCCCGGTCGCCTTGCAAATTTTCTCCGTTTTGCCCCCTTTAACGAGACCGCGAGTCCTTTTCAGTTCCGGGTCAGTCGGAGCCCTCATTTGCTTACGCCGGGCACTGTACATGATAGATTCAGAGGTCGAGGATGCCTGAGTACTTGCTATTGAACCGGTACCGGGCGTCGGAGTTGAATAGGGGTCGACGTCATCACCGCTGGAGATAAATGGGGCAACGGGAATTTCCCCAGAAGGCGCTGCCTCCGGACCAGATGAAGGGTTCGAATTGAGGGCGTCGTTGCCCTCCTGTTCAACCCAACCAACTTGGTCCGCCAAGCGGCGGAGCATAGCATCTTCTGCCTCCTGTTGGGCTTTTTTCTTGCCGAATGGAGCCATTTAAACCTAGGAGTACGTTGTTAAAATACCTACTTACCATAATAATTACAACTAAAAATTTACGCTAATTAAGTACGGTTAAGATTTAAATAGAGTACACTAGCTTGGCTTTTTCGGTCGTTCAATGGACGTGCGACCCGCGCGATAAAGTGTAAATTTTCAATTAATCAGCCTTGGTTCAATCGAAAAACATGGCCAGTTAGGGATAGAGATAACGCGAGAGGCATGACTAATTTCGACAAAACACCCCGAGGCTAACCAAATGAATGGTATATACTCTATTAGTGTCGTCTTTCTTAGATCCAAAACCTGTCACCAGTCATAACCCGTTTCTAGACACCATGTCCGACATTCGGCCAATTTTTCGAAAATTTACACTCCCTCAAGTCCATTGCAAACTCCGCCCTCAACCTCATGTCCATAACTTCACTTAGGTTATGGTGTGCGGTGATGAAATCCACACATCACGAGGGGTTAAAGAGATAAGCTAGGAAAAGAGGCGCCATCTATTCCAAAGAGTGCGACTTAATAAACTAAGCTTATGTACTAAATTTAAATCAAAGACGTACTACTATGCAATTTACTAGAAAATACACGTAATTATCAATTAATTAAAACAATAAATAATGACAATAATGAATTATTATTTATCATGCATTTAATAATAATTATTCATTTACCAATATAATTAATTATTATTAACAATAATTATTATTACTATTATTTAATTACAATAATTATTATTTACCAAATAACTATTATAATAACTAAATAATTAAATGATAACAGCTAAATTATTATTATAATAATTATAATAACTAAATGATTACTAAATATTAATAATAACAAATAAATAATTATTATAATTACAACTATTAATTATTTAAAACTAATTATTTAATTATATTTAGAAATTAATTAATTAAATAAAAATAATGTTAATAAGGTAAAAAATAGAAATTTACCTTGCCGGAATAATCGGGAATATCGCCGGAGTTGAGTCGTCGGAGAGGATGAACCACGCCGGAAATTGAGTCGTCGGAGGAGGAAAATCGCCGAAGGAGAGGAGAGGAGAGGAGAGGAAAGGAGATGAGATGGAATGAGAAACGGGGGGGGATCCTGTTCTATATATAGGCGTTTACTTAGACGACGGAGCCCTATTTTCCGTCGTCTAAGTGCACTTGGACGACGAAAACGGGCTTTTCCGTCGTCTAGGTGAAGCGTTAAATTTTTTCGAAGCGGCGCGTAATTAATGGGCGGGACGTTTCACCCGCCATAAATTTGGACTTAGACGACGGAGAATTGATTCTCCGTCGTCTAAGTGAAATTTAAAGCGGTGCCGAAAATTGAGGCGGCACATTGAACCGCCATAATTTTCAACTTGGACGACGGAGATCTCCGTCGTCCAAGTGCAATTTACATAAAAAAAAAAAATTAAAATGAACCGCCATGGTAATTTGAACCTGGACGACGGAGAATGACCATCGCCGTCGTCCAGGTTCAAATTACGTAAAAAAAAATTTAAAAATTAATTCGCTAGGAATTTAGCGATCTGTCATTCTAGTGAAATAGTCGTACAATATCGATGAACGCATCGTATATATGAACAGTTAAATTTGAAACGACGAATAATTTTACGTCTTTAAACTTATTAAGTATCTACTAATGTTTACGACTTAATGGTTCATAAGTATAGGCTCATTTGCACCAGAGTATTAACGAAATTGAATTTGGACAAAAAAAACCGTTGGATACGTTCGCCGTAACATAATATATAATTAAAATAATTTTCAGAAAATAATAAGTTCGTGAAGGGTTTCATCGGCACAGTCAACCACAAAACCGAGAATTTCACAAACCGGAAACGTGGATACAAGACATTTCGCAACTCCGATTTTCGAACCATCAAAGCTCACACACCAAGAATTTTTTACTCTAAAGTCTTGACGAAAAGAATATGCATTGGAAGAAGGTGTAGATGGTCGTTGTCTTAGAAAAAATTACGAAATCTGTACCTGGACGACGGAGAAGCTCATCTCCGTCGTCCAGGTGCAGAGACCCTGAATTCAAGGGTTAAGGGCCATACTGTTTACGGCATAGGTCTCTGCACCTAGACGACGGAGAAGCTCATCTCCGTCGTCCAGGTGCAGAAACCCTGAATTCAGGGGTTAGGGGGCCTTAGGGTTTAGGGTTTAGGGTTTTACACTTGGACGACGCAAATTCCCTTCTCCGTCGTCCTAGTGAGTACCTGGACGACGGAGAATGACCATATCCGTCGTCCAAGTGTACAAACCCTGAATTCAGGGGTTAGGGCCTTAGGGTTTAGGGTTTAGGTCGTCCCCGGTCATTTGTGTGTCCGTTCAATTATTCTGATTCAAGAATATAATTAAAAAAATGATCGATCGATCCGATTTGCTCGATTTAGGGTCGAAGATTTAGGGAGATAGCTCAAGGTATTTATGTATGAACTTTCCTTCTCGCATGATATATAGATTTAACGCCGTAATTAAAACAACATATATATATATATATATTCTACATTTGTGCTCACAATAATACTATCACATGTCGATTAACGTATATAATCAATCATAGAATAATATAGTATAATTTCTAAAACATTTATTTCATTAATCTCTCGCAATATATAATTATATATAGGGACCCATTATTAATCCGATTTACACATAAATATTATTTAAAAATAAATAAACGAACGAAAGCTTCTTGAGGAAGCTTCTTGGACATAATTATAGAAAGCTTTCACGTCCCTTTTTTACTACCCAAAACCCAAAATACCCAAAAGGCGAAATCTGGAATTAATTTCTCCGTTGTCCAGGATATATAATTTGGATTAATGAATTAATTTAATTTAATTTACGTACGTCGGTCGATCCGATCTGATCGAGCATGGACGCGTGTAATTAATTAATTAAGTACAAAAATATTAAGATCTACGTACATATATACATTCTCCTCCTTATAATATTTATATTAATTATTGATCGATGATCCATCGATCGTATATTACAATAATTACATAAATTAATTACCAATTAATATTTCTCGTCTTAGTTAAGTAGTCATCATCATAATCGTCATCATCCTCGTCCCCGGTATCCGATTGCTCATCCTCCTCATCATACTCAACATCGTCCGACGAATAACCTGAGTCCTCGTCCGCGTCCTCATCCTGCTCGTCTTCTTCATCTTCTTCATTAATGGCATCGATAATCTCATCTTCAGTTAGATCTGTACAACCATCAGGCATGGGTAACCGTTCACCATCTTGAACCAGGTCCATTATATCGGAGCAAAAGACAGAAATATTAGGCTCTTGAAAGGCAGGAATGTCTCTTTCTGGTTCAGCAGCATCTTCAGTCGTCACCGGTGTCCCTTCAATTGTCTTTGTATTCCATATTCCTCGATGAGAGATATGGTTCACTATTTTCCACCCTTCACCGGCTTTCGGATCGTCGAGATAGAACACCTGCCTAACTAAGGTGACGAGAGCGAAAGGCTCATCCTCATACCAGCTTGAGTTTGTATCGACTGATAATAGTCTCAGGTCTTCCTTTGTACGCTTGAACCATCTGCACTTGAATAGGAAAACGTTGACATCATTCCCGTAACATAGCTGAACCACATATACAATAGCCCCATAATATAGATCATTGTCTTTCCCAACCGATACCCCACTGTTTTGTGTTCTTCTTCCTTCATCTCGGGCCAATGAATGGAACTTTACACCGTTCACAAAACATCCGGGATAAATATAGTGTTTAATCGGCTTCCCTGCTAGCAAGTGCTTTGGCCATGACCACCACCCCCTGTGGTTTTCAGATTTTTGCAGATCAATCATCTGCCAAAAAAGGCAAATTAATATAAGGGTTTACTTTCTACAAACATGATCGATATGTATATAAATTACTAATTAAATACCGAGACGTACGTACGTACCCATTGGAAGAAATAATCGGGAAACTTCTTCTTAACCATTTTCTCAATCCATGCCGAACTCTTGTTTTGATTTAACGCCTGAAGCCTCTCCCTGTATGACATCATGTATGGCTCAACTTCGTCACAGTCTCGCAACACTACCCAATGTGCCTTAATAAGTTCTTCCCGTGTTAACGATTCCTTTAATACTCCTCTAAACCGTCGGACGACATCGGTGACGACAGAAAGATTGATGCGAGCACTGCGATCGGAGGCAGTGGGAGGTGGTGGATCTTTGAGGTACATGTTACAGTAAGTAACACACTCATGCATTAGGTATGTCTCTGCTATGGAGCCATCCGGGGCCGACCTGTTTTTGACGAATGACTTATACTGTCCAAGTTGTCTACAAATCAAACGTACAATAAGAATAAGTACATATAGCTAGCTAGTAATCTCCAGTGGAAAAAATTATGAATCGAAAAACCTGTATAATTAATTAGTTGTACGTACCTTTCTTGAGGATACATCCAAGTGTACTGGACCGGACCAGAAATGAGCACCTGCTCGGGCAAGTGGATCATTAGGTGAATCATTATGTCAAAGAAAGCAGGGGGTAAAAATCCTCTCTAGTTTGCAAATGATGTGCACAATTTGTTGTTGCAATTCCACCACATCTGACTTCTTTAATTCTCTGTCGCATAATCTCTGCCACCATCTGCACAATGCCACTATTGGTTCTACGACGTCATGAGGCAAGTATGGTCGAATTACCACTGGAATCAGACGTTGCAGCATAACGTGATAGTCATGTGTCTTTAGACCAAAAAACTTGTGTTGCACCTCGTTCACTGCTCCAGTTATAGTAGCTGCATACGTAGCCGGATAACGAACGCCCTTAAACCAGTGAAATACAGAACGTCTAAGTGTCGGCTTCACTGTGTAAGGTGTAGCTGGCATCTTGTTGTACACTCATTTCCTATCCCTCCTCAACCAGAAGGGACGACGTAGATTCATTGATTCCAAATCTTTGCGCGCTTTGGGAGTATCTTTAGTCTTGAACTTAATACCGAGAATTGTTCCCACCACGCTGTCGCACACATTCTTTTCTATGTGCATCGCGTCCAAGTTTTTCCTCAGCTTCAACTTCGACCAGTAAGGGAGTTCAAAGAATATACTCTTGTGATCCCAATAGCTCAGATCATGTGGAGGGATTGGATTGCATTTCTTTACATCCGCGTCATTGGTCAACACACCAAAGTCGAAATAGCTCAACCTCTCTAAAATCTCTTCGCCCGACCAACTACGGGGTTTAGGATTGTTCTCTACCGTCCTGTCGAAATGAGCTTTATCCTGTCACCATGGGTGGTCGTGAGGAAGCCATCTACGGTGACCCAAGTAACACACCTTCCCCGCGTGCCAACTAGAGTTCACGTTGTCCAAACATATAGGACATCCATTATATCTTTTTGTCCTGCAGGCTGCCAACATCCCATACGCTGAAAAATCGCTGATCGTCCACATTACGGCAGCCCTCATCGTGAACATCGTGTCAGTGAATTTTTCATAAGTTGGGACTCAATTTTCCCACAACTGTTTCAGCTCGTCGATCAAAGGTCTGAGGTAGACATCTAAGCACTTCCCTGGAGATTTAGGACCTGGAATTAGTACAGTAAGGAAATTAAATTCCTTGTTCATGTACATCCACGGAGGCAAGTTGTACGGCATCAGAATAACTGGCCAAGTGCTGACGGCGGAGCTATTACTTCCCCAAGGATTGAATCTGTCTGTAGATAGGCCGAGTCTAACATTTCTAACCTCTACGGCAAAGTCTCCAAATTCTCTGTCGAAATGTTTGAAACCCTCCCCATCCGCGGCGTGTCGCAGGACATCGTCATCTATTCGCTTTTCTGCGTACCATCGCATCGCCTCTGCTGTGTGTAGAGACATATACAGGCGCTGCAATCTGGGAATCAAGGGAAAATATTGAACAACTTTCACAGGAATTCTCTTTTTCGAACTCTTCCTATTCACCTGGAATCTGCACTGGCCACATACGGGACAATAGTCCAAATCTTTATACTCTTTGTAAAATAGCACACAATCATTCGGACATGCGTCAATTATCCTGTACTTTAGGCTGAGGCTGCTCAAGATATTTCTAACCTTATAATGAGATTTAGGAAGATTGTGATCATCAGGAAGCAACTTACATGTTTGCTCCTGAATTTCGTCAAAAGCACTCACTGACATTTTGTGATTCACTTTTATCTTCATTTGCTCCATCACATATTGCAACACATTCTCTCGACATCCAGGGAACACCGGGGTTTGTGCTTCAAGTAGCATCTGGTTGTACTTATCCATCTCACTGGTGTCAGTGGCCAAGCTAGCAGCGGGGAATGTGTCATCATGCTCATTAGTGGTACTGTAACCTCTGTCTTGGTGTTGGTGTCCACCATGACTAAATCCCGGAAACGCATCATGGACCAAATCTGCAGTTGGGTTGCAAGCTGGGGGTCCGGCACCACTGCCGCTGGATAAGGCACCCTGGTAACTGTACCCTGAGCTGAAGTCTGCTGCGCTGAACTCTACTGCTTCACCATGCTCGCTCCATGTAGTGTAACTCCACATCATACCATTTTCGTACAGGTGTTGCACCATAACATTAACCTCCACATACTGACAATTAAGACATTTCTGGCACGGACACCTGAAACGCTTCTTTCCCTGACCATGTTCTATCGCAAAATTCACAAATTCGCTAATTCCATCCATATACCGGACATCACATCTATTCTTCAACTTTATCCAACTCTTGTCCATACTGCTACAAAATATTATAATTAATTAATTATTACATATATATATATATTAGTCCATTAATTTATGCTTAATTATACGTACTCGATCTACATCGATCCATCAATTACGTACGTAATTTAATCTGTATATATAGCTAACATCCATGCATGTATGTACGTTTTCACTAAATATATATATTAAGCAAATTTTAACTGCGTACGTACCTGCTGGCCTTCTCGATATCAGTTAATTAAGCTAACTAGCTAGTCAGCGGAGATCCTGATCCTTCTCCTTCTCCTTCTCCCTTCTACTTCTTCTTCGATCTTTAAAATTTCCCGCGGGAGAGGATGGAATGAAGAGAGTTTGGCATCGGGCTTATATAATGCTTCACTTAGACGACGGAGGTGTCGGTACGTCGTCTAAGTGGAAGTTACTCGGACCACGGCGTGTCGGTCCGTTGTCCAGGTGATCACCTGAACGACGGAGAATACCATTTCCGTCGTCCATGTGATCACCTGGACGACGGAGAATACCATTTCCGTCGTCCATGTGATCACCTGGACGACGGAGAATACCATCTCCGTCGTCCAGGTGGTACTTGGACGACGGAGAAGTCTCCGTCGTCCAAGTGTCACTTGGACCACGGAACAATTACGTTTCCGTGGTCTAAGTGATGTTTTCTTGTAGTGTAGTGAGTTTGACTTATTTTTTATGTAGAAAACGATTAGGCGCGGTTCCATGAGCTGGGATTGGGTTTTACAATTGTGCTTAAAGCCCGGCATGACCTTGCCCGTAATTATATAATTTTCTCAAAACTCCGGCCCGACCCGATTCGGAGCCCGCAAGACCCGATCCTTTGACAATCCTTAGTGCCGCCCAACTTTGGACGACCACAAACCGACCAGATCTGGGTCCGACCCATATCGACCGCCTCTCTCTTCACGGCCTTCCAGGACGTTGCAAACAGATTTACCATCTGTCGCCACCAATCTCCTCTACACCAAACTCTGCGACAAACCAAGACAGCCATGAACCTACTGCTCTTTGTAAAGCCTTGGTTACAACGACTGCCTACTAGAAATGAAGTGACATCACGCCCATCCGACTTCACCCATAGCGCGTGGTGAGGCCAGAGGCCAGTACCACGGCCATAGCCGTTGGACGAGGAACGTCAGTGCTTTGAAAGTTTACCAAACGAGTCTTTGAGCTTATTTGTATGTAACATTAATTTTTTTTTCACAAAGTGCTCCACTTAAATCATCCTATTAATTCTTAGGGGGTGTAATCGGCTCAACACCCCATTTTTACAAGCCACACTCCCTAACCTCATATTTCTTTGTAAAAGAGTAATGAAGTTACACATAAAAAATAAAAATAGGGTGTGGTTTGTAAAAGAGGGAGTGTTAATTTCACACCCTAATCTGAAACGAAAATGCTATAAACTACAAACTAAAGGGTAACTAAATGTCGGTTATTTGAGATTGCTTCTTTTATGTGGTTTTTATCGATGAAGCAATAATTTTTTCTAATTAAAGAGAATGCCTTTCATTGCCAGAACATTCTTTCATTTATGTTTTAATTTGATTCTATAGAAAAAGCTCCACTATATACACTTTAAATGATTTTACACAACTTTTTACACCATTTCTGTACCATTTGATTTAAAACAAGTGAACGGTCCAAATTAATTGTGATAGGTCATTAATTTTAACCCAAAAATATTCTCTCTTCCCTCTTTTCTTGCGTTAATCTGCTACACCCACATCCTTGGATCGATTTCACGATCTTTGACCTCTTCTTGTTGTTCTTCTTCTTCTTCTTCTTCTTCTTCTCTGGGTTCATATATTTTATTCTCCTTATTGTTCAATCCCCAAACAAGGAGCAACTTAATACACTCACCGAAGTTCAAGTTGAGTGTCATTTTATTCGAATTAACCTAAATAAATCCAAACCCAAATTTACTAGAAATTCAATATTGTTCAATTAATATTGCAAACTTAAGTTTGAAAAAGGTCAAAAATGATTCAATTTCATCTTTTGTCTTCAATCTCCTTCTATTTTCTGGGCAACAAAGTTTATTCAATCATTATCACCTATTACTGCTTTTATTTTAAAGGTTGAAGCCGATAAACTACTTGAGTCGATGTGATTGAAGAGGTTTTTTTGTTGTTGAAGAAAATGACCTTTTGGAGGAGCCGGAGGTAATTTTATTAAATAATATGGCTAAAGTCGTAATGTCGGGCATCCAAAACAGAATTTGGAGTAGTTGGTGACAATTCATATATAATGAATGTCATGCTCATGCTTATAGTCATGCACTAAAGTGTTTGATTTGCACTCTCTGATCCATTTTACAACATAAAACCTACTTAAATCCGTTTGTATAGTTGGTATTGGGACGTAGCAAGATACACAAACAGCTACACAGACATCCATGAATTTTAGTTCAATTCGTTAACCTATGCAATAATATTTCTGTATCTTTTTTTATTCAACTTTATGTTTTGAAATGAAGTTTATGAATGAATATATGAAGTCATTGAATGATACAACATCATCAGCTTGGTCCAGTTAGATACACAGACAGCTACTCAGACAGTTATTCTTGAATTTTATTGAATCAATGCATTAATCTATGCAATAAAATGTCTTTTTTTCTCTTCTTTATAATGCAGTATAAAACACAAAAACAAGAGACCAAAAACAACCTCAAATTCGTGTTTGTATTTACAAGTAACAAGTTGCAGATATGAAATTCATATACAGATATCTAGACAGATACTTAGACAAATATCCAGACAGATACTTCAACAGATATCCAGACATATATTCAAACCTTTAGAAAATTATTCTGACAATATCTTTAATAATCCACACAGACTTGTATGTTCAACCGATATAGTTGTTGCAGGTTCTTCTATTGTGACCAGTTTGATGACATCTTGAGCACTTTGTCGGCATTGTTTGTTTTTTGCCCTTCTTCCTCATTCTCTTTTTCTTTGGTCTTCCCGGTCCAGTCCGTATTGTGACATGTCCTGAAGCAATTTCACAATGCTTTCCATTGGGTTGAGTGTGAATGAGTAGGCTTGTCTGTAATATTGAACTTTGTACAAGTTATCCACGTAATCATAAGGTTCTCTTCCTATCTCTTGAATGACAACAAGAGCATGGGAGCAGGGAAACCTCAGCAACTTTCACTGTCCACATGAGCAAGTCCATGTCTCCGTGTTGACTGCATTACTGTATTTGTCAGCCTGCACTTCGTAGACAAGACCATTGGAGTTCAGCACTCTCCAATGCCTTCCTATATTAAGTGTTTCAATTAGCTTTCCTTCCGTCCTTGGTCCCATTATAGTGTGTCATCTTTCAAATTCTTCTTTTTTGCTTGCAATCATTTCCATCACCTTTCTTCTGAAAGAAGAGTAACAGAAAAAAGGAATGAAACAATATAATTTACAGATATCCTAGAAACAATATAATGAATTTGGTTGTAATGTAATAATAAACAAATATCAAGACAGCTACGCGGTTAGCTACCCAAACAGCTACCCAAACAGCTACCCATGAAATAATAGAATGAATCAGGTTGTAATGGATGACCTAATTTTATTACCAAGATAGAAGACAGGTAGTGTGCGAAGATGTACTATCCAATTGTTGAAGCACTCCAATATGTTGTTTGTCATTTTGCCATACCTATCTCTTCCGAAGAATGCAGCACACCATTTTTCCTTTGGGAGATCCTTAAAGAATTTGGTTATCTCTGTATATCCACCTTTTAGCTTAAGCTGGTTAAAAAGGAACTCATATTGTCTTTCACTTCTAGCATATGAACATTGCATGAAGAGTTCCGAATTTCTATCCTTCAAGTGTCCTCTGTAGTTGTCTTTGAAGTTAGCAACCAAGTGTCGAAAACAGTAGCCATGCTCATCAATAGGAAACACCTCTGGAAGAGAACTCATAATTCCATTATGACGGTCTGAGATGAATGTTATTTTTCTTTGAGTATTAGTTTCCAGGTTTATGTTGTGTCTATTTATCTCATCTCTTAGGTTCATCAAGAACCACCTCCTGTTGCAGTCATTTTCGGCATCAACTATCACAAATGTAATCGGATAAAGTCCTGAAAAGAACCTAAAAAGTGAGGTTCCTAGTTGTATAGTAAGTACTGAAATGCAGTTTATAAACAAAAAATAGATATCCAGACAGCCACTCAGTCAGTTACCCAAAAAGTTACCCAGATATCTACTCATGAAGTCATATCTTTCATATGTCTACATTGCATTAATTTGATAGGTTTGAAACATGTGTAAATGCTTTGGTTAACTAACAGCTCGGTCTGATACTTCTAATAGAATAAATAGATATACAGATACTCAAACAGATACCTAGACAGACACTCAGACAGATACTTAGACAGATATCCAAACACATCTTCAGAACCAAAATGATATCCAGACCTAATTAAGTATATTTCAATCTCACAATGTTTATAGTTTAAGGAGCAAGTAATCAATACTATCATGAAATCGATTAATACAACTACGAATTGAAGCAGTTTTGTGCAAAAATAGAGTGAAATTGGATATACAACAGAACTTAACATATGAAATCATCAATAGAGAGTTATAGAGAGAGAGAGAGAGAGAGAGATAGAGACAGACCGTTAAAACTTACAACGCTTGAAATTTTCATTTTCATACAACGTCTAGATCGAACAGATTTTTATTCCGACGAAATTGTGATCACGATCGCAGGAGAGAGAGAGAGAGAGAGAGAGAGAGAGAGAGAGAGAGAGAGAGAGAGAGAGAGAGAGAGAGAGAGAGAGAGAGCAGCTCTCTCTTAAAGAGGACAATTAGAATTCAAATTAGAAAAGAATGGCAAAATCGATAGAAAAAAACTTATTGGACCTTTTTGGGAGGAAATGATGTTAGCTGAATTTTTTTTTTTGGAAAAAAATGTGTCATAAGTTGGGCATTTTTTACCTTGGTGTCATAAGTTGGGTTTTTTGGAATTCTTATTTGTTTTTGGGTTTTTAAATAATTTCCCTAATTTTTATGTATCTATGCTATCATTTATCACTAAAAATAAATTTTATGGTAATAGTAGTAATTTGAGTTCTTATTTTTGTAATTTTAGTTGTATTTTAGATAATTACTTGAAAATCTAGTTACAACTTTTGAAAAAATTGTTCTCAAAGTTGTAATTTTGATTCAATTAGTTGTAAAAATTATAAATAATCATAAATCATGTGATCATTGTAGTAATATTATCCAAAATGTTGTAACTTTTTGTTCAAATATATTATAATTTTAGTTCTCAAGTTGTAAACAAAAGTATGACATACCCCCTAGATACCCAAAAATAACTGCTGATGCATGTCACTATTTCGACAGAATTGCTAAGTTTCTTATATATATAGTTGTGATATCACTGACATTGCATTGGAACATTTTCCCTGCTCATGGTGCATATGATATTTCGTATTGGAAAGTAAATTATGTGAATATTCTTTTGTAATTAGAATTAAAGTTTTGTAGAAGTGATAGGAATGTAAATATCATTTCCTATTAGAAAACAACTTTATACATCTTTATTAACCCCAAAATTGGGATGAAAGAAATCATTGAATTCTTCCTGAAACACTTTTCTACTAGGAATCAGAGCCGAATTCTTGGATTTTTTGAAAACTCTGAATTGAATTGAAAATCCTAAACCACCACCATTTTTATTTTCGCTGCATCTGAACTTGAAACCTGAATTCTAAATTCTGCAAACCTTGAAGAGATGACTAACATGAATAATGGGAACATTTTTGCTGCCAACAATTATGGAGTACTCATCCCTAACAATGGAGCAATCACTATGCAACCCACCCACAATCATCAACACTTCCACAACACCATTCAAGACAACTCTGCTTTTCCCATCGGCGAGCTCCTCACTGAAACCAGCTATTCTAGTTGGTCTGGATACATGAAGATTCGACTTGAAGGTCGAAACAAGCTTGATCTCCTCACTAAGAACCCTCTTGCCGCTACCTCTGCTGTGTATTCAATATGGGCTACTGACAATGGCAAGGTGAAGTGTTGGCTTATTGAAAATATATCCCTTGGATTGCGCAAACGGCACCTCTGATTGCCAACATCTAAGGTGATCTAGGATGCCCTGTATAAGACCTACTATGATGAATCTGATGAAACCCAGATTTTTGAGATTTATCGTCTATGTTATACAACAAAGAAAAATGGAAGACCTCTATCAACGTACTACAACGAGATTGTTGAATGACTTGATGAAATAGACCAGCGCCTAACGAAACTGTTGATGGAGTTGTGAATGAATCCTCCTGCATGACCCACCAACGTGTCTATATGTTTTTAATAAGACTTGATGTCGAATTAAGTCAAGTCTGTGAAGAGCTTTTGAGGAGAGAAAAGAAGCTAGACCTTGAACAAACATATGCACATGTCAGATGCTTCTACAGTAATCGAACCATCCTCTCTGCACCTCCTCCACGTGAGACGTCTGTCATGGCTGCCTCCTCTCCTTTAATAGCCAACGCTGCCCAGTCTCAGTGCCGCTAGGGTCTTATACTTGGCTTTTCTGGTCCTCTTCATTCTGATGGAAAACCTCCTTCCAAAAACCCACATTTCACGTATACTCATTGTAAGGAGGTTGGTCATACAAAAGAACGGTACTATGAGCTTGTTGGATACCCTGAATGGTGGGAATTTACTATGAGGCATCGTAAGAACATCCTGAAAGTGGCTGTACACCACTAAATCTCCTGTTCAACCATCTACATTCATCGTTGAAACAGGTACGTAACGGGGATAAGATATATTCTCTTACCACATTATCTGCAGATAGATCTTGGATAATTGATATTGGTGCAACTGATCATATGACAAATAATCCTAGTGTTGTTGATACAATTTAAACCTCTCCTGAACATGTTGTTTCTATTGCTGATAGTTCTCCTTCTTCTGTTCTTGGTGAAGGATTTGTAAAACTCTCTCATAAACTCACTCTTGATTCTGTCCTTATTGTTCCCTCTCTTGCATATAAATTCTAATTTGTTAGTCAAATCACTAGACCTCTTTCTTGCTTTGTAACATTTTATCTCGATTTCTGTATTTCTCAGGACATTCTGACAAGGAGAACTCTGGGTTATGGTGTTAGAAGAGGGAATTGTACTACCTGGAGCTAACAAGCAGTGGACAACAACAGATTAGTCAAGCAAATAGTACTAATATTCTAAATAAAGTCAAAAGGCGGTGTGGTTATGGCATCGACGCTTGGGACATTTGAATTTTGGATATCTTAAGAAGTTACAACCTCAGTTGTTTTCAGTTATTGATGAAACAGATTTTAAGTGTGATGTTTATGAATTGGCTAAGAGCCATCGTATTACTTATTCTCACAGTTTGAATAAATATTATGTTCCTTTCTTGAAAATTTATTTGGATGTTTGGGGTCTTGTAAAAACATCTTCTCGTTCTAGATTTCTTTACTTTGTGACTTTTATTAATGAATGCACCAGAATGACTTGGGTGTCATTGATGAAGTGTAAAAGTGAAGTATATGCAATATTTGTTGAATTCCACAAGATGGTGGCAACTCAGTACCAGTAGCCAATTCGAGTCCTTCAATCTGACAATGATAGAGAGTATGTGAATAGAGACATGTCAACATATTTGGACATTCATGGGATTAGGCATCAAACTTCCATTGCCTATACTTCTTAACATAATGGATTAGCCGAAAGAAAGAATCAATAGTTGATGGAAGTTGTTTGTGCTTCTCTATTTGATATGAATGTTCCTACACATTTATGGGGAGAAGCCTTGTATTCTGCTGCTTACTTAATCAGTCGCACCCCCTCTCATTTGATTGAGTTCTAGAACCCATATCAGAAGTTGCATGACCTATTGAAGGCCCTATCTTTTCTGAATTTGGAACCAAGAGTGTTTGGGTGTACTGTGTATGTTCGCATCAATAAACAATTGCAAGGGAAGCTTGATCCTTGTGCTGTGCAGTGTGTATTTGTTGGATATACTGAATTCCTAAAAGATTATCGTTGTTATGATCCAGTATTGAACAAGATGCATATGTCTCTGGATGTTTCTTTCTGTGAATCTGAACCTTATTACTCAGAGGGAGTTTTAGAGTCTTCCCTTTAGGGAGGAGAGAAGTATATGTGAAGGAAATCCTCTGAATTTAAAGTAATTTGAGGAATTGGAGAGCTTGAGAAGAGACTTGAAGCTGGAAATCGAGTATAAAACAGTACATGAGCCCAATTCTACCCGTCGAGAATTCCGCTCGACTCGTCGAACAAGTACCCCGATGGATCTGCGTGACCCGCCCAAAATTTTGTCCGAAATTGGACAGGTTGCCTCCCTCGACCCGTGAGAACTTCCCTCGACCCATCGAGAACTGGAGTTGAAGCGACATCGCCTAAAGTTCAGTCCTCTTCTGAAGCAATATCCCATGAAGACCCCCCTTCATCTCTAACAACCGAAGAGTTTGTTCAGAATGTCTTACCTGAGGTACCTACTGATAATATTGAATCAGGCAGTGTATGTGTTAGTATGCCTAGAAGGTCTCAACAGAAAACAAAAGGGGTTCCAAAGAAACAATATGAGCCTAGCACATAAGCCAAAGCCAAATATCATATTGCTAACTTTGTACCTCACCATAAGTTGTCTGGATCACATGCACTTGTTGTTAATCAATTATCTATAGTATCTACTCCCAGTAATGTGCAGGATGCTTTGGCGATCCAAAATGGAAGCAAGTTATGAATGAAGAATTGGAAGCCTACAATAGAATGAAACTTGGGAGATTGTTCCTGCACCACCTGGAAAGAAGACAGTTGGATGTAGATATGTGTATATAGTGAAGCTAAAGGCAGATGGAAGCATTGATCGATATAAAGCACGTCTGGTTGCAAAAGGCTATACCCAGCGGTATGGAGTGGATTATCAAGAGACATTTGCTCTAGTGGAAAAAATCAGCATTGTACGTATTCTCATTGCCTTAGCATCTCGACATGTTTGGCCACTACATCTATTTGATGTGAAGAATGCTTTCTTGAATGGAGATTTAGAAGAAGAAGTGTACATGGATATTCCTCCAGGCGTCAGTTATGAGTCATAATGTTGGAAATGTGTGTCGACTGAAGAAGTCTTTGTATGGATTGAAGCAATCTCCAAGAGCTTGGTTTGAAAGATTTTCTGAAGCTATGAAAAAGTTTGGATATAGACAGAGCAACTCTGATCATACCTTATTCATCAAACGCAAGGGTGGTAAGATTATTGCTCTGATTGTATATGAGGATGATATGGTTGAGATGGAAGATTTGAAAAAGCATTTATCCCTAGAGTTTGAGATGAAGGACTTGGGTCCATTGAATTACTTCTTGGGGATTGAAGTTACAAGATCTAACTTGGGAATCACCTTGTCACAATGAAAGTAGGTGCTTGATCTTCTTGCTGAAATAGGAATGATAGATTGTAAACCTGTTAATACTCCTATTGAGATGAATCACAAGTTCGAGTTGTGTCCTAATCAAGTTCCAACGAACAAAGGCCGGTATCAGAGGTTAGTAGGGAGATTGAGCTATCTGTCACATATGAGGCTTGATATTGCATATGCTATAAGTGTTGTTAGTCAATTCATGCATGATCCAAGTGAAGAACATATGGATCTTGTGATGCCCATTCTCAGATATTTGAAGTCTGCACTTGGTAAAGGCTTACTATTTTCAAAGGATGGTGAGTTTGGAGTTACACGTTATTCTGATGCAGATTGGGCAGGAGATAAGACTAATAGGGCATCCACTTCTGAATATTTCACTTTTATTGGGGCAGTAAGAAACAGAATGTGATTGTTCGTTCTAGTGCTGAAGCTGAATACCGTGGAATGGCAAATGCAGTGTGTGAACTGTTATAGATCAGGAATGTATTAAAGGAGCTAGGCTTCATGCTTCAGAAGGCTATGGATTTGCATTGTGATAATACAGCTGCAATTGAGATGGCTCATAATCCTGTATAGCATGATCGAACCAAGCATGTGGAGATTGATAGACATTTCATCAAGGAACATCTTGATAAGAAGAGTTACATTTTTCTTTTGTAGCTTCTGAAGAGCAATTGACGAATGTACTCACCAAGGGGTTGTCACACAGTGCATTTACACGATGGATTGACAAGTTGGGCATGATTGACATCTATGCATCAACTTGAGGGGGAGTGTTGGAAAGTATATGTGAATATTATTTTATAATTAGAATTAAAGTTTTGTAGAAGTGATAGGAATGTAAATATTATTTTCTATTAGGAAACAATTTTGTACATCTTTATTAATCCTAAAATTGAAATGAATGAATTCATTGAATTCTCCCTAAAATGTTTTTCTACGTACTAAAATGTAGTCAAAAATACAGATACTTAGACTGTAGTTTCGACTTGAAATTGTAAGAATACAGACTTCTTTAGGCAGCCTTGCTAAACATACATACCCAAAAGTCCCAGCTGCTTTCCAGTGTTCACTGTTTAGAATTGTGACCATCATTTTCTCCCACGGAGACAAATGGAAATGATAATCACTAGCTTGAAGGTTTCCAGCTGTTGGGTTCCAATGCAATAATAATTTCTCTTCTTTAGGCTACATAATAAGCCATTTTTAGGTACTTCATTTCAGCAAGGAACTTCTTGAACAAGATATCTGAAATGGAAACCAGCAAGGAAAGACATGCATGAGTGTGGCCAGCAAAAACAACTCAAATAAGATACACTCGTCCCACAAATTAATTAAAAGAAGGTAATCATGAAATCTGCAGTTGATTTCCACCAGGACCACAATTGTCCAGTATCTCATTCAATCGGGTAGTAATCTGCAGTGAAAAACAACATGATTGCATAAGATTTACCCTCCTCATGTGAAGGCTGTCCACACCAAGCAAGCATTGCTGCTAACAGTTGATCACTCATGACTGAGAGACTTTTACTATCCAACACTTCCAAATCCAAATCAATTTATATTTGAAACAGTTGAAGACTTCTAAAGAGACCTTAAGGTTTGTGGTTAGATACATCCCTCAGCTCTCAGCTGGACCAGTGGCAGAGCTCCAACTAAATGAGCCAGTGCAATAATTACAGCTCTGAGAGTGAAGACAATTCGGAAGATTGAGGTCCCCTCCAATCCTCCATTGCTCAGTTGGACCAGTTAGTAGTTATGGTATAGCGGGTGATATCCGTGAATACCAAACCTGCTATCACCAATATCTCATACATATTTTCCAAATGAGTTGGTACCACTTTCTGATATTTCTAACCAATTATTCATACATATGGCAGGGTGAATCGGAACATATGGCAGGGTGAATCGGAACATATGAAGGAGAAGAAGTTGACAATGGTAACAACTTAAAACCAAATAAATAATTAATAAATAAATAAACCACACAAGCTTTTCTTCTATGATCAAGAAAAACGAGTCCACTAGATTTTGCAGCAAAACACTCTAGATATCAAGTGCTCCCATATTTACAGTATGAGAAAGCAGCATTTTAGCCGAGTATGCAGGGCCTGTATGCTAGCACTATGTAAGAAGCTGTGAAGAAAAGTAAAAACCTAAGAAAGATAATATGGCCTAACCAAAAAACAGATAAAAGAAAGGAAAACCAGCATGAACCAGAGGATGGTTGTGAAAGAAAAGCAAACAAATCCCAGTGGAAGCCAATCTTTCTCAGCACTCCTGTCTCATCAGATTTTGCTTCCTTCTGTTGTTGTCCTTCTGTTGTTGTCCAACTCTATGTTTCCGTTTCCGTTGCCGTACCAGACTGTAAAAGAAAATGGGGAATCAACTGTCTTAGATAGGTCTGTTTCGTTGCATCTCACTCCTCTCTTGAAATCTTGGAGCTGCAATACAAGAATGAAGCAGCATCAGGGAAGTCCTAGTCATCGTGTAGGATGCGAAATGGACAGATTGAAACTGCAGAAGCAAAATGCAACGTTAATGCTTCTATAATTGCATACCAAGTCCGTTGGCTTCCGAGGTCCTCATGATTCGAAGCCTTTTCACTGAAGTGAGGAACATCCTAAACACCACAGAAATAGCAAACGTTATTAGCACATTTTTATGTGTGAGCGTGTGCGTGTGTTTTCTCAAACTAGTAATCAACAAGACTTAGAATCAGTGTCAGCAGCATACCTCCAAGGGACATCTCCGACCAGCATCCAATCTCCGTCTTTATCTTCATAAGTGAGCACAAACTCGGAGGATCCATCCAGAATCCTAGAGGGTCTTGTTGCTTGTTCCTTGTCTCCACCTAAAATAAGAACATCGAAGTCAATACCATACATGAAAACTAACATCAGATACAAAATGTGTTGAATACGGATCCTACATCGATTCACAATTTATGGTGCCAAAGGAAGATGGAGAGGACTAACCGATTGAATCAACAGTTGTGTTGGTGCTAAAAAACATGTCTTCAAGTGTCCGGGCTAAAGTCTCATAGCAAGAGTGAGCATTTAAATCCACTTTCCTCCCTATAGGAATTCCATCCATATTGACCTTCACAAATCCCAGATGCCCCTTCTCTTTCAAAGTTGACTTATTACCAGTGTTGATTTTCTTCTTGGAAGTGTCCTTAGATTTGTCCCCATCTGCCTTGTCATCTTCAGTTCTTGCAGACTTTGCCTGGTTAACCAAGCTGTTCATTCTTGCAGCACTTATAGGTGGCCATCCCACAACTTGACTGCTTTCACAATACAAATGTACACTAATCAGGAATATGAAAAGAAAGAAAAAAACAGAGGAAAAATGATTACAGTAGAACATTGCATACAGAAACTGTAAATGTAAATTAAAAAAATCCAGAAATAAGTAAACAGATGGCTGAATTACTCATAAACAGAATAAAACTATGTGAGCTATGTAAGAAGTCAGCTGAATCCAGAGAGCACTATCAATTTATTCAAGTCCCATAACAAACAAACCTCAGTAAATTATAGTGACCACTGACCAATAATAGACGATTAGACAAATTTAAAAACGTAACATACAGAGAGACAGAATTCTAAGTAACTACCAACTTGTAAATGAAAAGTAACAAAAAAAATCTACAGTTCTCAACAAAGTTTTAATATTTGATTTTCTCCACAGGAGTGAGCCAAAATTTAGAGCAAAATGGTTCTAAATCACAAGCACCAAGCTCTATTTAGCAAATAACATGCATGAAACATACTGAAGAACTCAATTTCTCATTTTTCTATTTATTTTATTTTTCATCAACCAAAAGTCCAAAACACCTTAGAAAGAGTTAATTCCTATCCATGGATTAAAAAATCTGACCTCACAGCAGTAGGAGATCCACCCTCAGAGTCAGCAGCCCTCTTATTCCCAGAAACAGAAGAAGCATTATTTGCTCTCTGTGACTTTGAGAATCTTGAAGACTCATTAGACAACATGGAAGGGAAGTCTTTAGCAGTCAAGATTCTGCCACGCTCTCCCCATGCACAAGTTTTGGTCTTCTGAGACGAACCACCACCGAGGCTCAGTCCCAAGCCCAATTCAAGCTCAGCTTCATCAGCTGGGTATGAAGACACCTCAGAGGCCATGCCCACCTGACTATGATCCACCTTTGACATTGTTGACTCATTTGTTGAGCACCCAGAAGACCCACCACCAAGTAATCCCAGAGTTTCTTCCATTAAAACAGAGAAACAAGAAAGAAGAAGAAGAAGAAGAAGAAGAAGCGAATGCAGAGAACAGAGAGAGTTGCAGAAGTTGGGAACTGAGAGAGAAATGTGGGTTTTTTCTTAAACTGATTTTGAGAGGTGTGTGAGTTTGTATGAGCAGTAGTGGAAAAGATTGGGACAAGAATGAAAATGGAGGAGGCAAAAGCAAAGCAAAGAGGTAGGTTGGGGCAGAGATGGTGGAGCGAGTGATGATATGTTGGGGCCCATTTGTCTGCTAGTGCGCATAGCACTCTCACCACCCACCTTCTCGATCAGTATTTTTGTTTTCGACAAGCTTCATATCTTTCACGAATCTGTTTCTATTTTGGGCTGGTTAAAAAAACATTAAAGCCTGAAATTTTAATGAAAATAGTACATTATATGTTCAAGAAAAATTATTTAAATTTTTTATAATCGATAATTTGATCATAAAAGTTTAGAAAATATCAAAAATGTCACTGAACTTTAACTTTGTCTATCAAATTGATCACTTTGCCCATCTTGGATTTCAATTTTTCTTATTTCATGGTGATTTTCATACTTTTCCCACTTATGTTATGTGTATTTCTCTCATAATCTCATCTATATAAGGAAAATATTTGAAAAATTAGAATTTAAAATAGACAAAGTGATCAAATTAATAGACAAAGTTAAAGTTCAATGACTTTTTTAATATATTCCAAAGTTCAGTGATCAAATTATCGATTTTGACAAACTTGAGTGATCATTTGGGCCAATTTCTCTAATGTTCAAGATGAATTCTATTTGTTCCTCGACAATATTGTCAAGAGACATAATTACCTACCACAACGAATGGGGTCTTTTTAGGTACCCAAGCTTATGTATGTTATACCCTTATTTATTATGTGAGAATAAAAATTACAATTTATTTGAGCATGAATTTACAACATTTAGAACAAATATTATCATAATATCTACATATTTTTATGATTATTTATAATATTTATAAATGTGTATCTGTTCACACTTCCCAATTTAATATTTACACCTTAAAAACTTGTAAATCTCATTTTACCCCTTTGCAAAATTTTTATTTTTGGGCAGTCACACAAACAAGATATTGGAAATTTCCCTTCCCATATGCTGTGAATGATTATGTTTTCAAGGAATTCATAAATTCATATGATTTGATTAAACATCTCAGATTCATTAAAAATCAATGCTGAATCTTCCGAGATTATTTTTTTAATAATATGTGGCATGCTATCGCCTATCCATCTATCCCTATTATTCCTTCTTTAACCCAAATAGGATTAAGAAAGATTAATCATCACATCAGTAGGTAAATTAATCAAGAATTTTGTGTTTCTCAGAAAGTCTATTGAAAAGTTTTTTTTTTTAAGAGTAAGGGTAACTTGGAAAATTTAATTGAGAAAAAAGTAAAAGGAAGTGTAAATATTAAAATGGGAGGTGTGAATAAACGCACCATATTTATAACTAATTAAATCAAATTTACCACTTTGAAAAAAAATTGTTCAAAAGTTGTAATTGTTGAAGGAGAAAAGTAATCAGATACGTCATAGATTGAAAATTGTCATTTATTCATTGATATCATATATAGCCTTTAAATATGCATTAATTACAATTGTTACAATCAATATCCATATAAATCAGGAACTGTGAGAATATCTACTTCTATGCTAATTAGAACAAGACACACATCAGAATACCATGAATATTATTTCTTTAAAGACTCTTCATTGTGTTGCAATCCTAATATATGATACATAACTTGTTGCCTAACTAAAATCCTTGTCAAGCAAACAAAAACCTCATGAGTAAAACAAAAACTTGGTCGAAGGGAAAACGAGTACAACGCATCAACTCCATAAGCGACCACATGTGGTGTAGACTCTCCCTAATGTCTACGAAATGAACTCCTCCAGAAATCTTGGAGTTCAGACAATCTTCGCATTCTAATGCATCTCATATGCTTTATAAATGTAGATTTGGGTAAGGACTTGGTAAACAAATTTGCAGCATTATTAGCCGAACACACTTGGCTCACATTAATGTCCAATAGCTGTTGTTGTTGCTGATTGAAGAAAAACTTCGGCGAAATGTGTTCCGTGTGATCACCATTGATGTATCCCAACTTCATTTGTTCAATGCAAGGTGCATTATCCTAAAAAATACAAGTTGGTGCTATCGTAGTGGATAGTAATCCACTACATCCTGGAATGTGGTGTATGATTGACCTAAACCAGACACACTCCTTAATCGCTTCATGTAAAACAATGATCTCAGAATTATTCGAGGAAGTAGCAACAATGGTTTACTTTGTTGATCACCAAGAAATCGCTGTGTTCCCCATGGTGAATACATAACCAATTTTAGAACGTCCTTTGTGTGGGTCAGAAAAATACCTAACATCAGCAAAACCAACCAAGACATCACAAGGTGCCTCTAAATAGGGGACCGCACTAAATTGAGGTACAATGCTCGCAGCTAAAAGTGATCTTGACAGGTCGAAGCTTTCATTCGACATGTCGAATGATTGCTTCGGGTCAATCTAGTGTGCACATTTCGACGGGTCGAATGACATCTTCCAGCTCGTCCAGGGTGTAATTTTCAACCGGTCGAAAATCTTAGAACCTGCATGGTGCAATTCAACCATCCATTTTTCAGGAATTTCAAGTTTCTCTCTATATTCTTTGTAGGGAAAGAACAATCCCAAGTCAACGGAACCCTTCAACTACCTGAAGATATGCTTTACGCCAGTCCAATGATGTTATGTTAGCGCAGAACTGTAATACTACATATACCCAAGAAGATACTAGCAAATTAGTATGCATAACCATTGCTCTGGCCACAAGTTGTAACCTCTTGATTTTTGCCTCTGCTAAACCATTATGAGAATGAACGGATGAACATGAGGGACGTGATGTTCAACTTCAATCTTAATTGACATATAATAGTCATCAAAAGTCTTTGATGTAAATTTTTCTGCATAATCCAATCTAATAGACCTAATTAGGTTGTTTGGGTAGTAAGTCTGAAGCTTAATAATCTGTGCTATGAGTTTCACAAATGCAACATTCCTTATGCATAGCAAATCATTTGTGACAATCTTGTTGATGCATCTACCAAAACCATAAAATATTTAAATGGTCCGCATTCCAGTTTAATAGGTCCACAAATATCACCATGGACTCTTTGTAATAATGAAATATTTTGAGTGTTATCAACCGCAAAGGAAGATCTAGCCTATAATTTTGCCAATGAACAAGCTTTGCAAAATGAGCGATGAGCATCAGAGATTGTCACGAAGAAATCTTGTGGACAAACACTAGGTGTCATACTCGGTTTGGAGACTGAGACCAGAGTAAGATTGTTAATGTCATCCACTCCATCAAAATCGATGGGTATTTCTACATGATTCTTTGCTATGAAAAACGGATGACTGTGAAAGTTTTCAAGATTTTGATCATCATATCCCGACCACGATGTCCCAGTCTGTAGTGACAAAGCTGATATGAGGCCGAGTCATACACAGTGGTGAGAGTGGTTGCATTATATTTAATGATTTGAACCGTAGTAAGATATAATTCACTACGAATTACTTCTAACTTCTCCAAGGTATGTTTTCTACCTCATGCTTCTGAAGTTATGCATAAGAATTCTTTACCATTCTCACAATGAGTTTTCAAGTGCAAATCTTTGGCTCTAATGTCCTTAAAACTTATCAAAGTTTGATTGACATTTGGTGTGTACAATGCATCAGTGATATAAATTCTTGTTTCATGTGGTAGCAAAAATTATGCTGAACCATGCCCTTTTATAACCGATGTTGAACCAATCATGGTAGTCACTAATGAAGTGTATGGCAAAAGATCGATAAAAAATTGCCTATTCTATAGTATAATATGAGTAATACCACTAGCCGCTAGACACTCAATCTCGCCTTCAAACATCTACCAAGGAATGTAAGGTAATCAGTCTTTAATCTAAAGACGTGGCAAACACTTTAAGTAAATACTTAACGATTTACCAAAGAGTTGTGATCTTTATAGAGTGTTGATATGGCATAGGAAGACCGATGTAAAACACATCAAAAATACCAATTTCGGGTACCATCTTCGACGAGTCGAGAGAATCCACTCGACGGGTCAAAGAAACCCAATATAAAATTTGATTTTGTGATAACAATTTGTGATGGGTCGAGTATAACTTTCAATTGGTCAAAAATTGCAAAATTTTTGTCCAGAGTGACATCTTCGATGGGTCAAGAATGTGGCTTGACGGGTCGAAGAAAAACCTAAAATCAATATCTACTTTTCGATATCTATTTCGACATATTGAAAATTTTCTTCAACGAGTCAAAAAGTGGACAACTTCTAGACAATAGTTATCCTTCGACTGGTCAAGATAATTTTCGACCGGTCGAAGGTGCTATTTTTGTGACTTGAGGACATGCTTCGACGAGTCAAAGGAAACTAGGCATAAATTTTTGATGGGTAAAAAAAAATACCAAAATCGATCCAATAGGTGGTCTTTGACGGGTCGAAAATTTCCAACATCAAACCATCCTCTTTTTTGTCTTGTTTTTATTGTATTTTGGGGTCATAGTGCCATAAGATATTGTAAATCTCGAACCATTGAAGCAATATGTATGAACATAATAATTCTTAATACTTTCAAATACCGAAAGGAACAAATTTTATTATTTTGTCAACATCAAAACTTACATCAAAGATTGTCTTATTGAAACAAAATCGATCACATCAACTCAAATTAAATTAAACTTGATTATATAGCATAATCATGAGCCTAATACATCGACTAATCAAAATTCGTAGTCTCTGGGTCTTCTTTGGTGACATCTGCTACCAGTAGATTAGCTTCACCGCAATCATCCTTCTTTTGATCTTCAGTATGGTTAGTCTCATGTGCCAAGTATTGTCTGCATCTTTTGTAGGCATTCTGAATATCGTTTGGTGCACGACATTGTTTGTTTTGTGCATATGCTTGGTTGAACCACACCTATAACAAGGTGATAAGCGAGAAGTAGAAGCAAAATTTGAAGAATTTCCACCATTCATATGACCGAAATTGGATTGATTCTTGTTGGAGGTATTTTGGCTGGCATCTTGGCGAGTCCAAGTCAGATTTCGGCTTCTTCCTCGACCTCTATCACGTCTTCCTCTTCCTCGGGTTCATTCTTTTGCAAGTACTATTTTTTTAATATTGAATGTATATGGCGCCTCAAAAAAATGAGAGCTTGAGCTTTGCGGACTGCAGATGGTAGAAGTACGTTCTCACTAGAAGCTAGAACAGGTGGATAAATAGTATCCGTGAGGTCTTTACCAATGAGAGTATTCTCTACATCAGACACCCATCTATAATTTTCTGCGCCTTTGGGGTCAAAGATATCAAACTCAGGCCTAGCCGGCTCTGTTGAAGAGATCAACAAAAGAGATTACAGATGTAATTAGTACCGATCGAAAGAAAACTACGATCACTAATACCAAGTTTAGAGAATAAGAACCATGATCAATGATGTTTGGTCACAAAATCGATGCAAAAACCGATGGCTTCATACCACACCCCATAAAACCGTGACTTTCACAAATAGTCACGAAAGAAGGACTTCCCCTTTTTTTTCATGTGAAATCACAATTAATCGTGATATTCACCATTAACCGCGACTCTCCCAAGACCGTCACCAATATCAACTTTCTATAACATGTATTTATCCGTAGGAACTAGGGCATATAAAGTAAATCACGGTATTAAAATTCAACCTAAATCTAGGATATTTTAGTAATTAAGTTTTACAACCTAATTCTAAATCGAAGAAGAGAGAAAATTTACCTCGAAGGTGTTATGCTCGGTATGAAAAACTTAAAAATTTTTAAAGAAAAGCACCACGAACTTCAGTGACCTGCTCCGATGGTGGAGAAATATTTCGGTGGTGGAGTTTGTAGTGTTTTAGGGTATTTTTCTGTTTAGGGTTTGGGTCGGTTATCAACTCAAGATGTGTTGATAACGTGTTGAAAGTGAAAAGTAAATAGATACGCAATAGACTAAAAACTATCCTTTATTCATTGATAGATGACCTTTAAATAAGCATTACAATATGTTACAATCAATATCCCTATAAATCAGGGATTGAGAAAATATTTACTTCTATGCTAATTAGAACTAGACACATACCGGGATACCAAGAACATTATTTTCTTAAACAGTAATTGATTTTTTAAATTAAGTAATTACTTTAAATACAACCAAATAACATAATTAATAACTCAGATTAAGAGCATCCCCAACAACATTGTTATATATTTTAGCTATATTATCCAAAAAGTTATATATAACTACTTTATTTTTTTACCTTTACTCCAACAGTTCTAGTTATCTAGAAGTTAAATAAAAATAAAGTGTGTTGAAAAAGAGAAAATTTATGGAGAAAAAATTATAACTATGAGTTCTATTTTCTTTCTATTCTTGCTAAATTTGACAAATAATTAACTAAAAGTTATATTTGACTTTATTTTAGGGTAACTATTGGAGGGAGAAAAGTTATAAACTAGTCAAATATTTAACTTTCTATTTGAAATAGCAACTCTATTGGGGATGCTTTAATGACCGTCAAATTTATTCTTAAGTGGTAAATTAAAATTATCATACTTTTTGGGTACCTAAGAATTATCTCACATTGAACGACATGTGTTTGGACTAAGGATTCTTAATTCTTATAAGAATTGACGAATGGCGAAAAATATAATTTCAGTACACTAAATTACAACATTTGTGAATTCTTGCGTTTAGATTTCTTCATAAAGAAATTTAATAATGACAAGAATTATAAACTTTTAAATAAGATTCGAGAGAATTGTAAAATTGCACCTATTTTTTAGGGAATTGGAAGGAGGAATTTAAGTCTTTAATTCCTTTGATTTTTAAGATAGAGGAATTGTTAAATTCTTAAAGAAGTTATCCAAACACACAAAATTTGGAGATGGAATTTTAAATTACTGAAATTTAATTAAATTTCTTATATTTAATCACCACATAATCTAAGAAATCTAAACTTTCTAATAGCTTACGCAATCATTTAAATTTTTTAAGAATATCGTAAGTCTTATTCATGATCGATTTCTATTTTATTGCGGAACCAATAATTAAATAACATGCTTTTTTATGGGCCCACGGAAAATGGAGTTGGTTTCAAAGTTGTGTCTGACTCACTCTGATTCCATCTTCGATTCTGAACTTGAGCTCCTCCTTTTCTCCATTGGAGATCAAAAAAACTGAATTTGAGAATTTGAGTAGTTCGCGAGGGCGTAGAATATGTTGGGATTTTAATAGTTGTTTTTGAGGAGTCAAAGTCCGCAAGGAGGAAGCGCCATTCCAAAGAAAAATGGCGTTTCCATCAAAGTTTTGAGTTTTAATATCCAAGGATACTCTACATGTGTTACAGGTTTGTACCATGAGATTTCTCTTGGACTTAACAAACATAGTACCAATATTGTCCTCATTTAATCACCTGGATGACAATAAGTAAGAGCTTTTATTCCAAAAGGCCTTGGTAATATTATGCATAATCCAACCACTTATATTCCATATGTTATTTTGCTTATTACCAATGTGGGATATACATTTTTCATATTCTTTCACTTGTATTAAGCCACACAACCCCAAGAGTCTTTGGATGCTACCTTTGGAGCGGACTTGGGGAACTGTGGGAACCTCAAGGACCTCAGTACAATCTTTATGATCTAGAGGGATGACTCCCTCTAGACCTCTAAGTGAGTGGTGCTCTCAACTCCATAGCCTTTGAACATGGGTGTGCTTTGAGGAGATCTTGAGAGCATCGTTTACCAGGTCACGACGAAATTCGACGACACGTATGACCTCCTCGGAAGGCTTGACAGAATAGATGATGGTGGGCACCTTGTGACCAACTTACTGGCTGAGCTTTTCCCAATCCCCAAAGATGAGGATGGGGGTCTTCTTTTTGTCCTTTGGAGAGTAAGGAAGGTTGATCAGTAAGGACTTCTTCATGTACATCACCAAGTGGCTCACATAGAAGTGGTTACGAGGAGTGGGTTTGACCTGGAAGAACACCGGAACATCATTGACTACTCCATTTACTTTAACATTATAACGACATAGTATCAAAAATATAACGTGACTATCGCGACGGATTAATTCACTCTGAACATCTTTCCTGACCTAGAGTATGCAACAAACCAAAAAATATCCTAACCTAGAGCAGACGATGCACCAAAGGTGCACAGCTCGGGACAAATCTCACTTCTGCCTACCTCATATAGATATAGGCTTATTTTTAACATAAATATATACCCACGCCCATTTTTGGAGCCCAAGGTTTAGTAAACAAACCATCCAGCCTGTGAGGGCAGACTCGGATCTCTCTCAAGCATGTTTCCTCGTGAACCTGCTAAACAAGTCAGAGCATGGTGTGATACTGTGCTTAGAACCTCAAATTCTTAAGTCAATTGCTTTCTCAAGAATCAAAGAGTAATAAGGCCAGAATAACGTTACCTCGAGCCAAGTCGGAATTGCCTATATAAAGAGATCGTACTAGGTCTAAGCATAGTTCTTCCTTGAGTATGACTACTTTTCTTCTGGGGATGAGGAATCCATTAAGGAATGGATCTTCCTATCCAAGGCCAATCTCACCTCATGATTACCACAAGCTCGTTGGTGTAATCCCTCCAGGATTCGTACAAATCTTACATATTTCATCAAGGATTCTATCAATCCCTCAAGCTCTGCATCGTACATTGGGATTGTCACACTATCTTATGAACATTCAAGAAGCTTCTACATTGTTTTAGATACTTCGATAATCCTCTAGATAGTTGATTCCCACTTGGAACCCAAATCAGACAGGCTCAAGTCCAAGGATCTAATTATCGGAGCTTTGTCACCGTCGAACCTTGAGGGCCCAAACCCTCAATCTCTCCATGGCAAAAATCAACTATCACAAATACCTCCACAATAGTATGAGGTCCAACACATGTCGGCCTTGTGTTGCTGTCACCAGACCTTTGCACTTCACAATTTAAAAATCCCCTAGGCTTTCCCATCAACTCCGCACCAAAATCGAAGAGCTTCCCTATCTTTATCATAACTCTTCTGCCATCAGACCTCTTCATCATTACCATCACTTCCCCACAGTCATGCCCTTACCCAAAATTCAACCCATTTAAAATTCATCTCTCTTCCTAAGAATCCGAAATGACATATCTTCTCTAACGGATACCTCTCTTCACCAACACCTCTTCGCTCTATATAAATCCATCTCCCCAATTTTCTCATTTTTTTCACTTTTCCCAATCTTACTAAGCTTTTTAGCAAGAACCTAGAAACCTCTATGAACCCAGAACCTTCAAACTTTCAAACTTTAGAAAAAACCCAGAACTTTCAAATGGCTTCTCTAAAAGACACCTCAAACAATTCCCGTCCAGCCTCAGATAAGGTTTTTGAACACCTCATCATGTCTCTCCGTCACACCACGACCAAATGCGAGATCAATAGATCGAAGCTGTTCGCCACTGCCATCCTTCTCGTTAATGTGCCAATACCTACCGCCGTGTGCCCTTCCGCCGCATTGCCTGCTCCTTCTGACACAATCATGGAAACCTAGAAGACTGATCAAGGTCCACCCTCACCTACCACTATCAAGGTGGACGAGGTCGAATTCGACCTGCCCCACATTATGTCCGTTGATGCCAATCCAACCAACCTAACTCTTCGACCCTGCTCCACCAAAGCCACGACTCCAAAAGAACCCACGAAGAATTATATCCTTTTGTCATCATGGTTAACTCTGACGAGGCTCTAGCAACTTTCATCCAAATCTTCCACCAAGGGAACAACGACGACTTCCAGTTCGCCCTCGTCTCTAAAGAGGCGAAAGTATCAGAGCTTGAGAAAGGTCATGGTCCGGGTCTGCTAGTCCACCCGTTCCAGATCGTTTACGGTTTGACATTTTCGATCCCTTCCTTCATATTCGCCGCCCTGGAGTTCTATGGGTAACCCCATAGAACAATGGTACCCTGACTCTTTCTGCATCTTTTCATGCTTCGACCGCCTCAACCGGTGGTTTGACTGCCGCATGGGCCTTCTCGAGTGCACTCTTTGCTAAATGGTGCAGACGCAGTCTAGGATATAATGTATTAGTTGAGTCTCCTGATAGTATTTTTGGTGTTTCTCTTCTTTTGAGGTTTAGGCTTTATATCCCCTTATATTCTACCATTTCATTAATCGAAACTTGAGAATAGCAGCAAGTCCTTATTTAAAAAAAAATAGATATATTAATTTCACGGTCTATTTATTTTAATTCGGACTTTGATTTTTGTTAATCAAACTTGGAGTAAGTTAATTAGAATTAGTTTAATCGGCCAGTCATACACATCAATACATGATACATGCACTAGATTATTGTTGATAAACTCTGAATATTTCATATTTGTGTATGATAAATACTGAACTTTTTCTTATAGTTTTTTATTCTTATTCTTTTTGAAGAAAACGGTGGTACTGATACATGAGAATCATATTATATTTGGAATGAGTATATCGAGTTCTTGTGTTTTCTCTAATTACAAGGATTATCTTTTGCTTTGGTGTGGGATGGGATGATGATAAGGTTTATAAGAGGATTAACGGTGTATAATTAAAATGAAGTGGGGGAGATGGTATCATGAAAGGTTGGAAATGATACGAGTTCCTAGCAGCGTATGATGGTATTTTTGAACTTTTTGTTCGTGTTATGATGGTTAGTTATAATATAATAACTTTGGCTTGTCGGAACTTTTTACTTGGACAATGAGGAAAATGGCATTCCAATGTGTAGACAGCAAAGAACCACAAAGCTTATTTTGATCGACAAAACCACAAAGCTAATGCACAAGATTACTAGGCCTTGCGATATATCGAAAGGATTCAGGGGCTCAAAATAAGAAGAATTAGCAAAATTTATAGTATGAAAATCGACCAAATAGGCCAAACAAAAATTTGTTTCTTAGACCTTAAAAGCGTTTTTGAAAAATTTTAAAATTATTTTTTAATTAAGAAGTATTTGTCATGTGTTTTTGAAATCACTTCCAAGTACTTCTAAAAATAATCACTTCCAACTGCTTCTGAAATCATTTCCAAGTGTTTCATCTGTCATCTTATTTTTTTTTTTTCTATTTATAATTAATTATTTTAATAAATCTAAAAGCATTTTTGGACATCCTATAAGTTATCCCAAACAGGCCAGTAGTTCCAATAAATTCAATTATATTAATTATATTCACATATGAATACCCTATCGTTTTGTCGAGATATAAAGGTGCATGAGATCTGGCCAGTAGTGTTTGGTGGGCATGTTGATAGGCGGGCTTCTCAGCGTAAATTGTCTGGTCGACATGTGGTGGCTCACCCTGGGATGAGTTTTCGCTGGGGCGATTGGGGTTCACAGCACAACAGGGTTGGTTTGCTCAACAGCTGCCAGAGTTGCTCAATTAATGTTGGGTTATATTCGGTCTTTCGTTGGGGTTGATGGACGATACTTTTAATTTTTATGCTCTGTTGGTTTTGGATATAGAGTCCGTGTGATTTTATTTTCACCGTTCGGGTTTGAAGGCAACAATTCGTAATAAGACAACTACCTCAATTGTTGTGTTATTTTATGGCGCAAGATGAGGCATGGACAACCATGGATTGTGGTAATTTGTTCACTCTCGATTGTACTTGACTATAGTAATAAAATATATTGTTTACCTACAACAATTACATATTTTCATGAAAAAAATTCACCCATTGAGTCTGAACTTTTTGGGATGTATCAATTTGAAACATGACCTTCAAAAACTATCAAAGTGACGTCTAAAGTTCCGAAATCTTATCAATTTGATGTGTACCATTAACTTTCGTCTATGCTCGATTAAATTTGCTGAAAAAAATTGTAAAATAATTCTCTCTCTCTCTCTCTCTCTCTCTCTCTCTCTCTCTCTCTCTCTCTCTCTCTCTCTCTCTCTCTCTCTCTCTCTCTCTCTCTCTCTCTCTCTCTCTCTCTCTCTCTCTCTCTCTCGTCTTCGGATCGACGAGCCCAACCCGACTCTCTCTCTCTCTCTCGTCTTCGGATCGACGAGCCCAACCCGACCCAGAAGCGCTTCACATACCCATCAATCAAAGAGCTCCAAGACACCACATCCCTTTCCAACATCAACTCAAACCCCTCCCTTGCTGCAACCACGTCACCACCCTTAACATACCCATGAAACATCGAGTTCCACAACACCGAACTCCTCACAGAAATTCCATCGAACACGTTACGTGCATCACCAATATCTCTACCACTACCATACATATAAACCAATGAGTTACTCACAAACCTGTCTGATTGAAACCCATCTCTTACAATGTGATCATGCACCGCCGCGCCGAGCTCTTGCTTCAATAGAGGCAAGGAAGGAGTACGTCGATCTGGTTAAGGCAGAACCGTGTGAGCCAACATGTCGCTTAGCGAGCTCAGTTCGAGACCAGCCCAGGCACGGTGGCAGAGGTTAGAGCACGACGGTGGGATCTGAATGACTCGACAACGGGAGAGAGAGAGAGAGAGAGAGAGAGAGAGAGAGAGTGGATCTCGATAAAGCTCTTGTACTTGATGGCTAGACCCGATTGGGAGTTGGATTTGGACCTACCGAAATTGGGGCAACCTCGTGGCTAGCTAAGGCTGAGCTCCGAGAATAGGCGCCACGAGCTTTGATGCTTGATGGTTAGTGCAGATTGAGCTCGAGCCATGGGACCACAAGCTCGAGCAAACATGTGAAGAGATGAGGCACGACAAAGAATCGCGACAAGGAATAGGTGTCGTCGCCGAAAATCAAGGAGGAGGAGGAGGAGGCAGAAGGTCTAGGCTTCGTCGGGACTCATTGCTACTATGTTTATGTGCGTGTGAGAGAGAGAGAGGGGCCGGAAAATAAAATAAAAAATCGAGTGCCCAAATCATTTTGGAGGTGCCCATAGCAATTTTGTGGAGTGGTCATAATAATTTTTGAGTGCCTAAACACTTTGATTTGTTTGTTATATAATGATCATTTTATCCCTTCAGTTGGAAAAAAGTATATATCACATCATCAACACAAATGGAGTCGTGACGGAAATTGATAATATGCATCACGTTGGTACGACTTCAATAGTTTAGGCATCAATTTGATATCTGACGTCAAATATATACATCTTAAATACTTCAAACTCTATTGGTAAACTTTATCCTATTTTCATAATTTATCTGCATTTAAGATCTATTATAGTTTAAAATAGGCATATAATTCCTTCCGTGTAATTAGTTCGAATCTCATGAGCAAAATCAATAACATGTCCATATATCCAGATTACGCAGGGGAGGAATATGTGGATACTACTGCCACTAACAGACTAACAGCAAAGCATAGAGGCCTCAAAATAAGAAAGAGTATAGACTTGATCAAAGTTGCTACATAATTGTAGAGCTACTGAGCTCGCTAATTGAAAATTATACTAGACTGGGTATGAACTATCATCAACTATTAAACTGAGCTTAGGTGTCTCTTAGCCTTTGCTTAAAGTATCAAAAGCATAGGTTAAAGTTTGTGTCTTTTAACAAGAGAAAAAAAGAGAGAGAGGCATTATTCTGATGTTAACACACTTCCTCCTCTTATGTGCTGTCTACTATTTGGAAGACAAAGGGCACAAAACCTTGTTTTCGAAAGCTGAGACCTAAACGGATTCACTGACAGTGGAAAGTGGGGCCTGCCAGTATAATTAGAAAGAAGAAAAAAAAGATGCTTCACAAAAGAAAAGCATATTTTGATTAAACATTGTTTGTGTAAAATTTATGGGAATAATGGGACCAATCTATGGAGGAGCAGGAGAAAATGAGTTTTTCCTGTGGATAAGAGTCCTTGTATTTTCTTTCTTGATCTGAAAATAAGTCAATGTTGCACATATAGAGTTTGTCCACTTATTTTATTCATGTAAAAGTCAATTCTACTGGGTAATTCAAAATCATGAACATATAGATGAAATTACAGCAGTTAGGGTCTCTCTGGACGCATTTTTTTTTTCATACACTGTGACTGGCATGAACTCCATTCGGCTCGGTGATGGTGTTGGCCGTCTCTGAGAGAAAGATAATGCAACTTTCAGGGTAACAAGAAGATCGACCTCAGATGAGATTTGATGCTAGGGATGTTTGTTTTCTCTGTACTATCATTGGCGACATTTGAAACAACTTTGTACTTCAATAATCATAGTTATTTGAAATGTATAACTTCTCCGAGACTGGTACTTTCGATCACCTTTCGTTTTTCCTTCATTGATGTTTAGCCTAGCCAAATCACCGTCGATCATTATTTTCATAAACATTGTGTGACAAAAGAAGTGGTTTGAAACGCTAGCTAGCCTCTCTTAAAGTAAGTCTAATGGTTTTTCCAAACCAAAATTATCAAATTTGAATTTGATGGCCGACTAGGCATAAGGTTATTTTGACAAATTTTCTTTCTAATGGATATGTCAAAAATTCTAAATTTCGTTTTCTTTTTTCTTTTGTTTCTTTCCATTTCAGTGGGTTCATCTTCTTGATAATTCATATTTTTGAGTCTCCATAGAACATAGACCTACACGATTTTTTCCATAACAGATAACAATGACAAGCCTCCATACAACAAGCCCAGATTACATATAACTGATAAAAGCTTGCTCTTTTTATATAAGCATAATCAACAGCATCGCCAATAAGCTTGTCAATGTTGGATGCCACTATATGCACAGATTGTTCTATATAAGCAATTGTTCTATCCTTCTTTCCAGGCAGCTTGGGAATATCTACGATAGTCACTAATTCAATCTCTTCTGAGTTCTGCCATTTGCAACCGAAAATAGAAATTACAAGATAACCAAGATATTGTTAGAATATGAATCAATTAGAGCCTACGATCAGTACGAAGATAGAGCTCAAATCAAGATATTAAGTTCCCACATTCATCACAGCCCGATAATCACATATGAGTGTATAAATCAGAGTTCATTCTCACGAACAAATTCATAAGTGTATATATCACATTTGACATTTCATTCTGGAACACAATCCACAAAATCACAAATGACTTCTATCAAATAGAATTCGATTCTAAGTTAAATAGGACGACAATCACCACAAATCTGTATAATTGATTATATAGCTCTCTCGAGCCCTATGACAAACAAAAAACCAGACCCTAATCAAGAAATCAGTGAAATTACACAAAATAGATAAAATTACTTACAACCCATCAATTTGTTCATAATCTTAGAGCATCTGCAACGGCGAGCAACCAGCGGCATTTTGCTTGAACACCGAGTCGGACCGGCGGGGTTTGCTCGAGAAAACCCAAAAACGAGATCGCATCGGCAAGAAATTGATCGAGCAGTCAACGGTGAAATTTTGCTCCGTCGATCGGTCGAGCAAATTTTGCTCCGTCGATTGCTCCAACGCCTGGTGAAACCCACGGCACCTGGGTGACGTCAGGCACGTTGCCTTTTTTTCTTGTTAGGCACGCGCAATGCACGCGTAAGTAAAAGAGTTTAAAAAAAAGTTGACGGACGAATGAGTGGCTGACACGTGGCTTACTGGGATGGGTTTTACACTCCAACGGTCCAATTGATCTGGGCCTTCCATTTTGAATCTGAAATTTTGATTCAACGGCCTAAATTCAAAAGCAATGGCCATGACAAATTTAGAACGAAAATAAACGAGAAATAGCTCCAAAAAATTGTAAAAAAATTCCCAAAAATTTCAGAACTCTCCCAAAAATTTGCCTATAAATACTGCTTCAATTTTTGATCAACTCACACCAATTTGTGCACAACAAATTTCACATCTCCCTTCATCTCCTCTCTCATTTCGTTTAGCATTTTTTCCAAAATAGTGGCCACCCATTGGCTTCCTTTCGAAGATTTACAAATGTGCATCTCTTTCGTCCGTCATAGCGTTGATAAATACGACGGTAACAAATAAAAGAGGGACAAATTGTGGGAGACAATTCATGCCGATTATATGCAAAATTGGGAGCCAACACAAGGTGAGAATCCTCTGAAGGAGCCGAGGACTCAAATCGCGCTCGCGTCTCACTATAACAAGTTCAAACTACTCTTACAAAAATGGGGTGAATATTTGCACGTGTCGCGACAACGTACAGCTAGCAGCACTTCGCTAATGGATGAAGTAAGTTTACATTGTTTTATCATATATTATAAATTTTATTTGATTACATGAATTAAATTATGTAATTTATATATCTAATTTGTTTAAATATGTAGCATTGTGAAATAGCTAATATAAGTTTATCATTAGGTCAAGCAAGCTCAATCATGTTACTATAAAGCCAAGAAGAAAGTGTTTACACACTTTGAATGTTATAGAGTGATTAAGGATCATCCATCTTTCGTTGCGGTGCTACCTAGCTACTACTCCATCTACATATGCAAGTAGTTACTATGCTACTCCTTCCGCAGCCAAATCATCTCCAACCATCAATTTGGATGACGAAAAAGTGAATGAAACACCTCAAAGCAACGCGATAGCTCCCTCGAGTCCGCCTAGATCAATTGGAAGCAATGTTGCAAAGGAAGCGAGACGCCAAAAGAAACAAGGTAAGACTCTTATTGAGCAACAAGTTGAAGTTTTGCATACCATTGCAAGTGACCATGCATCATGGCATACCAAGAGGCTAGCGCATAATGAAAGTGAGCTTAATTATTATGCGGAGTACATAGACATTCAAAAGCGGAAGGAAGCAAGGGCGGAAGAAGAGTTACTATTGAAGAAACAAGAGGAGGAAACAAGTATCATGACAATGGATTTAGAGACTATGACCCTAATCTCAAAAATGTATTTTACCAAGAAGAAACTAACAATCCTTAATGAAGGAGAACCTAGTCAAGATCAACCTACCGATGAAACATGTTCGGATTGTTATCACCCAAGTTGCGTGCTCTTTCCATAATAGTTATAATATTGTACAAAGAATAAATCTGGGTTTGGCTCGTCATTTTATGTAATTTTAATTTTTGAGAATTAAAAATGTAATTTATTTATTAAGATGAAATTGAAATACACATTAAATTAAAACACATTTTATCGAAAATTTTGTATAATTATTGTCAATAATGACACGTGTCACATTATTATTGATTACAAATCTATCTGGTAAATAATTTTTTGACATTTCACAACATAACAAAATAGATTTGCTCAAATAAATAGTGAATGGGCATGCCAAAAACTGATTTGCTTGAACAAAATAGGAAATTGGTTTATTTTGAGCAAATTTTGCTTTTAGCTCAAGCAACGAGTGCGGATGCTCTTAAAGACTAAAATAGAGGAAATAACATTACTTCTGGGTTTCAATGTTTGAGTGTTGTTGTTTGGTATCCAGATCGCTTCGGGTTGAACTCGAATACATTGCTTGGATCTAAGTCTTTATTGTCAGATGATTAATCATCGAACACTCGCCCGAGAGGGAGTCACAACAAGGCACGACACGACGAGGTACGGCTTCACGACTTCAGGCTGAGCTGCAGCATCAAGTCTAGAGAGAGGGAGAGAAGAGATTTTGACAGTTCGAATTGAGACTTTCAAATTTGGCAAATTGAATCAAAATTGCCATCCACCGTGAATGTGGCCTCTCCGATAGACATAACAGAATGTCAAATTTACACTGTCAAATATTACTGTTCAGTGCCATACAGACATTTGACACAACCATGGCCTTATTTGACCAAACCTTTGTTTCGTGTTGGTAAAAGCATTGAAGCATCGAATGCCTTGAAGCATACGACCATTAATATGAAACCTAACCAGCAGTAAGAAGTCAGTCAACAAGTTTGGTCCGAAGGTAAAAGGTGTGAAGCCTAAATTAGCTTGTGGTCTAAGGGAAGGGACAAACCGACAGAGAGCGGCTGACCGGAGGTCTTTTTGGGACCACCAGACAATTATAGCCGTGTACATTTTAGTCCAAGACAGCTTCACACTTTTTATCAAATTTCCAAGTGGTTTCCAATTGTCGGAAAATGAACCAATATAGGCCTTAATTTTTACATATTTTCAGAACAGTCCTCCAATTCCTTACCGTCCAGCTCCAACAATTATTTTGATCCCGGTATAGAACAGCTTGTTTTTCCTGGTAAATTATCCGCTATTTAATTATAAAGGTCACGTTTAATATATTTTTACGATATAGGGTTTAGGTCGCATATAGATATATTTTTACATGTAATTCTGATGTTATCGATTCAAGTGTAGTAATCCTTGAGGAAACACAGACTCAACCATAGCTACAAGCAAGTTTCATAGTATAATCACTTCTTCTCAGAGTTGGTTACAGTTTACTAAGCCAGTAAGCCTTATTAAGCATCCTCATCAAAAGGGAAAATATTTGTATTCAGTAGAGGCAGTGGAAGGAAGCACTCGACGAGGTAGAGAGCAAATTAAGTGGGATACAAGAATGACAGAGAGATATACAGAAGATTTGGCGGCAAAAAAGAAAAGCGTGGAGACACGAAATGATGGCAACCGTATCCTAAAAGACACATTTCAGCCGTCTAAAATCCAAATCTAATTATGGAAGACTATATATATATATATATATAACAACCGTCCCACCCCCATTGGTTATGTAGGTCGCATTTTATGCAACACTCGAGTAGCTATGGCCAGGAGGAATCTGAACCATGCCAGTATGAAGTTTCCTTCGTCCCCCACGCTTCTGCAACGCAAGTCCTCCATGCCACTCGATCCCAAGTTCTCAACACAACTGATCGAATACAAAGAAACCAGAATGTGGTGGGTTTGTCTCCAAACGTACGAACGTACGTACTAGCTAGTCGATATCGACACATGTAATTGCAAGCTCTTTGTGGCTCACATCCTGTTGGACTTATATGAATACTAGCCAGTCTTATTCATGGTATCCGATCCAGTGCCTTGTGGCTTATCAAACCACAACTCACCGTGTATCGTGTGAGATCTTTTCTCTTCACACCAATAATATATCGATCTCCACATGCCATACCGATGAAAAGTTTATTAGCTAGCTGGCTGCTTCTTCAACTCGATCGTTTAGCATCAGTATGCATCTAGATGAATAGTGGAGTTTTTCCCGTAGAAACCTAAGCAGACCAATATAATTAATCTAGTCTACAAATTACAATATAAAACGAGCAGCTAGCTAGTTATCGTGGCCATAAAACTTATGGGAAAACAGTAGTTCTGTCTCTGATAGTCTGATGTATGCATGTATTTAAGATTAAACTGATATGATTGAGGAAGATTTGTTTTGGCAGTCAAAATCTTACTTTAGAAAAGATGTCTCGCGTTTAATTAGATATCTTTCTGCAACTATCACATTAACAATTCTGAAGAACAAGCCCTTAATTGACCATGCAGGCACTTTATAATACTAATTAAACCAGCAATTGCTTTGCTATGGAGAAGACGATTGACATAAGAATAACCAATCAATTTGTTAAGTTTTCTTTATCCCCTGCTTTACTCGGTTGTGGATATATTCGAGCTCGATCACAGACACAGTACCGCTCAGAACTTATCTACGAGCAGTTTTCGGAGATGACCGCCGTACGTACCTGTAGGGCACCAATTAGGGGGCTGTGTGGGTAATTTTCTTGACGTGGCTTCGTCTTATTGGCTGCCCTACAGGGAGGCGGCCTTGCTGAAATACTGGCTCTAATTTACAATCGAACAAATTAACCCTAACTAGCGAGCACCGATCTTTTTCTAGCAACAACTGCGTTATCAAGGTAGAAATATAAAAAATAAAAAGGTAGAAATTAAAAGAAATCTTGGTTTTAAATACACAATGGTTTTATCTTTTTTTCGAATATAAGAAAGATTTCATTAAAACTCTTACTGTCTGAAAAGTTCATACATCAATTAATAAGTAACTCTAACTTTATCAAAAGAAGAATAACAACATCGAAAGCAAGAACAAATATTTATAGCGTTACAGCTCAACTACACACGTCGGGCTTGTAGGCGCCTTACGTAAACTACGCAGGTCATGTATCATGGTAAAAAACACACCTCTAAGCACTCAATTGTGATAGGTGTGTCTAAAACCCATGAAATGTGCAGCCTACAAAGGAAGCCTGCAAGCCGACTAAATGAAGATTCAATAAACCATTTAGTATAGACTCTCAATCTACATACACTAGCTAATTGGGGGTAGGCTAAATGAAGATCAGGAAAACTTGCATAATTTCTAGTGTACAGTATGTTCGTACTTGAAACTGCGAGAAGTCTTAAGTAGTCACCTAAGGATAATCTCTGTCTTTATCTTCAAGTAAACTCTTACTTCCGCAACCTTTTCCTGCGACTCTATCAACCGCTCACGCTGCTAAGATAAAAACTCGTTAAGGAGAGACCGGATGTGTCGACCGTCAACCCTCTAATGCTGAAGTCAAAAACAAGTAATAGATTTAACAGAATAATGACATAAAGAGTATTGAAAACATACCATTAATGTTGCGCAACCGGGGTTATAAAGGTGGTTGGGATTGGAACCTTGTTATCATTCACGATGTGGGACAAACTAACTTACCTTTTTGTTGCCAGTCTTCTGGAAGCATCTTTGGCGGGCACGTGTGCGGTTTACAGGCCGCACTGGGTGAAACTTTGGTCGTGATTGATCTGCGCATTTTAGGTGTATTAATTAATAAATTTTCTCTACATTTTTACTTTGATAATTGCTTAGTTTTATTAGTTTTGACTTATTTTGTTAATTTCAGGTGTTGACCAAAAGAGACGGAGTAAAGAAGTCTACAAACACGCAAAACACAGCCAAATAATGGAGAGAAGAAATTGGTTCAAAATTCCAAGGAAGAAAGAAGAAGAATTGAAGAGAAAAAAAATCATTTGTTGACTAGGAAAACCTTTCCTATGTTGGCTAGGATTTGAAAGCTCCCGGAAGGATGTTGAAGAAGAACAAAAGAAAATGGACCAAATTAAGTAGAAAACCATTTGAAAAGTCCAAACTTCAAGAACAAGGCAGTCAATTTCGTGGAGAACAAGTTATGGCAAGAAGAGGATTCCTAATACTTCAAAAGGAAGGAAATCTGAAGCTACAGGATAGCAGACTTCGACAGGCTGTAGAAAATGTGTATCAACTCTGATTGAGGTGATCAAAGAAGATATTTTATAGCCCTCGGAATGATCTTTCCAATGCAGCAAGAATCATGCAATTCATCTATGTATAACTTAGAAAAATCGCGTTTGACTATAAGAGATCAGATTTCTCCGAAATTAATGTGGACTTCTTGTTATGGTAGGAAACAACCTACCCTTCTCCTATATAAAGGGGAGCTCGGCCTCAAAGCAGTTCATCACCTATTCTATGTCCTCTTGCTACCAAAATACACAAAAAAGCTCCACCACGAAATTCTTCAAGTGCTAGGCCGAAGTTACATCACCACCACCCTAAAATTTCCATCATATTCCTTCTAAATATGCTTAGTCCCTTTAGAAGGTGTGTAGCTTCCACCTTAGGCTCCATCCACTCGAGCTTTTGCAGGGATTACCAGAAATCAAAAAGTGTAAACATAGAACCTTTACTCTGTAACTCTCCTTGTATTTGTTTTATTTTGTTTGTGAAGAATACATGTTTATTTTGGTTTTATACTTATTTTGAGTTTAATTTATCTTCCATGTGTATATGAGTTTTGAGTCTTGATTGCATATTGTGTGTCATTCTTAATGCTTTGGTTGGGTCTAAAGATGAAACGCTTAGTCAATAGTTTTTTACCCTAAATCAATGGAGTCGAGATTAGAGTGTTTAGACGCTTAGTTGCACTTTAATTCAAAGTCATGGCATGTAATCCGGAATTAAAAATTGTAGATTTTGTAATTAAATGAGATTATTCGTGTAATTGCAAAGTATGTGGGATGTGATGATCATATGTAAATAATTAATTTAGGTTTGTTTTTGTCGAAAATATGGTAAGGGTTTTTGGGTTCTTTTTATGTGTTTGCTTGTCTACGAGTCAATGCATATTAGATTCCTAGGATTTCTTGCTATATGTTTCGATACTTTAGGTAGTAATTAGATAGACAATTTAGGTAATTAAACAACTTTTTTATACCCCCCTTTTTACTACACAAGAATTGCATGCACCCTTCAATCCCCGGTTAGAACGATTCCTACTTGCTTATATTATACTACACCTATAGGTTTTTAAATTGTATATGGTTGATTTATGTGTTTAATTAAAATGCATGTTTTGGTCGTATCAGTGATTAGCGAGAGGTGAGGTTAACTTAGGTCGTGATAAGCAGGCGCGTGTGCGGTTTTGGTCTCGCCGCTGTTATCAAGCTTGTCCTGGAGGTGAGGTTAACTTAGGTCGTGATTAGCGGTTAAGTACATACGTAAGGTGATTGTTTAAGAAGGTATATGTACAAGTCCCTCCAACTCACTCAGCCAAGCGGATCAATCTTGGTTGGGGAGTTGTGAAATCGGATACTGGCGAATATACGTACATACTTAACGCCATACATTTTTCTTTCACTAGATACAAACCTCGCAGTCCCCCACTCTCAATTCAAGGTTGATCCACAAGTATCATGCATACCTATAGTAATATTTAAACAAAATGACTATCAGTAGCGACAGGAATGACAAGTAGCGAGCTTGCCATTTCCACCGTAAGAGATCCCACAATGTTCCCGTGCAGGATCCCTTCTTATTGGTGTACTCCCGTGTAGCGCCTAATAGGGGGCGGTAATATGTGGTGCTCAAAAGAGGGGAAACTATCAAAAGCAATAAAGTGAGTGTCCCACATATTTTCGGTTTGCTAGTATACTCCTTCGTAACTGTAGGGAGAAGTAATGCTCACAAATGTGTATGAAGTCATTTCGAGGTTCCTTAAGGTGACTAATCGAGTAGGCCCACACATACTGCTACCGGAGTACTCCTTCGTAGCTTCTTGTAGGGAGACTCAAGTTGTTGCACGGCTTGCGTTAATCTGGATGGGGTACTCCTTCGTATCTGTCATCTTGATCCTACCAATTATGGTGCGGCCTGTAGCGGGAACTTGGTATCAAAACAACGAGTCCCCCGAGAATTGCTAGAAAAGAGAATCTAAGTGCATACTGGGCGTTGATGCGGCCTAGGCCGGCTAGGATGACTATTGCTTCCGCGGCATTTCTCGTTCTTAATCCATCAATGTATAAGCACCACTCAGATGTCTTTAGCTCGATATGCTCTATGTCAGTTGTCGTTGCCCCTTTAGCCATAGAGGAAGGTGTGAGCTCTGTGATGAAGTCCACAATTGCATGTCCCTTTATTATAGTTCATGGGTGGTACTTGATGACAAACTTGCTCAGTTAAATTGGCCACTTGGTTAGCCTTCTAAAGTGGTCCAGGATCTCCACCACTTAGTGTAGCGGATGGTTATTGAGGACATGGATTGTGTGTGACTGAAAGTAAGGCCTGAGTCGACGTGCTGCGACTATTAGAGTGAACGGAAGCTGCTCTGAGGCAAGGTACCTCTGCTCGGGTTCCTCCAAACTTTTTCGTAAAAAAAATTAGTAGTTCCGTGTCCGCCTCTCGCCTCACGAGAGCGAAGCTAATTACTGTTAGTGAGACTGCAAAGTAAATGAATAGTATTTCACCTGTGATTAGAGCGGATATGAAGGGTACGTGGTTGAGGTATTTGATTCCTTTTAACACCTTGACATAATCCGCAGTCTAGTTGGCAGGCTTTTTGTTGGTGAGGCATATTGTTTTAAAGAACAGGTGACACTTGTCCGTGTAGCTGGAAATGAAGCGGGAGAGAGATGCTAGCTTCTCGGTAAGTGTCTGCAACTCCTCCTTGGTTGTTGGGGACTTGGTGTCAAGTATTGCATAAATCTTCTCTGGGTTGGCGTCGATGCCCCTGTGGTTGACAATGTACCCAAGAAACTCGGCCGCCGTGACTACAAAGATGCACTTCGTCGGGTTCAACCGCATGTCGCTCTTGATAAGAATATCTAGTAACATGACCACCCTCGTACTTTCTTTTCACAATTAGATCGTTTATGTAGACCTCCACCATGCTGCCAATAAGTGGTTCCAGGATGCGTGACATAAATCACTGGTACGTAGAACCAACATTCTTCACCCCAAATGGCATCATGGTGTAGCAATAAAGCCCTTTATCTGTTGTGAATCATGTTGCCTCTACATCTGTTTGGTCCATCTTGATTTAGTTGTACCTGGAGTAATAGTTCATGGTAGACAGTAGCTCGTACCCACTGATAGCATCGACCAATTGATATATCTGTGGGAGTAGGAAGGAGTCTTTTGGGCATGCCTTGTTTACATTGCTGTAGTCCCCGCATATCATTTCTCTTCTTTACCATGACAACGTTTGAGACCCATTATGGGTATTGCACCTTTCGTATGAAGCAGATGTCAAGTAGCTTCATTACCTCATCCCTGATGGTGAAGTATTGTTCTTCGCTATATACCTAATGCTTATGCTTATGCGGCACCATATCAGGTAAAATCCCCAACTTATGCGAGATAATATCCATGGAAATCCTCAGCATGTTAGCGTACGACCAAGCAAAGACGTCGTTGCACTTCTTTAATACCTTCATTAAGGCTTCTTCTACTTTCGGGTCTAAGTTGGCTCCAATGCAGACAATTCTCTCTAGGTGCTCCTTTTAGAGGTGTATGATATTCAATGACTCCTCGTCCACCAGTCTTGCAATCAATGGCCATTATCTAAGGTCCTTTGGAATACAGGCAGATGCATTGGTGGAAAGCGAACAAATTTGTCTATCTGGATAGGGGTGAGGCTCATAGCCGGTTGGGGAAATTGGGGTCGTGCTTCTCACAGCACCGATTCCTCACAGTGTTGGAAACTTCATCAGAAGAATGTGTTGCGGTATAAAATTTTAGTTTTTGAGTCAAGTTTTTGAATTTTTGAGTTTTTTTTTTGTAGCCTTTCTTTGACCCGCCGAGAATTTTTCTTGACCCGTCCAAGTATATCCATGGTGAGACAGTAGCATCCCTTCGACCCGTCGAATATTAATAGGTCTTTTTCGACGACTAGTTCGTCATGGTGCAAGTTTTTGGTATTTTTGAGTTTTTTCTTTATTTTTTTGTGTGTTTTAGTGTCTTATATGAAAAATAAAATACAAAAATAAAAAGTGTCAAGAAAAGTAACACAAAAAGAGTCTTTTGGTTTTTGTTTTGAGTCTTAGGAGCCCTTAACTAATCTGTGATGTGTTTATATCTTCCAAAATTGTGACTAAGTGTAAAACATATAAACATGTGATTATGTGATATGAGTTTCTTTGGTTAATCTTGATATATAATGCATGTGTGAATGTGTAGTAGATGTAGAAATAAGTTAACATGGTATATAGTGTAAGCATGCTTAGACATTGTTGAGATTCATTTAACCTGTGAGCTTTTGAGCCTTATATATGTTATATATATGTTTTCTTTATTGAGTGACAATTGCTTGCTGTAGATTAAGTTAATGGACTCTAGAGATTACTAGAACTTACTCTTGTACTTTTTAAAGCTTATAGTCAATATATGTTCTGATTAAGGAAGTGATAAAGGCATTTAGGATCTACCACCATGGGCATATGTAGCCTGTGTCCCATATTTTGTGTACACAGGATGTGCACCCCTTAGTTAACCACTTTGAGCCTATATGATAACCATTTTTCATCACCTGCATAGATTAGCTATATCTTTACCTTTATTCTAGAACTTAGTAGAGCTTTACATGAGACATGTATATGAAGACAAAAGTGACAATTTATGAAGGTGATACAAAGAAATAAGTGTGAAGTATCAAGCTAGTGTTTGTTTAAAAAAAATCAGGAAGAAAAGAAAAGGATTTTATTTTTGTAGTATCTAGATTGATACACAGGCTAACTGTTGATGAAAGGAATAAAGTGAAGGTCTAACAAGATGAAAACCAGCCACAATAATGACACAATAGTGGAGATGTTCAATGGTTGCAGAGTGTGAGAAAAAGTCTCTTTTTATTGATGCTTTAATAGGCTCTAGAAATTATGCTTCAATTCCATATTCTTTTGTTCTATAAACCCATGAGCCTAGCCCCATTACAAGCTTTGGAACACTTTTTTGATCCTCAAAATGGCAGCCTTTAATCTGTAGATATTAGTTACAAGAGTTGAGCATATTGTTAGGTCAATTTGGCAAGTAATTGAATTGAGTGAATACCTTAGACATACTTTGAGAGAAACACTTATGAGAGCATATCTATGTGAGGTTAAATCTTGACTTGTTTATGCATGCTATAGCTTGATATTCACCATGATTATGTCTTCGTCCTATATATTACATGGGTGCCATGCATTGATATTAACCTTCAAAATTCTGTGGATTGAATTGAAATATCATGTGAACTTGGTATTACAATGTTAGGAAGTTTGCTAAGACAATGTGTTAAAGAAATTAGTGTTTTATAATTTATGTGTTGTTGAGTCTTTTAAAGAGTCTTAGTTTAGTGTTTTGTTCAAAGACTAGCAAAAGCTAAGTGTTGGGCATGTCGATAGTTGCATAAATATGCAACTCTCTTGTGCTTAATTGTTCTGAAAATACTTGGTTTATTTGTTTAGTTTTCATTAATTAATTATATTTTTCTTTATTTAAGTTAGTTGGAGAAAAATACAAAAATGAGCAATAAAAGGTGAATTTTGTTCAAATAAGGAATGATGATGTGGAACATCCATATGGCGATGACTCAACCCTAAATTGATGAGAAGAAGCCCAAGATCATACCTATATAAGCATATTTTGAGGAACAAAGTAGGGTTGTTGAATTTTAAAGAAATAAAGCTAAGAAGAGAAGAAGCGTCGTCGATAAGGATTCTCAGTCGTCATCTTTTGACCCGTCGAAATACTCCATCGACCCGTCGAACTGAAGTTTCTAAGAATTCTAGGGGTTTTGGTTGATTATTCCTTATCCTTCATGTTTTTCTATTGTTTAATTCCAACCATGAGTAGCTAAACTTCCCAAGTTAGGGGCTTATCGAAGCCCTAGACATGCCTACTATTTTGAACCCTTGTACTCTTGTAGGAGAACACCAATTATTGCATTGTGCAGATGGTGGCAGAGGATATGCACCAGGGATTTGAAGAAGTTGGATGTGGTCGAACTTCAATACGAAATTGTCCACATCCTCTGCAAATTAGAGAGGATTTTCCCCCTGCTTTCTTCGACATCATGATTCACCTCATGGTCCACCTTCACGAACAAGTCCTGCTTTCTGGTTCGGTCCAGTACACGTGGATGTATTCTCAAGAAAGATAAAATATGAAGTAGTACGTACAAAATATTTTAAAACACTTTTTCCATCATTTATATATCTCTTTTCTTACAAAGATCGCTGCGAATTAATAATATAATGCCTATTTTGTAGACAACTCGGACAATATAAGGGATTCGTCAAAAATAGGTCTGCCCCAGATAGTTCCATCGCGGAAACATACTGCCCCAGATAGTTCCATCGCGGAAACATACCTAATGCATGAGTCTGTTACTTACTACAGCAAGTACTTAAATTATCTGGCCGAGACCGCCTCCAATACACCTGTTACCTACAATCTTTCAGTCGTCACAGATCTTGTATGACCGTTTAGAGGAGTATTAACCGAAAGATTAAGTCAGGAGGAACTTATTGAAGCACATTGGGTATTGTTGTGAGACTGTGAAGAGGTTACTGGTTACATGCAAAGTTACAGAACTAAAATTTAGACAGTCAAATAGAACAAGAGTCCTAACTGGGTTTAAAAAAAATGTTTAAGAAGAAGTTCCCTGATTATTTCCTCCAATGGGGATGTCACTTTAAATTATTAAACCATGCATGTCGGCTTTGTGCTTCCTTTTTTAAATTTGATGTTGATGTGTGTGTGTATATATATATATATCTGGATCGAGATTAATTAGTATAGGGATTAATTAGTTACATAATTTTTTATTTGATTTAAATTTGGTGTTTAATTAATGGATTTGTACAAATGAAATGGAGCCTCTATTTGGGTGACAATTTCTCATTCCAATTTAAACAAATGAATACATAGTCTTCATGTACTCTTGTAGGAGAACACAAATCCATGTTTCCCTCATATCAAAATTAAGTGCAACACACTCAATTATTTTGTTTAAATTGTCATATTAAAATGGTGGAAAACCACCATTTTTCCAACAGTAAACTCTATATATACAAGAGGCTCGTCACTATTTTAGATCATCACTTATTCTACAATCTAAGATCTGCCAAATACTTCTCTCCTTCCAACAAATCAAGCATTCATCCTCAAGAGTGTCGACTACACCATCACACTGCCGCATCTTCATCACCATCGACATATAGGGGATCCAGAGCGTCTACCACCAAATAGGTCTAGTTCTCTTCAGTATCCATAGGAGATCCTAAAGATATAAAAGTGTCACCATGATCTCTTTATTTCGTAGTCTTTCTTTGTTTATGAAACTTGTTTTTATGTGTTGGATGACTTTGTTTTGGTTTTATTATATATATGGATTTCAAAAACTTTTCATGTGTTCCTTATTCTAGATTTTGAAATGCATGTGTTTAATTGGTTCTTAATACTTTAATTTTAGAAATAGGGGATTCCGAGTCTAGGTCAAAAGGTGTATAGGGGATCTCGAGCACAAAATATGAATTATGCATGTTTAATTGGAATTTAGGGTTATGGAATTTCGTTAAGTGTTGATATTTGTATGTGTTAATAAATGAGATAGGTAAAGGAATAGGTTGACCACTTGTAAATAGTAATTAGGTTTATTTTTTTCATAACATCAATTAGAGTCTTTAGGGGTCTTTTGTGTATTGCTTGTCTATGAGTTTGTGCATGATAGAGTTCTAGGAATTCTTGTTTGTGACTATGACTTTTTAGGTAGTAAATTAGGTTAGAAAACAATTTTCGACAACCCCCTTTTCTTTACACATTAATTGCATGCACCCCTTTAATCCCCGGTTTAGAACGATACCCTATTTACCAATACTACATCTACACAAAAAGGGTTTTAAATTGCATGTGATTGATTTATATATTAAGTGTCTACTTTGTGTTAATATTTAATGCATGTTTCATGCGTACTTTACCTCCTATTTCGACTGTGAAGGAGGTGAGATCTTTTCTTAAACATGCAGAATTTTATCGCAGGTTTATCAATGATTTTTTCAAGGCATTCAAACCGTTACGTGCATTGCTCCAGAAAGATGAAGCTTTCGACTTTATTTAAGACTCCTTGAAGGCATTCAATAAGCTCAAGGAGCTTGAAGGCATTCAATAAGCTCAAGGAGCTTCTGACAACTTCTCCCATCATACAGGCACCTGATTAGAATTTACCTTTTGAATTGATGTGTGATGCTTCTGATTATGCAGTTGGAGCTGTTTTGGGTCAACGTCCAGCTAAGTTACCCCATGTCATCTATTATGCTTCCAGGACTTTGAATGATGCATAGTTGAATTATTCAACTATAAAAAATGAACTCCTGGCTGTGGTCTTTGCTTTGGAAAAGTTTAGGTCTTACTTGTTAGGAACTAAAGTGATTATTTACTCTGATCATGTTGCTTTGAGATATTTTATGACTAAACAGGATGTAAAGCCCAAGTTGATTCACTGGATGCTACTATTTCAGCAGTTTGATATTGAAATCAAAGACAAGAAAGACATTGAGAATTTGGTGGAAGATCACCTGAGCAGGATCACTCATAGATCCAACGCAGAGGATGACTCTTTGCCTCTGCATGACAGCTTCCTGGATGAGCAACTCTTTGCTCTCAACATTTTTTAGCCTTGGTACGTAGATATTGTCAACTATATTATGTCAAGAAGAATACCAAATGACTATAGTCGAACTCAGAAGGACAAGTTGGGGAAGACATCAAAGTACTAATATGGGATGAACCTTATCTATGGAAACATTGTCTTAATTTGTTGATAAGAAGGTGCGTTCCTGAAACTGAGTTTCAATCTATTCAATCTTTTTGTCACTCACATGTAGGTGGAAGCCACTTTGCTGAAGAAAAAAAGACTGCATTGAAAGTACTTGAGAGTGGTTTCTTTTGTCCAACATTGTTCAAGGATGCACATAAGTTCCATAAATTATGTGCCAGATGTCAACTCACAAGTAACTTAGGTCCTAGAGATCAGATGCCCCAACACCCAATTTTAGTTATTGAGATCTTTGATGTGTAGGGTATTGATTTTATGGGTTCTTTTCCTAGCTCCCAATAGAATGTTTATATTTTACTTGCAGTTTTGACTATGTTTCTAAGTGGGTGGAGGCAGTGGCCACTCGAACTAACAATGCTATTGTTGTTTTGAAGTTTTTAAAATCACTACTTGTTAGATTTGGTACTCCCAGGTATATCATCAGTGATGGAGGTTCCTACTTTTGTACTCCCAGGTATTTCATCAGTCAGGAGGCAACACCTTATCATCCTCAGACGAGTGGGCAAGTAGAAGTCTCCAGCAGAGAAATCAAGTAAATTTTGGAGAAGACTGTTCGACCGACCCGGAAACATTGGAGTCAATGCTTAGATGAGGCGTTATGGGCATATAGAACAGCATACAACACACTGATTAGAATGTCTCATTATCAAATGGTCTATGAAAAAGAATGTCATCTTCCGGTGGAGCTTGAACACAAGGCATATTGGGATATTAAACAGTTTAACTTTAATATTGATGTTGCAGGTGTTCATCGGAAGTTATAGTTGAATGAGCTTAATGAGATTCGAAACAATGTATATGAGTCTAGTCGAATCTACAAGGATAAAACTAAGACTTTTTATGATAAGATGATTAAGGGCATGCCTTTTTTTGTTGGACAAAAGGTTTTGCTATTCAACTCGCATCTACGGTTATTTCCAAGTAAGCTTTGATCTCGGTGGAGTGGACTTTTTATTATACTCAATGTGTTTTCTCAAGTTGCAGTTGAAATTTGAAATCCAAGGAATGATACTACATTAAAAGTGGGTGGCCATAGGCTTTAGCATTTCTATGAGCCAGTGATTGGAGATGAGGAGGAATTGCCCCTGCAAGATCTCTCTCCAGTGGAGTAAGTTGGTGAACATCATCTGGCTGAAGGCGTTAAACTTAGCACTACTTGGGAGGTAACACATGTTGATGGAAACGATTGAAAACCAAATTTACATGCTTAACCCTTCATCTTTAGTATTTTTCTCCATGATTAGTGTGTTTTGTGATGTGTTATGTATTCCATTCCATGCTTGTTTGAAGTATTGCTTGTTTTAATTTTGTTTTACATTGAGAACAATGAAAATTTTAAATGTGGGGTGGGGTTTATATCATATCTTTAGCGTCTATGTATAATTTTTTTTGGTGGGGTTTATATCATATCAAGATGTGGTCTTCAACTTCACTAAAGAATGTCTACAAGTTTTCAACAAACTCAAGGAATTTTTTACTATAGCCTCCATCATACAAGCAGCTGATTTGAATCTTTCTTTTGATTTCATGTGCGATGCTACCTATTTTATTGTTGGTATTGTTCTTGGCCAACATCCAGATAAGCTTCCTCATGTCATCTATTATACCTTCAGGACTTTGAATGATGCACGGTTAAACTATTCAACTACTGAGAATGAGCTCTTAGCTGTGGTCTTTGCATTGGAAAAGTTTAAGTCTTACTTGTTAGGAACTAAAATTATTATCTTTTCTGACCATGCTGCTTGGAGATATTTGATGACCAAACAGGATGGCTAAGCCATGGTTGATTCGATGGATGCTCTTGCTACAAGAGTTTGACATTGAGATCAATGACAAGAAGGGGTCTGAGAACATGGTGGTGGATCATTTGAGTAGACTTACTCATGGTTCCAACGCAGAAGAAGACAATATTCCTCTCAGGGATAACTTTTCGGATGAGCAGCTCCTTGTTGTTCAAGAAATGACGCCATGGTATGCTGACATTGTCAACTACAAGGTAAGAAAGTATATTTCATCTGACTTCACCAAGGCCCAGAAAGATAAACTTGTCAAAGAGGCCAAGTATTATATATGGGACAAGCCATATCTTTGGAAACATTGCAGATATGCCATCATCCGCAAGTGTGTATCCGAATCTAAATTTCAATCTATTCTAGGTTTTTTTCACTCACTGATAGTTGCATAAATGTGCAACTATCTTGTTCTTAATTATTCCGAAAATACTTAGTTTATTTGTTTAGTTTTCAGTAATTAATTATATTTTTATTTATTCAGGTTATTTGGAGAAAAATACAAAAAGAAGTAATAAAAAAAATTCTATTCAAACAAGGAATGATGATGTGAAAAGTCCATGTGACGATGACTCAACCCTAAGTTGATGAGGAGAGACCCAAGATCACACTTATATAAGCATCTTTTGAAGAACAAAAGAGGGTTGTTGCATTTTCAGAGAGAGAAGCCAAAGAAGGAGAGAAACACCACCTTGAGGATTGTCTGCCGATAGCCTTCGATCCATCAAAGACCTGACCTTCGACCCATCAAAGCTGCCAGCTGAGAATTTTGGGGTCTTGGTTTAAATATTCCGTCTCCATCATGTTTTTCTATTGTATTCTTTCGACTAACAGTAGCTAAACTTCCCTAATTAGGGGTTGATATAAGCCCTAAATATGTTTCGATTTTGAACCCCTTGTAATTTTTACAACTATTAGATGAGTTTTACTCACTATTATACCATTGTATTCTTTCAACTAACAGTAGCTAAACTTCCCTAGTTAGGGGCTGATAGAATCCCTAAATATTATACCATTGATGATTTCTACTATATGTTTCTTTGGGTCAAAAATTTGATGCATGTGGCATTTATTGTCTAGGATGTGTACATGACCATCATATCATTGCATATTCTCTAGAGATAAAAACAGGCTCCTGTGTGAAGTTAAACCTAAGTGATGAAAGAGCACCCATCATAATAGCTCTTAAAATCTAGTTGTTTTTTAGACACTATGGATCTTAATGACTTAGGTTATGTAGATTGGGACCCATCATAGTACCTTGTCTCCTAGTTTAAGATCATGTTAAGCCAGGTAATCAATCCGGATAACATGCTAAGTAAGAGAGTGTAAGATGTATGTGACTTAATCATATCTCATGCATGGGAAACATTCATCTATTATTTTTGAAGTTAGGGTTGGGGTAGATCGAACATATTTATGGTGGAGAGAAGTTCCTAACATTCATCTCTATCTGTTTTCATCAATATTTACTTTCTGAAATTTACGTTTTTCTGCATTAGCTGTAGATTGATCGAAGTATTTCGGTAACCAAAACATCTCTGTATACCCAAAAAATTTGTATGGTAATCCACCACTGTGTCTAATATTTTGTGTTAAATTTTCGTAATTTTGGGTTTAGTCTAATTTAGGTTTGTAGTGTACTTTGTATCCAGTTGTCGAGTCTGCCATATTTCTGGATTTCGCATCTTTTATGTTTCTTGTGTTTCTGAGTCTTAGTTTCACTAATCCTCTATGGATAATGATCCCTATTTTTCATTAACTACATTGATATAATTGACATAATAATAGGGTATATTTGAGGGTGTTTTTGTGCCTATCACTCACATGCAGGTAGACACTTTGGAGGAAAGTAGACATCTCTAAAAGTGCTTGAGAGTGGATTTTATCGGCCAACCTTGTTTCATGATGCCCAAGTCATGTATCACGTGATAAATCCAAGATTTCCTACAACTTCTTCCATTGCGCACCCCAAATCTGCTACGTTGTTCCACCCCTGAGTTAGGACAGGGACAATAGATGACATAAAAACCGGTGTTTGTCAACGACATCAACATCCACTATCAGAAACCCTAACTCTCTCTATCTTCTTTTCTCAAGAGCGAGAAGGGACCATTCTCCAACCAGTTAGCAGTTCGCTAGGATCACTAGTTTAACTATAATAGATTAAGATTTTGAGTTACACTTCAGATGAGTAACAATTTTTCTTCTGTCGTATAACTAATTCTTATGTTTAAAAAAGAGGACCATTTGGCAATCAACTTACACGACATACCAATTTCCTCTGTCATCTGAATGTCTTTCTAATGTCGAAAATCCTCTGTTATCTGAATTCATTTTAGATGGCAAACTCCAGATGCAAATGATTCAAATGACGCAGTCTGACCATCATCTGATGAACTTTTTGCACTAGTGTTGGTGGGGTTTGAGGTAATTCCTGCACATGCATAGATATAAAATTTATATCAATCAAAAGTTTAAATTCATCAAAGCATTAACTGTCTAATATTTATCATAGCGAATTTATCAAAAACATAATTTACTCACCACGTATGGATGAAATTGAATATGAAGAACTTCAAGACGAGCTAAAGATGCAAAACGACCAATTGCATGAGTAGCTGTATTTCTATTTCTTGGAGACAAAAAAACTCTTTTCACCTTTGGAGTTTCTATAAAAGATAAATCCGCACATCCATCATGCTCAAATGAAACAAGATTTGGAGCAGAAATCTCGATTTGCTTTAGCTTGAGACATCTTAGAACTTTCAAATTCTTCAAAAAGCGTGACGAACCAGCATCCCTCAAACACAAGCCCACTATGTAGTCACTCAAAGTTAAGCTTTCTAGGAGCAAACAATGCTAGAAGAGACGTGCCATAAAAGTCTCATCCAAAGTAACGTTATCAAGACAAAGAGTTATAAATTGTTAAAATCCAACATATTCAGGAGGCTTCAAAACACACATGCTCAATGACAAGTGCTTCAGACTCCTCGGTGCATTCAGTTCTGAGAGTAACTGGTGAGGAAAAATATTTGCAACATCAAACTCAAGATGGGGATTTGTCAATATTGGAAGCAACCATTGGTTCCTCCATTGATGGGAAACCAAGCTAGTTTCCACTGCATCTTTTATAGGCAGAAGTGAAAATATATATGACACAATGCAATTGGGTAGCTCATTAATCCAATCCTCAGTCTGATAAAGAAAAGAAAAGACAGAGCAATATATTAAGTTAATGCAACTCTAAATCAAATGCAGATAGATCACATAAAAGTATGGTAACAAAGATATTATTTGTTTGTTCATAGTTCTATACTTTGAAATTAGTTGTAAGATTGGTCTGATAGGAACACATGTTTGCAAAGAAATCATAGATATGTTTGAGACCCATAAGCATAAAAAGTTGTTAACAATGGAGCATGCCAGTCAGCAATGCCAAGTTGTCATGCCAGTTGTTGCTTGTTATTTAGCAACGATTGCTTATATTCGTCTTAGTTAGTTTTGGTACTATAAGTATCTCTTCTATTGTAATATCATACATGAGGTTGATAATGGAAAATGATTGTTACTCTGCCAAAATCTTCTCCTAAATTCTCTTCATCTTCTTCTCAATTCTCTCTCTGTTTCTTTACCTTCGGTGATGGCCACGGCTTAGTTATCAAAAGCAACAAAGAAAGACAACTCAGAATTGCAAAACCAGGAGTGCAGAACAGCTTATGTAGAACACGTACAATTATAAGTCAAAATTAAAAGAAGCTCGCTCACCATAGCTAATGATGCCGAGAGAGAACAGAGACTATCAAACTGGAATAGAGTTTTGTGCAAATATGAAATATGAGTACTTAATATAGCAAAATTACAGAAAATGTCAATTAGAGACCATATTTCATACATAAGGTCATTTATAGTTTTTATCTTAATTAATGTCACTTTTCTTTATCCTTGTTTTCTATCTTTCTAATTTTACCATTTTAAATTAACCATTCTTTTTTCGTCTTCTCCAAAATTTTAGAGAGAGAGAAACGATGGGGGACTATTATTCTGTGTACAAGAATTTGGATGGAGCTTCGACACAGTGGGACAACATACAGAGAAAGTTAGGGAATCTTCAGGCGAAGCCATCGGCGTTCAAGCCTCTGACATTCACTCCAGCTTAAGACGACTACGACGACACTGCAATGAAAGACAAGTTGTGGATCGACGACAAGACCGAGCAGGACCTCGAGGATCTAGAAGACGATCCCGATCTCGACGATGATTGCTTCCTCGAACAATACCGATAAATAAATATTTACTCTTAGCAATTTGGTTCAGTAATGAACAGTAAAATTTGCAATTTCATTAGCTAAGAAATTTGAGCTGTGAATTGAGTCTGGGAGCGAGTTTGACAAGTCGAGATCTAGAGTAGTCATTTGTGATTTGATTTATACATTGTCAACCAAAATATGAGCTAATTATGATTCGATGAATGTGTAGAATGTGATCTGGTTGTGACCTTATGTAATTGACCTTTTTCTCATGGTTGTTGAATTGGGTTATTTGTAATTAGTATAAAGTATGAGATAACAGTACTACCTGTGTTGAGTGAACACACTACTGCAAGCTTCTGAGAATACTAGTTTGTTGTTCTGTAAGTTTCCTCTATGTTGTACATATAATAGTACTGCTTGTCTTGACCGAACACACTACTGCAAGCCTCTGAGAATACTAGTTTGTTGCTCTGTAAGTTTTCATTATGTTGTACATGTAATAGTACTACCTTTGTTGAGTAAGTTTCCTCTATGTTGTGCTTGTAACAGTACTACCTATGTTGACTAAACATATTATTGATGACTATTAAACATACTACTTCTGGTTTATGAGCAGTTTCTCTTTGATTTGCAGATAAGTAGCTATGGAATCAGAGTTGTATGCGAAGTACACCTAAAACAACCAGACAATCAAGTTCTTCATTACGGCTACTACAGCTTTCTTTGATGTGGTGATACAGGTGTTGTCGCATTTTCCTGGTTTGAGTTCGAATTCATTCACTCTTGGTTTCTCATTACCACATTATCCAAATTGTATGTTATCCAGTGATAGAGACTTGAAGTTGATGATGAAGACTATGATCGAACTTGATGTAGCCTCTGTGGATATTGTAGCCAAGGATTGTGAGCAGAGTGTGTATTTTTCAGTTACTTGTAGTGTGTGAAACTAATTATGGTAGTACTATCTAACAATAATAGTAGTACACTCATCAAACTTTTAATTAGAGGTCATCAAGTTCCAGCATAGTAGTGTTTGCAACAACTTATGGAAGTTTCTTGAGGACACTGTGATAGTATTATGATAAAACTATTATGTAATGTCTTTTTTTACTTTGTTGGTGTCTTCAGTTCAAGGAGAGTAGTGTTTGCAACAACATGTGGTAGTGTTTCCAAAAAGCTGTGGCAGTTTGCTAAGTAAACTATGTTTACTAATAAACACACTACAATGTATCAGCACATTAGATCACTACTTCAAAACATTCAATGTAGTTCCTCATTGTTAAACATATTATTGATGTTTTCCGTACATACTACTACATCACAATGAAAACACTACTATTTGATAAACACTACATAAACAAAGACTAATGTTGTTTCTCACATACACTACTACATCACAACGAAAACACTACTACAGTAAAACCTCAATAATTTAATACTCAATTAATTAATAACCTCGTTAAAATAATATTTTGTGTTGATCCCAACTTGGGGACTTGAGTATTAATTGAATACTCGATTAATTAATAACCTTGCTAAATTCATAAATTTTGTCAGTTCCGAGGTTATTAATTTATCTAGTTTTACTGTATTTGATAAATAATACAAATAAACACTACTGTTGTTTCTAGTACACACTACTATATCACAACAGAAAACACTAATTCTGTCTGGTAAACACACTACAATATTTTAGCACTAGATCACTACTTCAAAACATTTTTTGTACTTCCTCATTGTTAAGCGCACTAATGTTGTTTCTCATACACACTTCTACATCACAACGGAAACACTACTACTTGATAAACACTAAAAACGAACACTACTATTGTTTCTCACACACACTACTGTGTCACAACAGAAAGCACTACTACATTGTTTCAGCATACTAGATCACTATTTCAAAACACTCAATGTAATTCATCAATGTTAAACATAATACTGCAGTTTCTAGTACATGTTACTGCATCAAAGCAAAAAGCACTGCTTCTATCTGATAAAATACACTACAATCTTTCAACATACTAGATCACTACTTCAAAATATACTACTGTTGTTTCAAATACACACTACTACATCGCAATGGAAACACTAACACTACACTACTTGGACTTGAAGCTTTTGGTTGCCTCTTTCTTGTTGTGTAGTCGAAATGCACGTCCTTTGTTCTCTTGTTCCTCTGTTTGTTCTTCACAGCTTTGATCAAGGAAGAAGGTGACTTCCTTTTACATGTTCCGGCTAAACCGTATTCCTTTTTCATTTCTTCCATTTCTGCCAAACAACAAAATAGACCATCAAAATACTACTTTAGACAAACAAACACACTACCACAGACCATTAAACATACTACTCAATCACACTACCACAGAGGTACAAACATCATACCACAGATCATCACACATTCTACAAAATTATCAAACCTACATATACTACTTGAGACTTACAATTACACTACCACTAACCATCAAACATAATACTCAGTTCATCAAATCAACAACTTCAAGTCTACGAAAATGTTATCACTCTCCAGCAAACATACTACTATAGATTAATAAAAATACTACAGTAGATCAACAACCACACTATATTAACATCATCATCCTTATCAACATCAATTCTAAATGCACTACTTCCGGCCAAAAAATGCACTATCACAGACTCTCAATAGCACTACTGACATCATTAATTCTAAATGTACTACTTTTGCCCAACAAATGCACTATCATAGACTCTCAATAACACTACTGACATTATCAATTCTAAATTTACTACTTTCGGTCAACAAATGCACTATCACAAACTCTAAATCATTTTCTTCAACATCGAGAGTGTACTACACACAACAAAACATAGTACTTCAAGCAATAAAACACTCTGCTTATTTACATTCACAAAAATGCTACCACATACTAACACACACACACACTACTACATACCATTAAACACACTACTATTATCATCATAGTTAAAGATACTACTTCATCCATACAAAAACACTACCATAGACCATCAAGCACACAACTAACATCATTCTCATCTAAAAATATGACTTCATGCATACAAACAGATATTCAACGTCATCTTCAACCACACTACCACATATCTTCATGCATAAACCATAGAATAACAAAATTTCATTCAAAAATGAGGTAGAGAAGTACCTAAGAGCAGAGATGAGCACACTGACTATGTTGAGCACGGCGATTCACAGAGAAATAGATATATATACATATATATATATATAGAGAGAGAGAGAGAGAGAGAGAGAGAGACTGCGGCCGAGCGTGGAGTAAGGGAGGCGGCAGAAGAGCTTTGGGACGGAGATCTGGGACATCGGCATGAGATATGCGACGATGGCGTGAGAAGGAGTGTGGGAGAATAGAAGCTCTGCTACAGGAACGATAGATTGAAATAGAATAAGAGGAATGCGAGGATGACATGATTGTAAATAATTAAAATTTTAAGGTTATGTTTGTTATATGGATGACCTAATTTGGGATAAAAATGTTTGGTGACCTAATTTAGTATAAATCTTATGTAAAAACTAATATAATATCACATGACCCAGTGTCCAACATGGAAATCGAAACCCACTAATATTCCACTTTGGGCCCATTGGGCCGTCTAATCCTTTTTCACCTTATCTACCAAAGTACACATGTAATTGTACATGAGACACTTACCTAGTGTGCGGAACACTAGTGTCCGAAACATTTGTCACAATCGCAACCGTAGTACATAAAAGAAATCAAACCGTAAATTACTCTTTACACATTTATGTTCCAGTGAGAAATTTTGGTTCCAGACAGAAAAACAAAATGAGAAAGTTAAGACAGTCGCAAGAACATCTCCAACGATGGTTTGGACTCGTAAACTTATGCTTTTCCTCCACATGTTGTAGTCCTCCAAAAAATTATGAATCTAAACTCATATTTGGACTCAAAATGAGACAGGATAGATGAATCCAAACTCATGAATTTTGAAATATGGGTCATCTTTTTGCAGACCTATTATGAGCTATATGTTTCCTTGTTGGAGGATGGTATATGAGATTAAAGTCTTTAAAAAGGCAATAATGCAACAAGACTTATTTTCTACTCTATTCTTCATAATTTGAACATAGCCCAACTTTTAACGTCAAGACACTTGGACTATATACTTGGAATTTCTAGCAACTTAAACCAGATGGCCCAAAACTGCAAAAAGATCACCTATTAAGGTAGTCTGAAAATATTAAACCGCCCCTTCTTTAGAAAAATATGATCAACATGCCCATCACATCTAAGCTAACAAATTCTAGGAAATACCATTATGTAGTCTTGAAATCAATAAAGGTTATCTGCTAACCCAAAATTTCTTTCTCATCCTAATTACTCTAAATTAGTACTCTGATGAATATTGCTCATTTCTTGACGATTGGTAACTTTGATTCGCTCCTTGCCGTCCACCTGGACGATAGATACCATTTCCTCTAGGTCTGCCATAGTTCTGGTCACCCCCATCATAGCCTCCATCCCTTCCAAAATTTCGAGAGCCAAAACGACCCTTTGGTGCTTCTGATTGGTAGATACCCCTTCCTCTACCCCTTCCTCCTGTTCACAGTAATCCATTCACAATGATTATCAGCCAGAGCTAATTTTTATATGAAGTTCTGAATAGTAGAGAGAACAAACAGCAAGAGAAAGTAATACATATTTATGACAAACAAAGATAAGGCATCTTTCCAGTTGCCATTACAATTTTACGACCTGAATGTCAACTGCAATGGCATCAGAATGGAAGAATTACACATAGAACATAGTACTACAAACAATTGTTACTGATCTATCACACTTGATCCAACCCACAAATCAAACAGAGGGTTGCATTGTGTTATAACCTGTCACAGTGAGCTTACCTGGGAGGCCACTGTAATTACAAGATAATAAGCATCGAGGAATTGTTAAAGTTGCAATTTTTGTAATGCGATCATCAAGACACAATAGAGGTATGGCATAGAACATTAACAAAAGGAAACTTACTTCCGACTCTAGATGGGATGTGGCTGTTTGGTCTCCGTTCTTCGATGTATACCTGTCGTCCAGCAATCTGAACACTACCAGCCTACAGAAGTGACATACAGTCAGTGAAGATTATCCTGTCTAGACATGAGTTTTATGATTCAATTTTGCTTCGGGTCTCAAGAATTTGAAAATTTCTGTTAACCTCCATCTACCAAAATTTTATTCAAATTAGACTGGAAAAGGAAAATAAGTCGTGTATAAATTCGTAAACAGAGATAACAGTAATGAACTTTTCAAGAGCATCTTCAACCTTGACGGCATTGCGAACACCAGACATTTCTTCGAATTCAACAAAAGCATAGCACACACCAACATCCTGCATAAAGTGTGAATATTTTAGATCAACAAGGAATGAATGTTTTACGTTTATACAACTAGAGAAGGAATAGCAAGTACCTTGCGACTCCTAATGACCACTCCTTCCGGCTGCTTGAGTTTTCCAAAACCAACAAATTCTTCCTCAACTTCAGATGGGTCAACATTAGGAGGCAAGTTTCTTACATAGACAGACTTGATTTCGTCTATAATTTCACACACAAAAATAACATAGAGAATCACTACAACCAACTAGATACATCAAATATATGAATATAGTCTGTATAAGAGATGTTGACACCATTAAAGAAGGGTTTTCAAATGAAATAAGCCAAGATGTTTACCATCATTGTCTAAGGGAGAACCTTCATCTGCTGTCTCTGCAACAGGCCTTTCAACTGCATCGGTCGATGCAATGGGTTGTGAATGGTCATTCCATTCTGAAGCATGTGGAGCACTCTTGTTAACAGAATGCTGAGGAGCTACAGATGGTGCAGTATGTCCTTTAGCAACGCGTAACTTCCAAAAAGAATCAAGCATAGAAATCAGATCAAAACAATAATCTGGCAGAACATATACAGTAAGCTACAGGTTCAGTACATACTATGGCTGCATAGGTCTGCTTTTGGGGTTCACCGGTAGGATCCTCAACAGACACAGGCAGGTGCTCTTGTACAACATTCACAGCATTCTGATATGAACCGTTTGACAGTTCTACAGCAGAATCCTCAATGACGTTCTCAGATTCAACAACCTGCTGCAACCGTTGCTCTGCATAGCCATAATTGTCAACTGAACCATTTCCATTGACATCAGTGACATAGTCTCTAGTATGAGTTTCTCCACCCATCAGATAATTAGCTACTGCAAGCCATAAGTTCCATTAACTGATAAGTAAACTGAAAAGACTCACTTTTGGGTCTATTGTATAGAAAGATGATCCACTTATCTTAAATCAAGTTGCTAAAAACTTCAAGTAGATAACCAAAAGATAATGTTGTGGGCATTTTCTTATCAGACCATAAGCTGTTTAAACATAATTTGCAGTCAAGTTAGAGTAAGAGTTTATCCCTACTTAATTACTGAGAACAATGTAAACACCAATCATCCGCAGACTAGGCATTGTTGATCATAGAAGTGATCTTTTTATTGGAGCACACAACTACTGGAGAGAAACTCAAGAACAACATCTCTTGTGTAATATGCAGGAAAATAATTACCAAAACAAAGCAAAAAAATATACTTGGTTAATGAATATTCTCCACCTTTGACTACAATATAAAGAAATGAGAATTATAGCCCCAACTTCCATTAAATTTCAAAAGTCTATGGAAATAAAAAAGACCATACAATACCTGGCTCAGAGATTGCAGTAGGGGCAATCAGTTTGGAGTCGAGAGTGCTATGGGCCAGCAAGACTGCTGGATGCTGATGAACTTGATCCTCCTCAATGAAGTGAAATATATCATTAAGTACAAAATAACCTTTCTCCTGAGGTGCAAGGAAAAACGTTTGAACAAAATTCCTCCTGCCTGCAAAATTTTGCAAATGCACAGAACCAGAAACCATCACAAGAACACCTCCATTCCACGATTCCAGGGAATGTGCTGTCTTGATTTCAACTCCAGAATACCCGAGTGACATAACAACTGTATGGATTTGCTGTTGCATTCACACAGAAAGGAAAAATGGATGTTATACAACGGTGTGGCTAATATATCCAGTAAGGGCCTTAAACATTACTATATAAAAACAAGATCACAACTACTAATAACAGCCAAAGCTACCACCACCTTGTACCTTAAGAGAATCAAGGGTACAAAAGTTTTATGCAGAACCGAAATAAACCATTTGTGACTATTGAAAATGAATGCACATTGTGCTGTCAGTATAGTGCCAAGAAAGTTCAAGCCCAGGCAATACGTCAATGCATAGGTCTGATAAAGCGATGATAGGTCAGTTCTAATTAGAACACAAAACCGTTACCAGCCACCAAACCAATAAATGAAAGCTAAAAGTTAAGAATAGCTAACGAGAAATCTAACGTTTCAGATCCACATTATGGTCAGTTACAACTAAATACAGGACCGGCTCCTAACACAACTGAATAAAGCTAAAACTTAAAAATAATTAACGAGAGAACTACTTTTTAGATGGGATTATAGTTTACTAAAGCTTAAACTCAATAATCCACCCACCCAGTACCTATATGTATCTAACATCGCGAAAACCCTAAACCCCACTAAACAAATTGCTGAAAATGCACATACACCCCAATTCAAAACGCCATAAACCAGATAATTCATTAGCTTTCGCCGAAAAATACATAAACTTTAACACCAAACAAAGAGAAAATAGAATACCAGCATTCCAGTGGCGGTCTCTCTAGTGTTGGCATCAATGCGAAGCATGGTGCTGGATTCTGAGTAAAATTGGTGCACATAATCTGGCTGCTGCTGAAGAACTTGATAGTACTGCCCCACAAAGTAAGTCCCAACCTAAAACCACACACACATACACAAAAAGACATGAAATTTCAACACAGCTGAGCAGTACCAACTAGTAAAAAAAAAGAGTCTAGCTGAGAGAGATAGTAGTGAAACCTGAGCAGCAGTGACTGGAATGGTGAAGGGTGTGGCCATGTTGGAAAAGGTGGGGAGCTCTAAGAACCCAGAAAACCAAAAACCCTAGATCTACAAATCCCCCTCAAATCTGCACCAAAACCCCAAAAAGATAAGATTTTTACACAAATGGCGTACATGGGAATATTGGGTCGTTTAGGTAACAATACAGAAATGACAGTAGTATTATAGAGAGAGAGAGAGAGTGAACATAGTTATAGAGAGAGAAAGAGAAGCAGACCTTGAAATAGATTTGGGGGAGAGGATTGAATTTTCTCCACTGGTTCTGGTTTTTGTTTTTGGGTTTGGATTTCTTTTTCTTTTGTTTTTGTTTGTGGCTTTTCGTTGGTAGCCGTCACCACAGAGATGGGTATATCTCTCACTGTACTGCACTTATATAAATGGAATTTGCATAATCATACTAAATTCATTTCCAAAACAAAAATCAGGCCCTTTCTTCTTCTGGCTAATTTTTCATGGAAATCGATTATATTTTCCTTCCTTTGTCGAATTTTACTAAAGTGGACTAGATACCCATGGTTCTAAATAATATCAGGTGATTTTATATGGTGAGTGTACTTTCGAACTTCTAAGTAATTTTTACACGGTATTTGGACAAACTTTAAGTGTCGTCTAGATCTCTAAAATTACTCATCGTCTTACACCTCGACAACATTCTAGACCTTTTTTTTTATTACAATACTAGGTACCAAAATTATTTACCACTATGTTCAAATAGGAGGAGAAGCATGTCCATGAAACCGCAGCCACTATGTACTGAAGTTTTAAGATTTTCTCGATGATATAATTATAAAATTGGTAAAATATTTGAATGAAGAATATTCCACTGGAATTGAGATTGTGTAAAATTGGCAACAAGAATTTTATTCATTTATTGTGGCGTTAATGATGAGTCACAGTTTGTCTGATTAACATCATGTAGATCATAGCATCTCGACAAAAAAGTATATAATGTAATAATAATGTTCGATTTGTTATTTTATATTGGAGTGCAACAGACTGCATTCACGGAGTGGTTCATTTCAGATGTTTGGTATGATACTTATGAAAATAATAGAGTTAATTAAATAAAATTAAAAATTTATTCTGAAGAAGAATGTAATTTGTATTCTCATGTACAGTAGTTTTCCACCATTCATGTCGAGATGAGCAGGAGTTCTTCTCTTAGACTCCAAATTATATTTTTGTGCATCTTGGGCGGGCATGAGGGTTATAACTTGAAAATTTTGGAGTACACTCAAGGTCTATGTATTCTTTAGATTTTTTTTAGTGTCAGGTGTCACAAAATTATTGGTTGATCATGTTATCTCTTTTCATAGTTGACTCAGCTTATAATAAATTCAGGCACAGAGAACTCTTTCTCTCTCTCTCTCTCAAAACACAGTACCAGGAACTCGATTCATTCACTCTAGCTGGCCCTTCCGGACACTGTCATTGCTTCCCGGCCTCACTCTCCCACGACAAAGTCTGTATTGCTATTTTGATGGGCTGTTTTTCAAGTTTCCCATTGATGTCGTTAGCCAAGTAAGTGCGTCATGCGTTCTGGCTCGGGATCGATCATATAAGGTCCTAAGACGATGTCGTTTCTCTAATGCTCCAAGGTGGATATCCAATTTAATTATGAAATTGAATGGTGGTTGTTACTGTGACTTTTTTTTATTTGATTTGTTGTAATCATAATTTTTGATATCAAAATCGAATATAAGGGAGCTTCCCAAGATCAACATGAGACAACAACCACCATGAAGATGGGGAAGAGCTCCTCCTCGTCTGTGCCGTCCACTGCTGAATGGTGGAGATCGACGTGGCATGGTTGAGATCATCACGGAGGCATGAACGTAGAGTGGTGACTTGGAGAGCAACGCATATTGACGAATCACCAAGAGTAACGGGCTGCGACGACGAACAAGCACATGGCGATTTGATCAAGAAAGACAAGTAGAGAGGAGAGATTTAGGAAGGAAGATCATCAACACTGAGCTTATCAACGTTGACAACTTTAACAAGTGCAATTTTGACACGTGTCATTAAGGAGAGATTTAGGCTGCGTTTGGTAAAGCTTATCTTATAAGAGAATGAGTTTTTTCATCAACTTTTAGAATAAGTAGTGTTTGGCAAACTGACTTATTTTTATAGGAGCTTATAGAAATAGAGGTTTTCTTTACTATTTCGAAAAAGAACTCTAGATGTGCTTTTAAAAGTTGGCTTTTCGCCAAAACACGCGTAAACAGTAACAATTTAAATGAAAATTTTGAAATACCAAAATTATCCCTGAACAATTATGGTTTGACCCACGTATCCCTTCATCTCTTCTGATTCTCCATTTTTCGATTTCTCCCTCAAACACAGACGACACCACACAAGTCTCTCTCAACAGATTGACAACCATGGAAACAAGAGTTTCTTCATAGCTATGTCGAGTCTACTCTTGGGCGACCTTCGGTGACCATTGCATGATTTTCGAAGTTCAGAATTCAGTAAGTTCCATAATCCCGAACTCAGGCAATTTTAATTTTAGGTTTTGTTCAAATCTGTTCAAATCATTGATATGTTACTTGAACTTGTGTTTTGGGTTTTCGTTGAATTGAAATGGATCTTTTGAATAAGCCAGAGTGTGTTGATTTTGTCTAAGTGATAGATTTGTTTGATTGGGTCCTTAGTTTTTGATCGACATTACTATTGTGCTGGGTTTTGAGGCTTGAGATTGTGTGTAATTTGGTTTTGTCGATCTGATAATTGAATTTAAGATGTGGGTTTCGCTTGTCTGGGTTTAAGGCAGTGGGGTTGAACCATCATCTCTCAATGGTTTCTTGTGAGTTCCTGTCTCTTTCTTTGAATTCGACAATGAGGATGGAGTATAACAAGGCCATGTCCAAAGCTTTTGAAGACGGATAAATTGTGCTATGTCTTCTTACTCTTCTTATATTTTCTATTGTGTTTGAGACTTGTTCTGAGAGTTACTTTGATTTTGGATATGGGTTTGATCCCCTTATTGCTTTCTGGGTGCTGCTTTGATTTCCCTTAAGAATACATATATTTGTTTTCTCTCTACAATGAAATGAGCAAGACAAGTTCCTATCATTATTTGTTGTTCAGTACATACGTTGTTGCTTCTCTCCAAAACTCGTTTGTGTTACACGTTGATCTTTATCTTTGTGTGTTGAAAGACCTCTCTCTGTCTTTGAGGCAATGCTATCAGAAATCCCAAGGTCTTTTCTTTTGGATTTGTATGATTGGTTTCTGGGTTTGTAAGCCCATCTATATTAAATAAGTAATGAACCTAGAATAACCTATAAGCAATTAAGATCCATGATATCAAACTTTGCCTTCTTCTCAATTATCCGACGCATGTATTGTACAGCCATCTTAACCTAATCGAAGAGGAACTATGGGTCAACAAACATAAATATGATGTAGTGTAATATATACATTAAGTTCATCGATTAGATCAAGTAGGATTCCCCATTTACATTGAGTACTAAAAGAAATATAATGATTACCAAATAAATGTTCTGCTTCTCTACATGTTTATCTATGTGAGTGGAGAGAGAGAAATAGAACATGTACTGTGAATTTAGGAAGTCGGATCTTGTACACATCCACCAACTCCATCAGTAGAACATACAGATTTGAAAAGGCACTATCCAATACCATTCCAGCTATGGAAGGGTCTTCTGCTCCATAAAGAAAACTGCATGACATGTATGATAGTTAATTATGACAGCAGTTTCAGAAACACTCTTATGAACAAGCAAAGCATATACGCAGGTATTTTCTTGTCAAATAAAAAGAAGTTTTGTTATGCTTAAAGTGTTCATGTATTTGTTCTTTTTAAGTTTTCCTTCTATTAGGTAGTTAGTGTTATTTACAATGTGGACTTCTCTATCTTCTGGGGACAATTCATCGCGTGTATTCATTAGTTTTGTTAGAATTCAAAATCGGCTTTCTGTTCTTTTTAATCGAAATGTGTTTTATATCAAAGAAACAAAGTAATGATAAGAAACAGTAAGATATAGGTACCAAGTAACTGCCCTCATTGATCGCCCCAATAGACCTATTTGTGAGATCTGTTTGTTGCTTCTTAGATATGAAACCACGATCTTGAGGTCATCTCTCTAACACAGATGAAAGCAAAGATTACAAACTCCATAGATAAAAAGTAAGTAATAATAATAAAGGCTGATTACAATTTGCACCCTCCAAGTATGGACATTGATTAAAGAGTCCCAAAATCTCCAGGAAGTTTACAAGAAGTATTCTGTACTCCATTTGTGGGAGGTGGGAACGTAAGCTTGAGACTGTTTTCCTTAATGTACGAACTCAAGGGGGAAAGCTTTGATGACATATAAAGCCAGGACATATTTACTACTTCCAAGTAAATTACTATAGTGCACCAAGAACCCATAAATGGCATATGTATATGTAGGTTCAGATTGATGTAGTTGCTTGTTGGAATATGTGGGATATATATGTACACAATTATTATAAACATCTCTCTTCCAATGTGGGATATGTACACACTTCTCATTTAGTCTGAGGAGGTGTATTGCTGCATGTAATTCCTGAATGTATGCAAAGTTTTTTTGTGTATTAGTATATGTACTGATTGAGACACCATTGGAGTTGTCGCTTTTGCTGTGTAGTAGTATCTGTACTCCTAGTATTCCAGTCATTCCTAGCTACTTGTATATATTCGTTTACTCGTATTCAACTTGTCTACTTGTATCCATTGCATGAATACAAATTTATTCTTGTATCTTCGTCTTTAGTACAGTAGATCATAATCAATGACTGTCTTCACTTCTAATACAACAACTAGTCAGCCAAGCTAATTTTTTTTCCCTTGCTTTCTTGCAGACAAGACTTTATTCCCTCGCACTCAAGATACTAGAACTGTATGATTCTGTCAAGCAGAAACGGATAGAGCTTGACAATTTGCAAAGAACAAAGACTTTATCGACAACTCTTGAAGCTCAGGTAAGGGCTATTATAATTGTCTTTTGATTTTGATGATTTGATCATAGTCTTGGTGACCTGATATAGTATATTATATATGTTGGTAGATCATATCAATCATATATTTTCTTCCTAAAAATGAAAAATTAGATTTTGAGTCCAAGGCCTACCTTTTTTACAGTTAAATCTGTCTCACCCCACCACCATGTGTTTTCTTCCTCACCAATATTTGTTATCAGGATCACAACTATGGTATTTTTTCTTCTTCTTGTTCTACTTTTTCTTGAGCTGTCATGTTATGATCAGATAGGAAGCTGTAAGTTGAATGAACAACTGTGAACACAAACTCCTTCAAGAATGGTTTACTGCATAGCAAAGTTATCCGTTTAGATGGTTTCATATCTGTTAACATCAAAAGTTGGTATGGATGTTTGAGTTGTTACTAGGAGATTGTTACTAGGCTATATTAGGAATTGAGCTAAAGGATCAGGGCACTAGCTAGTCAAAAAATATGCATTAATTTGCTTATTAGCTTGAACACAAATTCAATTCAGCATTGCAATGTCACCGATGTGTAAAAATGTAAAAGTTAATAGTGTGGATCTTGTTTGTGTTCTTGTGTCATTGTAGAATGGGCGGGTTAGTATTTGGATAACAAAGCTGAGCTATTTATCGGCACCAATAAGTAGGATTCTCATTAAAATAAGAATGAAGTCTAGATTTAGCCTAGTCTTAGCCTAGTTTTCGAACTCTAGAGATTCTAGTTCTAACTATGGAATACCTCATTATCCTAGAAAAATACATCACTTGTGTAGGACTTACTATTACTATATTGACATCGGCACAGTTAGTTCCTCGTTCTCTTAGGATGTGGAATGACTTATTAGGGAATCAAGGATATGCAAGAGATTAGAATATCTAGGTAGTGAACCAACAGTCTGAGAAGAATGCAGAAGATTAGACTATCTAGGTAGTGAAATGTAGAAGATTATAGGTGGGCAGAGTTGGAATAATTTTGGGAAACCAATTTGGGCATGTTAATGGAAATCAATGTTGTGTGTGGATAAAAAGAGAAATCTGAGATGATAGGTGAGAATGAAGTAGAAGAAAATAGTAACCTCTCTGCAAGGCTGTGACTATCTGTAGCTTGACAATTTAAGTACAGTTTATAATTTCCTTTACAATTGTTGTTTAGCTAGAATCCTGTAGAAGATGGGAAAATGTTCGAATTCATGGACTCCAGCATATGTGGACATCTTTCTAGATCTATGCTTCAAAGAGTTAGAAGCAGATAATCGTCCACACACTCATTTTTCGCCAGTGGGATGGGAGAATATAAGGAACAACTTTAACAAAGAAACTGGTGAAAACTACACCAAGAAGCAGCTGAAAAACAAGTGGGATTCACTGAAAAATATATGGAAAAACTGGAAAGAACTCAAGGGCAAAAAAACTGGTCTTGGGTGGAATCATAGGTTACAGACTATTGATGCGAGTGATGAATGGTGGGAGAGTAAGGTAAAGGTTCGTAATATGTTATGTAGAACTATTCTAATTATATTTTTTTCCAGCTCTTTATAACAAATATATCACTTTAATTGTAGATAAATGACAAAATTGAGAAATTGCGAAAGATGGGTTTGGACCCTGAATTGGAAGGCAAGCTTGACAAGTTATTTTATGGGGTTTCCGCCACTGGATCTCATGCTTGGGCACCGTCATCTAGTCTACCACCTCCTAATAGTTTGAATACCTCTATTGATGACTACACTCTTGAAGGTAGTGGTGACTCTGATGATCTTTCAAATATGTCAACTTCTCAAGTAAAAAAAAGAAAAACTTCAAGTGCCGGAACACCTGGTGGAACATCTGAGACGAGTAGAAAGAGGAAGGGAGGAGGTGCTGCCCATATTACCGAACAAAATAATAAGCTTTGTGAGGCCATTGGCAATAAGAATGTTGAAATGGATCATACTAGTATTAAGGGTGTGATGAGTGTGGTTACCTCATTACCAGGAGCTGAAATTTGCTACTCATTTATTTCTCAACAAAGAGAAGAGAGAGATGTTTTGTACTATGGATGATCCCGATGATAAGTTGGCGTGGCTACAGTTTGAAATGTCGAAGAAAGACATCTAGAAGTCAAGAGAGAGAGTTGTTTTTTTTGTTATGTGTAATGACTATTGTGTTTTCTTAAGACTATCTTGTATGGATGTTCTGAGTTAATGTGGAATTAATAGCTTCTAAAGCTTTAGTTTGGTTTGGTCATTGTACTCAGTGTTATTATAGGCTGAACTGTATGTAGTTTGTGCATACATTGTTTGGCTTTTCTAATTTAGTTTTGTTTATTTTATACACATTGTTGAAAGTCCAATTTGCTAGTTTCTCTTAATTTTGCGACTTTTATTTTTTTTCATTTTCAACTTGTGTGTTATGTTGTCTAATCTGTGTTCTTTTCCTAACTTATATGAACAGAAGCTAGCTTGAATATTAATTAGTTGGTGTAACAACTAGGTTTTACACTATGGACACTCGAGCATCGGATGAAATAGAAGAGCTGAAACGTGATGCTGGAGTATTAGGGGTGTGTCTTTTGGCTCAACACTATTTTGATACTTATGTTCACAAGACACCGTGCATGACATCCACGCAAACGAGAAATAAATGGTTGATGGAAGTTCTAAGAGGACATGAAAGTCGTTGTTATCATATGTTCAGAATGGATAAGGAGGTTTTTAGCAGATTATCTAATGATTTAGAAGTTAACTATGGGTTGATGGGTTCAAGAAGCACGAGTCATTCTAAAGTGTTGGGGCTATTTTTGCATATACTTGGACATGGGATTGGAAACAGATTGGCCCAAGAGTGCTTTCAACACTCTGGTGAAACAATTAGTAGGTATTTTGGACAAGCCTTGGATGTCGTTTGTCGTATGACTCAAGATATCTTGAAACCAACAGATCCAGAATTCAGAAGTATTCCTCCAAAAATTCTAAATTCTAAATGATACGAGATACATGCTTCATTTTAAGGTTTGTATAGAATCTTACACTAATACTTTAATGTATAGTTGTTTGTATTTGATTACATCTTCGTTTGTCTTGTGTAATATATTTATATTGAATGTAGGATTCAATTGGTCCCATTGATGGTGTCCATATTGAAGCTTCAATTCCTCCTCACAAGCAAGTGCCATATATTGAAAGGAAAGGAATACCGACACAAAATGTGATGGATGTTTGTGACTTTGATATGCAATTTAGATTTGCATGTGTGGGATGGGAAGGATCTGCTCATGATACTAGAGTTTTCCTATCGGTATTACGAGACAACGCCATGAATTTTCCAAAACCTCCACAAGGTAATTGCTCTTACTCGCTTTTGTTTGTTAATTCGACTAACATATAATACGTCTTGTACTGTTTTTATCTGATTTATTGTGATTTTCAACATTATATAGGTAAATACTATCTTGTAAACTCTAGGTACCCACAGATGAATGGTTATTTAGGACCATACAAAGATGCAAAATCTCATCATCAACAATATCGAAAGAGGCAACTGACTAATTCTGAAGAGTTATTCAACCAGTGACACTTTTCCCTTAGAAGTGTTATCGAGCGCACTTTTGGAGTTTGGAAGAAGAAGTAGAAGGTTTTGAAGCACATGTCAAGTTTTTCATTCGACAAGCAAATAAAGATTGTGATTGTGACTTTGGCCTTTCACAACTATGTAAGGAGACATCCCCGTCTTGACAAATATTTTGTTAACATTGGAGAAGGATCAGGTGACAATGCAAATGGTGAGGATGATGCAAAAGAGGAAGGATCTCTAGTTACTGAAGGTCCAGAAGCACGACAAATAGAAATAGTGATGAACAACATAGCGCAAAGTCTAATGAGTAGTCGAAATGTTTGATTAGGGTTTAATCAAACATTTTTGGTAGATTTCTATTTGTCGAGACGGTCGAGTTATACAGTCAAGGCCTAATCTTAGTTTAACATTTAAATTGGGGATGGGTCTTTTCATTTGGTATCAGTCATTTAAAATATCGAACATGACATCAAGAACGTATGTGAGATGATTGGTACTTTTACAATCATTATTATTTTTATTATTATAGGTAATATTTAATAAAAATAAAATCAAAAAGAAAAGAAAAAAATAAAATAAAAAATAAAGCACTTGTGACTTTTACTTTTAGATTTACCAAACACTTCTATTTTTAAAAGTCATTTGAAAAAAAGTATTTACCAAACGGGTCTGGGTGATTTGCTCCGTTTTGGGGTCAAGTCAAGCTCTGCGACAGTGGTGGTACGCTCTGTTTGATGGGTTGAGGGCGATTCCGACGTAGGTGGTTCAATCGAAAATGGCGGGTCGGATTGAAGTTCTTCATGAGACTGCTTGGCTGCTGTTTGCTTCATGGGATTGGACCTAGTTGGGCATTAGGGTAGCCTAAGGCCCAATGCTAGTTTGTTATTTGTTTTGCTTTAATTTGAATTTTTTTTGTTGAGATTTTGAGTGTCAAGAGGTCATGTTTTATTTTTTAGTCTTTGTCTTGCTATTAACCCGTGTAGGACATCGACTTAGGTGAATAGCTCTGAACTATGTGTGGTTATCATAGTTGAGAGTGCATATCTAGATAAAGTGTGAGGCCTCCGATTTTTTTAGTCTTTGTTCTACACTTGAACTGTCTAGCTCATATAATAGTGTAGGTTATTTTTTTAAGAATTCTTTCTATGGCTTGAACACTGATGAACTCCTTTATAACTTGTCAATCTCATATTCTATCATTTCACCCAAAAAAACATCCATCGTCTACCTCAAAAAAGAAAAGTCATATGTTTTGGTCAAGTATTCCATTTTTTGTGTGTGGTGTGGTGTGGGGAGGCGTGGGGTTGTGAAATAGTGTCACATTTTTCTTTGTTTCTAACATATAGTTCACTTCCTAAAGTATCAAAAGGGCCTTTTAGTGCATCTTAACAAATTCTACCTAAATAAAAGCATAATATTTACTTCTACAAACACTTTTATTATCGGTCAGCAGATCATTAGGTGACCAGTCAGAAGATCACCGCCATTACTATTGGGACAAAATAGTCATATTCACCAGGATTTCCCACTGTGAATATCGATGAGGAATTACAAATGAGTTTCAGACTGCAATAAGAAATGAAAGGGAAGTTCCTCGCTTATGTGATCGGATACAATAATCTCAGCTGCTAATTAACATGCATCTTTGAATTAAATCTTTTGCAAAATTTACACTACAAATTCTATGAACGCTTTCCTTCAGCCAAGCTTACACGCATTGCTCTCCCCTCTAGTTCCTGAGAAGACAAGGAATAGTTAGTTGCCTATGTTTGCCTAGGCAAGAGTACACTAACTGATTAACATGCTATGTTTGCCTTGCAGAGAGCATTTCCATACGTGGATGAGACTAGGAAACATTACCACTCCATCAAGAGATTGTAAGGCAGTTTCCATCTCCAATTTTGATGAGAAACATACGAATCCATAGCCACGGGACCTTCCCGTCTCTCCATCGTATAGAACCCTGGCTCCGACCACATTTCCATATTCTTGGAAAGCTTTTGTCAAGCTCTCAGATGTGGCTGACCACGACAAATTCCCTACAAAAAGTTTGTACTCAGTTTCGGGATATAGAGGCTCTTTCGCTCTAGGTTTGTCCGAAAAGTTCACCCTCAAGGTTCGGCCACTGTACTCCTGAAACATTTGGAAAAAATGCATTTTAACAACAAGGCTTTAGACTTTTAGTAATGTTGCATATTCCTCGCTCCAACTCCACCGGATCTCTAGTTATGAAACTGTGAAATATGACAAGCAAATAGTTCTATCAAGATTCTTACGCGTCCGTCAAGATTTTCTATGACAGCATTGCAATCTTCAACACTACTCATTGTCACAAATGCAAATCCTCTGCTTCTTCCAGTGTCTCTGTGGTACAGAACCTATATATACATAATCACCAATTGTATTTAGGAAAGGTCTAGTCAATCAATATGAGAAGCATCATCAGCATGTATATAGTAGAACACGAAAAATTGTGTACGAATAATTTGATCACCTTCAATTACAACATTGGCAGCGCAAATTTAGATTTGAGAACACATACTAAATGTGATCAAAAGGAGCTACAATGAGTTACAATTACGAATTAATTTGCTAACGAGCTCTAGCTACGTACATTGTTCACGGATTGCGAGTTAGTACGCATTCGACAACTTTAGCTACTTAAAATTAATCTATCGTATCGACATTCTAACAACATAACATATGTATATATATATATATAGTGACAAGTTAATCTCACCATATATGACCTAAAGTACAGAACGGTCAGAACCATATATTTATGCATGGAAAACAGGTCGAGATATATACATGTTAATTAGTCATTACAGACAGACCTCAATGAGCTCAGGAGTCGCATATTCCTGAATTATCCCAGCAAGCTGTGCGCTGTCGACACTATAAGGAAGGTTTCCAAAGTAAAGCTTGGTATTCACAGCAAGCTCATCCGTGGAAACTTCACCGGAAACTTCTACGGCTGCTTCAGCAACCGGCTCTACTACTTCTTCTTCTTCTTCAAATTGCTTCTCTTCTACGTCCTCCGTCACCGCCACGTCAACCGAAGCGCACGATATTCTCAGCACGCGCCTAGATACGAGCGGCTGATGATGATGATCTACAACGCAATGAGAAAACAGCGACGAGCATAGCATGCGGGGGGCCGGTGTCGTCGAGATTCGGAGGTGGAGATCATGGTGAGGAGGAGGGGCAACATGGTAGTTAGTTGAGCGCATGCATTTGAGGGTGGTGTGAATGGAGGGAGAGAAAGAGGAGCTCATGGCTGCGGCTGCGGTGGCAGCCATGTTGTGAATGTGAGAGTACGTTGAGTTAAGCTTAGCTTAGATAAGGCAAGGGAAGTGGTGATTAATGTGATCAAAGTCCTGGATGTGAGGAAAAGAGAGAAAGGAAGGTGATCAAAGTATGGGTGCGCGAGGATCGGATGGTGTAATGCTATCTAAGCTGATGTGGGCAGATTTTGGCCAGTGAGAGAGTAAGGGATATATGAGAGAGGATAAGATAAGTGAAACGTGTAGATATATCTAGGACTAATGATCTTGGCTTTATGGCTCTAGTTTGCACTTTTTTCTTTGGGGCATGGGAGATTTGGTTACAATTTGTATCAATGATTTACATATTACGTAGTTTTGTTAAAATTGAATCTTGAAGCGTTGTTTGATATTGAGAATGAATTTGAAGCAATCGAGGAAATCAATTTCTTGGGCTCCTGGAGAAAACCTTCGTTAGGTATAATCACAAAATCTTTAAATTTCTGGATTCTGAAACGAGCAGATTGATTAGGTCTTTAAATTTTTTGTTTGTTTGATTACATTTGCTCTGTTTGCCTAATTAACCACAACAAAGCAATCTGATAATAGGATTAGATTATAGCTTGTTTTTGATACTTGGAATATGAAACAATCGAGTAAATGTTTGGCTGCTAATAACGGATATAAAGACGAGCTGAAAGCAATTGCAACAACAGTACTACTCAAATGAGCAAAGTGAAGGTCATTGAAACTTTGGCAATGTCCAAATGAAATACTACTCAACCGTGTCGTATCTTTATTAGTAAAAAATTATATCGAAAATTAAAAAAATAATATTATAAACCAATGAATAATAATATAAAGTACTATTTTTATACCGCCGCATGAAAAATAGGTGATGCTCCTCCTATTCACTAAATAGTGTTTCCTCCTCCTCAAAATAGGAGGAGTAAGACAAATAGGATGAGCAAATGGGTGCGGATGCTCTAAAAACATAAACCGTGACATGTGTGTTAGATATCTATCTTAAGAGAAAGATTAAATTGTGAGCTCATTCTAGAATCTAGATTTCTAATGTCTGAAATAGTTGAATGATAAATTATAAAAAAAAAGAAAGAAAAAAAAATACTTGAATGATAAAAGAACTAGAAATTTGAGCACGGTTGAAAGTATTATAAAGCACACGACACACATTGCAAACTCCAAACCAAGATTATGTAAACCACGAGGTTAAAATTGCAAATTTTCCAAAACTTCGCAGATTAGTGTTCTCTGCTTCCCGCGTAGTCCGTTTAAAATAGTAATGCTCTCCATTCCAAACCTGAAGCTTACTCGAACCCTCTCTCTTCTTAAACTCACAAGATAACTAACAACAACTACCCTAAATTCCACTACCCAATACCAAACTACGCATTATCTAAAGCCCCTTAACTTCAAAATCTCAACTTACATGCGATATGGGTTCGTAGAAGAAGCCCAGAAGGTGTTCGACGAAATGCCTCACAGAAACACCGTCACTTACAACGCCATGATTCGTGGCTATTTTCAGAACGGGCAGTCCGGGCAGGCGGTCAGCTTGTTTAGTGTGATGAATGAGAGGGATAGTTTCTCCTACAACACGGTGATTTCCGGGTTGATGCAATGTGGGGATGTGGAGGGTGCGAGGCGTGTGTTCGACGAGATGGAATTGCGGGACGTTGTGACTTGGAATTCAATGATTTCGGGGTTTATTCGTAACGATATGGTTGGTGAAGCAGTGAGAGTGTTTGATGGGATGCCGGTGAAGGATGTGGTTTCGTGGAACTTGGTACTTGGGGGGCTTGTGCAGTGTGGAGAGTTTGATTTGGCGGAAGAGTATTTTAAGCGAATGAGTGTTCGGGACTGTGCGTCTTGGACTATAATGATTTCGGTGTATGCTGATGCCGGGAGGATTGTTGAGGCGCGAGAGCTCTTTGATGACATGCCTTTGAGAGATTTGCAGGCTTGGAACACGATAATAGTTGGGTATAAGAAGAATGGTCATGTTGAAATTTCGGAGGGTTTGTTTCATAAAATGCCTGAGCGGGACTTTGAATCTTGGACTGAGATGATAGATGGGTTGGTCGAGTGTCAGAGACTGAATGACGCGTTGAAGCTGTTCATGGAGATGCCAGAGAAATGTCTGAAGACATGGAACTTAATCCTTTTGAAACTGATTAGAAGTGAGCACACTAGAGAAGCTCATGCTTTTCTTGAGAAAAACCCTTACAGAGATGTCATATCGTGGACAAATTTGATTGTTGGATACTTTGGAATCAGAGAGGTTGACAGTGCACTTGAACTTTTCGAATCTATGCCTGCTCGTGATACAACTGCGTGGAATGCCACTATATTTGGATTAAGCGAAAATGATCATGGTGAAGAAGGTTTGAAGCTCTTTATGAGAATGAAGGAATCGGGACAATCACCGGACAAAGCTACCTTTACTAGTATTTTGGCAATCTGTTCGGACTTACCAGCCTTACATTTAGGTAGACAAACTCATGCACACATAGTAAAAGCAGGATTCAGTGATGTTTCAGTTTCCAATGCTATGGTCACCATGTATGCAAGATGTGGCAACATGGCTTCTGCTTTACTAGAATTCTCGTCCATGCCTAGCCGTGATGTCATTTCTTGGAATTCCATCATATGTGGATATGCTCACCATGGGAACGGGGAAGTAGCTTTGGAGATGTTTGAACGCATGAGATCAACAGATGTTGATCCCAACCCTATAACCTTTGTCAATGTTTTATCTGCTTGCAGCCATGCGGGGTTAGTCAACCAGGGTAAACACTACTGTGACATGATGAAAAACACGTATTTTCTTCAACCTACAACTGAACATTATACATGTATAGTCGACTTATTCGGCCGATTTGGACTAATAGATGAGGCAATGAGTTTATTAGATCAGATGAAAGCCGATGGATTTGAAATTCCTGCAAGTGTTTGGGGGGCATTGCTTGGAGCCTGTAGAATCCACAAGAATATTGAGGTGGGTGAGATTGCCGGAGAGAGGATTTTGGAACTAGAGCCTGGTAACTCTGGTGTGTATTTGATTTTGGCAGAAATGTTTTTGTGTTATGGAAGAAGAGAAGACGCTGGGCGGATTAAGGCAAGGATGAAAGAGAAAGGAGTCAAGAAGCAACCGGGGTGCAGTTGGATCGAAGTAAACAACATTGGGTATGTATTTCTTTCAGGGGACAAATCTCATCCAAAGTTTAGGAGTATCTGTTATTTGTTGGATTTACTATATACAGAGATTGAGACTCAGGTTGCAAAACCAAAGGCTTCATTCACATTCATTACTTCAGCAAATACAAGTTTCATAGAATCTATATATCTTGGCTGAACTTTTGTTGCACGAATTTTGTTTATTGCTGCTCTGTGGGTTTGTAGGCTTGTAGCATACAGCTGTATTACTATTCGAAAATCTATGACGGAAAGTCTGACATATATGAATAATTGTTCGTATAATCAACATCAGCATACCAAGATTGTGATGAGTGCTAGATCATTGTGAATTACGGTCAATAATAGATCCGGTTCAAGATTCAAAACAATTTTCTAAGGTGTATAAGGACGTTGAAGCAGATGATGCAACTTGTAAGCCTTTTAAAACATAAGTTATGAGGATGGATTAGATCTAATTGCACCAATGCCTTTAGCTTCAATGTCGTTTAGACGTATAGTCTTTTCCTAGACAGTATGAGAATCAGAAATAGAAGCACAATTTTTGGCATTAGATCAAGCAGATTCAGTTATTATCAATATAGTTCACTCAACTTTGAGCACTAATCTAATGGTTTACCATACAAAGCAGGGTTAAGCAGCCACTCAAATTGTCACAGAGCTAGGTAGTTACAGATTATATCAGCATGGTTAACTGTTATGAAGACCCATCTATTCTAAAGTCTAAACTACAACACACACACATTCAGCGTTCCTTCAAGCTTGGTTTCCGAGATTTTGATGGCTGTATCCGACCTGTTAGCTTTGATGCGGAACCTTTCCGTTCTGTAACACAGTTGTCACCCGGAGTCCCCTTGGACACTTTGGCTTTTATGGAATTTTCTGTAATATTGTGGAGTAGAATAGATTGTGTACTACTCTGAACCAAATTATGATTCTTCACAGCAGATGGTCGTTGTGCTTTGATCCTATTTTTATTTCCAATAGCCATATCATTTTCTGAAAACAAAAGGATAGTGTGAGAGTCACCACATGCAGATAGCCATAGACAAAATGCCGCTGATTGAAATGTTCGTACAACCTAGGTAATAAACTAATAATGCTATTTTATGAGGTACATATCAGATTCAAAAATTTCTACGGATATTTCCACAAAAATCCTTAATCCCCACCCTACGCTATCGAAGTTTTACATTATCTGTACAATGGCTGTTCATAAGAGTACTTGTTCTTAAAAGGAGTTCATATCAGGTTTTTGAGTCTGATCAAGACATCAATCACCGGAGGTGTAAACCTATATAGAGTTATAGACTGAAGCTTGTTTTCATGAAACACCTTGCTACAATGTTGATTACATGGTGGACTGATAACCAATATTTTAGTCTCAATTTATCTTAGGTCTGCTCCGAGGCTGTTTATCAATCTCAGGGTCATCTAATTGAGAGTTACGAATAGTGTTCTGGTTAATACGAGTGGTTTTCTCAATTGGAACAACACCACAGATATAGGAGAAAGGGAGATTACCGGGACTGGATAAGACAGCGCGTGGGGGAGGGATTGAACAGGCTCTTATATTTTGTTTATTCATCTCTTCAACTTTATTGGCTTTCTTTGCCCCTGTAAATATGAACTAAAATGTCAAAACTAACAGAAAGAAAGAGTTTGTTTCCGACATACCAAGTAGGATAGACAGAAATAATCTAATACATATACCTTCAGCAACAGAGATCGATGGCCTAACAATGTTTGGTACATAAACTTTTGGAACTCTAGCAACAGTAAGTGGAGAAACATCCTTTTCTGTAGAATACAAGTATTGCCAAATCAATGGATGACTAATAAGTATTCAGGATTCAGGAAGATACATACAGATTCAGATGATTAAACATGAGACCATATAAATGGTAATGAAATAGGAGAAAGGAATATTAAAATTTCTCTCTAGGGAGCAGTAAGCTAGTATTTGAAAAATAAATGGTATCTATTTTCCAATTAGTATTGATGTAGGGTCCTTAGACTCAGAGAAGTAAATCAACCATACAAGCTGCCTAACTCAAACTGGAATCAGAGACTCATACTTCATTTGTCATGGAAAAAACATAAACTTCAAAATTTTGGACTATGGAGTTATACTACCATCTCAGCATGTGATCGGACGAAGCACAGATAAGACACAGTTACAAACAGACCCCAGATTCATCAACAAGGGTCAAGATTATGCCCACCAATGGTCGGATACCATCCACCACAGTCTGAATAGGAATTCTGAAGTATGGACCATTCTTGATATCTAAAACATATCAATGATTTCCAATTCTTTTCTCAAAAGTTTCATTCCTCATTTTTAGAACGAGAATTATTTTTATCTGTTCAACTTATCATCCGAACACATAAGTCGTCTAATACCAAGTATAACAAATGTTACAAATCAATTCAAGCATAGTAATAACAACTTGCAAAGCTGTGAATCTGTGACTCCTAGTTTTAACAAACAAATACAATTCCAATATGTCAATTAGCACAACATGTAGCTTCACGAGTCCTGTTGCTCACTAGTCACTACCAATGAATCATAACAACAAACCAGGACTAAGCTATAGCATAAAGCAGACTCTGTATACTAATGTTAGCAAGCAAAACATATGGATGAAGAATAAAACCTGTGGAAGAGAAATCAAGAAAGGCATGGTGATCATATTGGTCCTCTTCTTGTTGCCTGACCTTCACCTTGGGATACACATGCACTCCAGTGAAAAAGAAAAACCCAAATCAGTACAGACCAATATCTAATAAAGCAGTCCAAAAACAGAACCCCAAAACTAAAAAAGAATCGAACTTGACAAACCCACTTTTGTTTTCTCTTCTTCTCTGCTTCTCTTCCAGTTTGAGAGCTTCTTCAGTTGTCGAAGGGGAAATGGCTTTGAGCTTTGGTTGGGGGGACTAAACTGCTTTGATGTGTTCATTAGTACTTTAGTAGTAGTAAGAGAATTTCGTGCAAGGAATCACGGACAGGTCAAAGGCTTTCAGAAGATCGTAAGTGCGTTGAGTCATTTTGAGCAACACTAACTTGGAAGACTCCATTGCATTGCAGACGTATATGGCCACGCGGAGATTTGTTTTGAGCTTAAAAAAGACGATCGTGATTGCGAATCAGATACTGTAGTGGGATGATTGTCAACTCTTTGAATTTGGCCCTCTGTTACAGTGACGGGTCAAATGTACTTGCAGAACGACATGTCGTTCTGAGCACCTGCCTGTGTTTCCCCAACAGCTTGGAGATGAGCCGGTGTACGTCATGGAATAGAAATATCATATGAAACTATGAATCACTTTGAGCTTCAAATTTCCGGTAAGGTTTAGTCTAATAATCTCTCTCTTTCTCTTTTGAGAGCAAAAGTTCATCGTCTTTTTTATTCATTGAGAATTTCTCATATTTATAGGAAAACTGTAGATGCACAGTTGATGCTAATGAGGAAAGTACGATTTTTCTCCATCTTTAGATATATTGATGTGAATATTAATGAAAGTTTACTATTTATAGAAGTGTGCATTGATTCACCATATAGTCCAATACAATTTGACAAAACCGGCTTGGAGGAGGATTGATATGATTATGTAATACCTCTCAAAGATGAGTGATGGAAAAACCTCTACAAAGATGACCTCGTTGACTTGTGATTCTTGTTGAATCATATTGATGTAGATGGTGAATCAAAGCATTTTCACATGACCATCTTTTGAACTAGGTAAAATATTGGTCTATGTGTGGCTCACCGTTCACTTGATCAACCATAAATTGACTTTGAAAGTAACGATACATCCAATTTTAACCTTCTTTGTCATTAAATCATCACAAGTGATCGAATTGGTAAGAACCTCCGTACTAACTTATATTTAGTGAACAAAATGAATAAAATGTTTAGAGGAATTTGTAGTTACAAGCCCCACCCATCAAAATCGAATAAGGAATGTTTGGCTTTGTCATAGTTTACTAGTTTAGTACTTATCATGTTTTTGTTTTGTTTGTTGCTTCAATTTTCTAAAGCGTGAACCTTAAATATTCACTTACAGTATTTGGTTTTCATTAAGGGACTCGATCTGTCTCTGCCCCTCGTTAAGCGGGGTGTATTCAACCATAGATTTGATAGGATTATTTTGTATTTCAGAAATTCTTAAAAATCTTGATGTATTCAATCTGGATTTAAAATTATTAATGTTTTCATTTAGGATTTTAAACAATCAATAAAAATCTTGTAGTATTCAACAATCCACGATTTTTTTTTTAAGGATTTCGTTAAATAGCCGATTTTGAAGGATTGTTTACACACAAAATCACTTTTTGAAATCAGGTCTCTCACCCAAGAGATTTCAATGGATTTTGATGGATTTCAAAATAAAACATCTCTCTCTCTCTCACAATTTTTTCTACATACGTCCTTAAAGCTTTTACCCTGGTGTCACAACAACAAAAATGTCATTAACCAATTACTATACTTCAATAATTAACTTTTATAGGGTATATACTTTGGTCTAATTACTACAACTTTATAAATGTTATTAAAATGATTCTCAAAGTTTTATTTTATAGTAATGAGATGTCTTCGTCATCTAATGGTTTATTCTAATTTAAAACATTAAGTGATCCATTATAATACGTATAAATTTTCTCGTATAAGAGTGTGTATAATTCTTGTTTTCAAATAATAAAGCACTTCATTTTCTACAGAAATGACAACATTACTTGATAATGGAACAATGAATGTTAAAAAGAATCAAGATAATGAGAACGTGAATTAGAAATACGATGACGGTGCCAATTCAAGAGTGTGATCATTATGTTGAAAATATTAAGAATATTGCATTTAGTTTTTGTATATGTGATAGTGTATTTTGATATCAGAGTTTTGATTAGTCTTTAATTATTTGAGCAATCGTTAAAAATTCAACCAAATCCTTATAAAAAAAATATAAAATAATCCTTTTAAATTCAAGTGGAATTATAACAATACTTGGATTTAAAATAATCTACAATAATCTACAGATTATAAAGAATCCTTAAAAATTCTTCAAAATCCAGATTAAATACATCCCCGTAAGTCACCCACCGTTGAAGATGTAGTAGATCCACATAAATACTATGTGATCTGATGATATAGTTTCTGTCAACAATCTTCCCTCAATCCATTAATTTGGTGCATCCTCGATCTCATTCACTTCACCATAAATTCTCTTCACTTCCCCTGCCAATTTTCACTAAACAGAGGTGACCTACAAGCCATCCCTCGAGCTATACGCTCCTCATTATGAACAACACTTGTATGCAAAAACATTAAACCCGAGCACGAGTCATGCATGATCTTTACCATCAAGCTATCAAATCTGGGAACCTCTCTATCAGCATTCAAACTTTCAAGTAAAATGGCTTCACGACTTTGCTTGAAATAGAGGAGTAATTGTTTGACAGATCCTGTGAGATATTCTTACTTCAATGCAACTCAAAGTGAAAAGTAAAAGTACAATTATTAACTAAGCAACATACCCAATTAATTAGCAGAAGTGCAGCATATTATCAAGCTAGTTCAACAGGTCCATACAACTTTACTCCTTCTAGTAACTCCACCTCAGTTGGTAGGTAAAAGAAAATTAGTTTCAGGCTTTCAGCCTTTCAGGCTCATAATCCCCATATAGTTCATTACTCTTTACACTTTTCTACTTCAATACACTCAAGGGTGCTTGAGCATGACTTTTTCTGGTATGTTACTGACTAGGTGAGCATTTTTGAGGATTTTAAAATCTTATACTCAGTAATAAAATTTGTTATCTTCTTTTCTCTTACTTACGAAATCTGCTTGCACTCAATAGAAATAAGGGATTACGCTCTTTTCAAAAGGGCAGCTATGTTATATCCTGTTTTCTTTTTCTTTTTTCTTTGGCCATTTTTTTGTTATACAGCTAAATGCTCTGTATTTTTATTTTTTTGATAAGGTGCTCTGTATTTCTATATCTTATTAATTTGGGTACTTCAAGCCTTCAAGCCACAGTTGTAAAGCATAAATTATTTTTCTTTTCTTCTACTAATTGTGATCTGGTTTACCAATACTTGATTGAGATCTTCCAAAGACGGAACAAAATTGATGCTCATGAAAATTCAAAATAAAAACTATACATGAGACACGAGTGCAAGGTTGTTTTTGTTTTTGGTCCTCCACCAGTTAGAAATGGTAGAGTATTATTTGTAGAGGGGAGGGACTTGCCTCCAAGTTAACATTTGCTTTCTTTTTTGCAGACAGACATACCTGGCTTTTATGAGTTTTTCTCCGGCTCAGGAGTGGACCACTCCATATTATTTACCATACACCCTCCTATTAAAATTGAAACCACTGCTACTGAATTCAAATCTATTTGCTTCTTGGTGTAAAAAACATAAAATAAAGATACCTCTTTGCCCTCTCTCTGCCATGCACACAGAGGTAGGCCATCCAAAGCCAAAGGGGAGCCTAAAACAAACCCAGAACCACTGCTACACCATCCAAAGCCACAAACTCATAAAACCCAATTCCAGAATCCAGAATCCAAAAAACTCAGAAACCAACTTTTCTCAGCACATATTGCCTTGAAATCATATAAAGATTCAATCTTTAGTGTTTATACTCCTTTGGGTATCTGCCAATCTTCCCAAAAACCTGAGATGATTTTATCCACGAGTAGAAAAGAGCAAAAATAGCAGATGGGTTTTCTCTCAAAACCCTTCATTTCCTTCCTCTACTTTCTTGTGTTCTACAATCTTGAGTTAAGCATCATTATCCCAGTTGCTGAATCTGCTACTGATGTGACCTCTTTGGTCTACAAGGGCTGTGCCAAGCAGACTTTTTCAGATCCAACTGGGGTTTACTCCCAATCACTCTCAGCTCTTTTTGGGTCTCTAGCTCAACAATCCACCAAGTCCAAGTTTTTCAAGACCAATTCAGGTAGTGGCCAGACCACAATCTCTGGCCTATTTCAATGCAGAAGTGATCTGAGTAACTCTGATTGCTACACATGTGTGAGCAAGCTTCCTCAAATGGTTGACAACCTTTGTGGCAAGACCATTGCTGCTAGGGTTCAGCTCATTGGGTGCTACATGCTCTATGAGGTTTCTGGCTTTGCTCAAATTTCAGGGATGGAAATGTTGTACAAGACTTGTGGGGGTACAAACATTGCGGGAGCTGGGTTTGGAGAAAGGAGAGATACTGCCTTCACTGTTTTGGAGAATGGTGTGGTTAGTGGACATGGGTTTTATACCACAAATTACCAACAAGTCTATGTGTTGGGACAGTGTCAAGGAGATGTGGGTGACTCAGATTGTGGCGAGTGTATGAAGAGTGCTGTGCAGAGAGCTCAGGTTGAGTGTGGGAATTCCATTTCAGGCCAAATCTATCTCCATAAGTGCTTTGTGAGTTACAGTTACTATCCAAATGGGGTCCCCAGAAGGTCATCTTCATCGTCTCCATCGTCCTCAGGTTCATCTTCATCAGGTAAAAAAGTGGCTTTGAAATTGTGGACTTCGGGCTTAAAGACTCTACCTTTATGTCTATTTTAGTAAGATTGATTTTGTATTTCAATGTGCACATATTTTAGTGAGTAATCTGATTTTAAATGTCATATGTTATTGATGGACATAGGGTCAAATACAGGGAAGACAGTGGCAATTATTTTAGGAGGAGCAGCTGGAGTTGGGTTTCTAGTCATATTCCTGATGTTTGCCAGAAATTTGATGAAGAAGCATGATGGTATGCACAATCAAGATTTTAGAATCTGAGATGCATCTTTTTTCTTCGTCTTTCCTCAGCTTTTTAATTTTAAAGTTCTTTCAGTTAATTTGTCTTTGGTTGGATTCTGGTGATCTGTGCAGATTATTAATAGGAGGAGATGGGTTCTCACTTGTGAAAGAGGCAAGCTTCTTTAAAAGGTGGATACTAGCTATAATTTTTGTTTCCTTTTTTTTCTTCTTTCAGAGAGAATACGAGGAGGTTTTTGTGGGGATGGATAGAATGGCAAATGGCAAATGGGGTTAGTTTCAGAAAGCAAGCATTTTCTTTTTCATTTCACAGAGGTGAAATATGATCGATGTGAGAAAATGAATCATGAATGTTTGTCATTCTGGACTGGAAAGAAGAACAATAGTGGAGGATCTGGCCTCTCATTACTTTATTCTTGATGAGCCATGTGGGAGCGTTTGTCTCTTTTCGCAATTTTGCAGACCAATGCTTCTCCGATTTCTTCACAACTTTTATGCTTTTGAGAAAGTTGCAAATTGCAATGCTCTCTTCTCTCTCTTTCTCTTTCTCTCCTAGTTGCACACAACTCCTAGTTTGTGCTTGAAATTTTGGTTTCTGGGTTAAAATGTATTAGTTTACTGGCTGACAATGAATGTGACAAAATTGTTTTGGGGCCAATTTTATATTCGTCGTTGTGCCATACAACACCCAGAAAACTACAGGTGTGATTGTTTGAACGCGCTTTGACCTTTAGATTCTGAGACCCAAAAAGAAAAGAGCTTTTGATGCAGTGCTGGAGATGTGAAGCTTGTAAGAGCAAATGCACCCATTTGGGGAGGGGAGGGTCAATTTTCCACCCAGGTCAATACACTATTCATCTGAATTGGTCCTTGGTCCTTGGTTTGACAATGCAGCAATGAGATCAATTCGAAGACTAATTACTATTCATTAAATTTATATTTAATATATTTTTTAGGTTTTGTTAAGTACTTAATGATTTAACATTATTGGTGAATAATTAACCAAATTGAATATTTAAAAAAAATCATATAATTAATTTAGAATGACGTGCATTTTCGATAAGAATATGGCAAACCAATGTACATACGCCACGTGTCACCCTCAATATCGTTATCTTTCAGCGAAAAATATCTGACATTTCCGAATAGATTTTCAACCAATTGGTGACCGACACGTGTCCATTGCAAGATTCGTTATCTTCCGAAATAATTGAGACGATTTTCGATAAGATTTTCAACCAATTGGTACACGCCACGTGTAATCACGATAACTTTTTATCTTCCACAAAAGTCAATAAATAAGGCCGGTACTTCACTCTCTTCTCACACATTCCTCTCATTAATCTCTTCCCTCCATTTTCAGATAGAAAAATCCATTTCATTTGTCATATTTTCTATGGATGCTTTGAGAAATTATTTGAGGATCAGGGATGAAGAAGATGAAGAACACATTCAGCAAATTCAAGCCAACAATGCTCAAGCATCTGCAATTCTCGGAGCGTATCATTCAATGGAGACTCCCGAAGGTCGTGGTTCACGCCCCGGTCGTGCCCCTAATGTCGAAAGACACCGGGAATCAAGAGGTAATAACATGATGGAGGATTACTTTGTCGAACGTCCAGTGTACGGCAATGTAATGTTCCGTCAGCGTTATAGAATGCAAAGAACTTTATTTAACCGTATTATGGGGGACCTTTGCAATTTTGATGTTTTTTGGGGGCAAAAACCGGACGCCACTGGGAAGTTGGGATTGTTGCCGGAACAAAAAATGACAGGTGCTCTTCGAATGCTTGCATATGGTGCTGGAGCTGATCAATGCGATGAATTCACTAGGATGGGGGCATCTACTGCCCTAAAATGTTTGAAGAAATTTTGTGCCCAGGTGGAGTATCTATACGGTGATTGGTATCTTCGTGCTCCCAATGCCGCTGACATGCGCAGGCTTCTGCTGAAGGGGCAACAACGCGGTTTTCCGGGCATGATTGGGAGCATCGACTGCATGCACTGGAAGTGGAAGAATTGTCCAAAGGGGTGGTCTGGAGCATTCTCAAGCCGCAAAGGCTACCCAACGGTTATTCTTGAAGCAGTGGCCTCGTATGACACACATATATGGCATGCCTTCTTCGGTACCCCAGGAGCTCAAAATGACCTAAATGTTCTCGGTGCGTCCAACGTCTTCGCGAGAGTTATAAACGGAAGTGCTCCTGAGGTATGCTTTAAGGTCAATGATAACACGTACACAACTGGGTATTACCTTGCAGATGGAATCTACCCGAGGTGGCAGACGTTTGTGAAATCAATATCCAAACCCAGGAATGCAGATGAGGCACACTTTAGCAAAATGCAAGAGTCTTATCGAAAAGATGTTGAGCGGTGTTTTGGTATCCTCCAAGCTCGGTGGGCTATACTTCGTCACGGTGCTAACTTGTTCAAGTTGGAAGATCTGCGTACCATCATGGTAAGTTGTATCATTCTTCATAACATGATTGTCGAAGATGAGTTTGTGGAAGAAGAGTTTGTGGAGGCTAATGAAGATGATAACATGCATCCATTATTGGCAAGCGTTTATGATAGGCCGGTGGATTTAAACGGAAATGTTATTCGTCATGAACCGGTTTTGAGGGATGGAGAAAGTCTTCCGGCTTTCTTAGATCGTGACTTCCAATTACATTCTGCGTACCTCCACAAGGCCTTGCAAGATGACTTGGTCATCCATATTAACAAATGATTTGGATCATTTGTATTTGTTTTGTAATTTTAATTTAAGTACTTTTCTTTGTGTGCTTTCAATAATGATGTATGTGTGCTTTGGCTTGTAATTTTAATTTGTGTGCTTTTGTTTGTGTGATCATGTTTCAATAATAAAGGGATGTGTGCTTTTGTTTCAAACATAAAGGTTTATGTTTCAATTTGTATAAAATACATTGTATACTTTTGTTACGTACACAATATTTATTAATAACATTCAACTTTTATTTCATTTTAATTTAAGATACATAAAAGACAATCCAAGCCTAGCAATACAAGAAAATAAAATTTAAAACACTACAACATTCTATTGTGGGGATTGTGGTTCTTGAAAAAGAGGTCTATAACAATCCGCATTCGGATTGGTTTTTTTCATGATGTTGCTCTTCAACTTTTTGTACCACTCTCTTGAGTCCGGGGAAAAATCACTAGTCTTCATGGCCATGATCCTTGCATCCTCTTTCGCCTCTTCAAACTGATATATTTTCAAAGCTTCTGCTCGGCGTTCCTCGTCTCTTTTCTGCAGAAGCTCCATGGATTTTTTGTTGCTCTCATTAATGGCTAAAATTGCAAGGGCCACATCACTTCCCAATTCTTTATTCTTTCCTTTCCTCTTTGCTTCTTTTGCAGCCTTCTGTCCCATAGGCCTTCCAACAGAGCTAGTAGGAGTATCCAAACCTACATCAGTATCCAAATCAATTGGTGTTTCGGTTTCATCAAGACTTACCGTCGGATAAACAAAAGGAGAGACGGGAGCCGTTGGTGGATCTTTAAAATAAGGGTGATCCTTCACCGCGTCCCAACATTCCTCATTTACAAATTGCTTATTAGTTGTTCTAATGAATTCCAATTGAATTTGACGGGCCTAAAAAAAATTGAAAATGTTATAATGGGATATAAATGATTGTCAAAAAAATAAAAAATCACACTATAATGAGATTTAAAAAATAATGGGATATAAATAATGAGATATAAAAAATAATGGGACATAAATAATTAAATCACACTATATTATATTACCTCATCCAATTGATTGGTGCCGCTTGGTCTATGATGACGAGCTTGAAGTTTTGCATTATGCCACTGTTTGAGAAGTTTTTTCAAAGGTTTGAAATGAGATTGGAGAGCGATCGGAGTTCGTACCGCGGTTGGACCGGACCAATTTTCCACATAATCTTCACGTACCTTTTGCCATAACCTTGGAAGGGTTTGAGCATTGCCGGTGATCGGGCATACGGTGACACGCGCCCAAGACTCGCACAATTGAACTTCCTCCGCGGTGTTCCAATTAGTACCCGATTCTCCCATTTTTTGAACTAAAATGAAGAAATAAGAACAAGGTAGGAGAAACAACAAGATGGTGAAAGAGGTATCTCAGAAATTTTTGGTGTGAAAAATGAAGAAGAGTGCTTTGGTATTTATAGAATTTTTTGGGAATTTTTTGAATTTTTTAAGATAGGTTTAAAGCATATTCCCGTTTGGATTTAATCGGAGCCGTCAGATTAAATCCAACGGCCCAGATCTGCCCAGGAATTTTTTTTTTTCCGTTGGTTTAAAAAAAAAAAAAATTGGAACGTTATGTTTGAATGCTGACCGTCCAGATCAGATCGGACGGTCAGCATCAAGTGACCGTTGGGAGAGCCGACAGCTGCTGTGCCGTGGGGCCCACCACCAAATTTTTTTTAAAAAAAAGGGAACCGCGTCTGCCAGCCGCGTGGCTGACGTCAGCGGGCCCCACCCGAAATCAACCCAGCCCAAACCGAGGGCCAATTCTCGCCCCTCCCTCTGATCGATCAGCCCGGGCCCGCCACTCCCCTCCCCTCCCCCCGGCCCAATTTCCCTCCGGTGGATCCACTCCCCTCCCCTCCCCTCAACCCAACCCAGCAAATTGCCCCATTGCTGCATTTGCTCTAAAGAAGTTAACTCATGTCCCTTTCTGCATTTTGAATTTTGAATTGTTTTTCTTTTGTTCCTCTTGGATTCTAAGAAATTTTTCACAACAAAATCACAAGCGTCTTCCTCCTGTATAAATACGTAGAAAATGTATCTTTTCGTCTGAGACTCTTAACTTAGATGACTATTTATAGCCGAGAGAATTGTAATTCTTCGGTTAAATTTTTCTCGTCGACGGTGTATAATACTTCTTTAGGACAATTCATCGAACAAGTTTATCAGCTCCAATGTCTCCATGTCTATAGGGTAGCCCAATTTATGTAACATGGCATGTCTGAATTGAGAACACTAAGATACTGTTGATGCGAGCATAGCTTATGAAAATGCTACATAGTACATGACATTAGATTAATAAATAATCCTAGTTAGAGCATCCCCCCGGGAGGGGGGGGGGGGGGAGGGAGATTATTTCTAGGTGGGTTGGGGCGTGCAGCGGGGGAGAGCAGAAGCTTTGATCGAACGGTGACCATGAGGAATTCCTGAAATTGATCGGCAAAGAGGATTTCCTCCCTGGCAGACCCCACACAAGTGGGTGATGTCAAGCGCTTGGAATTTTTTTCCATCCAGCATTTGAAGCCCAATGGGAGGCTGCCACGTGGCTAGGCTGTCTCCCCACGTAAAGCCCAACGGCTACTTTGATTTGGGCCCTCCATTTTAAATTTAAAATTTGATCGGATGGCTACCATTCATACCAAACGGATGGCTATTTTATGTTATAACGGGCTGATTCTAAAAATTGGTTTAAAAAAATCCGAAAAAATTCCAAATGATCCCTCATTGGTAACCTTGATTTTAATGATTAGTTTAGTTTGTCTAATAATAAATCTATGTTTGACATGTCATTATGTAATTTAATTTTTCAAGAAATAAAAACGTACTTTATTTAATAAAATAAGTTTTCATAACTAACAATTAAATAAAACAAGTTTTCATAATTAATAAATAGTAATAGAAATTCTTATTTAATGTACTGCTGCGCAAAAAACATGAATAAGACATCATATTTGATGAATAGTGACAGAAATTCTCAAGCATATAGGAAGTCTTAAACAAGTATGGATGCTCTTAGAACTTAGAGCATCCGCAGCGGGGACAAGGAATTCCTCGAGGAATTCCTCTCCCGATTCCTCAAATAGGAATTACAAGAGGAAAAAGAGGTCCAAAATTCCTATTTACTGGCGAGGACCACCGTTTTTGGGAGGAATTCCTACGAACAGGAATCCCCGCTGCGGATGCTCTTAGAACTAACGAGTTCGGTATACGATATGTCACCTACATGCCTTTTTGGTACCACAATTGTTATCGCTTTGTTCATTTGAATGAGAGACATGGATATCACATCCTTTGCTGTCTGGTCATAGGCACCGGGCATTATGCAGATTCATTGGTGACTAGTTAAGAAGCTATACATGTGATCCGAGCAAGCAAGTGTACTAGACAACAAACTAAACAAGACCCACAACTTCGATTTCTGGGAATACTAGAATTTGAAAACTACACAATCAGCAATTGATGTTACATTTGGAAGAGACTTTCTTCAGCCTCAGTAATGAATGGAGATGAGAATAGGGACCCAAGGTGGATTGGGACGACTCTACAGCTACAGCTTGCAGTAGTACTCCCTCATTCAGTGGGAAATCTAGCATAAACTGTTTTGAAGATCTTCTTGTATACTGTTGAGGATTCTATCTAATAATACAAGGTGGTAATTTTATCTTGTTTTCCTGTATTTCACATGAACCAAAAGGAACTTGGTTAAATAGCATTTTCTTTTCTGTTTAGTGTGTCAGGTTTTCTTTTCTGTTCGGTGTCTCACCAGAAATAGATATGGAGATGGTGGTATCAGCATCTCCGGGCTCCCTATTGGAGCTCCTTAAACAAAAAATAGAAAAAAGCTAAATTTTAGTACCCTCATTCACACTCTTTATTAGACTCCTAAAATAGAGAGATCTTTAGGAATTCCTAAAGCTGGGGAGAGAGAAATGAGCTCTTCTAAGATTTTTGAAGCGTTAATGGAAATAGTTTATAAATGATTAAATGATGATTAATACAATTTATAGAATTTAATTTATTACATTTTCTAATATTTGTATTTTGGTCAAAAATACATTATTTGTAAATCAAATTGTTTTCAAAACAAAATTTTTTATTTCAAACTTGTAAATCAACAATTCCCAAATAAAAATATTATAAATTATTTATGCTATTTTTTGTAGTTTTTATAAAACTTAAATTCATTTAAAAAAAATTAGTGAAATTATTAGAAAAAATACTTTTAAATATAGATACATTTAATGTGGCTTCCTATTTGTTTTGAATGGTTGGAGCACAAATTTTTTGACTCTCTAAACATTTAATTTTTAGCTATTTTTTCAAAAAATTTGTTGAAAAAATAGAAAGCATCATTGGAGATGCTCTCATGTTGATACGAAAAAAATAAAGTCTTCGTTTGACATAGGTAATTTTGAGGAAGTCAGCTATCACATAAATTGGCCATTGAAATCTCAGACACTACAAGTAATTCAACACACAAACAAATATAAATCGTAGTACAATTTTTGTTGTTGTAAAATTTGCTACTAGTAGCGCAAATATTTAGCAGTTGAAATCTATTTCTATCACAAGATTATTCAATTTATGCGAACTCTTGCATGAAAGTCGATTTAATGAATGATTCTAATGTAATGAATGATCATGAGATGCAAATTGTGTTTGACTTTCATCAGTTGACATAGTTAACTTGTAATCTATACAACCAAAATTGGTTTGCATGAAATATGAATATGATTATATGATGACATTTTTGTTGAAGCTTCTTAAGAAATAAAATCAACTCTGGATAGCTCAAGCTCTGCTGCCAAGTCCAATCAATATCAGCTTTAATAAGCACCAATCAAGTATGGACTGGTGCTTTGTTTTGGGTATGGACTGGTGCAGATGAATCTGAAGCTGTAATATTTGACATATTTGTAAACTATATGATATAATAAGTACAATAATGATTTCATTCGTGAAAATAAAGTATATGAATGAATCAAAAGGGAAAAGCCAAATAATACAGGGGAGACATTGCCAAGCTGTGAAACATGCATTTGCATTACGTGCTAACTTTCGTACGCTACTCCAGGTGACTTCGTAGAATGCACTTGCGATGGTTCTCAAGTAATTATTGAAATTCGAGTTCTGTGATCCGAGTTTTGCACTTAATTTTTAGAAAATAAGTGAGGAGCAGTTGAAGGAGCAGATATTGAACATTAGGTTACATTCTGTTGCAGACTAAGATGCTGCGGTAGAATTTGAGGTGGTAAGTGGTGCTACACAACTAGGGAAGCCATTAGACACTGCAACATATTCGAGGATTTGCAGACATCAAATGATGTAAACCACGATCATATTGTTCCAAAAGATCGTTGCTTGATACAGTAGACACACATTGAACTGCATAAGGGTTGCTGTACGTTAAATAGAAAATCTAACGCCAAAAAAGGAATGAATGTGCAAGGAAGCCTCTACACAGAGAGTCAAGGTTCCTGCAATGAAGGTTATAGACTCGGAAACTAGAGATAATGTTGTCAATGTGGAAGATAGTGATTCAGCGTGTTCTGCTCTTGAGAGGATATAACCAGATTACAGTATGTATATTCTTGATAGTTCAAGATGAAATACTGCAATAGAATGTCCAACAACACACCTGATTGAGAGTTTATGTCGTCGCCATTCGACATATATAATTTGCAACCCCAATGGTGGCATCATCACTGTTTAATTCTTCTATTATTAACATCCCATACAAATCTTTTGCTTGTAACTGAAACAATGTGATATAGTAAATCAAAGAAAGCCCCATAAGCCAAAACCACAAGATGAGCAACCAAAATCAAACCCACCTCAATTAACACATAAACTAAATATCACCAGTCAACGACAACACTACTAGTAACAAATCAAAAGAGAGAACCAAACCGAAACGACACGTCGTTTTTGATTGTCGAAACAAAAAAACCCTAGGTTTAAGCGAGCGTACTGCCGAGGATGCTCTGCTGCTGCGCCTCGTACTCGGTGACCTGCTGCTCTCGATCCATCTCGATTATGAGAGGAACGAACAAGATCAAACAAGTCGTCGTAAAAATCCACGCCGCTTTCCCCGTGCTCTTCGCAAGCTTCTTCGCAACGAACGACCCGTCGTTCGCCCACTTCATCGACTTCTGCACGATCGCCGACTCCGACACGCGCGCGATCACTCCCGCCGCTGGCTGCGGCTCTTCCTCCACAACTCTGCTGCTTCGTAGAGCCACCACTCGCTTGCCTTTAGACGACATTTTTTTGTTTTTTTGTTTTCTCTGTGTGCGATCGCGAGAGAGACAATTGAGGGGTTTTAGATTCGGGTGTTTAGGGTTTTAAGGAAGCGTGGATCGGGTCGATGGGTATTTTTGTAAGGAACCCGGCCCATTTAGAAATTTTAGTTGTCAGGATGACTTTATGGAAAAGAAATGAGGTTCGATCGTATTGCGAAGGAAATGTTCAAAGATCAATGGGGTATAACAAAAAAAGAAATTTTACCTTCCAATAGTTTTTGCCTCACTTCACGTTTTGGTTTATTACACGGCGAAGATTTAATTTTTGAGATAATTTTGTACCTCACATTAATAATGCATTGTTTCACTCTTATAAAAATAAAAAGCTTTAAATTTTCAATATAATCGATTAACTATGTTCAAATAAAGAAAACTCATAGCAAAAGCAGTGCACCAAAGGTCTGTCGTATAGTGAGTCGAATGATTTCTCCATTAGACGAGTTTTGTTCAGAAGGATTTTGCGATTGATGATCGAGAAGTTTCACGAAGAGAGATGGTTAATAATGGTGCATTCTGAAAGGCCTCAAATTACTGAAATTTGAATCAAATCTTTGTCTTCTGATTTCTGTGGGTTGAACTTATGACCTATCACATCAATTTGATCAAATGGTAAAATCTTAAGTAACACCAAACGCTGAGAAATTTTTGCACGTTTCCGTCAAACCAACTCATAGGTGTGACGCCCCAGTTATATCATGACATGTGGAGCTGAGTGACAAATCAGTTAACCCTCGTCTTTCCTGTCTTGGTTTTTTCCGTTAGATGAATCTTAATCTTTGCCTACCACTATGACAAGCAGACTGAGCAAACTTCTGTCTATGGTGGATTTCAGAGCGTGATATTTTGTATTGGGTAGCAACTAAAGGCCAGAATTAACTGGGCTTCGGGTTCAACAGTTTTAGAAAAATGCTCACAATTTTCTTTACCTAAATTCTTTGAAGCAAATTAAAATTTGGGAAGAAGGAGATGAATCTTTGGATTGGGTTTGTATAAAATTGATGAAGACAATCCAAGTAATGGTGGTTTTGGATCTGTTGTGGACTTGTGGTGAGGGGCCAACGAATTGGTATCTCATCGTCTCAGTATCTCACTAAAGCTCACCTGAGCAAATCACAACCTTGACCAAATGAGATGGGGATTGAAATTGTCGACAATCTAGTGGACATACATAAATGAGTTGGTTTGACGGTACTGTGCAAAAATTTCTCCCAAACTCTGTGGTTGTCACCGAAAATGAGAAATTTAGTGCTAAGCTTATGAAGAACATTCAATAAGGTAAACTTTTGCAATGAATTAATCAACAAGTCTAAAACCTCTCATTACATATCGGAAACATGGGAATTACACTTGAGGATATTTTCAACTTCAAAAGATTTAGATGCAAGAGTGTTCATGATCACATATCTATTGTTGTAGCCTCCCTTAATCCTACGGCCTCTGCAATCAACCATGGTCGTGTTGCAGATCCAAGGAACTGAAACAGTATACCCTAAACCAGATTCTCGACCGCCTACCAAATCCTTGTATGTGCGGCAGACATCAGAGATGTACTTCCCCATTGGCAAAACTTGTTCAAAATCTGATTGGACATCAGAGCCACCAGAATCCAAGATGTCAGCATCAGAATGAAGGTTCACCACAACTGTGCCATGATCAGGATGAAGCCGACTGCTGAGAGCACTCATAAAGGGGGACTCTGGATCCCACAACTTGTAAGGGAAGATGTCTTCACTGTCATAAGCATCAATGAAGATCATGTCATAAACATCGGTGGTTTGAGAATGAAGTCCTCAGCATCCGACTCATAGAGGAGTAGCCTCTCATGTATGCCTTTCCACAGAACCTCATCCATGATATCAGGTCTTGTAGAAGCATGCTTGCCTGACGCGTCCATAACCGAGAAAGCAGGAAACCCCATAGTTTGAACCGAGGCTGAGATTACAACAGGATCAATTTCAACTATGTCAACCAAAGCACCTGGAAAAATGATAAAACAGAACTCTGATTTAATCTCAAATGGTCTTCGCAGTTCTAAGCTTCTGATAGGATGTACCAAAACACAATATCTAATAATGCAGTTCTAAGCTTAATTTCAGACTACCTTGAATTTTACTAGTCAAAAACAATGGCAAGCTTCCACCACCATGGCCAATGCACAAAATACGCATGTTCTCTTCCCCAGTCGCTGCTTTCTTGAGATTGTAATCACAAGAAGCTATAGTAGCCAACCCAACTGATACCATACTCTTAAGATCTGAACAAAACAAAACTCACTCAAAACACAGAACCAACATTGACCATAAAAACGAAACACAACTCAACACATCTAAAATTTTCAACTCAACACATGTAATGTTATAACCAAAAATAAAGAAGCTATAGTAGCCAACCCAACTGATACCATACTCTTAAGATCTGAACAAAACAAAACTCACTCAAAACACAGAACCAACATTGACCATAAAAACGAAACACAACTCAACTCATCTAAAATTTTCAACTCAACACATGTAATGTTATAACCAAAAATAACTGCGCTATATATCATACAATAGAAAAGGGTTTGATTACACGGAACAGCGAGGCAATGAGGTTGCTGCATCATTACGAAACAACCCGGCCCAGATTTCCGGTAAGCGCTCAATACTTTTACGGTGCTCTGGCGAGTGTCGTGGTTGAATCGAAGAGAGCGCCATTCATATCCAAGCACTCTGAACTTCTCATCTTTCTGTTCATGGGTTGACGGAGACGACGCCGTTTCCTTTGTCGGAAGACGGTGCGGCCGTCGGACTCGGTGTCCCACCATTCGGAGGCGTAGGACCAGTCTCCCTCGTCGTCAATGCGGCGTCGTAGTGCCGTCGCGAGCCTCCGGATGTTCGTTACGGCGGGAAGTCCGGATCTTGTGCGCCACATCGGAACCGGAGAAAATGTAAAACCCTCTCTGGGATTTGTTTTGGTTTCAGGGTTTTAGAGTGGGAGATGGGTACAGTTAGGAACTGGATCCGGATTCAAGCCCAAAAGGTCCAAATTCACTTTTGGATAGTCCGATGCTCCAGTCCAGAGTCCAGACTACAGAAATTAGGCTGTTGTTGGTGGCCTTGTGGGAGGTCAAACTTTTGAATGGGCCCCACCTATGATAACCTAGTTAAAAGACAAAAGCCCGTAAGAGCACGCAAAGCCTTCGCAGATGAAAATGTTCGAGTTACTAGGGGTGGGTACAGGACGGGTCGGGTCAATTTTTTGTCGTCCCTACCCCTATCTTGAACGGGACGGGACTGGACATTTTAAAAGTGTCTTAAAACCCCAACGGAACGGGACGTGTCTAATTTTAGGCCCAATTTAAAATGAACATTTAATAGAGTATTTAATAATAAAAAGCTGAATGAGAGGGGACAAACCAAATTTCAGGCTCAATATAAGATAAACAAAGTTTGATAAGACCTAGAAGTCTACAACTACACAAAATAATACCGTTTTACTTAATGTTTAATTAAAAGAAATGAAACTATAATAAATTTTATTTCATGTTGAATTGATACATTTAGTTCATATTACAAGTAGTGTATATTTTGATCGTTGTAGAGTAATATTTTTTGGAAACTACTTCAGTGCTTTAAAACAATTTACAATAAAAAACATGTTTATAAAATAACCATAAAATGGTAAACTAATTTATTTCTTGGAGGTTGTAATACAAAGTTTAGTTTACTCATAAGGAATAGTACCAAACTTAAATAAGTAAATTTTTATTTAAAATTTACAATTTAATCTTGACCATTCATTTTTTTTTAATTTGATCTAACACGACCGTAAAATAAAAAGTTACTTATTTAGGTTTAGTATTGTTTCTTATGAGAAAATTAAACTTAATATTACAACCTTAAAAAAATAAATTAGTTTACCATTTCATGGTTATTTTATAAACATGTGTTTTATTGTAAATTGTGTTAACACACTGAAATAGTGTCCATATTTTTTTATTGAATATTGTTAATTGTTTGATAATTTAATATGTCAATTCTTAATAAAACAATGATAAAATAGATAAACTATATTATGCGGGATGAAACGGGTCTATCGATCAGAATTTCAAAATCAAGACCCGATTTCGTCCCTAAAAAATGGGTCGGGTCAGGACGGGACGGAATAGTGAAATTTTAATTTTCGTCTTGTCATGTCCCTTGTGGGATCGGGTCGGGTTCGAGATTTGCAGCCACTGAGTAAAATATTGGATATCGAGGAAATATCGATGTTTCAAACATCCAGTGAAAATTTTGACGAAAATGACTTAAATTAAAAGAAATTCATGAATTTTTTTTATTAAAACTTTCTGAGGTTGTTATATGATATATTATCTACCTTATATGAAAATGAAATATTGATAAAACTTTAAGAGATATGAATTTGTTACAATGTTACATGAATTACTACATGTTGAGTGCTGATAATTATTTAAATATGATTTAATAGTTCTTAAATATAAAGAAATATGTAATCTAAATTGTAATTACATACCTTATCATGTATTATAATTCAAATTTCAAGTGCATAAGAATTTCATTTTGTGAGAAAGAAGTTGTGATCGATGAATGGTGTAATGAATTGAGTGAAAATGAATATATTTATTGGGAAAATTCTTAAATTGTAGGTTAGAATTAAAATTTAGGTAAATTTAAATTAGACTAGAAAAAATGCACACCCAATGGGTGCCGTATTTATTTTGGGTAGTAACTGATAAGTTTGGAGACAGTTTTTCTTTCAATAAGTTGGAACATTTTCTACAGAAAACAATTTCAATTCTATTTCTCTATTTTTATTTAGTTTTTTTTCCTTATTTTAGAAGTTACTAAAATTTCCTTTAATTATTTAGATAGATCAAAGTGATACGGTTGTAATAGGAAGATTCAGAAAAATAGGGGAAACAACGTGGCTTCTCTTAAAGAATAGTATAGATATGAATTTGAAATTTACCAAAATCTTCAACTAATGAGTTATTGTACAAAAACTTTTATCTATGTTTCAACTGATGGTTTAGCATGACTGGTAAGGAGAGTTTAGTTGTATATAAGGGAATAAGGCTCGAATCTTCGACAAGTAGTAGGTGATTGGACATTTACCAAATACACATTATATGAGAATATATATATATATAGGAGTAGGCAACAACAATCTTCCAGCTTGTTGGCTAAGGCTGGTGGGTATTAAGTGAAAGGTTGGTGGTTTGAGTCCCTATTTTGTGCGAAAGTTTGTTGAGATTGAGGCGTTGGGCTGGGCCTTCAGGAAATTGGGATGGTCAACTTAGTACCGCGATCAAATTTTGATAATTTCAGAAATGTTGTCGAAATCGATATTTAATTCCCTTTTGTCGAGATTTTTGGAGAAATTGAGGCGTTGGGTTGGGCCGGGCCGGGCCGGGCCTTCAGGAAATTGGACTGGTCAACGAAGGTATCGGTCAAATTTCGATAATTTCATAAATATTGCTGAAATCGATATTTAATTCCCTATTTGCGACATTCATGCCCTCCCTAGTTAACACCTAGAGGGAAGAATCACTTGTTAAGTGAAGTCGTCAACTCGAGAAAAGTCAATTGCTGCTCCATTCAAAAGATTTCTTGTTAATTGATTCAACATATTTTTTGACCACAACAACTGTCCAACTAAGAGCATCTCCAACAGTAAAGTTATAAGTTATAGCTATTTTAAGTTTAAAAGCTAAATGTAGCTCATCCAAATTTGACTTCAGTTTTAACAGTGAAAGTTATAGTTAAATAAGACTATTGGAAAAATATAGCTTTTGAGTCATTTTCTCTCTCCTCCCAAGCTAAATATAGCTACTTAAAATAAATATAGCTACTTAAAATAATTATTCTGTTGGAAGGCATAAAAACTATAATTTTCGAAAATTATAGCTTTTAACTACTCTGTTGGAGATGCTTTAACTCAAAAACAGTACCTAAACTTGAGGGAAAATTATGATGTCCAAATTTGTTCATCTCTTTAATACTCTCACATTCATAACTATATCATGTTTTCAAGTTTGCCTCTGGGTGAACTTTCATATATACCTTCATACTAGTTAGAGATGATGTTACATGTTGTGTTATTACAACATATTTTAGTATGTTTCATTTGGCTAGCTTCTAGAAAATCCATTTATGTTCTCTTGAGAAGAGTAACTAAAATAGCTAAGTACACTAAAGACAAGATGAAGATGCCATTTATACTCAAGGATAAGATCATATTATTTAGACATCAAATGATAATATCTTAATTATATTATATAAGGACAACTAAATGTGGCACTAACACATGTCAACGCGTTTTTTTTATGATTTTACCATTATGCATTCGAAAAAAAAGGGAAGTAAAATTGACACCTCATTTTATACATTTCACAACCTATTTTTCTCCTTTTTCTTTGTAAATGTGAATCAGAAATATACATGATGATTTTTAAATGGGGTGTGATTTGTAAAAAAAAAAAGTGCCAATTTCACGCCCCAAAAAAAACTTATTAAAAAATTGAAGATAAATTTTTTGAGAATAATTTTCTTATTTTCAGTAGAGTTCAATATGACTTTCGATATGAATTTAGCAACTATTTGGGAACATATTCAATAGCTTCCAACACAAATTCAGTAGCAGTTCCTATACAATTCAGTCTTAAAAGGGAAATAATATTCCTTGAAAACGCAGTAGTAGTCTCCAAATTGAAAACACAATAGCTGTAAACAAATCAAAAAATACAGTACGTATGTGCATAGCAGTCTCCAAATCGAAAACACACTTTCGATATGAATTTAGCAACTATTTGGGAACATATTCAATAGCTTCCAATACAAATTCAGTAGCACGCAGTTCCTATACAATTCAAACTAAAAAAAGGAAATAATAGTCCTCAAAAACACAATAGTAGTCTCCAAATTGAAAACACAATAGCAGTAAACAAATCGAAAAACATAGTACGTACATACGTAGCAGTCTCCAAATCGAAAATGCAGTAGGAGTCTCCAAAAACATAGAACTAGTATCCGAACAGAAATACAGTAGTAGTCCGGGAACTGAAAATGTAATAGCAATCTGTGAACCTATGCATCATCAGTTTTCGAAAACACAATAGTAGTCTTCAAAAACATGAAGAACAAAAGAAAAAAAACATGAAAAACACAATAACAATTGATATTTGAAGTTAATACAACAATACTTGCCCCAAAAAAATAATAGGCAAAATAGCATAAATGATCACTAATCTTTGTCCAAAACGACAGTTTGGTCATTATCATATGACATATGTCAAAATGGTCACTCCCTCTAACGTTTAATTATCAAATTGGTCACTCCCGTTAACTTTTTAGGGGTAAAAAAATCTTTTTATTATTAAATTGTATTTATTTACAAAAATGTCATTACTAAAAGTTTTAAATGGTCATTGATCTTTGCCCAAAACGACACTTTGGTCACTATCGTATAACATATGTCAAAATGGTCACTCATCTTCGTTCTCCGTCTATCAATTTAGTCACTCTATCTATTTTAGACGTTAAATACTTGATATGTAAGAGGTACAAATATCTTTTTATCATTTAATTTTATTTAATTTACAATAATGTCATTATTACAAGTTTTAAAAAATTATTAACTCTCTCTCTCTCCACCCCACAATCGCCGACCGATGGAGATTGAACCCAAGCCTGAGAACAACACGAAGGAGCCGTAAACCCTAAACTCTAAACGATGAGGACCTACAAACCTCTCTCTTCCCTCACCCTCGCCGTCGCCGCCCTTAGATTCTCCACAATCGCAGTCACCTCATGGCATCCTATGCCTCCTCGCAGCTAGCCAAATGAAGGAACCCAAGCATCGCGCCATCTCTCCCCCCAGCGTTGTGCCATATCTCCCCCGAGCTTGACGTAGCCACGGCCAGCTCTTCCCGACCTTCCTGACTTCCGCCTTCGCCTTTATCTCACTCTCGTAGGCTTCTCACTCTGCCTCGGAGCATGTGGCTTGAGATGCTAACAAGCCTGGTCAAGGTAGAGATCGATTTATCGGCAATGGATTTCAGTTGTGGTGCTACTACAAATGTCGATCGACGAGCCATCGCTGGTGGTGGCGAGCCTCGGGGGAGGAGAGATAGAAAGGATAATTTTTTATATTTTTTAGATTTTTAGATTATTTTTTGTCAAATGAGGATAAAAAGACAAAATTACCCCCGAACATAAATGAAATATTCTTTTTTTAACGGACGTTTGAGCTCGAATGACCAATTTGAAAATGAAACCTTAGCGGGAGTGACCATTTTGACATATGTCATACGATAGTGACTAAAGTGTCGTTTTGAGCAAAGATTAATGACTATTCATGCAATTTTGCCAAGATAAAAAGACAAAAATACCCTTAAAAAATAGTTTTGTTTTAACGGGCGAATAACCATTTTGATATACTTTCGAAAAAGACGAGTGACCATTTTGACATATGTCATACGATAGTTACCAAACTGTCGTTTTGGGCAGAGATGAATGAACATTTATGCTATTTTGCCAAAATAATAATGGTACCAATAGATTTTACGTCTAAAGAAAATTTCAGTAACAATCTAAAAAATAAATAGGAGTTGACATTTTAACACTGCTATTGAGAAATTCAAAATATTTTTACTGAAATATAACTAAAAAATACAACACTACTACTGATTTTTTTTTAAAACGAGAATAACTTTCTAACTTTTCATGTAACTTTGAAAAACACTACTATTAATGTTTTCAAGATGCTACATTAGTCCTTCTGAAATCAACATAAAAAAGAATAATTTTATTTACACGTCCTATTTTTCTAAATGCACACCCTATTTTTTTAAAAAAAATTTATTCCTAATTTTTCCCTCATTCTAACTTAAGAAAAAAAATTACACCTTTGCTGTAAAAATCAAGAACCTTCTACAATGTCATTTCAAGTAATTTTTTTTTAGGGAAACACGTGAGACGTCTTTTCACATTGATAGAATAAGGATGAGAACGAGCTAAAATATACAACTACCCTTAACAAGGATAAATGACAGATAAAAAGCCGTAGTCTAGACTAAACAAACAAAGTTTGGTTAGTCCAAATAACCTATTCAAGCAGTAAGCTCAAAAAATTAAAATGTAACCAAGTAATTGGAAACCATGACGTTGCGTGAAGCTGGATGATATACAATACATATCCCGTCCGAACTTATTAACTTGCTGAAAATAAAATCCTTAGCAGAAACCTGCGGCCTAAGGAACACGGCCCAGCACATGATCCACCTGGATCCCAGATTTTAATCTCAAACAAAGCTAGACCTAACACAAGTTTGGGCCCAACTTCAAAGGAACCCAAAGGCAGCCTGGCCCAATTGGTAAAAGTACCAAAACAAAACAATACAAGCCCAATATCAGAATTGTAATCACCATTGAATCGTCGTCGATAATGGCGGCGGTTAACGACAACGATAGTTGACGAGGGGTTAGGGGTTTTGTAACCCACCCTCGTGGAAGTTAAACCCGACCGGCCTCGAGCTCCGGCGTGGCTTGACGGCACCGAAATTAGGATACAAAGTTTTTCGGCGATTTATAGGGCCGAACGGTTTCGGGCCCGATTCAGCCAAATGGGTCGGAATTAGGCACAGGTGTTTTGGAAGAAATGGTTGGGATTGACTAGAGGAAGGTTTTGGTGTTCGAGTCGCCGAAAAAGCAACGGCGCCGCCGTCATCGAGGGTGGTTCACGGCGGTGCTCCGATGAAGATGAATGTCGGCAAAAAAATTATGTTGTTTTATTCGTAATTACGTACTGATTGCAATGATGAGCTTATTAAATTCATTTGACGTAGTTTGATGTAAACTTGGAATTAATTGGAGATTAATTAAGCATTTTTATAATTTTATCATTCGGTCGAATTGAACGTCGATTCAACCTTGAGTCGCGCAACGTGATGGAACATATTGCAGCTTTCAAAGAGAATTCAGGGTTCACAACTCTAATTAGAATTTAGATTAAACTTGTGAGAAGTTTGAAAAGTACGTTATTCGAGAATGTGATGTTCTCGACGATATTGCTTGTTAGGTGAATGAGCTTAGTTATTCAATATTATTCTTGACGATTAGTTATTAAATATGAATCGTTATTTCAGGACGATATATTAGCAGTCCGTGGCATATGTATAGAAACGCCGACTGACAGGCTTCGACTTGGTGAAAATCATGGCACATTACTGCGAGTGGACACTTTGTTTTCATTTTTATTTTGCGAGTCTTGAATTATACATTTGCAGTTATGCATTTTTCAGTTATCCAATTTACGATTATGCATTTGCATTTGGGGGCACATATGATTTGGTTTTACACAGAGCATAGTACAGTTGATGCATCGATGCACTGATTTCTCGGCTGATCCGAAAGATGCTCTGGAAGGGCAAGAGACCTGATCCAATGATTTATAGAGCACCCAGGAGGGCCAGGGACCTGACCTGGGCAATATTAGGGCTTGAGGTCGGTTGACCCAAGTCGTAGACTCCATATATTTTATAGAACCCAGGAGTACCTGGATGATCATATTTTTAGACTCGCATCATTTTACGTATATTATAATGAAAGACATATTATTTATAGTTTTCAGTTTAAAGTGAAATATTATTTTCGTCCACTCACTCTGACGTCACCTGAGACAAGCCCTGGAGGACCCACAATAGGATAGCTTACACTGCAAATGCGGTGGCCAACCTAACATGAGTTAAAGAAAACTAACTTTAAAATTATTTGACTATTGACTTACATACCGTAAAATATCTCGAACTTTAAATTTTCAACATAATAACATATTTTACAAAAGTCGGTATTCAGAGTATCTAGACAAACTAGAAAGAAAACATAAACTTAAGTAGGTCACTAAATAGCCCCCTATGAATAGAACGAAAGCAATGGAATACTAAGACTCGTCAACTAGATAGACACTCCTTCAACGGTCTAACATGAAATCTAGGCAACATAAAATGAAAAGCCCAGGAAATGCAGTTTTAAAACGTTAGTGAGTGGACAAAAATAAATGAGCATAAAACTAACAATTGACTATCTCTGCATTTTCAACAAACTAGATGTTTAAAACCTGACATGCAGTATGATGAAAAGTTATCAATATAAAACTAGGAAAAATCGGTGACTGAGGGTGCTATCTCACTAGTATTTTTATAAATTATAAACATAGGACTAAGAAAGACCGGTGACTGGGGATGCTAGACTGCTAGTTCACAGTCACAACTAGAGACAATTGACTACTATGATGTACATACTATAAGAACATTAGCTGGGGGGTATTGGCGCACCAACCAATTCTACGAGAGATTTACACCGACTCTCACAATGTTGGAGGCGATGACTAGGGGATACTAGCTTACTAGTCAACGCTAGATGAAACGAATTATGAATTCTATAAGATGGAGGCGATGATTGGGGGTGCTAGCTCACCAGTCATCTAACGATTATATAGGGGATGCTAGCACACTAGATGACTTATTCGATGGTTAACGCATTGGGATAGTCACTCGGAGGCCAGGCCAAATGACATATCATATGTATACATACATATAATATTATAACAATAATGACCTCCAAATGAACATCATACTAACCAACATTGAGTAACTGATTAAATAACTGACTCAATTCTAAAATTGAAAAGGTATAACTAAGACGTAGAATGCAAATGTACGTAGAATTGAACGTGAAACATATAATGTATAGCTAAAACACATAAGTTCCTCAAATGACATGCATTACCAAACATATAACTAACTATTCTTGGCAAGAAAATATTGAAATCAAAGTGCAAAACTACATATTTTTATATTTGAAAACAAAAGTCCACTCACAGTACTAGGTTCATGCCTTCAGCCTTGCCAAATACTCCTTTGCCGATAGCACAACGCATTGTCTTGTCACAACGAACATTTTTTAATAACTATTCATGAAAATTATATCGAATAATCAAATCCGTTCGCTAATGAATTTCCCCATCGAGAACATCGCAATCTCGAACTTCATGATTTCCAAACCTCGATGCGTTATTAAACTAAATACATTCCTAAGAATCCGTAACTCATTTCGAAGTTGCAGCACGTTTCTTAAACGTTACGCAACTTGGGGTCATATCAAACTTGACTCGACCAATACATTTAAATCGTAAAATATTTAGTTAAATCTGATCAAGTCCAAGTACAACATTAAACTGGGAGCAATTTAAGCAACAACCTCTTCATTAAAATTAGCACGTTATTTTGAGCGAAATGGTATAAAACTTATGTCGAAAACCCTCCGTTGGAGCACCGCTGAGAACCACCGCCATCGGCAACCAGAAACCCAAACTATTCAAAATCAACCCAAAAATAACTTTCTCAACTACACCTAAGTTCAGTTCATCAAGGAAATGGTCAAATTTACTTTTGAAGTCAAGAACACTTAACCCCCCTCCCCCCGCCGCCCAAAATCTTCGAGTTTCCCTCCTTGGATTGAATTAAGAATCGTCCTTAATATGTATAGACTCAGAAGGAAGATGGCTACAAACCCCAGTAGGTCTCCTTGGCCGAATTGATGCCGAAGCAATCAACCCTAAATTTCTAGGGTTCTTAAGGTTTTTGAACCTTCTTCCCCAAATTCGAGCAAGACCAAGGAAAAATGGGTACTACGGTTATGGGAGAAGGATAAAGAGAATTAAGACGAAGAGATTGACACCTCAATCACTGCAGTTTGTGGCCGTTGATGGTGGCTCATCTCCGGCGAGCTCGACGTCATAAGTGAGAGATGGAGAAGAAAGAGAGAGTCGGGAGAATGAGAGGAGAGCATACCAAAATGGAAACTAATGAGTTTCCTTAATTAGTAACATACTATTTATAATAAGAAAAATGACCGAAAAGTACAAACGTAATAAAACCTCCGATATCAACAATTTCTTTATCATATCTTTTGATTTTATCGTTCTACGTGTCCATGCATTCTTCTCAACGAACTCTACAACTTTCACCAAGGAAGCTTCTCAAGATTTCAATCAGACAAGAAGTATCTGAAGTCAAGCAAAGAGTTTCGCAAATACTAACGGTAAAAACTATTTACCACCACGATCAACTTACTTTGATTCGTAAAAAGTTAAAATAAGGTCCAGGTTATCACAGTTGCGGCCTCCCAACTCCGGCGTCAGGTTCGCTAGGGCTCCGTGCTCCTAGCTCCAACGTCGTTCTCGGGGCTCACTGTCATGCACATGTTTCGGCCTCCGAGCCTCCATCAAGGACTCTACTCAGCTTTGCTGATGCGTCACACTCCTTGACTATAGAAACTTGCTACTACTCTTCAACAGTGGTTCGGCTTGACATACCGCATCGAACCGATTCGACTTCTAGTTGTCGCTCACCGTCCGTCGCATGCCTCCTCGTCCTCTGACTTCCAAATATCGAGTAGCAGACAAGCTACCCATTTACATTTTGCCAAAGAACCCCGTAGAGGTAGTAATCACTATAGTATATGTTCTATCATGTAATTTAATCCGTCTATTGAATGTGTTGAGGGTTGTTGGTTGACTAAGTCTCTCAAGGTAGTAGTGATATTAATTAGTATTCTAACATTATGCTGAATTATATCCCAAATGTTTACAGATAAGTTTACATTGATTTGTGCTTACTTATTTATCAAGCTGATATGTATGTAAAACGTGGGTTGTATATTTTCCTCTTTTCTGTGAAATTGTAAGACTATATATGTAGTTAACCAAGTTGTTTAAATAAGAAGCTCATTCCCCCAAACTCTTTAATAACTATGGAGGTCAGTTGCATTGTTCTTTTGAATTCAGAGAACTTTAATGGTTGCATTGTATATTTAAAAAACAAAAATTAATTCACCCGAAAATTAGTTTTATTAGGAGTTAAACCTATGACCTTTAAGCCTATTATAGTAATATTAAGGTGACCAACCATTGCACCTAGCAGTTGGTTGTTTGTACCAATTGTACATGTTATTATGAGAATCATACATTACATCCTCTATTATTATAGTTTGATCTGTTCTAGAACAAATTCCAGTTAACCTTCTTTAAGTTTGTTTCAAACATCCGATTAGAGGTTGTAAGAGTGCTAGGGCAAAAAAAATTCTTACTCATGCAGCACCCACAAGTCGTCATCATCACCATGACTGATGGAACATCATGAAGTTTTGCGGTTGCCTTTGTTGTCATGGACAAGGGAAAGACAACGTTTGAAGTCTCCATTGATGATCACAACTTTGACAAATTCTACGTTGTAGGGAGGCTTCTCTCCATCAAAAAATGCATTGATCCCAAAGTTTTAATGGGTACGATAGCCAAAATTTGGGATTTGAAACGCAGACCGACTATTCGACAACACAATGATCGCTACCTCTTCAAGTTTAATTGTGAAGATAAAAGAAAGAACATCCTCGAAGGAGGCCCGTGGTTTTACGGGAAGAAAAATCTGATCTTGGCAAAGCATGATGGTGTGGCTCTAATTGCTTCAATCTCTCTCACACGCCTTTCGGTGTGGGCAACTTTCATGGGCTTGCCACTGAAATTGACAACCCTTACTATGTTGGACTGATTGGTGAGATTCTTGGTGAGGTCATCCGTGTCGATGCCACGAGCGTTAACTCAGGGAAGTGATTTAAGGTTTAGATATGGCATAAGATCTCAGATTCAGTCAAGTAAGCATACTCAGCCCTGGTCTTTGAGTTTTCTGGAGTTGGGTGGTACCTGTATGACTCTGATATGACAGGGTAGTTGGTTATTGTCGCACTTGTGACCTTCTGGAGCATGATGTGTGCGGCGGTCCGCCGGATCTCTCAAAAGAAGAGAAGATAATTTTTAAATTAGGGCTAAACCCTAGACAAAAGGTCCCAAATGGTTTGAGGTTTGCTTCAAAAAATGGTGGCTTTTCCCTGTCCTTTCCAGGTATCACAGCTAGATAATTGGCTCGGCAACTCCATGTCTTCACTTTCAAGGCAACACCGCCGGAACTGCAAGGCTCTGGTGTCCGTTTCAAGGACTCTGAGCATCCCCAACATGGCAGCAAGTGCAAGGGGACCGAGGGAATTCAAGTGAGCCTGGGAAAGAACTCCAAGGTGTACCAGCGGTGTACTGTTGTGCTGCTGCAAGAAGTAGCTCCAAGTGGTGAGCTTGCTTTGAACTTTTCGGCTACTTTTGCATTACCTTATAAGCACGGCCAAATTGTCGTGTCTCCTGGATAACGCAAGCGTAGAAGGTAGCCTAAGAAGCTAGGCAATAATGTTGAGGAAATGGCTATTGGAGCTCTAAAGCCTAAACTACATTGTCGAGTCAAAAAGAAGCTTGAGGCAGTATTAGAGCGCGAGGAAGTCCAAGAGAAAGCTGCAACTAATGTGGAGGTGACAATTGCAGAGATCCCAGTCAAGGAGGGACCCCACCGGAGTAGTTAGGTAGTTGATCGATCAATGGTATAGTTTGGTTTGGTTTGGTTTGGTTCTTGGCCATTGACCGAGTTTTGTCTGGATTACCAGTACTAAAAAGTATCGTATAGCAGTGGTATGGAGTTAGTCTAAGCTAGCTTAAACAATAGTCAATATTCTCATAGCCCTTATTAGGTGATTATTGTATCTGCTTATTATTTCGGTAATGAAATAATTCTCATTTACATTAAAAATAAAATTTGTTTCAAACATCCAGTTGCTCTCTCATATTTCAAAATTGAATATTTTACTTTTATGTTTGCAACTCGCACCACACTTATGATTCGATAACTTTCTATCCATTCATTCTATTAAGTATTGAATTGACAATTAACACGTCACGTCATCAAGTGGGTTCTATTATTTACGTGAAATTATTTTTTTACATTTTTTTCCCTTTAGTAGGAAACACACCACATCCGCAGTTAGTAGGAAACCCCAGCCAGCATAGCTGGAAAAACTTCACAGCGGCCATCTGATTTTTTTTTCTTGTTTCCTGCATCCTCACTTTCCTTTGTTCATAATCTTGTGCTTTTCGATCGACGATCTCCCTTCCATCATAGTGTCATAAAGATATCATCACAGTGTCAAAAAGATACCATGAAAGTATTTTAAGAATACAACATAAGGATACCATGAAAGCGTTTTAAAGATACTATCTCAGTGTTATAAAGGTACCATCCCAGTGTCATAAATATACCATGAAAGTATTTTAAGGATACAATATAAGAATACAATCACAATGTTATAAGGATACCAATGTAAGGATACCATGACATTGTTATAAAGATACTGTTGCAATGTTATAAAAATACTATCACCGTGTTATAAAGATATTATGATAGCATTATAAGGATATCATGACAGTGTTTTGAATATATTATCAGAGTGTCATAAAGATACTACGATAGTGTTATAAGGATTCCAACACAAATTTGTAAAGAAACCAATAATACAACATAAGTATACCAACACTAATTTTGAAAAAAAAATATTTAGAAACCCCAAAACACATTTAGTTTCCAAAAAAACCTAACTTATTAAACCATGGTAAAAAAATGTCCAACTTATGACCTCTATTTTTCCAAAAAAAATCCAGCTGACATCATTTTCTCCCAAAAAAACTCAAAAAGTTATAAAACACAATTTTGACATTCCAATATTGCCCCTAAAGAAGAGGTTGTTGGTTAGTCAGTTCATCCCCTTCCATTTTACTATCTCTCTATCTCTCCCGACCTTCCACTCTCTTCATCAACTGTCTCTCTCCCGCGGCAAAATTGTCGGGGATGGACCAAGGTTGTCCAACCACCAAAACCTTCAAGTAAGGTACCAAAATGACTACATCGACGTCTTCTTTCTCTTCCCTTCAACTCCTACTCTTATCTTTGATCGAATCACGCAAAAAAGTGAAGAGAAAGTCAGAGAAAACCCAAAATCTTAGAAATTAGGGGTTGATCAATTTCAAGCCTAATCGGACGGCAAGACTCACTGAGGTTTGTAGCCCTTACCTCCACGAAGCTAACCATAGCTTGGGCTTCCTAATTCAATCAGTGTTCGCCGAATGGCAGAATTGAAGATTTTAGAATTTTGATGTTCAAAGGTAAATTCGACGGTTTGTACTTAAAATTGGAGGATGTTGTAGAAAAGAAAGTTGTTTGTTGTTTGATTTTGAGCAAAATAAGTCTCGGGTCGCCGGAAAATAAATGATCAAAACAACAGCTCTCGAGACAGTTCTTGAGACAACTCTCTAGACAGCTCTCCATGAATGAGTGAATCAATGGGTTAAGCCTATGAAATAATATATATATATATATATTTTCACTTTATGATGCATTTTACAATACAAAAATAACTCAAAATTGAGTGTATAGTCGATACTGAAACGCAGTTCTTAAACCAAAGACATCTACCTAGGCAGCTTGCTGGAGAGCTATTCAGACAGCTACCTGGACAGCTTGTTAGACAGTTATCCATGGTTGTAGTTCCAGCATGCAAGTGAGACTCCAATTTGGACGAGTTTGTCTCCAATTTTCGTCTTCTCTTTTGTATGATGGCATAGATAACACATAAAGGACAATATGAAACAGTCCTTACTTTTTAAAAAAATTTGAATGAAATAACATGCATAATAAACTACAAATGTGGAATATCTGTTCAACTATCTGTCTGAATATATGTTCAACTATCTGATTAAATATCTATCTATCAATAAGTTTAAGAATAGTGTAAACTAGCCCCTTTATATATTTAAAAAATCTCTAATTTGCTTCAAAAAAGAATCAGATTGGAAGAATTACTGAAAAATAAGGCTTGATCATAACCTGGTTGCTGGAACAAAAAGTCTGAATATTTGTTCAACTATCTGTCTAAATATTTGTTTGTAAAATTTCATATATGCATTTGAATAATAAAAAGTTTGGGTTCTTTGTGGGTTGTCTATAGAGATAAATCTTAGACAAAACTAGAGTTTTTGTCGAGTAGCCACTAATGATCTGTCTGAAGATTAGTCGAGTATCTATTGAAGATCTATTTGCAGATCTGTCAAATATCAATTGATGTTTTGTTTAAAAATCTATCAAGTATCTACTAAAGATATGTCAAGTATCTACTAAATACTTATGGAGTATCTATATTATCCTCATTTCTATTTTTTTGCAAGTGTGATGACAACAATATTTTACAATTTTGTGTAACTATTTGTCATAAATTTGTCCAACTATCTGTCAAACTATATTTCAGAAAGTGTCAAATACTGTCCGCTTATAGAAAATCAAATAAGTCCTTATTAGTTCATACAAGTAGAAGAATTGTACAATAATGTCTAGTCGACAATGGCCAAGCTTTAATAAGCTGAGAATAGCATATTATAACTAAAGATTTGTCTAAAAATCTCTCGAGTATCTACATATCATTTTGAAGATCTATCTATAGATTTGTCGAGTATATACTATGTACTGAAGATCTGTCGAATAGGATGGCAGAGTTGTTAGCGCCCATATAGCAAGAATCAGTAGGAACCTGCAAATGAAGCAAATGGTCAATACATAAGAGTACTCCTAAGCTGCAAAATCATGACTCCAATTTTGCTAAAATAAAAAATCTATTTTAAACAGAAAATACATATAGGGAAACAATATCCAAAAACAAAGAGCCACAAACTATATGCTGTAATGAAAGAACTATAGGATCAAATGCATACCATAGAACATTGTGCTGAGAATATTGCATTCATGATTGTAACATATCTAAAAGGGGCATTAACAGAAACCTCTGATGTATGAGTTTCAATGGGAATGAAAATAAGCAATTCAAGAAATTGGTTCGAACATACTGCTTAGGTCCATCTTAGGATCCCTGCAAGCATAAAATCTGTCTCTCATATGTTAGTGAGACAAATTATAAGCAAACAACTTTGAAGAATAAGAAGTTATTCAACATTATTTTAGCCATCAATATCTAACAATAGATGTCGATCAAAGGAATTCATCTTATTAAGGAATAGGAAATATAGTTCATAATACCTAGAGAACAGATACAGATTCAAACACGATTTGACATAGTCCATGATTGCTTTATTAAGAAGACCAGTTCCATCTATGCCCGTCAGAGACACTAACTGAATCATGATGGTATAACCTGATGGACTAAGGATTATCAGTACCAGAGATTTCATGGGTTGTTGCAGGGGCCTTCACCAACTACAAGATCAAATCCACCAAATTAACTGTGAGGGGAAGAACCAACAAATCCTCAGACTAAACCAAAACACCTATATTCAACTTACGTTGCATACGACTTAATCTACATTCAACCCTTTGAACCAGCACATCATATATATGTATATATTGAACCATAACATGAGATCAAATTTACTAACCAATGTTGATAACAAGCTACATCAACTAACAACCAACCACAACTTCAATTAATATTGACAACAAACTACACCAACCTCCAATCTAAGTAACAAAATATCAACAACATACTCTGTTTAACAAAATCACTTTCAGCAACAAAGTAATTTCATATGAAATTGATGCTCACATATATAAGATCATACACACAAGACATGAGAAGACACTTGTTGACTTCGATATGCTGGTTCGGTCAACCACGAGCTTAATCGACACTTTCAGTACACTGCAAGAAAACCTTTTACCCGAATCAACCTCAAACAACTCCAAAAATAGCAACTGCATATTGATGATGCACAACGAAACTCTTGCACTCAATCGAAGCCTCGAACAAAATTTGAGCTCGAGTACAACAAAATCATATAAAGCAGCGATGAGGTGAGAAAGCTATAGAGGAGAAGCTAAATGTCGATGAGCTTGGCTCGGCGTAAGACGACGGCGGAGCAACGCAGCACGAACCCACGGAGATGAAGCAACGCATAAAATAGAGCCAGGCGAGGGAGCAGCCAGCGCACTGAGGCCGAGGAACGTCGCATAGTCGGGATGGGTGGTGCGGAGGCCGAGTTGATTTCGCCGCCGATTTCTCTACTACTGTGCATTCTTTCAGGGGGAGGGAGAGAGAGAGAGAGAGAGAGAGAGAGAGAGAGAGAGAGAGAGAGAGAGAGAGAGAGAGAGTTTCACAAACTCGGTGGCATATTTCATAAATATAAGAATAATCTTGGCCTGTTACATACTTAAAAAATTAGAATGAGTATTTTTGGGATTAAAAACATATGGTGAGTTTTTTAGGAAAGAGAGTGTTTAAAATTGGGTTTTCCTTCATTTCTCCTAAAAAAACCTTAATATAAAGATAATATGTGAGGATTATAAAGATACCATCCACCAACTATAAAGATATTAACTTACCTTATCAAAGATACTATAATATTTTTAACAAAAAAATAAAACTACATTTTAGGAAAAAGTAGAAGAGAGAATCGCTCTGGGCACCTAGATTTTGCAGTTGAGACGTCCGGTCGTCGGCCAACTTTCGTCGGCGGCGGGAGAGAGATAATCAGCGAGGGAGAGACGATCAACGAGGTCACGAGGGAGAGAGATGATCTACTAGGGAGAGAGACGATTGGATTCGGCAAAATGAGGTGGACGGATCCGGCGACATTAGGATGAAATCGAGGTTTTCTGTGCGTCAAGCTTGGCGCGGCGAGGCGTGGGGGAGCGCAGCTTGGCCGGTGTTGGGGATGGAGACTGACGTCGGGACGGACAACAGGTTCGTCGTCATCTAGTTCGGGAAGATCTGTGGCAAATGAGCGTAATTTTTGTGAAGTTTTGAGCAGTGGCATGAAACATGATTTTGTGAATTTCAAATTAGTGGCACGCCGTAAATGGTTTAAAATTTAGGGATATTTTGCACGTGCTTCTAAATAATGTGACTTATGGGCCAACTTATAAGTGAAAAATAGCTGAAATGATCACTCAACTTTGTCACAATCGACAATTTAATCACTGAATTTAAAAAAAAAAAATCAAAAAATTCACTGAATTTTAACTTTATCTATCAATTTAATCATTTTGTCTATCAATTTGATCACTGGACATAATGACTAAATTGATAATAAAAATTAAAATAGTAATTTTTTTGATATTTTTTAAACTTTAATGATCAAAATTGAATGATCACCGTGACTATTTTCTCTTTATAAATTTGAGTGATTTTTTAGTCACTTTTTTCAATCTAGATAATCTACGGAGTCAAAGACCCAAGAAAAAATATACATAGAGAAATCTAGGTACGTAGTCGTAGAGATGTGTATATAAATAGAGTTTCATACTGGTGATTATGAGTTTTAATTTGGGTCAAATAAGGAAAACCAGCTCAATTAGAAATGTACAACCAGCACCTACAAAAGGCTTCTCCAAATCTCATATACCTCGGAGGCTCGGACAAAGACATACCACCAAGAATGAAAAAGACCAGACTTGAAATCTGGAATGAATGAAAGAACGAAAGGAATCTAAGACACCTAACCTTCCTTAGCCATTCGTCTTCTCACCGACGCACCCATCTGTAATTCACTAATTCATTTACAAAAAACCATAATACCCAGAAACCATAAAAGAAAAACACAATTGCCTGAGATTCATAAACCCGCCGGAAAATCCATCTGAACAAAATGTTCACGTTAAAAGAGAGAGTTTCTGAGAGGCTCTCTCGTCTCTTCGCCGATTCACCCACCTCAGCTGCTTCTGCTCTACCTTCAAAAGCTCACGATGAAAACTCCAAGGTAACTTTTTTCTTTTACATCCCTGATCTGAATTATTATCTGGCTTTTGTTTTGTTTTGTTGTAAAGATTTGAGCTTTATGGGTTTGTTAAAGGTTTGAGCTTCATGGGTTTTGCATGCATTGTTGATGTGATCAATGCTGTTTTTAAGAGTTTTTGAGATCTGGGTTGGTTGCGTGATATTGGTCTGCTTTGATTTTGTGTACAAGGAATGTGATTGTATAAGTGGTATAGCTTATTAAGCTATGGTTGACGTGATTCACTTATTGAATTTGTTAAGATGGTATAATCTGCCTTGGTAGTTTTTTGAGGAAGTTAAGTTGTATCAATTTGTGAGCTGTTTTGTTCAGGAGAAACTTAGCTCCATTTGTAGATTTGTTTCACATTGTCTTTGTTGAGTTTTGATAGCTTATTTAGAACAATACAAGGTAGCATATTAGTTTAGTGCGTCAATACCTGGATTTTTTTTTGGCTCCTACGTGTTCCGAGTAGAAGATCGTTTTTGTTGTATGTATGCTGAGTGGAGTTTTAAATATGTAGGTCAGGTTATATGCTGAAGCGAGTAAAAGCAAAACACTGTCGTCGTATTTTTCCGCGATTATGCCATCTGTAGGCGGTGGTGGATCCAGGTCGTGTGAGCATCAGTTATCAGCTCCCTTTAGTAGAACATTTGACTCCCAAGATAAACCATTAGATACATTTGTAGAGTGTCGTTCACCAGGTGAGGCCAGGGAAGCTGAATATGATCAAGAAAACGATGATGATCATGCTTCTATAGGGAGTACCAGTGGTTCGGATGTATATGAGGAAGCAACATTGCAGCCTAGTTCAGAGAAGCATCTATCATATCTCATCGATGACTCGGTCTTTATTTCCTTGGAATTGCAAGAATTCTTGCTTTCTTCCCTTCCTAATATTGTGAAGGGTTGCCAATGGGTTTTGATGTACAGGTAATTTTCTTGCGGACTTCCAACCTGTGTTAGAAGTTAAATTCTACTATTTTCTTTCGGGTTGATTCAGTATCAATTCTTTCGAATGAAGGGCAGTACGGCAAAACATGGTATATCACTCCGCACACTAATTCGCAAGAGCGCTGAGATTTCCGGACCGTGTCTGCTGGTATGTTCAATAGGTTGATGTCTCGGCCAACTATATATGATATCAGGACATTTTAATCATTTTTTACTAATGTGCTAGCTGCTGTTATTATTCTTACTAGATTGTTGGAGATATGCAAGGTGCAGTATTTGGTGGACTACTGGAGGGCCCCTTGAAACCATCTGCAAAGAGAAAATATCAAGTAAAAATACTTTTAACTTTATTATATTTATCTTTTGATATGGTGAATAATGTATTTGTTAACTTCTTTTCTGACCATACTACTTTAGATCTCAAAATTTTGGTTTCTCTTTCTTTATAATCTAAGCATCTTCTCACACTTGGTTTTGGTTATAGGGAACAAACCAGGCATTTGTTTTCACAACCATATATGGTGAACCAAGACTATTCAGACCAACTGGTAAAGCCCTTTATCCAATTTATTAGCAGATTTAGGTTTTCTGTAGGTTGATTTAGAAATCAAGTCATGGGATTGATTAACCGGAGTGGTATACACTCTAAGACCACTGGCACATGGGGTGGGTTAGATAGAGAAGCTACCTGTTACCTCTTTGACTCCACGAAGGATTGAAGTCAGCCAATATACTGAAAACTCAGTTTCTTATCTATAAATTAGCCCTTCTCGTGAAGCTTTTTATCGTTGCAGTTAATCTGTAAAGCAATGTATTAACCTTTATGAGATTTAAAATGCATTGGTGCTCTTTTTCATTATTTTTATTTTGTTTGATTGAATATGTGCTGATGCTTTGTCAATTTTTTTGCAAATAGGAGCCAATCGGTACTATTACATGTGTTTGAATGATCTGCTCGCCTTTGGTGGTGGTGGTAACTTCGCTTTATGCTTGGATGGGGATCTGTAAGTCAATTTTCTCGTGTACTGTCTTGAATTCCTATAATTGGGTGTAGAAACTCACGGTTCTTTATTACTGTACACTGCTATGGCAGGTTAAGTGGAACTAGTGGTCCTTGTGAAACATTTGGAAACTTATGCTTGGCTCACAAACCAGAGTTTGAATTGAAAAATGTTGAGGTAATCTCATCAGAATAAGTATCATTATTTCTATTGTTGCAATTATTAGTGACCACTCAATTGGTGTTTGTTTCAAACATTTAAAAGACTAATGTTAAAACTTGTGATAAAGTGACTAGGAAACTTGTGAGATCGTGATAGTGTCATAGGACAAAATTATTTTTCCCCACTCTCCTGCTGCTAGAGTATGTAACGAATTGAATGGACTGTTCTCAGGATTGGTTCACCCTTTTATGTATCGTGTCCATGTTGCATGACCTGACATGTTGGCAGCATGTGTCATTTATACTTTGCTGAGAGCTATATTGGTAGTCTTCTCCTACTGATAACTATAACTGCATGTCCTGACAAATATCCTTTGAGCCAATCTTTTCTACTTCGATAGGCAAATGGGAAGTGAATCAGTCCTTGTTTATGTAAACTAAAAATATACGTAAATTGGGAGAACTGGAAAGCCAAGTTATCAATACCATCACCTGCTTTCAGTTTACAGTTTACTTCATAAGTTGTATCTGACCTGCAAATTTGACTCTGGCTCCATCCTTTTTCTCTGAAAGCTTACGCTTGTCTTTACTCATGCAGCTTTGGGGCTTTACACATGCATCACGGTACGTTTCTTGATGGAGGACCAAAGGATTTGGCCGATTCGCAGCAAAGCTTCAACTATGTGCTCTTTTGTATTTATTGGTGTACCTGTTAATGATGACATGTATTCTCCTCTTCTAGTTTGCACAATCAGTAAACATAGGAGGCTTTCATATTTTAGTAATGACATGGGATGGAAGACAATTAGATTTCATAATGTAGCTCATTGGCATAGTAATTTGATATGAATTATGGAGTTGATTCGATCAGAAGGGTTTGAAGTTTGGGAAATTCAATCTTTTATTCACGGAAACAAATGAGTTGAATTACTTGAGTAGCTTGAGATTGCGGAATTCAGAAAAGATAGATTTACGGTTCAAATAGCCAATTTCAAACTCAATCGAGATTTGCAGTTTCTTTCCGAGTGCATCCAACACTTAAAACAGGGTTTTTAGGTCAGAGAAATATAAGGAAATGACCGACAGACTTGGTTCCAAAACATGATCACTTTCTAATGTTCTCCATCGTGTTCCAAGTACCTTCATTTTGAAAAGGCTATAGAATCTCATCGACACTTCAAAATTTAATTAAACACTACAACAGTGATGATGCCAACATAATGGAAAATCTCTTGAGAATTTCAACTAATTTCATTCTGTTTCTTCGCTCATTTTTCCCTAAACAATGTCTAAAACTCAGCTGCCACTACACCTGAAATACAAGGCAGAATGTCGAGTACACCAGCTTCAAAACCTCATTCCTGTCTATTACTGCCCACAAGTTACCAACACTCAACTACAGCATGTGACTTTCGTAGATCAGTTGACTTGTGAGATGGGACTACTTTCAGCACTTTGCTTCAGGACTCCATCTCAACATCATTGGTAGGCAAGCCAAAAAACCGCAGGTTTCGGTCCATTGATCCTACTGCAATGTATTTAGCATCGGGGCCAAATTTTACACTCGTTGCTTTACCTACAATCAGACAATTAAAACAGATCAAAATGGATCAACACCAGACCATCCAATTCCCAACCACAGCAAGAATTGGACAGGTGAGCAGAAGAAATATAACCTGTGCCAGACATATCAGGGAATGTTTTGATAGTGTTCCATTCTGACTTGACACTCGTAGCTTGGAAGACTCTGCAAACAACCAAACATACAAGGCAAAATTCAGCAATCAAAAACTGCTTGAAATACTGGCAGAACATTTGGCCTTGGGAGATAAATATATGAATAGAAAGTCTAAGCTTAAGGAGGATTCACAAAATATGCAATATCACACTCGCATTCTTTCATATGGAAACATTGCAGTTTTATATAATTAACACCGACAACTTGGCCTTCTTATCTTTCTAAACAAAGATCAGGGAGAGGAAGAAGGGGCATAATGGGTAGGGCAATTGCACTCCAGTGATTACGCTTTTAATATATATAACTCAACTACCATACCATGTAAAAAAATTAATATTCCATACGTCAACTTTAAGAAGAATAATAATACTCCTACTTTCATGTCAAATAAATTTATCCCAGAATGTAGTCATTGAAACTAACCTTATATCGGAGCCTGCAGATGCAAGGTAACTTCCACTGAAGTCAAATTCAACTGCAGGAAAAGGCTTTTGTTATACTCCAGTATGATATTGTAAGAAATGCTAAACTAACAAACTTTGTCAATTAAGGTAGAAATATTAGCTCAGTTGAAACTGATTCATGAAACAAATTTTGTAGAGAATAGTATGGGGAATTGCATACCAGAGTTTGTTGGCGTATCAGAACCATAAGGAGTGAATGTCCTGAAGTTCCTCAATTTGCGCAGATCCCACAGTTTGACACCATCACTTGCAGCGGTCTGATCCAAGATAAATGTAAGATGATATGACAAACATTTAATAATTCAGTAATTTTCACTGTTCAAAACACCTACCGCCAGAAAGTATCCATTTTCAGAGAATGAGATAGAATTTACTGCCCCAACATGTCCATCAAACTTTGCAACCTTCATCTGATAATTCAAAAAAGAAGTGAAATTATAATCAAGAATTAAAGAATCAAAAACTAAAGAAGTAAAGACCACTACACACACACCTGACTTTTTACATCCCAAATATTAACAACAGCATCTGAAGAGCCTGCTCCAAGGATGAGACCATCAGGATGAAACGCCACAGACGTGTAACCCTGCGACGCCACTGGAGTATCTTCAACCTAAAGATCCAAAGGAACTTATCAGCATTGACGAGAGGTACAGTGATAATAACTGATGATTTCAACAGTTGCTCTTTAGCAGCACAGTAACAGGTCTTGTATCAATTTGATACCGTGAAAAATTGATTCGCAAGTGTGAGAATTATAACCTGTGCTAGGCATAATCCAGAGGTTATATCATAAAAGCACCATGTACCATCAAGCGAGGCAGTCACGAAGTAATTATTTGTAGCATGTACAGTAACAGCTTGCACCTGAAAATTTTGAGACACTGCTTTAAGTTCACATCACTAGCACAGCCATAAGTTCATATTAAAACTCCTTTATGGGCAGTGCCAAAAGACATACAGACAAATACATTTGCCAGATGACAGAATGTTCCAGTGTAAACTGTTCATGAAATCTATCAAATGTTATAACATAAAACCACAATACCAACACAAATACAGGAATACATGAGTTCGAAAGGGGGAAGACTGAACAAACCCTATCAAGAATGAAAACATGATTGGTTTAGAGATGTGAGTATTGTGAAGTAAACCAGAGAAATATAACATTTAAATTATGAGTATCCTGAAGTCTTTTTACTCCTATCTCTCATGGCAATGGCATGAGATTACAAATAATATAACATGATTCAGAAACTACATTCTTTGGCCATCACGACAATAAACAGAACATATAAGAAGCATAGAATGGCATGACACTATTATGTAGGTTAACACGAGAACATAAGTTGCATGATCCGTTAGGACGCTCCTATTCTAGATTTGCTTCTCACACCATTTATCTTCACTTATAGGGGGGCAGGGCTTCACTTGGCATACATATCAATGCAATTGCTGTGAGAAAATGTTGAGTCAAAAGTACTAACCTCAGCAGTATGATCCTTCAAAGTGTGATTACAGTTATAGTTCCCATCATCAGAGCCTTGCCATATGCGAACTGTCTGCACCATCATAGAGAAAAAAGATATAAGACAGTGAAACACAGAGTACATTTACTGTGTTAACTTCATTTCCCGCTGTGTTTGTTAGGATGGTTGATAATCAACTTGATTGAAGTTCAATGAAAAAACTCAGCATAACAATTTAAATCTTTGTCAATCTGTGTTCTAAACACAAAACCTCATTGTAAGCATTCAATCTTTAGTGTGCAGAATTATTAGTGACCAGATGAGCAACCGTGCTGAATTGCTCAGATAATATAAGCACTAAGCAACAATAACTATAATAAGAAATCAATAAATGTATTAGGGATTTTTGAAACCATAGAGAATAAAGTTAACTGCATACCTTGTCAGCGGATCCTGTTAAGACCAGATTATCACGGCCTACAAATTTAACGCTGGTGACCTTCTTCGAATGACCACTAAGGGTAGATAAAATTTGGCCCGATGGTTGATCAAAGATTACAGCATTTGTATCAATCCCTCCAGTTGCAATGATGTCCTGGCAACAACAGAGAACTAAATAAAAACATAGAAAGGGAATGAGTTGAAACTTATAGTGTAATGGCATGATTAGTGCATTCTTTTGGTTATGTTCTACGAAACTAGAACAAGACTTAGGTTCTATGTAAACCCTATTGAGCAAGCAATGCATTAGCCGGGTCCAGACAAGCAAAAGCTTGCAGCAAAGATTATTTGTATTGAAAACTTAGCATCTAGACTCTGAATGCTAAAACCCTTCGGGTGAAATCAAGTACATACACTGAACTAACACTTCAGATGGAAAAAAACATACGAGTACAAATAATTTATTTCATTGATATACCTTATCATGATGAATATCAATTGATAAAATGCCCGGTTTGCTCGTTTTGTGGAGAGGATGACTAGATATCTGGGTATACCTCTCCAATGCATCAATAGGAGCCAACGTGGAGGATACCTGAATAGACACATCAGAACGATTAAGGACAATCAGAGCTCTAAAGAAAATTTGGCACGCCACTAGTGATGAACACCTTAGCCAATTAAAGGTTCAACATGTGATAAAAGTGAAACCAGTCAAACAAATAGTAGCATAAACAGTACATGTCGCTTCTTTCGCTGCTGGGATAGTGCCGTATTACAATCAGTCAGCTCAGCTAGGATATTGGGAGATATTCCAGGGCGTATATTATTCACACCAGATCCAAGCTGGTTATCAGCAACTATTGAAGAGCACAGACCGAAAATGTGTAAGCAGATTGATTTCATGAAAGTCTATCAAACATACGAAAAAGCACGCAGGGAAAGAACCTTGTGTTCCATTGCTATGGACAGAATCTGCAACAGAGTGGGGTAACATAGAAATCTGTCTGTCAGCCTGGGCAAGTAATGATCTCGCTTCATCCCTCTCCTTCTTGAGTCTTGCAATAACACGGCAAGCAGCATCATGCTGCCACAATGCAACCAATTACCAGAATCAGATTAGCCATATTCCACCTTTTGAATATAATAGAATACTGAAAAACCAAATTTAGAAGAACAAATATGCAGATTTGAAGTGAAAGTAGTAATTTAAGTCATGCAATTCTTAGAGCAGTTGTCCAAGAAAGAATAAGGTTACAGGTTAGGCTTGTCGCCCTCTTCAAGTTTCAAGGAGTCTCCCTTAACAGCAAACAAATATTGAACAAATAAAAGTTTACAAATTTCAATGGAAAACCTTCTTAGTAGAGGAAGATTTGGATTTAATACATCGATCCAATGAAGCAATTAAGTCAATCATCTAAGGACCATCTTCACAAATTTGGGCCAGCAATCAAAATATGACAAATACGAAGTATTAGGGAAAATCGATAGTCATGAATCCTGTATAAAGACTTGAAGATATCTGTCTCCACACAGGAAGAAAAATTAAAAAATTTAATAGGTGTTTTGTGTAAGCCATATAAGGACTATTAACCATCCTTTTCTGATTCAAGAAATAAAATATAACCCTTCTTTGCAACTGTCATTATTTTCAGGTACATAAACGATGTAGCAAAGCTGGTTAAACAATGCTACATACAACCACAGAAAAATTGCACAAACCATTTTTGAGAACATATTAAAACAAGTGAGAAGGCAGAACCATTACGCATTTATCGCACCCACAAAAACAAACCAAGTTAAACATGAACCCCAATATCCCAATCTATTGGCTGGTAGGAAGTACCTGGTACAAAGCATGACTCAACTCTTGCCTTGCGGTATGTAGTTGTTGCTCCATTGCAAAGTTGGATAGCATCAAACTATCCCATTCCTATTGATATGAGAAAAAAGAAAAAAACTTCTCAAAAATGACTACATAAATTAGATCTCTTTAGGATGCTATGTGATAACAGGACAATATTTTTTGAACAATTGCATAAAATTTGATTAACATACAGAGCTGCGATTAACATTGAAAGCTTCACGATAAATAGGTGTAATACAATAAGAGGACAATCAGAAAACATACATTCTGAAACATGCCGAGCATGCCAGGAATGCTAGCAGCTTGTGCAGGTCGGGGCCTCACTATCTGCATGTCAAACAGTCAGAGATAATCAATACTGCCATCTATACAAATCAAGCATACCCAACTGACTAAACTCATAATCCCATTCCACATCTTACAGACAAATATATTATAGCCAATTCTCCAAGCCACTAATGCATGCCTCCCATATAATAATCCACAATTATACCGAAAAGTAAAGATAGCAAAAATTACACATAAATTGGAAGTATGCATACCTTGCCAGTTTTGACCGGAACAATATCCTCTGCGGTGAGTGGTTCCCCAGTTATCGGGCATTTTCCATATTCCTAAGGTGACAAAACCACTGCAACAGCTTAGTCTATAAAATAGTTACAAACTTAACCTAAACCAAGAATTAAGATGAGCACCACAACAACAACTTACTCTAACAAGCAGTAAAATTGGAAGATTTTGCATAAAAAAATGAAATATACACAAACTCAACCTAAGGCATGAACTTTCGGCACAGTCAAAAAATCTAAAACCCTAGGTTTAACGGAAGGAGAGAGAAACGAACATACCGAGATGTGGCGCTCAATTAGACGCTTCTCGAAGAGCAAGCCGGACTTCTTAGACACGACGGGATCTTCCGGCACCTCACCGGAGACTGTACGGCCGGCGTAGAGAGATCAGCGAGAGTTGTTGAGTGAGTAAAAGCAGCGAATGCGAGAGAAGAGAACAGAGAGAGAAGCTTACTTGAGCAGTTCATTGCGGCGGAGAGAGATAAAGAGAGCTAGGGTTTGCGGCCGAGGCTCTTCGCCGTGCTCAGTGAAGTGAATAGAGAGCAGCGTAGTCTTGCTCGCTGTGGAAGAAGACCAAGAGAGAGACTTGAGCTTGTGAATTTTTTGGCTTTTGGATTTGTTTTTTTTTTTGTATACCGAACTTTACTTTTGTTGATGCAGCGGATTTATTGCGGAAAGAAAAAAATATCAAGCCGACTTTATATGGGCTTCTATTGAGCGGACAGGCCCATTATATGTTTAATCAACCCAACCTCAACCCCATTAAAAAAAATCCTGGTCCATTCTCTTTTCTCTCCTCTTTACGGTTTTACCCGTTTTACTTTTAATTCTACAGAGTGATGTGCATCCTGGAACATGAAATAGTGACCGATGATCGCCTCTTCGTGTGAGTATCCTCCGATCAAATCAAAATTACTGTGTTGAACCAAATGAGACGGATGAAATTTATCACAACTGACGTGTTTGTTACTGTGAATTTGAGCTGGCATTTCTCGTCCGGTAAGAATTTAATTAGTGCGAGGAACTAGAATAATAAGGATAGCAATGGATACAGTATGAATATTGAAATAACGTATTCATATTTGCATCTATTTTTGTACCCGTGTCTGCTCCAATATTCGTGATATTTATTGGGTATTATCCATATCTGTATTTGTTTATTCGTATCCGTCAATTATTCGTAAAAAAGTATGTATTTTTTAGATGAACGATAGAATTGATTGGGCTAAAAACTTACAAGGAGAACACCGAGTCATCAGCACGATAGAAAGAACTCCCTAAAGTAATCTAAACTATCTCATGCTCGGCACATGCCTATCATCACATAACTAGACGGGGCCCAACATCCTATCTAGTTATGCACCCCAAACTATAGCAACACATGTTGCTCGTCAGCCGTCTTCTCAGCGACTGGAGTTAGTGTCATCATCTTCTGCGAGGACTCATACTTAGACACCTCAGACACACAGTCACTCGTTGCACTGCCGCCCCTCTTCTTTCTTCCTGTTGCAACCTGAGACGTCGTTGTCGATCTTCCAGAAGGCAATGACGATGCCCCATCTGTGCGTCGTCCGCTACCTTCAATCAGCGGGGATGCCTCATCTGTGTGCACTGGGCCCGCCTCCCTCGGAGATGATCTAACTGTCTGCGATGCCACTTGTGCCTTGCGCCGCTATGGCCTAACATAATATCGCATATCATGAGGAGCATCTCCTACTGTTTGGTGGGCCGTAAGGTTTGCTCCAGATGGGCCTAACTGTAGATTACTAGTTGAGTTTGGAACTGACGGGAAAAAAAAACAAGGTTAGTGGATCCCCTCAAAAAGAGGGTTACCCTGCATATAGGACATATGTCCTAAGCCCTCAACCCAAACACTCTACATGATTGCCACATGTCCTGCATGAGCGACCTCAGCCGGTGTTGGCACACCCACTGAGGTCCTCAGCATCTCCGCCGCCAGATGATGGTGTAACGACCCGGATCTAGATTAGTGACTTAATCATCGTTAGTCACGAAAATTAACGAGTTGGGCATCACACGTCACGTTTATCATGATTTATCGCGACTAAAACTCGACTTTTTTAAAGTTTTGATGTTGGATTTGTTTCTTTCACGAAAGTTGTAGAGCATATTATTTCGAGCTCGAGTGTATTTTTATTTCTTTTTTCGGAGACTCGAGCTAATTCCTACGAATTTTAGAAATTTATTGTCAATAGTAATTAAATTTCTAATCTGCCATTTTGTAGAATTTTGTGAACCATCTGATTTAGATCAAATCAATCAGGGCCATCCATCTATTTTAGATCAAGTGAGATAAAATTTTGATTTGGATAAGTCCATTTACCTTCTCTCTATCTCCCTCGCAACCCGGCTCGGCCCGTTCTCCTTGCTGACGACTGTGAGTGACGTCGTCACCGTCATAGGGTTGAATTTTCCCGACCATCTCGAATGGACCTATGTAATGTTTACGCCCCATTTGCAAACATATGTGCTGCAAATTCGGGGCATTTGGCATCATAGCGTTAAGCACATTGCTCAACATTTTTCCATTAGCCTCGCAGTTTTCGGCTTCAATGCTCTTACTCACTTATGTCACGTAAAAAATATGAGTAACATTGTTGAGTTGAGAGAGGTTGGCCTCGATTTGTTTTGTGTCACATAGGTCACACTGGATGTACTCAATAGGATGGTTGATAGTCGCATATTTATGCTTATATTTGGTATTTAATTTGCTCCCTATATTTAGTTTATTGTTATTAATCGAGTGAATTAATTATGTTTATTTGTTTTTAGGTATTTTGGAGATTAATGGAGAAAAGGAGATTAAATAATATGTTTTGTAGCTGTCTGGCGAGGTTGAGCCAAGCGAGGGAATATATGCAAGCTCGATGGGTTTAATGACTGCAATTATATGTGCCTTGGCGAGGAGATTACGTACGTTGCTTGGCGAGCAAAGTTGGTGAGAGAGGAAGTAGAAGTAGATTTGGACTTGGAGACTAAAAGAAGAATAATAAAGAAAGAAGTCTAATTTGAGTGGGATTTGTCATGCACGTGGGCTAGCTTGATAGCCAAGTTGCATGCATATATATATAGCTAGCTAAACATAATAAAAAGGTACGCACGGCTTGGGGGCTGGAATTCTTGGGAGAAGAAAGAGAGAAACAAGAAGAACAAAAACAAAGGGAAGATCTCATGCAAGAAGCCTAACCCGATTCCGTTGTCGTCAAGAGTTTATTCTTTTTCCTTTATTTAGTTTATTTTTCATGAACTCTTTGATTTTATTATTTATGACTTTTAGTAGCTAATTTTCCTTTGTTAAGGGGTTGCTTGAATCCCCGTACATGAAGTCTTTTTAATACATACACTTTAATCTAGTTTTGCATATTTTATGAATGAGGTTTCTCTCTCTGAATGATCACCGTATGAATTCTTGTATGTTTGCTTTGGTGGCCAACTTAGTATGCATGCTAGGATTCTAGTTTCATGAGATACGGGCGACTGAAGATAATTTCTTCCACCGGATTCTCTATAGTGATACACCGATTTTACCGTCGGGAGATTGAAATCCATAGGTCTAGCGAGACACGCCCATAGTGTACTTGTGAACCCTTGTAGCTTCTCAAACCTTTTCTAGAACTTAATGCTTTCTTCTTTGTAAACCTTGGGGTCCATGACTATAGGTTCAATAGAGGGATAAATGTAGGGGAGGTCCATGACAAACCTGCATAGGCATAAGGATTAGGTAATATGATGTGGTTGTAACGATCAACTCTTCCTGGGAACTTTCATTCATTGGATATGTGCATTAGATTAAGTATGTGTTAGATAGATGGAATGACGGTGGTGGATTGCATTACTCTTAACTCTTTAATCATATAGTTTAAATCCATTTGCATTCATTAGCATATTTACTTTCAGCATTTACTTTCTGCATTAGCTGTAGCTTAGCCGATTTATTTCGGTGACCAAATCAACTCAGAAAACCCTCAAATTTTGTGTGGTAGTCCGTCACTGTGTCTAGTTTATTGTGTCAAAATTTCGTAGCATTTGAGTCTGTCTAGCTTAGGTTCAATGACCATTAGTGTTCCGTAGTCGAGTCTGTCAGCATAGTAGTTTGTTAGGATTTAGTTTCACCAATTCCTCGTGTTCGATAACCCCTATTTATCTTACTACATTGATATATCCAGGTTGTGAATAGGATATCTTTGAGAGGTGTTAAACCGCCTTGTCAAATTTTGGCGCCGTTGCCGGGGAATTGCTTAATTCTAAGTCCTAATAGAGTCTGTAAATTTAACTTGTATATTAACCTTTATATATTATGTATTCTAACTTTGAGTTTTGTTCAAGATGTTCAATGGCAGGTCACTCAAATGAGGAATGTGCATATTTTCCATATCAAAGTTATCCCACCATGCAAAGTGACTATTATACACCTCCTTATACTCTTACATGGGATGATCACTCTGGCTATGACTATCCTCAACAATCAGATGATACAGAGCAGCGATTGATGAGTATGTTACAGCAGATTATGGTGGATAAACAAAAAGAAAGAGAGGAGAATCGTGCTTTTATGCAGGAGATGAATGCTTTTTGCCAAGAACTCAAGGCCACAAGTCAACGAAACGGTAAAGCAATCGATTTGCTTGAGCGACAAATGAGCCAAATTCAGCAAACAATGGCTCAAGTCAACACTGAAGGTCTTCCTAGCAACACTCTTCCTAACCCCAAGGGGCCATATGAGGCTCATGCTTTGACTTTGAAGAGTGGGAAGGTGTTGGAGGCAGTTCCAACAATCAAGAAGCCAAAAAGAAAGTGGGAAGAGCCTGTAATAGAGCAAATTGTGTTTGATGAGTCATCAAAAGTCAATCCAGGAACCCCAACTCAACCCGTTGAGAATGTACCTGGAATGAAAGTTGTGCCAAAACCGAAACCAACTCAGGTTTGTCCTTTATCTTCACCTTTGATTACCACTAATGTGCCTTTTCCTAGCAGGTTAAGAAAGCTAATGAAAGAAGAAAAATACAAGGAAGGCCATCTTGACGAGGATTATCTTCAATATGGATGGGGTGAGGATACTTTGGAGACAGTGCTTGGATCAAGTCAGCAAAAAATTGAAGAATGAAAGCTGATCAAGCAAGAATTGGATGACCTCGAAGCTCTTCTTGAATATAGGCCTGTGAAATTGACTACTGAGGCTGAAATTGCATTAGAAGAAGGGGATGCATTCTTTGATGATGATGAGATGGACAAATCACTTGTGGAGGAATCCATCGAAATTCCTTATTTTGAGATGGTGCTGCCACTGCATGAACAACCACATGAGCTATCAATGCCAAACTCAAGTTCCACACTTGTTTCTTGTACCAAAGAAACACTTGAGTTTGAAGAATCACATACCGAGCCCCCTTATATTTTGGAGCATATTGAGATGGTGGTACCTGATCACCATATGTCTAACAAGGATATTCTCTTTACCTTGTTTGTTGGACTCAAGAGGAGGAGGCTTTGGATAAAGAAGAAGCAAAAAATAAGACACTTGGAGTCTTGTGTGTGTGGGAGTCCAAGGGTACCCAAGTTGCTTGGAAGAGCTCATATTACATCATTGTTAAGGACCAAGCACTTGATCGAGCCAAAACCACAACCACCTGATGGTTTTGAAGATGTCTGGCTGAAGACGTTAAACTTAGCGCTACTTGGGAGGCAACCCATGTTGATGGAGAAGCGTGGAAAACCAGATTTGCTTTCTTTTCTCTTCTCCTTTACTTTATTTTTCTCCATGTTTAATATAATTTGTGATGTGTTTTGTGTCTCATTCCATGCTTGTTTGATGTATTGTATGTTTTAGTTTTACATTGAGGACAATGCAAATTTCAAGTGTGGGGTGGGGTTTATATCATATCCTTAGCGTCTATGTATAAGTTTTTCGTTTTTCGTTATTTCGGTATTGTACAGTATGCTGATTCGTGTCAATTTTTTGACATAGTTTGAAGTCTCGTAAATTTCTGAAATTTTTAGAGGATGTTTTTACATGTGTCTAATTTATGCTCTTAAAATTTCAGCTCATTCCAATGTATGATCAATTCTGAAAAATTATATCGAGGGAATGAGTCTCCAGCGAGCTTCGCTTGTTGTACTGTTCAGTTTGATGTTGTGTGTGATTTGTTCGCCATATCGAGAAGTCTCGTAAATTTCTGAAATTTTTAGGGAATGTTTATAAATGTGTATAGTTTGTCCCCTCTAAATTTCAGCTCATTCCACCCTGTCATTAATTCTATATAATTCTGGCGAAGTGGAGCTGAGTCCAGCGAGCAACAGTTCTCAGTACTGAACAGTAACCTGTTCGCGTCATTCATCTTCGATAGCTAGGGGTCTCGTAATTTTCTGAAATTTTGAGGGAAGTTTTGTAAATGAGTCTATCGAGTGCTCGCGAAATTTCAGCTTATTTCGATGTATGACTAATTTTGTAAAATCCTAGCGAGCTTCGATGCACGTTGTTCGCCAGCGAAGTTCGATGAGTCTAGCGAGCAAACAGTCTGCTGTTTTGTATAATTTATTTGACATAGTTATAAGGCTCGTAATTTTCTGAAATTTTGAGGGTGTGTTTTTAAATGTCTCTAGTTTGTTGTCCCAAAATTTCAGCATATTAGGATGAGTGAGTAATTTTTTAAAATTCACGCGAGAAGTGTTGCTCGCTACACTGTGTCTGGCGAGCTGCTCGCTCGATGTTGATATTTTTGAGTTTTTCTTTGTTTTCCTTAGGTATTTTAGTGTCTTATTTGAAAAACCAAATACAAAAGTAAAAAGTGTCAAGAAAAACATAAAAAGAGTCTTTTGTTTTGTGTCTTAGGTGCCCTTAACTAGTCCATGATGTGATTATATCTTCCGTAATTGTGACTAAAAGATGATTATGTTATTTAAGTTTCTTTGGTTAATCTTGATATATGATGCATATGCGAATGTGTAGTGGATGTAGAAAAAAGTTAACATGGTACAGATTTTTGGCATGCTTAAACTTTGTTAAGATTCATTTAACCTGTGAGCGATTGAGCCTATATGTGATACACATGCTTTCTTTATTGAGTGTCAATTGCTTGCCACAGATTAAGTTAATGGACTCTAGATATTACTAGAACTTGCTCTTGTGCTTTTCAAAGCTTATAGTCAATACATGTTTTGATTGAGGAAGTGATAAAAGCATTTTGGGGACACCACCATAGCCATATAAGCCTGTGTCCCGACTTTGTGTACACAAGATGTGCACCCCTTAGTTAACCACTTTGAGCCTACATGTTTAAACTTTATGTCATCACCCACATATCTCTGACCTTAAACCTTAGAATAGTTATATCTTTACCCTTGTTCTAGGACTTGGTAGAGCTATACATGAGACAGATATGTGAAGACGGTGACAATGTCGAAAAGTGATGCAAAGAAATAAGTGTGGGGTATCAAGCTAGTGTTTGTAAGAATGAAAAAGAAAAAAAAAGATGAAAAAAATGAAGTGAAAAGAAAAGAAAAGAAAAAAATGTGATGTCTAGCTTGATACCCGAGTTAACTGTTGTTGAGAACAATGATGTGAAGGCCCAACAAGATGAAATTCGGCCACAAAAGTGAGAAAGTTCATGGTTGTAAAGTTTGAAGAAGTCTCTTATTTGGTGCTCTACTGAGTTCTAGAATCATATTTGAATTCCTTATTCCATTTATTCATTTAACCTATGAGCCAAGCCCCATTACAACCCATGAAGTCCTTTTGATCCTCAAGATGGCAGCCTTTGATCTGTGGAGATTAGTCACAAGAGTAAGCTTATGGTGTGGTCCATTTGGCAAGTAATTGAGTTGAGTGAATACCTTAGACATACTTTGAGAGAAACACTTTTGAGAGCATACCTTTGTGAGGTTGAATCTTGACTTGTTTTCGCATGCTACAGCTTTACTTTCACCATGATTATGTCTTCGTCCTACATATTACATGTGTGTCATGCATTGAAATTAACTTTCGAAATTTTACGGTATATAAATTTGGAGTCACACTTATCTTGGTGTTACAATTGTGGAAGATTGCTGAGACAATTTGTTGAGGGTGTTAGAGTCATGTAGTTAGAGTTTTTGAGTCTTTTCAGAATCTTAGTTTAGTGTATTGCTCGAGGACTAGCAATGTCTAAGTGTGGGGTATTTTGATAGTCGCATATTTATGCTTATATTTGGTATTTAATTTGCTCCCTATATTTAGTTTATTGTTATTAATCGAGTGAATTAATTATGTTTATTTGTTTTTAGGTATTTTGGAGATTAATGGAGAAAAGGAGATTAAATAATATGTTTTGTAGCTGTCTGGCGAGGTTGAGCCAAGCGAGGGAATATATGCAAGCTCGATGGGTTTAATGACTGCAATTATATGTGCCTTGGCGAGGAGATTACGTACGTTGCTTGGCGAGCAAAGTTGGTGAGAGAGGAAGTAGAAGTAGATTTGGACTTGGAGACTAAAAGAAGAATAATAAATAAAGAAGTCTAATTTGAGTGGGATTTGTCATGCACGTGGGCTAGCTTGATAGCCAAGTTGCATGCATATATATATAGCTAGCTAAACATAATAAAAAGGTACGCACGGCTTGGGGGCTGGAATTCTTGGGAGAAGAAAGAGAGAAACAAGAAGAACAAAAACAAAGGGAAGATCTCATGCAAGAAGCCTAACCCGATTCCGTTGTCGTCAAGAGTTTATTCTTTTTCCTTTATTTAGTTTATTTTTCATGAACTCTTTGATTTTATTATTTATGACTTTTAGTAGCTAATTTTCCTTTGTTAAGGGGTTGCTTGAATCCCCGTACATGAAGTCTTTTTAATACATACACTTTAATCTAGTTTTGCATATTTTATGAATGAGGTTTCTCTCTCTGAATGATCACCGTATGAATTCTTGTATGTTTGCTTTGGTGGCCAACTTAGTATGCATGCTAGGATTCTAGTTTCATGAGATACGGGCGACTGAAGATAATTTCTTCCACCGGATTCTCTATAGTGATACACCGATTTTACCGTCGGGAGATTGAAATCCATAGGTCTAGCGAGACACGCCCATAGTGTACTTGTGAACCCTTGTAGCTTCTCAAACCTTTTCTAGAACTTAATGCTTTCTTCTTTGTAAACCTTGGGGTCCATGACTATAGGTTCAATAGAGGGATAAATGTAGGGGAGGTCCATGACAAACCTGCATAGGCATAAGGATTAGGTAATATGATGTGGTTGTAACGATCAACTCTTCCTGGGAACTTTCATTCATTGGATATGTGCATTAGATTAAGTATGTGTTAGATAGATGGAATGACGGTGGTGGATTGCATTACTCTTAACTCTTTAATCATATAGTTTAAATCCATTTGCATTCATTAGCATATTTACTTTCAGCATTTACTTTCTGCATTAGCTGTAGCTTAGCCGATTTATTTCGGTGACCAAATCAACTCAGAAAACCCTCAAATTTTGTGTGGTAGTCCGTCACTGTGTCTAGTTTATTGTGTCAAAATTTCGTAGCATTTGAGTCTGTCTAGCTTAGGTTCAATGACCATTAGTGTTCCGTAGTCGAGTCTGTCAGCATAGTAGTTTGTTAGGATTTAGTTTCACAAATTCCTCGTGTTCGATAACCCCTATTTATCTTACTACATTGATATATCCAGGTTGTGAATAGGATATCTTTGAGAGGTGTTAAACCGCCTTGTCAATGGTCAACATTCCACTTAGGTAGGGGTTGTCAGGCCACGTTGTAGATCTCCACGACCTACCCAGAGTGTTAGGAAGTGGAAGAACCTCGACGAGACTATTCCCATCGACAATGCTGATGACCCTGAGTATCAGAGCCATGCTATTGTACATGGGTTGAAAGGACCCGACCCTGATTTAGTTGCCTAAATCGAAATCCCTTCGAAAACACGACCTTAAATTTTTTTTTTTGCCATAGTTTACTTTGAAAACACATTAACCATTATTAGAACCTGCAAAAAAACACACTTCGAATATTCCACAAAAGTCAAACCGTGGGGCTCCGTTCCCCATCCGGATTTCTCAACAACAAATATAATAAACTCAAAGGTTTACAAGAAATCCAAAAACATTCAGGAGTAAACTTGACTGAAAACAAACATAAGTATTCAGAGCGACGCATATATACATCATTTACAACGAGTAAGTCAAGCAAGAAAGCTACAGAAACTGAACTGTGATCCAAACTCTATGCCTCCACAGTCGACGCGCAACACTGGAACCCAAACTGCAAACTGGGCAAAGGAAACCAAAAAGCCCAATGGAAGACAAATGAAATCGTTAGAGTGAGTGGACGAAAATAATAAAATGTCTTTCCCAAATAAATGCTCATAAAAGTATAATGCGAGTCAATGCATATGAAAATCCCGACCAGGTACATTTTTCCTGATCCATAAATATGCACGTAAAATCCTGCGGGGTAACTCATGGACTCCTCCACATAGTACATTCTAATCACGGGATCCCAGACCCACACGTGATTAATATAAGTCTGAAAGACCTCGGGTCAGGATATATGTCCCCCCTGAGCATCTCGGGGATCAGCCGAGAAGCCAAAACATCGATGCATTCCTCAATATCTGAGACTGTACGTACTCTGTGTAAACCAAATCATAAATCTTTTCCATGCACATGCATAATTATAAATGTATACTTATATGTGCATAATTATAATTGCATACATAAATGCGTAATCATAAATATATATTCATAAAATGCATAATTCCAGACTCGCAAATCCAACTGTGAAAATAAAATGTCCACTCATAGTACGCGGCTAATTCTGAGGTCCAGCAGAAGATCCCTCGTCAAACGCTCGATCCCGATCACCTGAATAACAGGGATACGATAAATATATATTGAAACACAACATACGGAGCTAATACGCCGAGAACCCCGCCTTCTCGAAAGACGTATCACTCGGAATATCGACGAGGATAACAAAATTCTCAAAATATACTCAATTAACCCTCGCCCCAAAATTGAATACTCAAATCAACCCAAAAACCTCAAAACTACGACCGGGATGCGATTACGAGCATAACGGTATAAAAATCTCCAAAATCCAAAAAGTCAACCCTTCGCCGGAGCTCCGTCGTTGATCGCCGCCGGTGTGGCGTCAACGGTGAGATTCTCCTGCGACCAAGACCCCAAAACCTTCCTCTCCTCAAGCCCAACATCTTTTCCCAAAAGACCACTACCACCATGGCCGGAAACCGCCTTGAAAGCCCATAAATCTCAAACCGGCCGAAAAATTTCTCTGGTGAAATTCACCACCGTGAGGCCACCTCGTCCTCCCAAACTCAAGGGGTTTCATCCCCAACTCAAACCCAACCGTATCCACACAAAATCTCCATCGGAAAACCACCGGAAAACCTTCCCCCGTTAACCCCGATTCCGGCAAATTTCACATCCAAAAGCAACCAACCAAATCACCTCCAAACATCACAATATATACATCAAACAATAGCCCAAGAAGAGAGCTTCAATTCCCTACCTCAAACTCCAGCAACCGTGCCGTTCTCCGACGAAAATCGCGACGGCGAGTTCAATGGCTCGGCGGGTCAACTCGGTTGACTTGGTCAACTCGGTTCCTAGCTCGGTCAACGCTGGTCAACAACCCAATTTCAACTTTTCAAAAATTTTAACGACTATTCCGCTATTTATACGTCGCGAACCAATCAAATTCACGATTCGGATAACTCAAACCTAAACGCATAAGTACGACTAACTCGACGATAATTTCAAATATTCATTTTATATTCCCCGATTATCCGAAAAATTCTTTGAAACCTCCTACGAACTCGAAATCAAATCCTCTACAATTTCCGCGAAGGAACCAAAACCAAATTCGTGTCCGATAATTAAGTCGTGAACAAAATCGTCAGATCGATCAATTACGACTAATCGTGAAATGTGCAACTCAAACCAATTAACATACCAATTTCGGTTCGGGTCATTACATGGGCAGTCCATATGCTGGATCAAACTTTGACTGGTAACAAATTCTAACGAAAATAATCTGTATAATGAAGTAAAACGAGGAACCAAAAGATTGAATTTGTGGAGAACTAGTTACCTCGGAAACTCCTATAGAGCGAGCCAACCACTAACTCATTTTCTGCTTAGTTCTTCATTGGCTCCTATATAGAGCTAGCTAGATCGATACGTACAAGTTTTGGGCGACATTTTTAATTTTTTGTTGGGTATATATAAACTGAAATCCGATTAGACAATCACTTTTGTGTCTCTTTATCAACTGCAAATGGTCGATCATCTAAGATGATAAGATAAGGAGATAGCAAGATTTCTCCCATATTATTTTAGGATGGGGTTGCTATGCACCCTCGGTCTAAACACCACAGGGCTTATTTTGTCTTGTGACACGTGTTGCCATTCCACGGACTATTATTTTCAAATTTCTTCAAATATGACTGAGTTTATGATAAGCTCATTTTTAGGATCAGTTCCTTACCCACCACCCAAACTATCTCCACGACTTCACTTATACTCGTTGTCGCTGGTCGCCGATAACACTCATCACTTCAGCAACATCCGCCTCGCCGCCATACTCTCCTCCACACACACGATGGCATTGCCAAGATGGTCTACTCCACTCTTGACACCAAGAACAAGATCTGCATCGTCAAAACCTAGTGAGGCCTTGAGGCTCTCTCCGTCGAGCACAAAGTCGAAATATACGCCGTCAACGCTGCCTTCTTCGAGTTCCCTATGGTCGATCTCTCCTCCTCCTCCCTTCCCCTCGTGCTCCCTCTCTCCTCCACTTTGAAAAATACAACTTCAATTTCTTCTTCTCTGGCAATGAAATCATTTGCTCTAATCCAAACCGGCTCCATCAGCCCCATCCACTCTCTCATCGTCGCCTCCTCTCCCAAAATCCGCCTCCACTTCGACGCCAACCTCTGCCGTGACAACAACAACCTCCGGCGAGCCTTGTCGGAGAGTAACATTCTCCAAGCTTGACTCTGGACACCCAGAATTACTATAGACACCCAGAGTTTCTTTAACCGATCGTTCTCTCGTGGTGGAGATCAATTGCTGCCGAAGCATTTGAGACGAGCAAGCATACCTTGTCTCGTCATGGCCATTATCGATCTCAACGAGGTCAATCTTGCCAGAGGTGGAGCTGTTCGGCCTCTGTCCGGTCAAAGATTGACGGCGGCGACAAGATGTCAACCTCCCAGAATTTTTTACAAAATGAACAGTGGAGATAGGATAGGTTTCTATTTTGAAAGCTCTAGATTGTACCTTGATAATTTTATTTTTGTCAATACCATTTCTGTAGTTTTCAAAATTCTGAAAATGAGAAGAAAATAGTAAATGATTTCGAAAAATTTCATTAAAATTTCTACCGAATCAATATGAAGTCTACATTATTTTAAAGTTATCGAAATAAAATTTTCTAAAATCGAATGTGATTACCAGCTACTGGTAGCTTAGTGGTTAGCCATCTTGATATTACTCTCATAGACTGAGGAATCAGGGTTCAATTCCCTATAAAAATGATTTCCGGGCGAATTAAATTTTTAGAAAAAAAAATTAAGAATTAAAAAAATGTGATTTTCAGATTTTTTTTTTCAATGCTTGTCATGAAATACAAATGTTTGAAAAATATGCTAGTACTTAAAAACTAAAATAGACAAAACTGATCATAGGATTGGATCGCTCATATATTTTGAACCACTCATAAAAATTTCAACGATTATTTATGTGCATAATTTATGTTTTTGCTAATTATTACTAATCATGCACTTCAACAAGTTTATTATATATCAATTTTGTCGCGACCATGACATCTTTCGAGCAGCCTCTTTATGCACTAGGATAATTTACTTTAGTAAATGGTGATGCAATAGAGTTTTTTGTTGTTACTCGTATAAATAGAAAATAAGAGCATAAACGATGTCTGGATTTACTACATTGATCTAGGTCAAGAAAATTTAATTTGGAATAAAAGACTGTACGATGTGGTCATTAGAAGATTAGATAGATGTAGTTAAAATTTTAGCCAGTTTAGTTATAGTTTCGATCTTAATCCGTCAAGTCAAACTCGACGGTCATTTATGCTCTTATTGTATATTTTTGCTAATTTTACCTTACAGTATACTTCTACAATTCTATTTTTTGGTCTCATTTTAACCATGATATCCTATGGGCTACTTCTATATGTCCATATGAAAATTTACTTTCTCAAATGTCACCACGATAGTGCTCTCATTGGTGACTTGTAAAAATAGAAAACAGAGGCAAAAACGATAATGAAAGTGGCTCAAAATAATACTTCACGTATACAATAATTCTATGTTCACATCCTGCGGCCGGTTTCTTCAAATTTGTTTTGCTTCTATCTTTTTCACTTTCTAGGGTTTATGTAGGTTCATAAGCATTAAACAAGTTATACAACACTAGTATGCACATTATCAATTCGTGCAATGTGTTGATACAAAAAACCTCAAATGACCGATTCAACTTTTTCTAATGTCTTTAATTAATGCACACCTATATGCCTATTGTGAAAAAAAAAATTGGGCTCATTGATTGACTCTTCGGTACGTATTGATCAACAATGATAACACCATGAGATATCGAAAAATAATGTAAAGGTAAGTCAAATTCATGATTGCCTAAAAAAACGGACTTGAAGTGAACTAGTCACCATGAAAAGACCGCGAAATTAATATTTTTTTATAACTTTTTGTACAACAGAGATATTTATCTAAAGGATTTTAAATATAAGTTTTTATTCAAATTAATATCAAAATCAAGATCTAAAGGATGCTTACCATATGCCAATAGCTAACTTGCTCATTGATGCAGTGGCAAGACGTGAGATACTATCGTTCATGGATGGCACGGTGGGATATCATCAAATTCCAATCGCTAAGGAGGACAGACATAAAACTGCATTTAGATGCTCGGGGGTGTTAGAGGTATTTGAGTACGTAAACATGTCATTTGGATTGAAGAAAGCATGAGCAATGTATCAGCGAGCCATGCACTATATCTTCCATGACCTAGCAGGAGACACAATGGAAGTCTATATTGATGATATTGTGGTCAAATCAAAGAAGAGGTCAAGTCATATGGAAGATCTAAGATAGGTATTCATACGAATGAGAAAACATCAGCTTGGAATGAATCATGCCAAGTGCATTTTTTGGGTGCAAGCAGGGGACTTCCTAGGTTTTTTAGTGCATCAGCGAGGGATAGAAGTACTGGATGACAAGAAAGAGGCGGTTATAAAAGCTCATCCTCCAAAGAACAAATGAGAGCTTCAGCAGTTACTCGGGAAGATCAACTTCTTGAGAATGATCATCGCAAATGCTGCAGGAAAGACCAAACATTTTGCTCCTCTACTCAAGTTGCAAGGGGAAAAAGAGTTTGTGTGGGAGCCGATTCACCAAGAAGCATTTGACAAAATCAAACAATACCTGATTAATCCACCTATCTTGGTGCCACCACAAAAAGGAGTGTCACTTAAGCTTTATATATTAGCAACAAAGTCATCCATAAGAAGCTTACTGACACAAGGCGATGAAGTGAAGATGGAATGAGCAATATTTTACTTAAGCAAGACTCTCACAGACTGCGAAAGTAAATACACACCAATTGAGAAATTATGCCTTGCTCTTTACTTCTCAGGTTGCAAGTTGAGGCATTATATGTTTTCCTTCACAACGTGCGTCATAGCATAAATAAACTTAGTTTAGTACATGTTAGCCTGACCTATACTTTGAGGACGGATAGGGAAGTGAATTCTCGCACTGTCCAAATTTTCACTACAATATGTCCTGCAAAAGGCAGTAAAGGGCCAAGCGGTGGACGATTTCCTCGCACATCACCCTATGGAGGAAATCCTAGAGCAAAAGGAGTGTCACACATATCACTAGCCCTTTAGAAACTCTACTTCGACGGTTCCAACATGAGTGCTTTCGCAGGAGCAGGGATCGCATTGGTAAATCCTCAGGGTGAAACATTTGCCTATTCCTTCCGACTAGAATATAATTGTTCCAACAATGTAGCTGACTACGAAGCCCTAATCATTGGACTAAAGCTTCATTGGGACCTTGGTGCTACGGATATACAAGTTTGGGGAGACTCGCTGCTTGTGATTAGACAACTCCAAGCCACATTCAAAACAGGACTAATCCCAGAACCATATGTGAAAAGAGCTAGCGAGTTGTTGGAATTATTCACAGATGTGTCCTGGCTAACCTCCTATGAGGAGAGAATTATGCAGTGAACGAATTGGCTCAGCTTGCTACGGGGATAGAGCTTGTTGATGATGTGCATGAACATATAATGAAGGTAGAAGTTTGTAATCTCACGTCCTTCATGACTAGGAGGAAAAGGATGAATGGTACGTCGCAGCTCTGGGAACAATCGATGCTGATTGGAGACAACCAATTATCACATATTTGAAAGATCCTAGCTCTACAATAGACAAGAGGATCATGTATTTTGATCCAAACTACATTCTATGGGGAGATGAATTGTACATACGTGGAGAAGAAGAAGTGGACTTGGTTTGCGTATTTGGCACAGAGGCCAAACGATTACTACGAGAAGTACATCTTGGGGTCTGCAGAGCTCACCAATCTGGCCCAAAAATGAGATGGCTCCTGCAAAGACACATATACTTTTGGCCTTCAATGTTAAAAGATTATATAACTTTTACGAAAGGGTGCGAGGATTGTCAAGCTCATGGATCAGCCAATCATCAAACCATGGCCAGCACAAGGATGGGTATTAGATCTAATCGGTTTAATCTATCCTCATTCTTTCATGCAGCACAAGTTTATCATCGTCGCTACATATTTCTTCACCAAGTGGGTAGAAGCAAGGCCTTTAAAAGTGGCATCCGCTGCTGCGATCAGGCAGTTCCTATACGAGGACATCATCTGTTGATTTGGAATTCCAAAGTGCCTTGTTTTTGATAGAGGAACGCCGTTCATGTCCAGAGAAATAGAAGAGCTGATGGCAGACTTTGGGATCAAATTTTTGCATTCTTCACCATACTATGCACAGTCCAACAGTCAAGCTGAAGCAAGCAACAAATTGATTATCCACATACTCAAGCGCATGCTCGCAGACAATCCAAGACTTTGGCATGAGGAATTGTTCAACACGCTGTGGGCATACAGGACTTCTAAGCGTAGTCGAACCGAAACTACTCCATACGCAGTAATGTTTGGACATGACGCAGTGCTGCCATTAGAGATTAACGTTCAATCACTATGGGTCATGGATCAACACCAACTGATTGGGGAAGATTATGTGCAAGCAATGTGGTAGGAGTTGGAAGACTTAGACGAAAAGCGCATCAACGAATTAACTAACCTGCTTGCAGAAAAGTAGAAAGTGGCTCGCTGTTATGATCGACGCACCTATGGACTTAGCTTTGTAGAAGGAGAGCTAGTTTGTAAAATGGTATTGCCTTTGGGAGAAAAGAAAGAAGGACGAGATAAATGATCAGCAAGGTGGGAATGACCCTTCATCATTGACAGAATTTTAGGCAAGAGAGATTTCCAGCTGCGAGACGTTGATGGTGAAGTTCATCGTAATCTAATTAATGGCAGTATAGGAAGCCAGTTTGGGAGTACGAGGAAACATAAGGACCAGCGACTTAGTTTTTCACTCATTCGCAGCCTATAAAAGAGGCTCGCTCTTCATGTAAAACTAGGGGGTAACCAGTATGTCCAAAGCCAATTCATGTGGCCAAAATATTGCAAAATTCAAAAAAATTGTTAACATAGATTCAATTTATGTGGTTCTTTCAAATGTTACAAGTTACTTATGACCAAATTTCAGTGGTCAAATCGCTGGAGATTGTATTTTTGTTGCTTACGTAAGACAAACAAAAACCGTTGAAAATACAAAGATTCATTTGATCAAAATAAAGAGTACAATATATTATGAGACTTTGCGACCTCTAGTTCTGATACTATACAATCAAATGAACAGTCTCCTGTAAAAAAACCAATTGCAGAAAGTGATTTGGATTTATCCCAACTAGCCACAATGAAGCCCTCGTCTTGCGCCGATAGGCAGTCACTAACTAAGGGATAGATCTACCTCTAATTCTAAAAGACTTTGGGATACTTGCACTCGCCCAACATTAGCTACTCAACAAAATCATTCCTCTGATCATGATCTTAGATGCTCCATTCAAAAATCTAGAAGAGCTTTAGTAGGAGTGAGTGGGAGCATGTACCAGACCAGGATGATTAGGTTCAGGGATGGGGTTAGTGAGTGCCCATATCAACCATTGTCTACTAATTCTCAAAGGTTTGAGAACTAGCACAGAACCGAAGGTCATGAGCTTTGGTACTACGACCTAAGCCAGGTTTGAGCTTTGGTACTTCAACCTAAAAATGTCTAGCAGAATACAAGATCTGAGGCCTTGCCTTGAAGCAAGAAAGGAATAGACTATGACTAGAAATGCCATCTTTTTGCTACAGAGAGATCTTGTGAAATGAAGGAGAGGTGATCGACAACCTATTTATAAAGCCTGAAACTCTAAGAGGCTTTCAACAAAGAGACCCAAAGCGTTGTATCGACTCAATACAAACAGTCAAGGGGGCTCAACATTCAATCACGAATTTGCGCATCTCTTAAAAATCTAGAAATTTACTGTTTCGAGATACAAAGTTACGGGCCATTAAAAGTGGATAGTTATGCCAGACTTGGTGTGATTTTTGGAGGCGCGAAGTTATTGGATGACAGAGATATATACACAATGGGTGGTTAAGGCCATGGGCCATAAAACAGTTAAACTAACAAGAGTTTTACAAAATAAACTATAAGGCACAAAATTGGGGCTTAGTCCATGAAAAGTAAAAAGTTTAGTACTTTACAATAGAGCTACCGAGAGCTCACAGATTAGTTTTCACTTGAAGATACTGGGCCTGTTTAGCAGCTCAAGTCTTCTCAGCATCCGCAGCTATGGCGCAAGCTTGTTGAACACTATTGAAAAGAGTTTTCCCGGCATTTAGAAGAGCGATAACAACTTGCTCCTTTCCAAAGTAATCTTCCTCTTGCTGACGTAGCTTAGCCTAGAGTTTTGCAATTTCTGCACTTGTGGCCAGAATGTCTACCCACTCATCTTCATAATTCTTCCCCATTATCGTGATTTTCTCGAAATCACGCTTTCACCTACGGTTATGGTCTATGCGATTGGAGATAGCTTTGTCTCGCTCATGGGTAACAGAGACTACTGTGTTAAGAAGGTTGCGAAGTTCTCGCAGTAGCCCTTCCATTTGATCTAGGACGACATAATCTACTCCTTTCATGGCACAACGAGCCGTTTGAATATGAACGGCCAATTCTTGACGAACAGTTTCGTTCTCAAAATTCAGAGTCCTGAGATCACGTAGATAGGCAATGGCAAGTTGAACTTCAGGAGGATTTCTTTCAGAGAGAGCCAAGTCTTTGTAGATTTGCACGGTCTCTCGCATGGTCTTTGTCATTCCCTCATTACCTTAGGCAGGAGCTGGAAGTGTTGGCAGGATGGGAATCACAGACTGGGAGGCAGCAGCCTCACTACAGCAACAAATGATGTCAGAAAATTCCCCAAGTCTCTGTCAGCCCTCGGTAAGAGATAACTCCTAAGTACCTAGATCTTTCTGCAGAAAAACCTATACCCAGAGAGTTATGAGACAATTAAAAGACTTACACCAGAGAATCATACACAAGTAAGGTCAGAATATACTCGGGGTAGATGAGGGGAAGATTGATCATCGTACAGGGAAACATTAATGCAAGGAGGGAAAGGCACATCAATAGCAAAATGCAAAGAACAAGTAAAGGTTAAAATCCCTGTAAAAATAGCAAACCAAATTCAAAAGTTTAAAAGAAGTGTAGTACGGTTGACTCCACGTGGCCAGTCTCAGAGGCCAGAATGGTATAGGGAACATCCAAGACACAGGGCTAATCTTCACCAACTCCATTCACAGTAACATGAACCAAGTTCACAGCAGCGGGAGTGTGTACTTGTACTTCTTGGGAAGTTTCCTGGGGCCATACAACCAGAAACAGTGGTTAGAGAAACACAGTATTCCAGAAAATGACGAGGTCAGAATAACGAATACCTCAGCAGTAGTACTAGTCTATGGAGCAACAACATAAGGAGCATCAATACCTCATTTGGCCTAAGCAGTCCCTTCTAGAGGCTTTTCACCAACCACAGTGGTAGTTATTTCTTCCATAGTGGCATTCACAGCAGTGAAAACCAGTTCATGAAAGGGTTATCCATAAACCTGCTCAATAAGCTCCCGACGTAGAACTTCTTCATCTATAACATTGGAAGGGCCTACGCCTAGAGGTTTAGAAGGAAAGAGCTCCCCAGACACATTCGTAGCACTAGAAAAGGACTCAGGAGTTGCAACCGATTGCGTAAGCTTTCCCTTGTTCCGCATAACCTGGATGACCAAATCATTCTCTGAGGGCTCACTATCGGGAACTTGATCAATAGAGGGAGAATTCTCCCTCAACTCATAATCTACTAGTTGTCTGCGTTCCCTGAAAGCACGACGATGGGAGTGGCAAGACTGAGCCATAAAGAATAGGATAAGAAGCAAAACGCTGAAGATTGAAGGAACTAGAAATCCTTAGGAAGATTAAAGTCATACCCGAGGGGACTTATCATTGGAGTCTCCATCCTCGTGATCACAGGCTACAATAGTATTCTTCTTCTTCTTCTTCTTAGCGACAACAGCCTTTGCAGCATCTCTCGCAGCAAGAGAGGCAACAGCGAAACTCGCATCCAGCAGCTTATTACGCTTCGAGATAAAAGCGGGAGAAGTACTGATCTCTCGCTGCTTCATTTTCTGGCCGGTCTCCCTTTGGTCTTTGGGGGCCACAACCTGTCTATCCACAGTTCTCTTGAAATAATCAAGGAAATGGGTCGAAGAGATGGTACGAAAGACTCCGGATATGGACTGCTTCCAAATGTCACTATAATGACGCTCATTCCACTCATGATAGTCCTTACAACAGAGTAGGTTATACAGAGGGAGCACCGACGAAACTCTGATAGGTCCAACAAGGGAAAAGTTGGAGTAGCAAGGTCTTGCAGAATCACTGCAGAAGGCTTCTCTACACAGGTCCTCCATGAAGTATAACCATTGCGAGATTCTATCAACGGGCAGGGAAGACTTTGTTTACACTCAAGCTGACGAGCGAAGTGATTAAGAACGTACAGCTTAACTTACAAGACTGCATCAGGAACAATAATGTATGCACAAAAGACATTGAGTGAAAAGCTTCCTCGCAGCAGAAGCTTGGCGGGGAGTCACGGCAAACCCGGTAGATAACTCAGCAGGGAATGGCCTTGTTACTACAAATTCAGCCATATCCTTGGGAAAAAGCTTCTAACCCCAGAGATGATTGAAATATTTCAAGTAACTCAAAGGTTTGGTTTCTCGAACAAGAACCAAAGACCTCCCCAGCTGCTCCTCAGAGACGAACTCTTTGTGGTGGGAACTGCGAAATTCAGGAAAATACACCTGCAACCACAAAGACAAAATCCAGACGGGACTTGAAAACTTAAACTTGAATGGATTCAACGAAATACATCCAAGGCCACGATACAATGCACCCAATGCAAGCTGTGCAAGGCCAAGATAGTGGTCGTTGTACAACGCTTGAGTGGCCTTAGCAAAAGTGTTGGTAATCCTGTCCGCAGCAACGCAGAATACATAATAACAGAGCCAAAATTCTAAAAAAGCAATGTCACCATAGGCATTCTTCACTCGTTGATCATTAGAGGTAGGAGTAGCCTGAAACTCCTCTGTGTTGTAGTGTTTACGCCAATTAGAGTAGGCGGTACTAATGGTTGAACGCTCAGGGTCCAACGAAAAAGGAAAGACCTTATTGTCCAAAGCACTAAGAACGAAAGGCTCACTCGCAGTAGGTAAACCAGCAATAGTAACGACATCTCGTAAGGAAATCCCTAAATGATCGAACGACAGAATGAAACTATTACGACTGGTTTCTCAATAGCACAGAGCTGCGAAAGCAGCGGCATGATTCCCACCCTGGGGAAGATGGGAATACAATTCAAGCGCATGTGAAATAGCAACCTTTTTCCAAAGCTCCTCATCGAGAGATTTCCACTCCCGATACCGCTGAAGTTCTTCAACTTTTGTGATGGGCCATTTCCCCAAATTCACTTCGAGATCCTTCTGATCCCACTGGAGGGGAGCAGCGGCTTTACCACCCGCAACCAACGTAAGACGACGCACAGCCGAATCAAGCACAAAAGAGGCCTTCATAGTACTAGCAGTTGGACCCAGTATAATCTCATCTTCCTTTGTAAGGTCCAGCCTCTCATAATTAAGGAAGGTCTTGATCATGATGAAGACGACGGTCCATATGAGCATAGAAGGCTTCCACATCCTTCTCAGAGACCTCTGGGCAGAATTTTTGATAAGTGGCCATTTTTGAAAAGAGGAGGGAAAAGGAGAATAGGGTCCTTAAGAGCGATTGAGAATCCAAGATCTTTTGCGGTGAAGCTTCTGAAAGAAGGAAAGTAAAAAGGTTGAAGACGACCAAAGAGTATAAATGGTTGAAAATAGAATGCGCGACTTTTGAAGAAAAGTACTCGAGTAGCCTATGCGAGGCTATTTGATCCATTGTCTAGAAAGTGACACATCACATTCAAACGCTTCTAAAAAGACATCTTCGATTTCCCATGGGTTAATCTCGAGGTCTGGGGGGCAATGTTTGGCCCCAAAATAAACATTACATTTATTTTAATACTTTTGGGTCTCAGAGACAAAACAGGCTGACCACATGCGGCACGATTGGAGCTGCGAATCAGGAAATGATATGTCTATGCGATTTCTAAATGAGTTAGGGAAATTCAGAGGCAAGATAATATCTTTTTTTTCCCAGTCAATAATGTTACCTTGTCAAGCCAAGGAAATTGGAGTGCCAAACTCTATAAATAAAAAAACCAAAGAAGGTTTATGGATCTACACATACATACAATTTGCGTACAAACAAATCTTACTCCGTTACGAGTAAACAACCAGTGAACAGCGAGCTCAGGATCTAGGCCACCCGACAGAGCGTGGAGATTCGAAGGTTCACTCAAGCTACACAACCGGCAACAGTGAATTCAGGATCTAGGCCACCCGACAGAGCGTAGAGATTCAAAGATTTATTCGAGCTATACTCCCGACGACCGCAATCGGAGGAGTGCAGGTCACCCAACAGAGCGTGGGGTTTCTAAAGATCTACGAAGTCACTCTATTATGTATTCTCAACACTTCGTCCTTAGGATTGCTCTGCTTTATACTCCCCCGAGTGTGTAAAGTATCGATTCTTTGTAGCTTGGAAGAGAGACACAAAGCTTACGTCTTGCACCATCAAGACAAGTATGACTCAACGAGCGAGGTTGGTGCTCTCCTCGCTCTAATTGCTTGACAAGAAGCAGAAAGTACGCGGCACACAACACAACGACATTTTGCCATCAACAGTGGCACACCTCGCACACAGTACACCTACATCAAAGGACCAAAAGAGACAGTTCACGACATCTTCAATCGCGATAATCTGACTGGAGTAAAATCAAAGCCAAACGATCTCAATTTGGGCAACAATTTGTAATGGAATTGTGAAGACACAAATTTAATCAGTAATTTCTTGAGAAATTTAAGACCTTTTTGGATTATGGCTATGGAGGTAAGGGCTTCATTTTGGTTTCGACTACAAATTGGGGCACTGGGATCTACAAAGATGCTTGATGAAGTTGTCACTGAATCAATTATGTGGTTGAATAAATCATAGATCGAAACATTAATTAATGGATCGATATAAGGATTGCTATATAAGTTTTTTCTAGGTTCTATATGATGGAAGAGGGTATAATTATAATTATAATATATGATATGATATGGTATTACATTAAGGATGTGTGCACGATGTAGCGTGATACAGGATTTAAGGACTCTATATCACGTCTTAATAACTTAAAATTATTTATCATTTTAAAAAATGTGTGCCAAAAGATATGTACATCTCGTGATCTTCTGCATGAAAAAAGTGAGACATCTATGCACGTAGCTTATCCAAAATGGAATATGTAGCACTCTTAATTAACATAAATAGAATTGAAAATATACTGTTTCCCAGTTCCCGCGAAACAGATAGTAGATTTAGTCTGCTTCCTCACGATCGTGCTTAATATCAAGGTGGAAAAGTTAGCTTCTTTTTGTTATGTTCGAAAAGATATTGATGCCGCACAGCTGCAGCTAGCAGAACCTTGACTAACTATATATCTCAATGAATCAGTACCTCTGGCTTGTCTGAAACTAGGAATCTTCCAACTGTGTTGGCATAATTACTACAACTAGTTCAATAATTCTGCTGTTGTCTCGATAAATATGGTAAAAACTCAATTTGGTGGAGGTAATGGAATACCAATCTCAGGGGAATAGATATACATTGTATAAAGATAGCTAGCTACCTTATCGTAGTTCGATCTCCATCTAGTTAAACGATCTTCGTGTTCTGTAGAATCTTGGCACAACTACAACCATGTGAAAATTAAAGAGTGGGTGAACCCCGGCGTTCGGTAGTCCTTTTCTGTCGCTTCAACAGAGAATTTGTTTTGATCTGTTTCCATCCCCGGTGAGAGAGCCGTACAGTACACTACTAGCTAGCTTAGTGAATATATATCAAACTAGAATATATAATCTTAGAATCCCAGAAAGCTTGCGTTTGTTTTCCTCCTACAGTCCTACAAATATCCATCTATTCATACACTGCAGGTACATCAGATCACTTCATGCTCCAGAATTTTAGCCAAAACTAGAAATACTTGAAGAGTGCGAAACGGTAAGTTTATATAGGAGAATCGAATGACAAACAATATATATATAGCATACATAAAAAGCTTCGCATGCATGCACACCATGAACTGAAAGACATGTCATGTACATCGTTGCATGAGGTATTAAGATCCATGCAAATCTGGCGCGGAAGTAACAAATTAACCCTAGCGAGCGAGCGTACATGCATGCAGAGTTTCAGACGTACATGCGAGCGTACATGCATGCATAAGCGCGGAGCTTACTGCTTCGTACACACTTAACTATAAAAAAAAACACACAGAAGCGTTTTGAACATAAGGACACCGAATTTCACATCGAAAGATAAACAGGGAACGTTTTTAAGAGTAAGTATAAATTAAGGTAGTTAAATATAAATGACATCGAGTCTCTTGCATTAAGAGTAATGATTTTAGGCTTTATTGAGACCGATGATATGTAGGCTCCAAATCTACATGACATAACACTTATATCCATGCCATTATTAAAATTTCAAATTCAAATCATATTGATTATATATAAAAAAATAATCTTACTTCTTATAAAAAATAAAAATCCTAGTAATTGATCATATATCTTACTGCTATTATGTTTTTCTTTTTAGCTTTGATCAATTTTACTCTTTAATTTAAATCATAATATGAGATTAAACAACTCATCAAATAATAGATTTTAAAGTTTCAAATATGAATTTGTGTGAAGAATTAAACATTAATATATTATTGATCATCGTCATTCGATCACTTTCATTTAGCTCTCGAACTTAACCTCATCTTAAATAAAATTTTAAATTGTATGTGAATATATTGTTTAGAATATGTATATATCTTCCGACAGTATTGCTTTCATGGTGATGAAGTTAAAAAATTTTATTTTAAATATCGGTAAATTTAATTTCAATCTTTTATATAAATGAATAAACAATATATGAATTTCTTTTCCGAAAATATGAATAAAAAATATAATTATTTCATGAGAAATATGCAAGCGTTAGAGCTATTAAAAGTATATATAATGAGATTGATTGAAACTATTTTAATTGCAAAAGTTTTAGAAATGGAAATATTTTTATGATTATTAATTTAAGAAATACTATCATTAATGATTGGTTATATAAATTAATAATTTAACTGATGATATGGCAATGACATGTCGCGCCACGTAAGATTGGGGCCTCCACATCAAGAGTTTATTTGGGGTCTCCTATCACTCCCCTTAAGTAATACTTCTTGTCTAAATCTCATTTAGCATTCCTTTTCGTCCGTTTACCCTCAAAGCACATACTTACTTAGACATCAGAGTGTGTTAGACGGGTCGTCCTGTCTTCACTTCTCTAATGCCTTACTTTCCATCTTAGCAGTCAGAACTGGAACAAGCGGAGAACTACCTTAGTTCGAAGCCACTCATATCATCTCTCGTTTTATCGATATCCCGTATGGATTTTGACCGAAACACTATATATACATTAATATTTGGGTGTTCAATATATGTACGTAATTCATTTGTTTTTCCAGTGAGTTTGGAACGTGTAAGAAGTTGACACCAAGTTTTTGAGCGATATTACATGTATATATATCATGTATAAAATTAAGGTGTAAATTAATCTATACATGTGTCACGATATTCACGTGTAAGCATGATGTATAGCAATAGCAAACGATCGATGAAATGACCCATGCATGCATGCATCATTTTCTGAACGTCCTGATCGATCGATCATTGACAATTTTATTAAAGTCGTCAAGTTATTTACTTCTATTATATGTAAAATTTTCTCTTGTAGCATAGAAGCTCTATTTGCGTTAACTTTCAGATCAAAATCTTAACAAAAGAGAACGTAGGTACATTTGACTCGATCATTGCACTTACGTACATAGAACAACGTACAAGTACATATTCCTGTTGACGGTCATCGTCATATATATGACCATTGCTCAACTTAAGTCCAAATTCCACCATAGATCTCTCAAGTTCTCAATCAACATCGACCATGTGATCAGATAGCTAGATCCTAACGTGTGCTCAATAATTCCTCCACTTATATAAAGGTTTTGAAATGTAGAGCACACGTACGTAGATATATATGGAGTTCTTTGTCTTTCATCTATTGGGTCAGTCGTCGCAGTCTTCGAGCAAGTGACCTAGCAAGTAGAACCCTACTCGACTCGACTATGTTCAAACTACATATTATGGATATTTGTCCGATTGATGGCGTGGAATAACTTCTCTATTATCCACTGCGTATAATTCCCAAATTATTAGTTTCTAGTTCTAACATTACACCAATCATAACACTACTGGACGAGGGAATCGGGGCGACGTAGAAAGGTGGTCGCCTCGATTGGATTTTACGTCGCCTCGATTTATTGTGACCAAAACGACGTCGCCTCGTCTTGTCGCTTCAGATTCATCACGCCACCATTGGGGCGACGTAGATACAATCCACGTCGCTTCGTTTTATTTCACGTGACGTAAATAATCTTACGTCGCTTCAATTGAAGCGACGTATATTGATCAAGTCGCTTGAACTGAGGCGACGTACATTGACCAATCTACGTCGCTTCATTTTATTTATTTTTAATTTATTTTTCTTTTTTAAATCCATTTAGGCGACGTACATTGATCAATGTACGTCGCTTCAATTTATTTAATATTTATTTTATTTTATTTTTTAATAAATGAGGCGACGTAGATTTGTCAATGTACGTCGCTTCACTTTATTCAATATTTATTTTATTTTATTTTTTAATAAACTGAGGCGACGTACATTGATCAATGTACGTCGCTTCAATTTATTTAATATTTATTTTATTTTATTTTTTAACAAATGAGGCGACGTACATTGATCAATCTACGTCGCTTCAATTTATTTAATATTTATTTTATTTTATTTTTTAATAAATTGAGGCGACGTACATTGATCAATGTACGTCGCCAAAATTTATTTAATTTTTATTTTTTTTATTTTTTAATAATTGAGGCGACGTACATTGCTCAATGTACGTCGCCTCATTTATTTAATATTTATTTATTTTTTATTTAGAAATAAATGAGGCGACGTACATTGAGCAATGTACGTCGCCTCAATTATTAAAAAATAAAAAATAAATAAATATTAAATATTATTGTACCAAGTCACGACCTATCACAATTTACAAACACAAAAACGCATTCAAATTGCAGATACGCATTCAACCACAAAAACGCATTCAATCACAAATCAAAACGCTTCATTTATACAAATCAAGTTTACACAAATCAAGTTTATACAAATCCTATATACAGTTTACGAGCCGGGAGGTGGTGGAGGAGCTTGAGGTTGTTGACTCGCAGCGAGATATGATCGCATCAAGGCCTCCATTTCTTGCATCCTTTGGGCGAGCGCACTCGCTTCCGATATGGCCTTCTGCGCCACCTCGCTCGATCTGCGTGCCGCCTCTTTGGCTTCATCGATCTCCTTTTGCATTTGAATTTGGCGTTCCTGGTTTAACCGGGCCCCTCCTCTCGGTTTGGGGTCGCGTGTGAGAGCGCGCCCCACCCCTGTAACGTCGAACAAGAACAAATATTAGTAAACTATATCGTAAACCAAAATAAAGCAAAATGTAAATCGAGATATGCATCGACGGAATCGTTTTGGAGATTTATTACCTCTTATAGAGGTCCCGTGCCTTGAACCCACCTCTTCCTCTATGATATTTATTTGTGTATCAAGAGGAAGAGGCTGGGGTTGGGAAACCTCTTCGCCTTCAACTGGGCCCGCAGCACTATCTTGTTGCGACAAGACTTCATCGAGTCGACGCTTCACTGCCGCCTGCTCAATTAAAATAGATAAAATAAATAATATTACAATTTAGTAGACAAAAATAATTGAAATAACGTAACGTGAACCTATTTGAGCTTACCACTTTCTCAGCCGCATTCCTCTCCGGCTGGTATACGTTAATCCACGTCTGGACGGCAGGCGCTCTATGACCCTCCTTCTCCAACACCTCGCTTCGGTACGAGAGGGCGAGGGATCCCGAATGGTGGTTGAGCTGCTGCTCCTTGTTCTTGTTTCGATTCCCTCGGTTCCGTTCGCACAATCGCTGTCACACACACACAAAAATCATTTTAAAATAAGAACAGATAAACATGCATATTGTTCGAATGTTGGCTACCAAAACTGTAGGTTCGTTTATGAAACTCACCAAGTAAGCAGGGTCTTCGAAGTGGGCTTTTAACCACACCCATTGGTCTGCCCTCCCGAGAAACTCGGCCGGAGTCTCCTGGCTGACGTGGAGATAATGTTGATGGCAATCGTACTTCCAATCCTTATAGATTGTTTGCGCCGTCCTATCAATGAAGTTCCACATCTCCACATCAGTCGCCGGGATGTCGTAGTTCGTCTAGCACAACACATTTAAATTTCGTTATGTAAAAATTATATTTACATTTACTACAAGTATGTAAGTAAGCTCGGAGTCCAGCAAGTATACCTCAAGACTCCGGCCGACGATATCGCGATGCAAATCGCTAAGTCCCAAGAAGCTAGATGCAAGCATTGGAACTTTTCCGCGGATGATGCTACCGATGTCTCGGCACATCAGACTCCGCATTTCCCTCGTCGCCGGCCCCGCATGCCTCGTAGAGTAAGCGACTTGTAGTCGCCTATTGTTGTTCATCCGGACGAGGTACTCCGTCTTCGTCCCGACAACGACTCCGCGCTGTTCCGTCGTCGGGTCTCCGGTTGCCATGTCGACCATGTCGGGGAGTTTGGTCTTCTTGCACCGAATGCTGAGGGCGGGAGACTGCTGTGACGCCATAGTGGCGTCGCTGCTGTCATCCTGTCCTTGCGGAATCGCATCCTCAAGCTCAGGGGCGGGCGTTAACTGCGGAGCTTCTGGATTCGACCCGTTCACCGATTGTCCCGTGGGGCAACCAGACTCGGAAGCCCCATCTCGGCTGAATGCTCGCCACCCCGCCTCCGCCGCCTCCGCAGCTGCCGCCTCCGCAGCTGCCGCCGCTTCTGCTTCACGTCGCTGCATCAACGCTTTCCTCCTCTTGTATGCAGTCTCTCCGGGAGCCATTCTTTTATTACTAAACTGTTATTTTTAATTAGATGTTAAAACTAAACTATTCTGTTTGGGATTCAATAGAGTAAACCAGAAAATGATCTTCATATATAGAACTAATTTATTTAACTAAACTAAAATCTACAAATGACTATTTATTTAACTAACATTCTTTTATACATGCAGGCAATATTGAACTGTCAAGTACTAGTAACACATGCTCTTTCATCAATCCTAATATCCCAGAAATAGCAGCTAACAAACAAAAGTAAGAATCAGTATAAAACACAAACCCTTAATCATTACGCATATGTTTTCATTTAACCAAACCCTTAATCATTATCACAAAACACATTAGACTAAAATCTACAAATGACTATTTATTTAACTAACATTCTTTTATACATGCAGGCAATATTGAACTGTCAAGTACTAGTAACACATGCTCTTTCATCAATCCTAATATCCCAGAAATAACTACTAACAAACAAAAGTAAGAATCAGTATAAAACACAAACCCTTAATCATTATGCATATGTTTTCATATAACCAAACTGGCGTTTAATCATTATCACAAAACACATTAGACTTCATCATCATCACAAAACACAATACTTACATGAAAACATATTGAAAACACATTCGGAATCATTATCACAATACACATTCGACACAGTATAAAACACAAAGCTCCATACCTTCTCGAGTTGCCTCAAATCGTTTGCTTTAGCTACACGGAGTTGGCTCGGATTCGGTTGCTTTAGCTACACAGATTTCGCCAATTCTGACGTGAAAACAACAAAAAAAAACAAATTAGCTACACACGACGAATGTGATTGAAAACAGATTGGATGTAAATTCAACATCCTACTTGCATTCTTTTTGCATGACATACCAACAAAGAGACAAGGAATGTGTACATTTTAGTATTTCACATCAACCATAGTATATCACATCCACATACAGCCCCGTGCAAATATGACCCGAGATTCCCAACATATTCTCTACATTTTCACCTTATTTCAATCATTCAAACTTCAAAGTAGAGGACTAGATAGAGGGTACATATTTCACACAGCAGAACTTATGATGCAGTGAAATCAATAAAGATAGAACATCCTAGAAAAGACATCAGTGTTATGTACCAGCAATGAAGACAAACACATGATTTCCATCGCTCTATTTTTCCAACTGTTTGCTATTTTTCAAACAATCCTAGCTAGTGCATAGTAAGAACATAAACCACTGAGCATCTTCCCGGAATCAGTAAAGAAGAACTATAGAGTTAATCATCTCCATCCGTCTTTACACTAAAGAAGAGGATACTAATTGGTCTGTAAGGCATGTGAGAATTGTTATCAAATTATTTTCTGCACATTTACAGATTTTCATTACTATAACAAAGAAAAACAAACAGGAAGTGTAGATCTATCACAGAAGATCTAATCTTTAAGGAAATAATCCACAAAGCTCAACTAATTTTCTGTACTAGAATCTTCTTGCATCATTTACATACATTAGCAAAAGATTTCGAAACATAAATGTCAAAATGAATAACAATTGCAGCTTCAAGCCCAATGTTCTCATCATGTTTTCTTATAGAAATACTTTATATCAGTCATCACTCATCAGACCAGATGCATGCTAATCGAGAACTGACTATCGTATGGAAAATCTATCAACATAGATGGCAAAAGAATAATGATACAGGAAGCTAAAGAAATACCAGTCAGAAGCGTTTAAACAAAATAAAAACTTCACATATATTGTAAATGATGAGAACTGAAATGATACAAGAGAAGGTGCAGCAAAATTTTGAATGGATGTGATTTTATCTTGATTTTCTGAAGTAGTCTTGCGTTTCTCAGTCTCTCCCAAATTAGGTATTGTGTGTCCTGGATGTTGCACTGGTCCTTTGTATGATTGTTGTCAAGTCGGGTATCTAGAATTCACTCTTTTACAAACACTTTAACATATACATAATTGAGACTGTAAAGTACTTCAGTTTTGTTAGTCAAATGATATTAACCATTAATGATATTATGATTTCTGTACTCCAGTCTGAGTTTTGCTTTTCTGGGATCATTGTTGAAAGGGATAGAAGTCCATCATGGATATTTTTGTTCATTGGACTTTTTAGGACATGGAATGCACATGATAAATGTGTAAGCTACTGTACTTGGAAAGAGTTGAGGGATAGATCATTTGCAGCTGGTTTAGACAAACGGTCTCATATTCACTCGTAACTTTTCTTCCTTGTACTACAGTGGTCATAACTTGCTTTAGAAATTTATATTCACAGATTTTAACGTTCTGTAGAATTTCAAACATAAAGCTTGACCTGCTCTCAGTAAGCTGTCGAACACACAGCTTCAGCAATTAGGATTTCGATCATCTAAATTTGTTTCTCTACTCGTGTATACTCTCTTTTTTACCTAGAGAGTACAAACCCAAAACTCAAATGTCAAAACCAGAGGGATGTCTTTATCGTTATTATCTCTTTCTTTAAATTGACAACAAATTGACAACTTACCCAAGCTATGCATCCAAATTTCAAATTTCTTTCATTGTAATAAGGTATTTTTAATGCTTAAAATTTGTCTTTCAAGTTTTTGTCTTTCCTACAAATATATCGAAATATCATTCCTATATGATCCACCTGAAGCCAACTGGTTGAGACTCTTAGGCGATAAACTTGGCCTACAATTTGATGCATCCAACACCTCAGCACATAATAGCTTACTACTTTAGCTCAATTTAACTCCAGAATGATCATCACACAGTCTAGTTAGTGCATCAACAGCTATAGAGAAAACAGAACATAGCCACCAAAAAGAACCTAAGGATAGTAATCACCAAAACTCAGAAATGTACAAACAATACTTTAGTGTTTACCTGCCAACCTTTCTGAACACGAATCAATAAACTTTAGTCCTTTACAAGTCAAAACCTTAATTCTTATGCAAGCTTTACAAATAAACCAAGAATCTTAACTTCATAGAATTCATAACCCTTTAGCATTTCTAGAGGAAGCTTTATGTTCAAAGAGAAAAGAAAAACCAACATAACAAAAACCACACTCCGCAATTCAATCCATTCATATTCTCTTCAAACATCTCCAAAAACAAAATTGGCCAATTCCCAAAGCCCTCAAATATTAGCAAAATTTAACTAATGAGACCCAACAGAGACTACAGACCAAGATTTGCAAACTCGAATCCAATAAGACAAATGCAAACTGGGTTTTATGTAGGCTTAAACATACATTTGAGGAGATAAAACCACTAGGCATGTACGAAAACCTACCTGTGTCGATTTCCTTGCTCGCAAAGCACGGGTCAGATGGATTCCTCCCTGGTCTTGTCAATACGACGGGTTAGTCTGAATCAAAGCCTCGGGATGCTCCTGAGATTGTGCCCGAGTAGTGGCGTCGAAGATGGTTTCCAGAAGATGAGGGGGAGGAAGAAGAATTGAATCGGGATTCGACGGTGAGGGAGGGGGAGGAGGAAGAAGATGGTTTCGGGTTTGGTGGAGGAAGAAGACGGGATTCGATTTGGTGGAGGAGGGAGCTTCAATTTGGGTTTCAATCGATTTGGATTGGGATTAGGGTTTGGGGCGAGGTCGAACAGAGGTAAAGTGAATACATATGCGAAATGAGAAGAAGAAGAAAGCAACTGTGATCCTGGAATTATAAAGGAAACGAGGCGACGTAAATTGCAATCTACGTCGCTTCAATAAATTAGGCGACGTAGATTGATCAATCTACGTCGCTTAGTTCTATTTAATTGTTTATTTTTTTTTTTGAATAAATGAGGCGACGTAGATGATCAATCTACGTCGCTTGGATTTAATTTTTAATTTTGTATTTTTGAATAAATAAGGCGACGTAGATTGATCAATCTACGTCGCTTAGATCTATTTAATTGTTTAATTTTTTTTTTTGAATAAATGAGGCGACGTAGATGATCAATCTACGTCGCTTGGATTTAATTTTTAATTTTGTTTTTTTGAATAAATGAGGCGACGTAGATTGATAAATCTACGTCGCTTGGATGTAATTTTTAATTTTTTTTTTGAATAAATGAGGCGACGTAGATTGATCAATCTACGTCGCTTAATTGTATTTAATTTTTTATTTTGTTGTTTTTATGAATAAATGAGGCGACGTAGATTGATCAATATACGTCGCTTCCTTCTATTTAATTGTTTATTTTGGTTTTTTTTTAATAAATGAAGTTTATAATTATAAAGTTAGTAATATTTGATCGTATACATACATTATGCTTTAAAGAAAATACGAATTTAGGTTTCAAGAATGTAATAATATTAGTTTAGTCCTCCTCTTCGTCCTCCTCCTCTTCCTCGTCCTCCTCCTCCTCGTCCTCGTCTTCGTCCTCGTCCTCGTCCTCCTCCTCTTCGTCCTCGTCCTCGTCCTCGTCTCCTTCTTCGTCCAAAAGTAGTTGAAAATCTGGGTTAAATTGTATCACCGTGGGAGTGTCCTCTTGGTAAGGCTCGAAGATATGATCTCCTGTACGCGATATGTTTTCATCTATGGCCAGAACTTCGGCGCTGTAGACATTGCGGTGCGACATTTCTTGTACTACCTTCCAAGTACCACCAGCCTTTGGATCGTCTATGTAGAATACCTGTTTTGCTTTGGTTGCAATTATGAAGGGTGAATCCTCATAGTAACTGTTGTTTGTATTCACTGATATCAGTCCATGATCTTTTATAAGGGTGTCAAGATCTTCAGGGTCCTCGGAGTTGTGCCATGTGCACTTAAACAACACCACTGGCATACGGCCTGCATATAATACTTCGACCACGTAGTTAACATGGCCGTAGAACTTGGATGAACCCATGTCTATCATGACACCGCTGTTTTGAGTCACGGTTCTTTGATCTCTATCAAACGATGTGAACTTGACACCGTTCACAAAACACGACTTATAAACCCGACATTGCTGAGGTCCTTGAGCTAATGACTTTATTCCTGCAACCAAGCTCGGGTCCGAGTTTTTTTCTTTAAGGGACACCTGAGAGATAAGTGTTAAGAGGAGTTAAAGATAAGTGTTATAAACCCTCAAAGAACCTTACAAGAATTAATAGGCATATGTACCCATGTTAAGAACCATCGAAGAAAACTCCTCCTCCGCTGCCGCTCGTCGAAATCTTCACCATTTTTAGCCTCGAACCTTCTGAGATGTTCTTCTAGGTAAGGTTTGACTTCGTCTGTTTCCACCAAGACTTGCCAGTGAGCCTCAGCAGTCTCTGACTCAGTCAACCTGAACTGGCGATGAGTCTCGATAATATCTGGTCTTACTAAGAGTGAAACACAGCTGACATTCCACCTAGATATGGAAGTGTCGATATCTTCGTTGTCCATCCGTCTGAGATAAGCCTTACAATACGTCACCGACTCATGTACGAGGTACTGTTCAGCAATACTACCTTCCGGGTAACGTGTATTCCTCATTGACTTTTTATATTTTCCTAATTGCCTGCAAAAACACCACTCAAGATTAGTACAATATTTTCCTAATTGCCGACATATTACACAAGATTAGTACAATAATATTAGTACAAACATATTTTCCTAATATTTACCTTTCAATTGGATACATCCATGTATAGTGGACTGGACCTGTAAGGAATACTTGTTCGGGCAGATGAACCATGAGATGAACCATAGATGTAAAAAAATGTGGAGGAAATATGAGCTCCAAATTGCAGAGAATCATCACTATCTCAGTTTCCATGTCACGCACAACCTCCTTCTTAAGCTCCCTACTGCATAGTTGACGAAACCAATTTGACAGTGCTATCAATGGCTTGACAACGTTTTCTGGCAGGAACCCTCTTATAACCACAGGAAGAAGACGTTGAAGCAAGACATGGCAATCATGCGTCTTCAATCCATAAAACTGTGACTGGGAACTTATTTTCACCTTACTTCTCAAACTACCTGCATAACCAAGAGGATACTTAACATCCCTGAACCACTGGAACACATCTTCTAGATCATCCTTTTTAACTAAAAAAGGTGCATGAGGAACTTTCCCCGTAGCCAAGTCACCCGCTCTTTGCCACTGGTTTTTTCGCACATTCCTCTTCTTCAAAGCAGCGCGAGCTTTTGGACCATCCTTAGACTTCGATTCAATCGAAAAAATGGTTCCAAGGATGTTGTCACACACATTTTTTTCAATGTGCATGACATCTAGGCAATGTCTGATCTTCAATGATGACCAATACGGCAGCTTCCAAAATATGCTTTCGTGAGTCCAACACTGTCTGTTATTCGGATTGTACGGCACCTTCAAGTCTTCATGTTGGCTAAGAATAGGGTAAACGTTTGACCTAACGTCCTCCAAAATTTCATCTCCACTCTTACGATAGGGTCTTCCGCCAAACTCCTCCTTCCCGTTAAATGCCTTGCTCAATCTCCAAGGGTGATCCTGGTGGAGCCATTTTCGATGACCTTCATAAACTATCCTCCCACATATATGCTCTGAAGTTAGCTCATCTAGACAGATTGGACATGCCTTGTACCCTTTCACGGTTGACCCCGCAAGCATCCCTAAACCTGGAAAGTCGCTAATAGTCCACATTACCGCTGCCTTCATCAAGAATACCTCATTGTCTACTCGATCAAAAGTATGGACTCCAACGACCCATAAATGTATTAGCTCCTCGATCATCGGCTCAATGAGTACACTAAGGCACTTTCCGGGAGATTTAGGGCCTGGAATCAACACTGATAACATGTTATATTCCTTCTTCATGCACATTGATGGTGGTAGATTGTACGGCATCACAACAACGGGCCATGTACTATGCAAAGTTCCCATTGTTCCGAATGGATTGAAACCGTCTGTTGCTACTCCAAGGCGCACATTCCTGCAGACCCGTGCAAATCCTGGAAAAGTTCTGTCAAAATGTTGAAACGCTTCTCCGTCAGCTGGGTGGCTGAGGCTACCAGCCACGCATATCCGCTCCCCCAGCCATCGCATATGCTTGGCAGTGTGTAGGGACATAAACAAGCGCTTCAACCTTGGTGTTAGAGGGAAGTTACGAATTATTTTTTTGGGAATATCATTCGTATTTGGCTTATATCTTTCAGAATAACACACTGGACAAATTCTCTCGTTTACGAGCGCCCCCCTGAACAACACACAGTTAAACTCACACGTATGAATTCTTTCGTAACCCAGTGAAAGATCACTCAAGATTTTTTTTATTCTCGAGTATGAACAGGGGAATGTGTGCCCTTTAGGAAGAAGTTTATTAATGTAAATACATAAAGAGTCAACACTTGTGTCCGACCATCCATTTTCATTTTTCATTTCCATTGCATCTAATATGGCGCTCAAAACAGTTTCCTCACTGCCTTCATATAATGGGGTCTGTGACTCCTTCAATAATCTATCGTACTTTTCATAATCATCGTCTACCATGTCATTGAAGTTCATGCCCGAATTATCTTCCACAAATTGTTGGGGTGCATCTGCATGGTATCCAGGATAATAGGGATATGCATCATGTAGAATCTCCAACTGCGGGTTCACTGAAGGACCGACACCACTAGAAGGACCGACTCTGTCTTGAAGCCACTGTCTTCGTTGACTGAGCATTGCCGGTTCACCAGAAACTTCCCCGTGAAGGTGCCAGACTGTATAAGTAGGACTCATACCACTGTGTGATAAGTGATGATACATGACATCCATAGTAACCTTGAACGGACCGTTCTTACAACGTTTGCACGGGCAGAAGTAATAATCGGCTCCGTTACTATGTAGCCGGGCAAAATTCATGAACTCGAATATGCCGTTGATGTACCTTGGATCAGCACGATGATATGTCATCCAAGTTTTGTCTGGGAGTCCGTCCATGTTTCCTGTCAACATAAACAATCAATATGAACAAAGTTACCACGCCACAGTTGCGATTCAACCATCTTCGCCTTATGCCTCCGGGTTGGGTCCTATCCCCTTCAGGGGAACACGACATTTGTCAACGCTTTTGCACCCATGCGTTTCAGCTCCAGTTTTGGGAAATTTTGGCAGCATCTCCCTACAGTTCCCCGAGTGCACACATATCTAAACAACCTAATTTGCACTCGGGGAACATTTAAAGGAGACACTGTCGAAACCATATCCCAAAACTGAAACTGAAATCACACGAATAGCAAAAGGATCAACAAAGTCATGTTCACCTAAAGTGTCCAAAAATGGGACAATTCGAGAATCAACAACTCAACTCGATCAACTAGATGAGTTGTTAATTCTCAAACGGGAGTTCTAAGTTGATAAACACCACAATTATATATAGTCATAATACTAATAACACTACTAATTAAGGCTCGAATACACATAATCTACACTAATCATCAATTAATTTCACTAAATTTAACCAAATTTCAAACATTAATCATGAACCCATAACATGATTTATCACAATTCAATGCTTAACACACTAAAACTACAACATAACACCAAATTCAATTCAACTTCAAACATTTCACCAAAACTTCAATTTCACTTCTAATTTAACATATTATGGTCATAAAGAGGGTTAAAGAGATACAAATCAAACTAACCTTACTCAAGAATCAAATCAATGGCAAGAACAACCTTCTTTCTCAATTTCCTCTAATTTCTCCCCAAAATCGCCCAAAATAGCTGCAGAACGAAATGAAACTGTTTTTCTAAACTTTTCACTTTATGAACGGGTTGACTTTAAGAAGAAGAGTAGATCCAGATTTTAAAAAAACGAGGCGACGTAGATTGATCAATCTACGTCGCCTCGTTTTCTTTCCAAGTGACCAAACTAATCTACGTCGCTTCGATTAAAAACTAGGCGACGTAGATTGATCAATCTACGTCGCCTCGTTTTTAATCGAAGCGACGTAGATTAGTTTGGTCACTTGGAAAGAAAAACTAGTCGCCTCAGTTTTTTGAAGCGACGTACTTCAATCTACGTCGCCTCAATTTTTTGAAGCGACGTAATTTTTGTCAAAGGTATTTTACGTCGCCTCGTTGAAAATCGGAGCGACGTAGAAATGTAACTACGTCGCCCCGATTCCTTCCTCCAGTAGTGTAATATGCTTCATATTCGTCCATGTGACTGGACTAGCTTTTTCTCGAAATCGACCTTGTAATTGAACCGAGTCATTTTTCTTGTTTTTCTTTTATTTTGGGACCCCGAAAGATACTCATAAGAAAAATTGACATTTAAGCTTAAGTTCCCCTTGAGAAAATAATGAGTTATTAAAAGCAGCCATGGCCAATCCGACTCATCTTATTCAATTTGGGAAGGATGACGGCTATGAGTTGGAGCAGCAACACCTGCGACGACGGAGAAGATGAAGAGTGAAAGGTGATTGTGTGGAGGGAAGGGGCCAGTCACAAGTGTGATGAGGAAGCAAGAATGGCCGGGGAAGGAGAAGGCGAGGCGGATAGGTGATGGAGAGAGGGAGCGGCGCCATGGAGCAGCACCTACTAGGGTTAAGAAGAAGAGATTGGAGAGAAAAAAGAGGTGATTACAAGACACATTGTGGGTACTGGTTGTTGGTAAGTATGTCGAGAATGCTTTTGTTCGACTGATATCTTGCATGCATCGAGATTGAAGGCATACACATGAATTGACATTTCCTTGACGATTGACAAAACACGATATTCATCCAGACAAGAGTTTGAAGATGTTGGCATCTCCAAATTTATCTCCTTGGTACATCAGGTAGTTCATTCATTGCATATCATGTTTTCCATCTAGGATATGATAGTGTGCATGTATCCCTGCTGTTCTGGTATGATTCTGTGAACATGTTCTTATCTGGTTCGATTGCTTAGGTTTATCCTATCTCAGTACGCATGTGCTTTACAGCAGCTTAGGTTAATCTTTATGCATGTATCCTGATTGTTGCTAGTTGACCTTAAATTTCAAATGTGTTAAGCCAACATGTGATACTTAGGATATTGTGCTACTTTATGCATGTGCTTTACAATCTGGAATTAGTATAGCTTTGGCTTTCACGTGATACTCTTTCTGTTGTTTTGCCATTTCTGGTAATAGGTTGGATATAGTGTTTTCCCTCCTAAAATACATCTTACCCCAAATGGAAAACTGATGTTGACTTAGCATTTTGCCTTGAAACATGCTTCTGCTTTGTTTACTGTGTCAAATCTGTTTAGTCAAATCTGAGTTGGTTTTTAGACAGCCATAGGCTTTCTCTTATGATATTTGACCACGTGATTCGGTGCTATGCTTGACCCCTATGTGTTGTTTCTCACTGATATGTTTTACTGGGTATTAGGAAAAACGAAAAGCTGTTTTGGTTTCTTTCTTCCTTATACTTGTGGTGTTGTCCCATCAGGTTGCAGACCTGTTTTGCTCTGTATTAGGACTGTGCTTAGGGCAGCGTGTTGTGCTGCTATGACACGTGCTTTTTCAGTTTTCGTTGACCCCTTGTTTTGCCTTACTTGCTGCATTGTGCTACTGCTTTGTATGGTCTATATAAGGTGTCTATACTGTACTGACAAGGTTGGTTGGTTGAGTGAAAACTTTGGGGTTTTGGTTATTCTGTTTTGGTACTCTTTGAGAGTACATTTGTGTGTAGTTTCTCTTCTGTCTTCTTCCCCTCTTCCATGTCTTTTGGTTGCTCATAACTGTGCATAATAGACATGGTTTCTTAAACATAAAAACTGTTTTTCAAAACTCATATGCATCATTGCATTGTGCATTCCATAGAGATAAAGTGTGGAGATGCCCAACCCATGAAGTTGATCAAGAAGGTTTTAACTTGAAGAGTAGTTAAAGATCTGTTTTGATACTTCAGTTTCTCTTTCCAAGTGTAAGCACATAGATTAAAGTAGTGTAGCTCTGTTTGTACTAGTGGGTAGACTAGTCAGGATAGCATAAGGGTTATGTATCCCCAGAGTGCCAGAAACTTGTAATTGTGTGAGTTACAAATTAGTGGAAATGTTTGTCCCTCAAGAGTTAGGGGCACGCAGTTTTTATCCTGGTTGTAGGATTTCTGCGTCACCAAAAACATCTGGTGTCATTCTTTCTTTACTGCTTCTCTCTCTGTTACTCGTATCCTGTGTTTCGGGATAGGACAATATCTTGCTATCCCGATAACAGATTAAACCAAAAAGTGGTAAATGCCTATTCACCCCCCCTCTAGGACCTTTAGAGATCATGTCGTAATTGATTGTAATTTTGTCCGCCCAGCTACCTGACTAAAAGTTGTGGCTCCGCGAATGGAAGAACACATAGAATTTGCCAAGTTTTTTCATTGATTCATTGATGAAAGGTCAGGTTCAAATATTGAATCTATCTTTGACAGTAATCAGTAATATCATATAACTACTACACTAAGAGCTCGAGAGTCTAAAAGTAGTGGAAGGCTAGATTTGAATCATTATACATATAATGTACGTACGTATAAATGAGTTCCCCGAAAATAATGACATACATATTCATCTATTTACTTGGCCATAATATAATCAACTTACTCGATATTGAATGTTGGTCAGGATCAAGGTAGGAGCTAGGATTTTATACTGAGAAGACTACATTTTTTCTTAAATAAGTTTATTTATGGTTTATGAGTTAGATGTACAAATTTTGGGGGTTAAATTTCAAAATTTAAACTTTATACTAAAAATTAAACCACAAATAATGTTTTTCACCAATAATGTTTTTTCAAAATTTAGAAGAGAAAGAATGCTGTAACTTATTGTAACCCGTATGTAGCTACGCCTTTGACCGAGATATATCATATATGTGATCATGTCTTCATGCATGTCAATTCATATAGCAAAATCTAGTTCGTGAAGCATAAATATAGCATTCGGATCAGGAGAAGGGTCATTGTTTGAAACTTCGAGTACCAAGTCCAAATTCAACTCGAAGAAGAAATCAGAAAGAAAAAAGTTATCAATCGGGAAAAGAATACTCGGTCAACCAATTTCTGCTCTAACTGTTACCATTTTACATAATAAACATAAAAATTACCATATTCCACCCCCATGAGTACCAAATCCAGCTCATAAAACCCAATTCGCCACGTGTCCCAGTTCCTGAGGGTTTAACTCGTGGCCCCCCGCGACTCTCGGGTTGATCTCTCCGACGGCTTACGGACAGACCCAACTATATATAGTTATAGACTACTTCAGACTTTTCTGCCACCCCATACCCTCCATCTTCTTAGCTGAGACTATAACCTCTATAACCTCCTCTCCCTCTTCTCTCTCTCTCCTCTTCTTTCTTCTCTGTAATTCTTCACCAATATCGTTATCCTGTTTGTCAATTTGTTTCAATCCGTTTTGAAAGTCTCTCGAATAACCCTAGGCCACGGCCAACGCTTCCGCTTTATGTTGCCGCATTGGCCTCAACACTCGCACGTAATTTCTTCTTCATCTTCGTCGACTACTCACCTCCACAACAACGCAAGGGTTTGGCAAAGCAACATGCATGTTGATTGATATATTCCCATATATACATACACATCGATCTTTCTCAAAGAAAAATTGAACAATTATTCGAGCTGTGATCGAGCTCTCTATCTCTCTCTCTCGCACGCGTTACCCTTGCCTTCCGGTAGATATTAATAAAACAAAGATGTTGCAGCAGGTGATTCAGCAACAGCAGCAAGAACAGGTTGGGTTAATTTCACATGTTTCTATATCGTAGTCTTTACATAGCTTTCTGCAGTTCATGCATGCATTCATGTGCTTCTGCAATTGTTCTGCAATTTAGGTCTGTACGTAGAAACCATACCATGCTGTCATATTAATTTGTTATCGATTCGTTTTATTGGAACATGTTCATGGTTCTTGTATTGCTGAGTCCAATTTCTCGGTCTAATTAGTCCAGTCAATGAGAAGGGAGGAATTTCCATATGCCCTTTCCCTTTCTTCTCTCTTTTCTCATATTGCTCGATCCTTTTCGTATCTCTACTTTCCGGCTGCGTGCACATTTATTACTGAATGTCTTACTTGATTTCGACAGCTCCATATAACATATATTCATAACTATCTTTTGTATTATTACTTGCTATCTTGTACAATTCAGAATGTTCGAAACTAGCTGCTAGTTCAAAGCCACCGATTAGGATATATTGAAAACTGACCATGCATGAGTTATATGTTGTACGTATTCGAGTTAATTGCTTTCAACTCCCAAACAATTCCTGAGTGGTGGATCGATGCATCTTACTGTAAATAGAATGAACAAGCAAGTACTCCCATTCCCATTCAGTGAATCAGTTTTTAGGCCTATTTCGTTATCACACTCATGACATATATTTCAATAATTTCTTTCCAAGATTACACAAAGAAAATTGTCACTGTCTGCAGAACGAGCTATCACCTTGGTATTCCGATCCTGAGTTTCCTTACTAGCTACTTCCACTTTCCTTTTGATTAGAATGGGAATATTGAGCTTTTTTTGCTTCTGAGAAAAGCTTTCGCTAAATCTTGATTCTTTTTGCACTTAGATGGTAAAGGAGCTAGCCTAGTAGTGACGAGCAATAATATTTCACATGCATGGATTGCAGAAATGGTTACTGAAAGTGCCTTTTAAGTTCTGACTGTTTCCTCCAACTGAGCTGTTTCTATAAACTGAACAATATTGACATACCAAGAGCTTCCTTCTTCGTTTACGTCATTGATTTTCTTACTGCGATTTTTGTAACTTTCTTCCTAAATGTCACATGGAACACAATTAAGTGCACTTCTTTTTCCACTTTCAACCAAAAAAATCCACCATCAGACCAGCCTGCTTTTGAGGCAATTAATGTTTTTATGAATCATCTGCACCAATTCAAGTGGCTAAAACACTTTCCCAAGATATTTGTACATTAGATTTTTTACCCTCTGTGAGTATAATAGGATTAATAGGTGCTTATAAATAAGAGTAACACGAAATTATTGTAACCAAATAATGAAGAATAAAGCTGCTACTTGGCTGGAGAAAAAGGTTCTTAACGTATATAATTTTTGTATTGATGATACAGTTCTAGTCATATGCTTATAATGTCATCGTTTCTCCATAATGTTTTGCAGGATGAGATTTCAAGCCAGATTAGTGCTCAAATATTCGAATTCTGCGATCCTGAATTATTCCAAGAGACACTGCAGAACTCTGAGGTCACCTCTTCTTCAAATTGCTGCTATGATGACAACTCTTCTTATGCGACAAATATTTCACTGCCCCAAGATCTAGACACCAAGTTTAACACTTACCAGGATAACAATGGAAATACTGACACAACCATTGCTCCAGCTCCCACAACTACTAGTACTACCACTACCACCACAAGCAGCACAAACACTAACACCGCAAGCACCAACACCGGCAACATCAGCGCCACTACAGCTAGCCCCAACACCACCACCACCATCACCAACAACAACAACAACGGAAACCTTTCCATCATCTTTGATTCCCAAGAAGAAATCGACAATGACATATCTGCTTCTATCGACTTCTCTCCATCGCCCCCCTTTACCGTACCTCCTTTTCTCATGACTCAACAAGACCAGTTTGATTTCTCCTCAGTGAATAATCAAATTCCATTAGCAGATTCTGTTGTTGAGGGATTTTCACAGTACCCTGCTGACCATATACCTTCTCTTATGCCGGCTCCATTAGCATCAGTTTTTGAAGAGGATTGCTTGTCCTCAGTGCCATCTTATGTGCCTTTGAACCCTTCATCTCCTTCTTGCTCTTTTCTTGGTCCTACTATGGGAGCATACATGCCTGCTGGGGCTATGAATCCTTCAGCATTATCAGCTGACAGTCCCGGTATTTTCACCAGTAGCATGCTTATGGCTGCTGAAATGCAACCACAAGATTTGGAATACCAAGGAGACAATGGTGGAATTTTCTGTCCTGATTCATTACCGAGGGGTTTTAACCCTGAAGACCTTCAGGTACTAAAGCTACATCATATAAACTTATGGTAGGACTTAAAGACTTGTTGAGGTATACAAGAAGAAAACTTCCTCGTTTTGAATGAAACTAGCTACAAGGAGTTGATTTCTTGAATTTTCCAAAATAGTTTGGTATAGAGCCATAGAGGTCTTGAGAACTTAACCAAAGTAGTATTAACATATATATCAACAGCGACTCTGGTACCGCATTTTATACATGTATGTCACATGAGTTTCAAGTTGGCAATTGAAAACAATTGGAGTAAACTTTTCAGATTTAAATGGCATCAACTAAGCCATATATATCAATCCACTAAGCATAAAAGCAAAGCTATCACTAGGATCGAGAGTAACATTTTTTTAAGTTTCGGCGGTACAGGGGACTAATGTTATATTTTTGTGTAACCTTATTTCGGTTAGGTTGTGATTTAAATCGTTTTCACTCTTTTAAAGGTGCTTAGTGCTGAGAGCCAACAACCGGTGAGTGGAGCTGGGAATTCAACTTCCTTACCAACAGAGATTCCGATGGCAGAAGACCCAAATTTTAAAGTAGGGAAGCTCTCTGTTGAAGAGAGGAAAGAAAAGATTCATAGGTACATGAAGAAAAGAAATGAAAGGAATTTCACAAAGAAGATCAAGGTTCTTTCTCCCTCTCAATAAGTACATGTTGTACATGTGTTTAGCAGTTTATATTTGCATGCTTATCTGTATTTATCCGAAGAATTTGCACTTCATGCTGTTACTTACGGCGCAAGCAACTTTGCAGTATGCCTGCCGCAAAACACTTGCAGACAGCAGACCTCGAGTTAGAGGAAGATTTGCAAAGAATGATGACTTTGGAGAGAATCATAGATCTTCCGGTAGCCATCACGAAGACGATGAAGATGAAGAAGTAAAATTCTTATCTAGAAAACTCTCAATCTTTTCATATTGGAAAATACAATTTTATTTATTTATTCTGTCATCTCATCAAAATGCGTGGTACATATTCTTACAGGTAGTTGTGAAAGAAGAGGAGGATATGGTTGATTCCTCGGACATCTTCGCTCACATCAGTGGAGTGAACTCTTTCAAATGCAGCTACCACATCCAATCCTGGATTTGATATGAGTAGTACATCAATCTACCAATTTTGCAGGACCCTATTTCCACCAGGATGTAATGTATCCTAGCCTGGTTTTATTAATTAATAAAATACCAAAATGAATAATTGGGTCGTTTTATATTAATCATATAAATAAGTGAGTCAGGACTGTATAGAAAGTGGCCGACCGGGTGAAAAAGCAAGTACTTGTGATACTATTTCTTGTACAAACATCCATAAGATGTACAATTGTATGTTGTATTTTACTTACTGGAGTACTAGTGAAATGATCATATGTAGTTTCTTCTTCGACTTGAAAATTGAAATTAATCTTCCATTTTCTTCCTGGAAAATAACCAAAGGGAGACTTCAATTCATCCGTCAACTTATCAACGCGATCACTATGCACAAGTCGAGCAGAGCTCAAGTCTTAAGAATAAAATGGTCTCTAATTATGTGCTAAATTTGTGTTCATGTTTAAGATTGGTTGGTGGCTTGGTGCATATAGGAAATAAATCATATGCATTCGTGTGGTTAAGTACGTACAATTAATGGACAATGGTTAAGTACACTGATGTTTGGTTTGGTAACTTGATTGATCATCAAGCTTGGATATTTGACACGGCTGGCTCATACAGTGACAAGCAACTTCTAGTATTTATCACTGAGAAACGAAAGTGGAACAATCTGATGTTGTTTCATCTTGCAAAACCCTATCTCATCTTGAAGTAAAAATTGAGGCACATTTAAAAAAAAAAAAAGCGGGCACTGATCTCCTTTAAAAAAAAGAAAAACGGGAACTGATCTAAATCTGTCGACTTAACGATCAATAATTAATTCTATTACCGTCTCGGTAAGTATGAGAGGAAAATGGCGTTCGAAGTCGATCTGATGCCAAATGTCACTAACCTGTACATGTAAGCTAGGGTAAACATTGCACATTTCACCGTTTTACGTTGTAGCGATAACATCCGGACATTGGGACATTATACCTACGCGAAACTAATTCAACTAAGCTACAAATGAAAAGGGTCCTATCATCAACTCCAATATTAACTCTGAGCTCTGAGAATGGTCCATGTATATTTCAATATTTGAATACCAAATTAAGCCTGGAGAGGTGAAGAAACCAAACCAGAATCGATGTGTTAGGTAGGTCTATGCAGAACACAGACAAAAAACGCCTTCGTTTTCAAATGGGTTGGTCGGGCTAGGTGGCCGGCGGCTCCCAAGACATACAAAACACTCTTTGTTGTCAATCACCAGAATCTGAAACCAAGATTGAGCGCAGCTTTATCTCCAAAAACACATGCACAAGTGCACAACTACTTCAATGATTCCAGTTTTGGTCCTACTCCCCCGCATACAGACATACTGCCCCAGATTTTGAATGTTTGAATACTGCAGCGTATAGTGGCAAATGCATTAGACCATATATATATAGAAACAATAACAGTGCAGCTAACGGGAAGATAGGCAATAATGCATATAAAAAAAAAGTGTACGTACCTTCAAATTTTATACAAACCCTAATTCGTTTTCCAACCGATCGAGTGGAAGATTAGTAAGGTCGATCAAGCCATGCAATAATAAGCATGCTAGGATATTGCTAATGGTGCCACACTATAGTAGGGATAGTGGTCGTGGACTCGTGGGATCGGAGATGCCCTTTTCAATTTCTCTGAACTTCCAATATTCCACTTGCGGAAATTTACTATATAACAATTCTCGTCCACTGTACAAAAATATTGTTACTTGCACTGATTTCACTATTCTTAAGTTGAGGGCATTTTAGTCACTACAATCCAAAAAAAATCTCATTTGCGTCTCTACTATTCTGGATAAGATTATATTCGCATCTCTCTCACATCTTCCACAGGTCTCTCAAGCTTCACGAATCCACATTCGATTACAGACTCAGCCTTTATTAGCTTCCTCAATCTGTTTTTACAAAGCTTTCACGAAGATAAAAAGTCTTCACCGACGATGCACGATTCAGTTAAAGCTTTCACGAAGACTAAAAGCCTTCGACGACGACGCACGATTCGATTCACAAAGTACTTGGTTGTGGCAAACGTACTGTTTTAATACATGCACATTGTTGAAATTTTGTTGTTTGGTTGATCGAAAAAATTGGAGATGAATTCAAAGCCAGAGCCTGGAAAGTGGAAAAATTAGTTTTATTGTTGGGTATCAGATTAATTTTGTGAGATTTTGTTGGGTTTTATTGTTGGGTAGAAAAATTAGTTTAATTGTTAATACTGGGTATCACAGATTAACACATATCTCAATCAACAATATCAACAATCATCCCCTCCAGTTTTAAAATTTGCACCAATAATCACAAAATTAACAAACAACTTGCTCAATCATAACCGAATCCTTCGAAATGAGATCTTCCTCATACTCTAATTAAATTCATAAAAAGAATAACAAAGTTTTCAGGCTCTAACTTCTGTTATTCTTTGTTGGTACTGGGTATCAAGATTAGTTTGATTGCTGGTATGTGGGTTAATTTGGTTGTTTGTCTATCTAGATTAGTTTGGTTCATGCTGGGTATCTAGATTAGGTTGATAAATTCTACCATTTTATCACTTAATGAGAGCTGATTAAGAGCTTATTGTAGCGGGTGAAGTTGGAGGAGGGCCACCGTTTGTATTCCAGAAGCAGCCATTGTTCTGCTCATCAACGAAGAAAGAGGAGCTGCCAATTGAGGAAGAAGATCGCGTATCTGGGTATGATTAAATTTTACATAGCTAGCTGTATGAGGACTGTATATAGATACCTTAAACTTTATACATAGCTAATTCATTTTAGACCATATATGAGGACTGTACGCAGTAATACAATTGAGATGCTCATATAATTCATTTTGTATAGATAGCATAAACTTTATACATAACTCAATTTATATATATCTAGCTTAAACTTTGGACTAATATGCAGTAGCCATATATATATTATTCTACTATATATATTAGTTTTAGTGGCCATATATTATACAACCATATAAATTAGTCTATTATATATACGGGAATATGTAGCCATATATATTAGCCTAGCTACTGCATACATTAGCTTTTAAATCTAAGGTATAGTAGCCATATACATTGGGTTATGGGTTATGTTTTCTTAAGACAATTCAGTGATTTTATCGTGTGAGGCTTTCAATGTCAATTTATATTGTTTTGGTGGAAACAAAAGAGGATTCCATACCTGTACTAATTAGAGATGATGCCCATTGAATTCAATCTCTTATTTCACCAATGACACTTCTAAAATCAACAAAGTGTCGATTAATATGAGTTCATAGGCATGTTTTCAGGTCATTGCTGCGTATATATTGATTTAGGTTTCATACTATAAGATTTTTACAGTGTGCAGGTTGTAAATGTGAATGTTTAAATGTGAATGTAGATCTCAAAAGACATCCTTGGTTTAAATGTGAGTATAAATTTTTTTCCATTGTGCAGGTTGTAATGGAAGTGGCTGAGCAAGAGGAAGGTGCAAGTAAGTAGCTGAACCATGGAGGCTTACAAGAAGAAATTTGAAGGTTGTTGCATTAGTCCAAAGATGGAAACAAAGTTGAGATATTTGTTTAAGTGTGTAATAAGACTGTTGTTTGTAATCTAAACTTCCATCATTCAATCTATTTTAATACTCTTTTCTTTGTTATATAGTTCTCTAAGAGATTTTCTACGGTTTGTTCTTGTTAATCATCAGTATTGAGTTACATATGTTATAGAATTCCTTTCGATGATGTTCTTCATTGTCGAACTACAAAAAAATATGAGCTCAATTCAATTTATGTTTCTCATTAGAATAGTACATTTCCTATGCTAACAAATTTCTCTTTATAAACATTTCTAAAAGGGTTATAACTCTTTATTGAAAAACTGCCCCAAGAGGCGGGCAACCACCTAATTTTGGCATAGAGACCACCAACCACTATCTACAACAATTGCAAAAGGTAACAGTTCTCCACCAACTAAACCAGCTAGGCATTTGAAGTTTCACGTATGAACGTACTCCAACTACGTATTGTACGTGTTAAGACAGTTGCATGTTAATTAGGGTTGATGTGACTGTTGCGCCTTCTCGTTTTTCTGGAGTGTATGTGGAAAGAAAGTTTTGAGAAAATTACTGCAACTATTCCTAGTCCATTGACAGTCAACAAATCTTTTGTGGAGATCGATCAATCACATACATCATGGAATTGAGACTAATCGACTTCATGGAGGTTACTTCCATTTGCTGTATGGATGAATAGGGAGAGAATAAAAGTAATTGAGGGGAGAGAAAGGCCACCATATATGTCTATCTAGTGCAAGGTGCAAATTAATTGGTTCTATGTCTTTCAAGTTTTCAATTGTGTGATTATGCACTCCATAAATTATATACTGATTCATCGGAGCATCTTCAACAACTATTCTAAAATGGAAAATTAATCCATTTTAGATTAAAATAGATGTTTTTAGCTCCAACAACTACTCTAAATATTTTTCTATTATAGAGAAAGTGTTAAGAGTATTTCCAACAATCTCTTTAACATTTCACTATTATAAAGACACAAAAGTCAAAATCTCTATAAAAAATTGCCTCTAACTCCAACAGTTTTTTCTAATTTTACTCTATAATTTAATATTTCTCTCTATAATTTAATAAAATCAACATAAATTCTATTTTTAATTAAAATTTATATCAAATTAAATCATTGAATATGAAAGAGAAGAGGTAAAATAGAAGGATCACCACCAGCAGAAACACTATACCCGACGACATGCCAAAAAACAGGCCGACGAGAACCCTTGTTGTCGGGTATAGTGAACTATAACCGACGACTAGAGTACCTCGTCGGGTATAGTGATTTTACCGACGATGTATTCTTGTCGTCGGATATAGTTTTCCACTATTACCGACGACTTTTTTTTAACTATTACCGACGATTTTGTAGTATCGTCAGCTATAGTTGCTTATTTCAGATCCATTCTGGGCAGCAGCTCTGTCATTCAAAAAAAATCTCCCGCGAAAACTGAAAATGCTTTGAAATCATTGGGTGATGTCGAAAACTGTCAAGAATGAGTTAGTGATTCATTATATATAGGTATGCACGTACTTAATTATATATATAGGTATATATATATAGATGCATGCATGTGTGTGTTGATCGATTGTTGATGTTGATTTTGAGTTAATTGATTGTTGAGTTTGAGTAATTGATGGTTGATTTTGAGTACGTGATTGATAGTTGAGTTGGAATAATTGTTGTTGATTATTGTGAATATATATAGCTAGGGTGATTTATTTGATTATTGTGATTATTATAGGGTTAATTGTGATTATTAATTATGGGTAATATTGTGATTATTGTGATGTTTCGGTTAATTGTGATTAATTATAGTGTGGTTATATATTTAGATTTTTGTGATTATAGTTAGGGTATATATATATTAAAATTATGGGAATTATAATAATATATATTTATATTAATTGATTGATCGAATGTTGATTTTGAGTTAAATTAGACGAAATTATATATGAATAATTATGGATCGAGTAGAATAATTAGACGAAAATAATTTATATATATGAATATAAATTAGACGAAAATATATATATATGTTTATTTGTAATTAGCTAGGAATCGAGTAGAATAATTAAATTATTTAATTTATAGTTTGAATATCGATATATATATAGATATATATATATAATGATGAAATTTTAATTAATAAGATCATGAGTATATATACATGCAGTTATAATTTTCAGGATGGACAAGAGTTGGATGTGTCTTCCAAGATGGGATGTAAGATATCACCGTGGAATTAGAAGTTTTGTGGAATATGTGAAGGTTAATTGTGGAGGGATGACAATTCATTATTGTCCGTGTATGAAATGTCAGTGTCGCAGCGAGCGATATCGTTTTCACATCGATAGAGTATTGGACAAAAACGGGTTTTGGGATAAGTACACATGTTGGATTTATCACGGTGAGAGCTCATCAGTTGGTTAACATGATCATGGACAATTTTTTGAGAGTGCCAGTACATCCAATGATCCAACAACAAGGTTGATCAACGATATGTTTCCTCATAAGAGCGGTATATTTGCTCAAGCACCGGATATCCCTCCCGCCGTTGGAGACTTCCCTCATATTAAGCCAGTCCAGCAATTACCTACAGCTGTCAACACTGCTGGTATGGACAAGTACAACAACCTCATTGCCTTCCAACAGACCCCGTTGTACAACGAGTGTTATAAGACTGTTCTTGAAAGTGTTATGGGAGTAATGAAGCTCAAAGTGGAGAACAAAATGAGTGTGAAGGCTGTTGATGATTGGCTGAAGTGGTCTAGTTTGTTGTTGCCCCCCGATCATCGTCTTCCTACCACTCATCGTAAGGTGCGACAGATCCTGAAACATCTTGGCATTTCCTCATCAAAATCCATGCTTGTAGATATGATTGTGTTCTCTTCTGGGGTGAAGATGCTTATGGAAATGATCTTGAATCCCTTGATGATTGCTCGGTATGTGGTACAGATAGGTATAAGTTGACTCCTGCCAGAACAAGAAAGCTGTGAAGATACTTCGGTATTTTCCGCTGATAGATAGGTTAGAACGGTTGTTTATGTGTGCACACACGGCTGAACCTATGAAATGGTGGGCCGAGAGGAATTTGCCCGATGGTGATACCCTTATACACCCTACTGACGGAGAGGCTTGGAAGCACATGGTGAAGGAGTTTTCTTATTTTGTATCAGAGGTTTGAAATGTTTGGCTAGAGCTTTCATCTGACGGATTCAACCATTTTGGCAACATGAGTCTTCAATACAGTATATGGCTAGTTATTTTGGTACTGTACAACCTTCCTCCATGGATGTGCATGAAGAAAGAATACAATATGCTCACTATGATAATTCCAGGGCCGGGTTATCCAGGAAATTGTCTCGATGTGTATTTGAGACCCTTGATTGAGGAGCTTAAGTACTTGAGTGAGCATGATCATCCCACTTATGACAAGTTCAAAAATGAGATGTTCCAGATGCATGCCATGCATGTTGGCACCATTAGCGACGAGGGCTTACACATCTTACTTGAAATTAACTCGGAAACCGAGTCAGACTCAAGCGATGATTCTGACTATGCGCCTTAGTGTATGTATGTTAATTTGAGTTTGAACGTGCAATGTAAAATGATGTGTACGACGATGACTTTGGTGTGCAATTAATTTGAGTATATATGAACGTGCAATGAATTAATAATATATATATATGTCGACATTCGTGATATGCATGTAATTAAAGTAGAAACTTTGTTTAAGGAGCATTTTTTATAAGTAAGAAAAAAGAAACTCATAACCTTTTTGTATAAATATAAATGCATACGAAAAAACAAAAAAAGGTATAGCCGACGATATTCATAATAAATATCGTTGGTTATACTATAGCCAACGATATAAATATTGTCGTCGGCTATAGTTATCGGGTTATATCCCCAGCACAGCCGTTTTGGGCGGCAGAAACAAAACTGCCCAAATTTTTCTCAAAACCTCCGATTCATTTTTCGCCGCTGCCGTCCTTCAAGCAAGAGCCAAGGTTCATCCTCAAGCCGGCGTCCATCCTCAAGCCTCCATTCATCGATCCTACAACCCAAAAATAGGTTCGATATCGTAATCCCTAAATCCCTAATTTTGAAGTCTTTTTTATTTAGGTTATATTTTTGTTTAGTTTGTTGATAATGTGGATGTTTTGATGAATTGTGTGAATATATATTGGATTATTGTTGAATTTTGTTGATTGTTGGAATTATTGTTGATTTTTTTGGATGTTTGGAATTATTGGATTACATATATATATATAGAGGAGCTTAATTAATTATTGGATTGTATATTGGATATTATTGAATTATGAATATATATATATGTATATGAGATTGTTGGATTAGGAATTTTTGGATTAATTAGGAATTATTTTGAATTTTTGTAATTTAATAGAATTTTATATGAAGGAATATATAATGAAATTTGTTGAATATACACTACCACATTTGTGAACATTACCAGCGAGATCACTGGAGACAAGGCCGGCGACCAGAAAAGTCGCCGGTAATGTTCATCATTACCGGCGACTTACTCCGTCGCCGGTAATGTCGCCGGAAAATCGCCGGTAATGTTTCAAAACATTACCGGCGACTCCAACCGTCGCCGACAATGTCAACACGAACATTTCCGGCGATTTTCCGGCCGGAATTTTGCCGGAAATGTGTGGCTCGACATTGCCGGCGACGGTTGGAGTCGCCGGTAATGTTTTGAAACATTACCGGCGATTTTCCGGCGTAAAGTCGCCGGTAATGTCTTCATTTCCGGCGACTTACTCCGTCGCCGGCAATGTCTCTTATATTAGTCGCAGCTCGATCATTCATTCATTTTGATTGAAAAAAATCCAGAGAAATCGAAAGAAGGAAAACGTACGCTCTGAAATCGATCATTCGGTATATTGTCAAAATTAAGGCGCGTGTCGAAAACTCGATCAGTCGGGAAGCTATATATATAGGTATGTGTATATATATACGTATAAATGAAGGTATATATATATATGTGTGTGTTGATCAAATCCAATTCGTGAGATATATATGAAATGTTGTTGATGTTGTGTCTGAATCAACGACTGGTATTATCGTAGTGCTATCGGAGCCACGCTTAACAGAGCCTCCTACCTAGTCAAATACGTTTTGAATTGAAAAAAGAAGAATACCATCATCGAGTACTGAATCGAATTCAGAGATTAGATCGATATATATATATATATATATATATATGCATGTGTTGATTTAAGGCGAGTTGAATTGAGATATCGCGTCGATTATTAGTAGTGAATGTGTGTATATATATATATATAATTAATACGTAAATTTGTTAGAATTTTCAGGATGGACAAGAGTTGGATGAGCCTCGAAAGATGGGATGTCAGATATCACTAGGGAATTATAAGTTTTGTGGATTTTGTGAAGGCTAATTGTGGAGACAATACACTTCATTATTGCCCGTATAAAGAATGTAAGTGTTTCAGCGATCGATTTCGTTTTCCTATTGATAAAGTCCAGAGGCACCTGAGTAAATACGGGTTTTGGGATAAGTACACTTGTTGGATTTATCACGGTGAAACATCGTTAGCGGGTCCGCATGATCATGGACAATTTGGTGAGAGGGCCAGTCCACGCTATGATCATGGAGATTTTGCTGAGAGGGGCAGTTCATCCTATGATCCAACAACGATGTTAATCAATGATATGTTTCCTCATGAGAGCGGTGTATTTGCTGATGAAGCACCAAATGTCCCTCCCGTCGTTGAGGGTTTCCCCCATATCGAGCCAGTCGAGCCATTACCTGGAGCTCATGTCAACTCAAGCGGTATGGACAAGTACAACAACCTGATTGCATTGCAACAGACTCCGTTGTACGACGGTTGTAGTAAGACTGTTCTTGAAAGTGTGATGGGAGTGATGCAGCTCAAAATGGAGAACTAAATGTCTGTCAAAGCTGTTGATTCTTGGTTGAAGTGGACTGCTTCGCTACTGCCACCCGGTCATCGTCTTCCTACCACTCATCATAAGGTGCGACATATCTTGAAAGATCTTGGGTTTTCCTACATCAAAATCCATGCATGCAGATATGATTGTATTCTCTTCTGGGGAAAAGATCTCGAAGACCTTGAAGCCTGCCCCGTATGTTTTACAGAAAGGTATAAGTTGACTCCTGCAGGCAACAAGAAAGCTGTGAAGATACTTCGATATTTCCCGCTTATTGATAGGCTGGAGCGGTTGTTCATGTGTGCTTTCACGGCCGAGACAATGAGATTGTGGGCTGAGAGGAATTTGCCTGACGATGACACCCTTATACACCCTTCCGACGGAGAGACTTGGAAGCACATGGTCAGGGAGTTTGATCATTTTGCAGCAGAGGTCCGAAATGTTTGGCTAGGGCTCTCATCTGACGGATTCAACCCTTTTGGCAACATGAGTCTTCAATACAGTATATGACCAGTTATTTTGGTACCGTACAACCTTCCACCATGGATGTGCATGAAGAAGGAATACAATATGCTGACTCTGTTAATTCTGGGCCCGGGTTATCAAGGAAAGTGTCTCGATGTGTGTTTGAGGCATTTGATTGAGGAGCTTAAGTACCTTAGTGAGTGTGGCCACCCCACTTACGATAGGTTCAAAAAGGAGATGTTTCAGATGCATGCCATGCTTGTTGGCACCATCAGTGATTTTCCTGCCCGCGGTATGTTGTTGGGCAACGTTACCAGGGGTTACAGGGCTTGTTCAGAGTGCATGACGGTTAATTGTTGCAGTCCTCATTGCAGTAAAATTATTCAGATGCGTCACCGTTGTTGGCTTCCATATGATCACCCATTTAGGCAGGATCCAGACGCGTTTGATGGGACTGTGGAAACAGGTGTGGCACCCAGGTGATGGACAGGGGAAGAAATTTTGGAAGTGTTGAATGAATATGATTTTGGCCAGCTGAGCAATCATCCTGACATAGTGGCGTCAATTCCAGACAAGCCCGAAAGGTATAAGTTTTGGACACACAAGAGCATATTCTGGGAACTCCCCTACTGGCCCAGGTTGCCTATCAGACATTACTTAGATGTTATGCACATAGAGAAGAATGTGTGTGAAAGTGTGGTGGGCACAGTTCTTAACTTGGAGGGGAAAACAAAAGACATCCCTAAGGCACGCATTGATCTGAAAGCTATGTATATGTGTATGTGTAAATTAATTAGGGTGCTAAGTTGGAAATTAGGGTGATAAGTTGTAAATTTATATGCAATGTATATATATGTGATGTGTATATATATATATAGGTATGTGAAAATTATGTGATGTACATATATGTGCAAATTATGTATATATGTGGTTTGGATGAATATGTGATGTATATATATGTGAAAATTAAACCTAATTAAGATGCATGATGTATATATATGTGTGAAAAATGTGGAAAATTAATTAGGGTTTGTGATTTGGATGAATATGTGAAAATTAAATTTAATTAAGATGCATGATGTATATATATATGTAGTCGGAAAATGTATATATATGTTAATTTAGGTGATATAGTTGTTAATTAATCGTATAAATGAAGGTGGAAATCGGGATCGGAACGGTTTAGAACCAGAACGGTTATAAACCGGAACCGCGCGGAACCGGAACCCTTTGGAACCGGAACTGTTTGTAACCGGACCCGTTATGTTACAAACGTTTCCAGTTACAAACAGTTCCGGTTTCTAACGGTTTCGATTCCAAACCGTTCCGGTTCCGATTTGTTATAGAACTGAAACGGTTTGGAACCGGAACGGTTTGGAACCGGAACTGTTTGTAACCGGAACCATTATGTTACAAACGGTTCCGGTTACAAACAGTTCCGGTTTCAAACGGTTCCGGTTCCACACTGTTCCAGTTCTGATTTGTTATTGAACCGAATCCATGACTATTACGGTGTCCAGGAGGTTTTGCGGCTAATTGGCTTCGGAGAGGTTCCCAAAATAGTGGAGAGAACAGTAGTCAAGCTTCCTCCTCGCCCGCAGTTAGCAACACGCCCAGTGGGCCAATGATGACTGCTCGCACGAGAGCCTTGCTAGAGGCGCGAGCTGAGGAGGAAGCTGTACGATCAAGAGCCGTGGAACCGGAAGTCGAGGCTCGAGCCTCAGTCTCCAGACGCTCAATCAGCAGACGTCCCTCCGGTGGCAGAGCCTCAGACGAGCGACAGTCAACGGGGGCATCAGAAACTCCCTCAGTCCGAATGCCCCATATTCGCCCGGTGCCTACTCTCGTTTCACGGGAATCATTTGAGACACATGGTGGTGCTGGCGCCTCATCGTCCAGGCCTCGTCTATCTCCGCCGTCCGGTCTCTTCCTACCCGACGAGATTCCTGTCATCCCTGAATTCGATGATATAGGGATGCCTGTTTATGTTGAAGGACGGCCGGAGTTCCTGAGCGTGGAGGAAGCGTATAACTTCCTTCCGTTCGACCCCGTGTATCTTTGGAGTGTGAGGTGCACCAACCAACAAATGGACGATGCAGGTAAATTTTATTTAACATCAGATTGATTACTTAATTATTACTTAAGACTTGCGATAGGTTCAATTAATGATATCCATTTGTTGACATTGTATTATTAGGCAATTTCGTTAATGGGACTGGAAAACGGAAAGGGGCTAGAGGCACCTGCACCGGGAAGAGACTTGAGCAGGCCACCGGCGGAAGGAAAACACCTATAAGGGCCAATGAGGATGGCGAGGTGATCGAGGCATTCGACACCACGCGCAAATATGTCAGCATGGCCGGTGCGATCGTGCGGGACAAGGTCCCAATGCTTTGGCCAGATTGGAAATCTGTGCCTATCTACGTGAAGATGCAAGTGCATAATGCACTCAGTGTGAGTAAAATCGTATTTTCATTACGTAAATTTTACATTTATTAATTAAGTCCGAATAAATATATAATTTTACCTTTTATATATTCATATTGCAGGTGTGGTTTGACGTGGATGAAGTTCTTATTCACACGTGGGTAGAGCGTCAACTACATATGAGGTGATGTGCTTCGACTTATTTGAATATATATCGAGTTAGATTTTTGTTTATCAAGTGTTTTAATATCTCTAACTTTTTTTCCTTGTTTTAATATAGGTATAAAGAGTGGAAGAACGAGCTTTCTTCCCATTACACTGTATACAAGGAGCTAGGCCGAGGTTCTACCCCTATTGAATTCCGGTTTAGGGAGTACGAGTGGCTGTGGCTGATAGCCCACTTCGAGCACCCCAAAGCTCAGGTATGCATCCTTAATATATCTTACAAGCCTAATGTATCGTATCAGATTGAAATAGTTAGTTACTAATTTTTTTCCATATGTTTATCAAACAAGGCGATTTCGAAGACGAACCGGGCGAATAGATTGAAAAACACCAGGGCCATCATGCAGGTTCACTCAACTACATGGGTTGGTCGACTAAGGCGCAGCAACAACAAGAAGTGAACCCCTTGGTGTATATTCATCAGAAGTTCTATCCGCAGTGCCCTGACAAAGCGGTAAGTCTTTCGCCTCTCCATGTGTTAATAAAACTATTTTTCGATATTAATAGATTTTGTTAGTTAATACATTGTTCATTTTCGTTTTTCAATTAGGCGAGAGTGGAGGAGGCGACCGCAGAAGTGACCATGAGTATAGCTCGGACTAACCATCCTGACTGCTCCGAGGAAGAAGTCACCCAGTATGCCTCTCAGATCGATCTGCTTGATCCCCCGATAGCGGCTCAGATCATGGCAAAAGCGTGCGGGACTGGAAAGAATACCTACTACTGTAGGGGAATGGGCTCGGCGGGCGAAGGAGTATTGAAAAACACTTCACAATACTCTACCGGGTCAAGAAGTTCAACTTCTAGTCGTAACCTCGCAGTGGAGCTTCAGAGGACGCAGAGGGAGTTGGAGGAGCAAAAGAGGCAGATGGCCGAGTACCAAAACATGGTCCAGCAGCAGACACAAATGCTGGCTCAGATGTACACATGGATGCGGACGATGTACGAGGCTCAGACTACCGGACAACCGTTCCCCACATCTCCCCTGGTCCCGGTCCCTCCGTTCCCTAGCTATCCACCACCACCACCGCACCAGTCAACGCCAGAGTAAGACCAAGGTAGCCACCGGAATTCAAATGAGTACATGGATTACTTCGACCCTGACCCGCAAGTTCCTCGACCCTGACCTGTAGTTGTAGTTAATTTTCGTATCGTCGTTGCTATTTGTACTGTACGTTGGACATTTATGTGTACTGTTGAACTTGTATGATTGTACGGTTTATATCTTTCAATGCAGGTTCTGGAATTGGGCCCAATCCAGAACCGCGTTTTTTTTTCAAAATTTTTCCAGACATTGCCGGCGACATGGAGCTCAGTCGCCGGCAATGTCTCATATTCCGGCCACGGCGGCGCTGCGGCGGGGGATTTCCGGCGACGTCATTGCCGGCGACTTGTCGCCGGTAATGACAATTCCGGCGAAAAAAAAAAGACAAGGCCGGCGACGGCAAGTCGCCGGTAATGTCTCCATTTCTGGTAGTGATAATGGAAATTTTAGGTGAGTGGAAGAATTTTTTATGAATTTTTGTAATTTACTAAATTTTTTTGGAATTGTTGTAATTTGTGGATTATTATTATGAACATATATATGAATTCATTTGAATTTTTAGAAATTTATGGAATTATTGTGAGTTAAATATGGAAATATGTGAATTAATATATTCTGACATTTGGTAGATGAATGTGAATTAACTTTAATTTTATTGTTGATTTTAAAAACTGTATAAAATTGAGTATGTTACGTAACTTTTATAGCAACGATGAATTGGTTGAATTGCGGTGCTTCGCAAGGGGGGTCGAGGGGGAGGTCAAGAGGGAGATCGAGATGCAGGGATGAGGACACCGGAAGTCGGTCCGCATAAGGATCCGCCAGTATGGGCAACACTTACAGCATTCCTCCCACCTCTCGGCACCGTACACTTCTAGGTGAGGGACAACCTCAGCAGCAGCAGGTCGAGCCTCGTCGACCCTCTAGCGCGAGGAAGCTTTATGAGGACAGTCGCACGCCTTCAACGGATAGTGCGATTCAATCCTCGGTCCGAATACCGGACATTCATCAGCAGGACCCTTCCCCATCCACCGACCAGACTCCTCATTCTTCCGAGGAGGCTGGTGGATCGACTCAGTCCTCGGCCAGGATACGACTATGCCCGCCGTCTACCCTATTCTTACCCTTGAAAATCCCGACGATACCCCTCGTCGATCCCACGGGGATGCCTGTTCCAGAACAGCTAGGGTTCATTACCCTGGACCAGGTATACGCGTATGTACCCTTCCTGCAACCTCTCTGGAGTGTGAGGATTCTGGGACAACGCACCGATGAATCAGGTAAATATTAATTAGTGATATCTTTTTACTTAGTAATATTTAAATTCAATTAGGTGTTGATGTTTAAAAAATCGTCTACAAATGTGATAGGGGAGATTGTGCCCAGTGACAAACAAAAGAAAACCAGAGGCCCCGTCGTAGGCAAGTTACTGGACGACGCGATTCAGGCTAGCGGTGGTGGCCAAGTTATGATTCCGACCGGGGATAGAGGCGAGGTGATTGAGGGAAAAGTCACTCGAAAGTACGCAGGGATGGCGGGCAGCATCATACGGGATAGAGTCCCAATGTTGTGGCCAGATTGGAATTCGGTGCCGCAATCGGTCAAATATGAGCTGAATAATGCGTTGTCGGTGAGTAGAATTGTATATTCATTATGTATATTTTCTGTATAAATTTTTAATATTATTGATATATATATATATGCATTGCAGAGGTGGTTCCGCGTGGACAACGACATTAGACCCACGTGGGTGGATGAAGTGCAAGGGAGCAGGTTACGTGATTCATTTGTTTCGATTTTTTCGTTTGTTTTGATTATGTTCATAAAATGTTGTAAGTTACTAACATTTGTGTTTTATTAATATAGGTATAAGGAGTGGAAGGGCAAGCTGAAAAAACATTGGAAAAAGTACGGCAACGATCGTTCGGGTACCCCTAGCGAGTTTCGTTAGAGGGAGTATGAGTGGCGATGGCTTGTGGTTCACTTCAATAACCTGAAATTGAAGGTACGCAACCTTCGATCGATTAAATTTTTGTTTTATCGTACTTCCCCCAAATTATTTGGCTAATATTAGATGTTGGATTAATCGAGCAGGCTATTTCTAAAGTCAACACAAGGAACCGGGCCAAAAACATAAAAAATCATCATGCCGATTCCAGATCATACTCGGGTTGGATCGAGGAGGCGGCCAACCACCCAGAATTCCTTCCGCTTGTCTATACGATGCAGCACGTGTATCCGCAGTCCCCCGAAGATGCTGTACGTGTCCTTATAACAAAATAAACATATTTCTTATTTTTTTAGATTGTTTACATTAATTAACATTTTATTTTTCTTTGTCAATTAGGCGAGACTTCAGGAGGTGATTCCGAAGGTGTTGACTCAAGTGACGAGAGAGCGCTATCCCAACACCCTCGATGCGGAACTCCCAATTGATCAGATTAATCAATCTGATCCGATCATAGTGGCCAGGATTATGGCAATTGCGATCCCTCCAGGGAAGAATACTTTCTACTGTAGGGGGATCGGAAAGTGGGGTCAAGGGCTGCTGAAGAAGACCCCTGAATTCTCTCGCGGATTGGGATCATCTTCGAGGACTAATGAGCTACAGGAGCAGCTTCATAGGCAAGCAATTGAGATGGAATCTCAACGGCGTCGGATGGAGGAGATGGAGCAGGCGCGAGCCGCAGAGCAGAATCGGTTGGCCGAACAGCAGCAGATGATGGGGACATGGATGCAGCACTGTTATGTACAGTTACACGCATCTGGAATCCAGATAGCTCCCCGCCTATTTTCAGTGCGCCACAGCCACAGCCACAGCCTCAGCCGTAGCCGCCAGACCAGGACCAACCAAGTTTTGGCGATCCGTTTGACCACATAGACTTAGGAAACCCGTAGTACGTAGTACGCATATGTATATAGATTTGAACGATTTCAGTTTTTTATTTTATTTACTACTATAGTTTCAATATTTCTGGATTTTCAATGTGAACAATATTGGCGACATTTTGGGAATGCAGGTTCTGGGATAAAACCCAGAACCTGCAAAAAAAATTAAAATAATACACACTATAGCCGACGATATCGTCGGCTATAGTTTCCTCCATGGTCAACCAGTTTGACCAGGGGAGGAGGTATGGCCGACGACTTTGTCGTCGGTTATAGTATCAACTATAGTCGACGACTTGATCTCGTTGGCTATAGCTCGATACTATAACCGATGATAACCCTATCATGTCGTTGGTTATAGTATCACCGACGATATTATAGCCGACGACTCATCGTCGGCTATAGGCTATAACCGACGAGAAATTGGGACAGGCCGACGACTTTATGTCGTCGGCTATAGTAAGTATTTTGGTAGTGGATAATGAAGAAAGAGAGTGAAAATAATAAATATGTATTAAATTTTAGAGTTCGTGAGTGAACTTTAGAGTTTTTTTTTCTATAGATATAGAATTTTTGGTTCTCTCTCACATCCCTTCCTCTAAAATAGGGATAGTTTTAGAGTAACTGTTGGAGCAAAAAACATGTACTTTTACTTTAAAATAGATGAAATCTTCATTATAAAGTAACTGTTGGAGATGCTCTAAGAGGAGAAACTTTGAAAACTACCCACTTTTTGGTCCCTCAAATAGTTTTTACTCTTATTATCAATTTATAATGAAAACTAACCAAATAAAGATATAAAATATCTTATATACCCTCAGCTATATTCGGTCTTGTTCTGCTCTTAATGTTTCAAACGATAAGCAAGGAAGGATTAATGTTAACCTCCTCAACTTTATTGGACTCTTCCATATTAAAGTTCTATATATTTTTTTGTCCAATACGCCTTCATATCTAATTCTAACTTATTCTTTTTACATCAAGATTAATAAGCTCTATATTGCTTAATCCAGTAAAACAATAATACAATTTCATATTTGTATCTTTGTATCTAGGCATCATGAGTTCAACTAAACTAATTAATGTTTAATCAGAAAACACTAAAGTCAATAATGTCTATAATTTTTAATTAATGAATAAAACAACTTAATCTTCAAAATTAGAGTACACAACGAAAACAAAAAAAAATGGAGTGCAAAAAAAAAACGTGAACATCAATGAAGTTATCCATCAACGAAGAGGAATTTGATTTTTTCAAGTTGCATGGTTATGATCTCTTCCATCGCATCTTGTGCATTTGTTTCTTATTGTGTGTTTTCCTATTGACGAAATTCGTATATTCTTTCGTTTTTCGGGTATTACTTGTCTCACATGTGGTAAAATAACTTTGTTTTGCACATTTTCAGGCACATCTCACTCACTTCTATTTCCAACAGGCCATATAGGGTCTGCATATACCAATACAAGCGCATTAGCTATGTAAAATTGGAAACACATGCTATACACTAATATTCCTTTAGCTCTACATGCAGCAATTACATGGGAACGAGGAAGTCGATCAATATCAAACTCTCAACATGTACAAGTCTTGTTATTCAAATCCACAGTGAATGTTTTGTCTTGATCATGTATTTGAAATGCATAGTAATCGGTTGGAACCACCATATATATATATTAACATATATATATGTATGTGTAGTTAGAATTATTAGAAAACATATAATAATAACAAGTTAATAGAAAAATAAAATATTTTAGCACCAAAAATAATCAACATACCCGCATGTGTAAGCCGCTATTGTTGTTTTGGCGCACTTTACCTTATGCCAATTTTTTCAAATATGTATTAAGAGAACTTGCTACAGTATGACACTCAACAAACCATTGTTGAAACACCTCTCTTAGATGATCTGTTAGAGCAGTAATAGGTAGTTTTCGAGCTTCTTTCATCTTTGCACTCATTGACTCAGCACTATTAGAAGTCATCATGTTGTACCTGTATCCCATAAGGTGAGCCCTAGCCCATTTATAATACCTAATGTCTTAAAGATATTTACAGACTTCTCCATCTTTTAATTTTTGAAGGTCTTCAATTATGGTATTGAACTCAGATACTTGGTACTTCTTTGCTGATGTGTAATATAACTTGAAGATCTTCTTTGGTTTTCCAAATTTTATCTTCAGGTTGTTAGCCATGTGAAATATGCATGCTCCATGATGTGCTTCTGGAAATATATTATCAAAAGCCTTGGTGATGCTTCCATGCCGACCAGAAATAAATACCCTGTTCTCTACCACTTCAATAACCTATCTCAATTTGGTCAAAAATCATGACCATGAGGCATCATTTTCTGAATCTGTGAAATGATCCAACCCTAGTTTAACTAGTAAACTAAGATTAAGCCTTAATGACTGACCATAGGCTAGGAAATTCTACAAATTTTTTTACATAACTTCCCCCAAAACTGAGACTACCAAAAACCTGCAAGAAAATTCACTTCAGAGACTAAAACCCACAAACAAACCATGGACCACCAATGTTCATCTGGATTTCTCAACATATGTTAGAACAAAACCAGAACTCAACTCAGGAATTTAAAAACATTTTACAAGGTACTGGTTCTGAATACAAAGGAAAGTAACTCTATAATAACATGAGAAGCTGACTCAACTATTTACATAAACACCACTGAATGAAATATAATACAAACGGTATTAAGAGCGACATCTACTAGCATATACTATATATGATACAAACCAACAGTGAGCTGAGACATACAGCTGAAAAGATGACTAGTGGACTCAAAGTCTTCGAAGATACCAAGCATTTCCAGGATATACACTATAGTCTGGGCAACGAAAACCGAATAGCCCAGGGAAAGGCATTAAAATATAAAATATTGGTGTGAGTGGACAAAAATAATATAATCAGCATAAATCGATAAAACTATCATATACTGCATTTTCGCAGATTTCCGTGAAATAATGCAAGTTCAAAAATTATAAATTGAATACAATTGGAGGCATTCTCCCAGACCACCTAACCTGAGTCGGCTAACTGTGAGAAAAATAAATAAATGTGACGGGATCGTCCCCAGGCCACCTAACCTGAGCCGATCTGAGTCAGACGAGACCATCTAACCTCCCATGACTAAATTATTCGGTGATCAGCTGAATAACTAGAGCATTAATGCAACTAAACAAACCATCACAAATAAACCTCCAAATTTAAAAGCTCTTAAATAAACTATGGAGCATACTAATAAAAATATGAACTCGCTACGACTGTGAAAATAAAAAGGTCCACTCACAAGTTTGCGACTACTGCTAGGGTCCAACGGAATTCCCTTCTTTGCTAGGATCGCGATCTCGATGTCCTAAAAATACGGATCATAAAAATAACAGAATATGTGCAAAACTATGGAAATCGGTCCTAAAAGTAACCCCGAAAGTCCCGTCGAAGAATTCCTTAAACTGCCTTGTTGAAGCTCCACGCCGTTGTCACGCGCCTCCGGCCAAAGTGCTCCATTGGGGGCATTTAATACACCAATGGAAAGCTTGAAGATCGAAAACCCTATAACATTTATAACTGGACCGAGTCCAAAATCGGTGGCGTTAATGCCCAAATTGCCATCACAGATGGTGGCCCCTTCGCCGAAAACCACCACCAACGACGATGCCAAATACCCTCAACCTCTTCCTCTTGATGTGCCAAATTACTTTCCTAACTACAACCTACACCGATTCGACGTAAATCGGCCGGAATATGGCTCGAACGTCGTTGGCCCCAAAAACCTTAAAATTACTCCCGATGTCACAGTGCCACCGTCAAACCACCTCAGATCTCCAGGCTAGTTACAAATGACGCCGGAGGGTGAGAGCTACATTAACCATGAACCCTTGACGACCTATACCCGCCGAAGCACCGCCATTCGTCGCCCCCGAAAATTGATGGGTTCACCTCGTCGATTTGCATGCCACACACAACAGATTCAACAACAAATACAAGAAAATAAAGAGGATAACAAAAGCTTCAAAACCATACCAAAATTGCCGGAAACCGTGGCGTTTTTCGGTGGGTCAAAATTTGGGTCGTCACTGAAGCTACGGTCAAGGCTGAATGAGTTTTCTAGGTTCGGTTTGGCCCAAAAATCCTCCCGTTATACCCTTAGATCTTGATTAGACCAGATCAAGATCGGACGATCCAAAATTACCCAACTAAAAATAAATTCTTTTAAATTATTTCTCACGCTAACTTTCGAAAAACATAAAAACTAGCTCACTTATCCGAAAAATTTCTCAAAAATTCTTACGAGCTAGAAATTAAATACTTTACAACTTCCACGAAGAAAGCCAAATTAAATTCTCACCCAGTGAAAAAGTCGTTAACAAACTCGACAATACGACTAATGCATGTTATAGCTTAATATTTCCGATAAGCGTGTAATCTCTGTTTGGGTTGTCACAATCTACCCCTTTTACAAAAATTTCACCCTCGAAATTTGTATACTTACTAGAAAAGATGAGGGTACTGCTCCCTCATATCCTGCTCTGGTTCCCTAGTTATTTCCTCTACAACATGATTCCTCCATAATACTTTCACTAACGGAATGGTCTTGTTCCAGAGAATCTTCTCTCTACGGTCAAGACTAGTTCTCCAATATAAACCAAGTCCTCCTGTAACGGAATTTGCTGGGGCATGATGACATGAGAGGGATTAGGAATGAACTTCGGTAACATGGATATGCAAAATACATCATGAACTCGTGCCAACTCTGAGGGTAACTCCAAACGATAAGCCACGACGCCTACACGCTCAATAATTTCATAGGGTCTGATGTAACAGGTTGGAGTTTACCGCATTTACCAAAACACATCACTCCTTTCCATGGAGACAGCTTCAAAAATACCCAGTCTCCCACTGTTACGACCGGAAACAATATTACGCGATAATTGGAACTTGTTGTTAGTTACTAATTACTTACATTAATTATCGATGGTAATTAATTTTTACTATTGGTAACTTTCGTTGGTGATTTATCGAGAATTTATCAATTATTTTTTTCTAGAAATTTCTTTGGATAAAGTTGTAGAGTTTGTCGATACGAGTTCGTGGCCATGTCAAGTGTTAAAATCGAAGTTACCACGAAGAAGTTATGGTCAGCGAAAATTTTACGAAAATATCGGAAAACATTTTGTCGCAAAATCGCGGATATAAATACGGGTTTCCGTTTTTGAAAAGTCAGAGTTTCAAACTTAAGATCTTTTTTTTTTCCCTGCATAACTCTTTTGTCTATCTTGAGCGATCTTCAGTCTGTCTCGAATGATCTGCACATTCTCTGTAGTTTCCTGAACTATGTCTGGACTAATGAGGCTCATTTCTCCTACTTCGCTCCAACACAATGGGGTCCTGCACTGTTTCCCGTATAAGGCTTCATATGATGACATTCCAATGCTGGAATGAAAGCCGTTATTATACGTGAACTCCATTAGGTGCAGATACTTATTCCATTTCCCAAGAAACTACAACACACAAGATTTCAGCATATCTTCAAGCGTCTGAATAGTTCTCTCAGACTGACCATTAGTCTGGGAGTGAAAGGTTGTACTAAATCGTAACTTAGTTCCCAAAGCCTCCTGTAAAGCTCTCTAGAATTGTGAAGTACAATGAGAACCTCGATATGATATAATGGATATTGGTACACCATGCAGCTTCTTGATCTTCTGCATATACAACATAGCTAGCTTGCTCACCGAAAGTTTCTTTGAGACTGGTATAAAATCTACAGACTTTGTAAAGCAGCCCACAATCACCCAAACACTTGTATGGCCTTTGGATTTACGAGGTATTTTTTATACGAAATAGTGACATGCTCCCATTTCCAAACTGGAACCTCTAGTCGTTGCATTAAACCTGAAGGTTTCTGTCGCTCAGCTTTCACTTGTTGGCAAATAGGGTATTGACTCACATAAGTCGCTACCTCCCTCTTTATATTAGGCCACCAATAGCATTCTCTGAGAGTGTAATACATCTTCGTGCTACCTAGGTGCACAACATAAGCTGAACAATAAGCCTCGTCGAGTATTTCTCACTTTAACTCCTCGTTATTCGGAACACATAGTCTATTCCTGAATACCAGTAACCTATCTCTCCTTACCATGAAACCTGATTGTCCACCGTCATGCACTGTTCCCTTTAGTTTTAAAAATGAAGGATCTGAATCTTGTAGTTCATGTACTCGGTCATTCAGAATAGGTCGAACTTGTAAAATGGAAAATAAAACTCCCTCCTCGCACACATCAGTGTATACCACTGCTCCAGTGGCTCACAACTCAGAAAGCAGTGGTACACGAACCATCTAAATATGAGACAAGGAAACTCCAGACTTCTGGCTAAGAGCATCAGCAACAACGTTCTCCTTTCCAGGGTGATACTCAAAAGTGCACTCATAATCACTTATCAACTCCATCAACCTTCTTTGCCTCAGGTTCAATTTAGGTTGTCTGAAGAGGTATGTAAGACTTTTATGATCGGTAGAAATCTGACATCTTGCACTATATAAGTAATGTCTCTAGATTTTCAACGTGAAAACTATCGCTGCCAACCCCATATCATGAGTGTAGTAGTTCGCCTCATGAGGTTTCAATTGTCGTGATCCATACACGACCACCCTACCATGCTGCATTAATACACAACCCAAACCTAACTTAGAGGCATCACTGAAAATAGTAAACTTCCCACTATCGTCTGGTAATGTCAACACTGGGGTTGTGGTCAACCTTGTCTTCAAAGTCTAGAAACTCTCCTTACAAGCCTCTGACCATTCATACTTAACTCCTTTTTATGTGAGTCTTGTAAGAGGTGTTGCAATTCATGAAAAGTCCTGCACAAATCGACGGTAGTAACCAACTAAACCCAAAAACTTCTAATATCTGGCACACTTGCAGGTTTGCTCCAATTTAACACCGCCTCCTTGTCAGGATCAACACTACCACCATTTGCCAAAATTACATGGCCAAGAAATCTCACATTATCTAACCAGAACACGCATTTACTGAACTTGGCGTATAACTGAGACTGCCTCAATGTCTCCAGAACTACATGTAAATGCCTAGCATACTGCCTCACATCCTTTGAGTAATCAAGATATTGTTAAATACAATCAAGAATTTATCAAGATAAGACCGAAATACTCGATTCATTAATGCCATAAAGGCAGTAGGTGCATTCGTCAAATCGAATGGCATCACATGAAACTCATAGTGCCAGTAGCGCGATCAAAACGCAGTCTTAGAGACATCAGACTCTCTAATCCTCAACTGATGGAATCGCGATCGAAGATCAATCTTAGAGAATACCATAACTCCCTTTAACTGATCAAACAAATCATCAATACGAGGCAGTGGATATTTGTTCTTCCCAGTTACCTTGTTTAGTTTTTGATAGTCAACACATAACTCATAGAATCATCCTTCTTCTTCATAAATAAAACTGGAGCTCCCCATGGAGATACACTAGGAAGGATGAAACCTTTATCAATCAATTCTTGAAGTTGAACCTGAAACTCCTTCAATTCAGCTGGAGCCATACGGTACAACGTCTGAACTATGGGACCTGCACCCGAAAGTAACACAAATAGGCAAGTATTCCCGACATGCGTCAACTAGGTAATACACCTTTTCCGTAACATTTTCTCGGCTTTCATAGCTGAAATAAGACACGAAGAAATAACATTTCGTTCTCTGCAGAATAAAATCTCTGGCAAACCCAAACTTAAAAACACCACCTCTTTCCAATGACAATTAACCAAAGCTTAATAATTGCTCAGAAAGTCCATCCCCAAAATAAATCAAAATCCGCGACATTAAGAGATATAAGGTCGACAGACAACCCAAAACCTCCAACCATAACACTACAACCTCTATAAACTAACCCAACTAAAACTACATCACCGGAGGGATAAGTCACTCGCCACATCATCGATAAAGGAGTAGCAGGTACGCTAATTATTGACACTAATCTCACGGAGATAAAAGAGTGTGTCACCCCTGGATCTATTAAAGTATAAACAACATAACAAAAAATATACAACGTACTGATGATCACCTTCGGAGCTGCCCTGCCCTTATGAAGAGTTATATGATGTAGTCGAGACTGTCCAGTCTATCCAGCCAGTCACCCTCTCTGACTCTGGTCCTGATAGGCTTACTGTCTGGGTGGCGGTGTGGCTCTAACCCCAGAAATGGCTCCCTAATCACCACCAAAACTCTACACCAAAAATCCACCTAAAGAGTTCTTCTGCAGACACTCCCTAAAAAGGTGACCCGTCTAGCCACAATTGAAACAAGCTGAAGTTCCAAACTGACACAGCCCAAGATGATGCATGTGACATCGATTGCACAAAGGGAAATCTCTGGACGCCGATGGAATAGACCGATATCTAATGGATCCACTGGAACAGGCACCAGATCCCTGCCTCTGTGGTCGACCACTAATCATCCATGTCTGAAAATGACTCGGATGACGTGCAACAGGAGCAAGAGTGTGAGATCCCTCGCCTGAGGATGCAGTGGAACCAGAAGTATTTGAGATTCCCCTATTTGAAGGACCTTGACTAGGCCTACCTTCCTCAAAATGTCGAGTCTGGCCTCGCTCAGCTTGAAGCCTATACTCGCATCTTATTGCAGCACAAACAAGTTCATCAAAATCAGCATGTGGCATACCAGATAAGTACAAAGCAATCTCTGACCGCAAACATTGCTCAAATCTCCAACACTTTTCTTTAACTAGCTTGACTAAATTTGGTGAAAAATGAGACAAGCGAGTGAAACGATCCCGATACTTCATCACAGACATGTCTCCCTGTCGGAGATTCATAAACTCCTCATACTTCCGCTGTTTCGATGCTTCACTGAAAAAATGACTAATAACCAATTCTATGAACTCTGTCCACAGAGTGATGGTTTCATTCCTCCCAGTCCTCTACCACCAGCGATATGCATGGTCCTGTAAAAGACCTGCAGCTACCTCGGTCATCTGCTCAGGAGTTAACTGAGGATGCAGATGATCACAAACTCGTTCAATCTCCACAAGCCAATTCTCACTAGTCTCAGGGTCATGGGAGCTAGTAAAAGGAATTGTTCCAGCCTTCTTATCCCTTGTAATTAGATCCTCATAATCCTTTCGTGGTCCTAAAATCATGCGTGAAATTAACTCACGCATCTGCTGAGCCAAGGACTGCGTATCATCCTGTTGGGCTGGTTGTCGAGGCATAATGACCGACGAGTCTAAATATAGATTAACTCACTGAAAGAAGTTACAAAATGGCACAACTAAGAGACTTTAGACATTCGACAATGATCAACACTTGGAGTAATGGAGATCCGCCGGCTAATTGGGCCATCCTTTCGGAAATGTTGTACATAATCAAATGCATGTACTGACATGACCAAAGGAGTCTACAGAATATGTGACCTAATGCTCTGAAAGGATCCAACCCTAGTTTAGCTATTAACTAGATAGTTTAGCTAGTAAACTAGAATTAAATCCTAACGATTAACTAATCTCTGAGAATTTCTACGAAAATTTTGAAAACGTATTTACAATTTGCTGGTTCTGAATACAAAGGAAAACAACTTGTCTGCTACTTGAGAAATAGAAAATAACATAATACAACTGGAATTCAGAGCGACTTCTATGAACATATGATAAATAAGAAAAAGTTTGACAATAGTCTGAAACCTACTAAATGAAGAGCTGGCAGGTGGACTCAAAGCCTTGACGACACCATGCAAATTCAGGATTTAAACGGCAGCTTATACAACAAAAATCGAAAAGCCCAGGGAAATGTATTTAAAATATAAAATGTTAGAGTGATTGGACAAAAATAACGTAAACTATGTAAAAGGATAAATCTGTAATAACATGCCTTTTCACTAATTTCTGTAAAATAAAGTAATTTCAAATATAATAAACTGAAAGACAATGGAGGTGGTCGTTCAGGGTGTTTATCCTAACTCAGAACGACTATATGTATGAAAAGTAAGGTGATGGGATCGTCTAGGGTGTTTTTCCTAATCCGAGACAATCTGGGTGTTTGTACTAACCCGGTTCGACTGATTATCTGGTGATCAGTCGAATAGCTAGAGCATCGATTCAACTAAATAAAACTATCACAAAGTAAACCTTAAAATAAATGCTCTGAAATTATACCATAATGTGTAATGCGTAAAAGTATGAACTTGCTATCAACTATGAATTAAGTCAACTTACAAGTCTGCGATTACTGCTGGGGTTTAACAGAATTTTTTTCGCTGCTAAGGTCGCGATCTCGATATCCTATAAATACAGATTATACGATATCAGAATATGCGTAAAAATATGGAAATCGGCCATAAAAATAACCCCAGAACACCCGTCGATGATTTCTACAAACTGCCTCACTGTGAGTGGCGGCGCGTGGCTCTCACGTGCCTCCAGTGAAAGTTCTTCGATGGGGGCAGTTGAATCCTCATTGGAAAGCTCACGGCAAGCCATTCCACTTTTATAACTGGACCGAGGTCCAATTTGACGACGTTTGGCCGGAATTAGCTGAAACAAACCGAAATTCCACTTTCAGGCAACCGCCACCAACGACGTCGATTGACTCCTAAAAATGCTCCTCTCCTCAAGCCTAAGGTACCCTTTAGCCTAACACGCTTGAACTCACCATTATATGGCCGGAAAATCCCTTGAAAATTCACGGCCCGAAACTGACCGGAAAAATAGACGCATCGGAGCTCCACCGTGGAACTTCGTCGGACCTCCCAACCAACCCAGATCGACTTAGAAGGAGAAGAGCTTCAAAATCCCCCCACCCTCGACCCCAAACACACGTTGAAGCACCGCCACCAACAGCGGTGATCCAACGGTGTAAACCTGAATCGGGTCACCTAATAACCTACAAATTTCCCAACAATAAGCACATCAATCAATCAAGGGAAGCAAGGGATTTGTTTCCCTACCTTTTCTGTCGCCGTAGGTCGCCGAAATTGGTCAAACGAGTCGGGTCGGGTCGAGTGAAACGGGTTGCAAATTGAAAATGGGTCGAGCACCGTGCAGGAATTTCTGAATTTCTGGTTTTAATTTCCAAAAATTACCTATTTATACCCTTAACCTCCTCAAAATATCAACGGCCCAAAATCAATCTTATCGCGATCAAACGGTCGAGATTTAACCGACTAAAAATAATTTTCTTTTTAATAATATGTCGCACGAACTTTCAATAAGCATAAGAAATAGCTCATTTATCAGAAAAATTTGTCAAAAATTCCTACGATCTCGAAATTAAATACTCTATAACTTTCATGAAGAAAGTTAAATCAAATTTTCACCCGATAAAAAATTCATTAACAACCTCGGTAACGCGACCAATTCGATATAAAACATAAAATAACTCGATAAGTGCTTAATTTCTGTTTGGGTCGTAACATGCTCTGATACCAAATTGAAAGGACCTAACCCTAGTTTAACTAGTAAACTAAAATAAACCCTAACGATTGACCATAAGCTAGAAAATTCTTTAAAAAATTGACATAACTTCCCATAAAACTGAGACTACCCAAAACCTGTAAGAAAATTCACTTCAAAGACTAAAGCCCACAAACAAACCATGGACCACCAATGTTCATCCGGATTTCTCAACATATGTTATGAATTAAACCAGAACTCAACTAAGAAATTTAAAACTATGTGACAAGGTATTGGTTATGAATATAAAGGAAAGTAACTATACATTAACATGAGAAGCTGACTCAGCTATCTACATGAACACCACTGAAGGAAATATAACACAAATGATATTCATAGCGACATCTACTAGCATATACTACATATGATCCAAATCGAAAGTGAGTCGAGAGATACAGTTGAAAAGATGACTGGTGGACTTAAATCCTTCAAGGATACCAAACACTTCCAAGATATACACTATAGCCTGGGCGACAGAAACCGAAAAGTTCAGGAAAAAATATTAAAATATAAAATGTTAGCGTGAGTGAACAAAAATAATATAATCAGTGTAAATCAATAAAAATATCATATCCTGCATTTTCGCTGATTTCTGTGAAATAATGCGAGTTCAAAAATTATAAATTGAATACAAATGGAGGCGCTCGCCCAGACCACCTAACCTAAGTTGGTTAATTGTAAGAAAAAAAAATGCGACGGGATTGTTCCCAGGCCACTTAACCGGAGCCGATCTGAGTCAGACGAGGCCACCTAACCTCCCCGAACTAAACCATTTGGTGATCAGCCACATAGCTAGAGCATCGATGCAGCTAAACAAACCATCACAAATAAACCTCCAAATTTAAAAGCTCTTAAATAAACTGTAGAGCATACTAATAAAAATATGAACTCGCTACGACTGTGAAAATAAGAGGTTCACTCACAAGTTTGCGACTACTGCTGGAGTCCAGTGGAATTCTCTTTGCTGCTAGGATTGCGATCTCGATGTCCTGAAAATACCGATCATAAAATATCAGAATATGTGAAAAACTATGGAAATTGGTCCTAAAAATAATCCCAAAAGTCCAGTCGAAGAATTCCTCGAACTGCCTCACCGGAGCTCCGTCGTGGACGGCGGCACGTGGCCGTTACGTGCCTCCAACCAAAGTGCTCTGTTGGGAGCATTCAATACACCAATGGAAATCTTGAAGAAAGCCCTGCAACATTTATAATTGGACCGAGTCCAAAATCGACGGCATTGAGCCCCAAATCACCGTCACAGGTGGCGGCCTCTTTGTCGGAAACCACGACTAACGGTGGCACCAAATTACCCCAAACTCTTCCTCTTGACACGCCCAATTACTTTCCTAACTACACCATACATCATTTTTGACATAATCGGCTGGAATATCGCTCGAACGACATTAGCCCCAAAAACCCTAAAATTACTTCCGTCGTCGAAGCGCTGCCGTCGAGCCACCTCAAAGCTCGAGGCTGGTCGCAAACGACGCAAGAGGATGAAAGCTACATTAACCCTGAATCCTCGATGCCCTATACCCGCCGGAGCACTGCCGTTCATCGCCCCTAAAAACCGATGGGTCACCTCGTTAATTCGCACGCCACACACAACCAAATTCAACAAAAAACACAAGAAAATAAAGAGGATAACAAGAGCTTCAAAATCATACAAAAATTGCTAGCAACCATGGTGTTTTCTGGTGGGTCAAAATTTAGGTCGTCGCCAGAGATATGGGTCAAGGCCGAACGGGTTTTCGGGGTTCGGTTTGGTCCAAAAATCCTCCCCTTATACCCTAAGCTCCTGATTAGATCAACGGTCTACATTTGATCTGATCAAGATTGAACAATCCAGAATTAACCGACTAAAAATAAATTTCTTTTTATTTATTTCTAGTGCCGACTTCCAAAAAACATAAATACTAGCTCGCTTATCCAAAAAATTCTCCAAAACTTTCTACGAGCTCGAAATTAATTACTCAACAACTTCTGCGAAGAAAGTCAAATCAAATTCTTACCCGGTGAAAAAGTCGTTAACAAACTCGACAGTACAATTATTCGCGATAAAGCTTAATATTTCCGATAAACGTGTAATCTCGGTTCGGGTTGTCACAATCTGCTACCCCAAATGCTAAAGGATATATTTGATTTTTTCATCTTGACATGCAGTCACAAACATAGTTCCAAAGTACTTTTCTTTTAGAAAAGTTCCATCTATAGCAATCACATGCCTCATAGAATCATGAAAACCTCTGGGTGAAGCTCCAATTTCCATGAAAAAGTATAAAAAATGATTTTCACCATTAGTTCTTATATGGGTAATGGTACCATGGTTTGTACGCTCTAACATAGCACAATATGCTGGAAGTATAGAAAATGACTCCTCTGGAAATCCCCTAACAACTTCTAGTGCTACTTCTCTTTTCCTCCAAGCTTTATTATATCACATATTAACCTCTTGTTGCATACGTGCATCATCAATGATATCTCTTGGTCTATATATCAATAAGGTTCCTCTCTAAAAGAACGAAAGGAAAAAAAACATAGCAGTAGCTTCCGATAAAGACCTATGTAAGGATAAAGACCTATGTAAGGACTACTGTATACACATATCAAGTCAATTTCAAGTTAAATTGAAGTCATATACGATTGGCTTCAAATATATGCACACTTTGTATATTAAACTACCTACATAGTTTAGCATTCACTAAATAGTGCTAAATATATATATCTACTTAAGCTTTCCAGCACCGTTAAGTTAATTATAAGCTTATATAATTTACTAGAAATCGAAAAGAAAAGATGAATGCAATTTACAAAACCAACAACCTAAAGAAGAGTATAAAATCTTACCTTTGTTGCTCGAGTAATATATCTTATTGAAGAAAAAACAAAAATATATACAAGTCAATGTGCTGATGTTATGAAGATTCAAAGATGGGAGAAAACTGATTATAAATTCAAGAACCCTACAAGCATCTATCAATCATAAACCCTAAAGAAACAAGAGAGAGAACAGAACCCATATACATACATTGACCAAACGAATTGAAGAACACAGTTAGGTCTTTTGGTTTCAACTCAGTACCATCGATGAGCAATACTATCTTCCTAAAGAGGAAGAAAGATAAAAAAAATGTATTATCACCAGGTTAGGCAAGAGCAAACTTTTGGTTTATCAAAACGTATTGCTTTGTTTTTGGTAAGGTGAATGTCTCTCTAAGGGCATATTAGACTTTTGAATCCTTGATTTGGGTATTATTCAATAACCATAAAAAATAAGGGTAAAAACCAATTAAGGGACGAAAAAGTGGGTAGTTCTCAAAATTTCTGTGAAAGAACAAAAAACTCTGTATCTATAAAAAAAATAAAAAACTCTAAACTTTTACAACAATCTCTAAAATTTAATGCTTATTTAATATTTTCACTCTCTTTCTTCATCATCTCTCTATTTTAACTCTACATTTTCCTACTAAATGATTTAATCTAATATAATCTTTTATTAAAAATATAATTTATGTTAATTTCATTACATTATAGAGAAAAATATTAAATTATAGAATAAAATTTGAAGTAACTATTGAAGTTTGAGAAAAATTTATTTAGAGTTTGGGACTTTTTCATTTCTATATTAGAACTTTTTAAAAGAAACTACTGGAGATGCTCTTTATAAAATATGATTTATACCAAAACTTGTAGCCAAAACATTTCCACACGAAAACACTACCTTGCCAAACAAAAATCACAAATAACTGGTTGCCGAATCTGCTTAAAAATAGGTTAACAATGTACTTCAAATCCATCTCGAGAGGAACACCTTTTTCTTCTTCTCTCGACCTAGCCCTAGTAGTGGGCACGAATCTCGCAAAAATTCTGAACCCGACCCGATTTCGTCCCGATCCACTGAGGACGGGGCTAGACGAAAAATAAAATTTTCACTATTCCGTCCCGTCCAAACCCGTCCTCTTTTTCTAGGGACGGGATCATATCTTTATTTTGAAATCCCGATAGACCCATCCCGTCCCGCAAAATATATTTATTTATTTTATTAAGGGTTGACATATTAAATTATCAAACCAATATCATTATTCAATAAAAAAATAAAATTACTTTTTAACGATCCAAGTATTATACTTCTTGTAGTATGAATTAAATGTATTAATTAAACATGAAATAAAATTATTTGTAGTTTTTCTTCTTTTAATGAATCATTCAGTAAAACGGTATTATTTTATGTAGTTGTACACTTTTAAGCCTTATCAAATTATATTTATCTTATATTGAACCCGAAATTTAGTTCATCTCATCTCATTCGAATTTTTGTTGTTTAACACTATTAAATGTTCATTTTAAATTGGACCTGTCCCGTTCAGATTTCGGGATGATCGGGTAAAATACCTAATTACCGTCCTGGCCCGTCCCATTCGAGATAAGGATAAAAACAGACAAAAATGCATAAACTCATCCCGTGCCCACTCCTACCTAATCCGGTCCCGTTAAAAATGTGAATGTTTTCCTTAGGTACCAACTCTTTAATCGGTTAGCTCTTGGTGAGTGTGTCCATATGTATAATTCTCCTGATCAATATGATCGAGTTGACATCTTGTATAAAAATAAAAATGAAGCTTAGTTTTAAAAAGTAATTATTTGGTCGTTGAGCTTCTTCTAATGTGCGACTAGTACGTAATTTATAAATTTACGTATTGTTGCAGCAAGTCTCTACCACGTATGTACATGAAACAATTTCATGCAAGTACGTACGCTAAATTGACAATTACAAGTAGGTTTATAATGTATTTCATCAAGTAATGGCAAACATAAACCCATGGCAAAATCGGTACGTATATATAGAGGGGTAAAAATAAATATTAAACTGTAATATTTTTTTTTGTTTGGTTTTTTTATTTATAAAAGAAAAATCGTAGTTTGATTTGGTTTAGTTTTTTTTTTCATATTTTTTCGATTTCTTTCGGTTTTTACATAATACATAAAAATTAAATAAAAAATTTCATATAAAACATTATTATTTGAGTCACCTAACATTTTGATTTATTTCTAGCTACGAGAGAATTTGATAAGGATTGTGCATAATAAAATTAGAATTTTAGAAGTTTAAAGTTTTTATTTTATATATATTTATCTATACTATTTTTTAAGAAAAACGGAGTTGTTTCTCCACTTTTGTCAATTATTCCAAAAATCGCCTTTTCATTATAGAGAAACAAAATTGTTTAGGAATTTTTTAGTAATTAAATAAATAAATTTCTATAAAAATTTCTAAAAGTCTAGTGTTTTTCCTCCACTCTTCCCCTTTTTTTTTCTCTTTACATAAAACTTCAAATTAAAAATTGTAACTCCCTACTCCTTGCTCCCCTACTCCTTACTCATTACTCATCACTTGATATCACACCCATAGAGTGTACATTTTCTAGTATAATATATTACAAAATATTTAAAATGATGTTTTTTTTGTGTACATCAGTTTTTTGGTTCGGTTCAGTTTTTATAAATAAAAAATCGAAACCGAATCAAATATTTCAATTTTTTTTTGTTTGATTTATATCGGGTTCGGTTTTTATTGGCTGCGGCTCAATTTCGACTTAATATTTTTTTTTTCGATTTTCCATTACAGTGTCCCACCCTACATGTATATATTGGTTCATTTTACTGCCGATTCTATAGGGATCATGACGAAATCTCTACCGAATTCAAGCCTCTATAATGAGCACAAAACATGGTAATTACTTGTTGGAGGAGGTTTGTTGAGATCTGAGAACTCTTTGTTATTCTTACATCACATCAAGAAGAAAAATAATACTCTCCCATTCATGATTGCAACCTCTTACCAATTGAATGGCCGAAGTGAATTTTCTGAGGTGATCGCCGATCCTGAATTCCTGGTTGAATTTAAAACCGCCTGCAAGCAAATAAGTGCGAGAAAAGAGGTAGGAAGAGATCGATCATATGAGGATTATGAGCACAATAAATAAACAAGCGATTTGAATGCAAAACCCAGAAGAGGGAATGTGTTATTAATATATGGTATAGCTAGTTAGGTATGGTATGTTTGTATGTGAACCATATCCTACGTTATCAACCCCCATTTGTCTCTGTCTTTCTTTCACATGTAATCAAGTTGTAGTATAGTACTAGACTACTAGTAGTTTATATAGGGAGGATAAAGGCCCTTTTCTATAGCAATCATGATTCGAATTTGATGGAGAAGAAAACAGGCGGATTTTTTTTGTCTCAGTTGAACCCAATTGGGAACGATGACAATAAAATAACAAACAACTGAAAATTTAATTGTGTGGCCTTTTCTCTAGCAAAGAATATGTGATATAGCAAGTAGTGGGGAGGTCAATGGGGTTTATTTGTGGCCTTGGCTAAGCTTATCAAAGTCATGCACACCAGCTCATTTCACCTCACTTGCCCTCATCTCTCAATTTCTTGATAAAAGTTTATTTTGGCCACATTTTGTTGGTGTGGGGCTCTTGTTTTAGACACAATGAAATTTTAGATAATTAACATGTCTTAAGATATTATCGATACAATGTAACTGACAAGATAGTAGTTAGACGGAGTGTAGCATTAGAAAATGAGGATGGAACTTATTGGCTGTTGAATGTCTAGCTTTAGTCGGTGGCGTATCTATATATAGGTCAGGTTGGACAACTACATATATACGTTGGCAGTTATCCAACCCGAGTTTTTACAACTTTTTTTGAATTATAAAATTTAGACAGAGATATGATCGATAAAAATGACAATTTAAGGGCAAAGGTGAATGAGAAAGGCAAAATATCTCGTCTACATTATGAGCTTCTGGGTTCTTCGGTCGTCCACTGATTTAATAATTATTGACGACGACGTTTTAGGTCTGGTGCAAAAGAAAAAGAAGTTTGCGATGAAAATTGAAAAAAACTAGTAAAAAACTATCCCACTATGCATTAAATTACCAACTTGTGGGACCACTAACCCAATAACTACTCATTTTTGTTTTTTTTAAAAAATAAATCCAGTTAATCCACACATCCACTTCTCTTATTATCTTTTTTCATTTCTTTTTGAGTAAAAATCTCTAACTCTCCCTCGTTTTGATCTTTTTGGGCGAACTTATCTCTTTTTCTTGTTTTTTTTTTCAGTAATCTACCTGTTCTTCTTTTATGGGAAAATAAATCATCTTCTGAGTTACCTTTAGGAAGAAAATAGCAGACTCCATGGGCATAAGAAAAAAGGTTTAATATCTTGCCCAACCTCACAAAAATTGCTAGATCCGCCACTGGCTTTAGTTTATGACAAAAAAACTAAATCTCTATGGACCTATGGTGATTGAAAATCAGAAATTGTACGATAAACATAGTACAACTTAGTAAAGATTCTCAGGTGAACTGTGTTCACCTTGAACCTCTTATGAAAACAATACAAAATCCCCAACAACCCCCCCCTCCCGCGCCCGTTTGAGCAGAGCACGTGCCCTCTAATTTATAAAGAAATTTAGGAATTTAGGTTGTTCAGGGTGAACCTTGTTCACCCCAGCTAGCCGTACTGACAACTTAGCTAAACTCTTGGCTAAATAATTGGTCTTAAGAAAATGGAAGAAGCATTATGATAAAAAAAAAAGGCACATAATTCAGTTTACTTTCCTTAATTTTGGGTCAGACATCATGTTAGTCCATTTTGTTTTAAAGTTGAATGTTTTACCCTTAATCTTTCTGACTCACATCAATCTTACTTTTCTGTTAATTTTTCGTCCAATTTGACCGTTAAGTGATGACATAATAATTGTCACGTCAGCAAGTAGGTCACATTACAAAAATAAATTCGTATTTAATTTTTAAAAATAATTTTATTTCATTTCTAATCTTTAATTTTCTTCTCATTTTTATTTTTATCATTATTTTTCATTTTGATCTCTCATGAAAATGAAGAAAAATATAAAAGAATAATAAAAAATATAAAAAAAGACGAGATTGCAACTAGTCGTAGAGTTGCGAGCGAGGAAAAAAAACAAGATCGCAATTTTTTTTAAATATTAAAATTAGAAATAATTGCCCTCTTGTCTTTTTTTTCCTCTATAATTGCTATCTCGTCTTTTTCAAAAAATATTATTTATTATTTTTTTAATATTTTTGGTTCTTTTTATGAGAGATCCAAAATGAAAAAATAAAGTTGAAAGTCAAAAATAAAAATGAGACTATCCAAATGAAAATTAAATAATACAAATAAAATTAATTTAATTTAAAATAATAAAATATTAAATATGAATTTATTTTTGGTAATGTGACTCACTTGTTAATGTGGCAATTGCTATGTCATCACTTAACGGTCAAATTGAGTGGAAAACTAATGGAGTGATAATGTTGATGTGAGTTCAAAAAATTAAGAGTAAAATATTAAACTATAAGAAACGTAAACTACATAAAGGAAATGAGAAATAACAACAGTTGCTTTGATTGATTGGTGTCCAAAATGGATCAGTAGTTACAAATATATAGAAAGGAAATCACTGATGGGAACTCAATAGTTGCCCATCTACAGTAACCCTAAACATGAGCTGAATATACAACCCCAAGCTAACTTCTACGACAAGAGATAAACAACATTACAACTACTACATAATGATGCATGCTCAGGGCCATTACAACTCGACCCTCCTTCAAAAATAGCTTGTCCTTAAGCTGCTTAAGGTTGAAAATCAGGATAACGAAGACGAATGTCATCAGCAAGCTCCCAAGCAGCATCTTCAATAACAGAACCAATCCAATGTATCAACCATTATGTTGTGGCCTCTCCTTTGTGTTTCACTAGAATGGAGTCCAAAACCTTAGCAGGAAACCATCTAGGATTACCAGGGTCTTGCGTGGGAGGAAGATGAGGGTGACTCACATGCTTCCTGCCTAGTTTCTTTTTTAACAATGAAACATGGAAAATATGATGTATTTTGGCAGTAGGAGGCAATGTGATCTTATATGCAAATGGTCGTATTTTTTCACATACCTCAAAAGGACCATAGTAGCGAGCAGATAACTTGTGAGAATGGCGTTTAGCTACTAATTGTTGCGCATAAGGATGTAACTTGAGGTAAACCCAATCTCCCACTTCAAAACTTCTCTCGGTGTGCCTCTTATCAAAATAAAGTCGCATTCGATCTTGTGCCTTCCAGAGATTTTCCTTAAGTTGCTTGGAGGTCAAAGTCCACTCTTGGAGGCTTGTAGCCGTAAAGAGCTTGGAATGGTGTCATGCCAATCGAAGCATGGAAATTTTTGTTGTACCTAAATTTCGCCCATGGGATAGCATTGTACCAAGTCGAAGGCCTTTCACCAACTACACAACGGAGATAATGCTCCAAAGACTTGTTGAGATTCTCGGTTGCCCATCTGATTGAGGGTGGTATACCATGCTCTTGTATAGCTTAGTACCTTGCGATGTAAAGAATGACTCCCAAAATTGGTTAAGGAAGATGGGATCTTGATCCGAAATGATACTCTTTGGCATACCGTGCAACCGAAACACTTCACTTATAAACAAATTAGCCACTATTTTTGCCGAATATGGATGACGCAAGGGAAGGAAATGCCCATACTTGGTGAAACGGTCAACTACAACAAGAATGACATTCATACCTTCGGAGGTGGGAAGACCCTCTATAAAATCTATAGAGATGTCAAGCCAAGTGCCGTCGGGAATAACATTTGGTTGAAGTAACCAGGAGGTAGTGTGGTCTCGAAATGATGTCTTTGGTATGTATCACATTCCGCAAAAAATTTCGTAACATCACCCTTGGCTTCAGGCCATCCAAAGCTCCTTCCTAATCTTTGATAAGTCTTGTGATAACCTGAATGCCCTCCATCTTTTCCGCCATGACATTCTGCAATTACTTTCTCTCGCCAACCATCGGTCATTCGCATGAAGACTCTGCCATTATACATCAATCTTAAACACAGCAAAGAAAATTTCTTGTTGTCACACACTCCATTCTTCAACTCATTCACCCATTTAATTGCTTCAACATTTACTGTACAAGCATCACTTATGCCCTGCACAAAAGCATTGATAGGAGAGGATATTCCCATACATAGAACTCCATCAACATGACGTGATAGTGCATCTGCCACCATATTGGTCTTTTCAGCCCTGTACTGGATCGAAAAATCATAACCATCCAATTTAAGCATCCATTTTTGTTATGTCACAGTAGTAAGTCACTGCTTTAGGAAGTGTTCCAGGGTTCGGTGGTTTTTCACGATGATAATGTGCTTCCCGAGAAGGTAAACACGCCAATGTTGAACTGCGCTCACCACGACGAGCATCTCCTTGTCGTATACCGAGAGAGCTAAGTGACGTTGAGCCAAGGCCTTACTCATGAATGCCACATGATGCTTTTCTTGAGACAAAACAGCACGGATGCATACATTCGAAGCATCGCTCTCAATAGTGAACACCTTGGTGAAGTCGGGAAGCGCAAGCACCGGAGTTGAGGTCAACGCTATTTTAAGAGCTTCAAAGGTGTCTTCAGCTGCCTTAGACCATACAAACCCATCATTTCTCAACATATTAGTAAGAGGTTTTGCTATGCAGCTAAAGTTTCGCAAAATTTATGATAATATCCCACCAACCTGAGAAAACCCCGCAAGCCTGTGAGTGTCTTTGGTCGCTGCCATTGCTAGATACACTCAATTTTCATGGGATCAACTGCCACTCCTGGTGCCGAGATGACATGACCCAAATATTCGACTCTGTAGCTTTTTGAAAACCCTCTCAAGGTGTTGCACATGAGTAAACATGTTAGGACTATATACGAGGATGTCATCAAAGAACACGAGCACGAACTTATGTAAATAATCTCTAAGGATGTCATTCATTAGAGATTAGAATGTCCAAGGCGCATTAGTAAGTCCAAATGGCATCACTACGAATTCGTAGTGACCACTATGATTTCGGAAATTCGTCTTCTCCATGTCCTTGACACTCATTCGAACTTGGTGATACCCTGCTCGCAGATCCAGTTTAGTGAAACACTTGGAACCATGGACTTCATCTAGCAATTCATCAACTATCGGAATAAGATATTTATCTTTCACCGTTGCTGCATTCAAGGCCCAATAGTCGACACACATCCTCCATGAGCTATCCTTTTTCTTGACTAAGAGGACCAGTGAAGAGTATGGACTCATGCATAGCTAAGCCTAACCACCCCTGCCTCCAACAACTCCTGTATGATCTGTCCTATCTCATCCTTTTGATAATGGGTGTAGCGGTAAGTACAAATCGAGATAGGGGCGGTGTTTGAAACAAGAGTAATGGTGTAATCATGTCTCTTAGGTGGTGGTAAGGTGGATGGTTCCTCAAACAAATTAGCAAACCTGGACAACAATCCGTTCATTTCGACATGGTTACCATTCACATAAGAAGCAGTGGTCTCGGGTTGTAAATATACCAACACAACCTCATCTTCCTTTTGCAGCAGCTTAGACATAGTATGGCGGCTAATCACCTCTGTAACTACTGTAGTCTCCCCCTGTAACATATACTTGTGTTGCCCTTGATGAAACCACATTGTCATCTTCTGGAAATTCAAAGTAATATCCCCCAATTTTTGGAGCCAAGAAGTGCCAAGAAGGACCTCACATCCCGACACAGCTAACACATGGAACTCGCCTTCAAATTGATACCCTTGCATTTGAACTGTAGTATTGAGCACTCCCTTAGTGTGGACTAATTTACCATCTGCAATTCTAACAGTTAAGGCAGTATTAGAAGCTAATTGTAAATTCAATTTACGCACCAGAGATGGATAGAGGAAACTATGAGTCACTCTGGAATCGATAAGAACGTGCATGGTGGTTTTGTGAATTGTTTCCCTTGGTCTGCAATCCCTAATAACATTTAATTCAATCAAAGGTTCATCATGATAATCCATGATTTGTGGGACTGCCTCTGCTATAACATCTGCGCCGTCATGTGCAATCTCGTCCAGGCTGCCCTCAATGAGCAGTGCTTGAGCTCGTTGACACTTGTGGCCCGGTCGATACTGTTCCGGGCAGTAAAAACATTGATTACTAGCCCGACGAGCTTGGTACTCTTCCTGGGTGAGGATTTGTACATTGTTGTGGGGTGGCATACCTGGGGGAGTTCGAGGGGCATGAATCTGTACCGGTGGAGGTTGAGGCCTAACCACTTGTGCTTGGCGAAGAGCTGGGCTTTGGACCTGGACATGGGTCTGTCTGGTTACGTCAGTGTACTGTGGGCGAGACAAGGCCCGTTGAGAAGCCAATCGAGCTTCACACCTATGTGCTGCTTTACATGAATTATATAACGACATAGGATTTTGGTTTCGCACCTCATGAAGTAGCTTCAGATTAAGTTCGGCGATGAAGCAATTGACGAGTAGCTCAGTCGAAAATCCATGAACACGCAGCGAAAGACGCATGAATCTCCCTCGGTACTCCTCAACTGATGAGGTTTGGCTCATTCAAGCGAGCTCGGCTTGAACTCCAGCCTGGTGGTTGATGCTAAACTTGCGCATCAACAAATCACTTAAGCCTTGCCATGTATTGGGGAACTCGTGCTTGAACAAGAACCATAGATCGGAGGCAGTGCCGCTAAGGTGCATGGATGCTAAGGTAACCTTTTGATGTTCCAGAATTTGATAAAGCTTGAAATATAGATCGACTTTAGGGAGCCACTCAACCGGACCATCACTCCCATCAAGCGATGTAAGGTCGAGTTGCATTTGCCGCATTGTTTGTAAAGAAGGATCGACTTGATGCCCAAACTGAGGGTCATGGCGGTGATCAGCGAGAAAGAAATTATATGCCAATGTGGGATCAAACTGGTCAGGTATGTTAGGAGTGTGATCGGTAGGCATAGTTTGGGTGTGGAACATTTGGGTCTGTGGTGGAAAGGAGGGTAATAGAAAAGATTGGGCTATTTGTGGAAGGGGTGGTAAATGAGAGTGGGCTGCAGCTAGCTGTTGCTGTTGGGCTCAGATCATTGCCATATAACCAGTGACTGGGGTAGGATAGTGGGGAAACCAGGGAAACAAGAAAAAAGCACGTGGGTCTGGTCCATTCGGAGGCCATGGGTTGAGGCCGGACCCAAATGGCCCAACATGAATGGGTCCAGGAAACTCAGAGCCCTTTGACACATGAGGCACGTATGACGCGTGTTATGGTACAACCGATTGTATGGAAGACAACGATGGCTTATGTGTGCGACGCGCGTCACCCATGAAGGAAGATACCTCCGATCTGGGAGGAGGAGCTGGAATCTCAAGACATCCTAATGCCTTGTCTTTGCCCATCGCAAGGCAACGGCGAAGTGTTGCCTCATCCCACGCATCGTGGTCCACCGACGTACGAAGACCGTGGTCTAAACGACCAGGCTCCGAGGCTGCTCGAGTGGAAACCAACAACGGTGAACGGCTCCCAAATTACAGAACTGAGTAGGCTCTGCCTCCTGAGTAGGCTCTGCCTCCTGAGTAGGCTCTGCCCTTGTGACTGAGGTTTGGAGATCGGAGATGACTTTCATGATATCAGCGAATTGAGCTTGACTCTCCGCACGCAGAGCTCTCGTCTCCTCGCGTACATCGGCATAGAGAGTATCTTGCTGTAGTTGAATCTCTAAGTTGTGGCCATCGAGAGTGGAGTGCTCCCTCCGAAGGGCCTCCATACCATCCTGTAGGGAGTGGATGCTGGATGTGAACTCAGAAAATTGAGCGGTGTAGTCCAGAGCGGTTGTTGTGGGAGGATCCGGTGGCAGCCATGGTTTTGGTCCCATGAGACTGGCTTTGATACCAGTTGTAAGAAATGTAAACTACTAAAAGAAAATGAGAAATAACAACAGTTGCTTTGATTGATTGGTGTCCAAAATGGATCAGTAGTTACAAATATATAGAAAGGAAATCACACCAATGGGAACTCAAACAGGTTTTCACCCACCGTAACCCTAAACATGAGCTGAATATACGATTCCAAGTTAACTTCTACGATAAGAGATAAACGACATTATAACTATTACATAGTAATACATGCTCAAGGCCATTACAATTAAACTTTGAAATAAAATAAATTAATATGATCTCAGACCCAAAATTAATATAATAAGCTGAATTTTGTCCTAAAAACGAGTAAGGAAAATAGAAAGAACATGGGTTGGTCCCACAATTAGAGACCCGGAACCTGGGGACTGCGCAGACAAGTACCAAAATCCACGACGACCCAACAGAGAGAAATTCAACACCAGAAAACGTGGCATACGAACACCACGCCATTCTTCCACTTTCATTTTGGCCACTGTCTACCATTTTCAGTCACCGTCTCTCTCATGGTGTTGTGCACTCTTCTTCCTCTGTTGTAAAACAGTTACACCCCCCTTTAAAACACTCTTAAAAAAGACAGGGGTGCTCTGTGATTCGTGTGATCTCATTAGTGGTGGTGGTGTAGCTGCCAAACCCTCTTTGCTTTGCTTTGCTTTCCCATGTGCTTAGTTGGCCATTATTCTTCTTCAACTAGCCCTCAAGCCACTTTCCCTTGTTTCCTTTTTTTTGGGTTCCCCTTGTTGTTGACCTTTTAGTTGCAAGAGTGAGTTCATTGTATTTTAACAACTAAGGAAGACAAGCTCGAACTTCGAGGAGTAACAACAGCTTCAGTTGTGTTGCAAATCAGTTCCTTTGATTGTGGGTGTTGGAGCGTCTTTGTTGTTCTTGGATCCAATTTTCCCTGGTGAGATAAAAAGTTGGTCTTTTTAGTAATTTTTTCTTTTTAATCTTCACTCTGTTTTTTTGTTGCTGCCTGAAAATAGTTTATGAACTTTCTGGGTGTGTGTTTATTGTTGTTTATGGTTTGCTTTGAGGCTTTGATTTGTGGTAGGTTTGAATTTCTTTTCTTTTCTTTTATTATAATGCTGGTCAAGATGTGTAAAGGTTGGATCTTTTTTTTAGTATGTGGTTTTTCTTCTTTCTCAGGATTTGGAAAATTTGCACTGTAAACAGTTGGAAGTTAAATTGGGTTGGTGAGGCTGTGGGGATTGGTATATTAATTTTTTGCATCATATATTGGTGTTTCGTTCTTTGTTGTTTTCACCTGTTTTGGATATTGCAGCCAACAAGGGATTGTAGTTGAAAGCATATTTGCATTTGGCAATTGATAGTAGTCATAGTACAGACAAATTGTTGAAAGATTGTTTCAGATTTTTGCCTGGAGTCTAATGCTTCAAGCATGGTACTTGGCAGCTTTCATTAATTTTTGAACTTATACTCAAAGCTTCTGGGTAATAAATATGCCCTAAAATGTTTGAAATGTTCATTTTTTTTATCAGTTTCTGGTTTCTTAATTTGGTATCGTTTGCTTACAGCTGCGTTGTTGTTTAGGTGTGTTGTAAGCTAAGACTTGGAGCAAGAAGTCTATATGATTCAGCTCGGGGCAGACTAACTGATTGAAGTTGTTATCTGATTGGGTCAGCTGATGGATGATCAAGTTATAAGTCCTCAGAAAAATCGCGGGGGAGAAGAGGAGAGAGAAGTATCAAGAGAAGGTACTATAAATTCTTCTGGCTCAAATTTTAAAAGGTTGGTCAAGAGGGAAAATCCACAGCATGTTATAGTTTCACATGTTAATAGTTCGCAAATTAGTAAATGTTGCTCTAAAAGTCCCTTGTTTCAAAGTACAAGTTTGGACAGTAGGATTCCAAAGCATATACTGAGCTTAGATGAGAAGTTTCACCGTCGATGCTTGAAATTGATTCATATAAGTGCATTCAAAGCAGCTCGATGCCATGTAGCTGTGAATTTGAGCTCAGTGAAGATGGGTGTTTTAACTGACAGCCTCAGTGTGGGTAAAATTAGAAGTGGAAAAACGGGTGATTCTGCGAGGTTTGTTTTTGACTATCCATTAGCAGTTGGAGGTGAGAGTGTTGTCATAAGTCCTGCAGGACAGTGGATTGTTGGTACAGTTATGGGGAGCAAGAGCATGATCAATATATTGAAGAGCCCTTTGATTCACCAAGTTGGCCCCGAAGGTGCGGGTGCTGATTTCAGAAGAATAACTTCAAATGATGACAAAGGCTCGATATCCTATGATTTATCGGAGTCTCCTGGCACATTAACTTTCTCTTCACCGAAGACAGAAAAGGAAACTCCAATTAAGGGAAGCACTAAATATGGATATGATGAGAGTCACGAAAGGCTTGTTTCTATGTGTAGCACAGACTCTCAATCTTCTGATCAATCTTCCCATTCATCTCTCGCTGCTATTTGTCAAGGAATGCTTCAATGCACGTGGAAGGGAGGGAATCCTCATTTTGTTTTCTCTACAGATGAACAGAAGGAGGTCTACGTAGCAAATATGTGGAAGGTTCAGTCTAAAGAGGATAAGGCTTTGGACTATATATACTTGTTTCACGCAGGAAAGGGTGGTCAGAAGAACCGTGAGATTTGCGATAGTGAGTCGCACCTAGTTGGGAAGATGAAGGTGAGTAATTTGGTCTCGCTCTGCTCGAACAGCTCAAAGATCATGGAGACTGAGTTTGTTTTGTATGGTGGTGGTACTGAGATGCACACTTCTAGCCATAACCTCAAGAAGAGTAAGGGGTTATCGAAGAAGATGGTGGAAGTGTTCAGAACAGGCCAGTCAGCTAAACAAAAAAAAATCTCCAAATTGAGTGGAGCTCCACAAAATTCTTCTCGGGAGTCATGCCTGGATGATACAGGCAATAGTCAAGATGCTCTAGGTGTGGCCAATTTGTTAGACAATCACCTCCCGTCAAATTTTGAATTGGCTACCATTGTTGCAAGAGACCATGTTGCTGATGATCGTAAGGAGGAAGCTGGAGGTTGGGGTTTGAAATTCCTAAAGAAAGTTGGTGTCAAGAAAACCAATAGCTCTGTGGAAGTGTCAGTACCTCCTGAATGTTGTCGAGATAATGGTGAATGCTCCACAAGTATGAATGTTTTAATTCCCGCAGGTTTTCATGGTGGACCAAGAACTAGAAATGGAGGTCCTTCAAGTCTTACAGAAAGATGGAGATCTGGATACTGTGACTGTGGTGGTTGGGACTTGGGATGCCCTCTCACTGTTCTTAAAAGTAATTCAAGAGAAGAGGGTATTTTGCCTCAGTCTCAAGGGGAGTGCAAGCCATTTGATTTGAATATGCAGGTATGCCGAACTCGCATCTTCACATCCCTTTTGACATATTAGTGTAATTGCATGATTTTGCAAATTGCTCAATAAGCTTTGTGCATCCAATGTCCCTTTTGATGAATTATTGCTTCAACTCTTCTACTTTCTTGTGACTGAGTTTATGCATAATCTGCTGGGACAGTAGTCAAATGCTGTTTATTCTAAATAGATGGGAGCTGAAACTGGGTTCTTAATCTTTCCGTCATATTCCTTTGTAGTTATACCATGTATCAAGGACTTTTTGTAAGCTTCTATATTATATTTTTTCAAGTTGAAAAGATTTCAGGACTAATTTTTCACAGCAATTTGAGGCATTTAGATCTGTATTTAGATGCTTATCTTTTCATTCCAATTCTGCAGGGCTCCGAGCATGCCGCTCCCACATTAAGGATGCTGAATGTCCATGATGGTCTGTATTTTGTTCATTATCAACCAACTGTGTCAACTCTGCAATCTTTCTCAATTGCAGTAGCGATTATCCATACGCAGACTCCTTCTCTTCGGCCAAAATGTACAGAAGTTCCAACCAAAATCCAGGGTTGAGGCTCATGTTGTCTTTGTAATCAACTGTATACGGCAGTGAGTAATTACGTGTATTTATACTGGGAGTCAAGATGATTCAGTTATGCTTTGTGATTTTAGATATAGTGATATCAGATAGATTGCTTAATCTAGGTTAGTTGGTAATAGTTGGGATTTTTAATCCTTTGATTGTTAGATCAGAAACCTCTGTAATCTGTTCCTTGGCATGAATGTGCCAGATTTCATATAGTTAAATTGAATGAACTTATGGGTACTGTTACAAAATTTGTTTTAGATCAATATGATCTGGAATTGACTCTTAGACCAAGAAAATGCTAGTCTTATCTTTAGTCTTTTTTCCTTCTGAACATCCACTCCACCTTGAGCTAGTTTGCAGCTTCTCAGCATGATTGCTCGGAACACATCATTCTACTGTTCAGAGAGCCAGCAGCAAAAGAAGTAAGTTTTCCTGGATATTCTCTGTCTTCCTTGTTTTCATCAGGACATTATTTGTGGCTGGGATTAGATTTGACTTATTATACCGGAGATCATTAGGTGTATCATATTCTAAAAATAGTTGTGCAGTTGAAGGTGATTGAGGTTGAAACAAAATCACATCAGTGTTCTGGCTCAAATCAGAAGATAATGTAAGAAGCAATAGGCATGTTATTACTACAATAATATACATCTCAATGATCTCATATCTGAAATAAAAAATTAATCAAGGAGAAAGCTAACTGTAATAACTTTCATGAACTATCACATCATCATGTGAAGAGGACCCTGAACATATTGACCAATATATGAAAGTTGAATTGCAGGTAGCCTTTTACTTGTATGATTTGGTTAGGTTTACTGGAAAATTTATCTTGCAGAGTCTTGAGCAGTCAAGTTTCTGGATTCTGGAATGGTTTACGTACTATGTGAAAACTATTTACTGGCATCAGTTACTCTGCTAACAGTATTAGCTAAAAGATATTGGGCTATTGACACACGGGGCAATGTATTGTTCTCCTGCCTGGTTCATAATGCAATCTCCACTGTTGAAGTAGTGAAAGTGAGAAACCAGCTTTGGGCAAGGCCCTCCATACAGTAACTTACGACAGAGCTCTTTCTTCGGAAGTATCAAATCTCACTTTGTCCTGATTATGTAAGTTTCTATGGACATCTCCACTGCCCTATGCTGTTCTGTGCTAGTTGCATATGTCTATATATGGAGTTTTAACACATTCCTTGAACATTAACTGTTCTGCCAGGAACATCTTATCAACATGCGTATTCAGTTATTCACTATTCAGCAGCTGCCTCTCGTAACCTAAGACCTGCTGGTCTCCCTTATCTGTTTGTTTGTACATAGTACAGTAGTGATCCTTATCTGATACAGCTTAAGCTAGCTTTGACCAAATTTTTCTTTATACTGTTTGAATTCAAAATTTTCTGCATTTTATTGCCTCATATTTGTTTATCTGTCCATACTTCATACCACTATTTATAGTCTCCCAAGTCCCATCCTCTATCTGTTACCCCTGCTTCCTTAATTTGTAGCTGATGCAATCCATGTACGACTGCCACCGCAGAATCTCTAGAAATTCTTGTTTGCTACAACTTCTTTTGCAGACCATGCTTTCCATCTTGGATTTCACAATCCTGAGAAATAATTATGTTAGGATAACAAGTATATATGTTTTCACATATGGTGACGATGACACGATTAGTTTTGTTGTTCATCTGTTACCCTTTGGAATTGTGTACTTGAACTCCTTACCCACCGAGCTTTGTTGCATGCATAAATTGACTTTGGAGGCTAATGTTTTTGTTTTCCATGGTCTTCACTTCTGTTTTTGCTTTTGGAGCTTTGGATTATCTCCTTGTATATAAGACTCGGCATGCATTAGTCTTTCAGTATTATAGATACTCGAATGAAATGAAGAATCTGGAGGCATGTTTGGTCTGTTCTTTCAGTCATCTTAATTTATAGATTGCCGATACTTGTGTAACTCTCTCTCTCATTTTTCTAGGTTTTGCATCAAGCTTTTGCCCCAACAGCCTCATTGTGCCATCGATTCAATAATAGATCACCCCCGGCATGCGTGATCTTCTAAGCCATCCAGCACACAACATGCATATGGAAAAGCTGGAAGCCTGGAAGTGATGCTGTTGTTTTCCAGCCGACCTGAACAAGAAGAGCAGGCCTAACTGTTCTACGTACTTGTAACTCCAATGGAGTGATGCGCGCATCTCTGCCTCATTAAAACTCCTCACCTGTTATCTTGAGCACATCCATTTGCAGCTTGCAGGTTCCTGAATGACCAACCAGCCCCATGATCCTCCTCGCAAACTACCAACTGTTGAACATATACCAACAACTATGCATTTACTTTCTTAAGAAGCTGAAAATCTTTCATACACTTCTTCCCTCTTTTAAATATAAATTGAAGGAATTATAATTCAAACCCAGACTAGTTTATGCACAAATGTATACAGAAATATAAAAAAAGAAGTGCATGTGTACATTATCTGCAATTGATTCCAATGCAATTTCAGGCATGTACCAATACTGTTTCTGAAAGGTAGCAACACAATCTTCTGATAGGTACAGATCCATTTCTACGTAGCTTCGCTTTATAGGCATACAAATTTTACACTTGAAGGTAGTTCCTGTATGGGTTTAATGCATTACCTGTAATGCATGATCCCTGCTTTTACTTCCTCTTTCGATAGCTCAACTTCCCTGTCCACTCTAGGAGGCTAAATGTGAACATGAAGAGGATTAATGACAAGTTCCTCAAGTGCAACAACATTCTGTACAAGGTACTTGACGTGTTGAATAGCACAGGTAATACCTCGATAGCCTACTATTTCGACGACCTTCAGGCAATGGTGGTTACAGCCCATGGGCAACATGTGTATACTGTAAGCCAACTGCACCAAGCAAAAAGAAAAAAAAATGAGGACCAAAAAGGGCCATTAAGGCTATTAGCATATCTCGACTTTTCCACAGAAGATGCAAACTTGTCTGTTCATATTGAAATTTGGAAAGTAATGTACAAAATAAACAGAAAATACCTAAAACTGCAATGACTTGATTTTAAAAGAAACGAAAGAAGTTTAATTAACGACATAAAGGGTCTGTTCCTTTAAATCAACATGAATAGGAAAATGCTACTCCAAAATTATGGAATTACCAAGTGAGAAAATGTACCTTCAATACGAGTCTTGGCAAGTTTGGAGATGCCTTCATGAATGAAGACACATGACGAAGAGAACCATAAAGCTCCGGGCATAGTATTAGTTCCAGATACTGGAGATTTGGTAATGTAGGAATCATGTAATTCTGACAGTAGAGCAGAGAGCCCAACAAGGAGTAAGAAACTACATAATCCAAAAAGAGAAGAAAAGAAATGAAACAGCATAATTACACATACTAACCAGCATAACCGCTCCCTTGATATCCAGGCTCAGAATCTGGATTTGAGAAGCACAACGAGAAAGCAGGGTGAAAGCAACTCATACAGTCAAATACATGGTCCCATTTAGCCAGAGAGACCTCAACAAGCATTGGTAAATTACAACCTCCACAAAACCTTCATTCTTTCTCTGGTCTCCTATTCTTCTTATGTAATTCTTTCGAACTTCAAGGGTTCTTTTGTGCATATTTCTGAATAATCCCTACTCAAAAGAACTCTACTAGTAGAGCAGCTTCTCTTTGTTATACACCAGAGTTTGGCCGAAAGAGGGGAAGGGATTTTTGGAGGTAGGTACAGTATCTATATGGTTTTTGAAGTTCTTAACGTCTATTAAGTCGTTGTAATATCGGATCTCTCTTTTAGTTGTTAACGTCTTCTACTCTATAGTCTATGACTATATAAGCCTTGATCCTAATAACGCTGCTTCTGGCCTTTGATTCTGGTAGTATATATTTTGGTGTATGCGTCTTGGCCCTTTTCCCACATCATCAAGATTCAATAATGGATAACGATTGCTGTGAGAAGGAAAGGAGATGTTGGTCTAAGCTTTATCCTGGACTATTAGGGTTCATCACATCAAAGCTAGCTTGGTTCCATGGACATCAGTCGCTTTGAAGCCGTCTGCACTTCTTGGAATCAAACGGCACAAGTCTTCCCCTCGTTACAATATCATGCATCAAACTCCATTGCTCATGATTCACGGGAGCGATGATAAAGATCTCCATGCACGCCGCTTCTTCTGCTTCGCAGAGAACAAGACTTACACTGTCGAAAACGTTTTCGGAGATTTCGGTGAGGGTGAGGGTGCTTGGTGCATGGGATCATCACAGGGGTGGCTGGAAATCATGGAGTTGAATGGAAAATCACATCTGTTCATTCCATTTTCTCGAGATAGGATTGAAATCCCAGCGATCTTCACTCTTGCTGACTTGGTGAACAAACTGAAAGGTCCATCCTACTCTTGCTGGCAGCCTTATAATAATGCCGGAAAAATTGCATTTTGTAAACAAGGAGACAAGGCTTGGATCGATTTACAAGACCCGTCGAAACATGACTATGAAGACATTTTCTTCCACAATGGCCTTTTATACGCAATGACCTGGAGTGGTTCTGTTGAAGCTTGGAACATGAAGAAATTGTCCCCCACAAAAACTTTAAATCTTCAGCCTTTTCTCGAGAGTTTTGCAGATAGACAACATTTTTCTGGACTGGAATTTTCTTCGAGGAAGTACTTGGTGGAGTCGTCGAGTGATCTTTTGTTCATTGAGCGGTTTAGGTTGGATACTGTTTATCATGAAGGCCAAGCTACTACACCCTATAGAACCCTGCACTTTCAAATCTATAAGCTGAATTCGGAGAGCAAAGAATGGGAGAGAGCCGATTTTTTGCATGGTAGGGCTTTGTTTTTGGGTGGAAAACATTCAATGGCGGTATCCTCCCAAGACTTTCCTGAATGTCAAGAGTAGTTCTATTTACTTCACTGATGATAACATATCTGACATTGCTCTGAAGTACATTGTTGCTGATCAAGATGAATACAATTTTGATGGTGATGATCATGGAGTGTATAACCTAAAAGAGAAGGTTGTCAAGCCGCTGCCATGTCGCGGATTCTTCGAAAAGTGGACAACAAATAATTTTTTTTTTTGGACAGCAAATAATATGTTGCTACCTTCCTGGGTTGTTCCTAACCCTTGGCCTTCAACGGTGCACCGGAGGTAACATTTTTTTCTTGGTAACTTTACATGCTTTTATTAATTTGGGTAAATTATAATGTTTTTCTTATACGGCGAAAATTTATAATTAGTGACTGTAGTATAGAGTTTCACCGGATTTCCGGCTTGACAAATTGAAACATCTTAAGCACTACAATACTACAACGTTGGAGTCCATAATATCCCGAAATAACAAACCAGAGTAGTAAGAGACTAAAAAAATTGAGATACCACTCCTTAGTTATCCGAGCACCATATCTATTGGGAAGCTGACTGCTGAAGATCCTCGACAGTCATCCCCATAGGGAGAAGCGCCGCATTCTTTTGTGGCAAAATCTTTTTATTAGAGGTAGACATTGGTCCAAGTTTGGACTTCGCTTTCTCTTTCTTCTTCCCCTTTAGTCGACGGCGTTTGCCTACCAGGCCCCCTGACGAACTAGGAGGTAGCTCTTCATCCATTGGCAGCCCTCCATCAGTAGCTCCCACAAAAACTGCTTGTTGCTGACTTGCGGCCTGATTCATGTTGTTATCCAAAACCTTCTTCGGAGTAGGAGCAATTGCCTCCAAAGTAGGCGCAAACCAAATAGGCAGAGTGATAGACACAATGAGCTTGTCTACCCTCGATTTCATAGTAGAATGTGGAATGTCCTGATCACCCTCCAGGAGAACCCCCGATTTAGCAGCTAAGGATAGTGAAACTGGAATCTGCCATAAGGGTTCAATATGCAATAAAACAACTTGGTTAGTAGGACTCTCCCCAAAGAGGGGATTGTTCGTCATAAACTTCGCAGCCTTCTCGGTCGCTGGGGTCGTGGCAGGTGTTACAACTCGTACATCTGTAGGACTAATGTTTGCATCGGAAGATGACCTACCGTGCTCAAAATCAGTCTGTAGGGGCAAAACTCCCCGTTGGACAGACTGTAGCAGTCCCTGCATAGAGGCCGTATAACCAGGAGGCAACTACAGGGGATTACCTAGCAACTCATTGATTCTAATGGTTGTCCTAGCAGCACCCAAAACTAGTCCAAATGACCAACTCCGACCCGCTCCAGCCATGGAAGACTCCTATCCCCCATGAGAAGAGGCTCGACCGGAAGTTGGTCGAGTGGGCAGACCATCCTTCCTATAACCTGCAACTGAAGCTAGAAAACAACCTTCCACACTATGCGCAAAGGCTCCACAAACTCCACGATATCCTCGAATATTCTCATACAGAAACTCAACATCCATGACATATGATTCAGAAAAACGGACACGGGTGCTTACCACAAGAGGCTTGTCGAAGTCCACCTCCACTCGAAACTTCATCTCCGAGCCGCGAAACATTGCATGTCAGTGGAACTCCAAGTACTGGCCGATAACATTACCAATCCGCCTACACCACTTCTCTTGCAACACTCCTGCCGCAAAACGACCATATTTTGGTTGAACCACAGTCCACACTTGGCCTCGATTTTCCAGAATCTCAAAGGGGTCATCAAAATCTCCCATAGCCTGGACAATCACAGTATGTGACAAATAATACCATGGTCTACTCAAGATCGCACGACTGGGATCCGTCAGAGAGCGAAACCTACAGATAAACCGATCGGAACCAATCTGAGTGAAACCAATGGTGCCTGATCCAGTTGCATGATGCCAAAGTGAAATCATCTGCATCTTAAAAGCCTGGACCTGATCATCTGCAATAAAATCCAAAGAAAAAATGCGGGCTACAACGAAGAACCAATCCTGGTCCTTGTCCTCCGCTGCGGCAAGGTTGACATCGCTGAGTGTCGCCGCCAAGAATTGTGGGGCTGGCACCACCGACGTTGGGTGTTGTACCTATAGGGGCTGAACTTGAGGGAGAGGGAGGGAGGGCGTCTGATTTGGGTCAAAACCCTCACCATCCTCCGGATTCACCATGCAGAGGGAGATTTGGATCGAAGGAGAGGTAGACGATGGTGAAAAGAATGCCGATCAAGAGAAACCGGCAAGAGAGATAATGAGTAGTGTAGGTATCTTTTACTTTGGTATGATGAAATGGTAATCGGGCATGCAATAAGTGATCTAGGAAGAGGAGAAGGCACTGGCAGACCTAAGTGGTGCCAAGGGGGCTACTGCCCCCATTGAACTCTTAATATATGTATTTTATTATGTAAATTTTCAATTAAACCAAAATTTTATTAGGTATATGCTCCCATTGATCACAATTTTTTATAATTCATTGTATTTCGCCTCCACATAAGTAAAGTTCTGGGTCACCGGGAGAAGGAGATGAGTTGAATGGTTATGTTTATTTGGGGATTGGGACAATCTTGGAGGAGCAGGGGATGGCGCCGGCGGTAGAGTTTATGGGAGAAGAGAGAGTCCGGAAATAGAGAGAGAGAACAAGACAGGGACGTCGTTTTACTTAATCTCGTTCAGAGGTAAATTATAATGTTGTGAAGGAGCAACTTGATAACTTTACATGCTTATATTAATTTGGGTAAATTATATTGCTGTGGAGGAGCAACCTAGCTACCATGCATTCTCTCCTTAAGAGGAGCATCTGTCTAGCTTTCCTTTCTTTTATTTTGTATAAAAAATAAAGGTCCTAGAGGGGGGGGTGAATAGGCCTTTACCACTTTTTCGTTCAAACTGTTCTCGGGATAGCAGGAGAGAGATCTATCCCGAAGCACAGAAACGATTACTGAAATGTAAAACAGTAAGTAAAGTGACACAAGATGTTTTTGATAACGCAGAAATCCTACAACCAGGATCAAAAACTGCGTGCCCCTAACTCTTGAGGGACAAACCTTTCCACTACTTTGTAACACACACAATTACAAGTTTCTGGCACTCTGGGATACATAACCCGTATGCTATCCTGACTAGTCTACCCACCAGTACAAACAGAGCTACACTACCTTAATCTATGTGCTTACACTTTGGAAATATACAGAAGTATCAACTCAGATCTTAACTACTCGTAAGTTAAATCTTCTTGATCAACTTCTTGGGTTGGGCATCTCCATACTTTATCTCAATGGAATGCACAATGCAACAATGCATATGAGTTTTGAAAACAGTTTTTATGCTTGTGAATCCATGTCTATTATGCACTATAAAGAGCAACCAAAAGACATGGAAGGGGAAGAGAAGAGATAAGAGAAACTACACTCGAAAGTGCTCTCAAAGAGTACCAAAACAGAATAACCAAAACCCCCAAGTGTTTCACTCAACCAACAGATCCAAAACAGCTTGGGACTCCTTATATAGACAAGGTTATTCGGTGGTCAACCACAGCTAAGAGACCACGTGAAAACACAGCATACACATGCCTTAATGTAGTCCTACAACTGTCCTAAAGCAAGCCTAAGCATGGAGTGCTACAGACCGACAAGAATAGCAGCAAAGAGGACACAGCAAGCTTAAACAAGTATGGCAAGACAGCTTTTCAGATTTTACCTTAAAGAGCTAAGGTAGTCTAAGCAAGGCAAAAGAGGTCCTATGTGCTTATACCAGAATAGCAATATCAGTTCTCAATGAGGGAGCACGTTACAAGACAACAAAGAGAGGAACCAGAAAAATCAGGACCGAAAGCGACTTGTCAGAAGGAAAGAGACAAACCGATTTTCCAGAAAACACATGTGAGCTTAAACACCTTAAATCAACCAAAGTCAACATGCGTTTGTATTCTGAATCAAGGAGGTTCTAAAACCCTAGAAAGTCACATACATACTGACTAAGAAAACACCTAGGCAACAGAAATCAGTTTTGAACATGTTTCCAGAAACACAGCAGAACAGCAGGGATACGTGTAACCGTTGCTATCCCAAATGAAAACCATGTTATGGGATGCATGAACTACCTGATATCCCAAAGAGATAAGTAAGTGATGCCAACATCTTCAATCTCTTTTCTTGATGATCTTCAGTCCATTGTGTTTTGTCTATTGTCAAGGGATAGCCAATATAACATATGCCTTCAATCTCCCCCTTTGGCATTCCTTGACAAAACACAATCTTCAAAGAGTACCTGCATGAGAATAGTATAACACAAACAACACATGCAGCAAAAAGTATCCAAAGTACTTAAACCAAAAGTTCAGTACTCCCCCTGACTGGTTTACCATGATAGGAACACAACTACCTATCCCAGTCAAGTAGTTCTCCCCATCCAAAAGTACCTGCATGGATTAGCTAGTTCTCCCCCTTTTTGTCTAGGAAAGACAAAGGGTAAAACCACAGATGATTTCAAACCGCAGATAAAAGTAACATTGTTTAGGGACAGATCACAAAACCAAAAACAAAACCCAAGCATCATCGCCAAGAGCGTCCTCATCCTCAGCACCAATCTTCCCAAAGAGGATGGTTGCACCAGAGTCGGAAGGAGAGGAAACCGCAGTTCTATCCTCAGGAGAGGAAGAGGCAGTGGGCTCCTGAGTTGGAACTGAGCCGGCCTGACTTGAGACGAGGATAGAGATTTCAGACTTGAACGTATCGAACTGCTCCACAAGGTGCTCCTTGAGAGAAAAGGGCAGCGGAAACAAGACCAACTCTACTCAAGAGTCCTTGAACTAAGAGTTTTCTCTTCTTAAACACACAATCTCCACTTTTAAATTCCTGTGTAGTCAAGTCAGCAATAAAGAGTACCAATGTCCTATCCCTAGGAAATACACACATGCATCCAAGAAAGATTCCTCAAAGGCAAACACAAAGATCACCATGTATGTATACTTCTAATATCCTCTGGGATATTTGGGACACCCTGAAAAATAGAAGGTACCGATGTACCTACCAACACATTGATAACTCCCCCTCACGTGGTGCATAAGAAAACATAAAGAGTTTGATTTCAGATAGATTTACAACCTGTCAGCATGAACCCTGGGATGGAAACAGTCAGTGAAATCCCAGACATCAGGAAAATTTAAGCATGACTCACAAAAATGTGACACCTAATTTTCATATGTCTTGATGGCTCAAACTTTTCACATGAATATATGACTATAAAGTAACATCAATGCTATGTTCTGAAAAATCAATCCTTGGAACCATAAGAGTGTGTGTGTGTGTGTGTGAAAGATTAATCTAAGGGAGTACAAGTTTGGAGCATCAAATGATATGAGGACCATAAAAGTAACCAAGTGACTTTGTCACTACCTTTAGAAGAGTTCTGGAAGTTCAACATAACAAGGACTTTGTCCCAACATGGCCTTTGGCCGTTCTCTTTTAAGTTCAAAGAATTTCTTCATTTTCTTTATCATTTGTCCAAGAGCTCATCTGAGAAATACGTCCTCATAGATTCATGTAACAGAGTAGTTACCATTATGTCCTGAGCGCAATGCTCGAAAGAATAATGTGTGTTTCAAGGACACTCAGTGGGTAACTAGTCCGAACCCATCGAAGGATAGATAACATCTCAGGGATCCTCACTGGTTCCGGTTAAGGTGCACCCAGCAAAAGACTAGCCCATTCCTTTACTTAATTCATTTAACAATAAGCACCAGAATTTCACAATTGTTCTTCAGTAACTAGTTCAACTCACTCAATTTTCTAGCTTAAACAGTGTACACCCCACAAGAGTAACCTTTGTGCTCAAGAGTTCTTTCTAGTTCCAAGAATGATTTAGACCACATGCACTAACATTCTTAAAGACATAGATGCATATACACAAGAGAAAGATGCAGCAATTGTCTATCAAGAAACATGAAATAAGAACACAACATTCTAGATCAAGTTCAGAAATATTTCCAGGGATATGACCACAGACTCGTATCCCAGCATGAGCCAACAATTATTTTCAGAAAAACAAAAAGTGTTGAAAGATAAATTTAGATCAGTGAGGGAGATATCTCAAGTAATGGTGCATACACCAATGGCCTTCCTAAGACTTTCAAATCTCAGATTGTCCAAAGGCTTAGTAAACACATCAGCTAGTTGTTGTTCCGTTGGAATGAATGTCATTTCAAGCTGATTCTCTTCAACCAAATTTCTAATGACATGATATCTTATCTCTATATGCTTGGTCCTAGAATGCAACACAGGATTCTTTGAGATATTGATAGCAGAAGTGTTATCACAGAATAGGGATAGAATACCTTGCTCAAATCCGTAGTCGCTCAACATGTGCTTCATCCAGAGGAGTTGTGTACAGCAGCTTCCAGTCATGCTTCTGTAGAGAGTCTGATCAGCATTGGTACCCTCCAGATCCACACTGATTCTGCATGAAGTCCCCATTGGGTTCCGGATGGGAGAGGCTCCTTCCATCCCAAACTTCTTCACAAGTTCCTTCGCATACTCTTCAATCACCTTGGACTTACTTCGGGTCTGCCTTGGTTCATTCACCATGCCAATCACATCTGAGGGTGAGTGATCTTTTTGAACTTGACGTTTCCCAACGTGATGTGACTTCTGGATAGTCAGGGTCTGATCTATCCCAGCGCCTTCTATATCAGATTCTGCATCGTGGGATACATCATCAGGAATAGGATTCTGTTCATCTATAGGAGACTCAACAGCTTCGGGAGATTTCCCAGTGCTTACATCCTCAACCTGCGCATTTATTGAAGAATGGTTGTGAGAGCATACAAGAGAGTCATTGATAGCCACATTCACCGTTTCTACAACATTTCTTGCAGCAATGGGTGAGGTCTTCACTCTTGAGAGAAAACAAATGACTTCTTCCTGTTTTTCCTTAACACCAGGTTCTTTGGGAGGCAAGACGCTTCTGGTATCCCTGGTTCCACAAAAGGATTTTCTGACCCAGTTTGAAGAAATTGCCTTGTTCTTCGGCTTCGGGATGGCAAGAGACTGTGCAATCCTGGTCAGTTCGTTAAGAGATTTCTGAAAATGAGCGAGCAGATCATTGCTTTGTGGGATCTTTGCCGGTGCAGGATTCCTTCTCAGCTTGTAGCAGTACCGCTGGATATGTCCACTGTTCCCACAGTGAAAGCACCTGATTTGTGAGTTTTTCTTGAGCATGGACACTTTGGAATTTTCAGGAGCATTGATCTTCTGTCGAGGCGGAGGCTTTCCCAACACCGAGCTGGTGCCTTTTACAAACGTAGTCTTCCCCGAGCCTTTGGGTTTGTCATCATCCTCGAACCCCAGACCTCTCTTGCTGCCATCCAGCCTTCCCATCCCACAGATTTGGGATAGCTTCTCCGAGCCAATGGAGAACTTTGCGAACTGGTTCTGGGCGTCCAGTAGGGACTCTTCAAGTTTCAGTTTTTCAGCAGTGAGCACCAGTATAGAGGAGGACTGAAGGTCCAGTTCTTTCTTGAGAAGAATCACTTGATCTTCTAGTTGAGTCTTGACAGCACTCCACTCAGCTTTCTGGGATATGAGCTCTCCTTGTATCCTGGAATTTGTCTCCTTACTCAATGAAAGCTCATTAGTTAGAGCTTCATTTTTAGCAAGCATAGACTTAGAAGCTTTACATAAACGTACATACATATCATGCCCTTCGTCATCAGAATCCTTGTCCTCAAGAGACTCATCTAATGTAACTTGGGTGACAAAAGCAACCTTTTCATCTTCATCTAAATCGGTTTCAGAATTTTCATTTGAATCACTATCACTCCAAGTTGCTTCTAGTACATTATGAGACTTATTTTTCCTGTTAGCACAATCCACAGCCTTATGTCCTACTCCATTGCACTCAAAACATTTCATATCTGTTTTCGGGATAGGAGAGGGCCTGATATCCCGACCTTTCTGTGAAACCTGATTTCTAAAAGGCTTAGAGCTAGATCCTTTTGAGAAGTTCCGGTTAGAGTTGAAAGATTTCCTTTTCCTTAAGAATTTCTCAAATTGTTTGGTTAGAAAAGCAAATTCATCATTTTCATCATCTTCATTTTCATGCAACTTTTCAACCTCAACTTTAACCGAACTTAAAGCAATGGATTTCTCAAGCATAGGCCTTTTCTTTAGAGTTTCATAGGTTTTCAGATTTCCAACAAGTTCTTCTAAAGGATAGATATCAAGATCATGAGCCTCTTCAATAGCATTCATTTTCGAGTCAAAGAAAGAAGGTAAAGCAGTTAAGAACTTCCTAACAATTTTCTTTGATTCTATGGCCTCGCCTAAGCTACGACATTGATTTGTGATATTGAGTACACGACCATAGAAATCATCAATAGACTCTTTGTCACTCATGCTTAAACCTTCAAACTCAAAAATAAGACGTTGAAGTTTTTGTTGTTTAACACGAGAGTTACCTTCATGAGTATTGATGAGCACTTCCCATGCCTCCTTAGCAGTAGAGCAATGAATGATCCTTTGGCGTTCTGCTTCGGATAGGGCATTGAATAGACAACTTAGAGCTTTGATGTTTGCTCTAGCCAAAACCTTGTCGGCTTTTTCCCATTCGGACCTAGGCTTTGAAATCCTTTCGGTTGATTCAGCGCCTTTTGGTTTTGTGGGATGTGTCCAACCTTCCTCTACAATTTGCCATAGCATACCATCATCTTGGTAAGAGAGGAAGGCACTCATCATGATTTTCCATTGAGAGAAATCATGTCCATCGAAAAAGGGAGGAACATTTATGGAAGAACCTTTTTCACGATCCATAACCGGCCCCTCAGAGGATCTCACTAGCAAAGGCTAGTGGCCGCTCTGATACCACTTAAAGGTCCTAGAGGGGGGGGTGAATAGGCCTTTACCACTTTTTCGTTCAAACTGTTCTCGGGATAGCAGGAGAGAGATCTATCCCGAAGCACAGAAACGATTACTGAAATGTAAAACAGTAAGTAAAGTGACACAAGATGTTTTTGATAACGCAGAAATCCTACAACCAGGATCAAAAACTGCGTGCCCCTAACTCTTGAGGGACAAACCTTTCCACTACTTTGTAACACACACAATTACAAGTTTCTGGCACTCTGGGATACATAACCCGTATGCTATCCTGACTAGTCTACCCACCAGTACAAACAGAGCTACACTACCTTAATCTATGTGCTTACACTTTGGAAATATACAGAAGTATCAACTCAGATCTTAACTACTCGTAAGTTAAATCTTCTTGATCAACTTCTTGGGTTGGGCATCTCCATACTTTATCTCAATGGAATGCACAATGCAACAATGCATATGAGTTTTGAAAACAGTTTTTATGCTTGTGAATCCATGTCTATTATGCACTATAAAGAGCAACCAAAAGACATGGAAGGGGAAGAGAAGAGATAAGAGAAACTACACTCGAAAGTGCTCTCAAAGAGTACCAAAACAGAATAACCAAAACCCCCAAGTGTTTCACTCAACCAACAGATCCAAAACAGCTTGGGACTCCTTATATAGACAAGGTTATTCGGTGGTCAACCACAGCTAAGAGACCACGTGAAAACACAGCATACACATGCCTTAATGTAGTCCTACAACTGTCCTAAAGCAAGCCTAAGCATGGAGTGCTACAGACCGACAAGAATAGCAGCAAAGAGGACACAGCAAGCTTAAACAAGTATGGCAAGACAGCTTTTCAGATTTTACCTTAAAGAGCTAAGGTAGTCTAAGCAAGGCAAAAGAGGTCCTATGTGCTTATACCAGAATAGCAATATCAGTTCTCAATGAGGGAGCACGTTACAAGACAACAAAGAGAGGAACCAGAAAAATCAGGACCGAAAGCGACTTGTCAGAAGGAAAGAGACAAACCGATTTTCCAGAAAACACATGTGAGCTTAAACACCTTAAATCAACCAAAGTCAACATGCGTTTGTATTCTGAATCAAGGAGGTTCTAAAACCCTAGAAAGTCACATACATACTGACTAAGAAAACACCTAGGCAACAGAAATCAGTTTTGAACATGTTTCCAGAAACACAGCAGAACAGCAGGGATACGTGTAACCGTTGCTATCCCAAATGAAAACCATGTTATGGGATGCATGAACTACCTGATATCCCAAAGAGATAAGTAAGTGATGCCAACATCTTCAATCTCTTTTCTTGATGATCTTCAGTCCATTGTGTTTTGTCTATTGTCAAGGGATAGCCAATATAACATATGCCTTCAAAAAAAAACCTAGCTACCATGCATTCTGAGCTCATCAGTTGGTGAATGGCAGCAAGTAGCTAGCTAGGCATTTTTGTTGTTCCGGTACGATCAGGTGACTCATAGGTTATCTGTTTTGGCCTCGATCAGGTGGACGACATCCAACACGAAGGCAGGCGCAGGCTCGAAAGCAAAGAAGAATGAGGAGACTACATAATAGAAGAGCAAGGCCGCAGGGAGCAGAATGAGAGGTGTTATATATGTTGTTGGCATTTTTTTAGCGTGAAATTTATGTGATGATCTGGGACGGATATTTCGATCGAGTAATATTGTTTGGATTTTAATGAATATTCATCTTCTTATACCCCTGGACTTGTTTTCTGTGACATAATCTTGATTAACACTTTGCACTGTGATTTGATTTTCGGTCCTGTTTGGTCGAAATTTTCACTTTCAACCTCACTTTTCTGTTCCAACTAATGCATTTTTCCCTCATACCTAGCTACGTACATTTACATGATGTCTATTTTGGTGTGCTGAGGTTTCGTTCCCGACCGAATTCCTCTTACATATATGGATTATATGCTGCAGATTATGTTTCGTCATTTCAAGCGACTAACAAATGAAACGAGTCAAAATTAATTTACTCACAATAACAAATGTTTCTCATGTCGTAAGGTTTTGAAGATGTATAGGAATTGATCGACATCAGTGGCGGAGCCGGCTCTGGGCTTAGATAGGGTTAAGCTCAGGTAAAATTTTGAGATGTAAAAAAAAAATATTTTAAGTAAAAAAAAAAAACTTCCACCAAAAATGTTTTCCCTTTCATTCCTTTATGCTACCGCTCTATGTTATGCAATTTGTTCCTAAAGCCACCACCTATTTGATGATCCTCAACAAAATTCTATGAGCTTTTTGCAAACTCAAGGATTCAATGCTAATCTAAAATATCTATCTTTGATTTTTATACTGTATAGGATTTTTGCTATGCTCTCTCTAGCCATTTCAAGTTTAAAAGTTAGAATTTTGGTGAATTGTGTATGTGAGATTTTGCATTTTTTTCTTAGTTTATTATGTTAAAATTCGATTAGAATTTTCTTAGTAACAAAAATCTTAAAAATAAAATTGTGCACTACACAGTATAGTGCCCGATTATAATTAACCCATGTAACAATTTAATCTTGACTTTGCCAATGATATTATATCCTAAACCCTAGACTATTTAACTAAGAAAATTGTGAATAAAATGACCATATAGTAAAAGCAATCTTAGAGCAAGTCCGACTAAGCCACGGGGAGAACTATATCTAAATAATAATTCATTACAATTATATTAAAAAATAGCAACACATATTCATAGCAATACTCATAGAAGTCATAATCTCATAGACATAGAAACAGCTGAGTGGAGTATTTGTAATGCGATGAAGATACATATATGAGTATATGACAAAAGGACTTATAAAGTTATAAGTCGCATGTGATTTTTACTTTCCGTATTAGAGTGTCATTTAACTTGTCCCAATGCCAAAATCGAGATGATTACATTGCATGGTAAACAACAATTGACTTGCTTACCACGTCACGTCCTTAAGCATCCATCAAATCAATCGTCATTTTCTAAACAGCAATGCTTAAACTAAACAGCAAGACTGACGACCCAAAATCAAAAAGAAGAAGAAGCCCCTTCCTGTTATTGCATTCTTTTTGAATTTTGAATGCCAACTACTCAAAAGATCTTCCCATTTCCAGTAATGGTCAGTTTGGTCACGCGTAAAGGAAGCCAGAGAGTACTTGCAGTGTGTTTTCCCAGTTTTCTTAAAGATCAAGATAAATGAAAGAATTAATAACAAGTTCAGACCAAAACAAACGACTAAACCTTTATGAAGCTTTTGAGAGAATAACATTTGAGAAGAGACTAGTATATGAACAAACACATACCCTAGAGCTGTTAGCTCTCTCTGTCTTGAAGCTGTTCTAAGAGGTATTCAACTCTGTTTTTAATGTAACTATCTCTCTCTGTTCAATTTAACTGCCATGGAATTTTGGAAATAGAAGCCCAAAGAACTAGTTTTTGTTCTTGTTTGATGGAAATGATATATGGGTTACTTTTGTTTTTCATAGTTCTGTGGGTTTTGGCTGCTTTTGAATGCTGAGTTTGCCATCAATGCCATGTTCTGTTCATCTTCTCAGTCTTCATGTGGATGCAAAGTTACCTCCTTTTGCTCTTGCATTCGGGTAGGCTCATTTGCGTTTTGCCTTGTGCTGTTTCAAAGGTTTGAGCTTGTTTTCTGAAACCCAAAAGAAAAAAGTTTTCATTTTTGTTAATCTTGTAGAAAGAACCAAAATTACGGTATTTGTTGTTTCCTGAATCTGATGAGAAATGCGCATTCTGGTTTGTTGTTTCGATTCAATAATTAGGCTTTCATTGATTTAACAGCAAAACAAGAAAAAGGGAATTAAAAACCTCGGAATGAAGAATACCAGATGTAACGTAATGGTATTTCAGTTTAAGCATCTGAAATTGTTTCTAATGCAACTGTTTCTAATTTTTTTATCACCTCGGATGTAAATTTTTGGTATTTCAGCTTAAAGAATCGTGCTTCAGATATGGTATTATTATTATTTACTGTAGCCTGTAGAGTTATGTAATCTACCTTTTCAGGCTCTGAATTTTTCTCCATATTGACTTGGATGGTCTACTGTTTTTGTTGTTGCTTTGTAAGATCTGTTTCTTATAGCTTTTCTTATGAATATTACCTTGTTGTTACCTTCTAGATTAGGAAGCTCTTGTCGAACAATCATATAGGCATTTTAGGTCCTTGTGATGATTTAAATCTCAGTTAGTTCCACTATACGGGATTAAGCAGAAGAGGAGAATCGTCATTTGTAATACTCAAAATTAGAACCAGATGAAGCCAAAAAGACAAAAAATTAAAAATGCCTGTCGTGCAATGGAACACTTTGGAATTCAAGCTGCCAAAACAACGAAAGCACTTACGAGACTGTTAAAAGTGTGTGGAAATAATTGGGTGCTTATTGAAGATGAGAATTACAAAGCACTCTTTGATTTTTTGATGCCAGAGGATGAGGTAACTTTTTAACATGTAGTAATCTTTTATGTATTGGTTGGTTTATTGAACTGTTATTAGAGTTTGTTTTAACTATGTTGATCAAATAATTTGATTGAAGAGAAGTATCAGTCTGCCAATATTTTGGTCTTGTCTTTTGTGTTTATTCCTTATATGATGGTTATACTATGTATCCTCATTCCCTGTTTTTTTGTTTATCTTTATGATAATGTGGATATTTGACTAGAGAGTTGAACCTAGAGGAACTGAATCTTTGATCCTTGAACTGAAAGTGAACATGTGTTTTGCATCATATAGTAATGCTACTCCTTACCTATTCACATAATGTTCCTGCTCTCATCTACAGGCAGAGATGTTTGGGAATGATAGTTTGTTTTTTATACCAGGGAATGACATCTTTGCACCAAGGAGCTCCATCACATGTCAAAACTGAAAATGATGAATGTCCAGGACAGGGGGAACAAAGTTAATTGCCACTCCTCAAATCTTGCTTGAATTCAACTCCATTAAGAGGGGAACACGAAAATGATTCCGGCAAACCTCTGCCGCTTCTGAGAAGAGTCTGCCTGAGAGGCCAGGAAGGAGCTTTCATCCGTGATTCAAAGGTGTATAATTATTTGCTGGGATTTACATACTTACGTTCTGTTTAATGTAATATCAAGCTGTGGTCATGGTGCATCTGTACTGCTCTTAGTATTAGAGACCTGCAGGAGTGCTAAGCTTGTTGAGTTTCACTTGAATGCATATTATACGTGCTTATTAGTACATGTTTCTCTATAGCAGGAAGTGGAATCAAAGAACAAAGTAGCTTCGTCACACGATGAAACTGAAGTTGTTGAACTTCCAGCAAGGAGATTTTACACTAGGGCACAGAAAAAACTGGTGTTGTCCACATCCAAACCAAGCATGGAAACAAAACCTTCGAGGACACATCAGAGCAGTAATGATCTGATTTCAGATGCTGAAGAAGCTCAGCCACTATTGATAAAATGCAGCCTAAGAATCCAGGAAGAAGGAGCTTTAATATGCGTCCCAAAGGTGACAATTATTTTGCTTGTAGATTCATTTTCTTGTATTTCAGTCTACTGTCTACAAGACAATGGTGTTTCAGTTGAATTCATATAATTAGTGTCATACTATTTGTGTTTCTCTATACCAGGCAGTGAAATCAAAGGACAGAGAAGCTCCAGCATATGATGGTCCTGAAGCTGTGGAACTTCCAGCCAAGAGATTAAAGACAAGACATCGGAAAGAATCACATCCACTGCTAAGAAAAAGTGTCGTAAGAGGCCAGGAAGGAGTTATAATCTGTGACTCAAAGGTGACAATTTTTTTCCTTCTAGTTTCTGTTTCTTGTCTTTCAACCTACAATGCAGTGGTGTTTTATAGCATGCCTCTTATCTTCTAAGCAAAAGAGATTTGTATGAATCATACTTTGTTCAGTTTCATTTACTGGCTTAATTTAATGTTTATCATGTATTTTTGTACCAGGGAGTAGCTTATAATAGGGCCAACGGCGAAAGTCCATCAAATGGTATAACTGAAGTCGTTGAACTTCCAATCAATAGATGCACAAGACAACAGAAAAGAGAAGCATCTTACCTCCCCAGATCTTGCAAGGAAACAACTCTAACAACAATGGCACAGCAGCATGATAGTAACCTAGTGTTTTATGATTCTGAAGAGTCTGAAGATTGTCCATTGCTACATAGTAGATATCAGGGGAGAGAAGTGAAAATGGAGGTTTCTGGCATTCCACCACCAGCCAAAAGTTCCATTGTGATATGTCTAGATAGTTCTTCAGACAGTGAGGGTTGTAATGTTGATGAAGACAGAGAAGAGGTACTGAATGTAGAACCATTGATTGGGGACTACAAAAGTTGTGTCACAGAATTTTCAGATATGAGGGATGATAAAGACAGCTTGGAGGTGATGGAAGTTCAACCAATGATTGTGGGCAACAGATGTTGTATTTTAGATTCGTCACAGAATGGTGTTGCGTCAATTATTCCCAAGGGAGAAGTCAACGTTTCTTTGACTTGTGACTCTCCTCCACAGTCTGATGTCCATCTTGCAAGTACGGAAGCTCCAGTAGTGAGAAGCTATAAAACATATCAAATTGGAGAGTGCTTCTTGGCAACAGAAGCTGAAAATACAAATTTCAGAGACGTGCCACAGTTAGAAAAGTTAAAGTCACAAGATGTTCTTGCGATTGAAAATGGTTATCAGGGTATTAATTGCAGTGCTCTAAATTTCCCTAATGAATTTGTATTTCAGAAACTTATCAGGATTATACCCCATATACCCGGACACATAGAGCTCTGTAGATTTCAATATCTCAACATTTTAATTGGTTTTCCAATTAAGGATACTCAGAAACTTTGTGGTAAAAGTCGAAAAAGATTGAAGGTTCTTCCAAGCCTGCAATCTTCTAAGTTACTCAAGATTGAAGCTTCTGTGAATCACCATTCTTCAAAAGGAGTTGAAAAGTTCAACGTCTATGTAGATGACATAACCAGAGGCGCAGAAAGATTGGAAATTCCCTTGGAATGTGGAAGAAATGTGGAAGATATGTTGACATTCTTTTACATTCTGAGGAATGTGGTTCATAAAAATGCAAATGTCCATTTTGCGCTGGGTCATATATCCAACCAGGCTTGCTGTTCACATTGTTATGGGAATTGTCTGGAATCACCAATACCATGTGCCTGTGCTCTTCAAACTGGGGGTGGATTTGCTTACACACCAGGGGGATTGGTCAAGGAGACATTTCTGGAAGAATGTTTGTCCTTGAATGAAGAACCTCATGAACACCATTACTTCTACTGTAAGAAATGCCCACTTGAGAAGTTTTGTAACAAAAAGGGTGATAAGCTATGCAAAGGCCATATTCTACGGAAATTCATAAAGGAATGTTGGTCGAAATGTGGATGCAACAAGAACTGTGGGAACCGAATCGTTCAGCAAGGCATTACAGCAAAGCTTCAGGTTAGTGTTTTCTCTGTGTAGTCCAGTTGTGGCTCTAATTAAAACCATAGCTGTATTAGTCTCCTTAAAGGCTAAAGGCATCTGAGGTGCGAGTTTTATTTGTTAGGTGTTTTTGACACCTGAAGGGAAAGGGTGGGGTCTTCGGACACTGCAAGACTTGCCTAGAGGAGCTTTTGTCTGTGAGTATGTTGGAGAGATAGTAACAAGTACAGAACTACATGAGCGTAATATGCATAGTGCCGGTAAGAGGCAAACTTACTCAGTGGTGCTAGATGCAAACTGGTGCTCAAAAGATGTCTTAAAAGATGAAAAGACCCTTTTCTTAGACTCTACAGTTTATGGAAATGTTGCAAGATTTATCAATCACAGGTAAAAAGTTCACACTACAGATTTTCTTTTTCCTTTCCCTTCTCCACTGCATGCACAATTTAGTACTTACTGACTAAGTGTTACCTTTGGATAATTTTTTCTGGTTCTTAACTTGGCGTGTGATACTCCTTTTTTATTCTCTAGAATTGCTTGGGGCTGTCAACATAAGTTCAGTCACGACTATATAAATTCATCATTTTACTATAGCGACGAAAAGTACCTCAAATACAAGTTTCTCTATGTTATGGAACCTCTCTCTTGACAGCATTTAAGCTGTATCAGTGTCACACGGGAATTGATGCAACTCAGTACAATTCACAGTTGTGTTTCTCAGTACTGTGATATATGGGAAAGATTTTTTGATAAGGGATATATGGGAAAGTTGCTTTACTAATTTTCCTTCAGTATCTCTTGTTTTGCTTAACTTTCTGCACAAGTGTAGTATTGTGCAGATGCTCTGATGCTTCCTTGGTTCAGATCCCTGTCGAAGTGGAGACGCCTGACCATCAGTATTATCATGTATGAGTTCCAAGTATCTCTTATATTGTTATTTTGATATTTTCTTAAATTTGTCAAAACATTTCTTCTTATACTCAATTTACTAATTTTATGTTATCCTGCAGCTTGCTCTTTTCACAACAAGGAATGTTGCTGCCATGGAGGAGCTTACCTGGGTAAGAGGGACTCACCAAAACATGTTCATATGATACTAGTGATATAAACTCTTGCACTTGCTTATCCCTATAGTTCAATGTCTACGCTTCTGCAGGACTATGGCATTGACTTTGAGGATCATGATCATCCTGTCAAGCCTTTTCAATGTCTCTGTGGAAGTGCAATTTGTCGTGGCAGTAAAGTTTCAGGCATGACAATGTAACAGAGGAATACCTTGCAGTTGATTCTGTCTACATAGATCAATGTTGTGATTTTCATACGCCAAAGATATTGTGGTTTGCTTAAGTAGGCACTTGGTGACTTGATATTTAATGCCTTATCTGTGTATGAGCAAAATCTGTATGAACCTTAATTTATTCATGATCCAAAACTATGATCAAACGGCCCACTCTCGTGTCGTCGAACATATGATTTGAGTTTTTAAAATTGTGCTATGAGAAAACCAGTTTGCCAATTTTGAACAATGCCAATTTTTAAAATTGTTTATTTATTTATATTATGATATATAAAAAAAGGGATTATTGACCATCTAAATAAAATTGTTTTGCGTACTGCAATGGGCCTCGATTCCAATACCCTTTAATAAACGTTGGGCTCCCAAATACTTGTTCGGTATTTTGAGAAGAAAGCATGGAGTGAATTGGAATTTTGCAAGCTCTGAAACCCTAGGCCGCCGTCTATATATCAGTCTCTAAAACCCTAAGGGCTTCCTCAGTCTCTGGTTTCGGCATCAGCAGCGCCCCAAAATGTCGAAGCGAGGTCAGTCCGCCTCCTGCCCCACTCTCCTTTTCTTTCTAATCAAAACTTTAATATCATTCTATTTCTTTGCTTCCAAGATGAAACGATGAAAATGTATGTTCTTTATGTTGATCTAGCTTTTGTTTTTCTGATGATTCCTTTGCAACCCAAAATGTAATTTCTGTGAAAACAAAATGGGTGCTCAAAAGATTTCTCATTTTTTGAGTTATTATTGTAAAAAGTTGAACTTTCATGTTGATTTTTGCAGCCAAGATGTTATTTTTGAAAAAGGTTTCTCATTTTTTTTAGTGAACTTTGATGTTGATTTGAACTTCGATGTTGATTTTTGTGTGGATTAGGACGCGGAGGATCCGCTGGAAACAAGTTCAGGATGTCACTGGGTCTACCGGTGGCAGCCACGGTGAACTGTGCTGACAACACAGGGGCGAAGAACCTGTACATCATTTCGGTGAAGGGAATCAAGGGTCGTCTGAATCGGTTGCCATCTGCTTGTGTTGGTGACATGGTCATGGCTACTGTCAAGAAAGGAAAGCCTGATCTGAGGAAGAAGGTCCTGCCGGCTGTCATCGTGAGGCAGCGTAAGCCATGGCGCCGAAAGGATGGTGTTTTCATGTACTTTGAAGGTCAGTATCTTCTTCCCTGTAGTTATGTGATGGGTGACTTTGATGTTGTGCTTTGTCTGGTTGGTTCCAATGTTGTGTAGATTGTAATTTGGTTAATGATGTGGAAATTTATTTCTGTACATCATAAATCATAGCTCAGATTCTGTTAATCCTTTTGAGATACACCATGAGAAAACAGTGCTGGAGTTATGTGTCTGAGGCCAGCCACATTAATATTTGTAGAATATTAATCAAGTGGGTTCTCCTCTTAATAGAATTTTGCTTTTCGCAATTCAAAACTTCTTTAACAGTTTGTTGGTTATAAGTGGTATGTTGATGGCTTCTGCTTAGTGAGGTTGTTAAGTCAAGTATCCTCCTTATCTTCGTTATAGATGTGCTTGCTCTAATTCTCACATCTGCTCCATTTGGGCTTTACATGTGCTTGTTCCAGTTATTGTGCCCAAGTTTTCCAATAGTTCAAAGATGACCAGACACTAGTCAGGTGTCCTCCTTATCTGGTGGTTGATGCTGTTACGTATCTGGAAAATGAATAGCGTTCTTCGTTACAGAAGTGTTTTTGCTTTCATGCTCACCTCTGCTCCATTTGGACTCTACATTAGTATTAGGGCTCACTAATATTTAGTTTGATTGTTCTATGAGTTAATGTAACCAGATTAAGTCAAGTATCCTCATTTTTCTTTGCGGTTGATACGGTTACAAATCTGGAACACTGATTGTGCCCATCGTTACAGGTGTAATTTGCTTTACATGCGCTCATCTGTTACATCTGGTCCCAACAAATGATTACTAATGTTGTTCTAGTAAACTAAAACATAATTTTGTGATATGTTCATGTATGCATCCTGTAATGCATTCAGTCCTTCATTGCAGTTGATTGATTCATCACTTATGTTGCTACTGTCCTTTATTTTCAGATAATGCTGGTGTTATTGTCAATCCAAAGGGAGAAATGAAAGGTACATCTCATAACTTAACATTAAATATTTGTTATCTGTGCCCCTGAATCTATCTTGTGTGAAAGAAAACCCAAAGCTTCAGTTTTTACTTGATTATGCATTACCTAATTGGTTCTTTGTTTGGTTAGGGTCTGCAATTACTGGTCCTATTGGTAAGGAGTGTGCTGATCTGTGGCCAAGGATTGCCAGTGCTGCTAATGCTATCGTCTAAGTGATAATACCATCGTTCATCACTCTACTCAAGACAGATTGCTGATCTGTGGCCAAGGATTGCCAGTGCTGCTAATGCCATCGTCTAAGTGATAATACCATTGTCCATCTCTCTACTCAAGACAGATCTTGGTGTCACCATTTTATTTTGATAATAGACAGATAATCCCACAAATTTGACAGTTTTGTTTAATGGGTCCTATATTTTGTGTGGACTAGAAAAGATGTTTAGCCCCGGATGTTATAGTGCTTAGTGTTTTGAATGGAGTAGAATCGCAATTATGGATTATGTCTTTGTTTCGATATTTCAATCTCCCTCGTTTAAATGGCATTATGCAGTGTTTGTTGGGTGCTTCGATTCTATACAAAATTACAAATACTCCACCAATCTTTGGCGAATATATTAGTTTCCTTGTATCAGGCTGCGCAATCTTGTCTTCTTAAACTTAACATGACAAGCTGCCGGGTGATTCATAGAACATTTCTAAGGGTCTTGACAAACTTGTTCAAAAACTCCATGTGCTTCAGTTTCCCCTATACAACTGCTACTTGAACCAAACAAACTTTCGCCCCTCTCTTTATATCTTTGGCCAGTGGTCCATTACTGATTGCCAAAATGGGGAGAGTTCTATGCCTTATTTTCTGTTTGGGTTTCTTTGTTATTCTGACAGTAGCAGAGTCAGAATGGAACATCTTGAATCAGAGAACCAAATATGGGATGATGCAGATCAGCTTGAAGAACTACTGCGAAAGCTGGAGGATGAATGTTGAGCTGCACAACATTAGCGAGTTCATAGTGGTGCCTGAAGAATGCATAGGATACATCGGAAAGTATGTTACTTCGAGTCAGTACAAGGTCGATTCCGAAAGGGCCGTTGAAGAGTGCTTTGTTTATCTGAGCACTAGCTGTAATCTAAAGAAAGATGATAGAGATGCATGGATTTTTGACATTGACCATACGCTGCTCTCCACCGTGCCTTACTACAAGAGTCATGATTTCAGGTAAGCCATTACAGTTGAATCGTCTTTTCACATTGGTTATTTTGAGATTGATAGAGTATGTTTTGCTTAATAGGATGTACTGAACTACTGATCCTGTCAAACATTTTTGTGTTTCTATGGCAAATAGGGGGGAGAAGTTGAACGAGACTTCTCTGGAGGAATGGATGAGCCAAGGCAAGGCACCTGCATTGCAACACTCACTCAAAGTCTTCAATGAGATCGAAGCCAGAGGGGTGCACATTCTTTTGGTTTCTTCAAGGAGAGAACATCTTAGATCAGCCACTATAAACAACCTCGTCAAAGTTGGCTTCTATGGATGGACAAGTCTCATTCTTAGGTGAGCTCAGTTCTAATGTAGTAACAGTAGATACTAGTAAGTCTGTTTTGTACCCTAACATATGCTTTTGGATACAGGGGTCCTAGTGATGAAGCAAAAAGAGTTCAGAGTTACAAGGCTGATGTGAGAAGACAATTTCTGGGAGGTGGCTACACCATCTGGGGAGTTTTGGCTGATCAGCATAGCAGCATCAAGGGAATTCCAAGCACCAAAAGATCATTCAAACTTCCAAACCCAATGTACTACGTCTCTTGAAAAGCCATATTTGCTTTTCTGTTGTTCATAGATTCAATCAGTTATTACTGTTCATTGAATTTCATGCATTGCAAGACATTGCTTTCGGCTAATGCCATTTAAGAGATATTTGTAAATTATGAAGTACAAGCAACCAGGTGTTTCTTCTATTTCTACCGACGCAAGACTTGTGTGTGAAGGATCATCCCCCAGTTTATTACAGGTCCAGAACATCCCAAAGCATAAACTAGATAGTAGATACATTGCATACATAACTCAACTAACAGTATCGCAGTACTCTGCTTCATCCCATCTTAGCTGCAAAACCTGCATTCATCTTAGCACAATACTCGAACAAGCTTCCATCAAAGCAGCGCCGACAGCATTTTAGACAGAAAACCTTCCTCATCCCTTGCAAGGACATAAAGAAGTCCCCATTCCAGCTTACTTGCAATCCTGTAAATTCCATAACAACCGATTATAATGTGGAAAACCAGAACTTGGTTCCTCTGTGTTAGAATTATTTTCAAATTATAAAAACCATGTAGAGGTGTATTTGTTCAAAGTGAAGAGTTGTAATTGTTGGTGATTAAACTAACCTGTCTTCTTGATGGAAATTCATGAATGGATGCAACCTTTGTCAAAAGGGTCTGATTCATTTGAAGAGGCACATGAACTCCTATATATATAAAAGTGATGCACGCCACTCTCTAATATCCAACAATTCTCTTATTTCCTCTCTCTAGCAATTATTCCACCTAGTTTTCTTTGTTTTTTTTTATAAAATCTAGAAATTATTATTATGTAGAGGTAATTTCTAGTAACCTTGAGTCTTTTTGTAAAACCTTCGATTGAGTGTTAGGTTGATCTTCGTTAGTGCAAACCGACGATCAACAATAACAAGTTGCTAGGTTTTATTGTATCATAAAGACTTATTTGATTATTCTCTCTTGCATACTAAATAGTGTGACAAATAAAGTCTAAAAGAGAACGTAAATCTTTACGTGCCTTTGAAGCGTTTTTCTTTCTCTTGTCATACTCACAAACACAAATTTTCTAACACTCTGGAACTTTGAAGTAGAAATTAAACTACTATAATTACCTTCCAAAGAAATGGTATGCAACTCGGTTCCCTCAGTCATGTCCCAAACCTCTCCTAGAGTCAACTTGTCTTGTCTGGTTCTGTTTGAGCATACTTACTCAACATGTTCTCAATGTTAGCTGGCGCGAACCTAGAGAACAATCCCAGTCATTATCGTTGCTTTCCAGATAGTGAACAGTTTAGATTGGTTTGCTTCCCACTAATGAATAAGGTAGCAGTTTCTCCCAACATATGACATGTTGTGGCTTGGTAGTGTCCATATATGAGCACATAAAACATAAATATACGGTTTACTAGAACAGTTGGAAAGAAGATGCATAGTTCGCCTGTACTGACATACCTCCCCTCTGTGTCTTATGTTCCGGAATCACTACCGTGCTTCGCCTTGTGAATGTTGTAAATGTATACGGGAAAGAATGGAGAAGGAATCTACCCCCGTGAAAATAAAAAATTCAACCAAATCACACATGGCATATTTCATCACACTTTATACAATAAATTTATGTTTCAGCGATGATTTAATGATTTTATTCATCTTAATTTTGGGGTTAATAAAGATGTACAAGTAATATTCTAATAAAAAGAGATATTTACATTCCTATCACATTTATACAACTTTAATTCTAATTACAATAATATACTTTCTAACACTCTCCTTCAAGTTTGTGTATATATATTAATCATGTCTAACTTGTCAATCCATTTTGCAAATGCATGGTGTGACAACTCATTTGTGAGTACATCAACCAATTGTTCTTCAGAAGCTACAAAGGAAAAGCGTATATTCTTATCAAGATGATCCCTGATAAAATATCTATCAATCTCCACATGCTTGATTTGATCATGCTGTACAGGGTTATGAGCAATTTCGATTGCAGTAGTGTTGTCACAATGCAAATTCATGGCCTTATGGAGCTTGAAACCTAGCTTCTTCAATACATTCCGAATCCATAACAGTTCACACTCCATTTGTCATTTCTTGGTATTCAGTTTCAGCACTGGAATGGGAAATCACATTTTGCTTCTTACTGCGCCAAGTTACTAAACTCCCACCAATAAAGGTGAAATAAGTAGAAGTGGATGCCCTATTAGTCTTATCTCCTGCCCAATTTGCATCAAAATAACCTGTAACTCCAAACTCACAATCCTTTGAAAATATGAGGCTTTTACCTGGTGCAGACTTCAAATATCTGAGAATATGCATCACAACATCCATATGTTCTTCACTTGGATCATGCATGAACTAACTCACAAAACTTATAGCATATGCAATATCAGGCCTATTATGTGATAAATAGATCAATCGTCCTACTAATCTCTGGTACCCGCCTTTGTTTGTTGGAACTTGACCATGACACAACTCCAACTTGTGATTCATCTCAATATGAATATTAGTAGGTTTACAATCCAGCATTCATGTTTCAGCAAGAAGATCAAGCACATACTTTCGTTGTGACAAGGTGATTCCCAACTTATATCTTGCAACTTCAATTCCCAAAAAATATTTCAGTGGACCCAAATTCTTCATCTCAAATTCTTGGGATAACCACTTCTTCAAATCTTCCATCTCAGCTGGATCATCACCTATAACAACCATGTCATCCACATATACAATCAGAGCAATAATCTTACCACCCTTGCTTTTAATGAACAAGGTATGATCAGAGTTGCTCTGCCGATATCCAAACTTCTTCATGGCTCCAGAAAATCTCCCAAACCAAGCTCTAGAAGATTGCTTCAATCCATCCAATGACTTCTTCAATCTGCAGACTTTCCCGACGTTACATGGCTTACAGTTAACACCTGGAGGAATATCCATGTACACTTCTTCTTCTAAATCTTCATTTATGAAGACATTCTTCACATCAAATTGGTGCAATGGCTAGTCATGTCGAGCTGCTAAGGCTATGAGGATGCGTACAATGCTGATCTTTGCTACTGGGGAGAATTTCTCCTGATAATCCACTCCATATCGTTAAGGGTAGCCTTTTGCAATTAGACGAGCTTTATATCGATCAATGTTTTCATCTGCCTTTAGCTTCACTGCATATACCCATCTACTTCCAACTGTCTTATTTCCAAGTGGGGCAGGAACAAGCTCCCATGTTCCATTCTTTTGTAGGGCTTCCAATTCTTTATTCATAGCTTGCTTCCACTTTGAATTAGCCAAGGCATCCTACACATTACTGGGAATAGATAATGTAGATAATTGATTGACAACAAGTGCATGTGATCCAGACAACCTATGGTCAGATACAAAGCTAGAAATAGAATATTTGATTTTGGCTTCTATGGTTGGTTCATATTGTTTCTTTGGAACCCCTTTTGTTTCCCGTTGTGACCTCCTAGGCACACTAACTTCTATGCTACCCAAATCATTGGTATCAATACGTACCTCATGATAGACATTCTGGGAAGACTCTTCAGTTGATGGAGTAGAAGGTGGGTCTTCATGAGATCTCAATTCAGAAGAAGGTTGTGATGTTTCAGCTTCAGGTTTAGTCTTCGATGGGTTGAGGGTATCCTTCGATCCATCGAAGGTATCTCCTGGGTTAGTTTCAGATACAAGCTTCTATCCATCGAGAACTATCCTTTGATCCATCGAAGGATGTTCCCGAGTTCATCTCTTCTCCAGTCTTTGATGGATTGAGAATGTCCTTCGTTCCATCAAAGGAGACTCTCAGGTTCGTCTCATATGCAGGTTTCGATGGATCGAGAGTTTCCTTTGATCCATCGAATGAGGCTCTCGGGTTTTTGATTGAAATTTCAGCAGCTTTAAACCTTCTTTCTAAGTTTTCCATTTCTTCAAATTCTTGTATGTTCAGGGGATTTCCTTCATATCTACTGCTCTCCCTCTAAAGGGAAGACTCTGAAATCTCCCATAAGTAATAAGAGTCAGATTCACGGAATGAAACATCTAGAGACACATGCATCTTGTTCAGAACTGGATCATAATAGTGGTAACCTTTCTGGAATTCAGCATATCCAACAAACACACACTGCACAGCACAAGGATCAAGCTTCCTTTGCAACTGTTTGTTGATGTGAACATACACAGTACACCCAAAGACTCTTGGTTCCAGATTTGGCAAAGATGATGCCTTCAACAGTTCATGCAACTTCTGATATGGGTTCTGGAACCTAATCACACGAGAGGGGGTGTGATTGATTAAGTATGTAGTAGAATACAAGGCTTCTTCCCATAGATTTGTACGGACACATACAAAATAGGGAAGCACGAATAACTTCCATCAACTATCGATTCTTTCTTTGAACTAATCTATTTTGTTGAGGAATATAAGCAATGGAAGTTTGTTTCCTAATCCCATAAACACCCAAATATGCTAACATGTCTATTCACACGCTCTCCACCATTGTCAGATTGAAGGAGTCAAATTTGCTACTGGTACTGAGTTGCCATCATCTTGTGGAATTCAAAAAATCTGGCATATACTTCACTTTTACACTTCATCAAGAAAACTCAAGTCATTCTTGTGCATTCATCAATAAAAGTCATAAATGTAGTGAAATCCAGAATGAGAATAAGTTCTTGCAGGACCCTAAATATTCGAATGAGTTTTCATGAAAATAACAAAACTTTTATTCGAACTTGGGGAATACGTAACACGATGGCTCTTGGTCAGTTCACATACATCATACCTAAAATCGGATTCATCAACAATTAAAAATAACTGAGGTTGCAATTTCCTAAGATATCCAAAATTAAAATGGCCTAAGCGTCAATGCCATAACCACACAGCTTCCTTGGCTTTATTCAGGCTACTGGTACTGTTTGTTTGACTAATCTGATGTCGTCCACTACTTGTCAACTCCAGATAGTATAATTTCTCCCTTCTAACACCACAACCTAGAGTCATCCTTGTCAGAATGTCTTGAAAAATATATAAATCGGGATAAAATGTTATAGAGAAAGAAGGTCCTAGTGATCTGACTAACAAATAATAGGTTATATGCAAGAGAGGGAAAACAAGAACAAAATCAATGGTGAGTTCATGAGAGAGTTGGACATATCCTTCACCAAGAACAGGAGAGGGAGAACCATCGGCAATAAACACAACATGTTCAGGAGAAGTTTTAATGATATCAACTACACTAAGATTATTTGTCATATGATCAGTCACCTGTATCAACTATCCAAGACCTATCCGCTAATAATGTGGTAAGAGCAGATGCCTTACCTCTGTTATCTGTTTCAATGACGAGTGCAGATGGTTGAGTAGGAGATTCAATGGTGGTTACAGTCACTTTCGAAGTATTTTTGCGAGACCTTCTAGTAAAATTTCACCATTCAGGGTATCCAATAAGCTCATAGCACCGCTCCTTTGTATGACCAACGTCCTTACAATGAGTACATGTGAAGTGTGAATTTTTAGCAGGAGGTTTTCCACTAGAACGAGGAGGATCACAAAAGTCAGGTGGAGGACCCTGGCGGCATTGAAACTGGGTAGCGTTAGCAGTTGCAGGAGAGGAGCCAGCCATGATAGAAACGTCACGCAAAGGAGGTGCAGAGAGGGCCGTTTGATTTTTGTGGAAGCGTCAGACATGTGCATATGTCTGTTCAAGATCTAGCTTCTGTTCTCTCCTCAAAAACTCTTCACAGACTTGACTGAATTCAACATCATGTCCCATAAAAAAATATATAGACACGTTGGCGGGTCATGTAGGAGGATTCATTCACAACACCATCAACCGTTTCTTGAGAGTGCGTTATGCGTTGGTCCATTTCATTGAGCCATTCAACAAGCTCGTCGTTGTAGTACGTTGAAAGAGGTCTTCCATTCTGCTTTATCGTATAACACAAACGATGAAGCTCAAAACCCTAGGTTTCATCAGATTCATCATAGTAGGTTTTGTACAGGGCAACCTAAATCACCTTAGTTGTGGCCAATCTGAGGTACCGTTTTCGCAATCCAGGAGACATATTTTCAATAAGCCATCACTTCACCTTGCCATTGTCGGCAACCCATGCTGAATACTCAATAGTGGTAGCGGCAAAAAGGTCCTTAGTGAGGAGATCAAGCTTATTTCGACCTTCAAGTCGAATCTTCATGTATCTAGACGAACTAGAATAGTTGGTTTCAGTGATGATCTCGCCGATGAAAAAACGGAGTTGTCCTGAATGGTGTTGTAAAAGTGATTGTGAATGAGTTGCATGACGACTGCTCCATTGTTAGAGATGAGTGCTCCATCATTATTAACAAAAATGTTCTCATCATTCATGTTGGTCATCTCTTCAGGGTTTGCAAAATTCAAAATTCAGGTTTCAAGTTCAGATGCAGCAGAAAAAAACTTTTGGTGATGATAATTCAAAGTTTCAATTCAATTCAGGGTTTCAAGATTCAAGAATTCGACTCTGATGTCAAGTAGATTTATATTTCAGAAAGAATTCAATGATTTCATTCATCCCAATTTTGGGGTTAATAAAAATATACAAATGGTATCCTAATAAGAAAAGATATTTATATTTCTATCACATCTATACAACTTTAATTCTAATTAAAATAATATACTTTCTAACATATACAATGATTTTATGTCACAGCTCCAATCTTGTTTATCATTCTTCTGAAAAATCCAATAACATGTCATTTGGAATAGCTTAGAACGTTTAAAATTACACTTCAGGTTGAATGCTGTACATGATTGACAAAAGAGTTATGCTGACGTGAGACGGAAGGATCTTGAGTTTGAGGTTGGTGATTGGGTTTTCCTGAAACTTTCTCCTTGTAAAGGTGTTGTTCGTTTCGGGAAGCGCGGTAAACTTCGTCCGCGATATGTTGGCCCATATGAGATTACGGAGCGAGTCGGTGTAGTGGCGTATAGGTTGGCATTACCATCTGAGATGGCCAGGTACATGATATGTTCCATGTGTCTATGTTGCGGAAGTACATTTTCGATCCATCTCATCTGTTGACACCGTATCAGCTTCCTATACGGGAGGACTTGACCTATGTGGAAGAACCAGTTCAGATTCTTGATCGGAAGGTCCAAGAATTGCTGCATAGAATTATCCCTCTTGTGAAAGTTTTATGGCGAAACCATTCAGTCGAAAAGGCTACATAGGAGACCAAGCAGCACATGCGAGAACAGTATCCCTACCTCTTCAGTTAGCAGGTATGTAAATTTCGAGGACGAAATTTTTGTTAGGGGGGTAGATTTGTAATGACCCGAACCGTGAAATGTGCACATATTGGTCCGAGCCGTGATTATTGTGAATTAATCGTACTCGTGAGTTTGTTCACAACTAAATTATCTGGCGAAAATTTATTTTGAGTTCCTTTTCGGGAATTGAGAGGATTTAATTTCTAGATCGTGGGAATTTTCGGAGAATTTTTCAAATAAGCGAGCAATGCTTTATCGAGTTTTGAAGTCAGTTGGTATCAGAGCATTAGGTTTTAGGTTATGTAGACTATTGTAGTTGTGTTACTAAGGGTATTTGAGAATGTACAGCGGGCCAGCGGACAATCATCAATGCTCTAGAGTGTTGTATGCTTTCAAATATTTGAAGTTTCATGTTGTGGGACTTATGTCCTTTCATCTTTAGGATGCCTCCTCGACGTTGAGTCTGTGCTAACGGGGCTGAGGATCAATGTACGCATGACTTGCTTATGCGAGTGTTACGTTTGGAACAACGTTTTGACCCTGTGGTCAATGCTAGGACATCTGGAGCAACTATCTTTTCTAGCTCCTCTGATCCTGAAATATGTGAAGCTTGGTTAGTCCCGATGGAGCGTGTTTGTAAACGCATACATTTTACTCCTCAGCAGAGGACTATTACTGCTGTTGAGTTACTCGACTCAGATGCTTATTTTTGGTGGGTTGGTATAGACAGAGTTCCTATCGATACTCCATGGCCTCTATTCAGAGATTTTTTCATGCGTCGATATTTCAATCAGGCTACTCAACAGAGAAAATATGAAGAGTACCAATCTGAGGCAAGGAAATATGTCAGTGCTTCAGTATCAGGATACGTTCATCCGTTTGTCTCGGTTTGCACGTGATATGGTGGCATCAGAGGAAGCAAAGTGCAGGAGGTTTGAGTTGGATCTGAATCTGAATATCAAGGAGACTTTGACCTCTATGCCTCGAGATAACTTTGATGATTTTGTTAGCGCTGCACTCAGAGGTGAAGACATTGAGAGGGAGAGACTGATGCGGTTTCAGACGCGTCAATTTGAAGAGGGTGAACCTAGCCAGGGTGCATCGAAGGGATTGAGTTCAGGTATTTCTGGATCAGCATCATCTTCTGGTAATGGACCTTATAGATATCCTACTACCACTGCTAGGCAGAGTCAGAGAAGGAGGAGGAAGAGTCGATCGCAGAGGCAGCAGTTGAGTGGGAGTTCCAGTGGATCGAGTTATCCTCGATGTTCATCGGGCACATTTGTTACACCGAGACACCACTCTGGTCAGTGTCAGTATCTCACCTCTACTTGCTACCGTTGTGACCAGAATGGTCACTTTGTGAGGGAGTGTCCTCAGCTTGGTACTTTTGGAGGTTTTTTGGATCGGAGTACTGGTCGAGATCAGGAGTACTGCTTCTGGTGATCGTGTAATACAGTCTTCTGGACGTGATGGTCATCATAACTGTAGTCAGCGTGGACGACCAACATGACAAGTTCGAGTTCATGCCATGTCCCTGGGAGAGGGCAGAGCTTCCCTTGAGGTTATCATTGAAGTTGTTTTCAGGAGTCCTGGTGTTACCGAAAATTTTATTTCGTGGTGAAACGAATACTTTTTTTTACTTTGTCTGATTTCAGCAATGAAGGATGAACATATGTTGAGGAAGGGTTGTGTGGCGTATCTAGCACATGTGATTGATACGAGTGTTTGTATACCGGACATTGGGAATATTGCGGTGGTTTGTGAGTATCTAGATGTGTTTCCCAAGGACTTACCCGGTGTTCCTCCAGTCAGAGAGATTGACTTCACCATTGAGTTACTTCCAGGTATTGGACCTATTTCGCACACCCTATCGTATGACACCAGGATAGTTGAAGGAGTTGCATATTCAACTTCAGGAATTGATTGAGAAAGACTTCATTCGACCTAGTGTTTCACCTTGGGGTGCTCCAGTGTTGTTTGTGAGGAAAAATGATGGTTCGATAAGACTATGCACTGACTATCGGAAGTTGAATTAGGTTACGGTAAAAAACAAGTATCCACTTCCACGGATTGATGAAGTGGAGGAAGTTACGATGTGTTAAAGTTGGAGGTTTTCAGGCGAATTTTGTCGGCGACGGAGATGGCAGAGATGGAGGTCAACCTTATGGGGGGTTTTGAAGCCCTTAGGATGGTGAGTCTACTCCAAGTAGACATCACTTCAAGTAGACTCACCATCCTAAGGGTGTCTGCGAAATATGTCCAATACCTAGAAGTAACTCGATGGTGAAGTTAATCTCTCTGACTGGAGGAACACCGGGTAAGTCCTCGGGAAACACATCTAGATACTCACAAACCACCGCAATATCCTAATGTTTGGTACACGAACACTCGTATCAATCACATATGCTAGATACGCCACACAACCATTCCTCAATATTTGTTCAGCCTTCATTGCCGAAATCAGACAAGGTAAAAAAAAGTATTCTTTTACCCACGAAATAAAATTTCCGGTACACCTGGACTCCTAAAAACAACCTCAATGATAACCTCAGGGGAAGCTCTGCCATCTCCCAGGGACATGGCATGAACTCGAACTTGTCCTGTTGGTCGTCCACGCTGACTACGGTTATGTTGACCATCACGTCCAGAAGACTGTATTGCACGATCACCAGAAGAAGTACTATTGATCTCGACCAGTACTCCGATCCACAAAACCTCCAAAAGTACCAAGCTGAGGACACTCCCTCACAAAGTGACCCACCTGACCACAACAGTAGCAAGTAGAGGTGCGATACTGACACTGACCAGAGTGATGTCTCGGTGTAACAAATGCGCCCGATGAACGTCGAGGATAACTCGATCCACTAAAACTCCTACTCGACTGCTGCCTCTGCGGTCGACTCCTCCTCCTCCTTCTCTGATTTTGCCTAGCAGTGCTAGTAGGATATCTATAAGGTCCATTATCAGAAGATGATGCTGATCCAGAAATACTTGAACTCAACCCCTTCGAGGCACCCTGGCTAGGTCTACCCTCTTCAAATTGATGCGTCTGAAACCGCATCAGTCTCTCCCTCTGAGTGCAGCGCTAACAAACTCATCAAAGTTATCTTGAGGCATAGTGGTCAAAGTTCCCTTGATATTCAGATTCAGACCCAACTCAAACCTCCTGCACTTTACTTCCTCTGATGCCACCATATCACGTGTAAACCGAGACAAATGGGTGAACGTATCCCGATACTGAAGCACTGACATATTTCCTTGCCTCAGATTGGTAAACTCTTCATATTTCCTCTGTTGAGTAGCCTGATTGAAATACAGACGCATGAACAAATCTCTGAATAGAGGCCATGGAGTATCGATAGGAACTCTGTCTGTACCAACCCACCAAAAATAAGCATCTGAGTCGAGTAACTAAACAGCAGTAATAGTCCTCTGCTGAAGAGTAAAATCTATGCGTTCACAAACACGCTCCTTCGGGACTAACCAAGCTTCACATATTTCAGGATCAGAGGAGCCAGAAAAGATAGTTGCTCCAGCTGTCCTAGCGTTAACCACAAGGTCAAAATGTTGTTCCAAACGTAACACTCGCATAAGCAAGTCATGCATACGTTGATCCTCAATAGGATCCCCAGCCCCCTTAGCACAGACTCCACGTCGAGGAGGCATCCTAAAGATGAAAGGACATAAGTCCCACAACACAAGGAATGTAATCACGAAACTTCAAATATTTAAAAGCATACAACACTCTAGAGCATTGATTGTCCGCTGGCCAGTCGGGTCATCGCTCCTGATATGCTGTACATTCTCAAATACCCTTAGTAACACAACTATAAGAGCCTACAGAACCTAAAACCTAATGCTCTGATACCAACTGACTTCAAAACTCGATAAAACATTGCTTGCTTATCTGAAAAATTCTCCAAAAATTTCCACGATCTTGAAATTAAATCTTCTACAATTTTCGCGAAGGAACTTAAACCAAATTCTCACCCAATAATTTAGTCATGAACAAACCCACGAGTACGATTAATTCACAATAATCACGGCTTGGACCAATATGTGCACATTCCATGGTTCGGGTCGTTACAAATCTACCCCCTAACAAAAACTTTTTCCTCAAAATTTACATACCTGTTAATTGAAGAGGTAGGGATACTGTTCTCGTATGTGCTGCTTGGTCTCCTATGTAGCCTCTTCAACTGAATGGTTTCGCCATAAAACTTTCACAAGAGGGATAGTTCTGTGCCACATTTTCTGGACTTTCCGATCAAGAATTTGAACTGGTTCTTCCACATAGGTAAAGTCCTCCCATATAGGAAGCTAATACGGTGTCAACACATGAGATTGTTCGAAAATGTACTTCCGCAACATAGACACATGGAACACATCATGTACCCTGACCATCTCAGATGGTAATGCCAATCTATACGCCACTGCACCGACTCGCTCCGTAATCTCAAACTCAAAATCCTTCTGTCACACGTCAGCATACCTCTTTTGTCGATCCTGTACAACCTTCAATCTGTCCCAAATAGCCTGAACATCTTCCGTGGTACTTTTCACCAAATCAAGACCAAAAAGCCATTTCTCACCAACTTCACTCCAACACAATGGAGTTCGACACTGTTTGCCGTACAACACCACATAAGGTGCCATCAGTCCTCATCTGAAACTCTGTCGATACATTATTCTGAATCAAATTCTTCTTGCTCAGCAGATAGACATCCGAATCTTAAGCTTCACGAACCTGATCAAGTAGTATCAGATGAACTTAAAAGCTGGCTAACAATGCTCCATCTTCATTCTACTCCAACTCTGCTCCTGTTGCTCGCAACTCTGTGAAAAGTGACACTCTAGCAACACGTACATGGAAGAGAGAAGCACCATGCTTCCGACTAAGAGCATCAACAACCACATTAGCCTTTTCTGGATGATACTCAAAAGTGCAGTCAAAATCATTAATCAGCTCCATCCATCTCCGCTGCCCCATATTCAAATCTGACTGTGTACGCAAGTAGGTAAGACTTTTATGATCAGTGTAAATCTTGCACTGCGCTTCAAACAAGTAGTGCCTCTAACTCTTCAATGCTAACACAATGGCAGCTAACTTTATGTGATTGAGTTTGTGTACAACAATAGCTATCAGATTAGCATTGGTATGACACCTTATGAGACTTTGTACGACAAACAATGTCAAACTCCATTGTGTTGGAGTGAAGTTGGTGAGAAATGGCTTCTTGGTCCTTATTTGGTGAAAAGTACCACAAAAGATGTTCAAGTTATTCGGGACAGATTGAAGACTGCACAGTATCGACAAAAGAGTTATGCTGACGTGTGACTGAAGGATCTTGATTTTGAGGTTAGTGATTGGGTTTTCTTGAAACTTTCTCCTTGAAAATGTGTTTTTCTTTTCGGGAAGCGCGGTAAATTTCGTCCGCGATATGTTGGCCTATATGAGATCGCAGAGCGAGTCGGTGCTGTAGTGTACAGGTTGGCATTACCTTCTGAGATGGCCAGGGTACATGATGTGTTCCATGTGTCTATGTTGCAGAAGTACATTTCCGATCCATCTCATTTTTTGACACCGTATCAGCTTCCTATGCGGGAGGACTTGACTTATGTGGAAGAACCAGTTCAGATTTTTGATGGGAAAGTCCAGGAATTGCGGCACAGAACTATCCCTCTTGTGAAAGTTTTATGGCGAAACCATTCAGTTGAAGAAGCTACATAGGAGACCGAGCAGCACATGCGAGAACAGTATCCTTACCTCTTCAGTTAGCAGGTATGTAAATTTCGAGGACGAAATTTTTGTTAAGGGAGTAGATTTGTAACGACCCGAACCGTGAAATATGGACGTATTAGTCCGAGCTATGATTATTGTGAATTAATCGTACTCGTGGGTTTGTTCACGACTAAATTATCGGGTAAGAACTTAGTTTGAGTTCCTTCGTGGAAATTGTAGAGGATTTGATTTCGAGTTCAGATGTAGTTTCGGAGGATTTTTCGGGTAATCGGAGAATATTAAATGAATATTTAAAATTATCGTCGAATTAGTCGTACTTATCCGTTTGGGTTTGAGTTATCCAAATCGTGAATTTGGTCGGTTCGCGACGTATAAATATCGAATAGTCGTAAAAAAGTTGAAAAATCACGCATTTGGGCCGTTTGACCAGCTTTGGTCTGCGCTGACTTAGTTTGAACGGAGCTCCACCACGACCCGTTTCGGGTTTGCCGTCCGACCCACCGTTTTTGGCCACCTCTGGCCACAATCTTGGCAGCCACCTCTTGTGATTCTCTATTGGTTTATGCTTGATTTTGTGAGAATTGGTTGAAATTTGGGTGAGTTTGAGCTCAGTGAAATCCTTGATTTTCGCCGCCTTCGAGGGTGGTGCTCCGACGAGCTTTGGTGTCGCGGATGAGGGGGGTTAGGTTCCCCTCATCCCCTTGATGCTTTCTGGGTGGATGAATTTGTACAAGGATGAGTTTTGGGAGGAGGCGTGGTGGTCGCCGAAGGAGGTTTTGGCCGTGAACTTTCGAGCTCAATTCCGGCCGATTGGGCTATGGTTTGGACTTGGGGTTTTGAGGAAAGGAATTGGACTTGAAGAGAGGAATATTTTGAGGTATGGGTCACCAGAATTGGTCATCGTTGGTGTCGCGCTGCCGGCGGTCAACGGTAGAGCTCCGACGAGGGTTGACTTTTTGAGATTTTTAAAATTTTTTATACCTTTTTGCTCGTAATTGCACCCCGATCGTAGTCGTGAGATTTTTGAGTTGATTTGATTGTTCTAATTTGGAATGAGGGTTATTTAAGTACATTTTAAAAATTTTACTATCCTCGTCGATATTTCAAGCGATACGTCTTTCGAGAACACGGGATTCTTAACGTATTAGCTCCGTATGTTGTGTTTCAATATGTATTGATCGTATCCCTGTTATTCAGGTGATCGTGATCGTGATCGAGTGTTTGGCGAATGATCTTTCGCCTGACCTCAGAGTTAGCTTCGTATTGTGAATGAACATTTTATTTTCACAGTTGATTTGCGAGTCCTGATTATGCATTTACGTTATGCATTTATGATTATACACTTTACGATTATGCATTGTATTTGTATGCATTTACAATTATGCACATACAAGTATGCATTTTACGATTTTGCATGTGCATAGAAAGTATTTATGATTTGGTTTACACATAGTACAGTCTCGAATATAGAGGTAGCATCGATGCTTTGGCTTCTAGACTAATCCCTGAGATGCTCCGGGAGGAGGACAAATATCCTGACCCGAGGTCTTTCAGACTTATAATCACGTGTGAGTCTAAGATCCCGTGATTAGACTGTACTATGCGGAGGAGTCCATGAGTGACCCCGCATGATTTTTTGTGCATCTTTATGGATCAGGAAAAATGTACCTGGTCGAAATTTTTATGTGCATTGACTTGCATTATGCTTTTATGAGCATATATACTTATATGTTAGGAAAGACATATTATTATTTTCATCTACTCACTCTAATGATTTTATTTGTCTTCCTTTGAATTTTTCAAGATCTTTTGCCCAGTTTGTAGGGGGGTTGCACGTCGACGGTGAAGACGTAGAGTTCAGGTCACACTTCATTTCGAATAGATTCTTAGTTCTACCTACTGGTTGTATATAATGTATATAAGAATCGTTTTGAATACTTCTGTTATGTTTTTAGTTGAATTTACTCCTGAATATTTTCTGGATTTCTTGTAAACCTTGTGTTTATTATACATATGATGTTGAGAAATCCGGATGGGGAACGGAGCTCCATGGTTTGGCTTTTGTGGAATATTCAAAGTGTGATTCTCTTTGCAGGTTGTAATATTAGTTCACGTATTTTAAAGTAAACTCTGATAAAAAAAAATTAAAAGTCATGTTTTCGAAGAAATTTCGGTTTAGACAACTAAATCGAAGAAGAGATGTAAAAACTTCATTAGTTAAGCGGTTAAGAGTTTCTTATTAAAAAGTCTCAATGGCTGGCAAGTAATAGGAGTAGCTAATTATGTGGTACTTGAAATTACTTACAGGGAGAGTAGCATAACTTAGTGGCATATTGATCACAACAGCAAGGATAACAGACGCGATCGAGTTGAAACCAATAGCTCGAAGCCCTTATAAACAGTGAATGAAAAGAAGTCGCATAAGCAACATCACAAAAATGAAAACATCAGCGCTACTGGAGCTTCAATGTATATATGACATGATGGAGATGTTACCAACAAAAGTTTCCCAAGGGTAGACGATCCCATTTTCATCCTGGTCAAAAAACGCTACATGCTGCTGCAGAACGCTCAAGTTGCGGTGGTGATGCCCCGGTGTTCCCATGGGATGGTTTGTGTCGGGAGCAGCCAATGCTCTGGGGAGATCTGAATACAGGTTTTTGCATTAACATCTGATGCTAACAGCAATCTCTCATTCAAATTTTGTTTGTAAAAGAGGTAAATAAACTGAACACTATTCATGTATAATATACCTTTGTTCTAAAATTCGTTATATGATCACTTAAGGCGGATCGACTTCCATTATTTTTTTTTAGTTAAAAATACCTTTGTAACATGGTAGGCTTGATAACGTAATCAAGGTAGCTTGCACCAGCCAGAATAATAGGTGCTTCTTAGTTTGGGAATGTTAGTTTGGGAATGTTGACCCGATGCTAATGTAATGGTACCTAGAAGAAGTCGGGCCGAATTATATGTAGAAGAAGTGGGGCCGGACGGTTCGTTTTTTTTGGCATAAATTAAAATCAAACTAAAAAAATATTTTGGTTCCATTTGATTTTTCATTTGACCGACAATTCGTTAGATTATTTTTCTAATCTTTTTTGTTTTCTTTTCATTTTTTACATGATGTATAAAAAACAACTTGTAAATAAATTAACTAAAAAAATTGTCTATAAAAAATTATTTTTTGAGTCGCCATTTAATTGATCTCTATGATAAGAGAATTTAACAAGAATTTATACAAGAATTGTGTATAAAAAAATTAAGACTTTCAGAGTTAAATTTTTTATTTTACATATATTTATATATAACAAAATACTCAAAATATTGGATTCGTTTTTTTGCATACTTCAATTTTTTTATCAATTTATATCAATTTATATTGGGTTCATTTTTTTCTCGGCCGTAGCAAGGTTTCGGCTTGAATTTTGTTTTTGTTGCGTTTCTGTTACAACGTCCCACCAACCCTTCGCTATATGCTCGAGATCAATTAAATTTCATTGCTATTAAAAAAAATTCAAGTACTCTGTAAATTATAGTCACAATGCCTCTTTTAACCCCATTTTAGAGGTGTTCTACTGATTGAGGCGGGGCTGTCCATTGCCGTCGTTTCGTGGGCATATATCTAACTCTATATATACTCTTGGAATTATACCTCAAAATATGCCAATTAATTTCTACATGCATGGAAATTAAACAAATCATGAATTTAGGATTGGGAGGACCATATATAGATATCATATCATACCAAATTAACAGACTAGATCAGAACAAGATTCAATCCAAGCTTGTCGATCAGTTGTTGTTACAAACCATGCTTCGCTAGAGAGGTAATTAAGCAATTGTAAAACCAGCTATTTAAGAGATTACTCACATGGCTTTGGAAGTGGGGTTTCTAAATCATCTCTGACTCTCCTCTCATAAATAACAGGTGCATATTTTGCTGTCGTTGCCAATGCTTCCGTCTCATAAACATTGCTCGCCATGGTAATTGATCGAATTGCTCTATTTTCTGATCAACCACTCTTTGCAGCTCTAGCTTCCTCTCTTCTGTAGATTATATTGCATATATATATACACACGATGGGGTTGTTTTGAGGTGCTTTAATTGGTTTATATAGATCGGTGAGGGGAGTTGGAGAGAGAAAAAGGTTGGCACCAAAATCAATCCCATTAAAGGAGAGTTCCAGATGAGTAAGTTATATACTTTGCGTGGCGAGTATTGCTGAGTTTTGGAGGGCCAGTTGTGGCTTCTCCATGCCAAGAAATGCATGCAACTCTTGTCTCACTCGTATTTCTTTCTTACATTTGGCCAATGCATAAGCTACGTACGTATCTCAGCTCCTCCATATATGGCTTGTGTTGGGTGGATTTAATTCTGTACGTTTCCTTTTTTTTCTGGAAACTTTACACTCCAACGTTCATACATAGATTTACAAAATCAATATATAGATTTTGCACGTGCTAGCTGGCTAGATTTTCTGACGTTTTCAATTAAAATTTCTTTCTTTCCCACAAATTTTGTTATCGGGGGAGGGAAAGGGTCGAACTTTGTTAGTTTAAAGTTTAAACGATCGTCTTGTAGGAATGTCCCATCGCATACAAGCGTTGAAAATAATTGTAAATCCAAGACAAACTCATACAAACACAAATTGAGTTTTTGTATTACGGTTTCTCTTGTTGGATAATTTCGGCCAATATTGGGCCATACCACCTTGGGTTGGGCCATATCCATACCCGACCGGGTATTCAAAACAAGGGCAAAAGCCCAACCCACCTGATATAAGAACCCGAACCCGAACCCGAACCCAAAAGCAAAAGCCTCCCTCTCTCATCGTCTCCAGTTTTTCCCCAGAGAGAAAACACACAACACAACACAACAAAGCACCGTAATGGCGACGGAGGTAGCAGCACCGGCACCGGCGCCGACGTCGGAGGAGAACGTCGAGGCTGGTGGGCCCCACAAGCTGGAGAGGAAGTGGGCCTTCTGGTACGACAACCAATCTAAGCGCGGCGTTCCCTGGGGCTCTTCTCTGAAAAAGGCCTACACTTTCGATACCATCGAAGAGTTCTGGTGGTATATGCCCACTCTCAATTTCTCATATTTCTATAAATTATGCTGTTTTTTTTATTTGTTTATATATAAATTGTTTTTGGATGGTTTTAGCTGTTAACGAAGTTGTGGAAATTTCATTGTATGTTTAGGTTTGTTACTGGAATAGGTGATGTGGGTCTGTGCTGATCTTTCTTGTTATTGATTGAAATTGTGTCATAACTTTCTGTTAGTTTGATATCAAGATTTTGGGATATTTTATATAGAGCTATGTAACATATAGCCGTATTAGTTTATGTTTTTTTGATTACTTAATTACTGAGAAGAATGTTTGTTGGTTGTTTACGATTTGTAGTTTTTGAACTGATATATTAATGCGAGATAGGAGCTACAGACTTGTATGCAAGATTTTTCGGTACTCAAGTTTAGAGCTATGTAACTTATAGCTGTATTAGGAGTTAGGAGCTATGGTTTTAGGCAAGATTTTTAGGTACTGATGTTTAGTCTGATTCCTATTATTTGAACTGAAGTTGAGTTGCGGAATGTTTTTTTGTTTTGCAGTTTGTATGATCAGATATTCAAGCCAAGCAAGTTTCCGGCCAATGCAGATTTCCATTTGTTCAGGGCTGGGGTTGAACCTAAGTGGGAGGATCCTGAATGTGCTAATGGAGGGAAGTGGACTGTCACCAGCAGCAGGAAGGCCAATCTTGATACTATGTGGCTTGAAACTGTGAGATCTCGCTTCCTTCCTCATTTTTGTTATTATTAGTGTGTGTGTATAAATATACATCATGTTATGTTGCCAGATTGAATCGTCATCAGTGATCGTACAATAATAGTTTTGGCAAACATAACTGTTTGAATAAAGTTGTAATTTACTTACCGGTTAATATGGTTGGTGAGATCAAATAGCTTGGTAACAAACTCTGTATGCAATAGAATAAGCACTTGGTTTATTCAAGTTACATTGACAGTTTTTTGTATATTAATAGTGATGGATTTATTGTTTTTCTTTCGTAGTTGATGGCAGTGATTGGAGAGCAATTTGATGAGGGTGATGACATTTGTGGAGTAGTAGCTAGTGTCCGCCAGAGGCAAGACAAACTTGCATTGTGGACTAGGAATGCTACAAACGAGGCCGCCCAGGTAGACGAAGTTTACATTTCATTTTGATTATTCAGTAGGCTTTGGTTGATCTTTCTTCTATTGTCCTGAAAATGATGACGACCTAGGCATTCAAATCTGGTCCATGTTTTATTTGATGTGAGACTTTCTTCTAGATTTCTAGGTTCTCTTGGTTGTTAGGATATACACTGGTTACTTTGTAGAAAGTGATTTTGGTTTTCATCAAAGTTTGTGATGGCTATGGTAGTGGTAGGAGTCAATTGAGTAGAAAATGAAGTAGAAAGATAGTATAGAAGTCTAATGTCAATGAATTCGCACAAGTGAAACAAAGTCTGCTTAATCTCTACTAAGGTCCTCCAAATTTAGTGAAAGGTAATATATACATGAAACTGATCCCTCCATGACGTGGAGCTAGTCAAAACAAATGTGGCACACCTAGCCTTATTCCTGCTTAACTAAGTAAGGGCCATTGGAATTTGTCATCACCAATCAATAAGGTGCCTTGGTCAGTCGTCACTTGTTTGAACAAGTAGCCTCAAGCATCACGATATAAATTTCTGTGTACAGCCTTAAAAAGCAAAGAATCCATCTACACATTGTCACAATGTGCATAACTTTGAAGGATAAGATTGTCAAACCCTTTACAAGTGAAATAAGAAAAATATAGTCAATTACCATGTTCCCATCACATGTATAATTAGTGTTTCATCAGGGTCCGACTCAGGGTCACCCAAAAGACGAGTCTCATTGCATAGTTGCTTATTGAAAACTGGCAAGCCCTTCGCCTCTTTTGTATCTTGCTCCACTTCCAATAGTCGGATTTTCACTTAGTGGGTTTATTGATTTTGTGGTTCATGGGAACTTGAGGAGAAAAGAGATGGATTGTAATTTTTTTTCCCCTCTAGTTTCTAGTGGTTGCTGAGAGAAATTTGAAAGCAGATCTTCATTACTGTAGTTGCATAATCTTCAATGGTGCTGTATTTGGCTTTGTTGTCTTCTTTATGTACCCCTTCTGGGACTTGCACGCTGATTTTTGTCTTTTAGGTTACAGTGAGACCACTAATTCTGTATGTTCTGGCGCAAAATAAAAATTGCAGGCAGAGTACTGAATTGTTTTTATTTTATTTTATCTTGTCCTATAGATGGGCATCGGGAGAAAGTGGAAGGAGATAATTGATGTCACTGATGAGATGATCACTTACAGCTTCCATGTGAGTCTTATTTGGTGTAGTTCAAGTGTTATCTGATGTTGAGCTCTATTAATTACTTTCTCACTTCTGTACTGCAGGATGATAGTAAAAAGGAAAGATCAGCAAAGCCACGATACAATGTCTGATCTCACTTATTTTGTGGAATGTAATCAGCACTCCGTTATCAAGCTACTCAACACCATCGCGATATTCTGTAGTCCGTCCATTTACTGAGAAAAGTTAGAGGATACATATCTCAACTTCTTTTTCCTTTCCTTTTGCTCATTTGTAATATGGTTTTGTTTTCTTTCATGCTACCCGATCTTGACCAAGTTTGTTTGTGTGCAAGGCATTTTTGATTTACTTTGAGTGAACTGAATATCAAATGATTCAAAATATTCGTGTTGCTATTTCAAAGATATTACATGGATGAATATTGTCAGACTGTAAATGTTAAGCCGTTGCATAGATTTGGATTCACTGTTATGAATACTTTGTTGGTTTGGATGCTATGCTTGATGCAAGGTAAGGAAGACCAATGAACACCATGAATGAATTATAAATATCTCTTGCTGAGTTCTTATTTGATGATTTGGAAAAAGAATAATGCAACTAGACTGAGAAATTAATGACCTTGACAAGTGCATATATATGCTTAGATGAGTAGCCATCATCAAGTTTTACATTCGGTAGTCCCAACAGGAACGAGTATATGAATCTGGAAGTCCTCAAACTATTAACATTAGATTTCTAATGGTGACAAATTGACAATACAAAATGGAAGCCTGCATCTTGAATTTTCATGCAAGGAATCCCAGCTTTTCTCCGTTCTTCTTTGCCAGCCTAATCAGTCCTTGCCTCTGCTTTGCATCAGCTCCTATAGATTTGCAGAACTCGGTGATTACCTGCAGAGAAATGTGCAACAAGATTATAAGAACTTTGGTTCATTATGAGGTCTAAATTTCAGAAGTGGCGTATTTCATATTTATAGGCGTGTGAACCAATGAGTGACGAATTCATAACACTTTGAGGTGTACTGGAATCAAATCTTTGATTTCCATTAGTGTTGTAACAACTAAGACTGAACAAAAGAGCAAAAACAAGCACAACAGAGAAGCAGTGGTGACTATTTGGACCAAACTTGAGCAGCTGTTAGTACAGAAACAGCAATCATGACCTAGTTAACAGTATACTTATGCTCTGTGGTAGTCACACGGGGAGGACTACAATACCTGAGAGTGCAAAGCAATTGCTTTTCCCCTTAGTTGATTGAAGCGCTTCTTCCCTATAACGTCTCTTGCAACAACCACAATAGGGGCAAACAAACCTTTTCCTTCATTGATGTTCTTCATCATGGGCTGTGCTCTACTTGGCTTTGCATTTGCAACTCTCACATGGGTTTTCACTGACTTCACTAGCATGCTATAATCTTCACCAGCAACTGAACTTCCCCAACTTCCATGGAAAGAAGAGGTCAAGTTTCCTTGGAACCCAGTTGCAGAGATTGAAGTTGCCATTGAAAAAACCAGAAGAGCTTTACTGAGACAAGTTCTAGGCTTTTCTATAGCTTTGCTAGGATCTGTGATAGTTGTTCCTCAATGAGCTTAAAGGGATGTGATATTTTGGGCTGTAATATCGAGAGCCTTTGGTTTTTAAAGGCTGGTAGTGTTGGAGAAGGTTTAAGGTTCAGTAAGAGCCACACAGACCGGTGGCTTCGGATTTTAGTTTTGGTTTTCCATAATGTGTAGTATTTTGACGAATCATATTACTACTGACGGTCCCAAATTGTTTGGAGCATCTGAATATCAATTTCTAGTGGCTGTGTTCTTGGCTTCCGGTCCACTTGTCACCTTCCTGGTAGGTACTGAATCCTTGATGGCAAGATCATTGCCGTTCATTGTAGAAACCTTTCTTGAACTTTTCATTTTGAGAAACTACAGTGACCAAACTTTCAAGCTGATTGAATGGTGTATAATGATCAAGTTTTCAATGGTTCTCAACTTCCTACCAACCCCCTC